>CM051830.1:5000000-6250000 GCA_028451465.1 Erethizon dorsatum
TTATTGCTAGTGGCCCCCTAAAGATTCCCACCTCCAAATACAATCACATTGTGAATTAAAATATAGTCTGGTAACATGAACAACATTTGGTCATAGCAATTTTGTCAAGAGAACAAAAAAGTAAAAGGAAAATTCAAAACAATATACACTGTCAAATATCTTCTATGTAAAAGAGAAGGATAAATATTGATAAAAATATTTGTGCTCACTTGTGTTGACTTCAGTCTCCCTAAGAGGATAAATCAGAAACTATTTAAAGTCACTTCCTGTCAGAAGGCAGAGAAGAACTGCATAAATGCAATTCAGAGGAAATGAGAATTCTTGATGCGTACATTAATACACAGTTTTTGCTGTTTTTTTTTTTTTTTTTTTTTTCCCAGAACTGGGGATTAAACCCAGGGCCTTTGCCCCGACCTACATCCCCATCCCGTTTTTAGGTTTTTTTTTTTTTTTTTTTTTTTTTTTTTTGAGACAGCATTTCTCTAGGTTGCTAGGTTGCCCAGGCTAAACTCACACTTGCAATCCTCCCAGACTACTGGGATTAAAGGCTCATGTGGGCCACCATGCCCGGATACAATTTTGTTCTTGAAACATACAAATGTAGTAACTCCATATAAAAATTATCTACAAAAATAATCTTTTAGTTTTCCTTATACTCACCCCTTTGAGCAGCTGAATTCTATGGTTGAACCAAAGAGCAGATCAGTTATAATTTCTACTTTCCCATTAGCTAACTCTCCTGGGTTTCTGCATCGCTTCTCTGAAGGAAAATTGAACTGATGATTAGTGGCTACCAATACTCGCAAGATATAACATTAGAAAAAAGTCTGGTTAATTACCTCCCAGATAGATCCCGAGATATTTTTCAATGCATATTTCTAATCCTGACCCATTTAATTTTTAGTATGCGGAAAGATAAAAAGTATAACCCATTTTCTGACATGTTTTTAAAAGATGAAAAACTCTATCTAATTTCATTTGTTTAATTAAACCTGTATCACTGTGATGACACAGGCTGTGGTATATTGACCAGCTTTTCACATAAGTTTATGTCCTCAAAAATGTACATCTTTAGTCACAAAAATAGACCAAAAATGGGAAATAGACTCTATCTCCTTTGTGTTGGAAAAATGTTTCATGGTGTACTCCCAATTGACTTTTTCTAAATATTATAGGTGATATTAATTTTTAAGACTATTTGCTCAAAGATTTTTATAGGAATTAAGGAATTTACTATGTCCCTATGACACTTTTCTGAGGAAAGAAAAGCACAACTGAGAAGAATAAAGGTTGACAATTACTGGCACAAAAGACATTGTAGATCCATGATCCATTAATATCACAAATAACATAACTGGAATTGACTCTCCAGTAGCCGTGATGGCAGTTGTATTTCAGAGCAGTTCCGGTTCTGAAGTTGGTCTCATAAGACTGTATGACTGGGGAAGCGAATGGCAAAATCGGCGGAGGACCACAGTCACCTGGACACACAAATGACAAGGACAACTGAACGTTACTCTCCAGACAGAGCATCTCAATACTTGAGTAGTAAGATTTTTAGAGCAATGACCATGGTTCTCTTATCATGACTCTTTCGGTCCCAAAGTTTAGTGAACACAGTAAGTGATCAGTAATGTATGCTTTTTGATTAATGATAATAACAATAATTTAAAAGGCAAAGACGGTTTCATCCATCCTTCCCTGAATAGGTGATAATTGGAGAGACCTTAATTTCATTGTTCTCTCAGATTGCCCACATCTGCCTGCCTCCTCGCATAGAATCATCTGTCCCATGCCATTTTCCACTACCTCTTGCCTCAGTAAAAACACATCTTTTATTGGTAATAGCATTATGTAAGATAAGCAGCATCTGAAATTCGAGAAGAGAAGGAACTATCTCCATCATGTTCTCTGGGACTTTTTGCTTTTCAATTAGATTGCCTACTCAAACATGAAAATGTTTTTCAAAAGAATCACAATGTGGAGAATAGATTAAACCCTTGGAAAATAAAACTTAAAATCTACTTTTCTAGCAAGAAATAAAGTTTTAAGTTCCCTTCCAGAGGCCCCAGCAGAATTATCTACATCTGCCCTATATTCTGACTCATTAGCAATGATGGTGTTTCGTGGTCATGTTGATAGATAATATATTTATTTCAAGTCATGATTTCTTTGCAGTTAGATCTTTTGCAGGTGCCTTGAGAGGAAATTCTAAAACAGAGTATCAAGTATACCTATGAAACAGCCTTTTTAAAGGCTTACGCCAAATTTCCTTAAATTTCTGATTGTCAAGTATGCCCAGTGTGTGAAAGATGGATATTTGTTAGACATCTCTTAAAGACAGGTATGAGATGAGCCCATTATGGGATGACAACCCAACTATCTCCCCATTACTCACCAAGAACAGGAGCCAACAGAGCAGCCACCAAAGTAATTTGGAGCACAGTTGGATCAGAGGCTATCCGCAGCCTGGGGAATGTTCTGGCTTCCAGTTTTCCCTTTTTGGGAAGGGTGGAGCTCTCAGGGAGTGCATGTGTAGTAGCTCTTGGGGAGCGCATGATCTGATGCCTCTTCAATGTGTTTCTGCTGAAAGAACTCAATTCAGTAAAGAATCTTGAACTCCTACTTGTCATAAAGTACTAGGAAAAAAAATCACATGGGCACCATCTTCAAAGAAACTGCAATCAAGTATGTAAGAAAAAGCATTAAATATAAATACATACAACAAAGAACTGCTCATACTACTGGCCCCTGAAGTCGCTTAATTCTACATGAGGAGAGGGGAACAGGCTTTCCAGAGGTGGCCTGGCCTGTGGTAGATATTGCTGTGAAATCTGGAGAATTAGCACACGCCATTTTATGCCAAAAGTAAAAACCAAGTGAAAACACAGCAATGAGAAGTTAAAGTTAATCCTGGGAACTTCAGTTTGCTTGGAAGTTAAGGGATGTTGGCAGGGGGTGATTGTTCAGGCAGATTCCAAGTGGGTTTGCATGAGGTTTCAGTGCCAGGATTAGAAGTTTGGAATCAGAAAATGGAGAGTCACTTTAATTTATAAATGTGTTTATCTTTGAGTGAGATAATTACTGTGTTTTCAGGAGATGACTATGGCAGATGTGTACAAGGCAGATTGGAGGAAGCAGAGAGCGGTCACAGGGAGGTTGATTAAGAAGACCATTGCAATTGGCTGGGGGTGCCTTTAAGATGACCCGAACAAGGCGATGACAGAGGAGTTACGCAAAAGGGAACAAATGTAAGAAAAGCAAGAAAATGATGAGGCAGAGGAGTAGAGTTTGAGATCCATCTTCAGTACCTATTCATCTATAGTATCTATCTATCCTCTATCATCTATCTACCTATATGAATTTGTCATGGCAACTGTCAACAAAGGCAGCAATACACTGAGCCAATTCAGAATTTTAAAGCATGCTTGAGCCACAAAAAATAAAATAAAATAAATAAAATAAAGGAAAAAGAGAAAACTTACTCTTACTTTTAGGTTTCTTGGTCCTGGTCATTCATTCATCAGAGATTTCTTCAAAGCAAGATTCCTATGAAGTCCTTCTTATCCCCTATATGGGAAAAACTCCTCGCAAATTATAACTTTACTTCAGAAATATCTAAAACCCGACGTGATATATGAAAGTAATGAAATGCGTGATTCCGCCTTTCTCTCCAAACCCTTAGTTAGACTGAAATGATGTTTATTACCACCTGTCCTTATTTGCACAAATTGTCAGCACAAGTCCACTTATGGCAAGACAGTCTTCCTACTGTCCTCACGAAGCTGTCGCTGCCTCCTTTGTGTGGGATGTAGAGAAGGAAGCTTGAGGCGCCCCTCACTCTGCATAAGGGGGCTTATCTCATTTACTGAGCAAGAACTCATGTCAGACTCTTAACTTTCTAAAACTCAGCATCACACCAGTGCTGCTGATTGTGACTTCATGAAGTCTCCAAAGAGAAAGGGCACAATTTTACTCAACGTAGACTTTGAAAATTAGTTCTTCTGGATCCCACTCTCTAACTGTGTTCTCTCTCTCTCTCTCTCTCTCTCTCTCTCTCCGCACTAGAAACCTGGTTTCCTTCCCAGTTCTACTCTCAGAAATTGTAAGTGGACAGGAACATCAACCAACATACTTACATTTCAGGATCAGTAAAAATAATATATGATACTTCTAACCTAATATACAATGTATTTCATTGATAAATATTGTTAGTTCCCCATTCATTACTCTTCAACAAGTAATATATACTTTCCATGTCACATAACTAATTTTCTTTCTACTACTACTATAATAATAATCCTGAAATGAAATCTGATGAGCAGATATTTGAATTTCTCTCTCCTTTTCTCTCTCTCTCCCTCTCTCACTCTCATCCTTTGAATTCTGCGCTCTTCAAAGTGACAAACACTAACTTTTCCCCAAGGTCATCTGCGTATTTAGTATATCACCAACCTGAAGGTATCTGAGCAAGAAGTGGAAGATTCTGTAGCGTTGCCTTGGTCTCTGAAACACCTTTGATCTCTGGCATTCTTAGCCCCGCCCTAGAACAGTATTTACTGTAGCATTCTATCCTGTCAGGAAAATGCTCTACAACAAGCCCCACGTTCTAGCAATGTGACTGGGAGCTGTGTGGTTGGATGGAGATGAATGGGAGGGAATAAAGACTAATTTGCTTTCACTACAAATAATTAACTGCAAGAAAGAAAAAAAAAAAAAGCTGTAGTGTGTGGTCAGACTTTTCCTTCCCTGTAGCTAGTCTTCAAATTTTATAAGATGTTATAGTGTTTATTTTCTCCCTTGCACCCCTTACCCATAAAGGGCAAGTAGGAAGACGGCTCTTCTGACCTATCTCTCTCTCTCTCACACACACACACACACTCATATTGGTGGAGTCAACCAACTTCCAATGCTGCACAAAGTAGGTGGACCTATCATGGTTGTGCCTGTACTGAATATGTAAGAATTGTTTTCTCGTGTTAATCACAAGACGTAATAACCATTTACATAATATTTACATTGTATAAGAATTATAAGTGATCTAGAGATGATTTAAGGTATGTTGGAGGATGTGTGTAGATTATATGCAAATACTGTACCATTTTTCATAGGAATTTGAGTAACCTCAGATCGGGCACCCAAAAATCCAATCCCCCTCAGATACTGAGGAAAAATATTGCACAAAAATTAGAGATGGAAGTGAAGAAAACTAGGTGATGAGTTCTCTTGGTCCTGTGGTCCCACCCTTTTCACTGAAGGAGACCATTCAAACCTGACACGCTTAACTCATCAGAATGTGGCAAAGTTGAAAGTCTAGCTCTTATAATTGAGTTTAAACAACTATAAACAATCCTCAGATTAAATCAATCTTACCAGAAGTGATTCTGATGGAGAATAGTAGGGCCACAATTTTAGCAAGTGTATTAGTCAGCTTTTCATTACTGTAACCAAATACTTGACAAACACAAAGGAGGAAAGGTTTACTTTGGCTCATGACTTCAGTCCAAGGTTAGATAACGCCACCACAAAACCATCATGGCGGAGGGCTTGGTTGAGCAAAATTGCCCCCTATGACCTACATCCTCTGCCTAGGCCCCACCTCCTGACAGCACGCTCTCCACATCCCTGCACATCTGGCCACTGTCTTCACCACAGATGCTCCGTGCTCCCGTGCTCCCGTCCTCTCTGCAGCCCAGGTGTGTCCTTGCCAGCTACAAGTCATCTGTCCCTCATCTGTGTTCTCAGCGGTTAGTTTTTCTTGCCCAGTGACTGCAGACCAACTCTGGTCCAGCCAACCAGTGACTTTCTCCAGTATCTAGTGAATTACAGCTACACATTTTCAAATGAGGTGGAAACCTCACCCTTAGAATGCTCTTGCCCTTTTAGAAGTGATTATTTTATCCCATGTTTTGGAGATTTTTTTCCCATTATCTTTCTGTGACTGATTTCAGTTTGATCCCATTGTGATCAAGGAAAACATTCTGTGTGATTTCAAATCTTTTCAGTTTGTTGAAATTTGTTCTGTGACCCAGGATGTGGTTGCTCTTGGTATGTTATTTGAGCACTTGGGACAAATGTGTATTCTGCTGTTGTAGGGTGGAGTCAACTAGATGTCAATTAGATGCTGTTGGTTAGTGGTGTTGCTGGGTTCTTCTTTATCCTTGCTAATTTTCTGACTGGTTGTTCTATCAGCTAATGGAAGGGATGTTGAGTCTCCAACTGTAATTGTGGATTTATTTATTTCTCTTTTTCAATCTTAAAAAAAAAGAATGCTCCCACCCTTTGAATTTGTCCCCTCTGAGTACATTCCCTCAGTCCTAGAATACCATATAGATTTTTTTCACATTCCCATAGTTACTCTTTTAATTATATTAACCTTTGTTTCAATGTGTGTGTGGTTTCTATCTCCTGATCTAAACTATGCATATATATTCAGATATCATCTGAAACTTGTAATAATCTGGTTTTTATTTGATATTTAGACAGATGACATATACAGTATATAGAAAAAATTACAGAAATACGTTTTTTAAGTTACATTAATCCATCCAGATTGTTTATATATTTAATGAAGGTTAAATTGACTGTATCTTTAAATCTGTAAACAGACTCATTATTAGTATCTGAAAGTCAATTATTTAGTTAAGATGGACAGAAAATGATACTAGGAATAATAATAACTTGATTCACAGAAATTTTAGAATTTTTTTTTTGCTTATACAACCATAAACTAGCTGTACAATGAAAATAGATTCTTTCTACTTATAACTTTTTATAGAACCTCTACTAGTGTGGAATTGAAATAATTCACTTAGTTTTCATTTATTTTCCTATGGTCAAAGAATATAATTTGGCAGCAGAGGTTTTATAGTTGACTTCTCTTAGGCTGAACTGAATTTTAGGAACTAATTAACATTTCATATATTCTACATTGCTTACCAGTAGCAAAATGATTCATCACCAGTTTAGGCAAATCTCTGAGAAAAAAAAACTGAGTTGGTCCGACTGGAAGGGAAAAGATTCCCTGAAGACTAGGAGATGAATGCAGCTGCTTTGCTTTCTAAGGATAGGAGGCATCAGCTCAGGGAAAAAGTCCTCTTGGTGTCGACAGTGCAAAGTACTGTAGTGGAAATGGCCTGAGCCTGAGGAATGCTGGGAGCAGAGAATTCAGAGGCAACATAAAGGCAGAATCTAATCTCCCTTAGTAGAAATTTAAGTTGTAAATTCAAGTTATACACAGGCCAAAGACCAGAAGATAATGCTCTGTAGAAACCATACAGCAACACAGCAGACACCACCAAACACTCATATTTAGGGACTCCTCTTCTTGCACTGCCCAGGAGACAGGACACCAAAAACTCAGTGGTTCAGGCCAGGTAGAAGTTTATTTTTCTTCTCCCCCCTCCCCCCCCAAAACCCATAAAAGTATTCACAATGGTCAACAGAACCACTCAACATGGAAAACCAAGGGATAGCTCCTTTTTATTAGTCGGTTCAACCCCCACCCCCACCCTCCAAAAGCTGTCCTCAATATGGCAGAAGCTGGCTCACCAACTGGTCAGCATTTTGGTCCTCAGCAACAGGAAAGAAAAAGTGATGAGCAAGAAGCTTCCTTTTGAAAGAAAGTACCCAGCAATTTGTGTGTACTGTATTAGGAAGTTACTCCAAGGGAAGGATTAGCTAGGCAGCCCTGCTCATATTTAAAATGGCGCAAGTGGTTCTGTACTTAACATAAAGGTAGAGGTTCACATAGGAGAACAATTACCGGTCTCTGCTATATCCACAACTTAATTTTTAAAAACCTCACTCACCCAACATCCACCTGCTATGTGTTTCATTTCACCCAAGTTTTATCCAGAACCATTGACAGCTACTCCGGTCTACACTTAGCAGGGCAAAAGGAAGGTATTTAACACTTCCCAGAAGCAGATTTTAGTTAAAGACAGGCGGAAGTTACTGTGTAAAGCCGGCTCCTGTCCTTATGCGTAACACCCTGGGGTGTCACTGCAGCATCTTCACCGGTTTCCCTTGGGATTAGGCTTTGGTCATTATTTCTAGCTTGAGAACATTTGTTTTTGAGCTGTTTTTCCTTCCCCGTCTCCTGCCTTTCTTCTCCTGGTGCTTCCTGCACATCAAAAACAACTACGGACACTTTAATTATTGTTTCAATATCTGCTGCTAAAGACACTGTTGGCAATGGCAGCAACCCCCTCTGTAACGGTCTCTCTTTGACGTCCCTTCTTTCTCCATCCTACTGCCCACTTGCTCAGAGCTTCCGAGCCACCTTCCGTGTCACGTGGGTTGCTCTAGCAGTTCAGGCCCCTCTGGAAGCCTAAGAGATCCCATGGTCTCTTCACAGTGTGTTTGGGAAAACTAAATCAAAGGGGCCGATATTCCTCACAGAGCTCTGTGTAAAGGAGAAAAGAGACAGCAAGAGGAGCTGAAACTGGAGTGAGAAAGAGACTCCACAGGAAGCAGGAGTCTGAGGAAGAGGTGCCTGGACAGTGAAGCAAAACCCTCCAGAGTACCCAGAGACATACAGGAGATTGGGACGGGGTTTCCTCTCATATGTGTTTCAGTTACTGAAGCCACTTTAATTTAATGTTAAGGAAAATGGTAACCAAACAGATGGAAGACTTGGGAATGCACAGGCGGCTGACATGTGGGTTTCTTTTTGTGGGTCCTTTGGAGTTCCTTCTCTGGGGCTAGAGCGAGGAGGTCAGACACAAGTGCAGGTCCCCTCCTGTGGAAGCAACTGTTGAGATGTGCTGAGAGTGAGCCAGGCAACGTGCGTGAGGGCTCAGAGGAGCTGTGACTCTCTCCATGGTTTAGGGGTGTGTTGACATTTAATCTCAACTCTGAGGACATGAGTGACGTGCTTGAGTGGAACTGTGAAGTAAAGACAGTCCTGAGACAGGGGTGAGCCATATGTTCTGCAGTCCTTACATTAAAACAAATGTATTAACTTGATGCGATGCATTTAAGACATTTGCTTCATAGAGTATTAAATGGCCACAAGGACAAAACAGATTTTGACAGGTAAATGTTTAATTGAAAAATGTATACTTTGCATGCAGAGAGGCAAATATATGAGCCACAGATGATCAGTAATTACATAATCGCAAAGCACTACACTTTAACCGATTATCCTCTCTAATATTTATTGTCATGAGTAGAGGTGCAATGTGACAGAAGAGTTGCTAAATTGGTCTACAGGGAATTGGCGACAGCAACACATCCAGGCACCCTTTTCTCCCTCTTTTGGGAAATGTTTCAGCTATGGCCCCTGAGCGGACTGTCTTGCCTTGTCTATCTGTAGTTGCAGTAGTTCAATCTCCAGAGACAGCTTGTACAACTGCAGGGCCATCTGTACTTCAGCTGGGCTTGAGAGGCACCGTATGAGCTTTCTGCCTATGACCACCTGTTCACAGACTTCCGGTACCTCCTGAAAGAGATGCTGGTGGTGGGTATGGTAGAGAGACTTCTGCTGACCATCCAGCAATAGAATCGTATATTATATGGTCTAGAAATAGGAATCAATACTCCCACGTCTATATGACACTGCCCTCTAAGGGGCTCAGTTTTTCCAATATTCAAATGAGAATAGGGAAACTTGCCACTGCGAACTCACCAGAGTGATCCAAGAAAAACAGAGAGAAATTCTTTAAGAAATTCAGAAATGATTCTCGACAAACTGTATCACCATTACTGGCCAGGACAGAGCTTTGTAGGAGACCACCACATTCATGGTTGACAACACAAAACTACCTGAGTTGTTCTACTTACCCACTCACACTTGGGCACCTCTGGGTACCAGGTTCTGTTCTCTGAGCAAGTGATACTTGGGAAACCCTTCACTTCAAAGCCAGAGTCACAGTGGATGGTGACATTTTCAGATTCAATATACTGAGGCTTATTCACAGACAGATTTCCATTTTCTATCTCTGGTTTCAGACACTGAGCTACAATGGAAACATATTTTAGGCAATCTATGAAAACGACATGATAGTAGTCTAAGATAATAAGAGTGAGTTACATTTAGGTACTGCTTATTGTTTTGTCTTTTCGTTCACTTTGATAACAATAATATTTTTATCGATCATAATGATCTAAGCACTTTAAATGACTATCTCAATTATCTCTCACAATAGCCCTATGAAATGTGTACCACCATTTAATCTCATTTTATCTAGGACGAAGTTTAGATACAGAGAGGGTAAGGAACTTGTCCACTGTCATAACTTGTTTAAATAATATGATTGGATATTTTTTAAAGTGAATCTGATCCCAGAGTCTCAGCTAGCAAAGTAACTCTCACAGACTAAGTTGCTGCAAGATTCTAGGCATAGAGAGAGGTTTTCCTGTTGCCTGTTATTCTTTTGTATGCAGTGGAGAAAATGGTGTCAAATAAATCTTGCGTGATTCTAAGCTAGTGATATGATTATTGTATGCATGTAAAAATCACACCCAATCTTGACTCCTCTTGTTCCTACAACTGATTGGCATTAGGAGTTCCCTCAACACACATTATCTCATCATGAAGGTGATGCCCTGTAAGAGACTTTGATGGAAATAGCTGCCACTCCATAAGGTTTGAAATTGGCCCAGGAGAGCCTGCATGCACGTTAGAATAAGTTTCCTTGAATATTTTGCATGGGCCCACGGGCATGATGTCATCATACTGTGATGTCTCGAGACTATTTCTGGAAATATATACCAGGATGAGGGCCTGAATCAAGAAGGCTGAAATCTGTGATTGGGAGAAAGAAGTGGAGGGGAGTCATGTTTGTGTACTTTTGTGTGTGTCTGTGTGTTTCTCAATGGGGTACCATCTGCATATTTTAGTTACTTAAAATAAATACACTGAAATAAAATGTTTCTGTGCTGCCTCTGGCAGAGAAGAGCTTTGCTCTCCATCCTCTAGCAACAGTTCCATGACCTTGCTCAAGGCCTGAGAAGGGAGCTGAGTTACCTTTACATTGGGGTGCTTCAGATGACCACTGTGAATCCTTGCAGGAAAGAGTGCCTGGTCCAACCAGTTTGTAACCTTCATCACATTTATATACAAACAATAGCTCTGATGAATATTGAACTGCTGTATGATGTCCATGGACAATTCTAGGAGGCACACGACAGCCTAGATGATGAGACACAAAAGTGATAGAGTGTGAGCTTGTAGAATGTGTGAAGGAACACATTTCAGAGTGTGTATGGATTATAAAAGGCTTCACTGTGTCCTTCCATCTTCTCTGCCCATGGGATCACTTGTGTTTTCCTCCTGCAAGTCTCGGGCTGAGGAACTAGACAGACTCTAGCTATGAGCTGCTATAGTTTGAATATCCCCCAATGGTCCATAAGTTAAAGATTTGGTCATCAAGTGGCGTTATTGGTAAGTGAAACCTTTAAGGGTGGAACCTAGTGGGAGGTTCTTTGATCAGATATGGGATCTGGCCTGTATCTCTCTCTCTCTCTCAATCTCTCTCTCTCTCGCTCTCTCTCTCTCGCTCTCTGCCTGAACTTCCATCTCCTATCAAAAAAGCAGCAGCATTAGATTCCCATAGGAGCAGAAACCCTACTCTGACCTGCACATGTGAGGGATTTAGTTTGTGCTCCTCATGAAAATCCATGCCCGATGATCCATGGTGGAGCTGAGCTGGTGATGCTAGCACTGGGGAGTGGCTTCAAATACAGATGAACATTAGCAGAGAGGTCTGATTGCACAGAGGTAATTCTAAATCAAATGTTTGCAGGCTCAGATCAAAACCCTATCAGTGAGTAACAAGTGAAAAGCTGTACCTGGTGATGGGCTTTGTAATGGTAAGTGAGTTGATGCACTTCAATTGTACAGCTGCATCTGGATTTTAAGCCAGAATCTGACATTTATCTTAGTCTACATGTAGCCCGCCCATATTTTATTTACCATTTCCATCTACACCTGTTTCCTGTACGGTACACTTGTTTCAGTCACAGTTTTGGGAAGCTCACAGCTAACCCTAGACAAAATGAGTGAAAACAAACATCATAACTCAGGTCAAAGAGGTTGATGAGTCTACACACTGTGTCATCCATTGAGACATACTGGCTAGCCAAAAATGTCACCTGAACTTAAGAATGTTTTGCATCATGTGATTAAAATTATCAATCTCTGTATTAAAAAAAAGACCACATCTTTTTTATCCATTCCTCGGTTGATGGGCATTTGGGTTGTCTTCAAGATTTAGCTATTACAAATTGTGCTGCTATAAACATGGGTGCATATATATTGCTATGGTATGATGTTTTTAATTCTTCTGGGAAGATACCCAAATGGGGTATAGCTGGGTCAAATGGGACCTCTAATCCTAGTTTTTTGAGGAGTCTCCATACTGATTCCCACAGTGATTATACCAGTCTACACTCCCATCAACAGTGAAGAAGGGTTCCTTTTTCCCCAGAGCCCCTCCAGCATTTTTGTACAATGGAGTACTACTCAGCCATAAAGAAGGATAAACTCGAGACATTTATAGGTAAATGGATCCAACTTGAAACCATACTCATAAGTGAAATTAATCAGACTCACATGTGTAAAAATCATATTGTCTTCCTGGTGTGAGAAATTGAAAGAGTAAATAAGGACCAAAATGTACAATAGATATTGTGAAATGGGAAGAATTTGTTCAAAAGGAAAGAGGAACTAGGGTTGGGGAAGGAGGAAGGAAGGAAGGGAAAAGGGAAAAAATACAAGATAGTTATACTATTAGTTTCTTTTAGTTCATTGAAAAGAAAGGTTTGTGATAATATTGTTTGGAGAATTTTTTATGCCCATATCTTGTACTCTGAGTAACTACTTCAAAGATAACAATACACAATGTATTAACTATGGTTATTTTCCTATTATTTTGTTATGAAATTTTGTTTTATTTTTTCCATAAAATAAAATTTAAAAAAATTATCAAGTACATTTAAGTATATGCCATTTATCCCATTTATGCCAAAGATTGAATTTTTTTTTGAATTTTCACATGAAATTCATATATATTATCTAGAAAAATTCAAGGAACAAGAATTTGAAGAGAACACATTTCACTGTGTTCTGTTGTTATGGGTGTTCCAAAACTAGATCACTAGGCATCGAAAGGTTAACTCACATCTGTTTGCGAGCTCTTTGAGGACATAGATACGGAGTACATATATCTTCTTCTCTTATACACAGAAATGAAATGGTTTTCTAAAGGTAATCACTGGCCACAATTTTTCAGTTATGAGAGCCACTCCAGAGATTTTTTTTTTTTTTTTGTGGGTACCGGGGGTCGAACTCAGGACCTCGTTCTTGCCAGGCAGGCGCTTATGCCGCTGAGCCATCTCACCGGCCTCAGAGATTTTTTTTTAAGAAAAAAAAAATCATCACTGACAGCACATTTCAGCAACACAGAATGGGTCACAAAACATGCTTACTGAAATGATATACTCAATCTACTGGACAAACTCAATCTGTCCCTACAGAGAAGAATGCCATCTGTATTCAAGATGGCAGATAAAGTGGCTACATTCACATGATACTGGAACTAAGAGGACAATGAGGAAACATTGGGATTTTTGTCATGTTTCAAAGTTAGCAGAGACTTTGAAAGAGACTGAGCCAGTGCCTTCTTTATACCAGCTGGTCCATGATCACCTAATCTAAGCTTTCAAAAGAGTTTGAGCGTTCTTTCCAACCACAAAAAAAAAAAAAAAAAAAAAAAACCGTGAACTGGTAAGAAACGGATCTGTGGCCCACTTGTGAATAAGACAGTTGAATCCACTTTGTCTATGGTAGAAGAGGATCAACTGCTTGAGATCACAAATAACGGTGGCCTTAAACGTGTTTGAAACAACTTCAAATCTCCATACGTTCTGGATAAAATACAAGACAGAATACCCTGAGATTGCTATAAAAGCACTGAAAAGCCTGCTTCTATTTCTCACATCCTGTCTTTGTAAAGCAGGGTTTTCTGCAGTGACAGCAACCAACATGAGATTACGGAGTAGACTAGATATTAGCTACACACTTTGAGTGTCACTGTCTCACGTCATCCTGAAATGGGACCATCTAATTGCAGGAAAACAAGCTCAGGGCTCCCACTGATTCTGCACTGTGGTGAATTGTATGATTATTTCATTATATATTACAATGTAATACAATGTAATACAATGTAATTATAGACATACAGTGCACAATAAATGCATGCACTTGGATCATCCCAACAGCATCAGTCCATGGAAAAATTGCCTCTTAAGGAACGAGTTCCTGGGCTGGTAAGATGGCTCAGCGGCATAAGCACCTGGCTGGCAAGTGCGAGGGCCCGAGTTCGACTCCCGGAACTCACATATGGAAAAAGGGCCGGTGATATTGCTCAGTGGCACGGGCGCCTGCTGGCGCGCGAGGTCCTGAGGTCGACCCCCGGTACCCACAAAAAAAAAAAAAAGAAACGAGTCCCTGGTGCCAATAAAAGCTGGGGACTACTGGCCTGGATGATACAATGTTTACCAAGGTTATAAGGAGCTCTCTGATAAGAATATCAGCATCAGAGGTCAGTGCTAATGATAGGAAAAACCACTAAAGAGCCAGACTCACTGGCAGCAACAGCTGTATTCTTAAGCCTTCAAAGCTAAGTGAATGCAAGCAGTAAAATGAATTGTAAGATCAGAAAGGCAACCAGCGATGCTAAGGGTTATGAAGATTAGCAGACTATGGTGATTTCAGAAGTGAAAACAGATTAGCAGCCAGTAAGGATTCTACTCAATTTGTATCATCAAAGGAAATTAAAGATGCATGATTGAGGCCAGTGATATAGCTCAGTGGCATAAGCGCCTGCCTGGCAAGCGCGAGGTCCTGAGTTCAACTCCCAGTACCCGCATATTAAAAAAAAAAAAAAAAAAGATGCATGATCAAGGGGCTGATGGCATTCAGCCTAATAAAAAGTCAAAATCCCTTGCTTAGTTTCTGTTCTTGGATCAGTTTTCCAGGCAGGATTACTGACTGAGGAAAAATACATTTCCCAGGGGTGAAGATGCTACATCTTGGAAAGTATGCACAATAATTACTGCTACCCTTCAAGAGAACCTATGTTCATCTATGTAGCTCTGCACTGGGGAAAGATGCATAATAATCCAAAGATTACTAGACATGGGGCTTAAACTGAATGATATTTGGAACCATCAGCCTCTCCTATTAGTCTACTTGGTGGTCATTTACATTATCCCTGAGAGTAGATAAAACGGGATCCTTGGTCTGTAGGATAAGAGTTATCATAAACAATAAGGCCAAAAAGAAGAAATTGATACTGCCCACCTACTTCCCACCTTCCCTGAGGTAAAGGAAGTTATATATATATAAAATTTATACATACTTTACATGCCTATTATAATATAAATATCCCAAAAGGTAGGAGGGGAATGGAGAAATTAATATCCCTTTTAAAGAGCTATGTGGGAGTGATTACCTGATCATATCTTCATTAAATTCACCGGTTTTTTGAAAAGTTAGAAGGGTTTTGGAAAACTGAACTACTCCACTGAAAACTAAACAACATGTCAGTCCCTATCACAGCATCCGTAGCAGAAGTGATAGCTTTGCTACAGCAGATTAATGTGACCTCAAGTAAACGAAGCCACTGATTTAACAAATCCCACTTCTGTCCCCCTTAGGGGACATTCTAGATTTAAATTATAACAACTACCTACATTACAGCTCTACTCCTCCGGAAGACTTCCTCTCACTACTACCTTTTGAAACCACCCCTGGCTGGGTTCTAATACAGCTTCCATTCACTTATTCTTGCATACACATACCACAAATTCTTGTCTGTGAACAAAACTTGGTCTTTTCCATGCACTGTCAATTGGTTACGATAGAAACTTACCCATGTAGCCAGGAGAGTAAGCTAAGGGAAAGCCACTCATGTGACAACAGCTGGTCACAAGCAGAGATTGGGGTTCCTGTTGTGCTTTTTGTCTGTGCCATCTGGACCTGCTCCTTCTCAATCCCAGATGCACCATTTTCAATTTACAATGGATTATTGCCAGGCTGACTTTATAATTTGATGTACCTGACAGATGCAGCTCATGATGAATGATTTTGGACATGGTCACTTAACGACCGAAGAGCAGGAGCGTTGTCTCCATCAGGACCAAGTAAAATAAAAGGAGTTGTATTTCAAACATTATATAGGTCTGTGATTCAATGCCTGGCCTTGCTTCATGGTCTCAATGGTCTACGGTATGATGGTTGCAGTGACATTCGCATCTTCTCCTATTATAGCCACCTGCAATATATCAGGCTCTGCAGGACCCTTATACCTAAAAACAGGGATGATTTCATCTTGGACTGGACCTATACCTCCAGCACAGCCCTTTCCTAACAGGAGCCCCTTTCAAACCTGCCAACTTCTGTGTCACCTAGTATACGGATTGGAACGGTATTCCCAAATACAGATTATGCTGCCTCTAGAATCTGAAAAGTTCAATTAGATGCTAGGCTTTCTTCTTTGTAGTGGGGTGTAAAATTTGCAATAATTTGACTTTAGTTCGGATACAATATCCTAGCGTCCCCTGAATCTTGGACCTATAAAAATTTTAATGTGGCAAGCCGCTGAATATTTATCTTCCTTACTCTGGAGCATCATCAGGCTAACTACTTTCCGCTCATTCAGTAGAATCAGCATAATGCCACTGATACATTGAATCAGGTGATGTGCTGCAGATATCCAAAGTGTCACGATATCTTCAGACCCAATTATGACAGGGGCAGGAGTGCCCAAACTGAAAGTGTATACCCTTGGCCCTTTCTTGTGTATGCAAACTGCTCCTGACCCCTCTGCACGGCAATGGAGAAGGAGGTTTTGTTGGGCAGAAGGACTCTATTGGCAGTTGGGCTACATACCACGTGTATTATGCCTTGACACAAAATTTGTCTACACTGGGCCGGTGAGATGGCTCAGCGGCATAAGCGCCTGCCTGGCAAGCACGAGGGCCTGAGTTCGACTCCCGGATCCCACATACGAAAAAGGGGCCGGTGATATCGCTCAGCGGCACAGGCGTCTGCTGGCGCACGAGGTCCTGAGGTTGACCCCCCGGTACCCACAAAAAAAAAAAATTTGTCTACATTTTGCTCATGTCCCAAGATTTTTGTGGGAAACTGAGATAAAGGGGAGTGTACTAGCTAATATGGCAGAGGAAATTTCAAGGCAGCTCAATGTTGAACCCAATGTTGGGAGCTTTCAACCAGCTCTACATTGAGAATGAAAAGCAAATAACACAGCTGAGCAATTTTAAAAGTTTTGAGGAAAGCCTCAAAACTCAAGTTTGGCCCAGGACTGATAGGTTGCTAAAAAGACTAGCATTTAAAAAAAAAAAAAGCCAAGTACTTCAAGTCAATATAATAGGAAGGATGCCCTGACAAAATCCCAGGAAACAGCAAGACCCCATCCTTTGCCCTGTAAAAGTGAAGGACTGTTTGAGAAGAGGGCCCAAGGCCATATTGCTCTTTCTGGGCCACAGGGGGAAGTGTTTCCCAAATTCCAGCCATTCAGACACTCAGACCTCTGCCATCATGATCCAAGGAGGGTGCAGCTACTGTTCAAGCTGGCAGCGGGCCTTGGTATCATCCACAGGGTGCTGGTTTTACAGGCATGCATAATGTAAGAGTTGTGGGCTCAGGGAGGGTTACACCCTGATTTCAGAAAAAGGCCTAAGGAACTAGGCAGTGTGCCCCTAAGAGAGCAGTGTGAGAAGCGGTGAGAGTGAAGCCAAAAGTGCAACTAAGACCCTAGTAAGTTGGAGAAGTCAGGAACGTGGAATATTTGAAGAAAGCTGAAGGCAGTGAGTGAAGCCACCCCAAGAGAGAAGTCATGAGGCCTGGAACCAGCAATGTTATTGGAAGCCAGCCTAACCCTGTGGATTTCACATCTTATTGCCACAACCTTCCCCAGGTCCTGGACACAAATCTGTTTTAGACAGATTTAATGTTTGCCTGCTGGGCTTCACTCTTGCTTTGATCTTACTCCTTTTTATCCACCTACTTCTCCCTTTTGGAATAGGAATGTTTACCGTGTGTGATTGTATGTTGGCACTGGTTAACCTTCTTTTTTATTTTTACAAGGGCTCATAGGTAAGATTTTACCCTAAATCTCAGAGGAAACTTTAGAGTTGGACCTTTTAGCATTGCTGATACTATTAAAGACTTTAGTAGCTCTTAGAAGTGGACTAAACGCATTTTGTGTAAAGATACGTGCATGCAACTTTTGGGGCCCAAGGGCAGAATATTATAGTTTATGTCTAGATATACCCCAAGAGCCTCATGTGTTCAGAAGCTGGGCTTTTGGAAGGTGGTTGAATTATGGGAGCAATATAGCTGACTTGCTGTTGGGAAGTCCATTCTTGTCAGAATAAATGGGTCATTGGAGGTGGGCCCTAAAAGAGTGTATCTCCCTCTCCTGATAATCTCTTTGCTCTCTGGCCACCATAACATGAGTAGCTTCCTTCTGCTATGCTCTTCTGCCATGCTACTTCTGTGACTAAGCTTGCCAAGCATGGACTGTGAGCCAAAATAAACCTCTCCTCTTTTAAACTGTGGGTGTTGGGTATTGTGTCCCAGTGATGAGGAAGGTGAATAAGATACTTGGTCAGGAGAGGAAGGTGCTTTACAGTGGGATGGAAAACCAACTGTAAAGTTTAGAGGCAGCAGAAGAGTGCTGTCTAAGAAAGAAGAACGAATAAGCTCAAAAAGGCAGATATAAAAAGATGTAGGCAGGTCATGTTCTGTAGATGAAGACATGTGGACCAGAAGTAAGGGAAGAAAAAGAGTAAGTACACAGAAACAAAAGCAGTAGTTGAAAATGTCAGCTTATCTATTAGTTGTGATCTACATTCAGCATTCACTGATTCAGAAAAGAGGAAAAAGGGAAGGACAGAAGAACAGGAACAAAGCATGAGGGCAAGAAAGAGAGAATTGGGTCTACTCCAAGAGTCACGCAGGGTATATAAGTTCTTTTCCTAATTTTAAACCTTCTTTTAATAATCTCCATCACAGTGATATGAAGAAACTCCCCAAATAACACAATTCTAGTTGCTCTCACCTTGACCACATAATGGTGTGCGGGGTTTCCACGTGCCATCTGACTGGCATGTAGCTGAACGGCTTTGCCATTCGCCGTCACATCTATAGTGAAATACGTCAGTATAGGAAAAAGGACAGTCAGTGGTGAAAGCCTCTTTTCCTTCAGTGCTTCTACCATTCTTCACCTCTGGTGGTGGGCAACATACCTCTAAAAATAAAAAGTGAGGATGTTGGTTAGTAAAATCAACCTGAGGAAGCTCTCATAGCTAATAACCTCATATCCACCTTTGGAGGTCCTGGCCCCTGAACAGTGGTTGGGAAAATAGAAAAAGAGCCCCAAAGCAGCCTCACTCTGTATTACCCATCCCTGACTGCTAAAGATCTCAAGTGCAGTCATTTTCCTCCAATTAAGCATTTTCACTGGGAGCCTCCAACTGAAAAGCTGTAGCCCGCCCATATGAAAATGTAAATTTTCACTATTATCCAAGAAAAATGATCACATCCATTTACTTATGGCTTTGCTGGAGTTGCATCATGATTAAGCTTTCTACTACCATATGCTTCTTCAGTCACAAGGGGAAGGAACTTCTCAACAGTATATCCACCTGACAGCTAATGGATAAAAACAAATGCAAATTATTGCTTATGGCCAGGATTTTTCTCGTTTGATACAAAATTTAGAGAAATAGCTGTCAAATTTCTTCCATTTTAAAAACAACAAGAGCTGATAAAGGGATGCAGTTTTTCATTCCTTAGTAGAAATACCTTACAATGTAACTTGATATTGTCTAATGGAAGACAAAACATCAGAACAGAATAAAATATGCTATTCTCCATATAAGAGCTTGCTTGGCACTACAATAGGCCTACTAAGATACAGTCAGTGTTCAATTTTTACGGATTTTTTTATGAAAGATACCATCAGTGCTCATTTTTTATGTCTATGTGATTTTTAAATTGTAACAACAATACTTATACAATGCCTTATAGTGTAGAAAACACAAATATGTAAGTCATGAGTCAAATCAGATTTTACATTTGAATACCATTTCATTTCTGCTTTAAATGGTTAAGAATAGTCTTAGTATATAATTACATCAGTAAGATTATTTTGAGTGAAATAAATAGAGCTCAAAGTAAGTTTGTTTTTTTTTTTTGTTTTTTTTTTTTTTTTGTGGGTACCGGGGGAACGACCTCAGGACCTCGCGCGCCAACAGGCGCCCGTGCCGCTGAGCGATATCACCGGCCCCTTTTTCGTATGTGGGTTGCGGGAGTCGAACTCGGGCCTTCGCGCTTGCCAGGCAGGCGCTTACACCGCTGAGCCATCTCACCGGCCCTCAAAGTAAGTTTTTAAACATCTACAAGCAATACTTTGTTAAGCAGGTGATAGCCATAAGTTTTGTTAAATGTATTTTTGATTCAGTCTTTTTACTAAAAATTTTTTATTGTTTCCCCAACATGGGTCTGAATAACTGCAATGAAACCATGTCAAGTTTTAACATGAAATAATCTGACTAGTTGATCTACAATATCACTTCATCATTTGTGCATTTCACACATTTTTCAAATTCTAATCTGGAGCATAAAATTCCCTGTAATCTGGGTCTCAGTGTTTTCCCCTTTGAAATGTAAAGGCTCTGTTAGACGGATAGGAGGAGGCAGTTTCTCCCTTTCTTGTCGCGGTCGCTGAGGTCCATAAAACAGCATCCACTTGCTCTGCAGCCCCTCACACCCTCCCACAAGCAGAGAAGGGAGCTCCTCTCCTACCAGCAAAACTGGAGAAAATCTCCTTTCTCTCATTCTGAGGTGAGACCACCAGGGCAGGAGTCGGGATCTGTCCTGTAAAAGCAGGTGACGAGCCTCCTGTCTCATGTCTCATGGGACATGAGACACAGGTCAACTTGTATTTGGTTGAGTTCATGATTGTTTCACAGGCCTTCCTACTGCTGTGCGCCCCACAGTGTACACTGGGGAGGCTTCAAAGCCGTGAGGAAACTCAGACTCCGACAGCGGTTGACCTGTAATCTCCATTCTACATTTCCCAGTACTGAAGCTAAAGCTCAACCTGCACACTGTTAGACTTCTGTGTCTACTTCTCAATTGACTCTAAACTGGCCCAAGGAAAGGTCACGATTTCTTAGCGCCTCAAACTCCAAGTCCCCTATGGTCCCTTTTGGTGACAAGAGTTCATCATTCATTAGTAATGAAATAGTGTACTACTAATAGTACTACTAATGAAACTACTAATGAAATAGTGTACTCTAAATTTATCTTGAGGGATAAATGTATTAATTTAAGGTAGAGAATCCTACCACATATCAGGCATTGAATATACACAAATATTTTAAAAACAAAAACTCACTCTTGCACCCTTTGACTGGGCTCCATTTGAAGTCGTCTTGACAAGTCACAGTTGTAGGCTCGTGCGTGGCAGGTCTGTAGCCAGTGTGACAGTAGTACCAAAACACTGTCCCGGGTGAGTACAGATCCCCCTTTCTTGGCCTCCTGCTTCTGTCCCAGTAAGCGTTTGGAATGTCCGGTATGTCAACACAACTATCTGCTCACAAAGAACAAAAGGAAAGGACAGTGTTAATGGGGCTGGCACCACCATCAATGACCCTGTCCCGTCAAGCGCTCACTCACATAAACTACCCTGCAATGGCTGGTGAATGAACCACACCACAAAACACAGATAGCCATTTGCCCCATTGTCCCACCCCAGAGAGGTCCCCACAAAGGACATCCCAAATGGTTTCCGTGTGTTGTGTCAACTACATATAAGTTTAACTATCCTTCCTCTTCAGTGTACTTCAGAACGTTTAGTTTCTGAACTGAAGCATCCAACTTGCTAAGTAAATATGGCAGGAAAATGGTCAGATAAAACAAATCTAACTTTCTATGTTTCCTGACTGATTGGGGAAAATAAACAAAAGTCATTCCCCTCGTCCAGGCAGCAGCAGGAACTTTATCGCTAAGTGTGTGGTGAGTATGAACCAAGCTCCAAGCAGTTTTTGAGCCTGAACTTTGTATCTTGTCCTCTTCTCTTTCCCGATGCTACTGATTCATATGATATGGAAATAAAATACAAACATCTACCAAATTGGATGTTTATTACATTTTATCTGCAAACATTTGAATAGTATGTAGAATTCCATCGTTCGTAGTATATTCACAGAATTTTGCAACCATCACCACTGTCTAATTTCAGGGCATTTTTATCACCTCAGAAAGAAAACCTGTATTTACTAGCAGTCACTCTCAATTCCCACTTCCCCTTTGGTCTTGGCAACCATTAACTTATTTTTTTCTCTCTATGGATTTCCCTATTCCATACATTTCAAATAAATGCAATCATATATGGTAGTACTTTTGGGGGTCTATCTTCTTTTACTTAATGCAATGTTTTCAAGGTTCATCCATGTTGTATCATATATTGGTACTTCATTCTTATTGCAGGTGATATTCTATTGCATAGATATACCACTTTTGTCTGTTACTCAATTTATGATCATATTATGGGTGATGATGCTATGAATCTTCATGTAAAAATGTTTATGTGGACATCTATCTTCATTTCTCTGGGATCGATACCCAGGAGAGTATTGCTGGATCCTATGGTAATTACATGCTTTTGCTCTAGAGGAACTGTCAAAACTATTTTATAAAATTGTTGCAACAATTTACATTCCCACTAGCGGTGAAGGAGAGTTCTGGTATTTCCACAAATGTTGGTGAGGATGCATATTTTGTTTTTATTATAACAATTGGGAGGATGTGGAGTGGTTTCTAGAAGACTATTTTTACAAACAATAATAAAGAAAATTATTCAGGCTGAAGGTGAATGACACCAGGTAGTAATCTGAGTTTACATAGGAAACAGTGAGCACCTGAAAAAGTTGTTACACAGGTAATTTTAAAAGACAATATACAATCATCCTCTAGTATCCTTGAGGATTGGTCCCAAGACCCCCACAGATGTCCAAATCTATAAATGCTCAAGTCCCTAATATAAAATGGTGTAGAATTTGCATATAACCTACATACATCATCACAAATACTTCGAATCAGCTCTTAATTACCTACATAGTTAATACAATGTAAATGGTATGTAAATAATTTTTACACTGTATTGTTTACAGAAGTGATAAGCAAAAAAGTCTGCAGGTATTCAGAACAGACACAACTTTTTTATTTGCCCTGCTAGGTTTCAGTCTTGTTTTACTCCAATAACAGACACAAATTTTTTCAAATGTTTTCCATCTGTTGGTAGAATACCCAGAGTTGGAATCTGCAGATACAGAAGGCTAACTACAACTGAATCTCTCTTCTCCTTCATTCTCTTAACTAATTTAACAGCATTTGCAAAAACACAATGTGTATATAAATTATTATTAAGTCTACAATAGAACACAATATGTTTGACAACAATAGTACAAGAGAGGTAGGTCTGAACAAAGCTGTGCTGGAGAATGAAAACAACATCAGATAATAATCTGAATCCACAGGGAGAAATAAAGAGATCCTGAAATGGTAAAGAAGCAGTTTAACATAATCAACTCTATAAATAACACTTGCTTTTCTTTTTTTCTCTAAGCCAGCATAAAAAACATGAAACATAAAATTATATAAAACAATAACTAGAACAACGTGGTGTTTCTAATAAACATAGATATAAAAAGTTTTGCTGGCTTTTTTTCCTTCTGCACATTGAATCTGTCATCCCACTGTCGCCTAACCCCATCGTTCATGATGAGAAGTCAGCTGTTAATCTTATAGGGGTCATTACATACGATGTGCTGCTTTTCTCTTGCTGATTTCAAGACTGTCTTTATCTGTGGCTTTCAACATTTTGACTATGATGTCTCTATATCTGGATCATTTTGCACTTATTGTACTTAAGTTTAGTGAGCTTCCTGAATGTATAAATTATTATTTTGTCAACTTTGGGAAATTTTCAGCTATTTTTCTTTTAATAGTTTTTTAATTTTTTTAATCTCTTCTTTTCTCTACTGTTATTATGTATATGTTGGTGTACTTAATGAAGTATCTCCAATTCCTTCTCCTTTTTCCATTTTTCCTTGTTATTTTTTCTCTATATACTCCAGATTATGTCTTCTCAATCAATCTATCTTCAAATTCACTGTTTCTTCTGTAAACCCAGATCTACTCTTGAACTCCTCTGGTGAATTTTTCATTTTATGTATTGTGCTTTTCAACTCTAGAATTTACATTTGATTTTTTTTTTTTTTTTTTTACGTTGGTACCGGGAGTTGACCTCAGGACCTCGCGCTTGCCAGCAAGCGCTTGTGCCGCTGAGCGACATCACCAGTCCTTTTTTTCCTTTATGTGGGTTCCGGGAGTCGAACTCAGGACCTCGCATTTGCTGGGCAGGTGCTTATGCCGCTGAGCTATCTCACTGGCCCCCTGATTTTTTAATAATTTCTGTTTTTATTGATATTTTCTGTTTGGTGAGGCATTATAACAATACTTTCCTTTACATTCTTAAAGATTGATTCCTTTAGTTCTTGAATATCTTTATACTAGCTACTTTGAACTTCTTTGAATTTCTTTTCTGCTAAGTCCAACCTTTGGGCCTCCTCAAAGGAAGTTTCTACTGTTGGTTTATTCTCTTGGTATGGGTGACTTCTATTTCTTTTCATGTCTGATAATTATTTGTTGAAATCTGGACATGTCAGATAATATATTTTAGTAATTTTGTGTCTAATTCTCCCTCACCAACTTCAGGACCTGCTGTTCTCTGCTTGTTTGCTTGTTTATCTAGTGACTTGACTGGACTAGTTCAGTAAAGTCTATTTTCCCCAAAATATGCAATGTCTAATAACATGCTTCAGAGAGCATAGCCTTGAGCATGCTCAGTTTTCCTAACTATAAGGGGTGACTGTGCTTTCACTTGTTATCTCTTTCTCATCAAGCTTTTGGCTGACCTGCCTCTGTTATATTACGTTTAATGGTTAGCCTCCAGTAACAGTTATCTGATTGCTCAATTATTATTTTTTACAGCTCCCTGGGGCATAAATTGCTTCATGGTCTGATCTAATTAAAGAAAGGCCCTTTGGCAGGGATGGGGTATGAACAGTCTTTGAAGATTGCTCCAAACCTACACTGGAAAAACTTTTGTGCTACAGATCAGGAGCTAAGAAAATAAGGAGACTTCTTCACCAGGTCCCCCACTAGAATCCTTCCCATATTATAGAATCTGTGAAGAGGGAGGAGGAGTGTAGTAGGAAATAGTTCTGCCACCCCACTGTGCCTGCCTCCAAGTATACACATCACAGAGCCATTGGAAATGAAATCTGCCATTATTCACTGGTTCTCAAATCTACCGACAATACTTCTCCTATTCTTGGAAGCTAGGGAAGATGGGAGGTGCCACTCAGCTGCCCAGCCCAATGGAGCAGCTTTCCTGCATCACAGAGCTGTGCAGGAAATGAGAGCTAAATTCTTCCAGCTGCCTTACCTGGGTCCTCCCTACATAGTGAAAATTGCGGGAGAGGAACGGACACCCATGTCTGGCTGCTGGCACCAGTTCACAGCATTGAACTTTGGAAAATGCACGATGTTCACTGGCTTCTAAACCTACCCCAAATAACTCTACCTCGGGAGCTGGGGGACATTGGAGCTGCCACTTGTGTACCCACAGAAATATTTTTCCAGCAAAATGGTGCTATTGGGTGCTGAGTGTAATCCCTAGTTCTAATGCAGTGGCCTTCTACTGTTTGTGTCAGATCTCTACAGATCTGCTGAATAAATGCTGCTCAATTTGATATAAGTACCTTGAATGGTTTTCTTTGCAAATTTTGACCAGCTTAACATACACTACTGCAGGAGAGAGATTTGCCCAACACTTTGCCCAAACATCGTTACAGAAGTCCCCAAAGTGAAGGCTCTTGACACTTCATGAGGGTAAAACTAAGAGCACAGGCACCAGAGGCTTCTTCCCCTTACCAGTTGTATGATCTTAGGAAAATCATTTAACCTCTGAAAATAGTTTCCTTATCTATAAAATGAGGATAATAACAGTGCTCACAATTGTTTGGAGGATTTATTGACTTAGTACTTGTTATGCACTGATACTAATTCCAACTTACCATTATTACTTTCATCATTATTTTTAATGGCCCACGTGAATTTATAATTTCAGATTTTCAGAATCATAGCTAGTCTATCCAATATTGTGGGGAAAGCTAGGAAAAAGACATTTTCTCTCAGGACATTTTATTGTTTAACCTTTCCAAATAATGATCAAACTGTGAGGACTTTGTTCAACTAAGAGAACGTGCTATCAACTGCCACAAAATTGTTGACATAAATATACAACGCACCATGTCTGCGATGCTAATGCAGGACTGGAGTGAACACGACCTGGAAAACTGTACCTGGCAGCCTTTTCTGGGGATGTCCAACCTTGCAGAGTACACTGAAATCATTCCTTCCAACAACAACAACAAAAATAATAATAAAGGAATGTATTTACCTAAATGTAAACATTAGCTGTGGCTCAGAGCAGGTCTAGTCATGCAAGTGTGCCCGTACTGTCATTTCTGGGTACCTTTAGATGCCACTGAAATTCCTTCGTGGCCCATACTTACTTGGCTCACAAGCAGGAGGAGAAGGGTTCCAGTTGTTATCAGCCTCACAACGGATTAAACTGCTGCCTCTGAGGTTAAAACCCTTCTGGCAGCTAAACATAACAGAGTCTTTAAAAGTATAGATGGGTCTAAATCCAGAAACAATAGTTGCATGTGGAACGGTCGGCAGGTGACAGATGATTTCTAAAGAATTATTGGAAATGAGAAGTTGATTTTCAAAGATAAATGGTGAAGAGAACATTATTGCTACTACTAATCCAATTATGAGTTTAAATGCCTAATATAGGGCAAGTGAAATGGCTCAGCGGCATAAGCGCCTGCCTGGCAAGCGCAAGGGCCCAAGTTCGACTCCCAGAACCCACATATGAGAAAAGGGCCGGTGATATCGCTCAGTGGCACAGGCACCTGCTGGCGTGTGAGGTCCTGAGTTCGACCCCCAGTACCCACAAAAAAAAAAAAATGCCTAATATAAGCACATGTCAAATAGATACAAGCGAAACTTTTTTTTCTTTTGCCATACTGGGGATTGAACCCAGGGCCTTTGCCCTGAGCTACATCCCAGCCCATTTTTATTTGGAGACAGGTTCTTGCTAGTTTGCTAAATTGCCAAGGCTGGGCTCAGACTTTTGATCTTCCTGCCTTGGCCTCCCAACGTGCTGAGGTTACAGCATGCACCAGCATGCCTGGCTACATTTATATTTATATATATATGTATGTACACATAATTTCAGTTTTTAAATACCTCATTAAAATGAGACCTCATCATATTGATCCTTATCTGAGATGACTATGGATAACTCCAAACTACTAATAGTTTTTATACCAAAATACTCATGCAAGGCCCCAAAAACTTCCAATATAATGACAGAATTTCTTGGATGATTGTGACTGTGGGTCAGCAGCCCATGGTAATGACATGGTGGTCGTGAAGAGATGGCCAAAGTATCAGAGGCCTGTGCCCCACCAGCACGGAACAAACCTCTCACCCTTTCATCCAGTCACTCATCAACCTGTAGTCCCTCAACTTCTCTCCAGGCCCAACGCCATGGCTACAGCTGAAGCCACCTTTACTTCTTGGCTGGATACTGTCAGCAAGGTCTATCTTAGTCCTACTGCTAAAATAAAATTCTTTTTTTTTTTTGGTGGGTACTGGGGGTCGACCTCAGGACCTCGCATGCCAGCAGGCACCCGTGCCGCTGAGCGATATCACCGGCCCTTTTTTCATATGTGGGTACTGGGAGTCGAACTCGGGCCCTCGCGCTTGCCAGGCAGGCGCGTATGCCACTGAGCCATCTCACTGGCCCCTAAAATAAAATTCTTTAGACTGGGTAATTCATAAGTAATAGGAATTTATTTCCTCACATTTCTGGGCAATAAGAAGCCCAAGGTCTGGGCACCAGCAAATGCAGGGTCTGGAAGGGGTTTGCTCTCTGCTTCCAGGACGGTGCCTTGGTGCTGCATCCTCACAGGGAAGGAGGGATAAATGCTGTGCCCTCGCATGAGAGAGGACTAAAAGGACCAGGGTTCTTCCTTCAGCTTTTGTTAAAAGGGCATCAATCACTTCCCCAAAAGCCCTACCTCCTAACACAGTTACACTGGGTCTTGATTTTACATCTAAACTATGGCAGGTGCCTATGGGTCAAGGTGTGCCCCATCTCAACCTGTTACCCATCCTGCAGCCAGTTATCTTCCTGAGGTGCAGTGTATTTACTGTCCTAGTAAAGCCCTTCATCTCTCCTTCACCTTCACCCTGAACTCCTGACAGTGATACACGGGGCCCTTTTCAGTGCGGCTCTGCTAACCTTTCCAGTCTCAGCTCCTGCCTTTTCCATCCCTTGTGTTCCTGACTCAGTTATTCGGGCCAGGTCACAATGCTGTGCTCTCTGGCCCCTCTGGTTGGATTGCGCACTAGAGTAAGTCAGAGTAGTAAGTGATATTGTACGAGCATTAGTAGTAAAGGAAGATGTTTTGGGTTAATAAATTAGCAAAACCACAGAGTTTTTTCCAGTTCAATTATTGCTTGCTTGTCTTGTTAGTCTTCTGGATTTTAGGTTTTGTTTGCTCTCCAGGCAAACGTTGTTGACATCACAAGTGTTAACTAATATTTTCAGTGCTTTTTCCTGAATAGACAAAGGATTTCATTCCTCAGTCCTCTGAGGATAGGAAGGGACTACACATTGCTAGTTGTAGACAGAAAGATAAGACAGAAAGTGATTTGTGGTCACTTCCAAGCCAAGACTCTTAATAACCAGTGTGCAATTTGCCTTTCTCCCTTCCTCTACTGAAAAGCTTGGGAAAGTGCCTTTGGATATGGAAGTGCCGGAAGAGCAAAGCCACCTGGACTGTTGAGCTGGTTACTAAGCTAACACTTAGGCTACAGCTGGCCTGCAGCCGCTCCTGGATATGAGGAGAAACTTTCACTTTACCAAACCAGTGAGTGATATTGGTACTCTTTGCTACCATATTCAGATAAGCACGCAATAAATATCTGTCGGCCAAAGAAATGACTGCTTCGGCGCAATCATTAGTCCATCTTCATATTGTTCCATTCCGCCCCACCAAATATCGCCTTCCTTTAAAAAGAAAAAAAGAAAACAAACAATTTAAAGCAAAATTCATCACTGTGACTTACTTTTACAGGTCGGAGGGCTTGGGCTCCAGACACCTGCTGTTTTATTCACCACCATACAGGAAATGGAGGGATTGCCTAAGAGCGAGTAGCTGGGGTCACAGACGTAGGTGACCGAGGAGCCATACGTGTAGAGGTCTTCATCTCTCCCACTGTGTTTCCCATTGCTGATGTCTGGAGGGGACTCACATTTGACAACTGAAATGAAGGCGTGAACAGAAAGAAATCACCAAAGGGCATCACTGTAGATCTAAAATTCCTGCAAATTCATAGGAAGGGTACAAACAGTAGGAGAGACACACAGCATTGCTATTCTTAACATAGTTTAAGTTTATCATCCAAGTCAGAAAAAGAAACAAAACAAAACAATACTACTTACTTTCACATACTGGAAAAGGAGCGCTCCAGTCAACTCCTTTGTCTCGGATCTCACAAACACTAGTGGTTGGGCCAACTAAGTTATACCTGAATAAGATAAAAATCGAAGATTTCAATGGAATTCTTCCCACACTAAATTAAATTGGATAAGGGGATTTGAACAAATAAAATTATTACTCAATATTAAAATGAGTAAAAAATGTTTTCTTGAATGTCACTTCACACTGAGCACTCCATTTGGGAAAATTCCATTACTGCAATGAACAGTGTGTGTTTGTTCATTTGTTGTCCCTTTGTCCCTTTGTCCCTTTGTTCTTCAGCACAGGACTGAGCATCTGGTAGGCATCAGGCCTGAGCAGGACAATAAACTGCTCACGTTAGTGTGTTCCGCTGTTTTCCTTGATTGAGGTGTCAGCTAGATTACTGAGCTGAAACTTTCATGATCTCTAAATTGAAGCCTGCCTCTGACTCGCAGATGCCTGTCTTACTTCCATCCAGCAGGAACTCTCTATGCAACACTCCTGTTTTAGGGCTCTTGACAAGTCCTAAACTTTCCTCCATTTGATTTCCTTCTGAAACTTATAACAGGAAAAAGGCATTGCTAGTGTGATTTCACATTGTGGCATCATCAAGGAATAAATCTACAGGGTGTTATAACACTAAGGTCAATATCATCCATTTATGGAATAATAATTTAAAGATGTTAACTTTAATAAAATAAGATTTGCTAGAATTAAGCCTTTCTTTACTTTTATGCTTCTTTAAAATGTAACTTTTCTCACCCAGTGAAAAGTATTGTTTCAATTACTTTGTTAAGAGCAACTTAGAGTTCCAACAGCACCTCGGTTTTGAATCTTCTCAGTTACTCCTTTGGAAGCCATCCACAGTAGGGCACGTGGGATAAAATCGAAAAACAAATGAAAATGAAGCAACAGCAGGACAAGATTATGGAAAAATAATAGATATAGATGGAAAGTAAAGGAGAATCCTTGCATGCTTTATTGCCAAATAAGATAGCTATTTAAAAATATACAAGTAAATGATACTGAAATAATACTTTAATCTATATATTAAAATTGTACATCACATAGCAACAAAAATTAGACCAAATGGTCTTTATCAAGGCAATTAAGAATAAAATTATTAGATTTCAAAGACAAGGAATAATTATCTTTGGACAGCCAAAGTCCAAGTTGTGCATAAGAAAAAGAAATTGAGGTTAGCATCAGAGTGTTCTATGGCATCATTCACCAGCAAAACGTACTCTTGAAGTACCTCTCGGATAGCTGCAAAGTGGATGTGCTTTACAACCAGCTTCATTATCTCTTAGTTTTTCATTATTTCTTAAGTATATCATTATCTCTTAGTACCTCAGATTTGAATCTGCAAGAGCTTACAGGATAACTTTCACTTAGTTTATTTGATGGGGTTGCGAGGTGGGGCTTTGATGTGTTTTGTTTTGTTTTTTTTAGAAAACTACTACAGTGCAAAGTATAGCCAACTAAGAGACTACCACGGAAACTTTAGCCAAAAACAAAAAATGATAATGAGCATTGAACTTGTAGATCAAAGACAAAAACCAAGATAGGCTTAAGAGTTATTGAGTGAAGGGTAAATGTTATATACTTAGACAGTACTGAAATGTTATAACTAACAAAAATAGGAAACGGAGAAGAGATGGAAATCAAAACATTCTCCCTTATTGCCTCATCTATAAGATCTCAGAGTAAAATCAATCTGTACACATATCCATATCATTACTAAATACAAAATAAATACCAAGGTGACACAAATAACATAAATTTACTGGTAGAGAAGATAGAGGGAGTAGGAAATGGAGGGTTTGTTTTTATTGTTGCTTACAAGGGACACATTTAAACTGTGGAAAGATAAACAGGAGAGCCAGGAATATAGCTCAGCAGCACAGTGCCTGCCTGGCAAACGCGAGGTTGTGAGTTCGATTTCCAGTACAAAAAAAAAGAAAAATGGGAATGATATGTTAACGCAAATTTATAACTGCTGGAACCCCATTTTGAACCTTCCTAAATATCATCTATCTCTGTATATAATAAATAACAAATAAATGTACCCTTACATATAGGGCAGTACATGAAATAATATCACAAAACCAAGTTTATAGTTATCACTCATATTAATAAAGATAATTGGAAACTAGGGATATAGCTCAGTGGTAAAGCCCTTGCCCAACATGCAAGAGGTCCTGGGTTCAATCTCTAGCACTGCAAAATAAGTAAATAAATAAGTTTAATATCCTATTGAAAGAAAAAGAGCTTTTAATTAGCACCAAATTCAACTCTTTTTTGTATATGGGAAGCGAAACTAGAAATGTTTTGAACATATTACAAATAAAAAGAAGGGCAAAGTTATCTCAGCTAAATGCAAACTAAAAGAAAAGCCAAAAAAATGATTTTAAATATCCCATAGGTTGGACATCAGAACTAAAACTATTAAATTATACAAACATAGGTACTTTACAATGTTAAGGATTTCAATTTTCAAAGATCTAGAAATCTTTACCAAAATATGCAGCAGTCGTTTTCATAAAATAAAATATATAGTATATTTAAAAAGTAACCAAAACATACTATTAGTTATTATTAATTTATTTAATATGTGAAATAATTATGAAAATTATAAATTTAAATTGATTCCTATCTTTGTTTAAATCATAAAGAGAAGTGCAATGAAAGGTTCAAAAGAGATCACAACAAAATACACCTGATATCGGTATGTAATATATATTATATATTTATCATACAGTGTATACTGCTAATAAAAATATAGCTTCATTTGAAGACCCCGTGGAATGTTAATGAAAATTGGATCATATACTATAATGCTACTGAAATCTCAGTAATCGTAAAAGTAGAAATAAGCAACTTTCTCTGTTGGTGTAGAAGTCTTAGTTTCCAGTGGAGGAATGCTTCCACCACAGACAGCAGGAGGTAGCAAATGAAAAGATAGGATGCCTACTTTTCAAGTTAAACTTGAATTTCATGTAAATAATGAACTTTTTTTCATTTAAATGTGATCCAAATATCACATAGAGCATACTTATACTAAAATTATTTGTCGTTCCTATGAAATCCAAATTTAACCAGGCATCCTGTGTTTTACCTGACTTTCCAAATTAAACTTGAAGTTGAACCCTGTCAACTCTGGCCTCTCAGGCAAGTGAATGAAGAGGCAAAGAAGGGGACCGTTCTGATGGCTGGAGTGATTCATCCTAATATCAAGGGTAAATTCTATTGCATCTGCAAAATGGTATTTTATAATTACATCTGTACAAATTCACATAGGTGCAAAGTAATGCATCCGAGCATGGTTCAATATGGCAAAAGACTGGATCCATCAAACAGGTGTTACAGCACCAGGGCATATCTACAGAATAAAATTCTACACATTTGTAAAAGAAAATGAATGAGGAAACTTTATGTACAAATATGAAATATCTCCAGTATATACCGATAAGTAAAGAAAAGCAAGATTCAAAATTATGCTTGTTATTAGAAATAAGAAAAATAAAAATATATTAATTTCTGTTATGGCCTGTATCTAGATGCCCTCCAAAGCCTCATGTGCTCATAGTGGGTCTTTTCAGAGGTGGCTGGATCCAGGGTGTGTGAATGTGGATTAAGTGTGTGATAGTGGGATTAAGGTTGTATAATACTAGGTTAGTACACTGATTGAAATTGGCATAGTTCTGGGTGTGGATAATAGAAGCCCCACCCTGGGTGTGGGTGGCAGCAATCAATAGGCCTACAGCCTGGATGGAATATAAAGGGGAGAGAGGGAAGCAGGCTTGCTGCTGCTGCTGCTTGCCGCTTTGCCGCCTTCTGCCTCCCACACCATGAACTGTTTCTCCTCTGCAAAGCCCCTCTGCCATGCTGCCCTGCCTTGGAGGCAGTCAACTATGGATGGAAACCTGTGAGCTGAAATAAACCTTTCCTCCTTTATCTTTGGGTGTAGGGTATTTTGTCTCAGCAATGAGAAAAGTAACTAAGACAATTTCTTACCTTGTATTTGTATAAAGAAACACTAGAATGATATACCCTAAACTAATAAAAGTAAATCTTTGCTGAAGGTAAGAAAAAATGGGGTACATGGAGACAGGATGAAGGTGAGAATTCTCAATGTATATCTTTTTGAAATATATGAACATTTTAAATTTTGAAATATATGAATGCATTTGCAATTTTTAGATTAATTAAAAAGTATTATTTCTACCTCACACTCACCCTTCTAAACAGCTGAATTCTATTTTTGATCCAAAGGAGAGATCTGTCTTAATTTCAGCTATGCCATGAGGTAAATCTCCTGGATTTCTGCACTGTTTCTCTGGGAGAAAAATTTAAATGATGGTTAGTGATTCCAAGTACTCACAGATATGGCATTAGAAAAGAATGACTGGTCAGTTTCCACCTCTGCTGTGATAAAGCCCCAGATGTTTAGATTCACACTTATTTCTGATCTTGACTCACTGAACTTGTATTTTTGAGGAAAAAAATGCATACAAATTTAATCTTTTACGTGTGCATCAAAATCAGCAGTTGAGAAACTGGACGGTTTCTTCAATTCAGGAAGTTTGGCTCCTGAGACAACATTCCAAAGCTGGGAGAAGAGAGAGGAGTGCTGATACTTACTACCACAGAAGGCCTCGTACTGCCACTGGCCATTAACCTTACAGGTGAGCGTCTGGGCCGAGCTAATCCTGATGTAGCCGGGGCGGCAGGTGTATTTCAGAACAGTGCCAGTTTGGAACTCTGTCTGGTTCAACTCCGTTGTTGAAGAAGCAAAGGATAAACGAGGTGGGGGACCACATCTACCTGGACACCAAAACGACAAGAAGCACCAAATGTTACATCTCCAGACATCACATCTCAATGTTTCAATAGGGTGATTATAAAGATAATTTCTTTCTCCGCTAATCAAGGGAAATCATAACTCCTCTTATCCCCTTTGTCTAATGAATCCAAGAGTGATCAGTATGTACACTGATAAATGATAATGATAACAGGCATAAAACTTAATCTCTTCTCTACTATATATGAGATAATTTATCTAAAATGGATAAAAGACACAAATTTTATCAGTCTATCAGATAATCTATCTCTGTTGCCACACATGTATCTATGCAAAGCCAGAAATCCTTACAAGTGTGCCTCAACATGAAAGCATTATTTCATTAAAAATAACATTACACAATGTGGGTTACCTCAGGTAAAGAAAACTGGGTGGCTGAGAAATGGGTAAACAGAACATTTAAAATTTTTTTCATCTTTTGGATTTTGAATGATAAGGAGGATGAAGCATGGAGTTATTGAAACATAAAGATGTTAATTCTGCCTTCCTTACAAAACTTAAGAACAGAACCAATTTACCTTTAAGAGCCCCAGGAGAAGTACACATTTCACCTCTCCACGCGCCATAAATCCACAGGCGGTGAAAATCGTTCATTCGGACTGATAGATAATACAGAGCTATTTCAAGCCATGCCATGACTGGGAGAGATTGCTTTGGAAATATTTTGAGGAGAAATTCTAGGGGGAAATGTCTAGAAAACGCCTTCTTTCATGTGTAGAGCAAATTCTACTGAATCCCAGCTGGGAAAAAAAAAACAAAAACAAACACCCTTTGTTGCCAAAACCGATTTTGGCTAGAAACTTAGTCATCCCTTTTTCAGTTTGCTAAGTGTAGCAGATCTCTAATTTTCACTGGCCCCCTGGACTTGTTTCTCAGTACTCACCAAGAACAGTGGCCAACAGAGAAGTGACCAATGTCATTTGGAACAGAGTTGGATGGGGGACTCCGCACAGCCTGGAGAAGGGCCAGGCTCTCAGCGCCCCTTTTCCGGGAAGGGTCCCATTTGGAGCTCTTGGGGGGGGCATGACTTGATGCTTCTCTGACATTTTTCTGCTGAAAGAACTCAATTTAATAAGCAGTCACTGAATTCCTACTTGTCGTAAAGCACTAAAATAAATGCTACCAGATCCATGTCTTCAAGGAAATCACAGCTTAGACTGGAAGAAAACACAAAAGCACAAATGTCCCAACACAAGACAGTGGGGGCTGGTTCTGCATAAGCATCTGCTGAGAAAAGAGATTAATTCCAAGTGGAGCAAGGGAGAGGGCTTTACAGAGAAGGCTGCTTAGCTAGGCATGGTGACACACATCTGTAATCCCAGCAAGCTGGTAGGCCAAGGCAGGAAGGTTGCAAATTCAGGTCCAACCTGAGCAATTTAGCAGCTTAGAGAGATCTTGACTCAAAGTAAAAATTAAAGGAGTATGGAGATGTAGTGCAGGGTGAAAACACTTGTTTAGAGTGAAATCACTGGGAACATTTTTACTCTTTACCACTACTTCCCATCCCCCTTAGAGAACACACTCCATGCTAAGTTCACACTAGAAAATCCTTGTCCTCAAAGGAATATGTGAAGTTGAGCCCCAATAAAATATTGAATTTTATCTTTTATTCTTATCCCTCTAAATGTGATCCCATATGTCCCTAATTCACACCTAAGTCTATATCCACTTAAGGGAGCTCCCTCAAAGATGTCTCTGCCCCATGTTATGGAGTGGGGGGTCATTTAGAGTGGTTCTTCACGCTCTGTACAGGAGTCTGAGCTCTTCACTGAGTGAAGACTCGTGTAAGCTCATCTTTCTAAAACTTATTTCTGATGAAGCGGTTCTGCCACCAATTGTTGGAGTGGACACCCCCATGCCACGCACATCCTATTCCATGAGCTGTATGCATGGCCGCTAGGATAGTTCTGCCAAACGTAAGTTAACCTGCATAAGAATCTACTAAATGAATTTGCTTAGTGAAAATATGTTTGCAGAATTTGTACTAAATTAATCCAGATTGTCTAAAGAACTTGAGAAAGGCACATTCCATATCATGAAAACCAGTCCACTAAATTATCTGTGAAATTCACAAAATGTGATGTTTCTCCCATCCAATAAAAACAATTATGAACTATGAAACCTACAAGTTTCTTTAGTTTTTGATAAGTCTGTAGTTGGTATTTTAGTGAATTTCAGTGAAACTGAAGAGATTAAAATTACTGATGTCTTGGCAAAGTAAAATTTGACTCTAAAAAAAAAAATGCAGTGAAATTTTCTCATATGAATTATTGCAAGAGTTAATAACACACACAAAAAATATACACTGAATATATTCAGAAACATATTCATGACCAAAATGCGGGTTTAAGATTAAACTTTTAGCTTTAAGAAATTGAACAAAAAGAATATCTATAAGTGTTCTAAAAAGAACATATTCATTAGTTACATTTAAAAAGAATGTATTTATAATCACTGTATATATCAAAATGAATATTCCTTAAATGGTATTTGGTAAATTGATAATTTGATAAATTTAGGAAATTGGTTTCAAAGAATTCCAGGGCCTACGGGAACTGGCATCTACTCAGCTGGCTTTGGTGCCTAACTTTCCAGAAGTTTGGCCTAAGCCCCCATGTCTGGATATCTGGGGTTTTCAACAGTTCCAAACACTTTCCTCCCTCTTACTCCTGCCCACGTCATCTGCTCTCTGCCCCTTCCCTCTCTAATTCCTGCTGGTCCCTTCTCCAGTGTTCCCTTATCCACCAGGCCAAGTTCAGCTTAGTAGCTACGGCTTCCATTCTGACTTCGTTTGCAGCTAACTTCTGAAGTCTGGCTTTACCTCCAGCTATGGATATTCTTGCAGTAAGAGGGTGGCTCCTATTCATTTCCACCCCACCTAGAACCTAACACTTACGAAGTCAAAATTGTTCAGTAAAAGTCTGCTGAGTATAAATCCAAAAGCGCCTAGTGATAAAATATGTTTCCAAGAAAAATAACACTGTTCCATATCCATCTTTACCCTTATAGGTTAGCTTTGTCAAGGGCAGATTTTAAGTGATTTTCAAGTAAGGCAGATCCGTGTTTTAAGAAAAACCGATCCGAGCAATTTTACTATAAGCTCTTTTCTATCACCAACTGAAGTCAGCATATCATCCACCCATTGGTGGGGGTGGGAGACAGTGAAAGAGGGAGGGAAGGGACAAACAAAAATGAGCTCTGTTCCCTTCCGCTCCCTCCACTGGCGGTGGTACACACACACAGAGACGCTACACCATAGTAAAGAAGGTGTTCGTTTTCTCCCCCTCAGACTCACCTCTGGGCCACAGCCGCGGTGCTGGGGACAGAGGAGGGCGTTGTGCCTGGGACCTTGGGCCTGGGCTCTGGACTCAGACCCAGCCTATGTGGGTGGCTTAAATCCTGGTTCCACCATTTGGGAATCACGTGCCCAGGGGCAAAGACACTCAGCCCCACCATGATTTAATTTTCTCTTTTATAAAATAAGAATAATAATCCTCAGACTTGCTCAGAGGAGCTTGGCCCAGTGCACGGATGGTACATAGTGAACATTCAAAAGAGATATTAGAGAAGAGTATAATAGAATGGGCGTTCAAATGCCCCCCTGCAAGAAGCAGAACTCCTAGAAGTCAAAACATGGTAATGATTTGAATTATAATAAGATTGACTGTTTCACCAGGGGATTTTATGCCCCAGTGCAGAGGAACACGCACTGGGCTTGGGGCCAGAAGCCTTGGTCTGTCTCTCCTGTGGTTCTGGGTACAGTGAGACCCAGGGCAGAGAGGCACCAGGGCGCCTAGAGGATGTCCTGGGGGTTTTCCCTCCCCCTCAACTGTCTTTCTGGGAAGAACTCATCCCATCGATGACTTTGATCATCACACATGAGTCACTCACAGTCCTCTGGGCCCAACTTCTCCTGTAGATGTACAACCTTACATGCTCCATGAACTTAATTGTTAATAATTACCTTATTCTATCCTATTTGAATATTCCTACATGTAAGTTTGAAATCATTCAGGCTTTGTCTTCTCTCTCCCGGTTGCTAACTAGTGGAATTTCTGTGCTTAGCTTAAAAATATATAAGTCTTTCTAAAATTAGTGAAAGAAATCTTAGCAAAATAAGGAAGAATATTCCTTTTCCCCTGCGGTAGCGGAAAGCAATATATTGCATGGTAGTACTGACTTTGCAAATGGTTTTTCCAATCAAGGAGTCATTCCTAGACTCCTTGGTCTAGGAAAAAGTTGTTTCTTTGCCACTTGAGAGTAAGTTTTAACCTTAGAAAAGACTGTAGTTCTGACTGGCAATCTCAGAGAATTATTTTTGTCCTGGGTAATATTTAAATGAACATTTCTGTTTTTTCAGTTATAAGTACTTGTGAGTTTTCTTTGCAGATCCAGAAATACATTATCATTCATTCCTCTTCACCTGAAATCCTAAATGTAAACAAAACTTTGACCCTGTTAGATTTCTTAGTTAAGCAAACAACCCTTTCTTCAAGGGGTTACAATTGCCAAGTTTCAGGTTTGTATTTTCAAGCACTTCATTTGTATCGGCCAGGCACCTTGTATCCAATATGTCCCAAACTATCTTCCTCCAACAGCCTCTGACTTCTGTGCTGTCTTGGTTAAAGTCACAATTTCCACTCAACCTCCTGGACTAGAAACCTAAGTCAGCCCTGCCACATGTCTTGTGTCTCCTTCCCATGTTCACAGTGGCCAAGTCCTGTCAAGTTGGCCATTGCAGAATCATGGACACTAGCCTCTCTCTCTCCTGTACTCCCCTTCTATAGTCCAGGTATAAGTTCTCATAATTTCCTTTACCCTACTCCAGATCACTGCAAAACTTTCCAAATATTTGTAGCCAGCTTCTATGTCAATACCATTATACCCTAAAAAAGCAATTTACATTATGTCACCTTGCTTGAAAATTTACATGGTCCCCAATTCCCATGGGTCCCCATTCCTCTCCCAGCTCTCCACACCCCTCTTTTGCAAATAGAACAATGCTGTGCTTCAAACCTCATGAAGGTACTTACCTTTCTCAAAACACCTCCTGCCCTTTTGAATACAACTGCATGCATTTGCATATCGTGTCTCCTGCACACGAATGCTCTTACCACTAATCTCTCTTTTATTCACTGTTCAGATCCAGGGCCATCTCCTTGGTGAAGAATTGCCCACCTCCACCAAGAAAAGCCAGTGTTTTCTGTGTTCACCTGGAGCTTTGCTGGTAACCTCGATCAAACCGTCTATTTTCTCTTGCCACCTGAAATAGACCGTGGTTTCTTTGAAGGCAAGGGTGATATTTCTTCAACTTTCTGTCTCTAATCTGGTATTATAACTGAGTAGAATAGTTTTTCAATAAATATAAAATAAATAAAACTCAGTTTAGTTCCATCTTCAGAATAAGAATGATTGACTGTCTCCTAAAGGACACAATGCACGCAGATTGCCTGGTTAGCATTGGCAGAGAGAGGATAAGGTGTTCAGACTTCCCTCGTGAACTCTCGAGTTGCGACCTGGTTCACTTTTCCAGCTGTTCCTTGGGAGTCTTGGCAGAACTTGCACAGAACTCAGCTGACCTCAGAGGGTGGGGATGGAGGTGAGGACTTGCAAATTGAGGAGACCTGAGTTTGAGTCATAGCAATGGCATGGTCTAAGTCTGTGATCGTGAAGAAGCTACATTAGCTCCTTGAAACTAAGTTGCCTCATCTCTAAAAGGACGACACTCAACATCACTGATCTATTTTATTTCCTACAAACTCCACGATTCTGTAACTGCTCACTAAAAAGCTGAGACTACTCTGGCAAATTCCTATGTATTTCTGTAACATCATCACCTGTTTAATTCTGAGAGAAATGAAACCAATTCAAGAACTGCAGTCAAGATGGCAGATGTTTGGTGAAAAACATTGTTCACCCTTGCTATTGCAGTACAATTTGAGAGACACTGGGAAAATCTTTAGTCCCCAAGTTTCTGCTTCCATTAGAGATTGTCTTTTAAGTTAATTCATTTCTTTCATCTGAATTCCCCTTTAAAATTCAGACTACCTCTGGAAAGATCTAGTCTAAGGCAGAGTGTCTTTTTTATACCTTGGCTTTCAATTAGTATCACTTCTAAATTCCAGAGAGAACTTGCTTCCATACTTCTCCCTCCATCCTAGAATCTGTTTCTCTATCAGTTCCTTCCTTCTATGTTCATATCACATTCAGAAGTATCTCTAGGTCTAATGCAAACCTTATCTGATGCCTCCTCCTCTTCAGTACAGGCTACTTTTTCTTCTCCTGGCACCATCATATTCAGTGACAGAATAGGAATCAGTAAAGATACAACAAAAATGAGGACCAGAATAGGCATGTGTTCTGGCCAGCCCAGGGAGAAAAGAATTTCAAGAAGAAATAGAATTGACAAGGTCAGATTTAGAAGACAAGGGAGACAAAGATAGTAAGGATGATTAAGGATTCTAGCTTCAAGAACAAACTGAAGGCTGACTCTCCATTACCAAATCTAAAGGTCTTTGCTGTCTTTGATGGCAGTGAGGAGTTAGTAAAATCTCCAAGAAAAATTTCTTCAATTTTCAGAATATAGATTGTGGAGAACAAGTCTCCTGTGTTCCCCTTTGAGACGTCTTTTCCCTCTTGCCTCAACACTCCTATGAGGGGATATGATAAAGAATCAACGGACCAGGCAGGCTATGGCGGTGCACATCTGTAATCCCAGCATTTGGGAGGCTGAGGCAGAAGGATCACTGCAAGTTTGAGGCCAGCCTGGGCTACATAGTGAGTTCAAGGCCAGCCTGAACTACATAGGGAGACCCCATCTCAAAAAACAACAACAACAACAACAACAACAAAAATCAACAGACCAACACACTTATCTCTGGGGTACAATAATGAGAATAATATCACTTTACATTTTTTTCTGCTTTATTTTATTAACAGACATTATTACTCATCAATTTATAATAAAAATTTAAGGCCGAGGGGGTGTTAAATTACTCTTCAAGTCACATAAGCCCCTAATGCAATACTCCTGAAAAGATTTCTGAAAACACAACCAAGTTTTTGTCTCTGATTATTCTTCCAGTCCTGTACTCCCAAAAGGTCCAAAACACTCACTTTCCCCCCCAAGACCCCCCAAAGGCTCCCCAAGTAATCCCCTGACCTGTAGTAATAGAGGGGAAGGCTCCGTTGCGGTGCCTTGGTGCGTAGAGTTCTGGTTCCTCCTGAGATCGGCTTTATCACAGTGTCCTGAAGTGGCCAGTAACTGCTCCACCAAAGAAATCCCTCACTTCTAGCTATGCAGTTGGCTGGTCAGGGATAGTTGAGTGAAGATGGATGGGCAAAAACTCTCCTCTGGCCCAGTGAATGATTAACAGCAGAAATAGAGCAGCAGTATTTACTTTATCTCCCTCCTCTTCACTAGTTCTGTTCTTGATAACATGTTGCAATCATTTTCTCCTCTGCCAACCATTTCCCCTAAATGAAAAGGTAATGTGAACTTGATGCCAGTATTCCATTTTCTTTTCATAAACACAAGAGGGTTATGCAAGATGCAGTGCAGCTGCCCTGGAAGTCCTGAATACTGCAGCACCCAGACAAATGCCACCAAAATGATCCACTTCCTGTAACACTAGGTCGAGGTGGTCCAGGGGCTCCCGGCTCAGGGTCTTGCCAGGCGCTGGTCTCTATTCTGTCCCGAGGAGGTACGAACGGTGGAGAACTGATTTATTAAGTATCCTGCACTGGGCTGAGATAGCTGGAGCGCGCACAGAGCCCAGCAAGGGCCGGACTCCCACACCACTCCTGGCACACGCCGGGTGCCAGAAGACCTCAGGAAGTCAGCCTGTCGTTGAGCGCTGCTCAGGACACGAGGAGGGCAGCAGGGTTCCCCACGGGCTAAGAAGGAACCCAAACCTGATATCGTCCAATGAAGTGTGTATCCTAAAGCTTCAGGTATGTGTGCTCAGAAAATATTAAAAGGTGATTCTTTCTGACAACATAACCTTTTTCTAGAATGTACACTGAAAGGCCCATAAATTTTCAGAAAGGAAGGAGTTAAGTTCCCTTATCTTATCAATTTCTCTTTCTCAGTTATTGTTACCTCCTATTCCTCCATCTCATCCCTAACTATAGAAACATTTCATGTCCTCCTTTTTTAAAAATTTTCTCTATACAACTTTAGTGAGCGAACCTACTGTCACAGCTTTATTCCCAACAAGAGGGCTTCCCATCCTACATCTTTACCTCTTATTACTCTCCTAGACTCAAACCCTTTCATTTTTGTTGTTGCTGCTGCTGCTGTTGTTGTTTTTGCTGGCCAGGGGACATCTCGCAAGTACCTTATACTCAGCACATCCAGAGAGGAACTTCTCATCTCCTATCCAGTAGCTTTATCTTGTGATCCCAAATCTAATCTAGGTCCTCAGATTGGAATTTCAGGCTTGCCTTAAACTCCATATTGCCCTAATCCTCCAACATTCAATCTGTTGACAAGTAGTTTTCTTTGTTTTTCAAGATAGGTTTTGCTATATAGTCTAGGCTGACCTAGAACTCCCTAGTACCCAGGCTGGCCTTGACCTCAAAATCCCACCTCAGCCTCCTGAGTGCTGGGATTACAAGTGTGTGCATCCTTGCCTGGTGACAAGTTGTTTTGATGTGGATTTCCCAATGTTTCTAATTTCTATCGCTTTTTTTTTTCCATTTCTACTCCCATTAAACTAGGTCAGGTTACACTGTCTCTTATGTGGATGTCTTAGTCTGTTTTCTGCTGCTATAACAGAATGCCAGAGACTGGGTACTTTATAGTGAAGATATTTCTTTCTTATAGTTTTGGAAGCTGGGAAGTCCAAAACTGAGGAGCTATATCTGGCAAAGATCTTGCAGCGCCATCATATGTGGGAAGGTAGAAGGGCAAGAGAACATAGGCATGGCAGAAAGAGGGGAGCTGAACTCATTTCTTTATCAGGAGACCACTCTGGTGATAACAAACCCACTCAATACCAGTATCAACCCACTCATGAGGGCTCGACCCTCATGACCAAGTCGCTTCTTAAAGTTTCCATCTCTCAACACTGTTGCATTGGGGAATGATTAGATCTCAATACATCAACTTTGGGGGACACTTACGCCACAGCAGGGGACTATTGCACTAGTCTTTCTCTTGGCTTCTCTGTTTCAATTCTTTTTCCACTTCAACCGATACTTCATACTATTGTGAGGTGAATTTTCCTCTAAGTCCTGTCCTTATCATTTCCTTGCTTGAAAGTCTCCCACATCTCCTCACTGCCTAACAAAAGAAGAGCAAGTTCCCTAAAGTGTCATTCAAAACTCTCTGTCAATGGTCTTGAACCGATCTTTCCAGCCTTCTCCTTTGCCACCTCCCATGCCAACCCAGTCTATGCGCAATCCTCTCGATGTGCTCCATTGTTCCTGATTCAAAAAATGGTCATTCATTTTAAAACACTAAAGTACTTTAAGAGATTTAAGTATTTACCTGTAATTCCAACATTCTATGAAAATAGTTTTCACCTGCACCCATTAATGTCCAGTCCTTTCTTACAAGAATAAAGACTTTACATAAATATGATCATAAGTACTTATTCTATTTTTTACCTAAGGTTATATTTTCAAGATTTTCTGTTTTTCCATAATCACTGTAAATGTTACATAACATTTGATAGACCATAAATTACTTAAAACTTTCCTATAAGAGCCATGGGTTGTGGCACACACCTATAATACCAGCACTCAAGAGGCTGAAGCAGGAGGATCACCATGAGTTCAAGGTCACCCTGGGGTATACAGTGAGTTCAAGTCTAGCCTGAACTACACAGCAAGACCCTCTCTCAAAAAACCAAAAAAAAATTTTTTTCTATAATTGGACATTTCAGATGCTTGCAGTGTGTTGCCGGTATAGACAGTAATATAATAAATAACTTCAAATGAAAATCAATATATTCCAGTTAGATTAATCCTAGGTATAGATTTACTTGGTTAAAATATAAGGTATACTCCCAGCTCCTTTTCACTTCATTGTAAAAATATTCTACCTAGAATATTCTCCTTCTTAACCTTTGTCTATAAATCTTATTTTTGAAAGTACAAATGATTATGGCTGCTTCCCTGACAATTGTCCTGCATCCGCCTCCCCTTCTCTTTGCTTCCACAGCACCTCGCGCTCTGGAGAGAGTTGACTTCCTCCCAAGCACCCTGAAGTAGCTAGGTCTGTGTATACTCAAAGACTTTTGATTATTTATTTTTATTTATTTTTTGTGGGTACCGGGGGTCGACCTCAGGACCTCACGCGCCAGTAGGCGCCTGTGCCGCTGAGCAATATCACCGGCCCATTTTTCGTATGTGGGTTCCGGGAGTCGAACTCAGGCCCTTGCGCTTGCCAGGCAGGCGCTTAAGCCGCTGAGCTATCTCACCGGCCCAACTTTTGATTATTTAAAAGTCCATTTCTTAAACCGGACGCACATTTGTAAACATCATATTGTCTCCCTAGTGTGAAAATGCAATTTCACTGTGACTATTCCATTCCTTAGTCTTTTATTTTTACTTAGCTTTTACATGGCTTAATCTTACACTGAGTAATGTTTTTCTCCAAAAGGTATTTGTACATTCTGTAATTCTTGAGTTTGTTAATACATGAGAATGTTTACTTGTTGTCTTTAAAAATAAATAAATAAATAAATAAATAAATAAATAAATAAATAAAGTCCATTTATTTTCCTTTGTGACTTTGTGTGGTGGATTAATGATGGTCAACTTGGAACACCCAGCTGAACTGAATCAGCGTGGTGCTCGGCGTGGAAGGCCCACCTGAGGATTGTTGCCAATAGCATAAAAGAAATGGAGAAGAAGAGATGGTGCTGTTGATTCTCCTGGAGAAGCTTGTCGTGCTGGCTTTCCTGATGGAACTCAGCTGTTCTCATCATTGGAGGAGCTCGGGTCCTCACTGTCATTGAGGATGGCTGCAGTTCTCTTCTGGAGAGCTCTGGTCCTTACCTTGAGCATCGCTTCTGGGCTCCAGTGCAGATCCCTCAGCCTGCTGGCACAGATCCTTCACACTGCTGGTGCAGACTTTCTAGCTTCCACCGCTGACCTTTGGGCCTTCCCAGTGCAGAACCTTGATACAGACCTGCATGAGACATTGTCGTGGGATCCAGGCCCTCAGCTGGATTCTTTGGGTCTCTAGTGTGTGGACAGATCTCCCATACTCTTTTGCATTTGACTCTTTGGGTGAATATTATAAAATAATCCTATAAGTTAAGTGTCCTGTATTAAATTGTTTCCCTTGCAAACCCTGACTACAACTCTTCACCTACAGACTTTCCATTATTTCAAGCTGTCCTCTCTATTTTGGATATATTTTACCCAGATTTCCACTGCACTGCAGTGGGAGTTGGGGTAAGAAATGGAAGGAGCCTGTCAGGTCAGCTCAGTGTGACATTTGGTAAGAAAATCTTAGGATTCTAATTTCTTCTACCCTTAAAAAAGCAGAAGAAGGGGCCGGTGAGATGGCTCAGCGGCTTAAGCGCCTGCCTGGCAAGCGCGAGGGCCCGAGTTCGACTCCCGGAACCCACATACGAAAAAAGGGGCCGGTGATATCGCTCAGCGGCACGGGCGCCTGCTGGCGCGCGAGGTCCTGAGGTCGACCCCCCGGTACCCACAAAAAAAAAAAAAAAAAAAAGAAGAAGAAAATATATTCACTTACATTGCACACCTCAAGCCTCATGATAATGCAGGACTGGGTTTCATCCAAAAAGCAGTAAGCAGTAAGCAGTAAGCAGTATTACTGCAGAACATTCAGAAACATGGCATCCTAAACCATGTGTAGGTGAGGCCCAGGAGAGAGTTTGGGACCTAACTCCATTTCTGTCTCAACAGTGTATTTAGGATGTAACTGTTATGAGCTTATTTTTCCAGCATGAGAGGTTAATTTTGTCTCATACATTCTGAGTAACTTGGGGTTAATTTTTGACTCATAATTGGTGTCTCATATTAAAATATGAGGTACACTCTCAGCTGAGATCCAAGCTTCCTCCTTCTCCTTACAGGCAGGAAATTAAACTTGCCCGTCTCCACTAATGCGCTGCCAATTCTGGTCTTCAATAATATCCACACTTGGTGTTTTCACATCTTAAATATGACAATACACACACACACACACACACACTACATTATGCCAGTGGCTACTATGAAATTGCATTTCAGCCCAGTGAGAAACAACCGGAAACCATTTTAGAACTCAGAGGAAAATTTATTCCTAAGAGCATTTCTATCACCATTCTGCTTAGCTATGATGTTAGGCCAACAATTTTTGCATCAACTCAGCTTTCTTAATCTCCAGAGATTCCTTCACTCTTTTCATAAAGTTCCCTGTGGCACTACACGGGTCCTTACTCTCCTGAAAGGCAAGCTGAAGAAAGAACATTTTTTAACAGTTACCAGTGAAGCACTGAGATCCAGCCCTGTACTCTGAAGTAGGTGTCTCAGAGCCATAGCGCTTCAGTAGGGATCTGGGTCTTCAATCATTTACATTTTCTGGCTTAAACAAACTTACTAAAATTTCCCCAGTAGTAAATATGGACTAGAAGAAGATTCTCAAGGAAAATAGATCCATTCAGCTTTCATTGGAATTTAGAGGAATTTTTAGAAACTTACCACAGCAACATAATCTCAGGCATCGAGGTTTGGTTAAGACAGTTGCTCAGACTCGGCTGAAACTTATCATCCTCCTGCCTCCGCCTCCCACAGTAAAGGCACTGAGTTTAAGTACCTCGTTCTGGAAGTCACATGAGACAATAACTCCTACCAACAGGGTTTTCTGAGGCTTTCTGATGGTGGTGGATGGGAACGACCTTACACAGAAACGTGAGCAGATAGCGGAAGAAGCCCCTTCCACCATCAAGCCAAGGCCAACCCATTCGAAAACACTGTCCCAAACTGAACAGATACTTGCTGACCATGTGCCAGGAGTGATGCCTGGTCCTGGAGACACGGCTGTAACAGGAGCCCTCACTCACAAAGGCTTCCTCACACCCCATCTGTGAAGCTGGCGTGGGGGCTTCCAGGATCAGCTCGCGGGCGGGAAGAGCACCGCTCCGCTACCCGTCTAGGCACTGCGGCTCCTGTGCGCCCACCAGGTGGTACCTGAGCACAGGGAAAGCAACACTGACCTTTCCACCTTCCACACTGGGGAACTGAGGCTGGTCCCGGGCAGCTGCATTTCAGTATTTCAACTGTGGTAGAACCCACCTCCCTGCCCCTGAGCCTTAATGCACGCTAAAGTTACCTCTGTATCACAAAGCAGTTGTAAGATAAAACTACTCTTCTGGGTGGGGGAGAGGACCTTAGGGATGAGTCAGCCCTAAAACAAGAGCAGTGGGAACTTCTGAGTTAGTGTTGATATGTAGAGGCCATTTTAATTGTAAAGGAAATCTTAAAAAACATATTTCTAATACTAGTATATTTCTAACACTGCTCAAGGATAAGACTGAGAAACGCAGCCTTTTCCCATAATTAGAAAGCTACAAAACTTAACGAGCCTTAACATTCCAGGTGCCAGCTGCAAGATGAGTGTAACTCAGCCAGACAGGGATGTTTTGCTTACTTTCAAGTCCCAGAGACATCATTTCAAGGACAGCTCGACTCAGTCTAGGACAGTGATTGATTCCTCCTGCTCACTGTAGCCTTGACCTCCCTGTGATAGGATAGGAAGCCCCCAATTAACTTGCCTGAACCAAACCTGCCTAGCAACGTGTGACAAGACATATGTAGCCAACTGTAAAATGTCACGTCATCTACCTTTTGTACGCCTTCTGAAAACCTATATAAGAAGAACCTATATAACCTATATAAGAAAACCTATATATATAACCTATATATATAACCTATATATATAGAAAACCTATATATATAACCTATATATATATATAACCTATATAACCTATATAACCTATATAAGAACCTATATAACCTATATAAGAAAACCTATATACCCCAAGACAGCGCTGATGATTTGAGAACCGATTCTCCTCAGCCCACTAGCATAATAAAGGTTGCCTTCCAACTCCTCAGGTGCAAAGAGTCTTCCATTTAGTTTGAGATCAGATTTCTGTATCAGATGCACGTAGCTTTTGTGTTTGAGGAAGGTGAGGGAAGAAACAGTGGATCATTCAATAGCCTAAGATGGCAACTGTCACCTAAACTCTAGAAAGCAGAAGGTTAGAGATGTACATCAAACAAGTGTTGGTAGACGGGCTAAAAGTGAGCAGTAGGTTTTAATCAGAAAAATATAAGACTTGCCTGAAGTCTGTTGGACTTAACACCAGAGAGGCCACACGACTCGGGAAGATCGAGGCAAGGGGAAGAAAAGTCTAAAAGACATAAGGTGGGAGACCAGGCACTCTAAACTAAGGTTGGGCTGGGTTAAGGGTCCATGCTATAAATCTTTGTTTCTCAACTTTTGTATTTGAGTTTTTTGTTCTTTGATTCTTTAGTAAATATATATACGGTATTTTAAATTCTGTCTTAAGTGGGAGAAAAAAAGAGATGTGTTCACTAGGGTGCATAGGCTACTTTAACAGGATCAGTCTGTTTCCTCAGGACTGGAGAGAGCTAGCAGTGGGCTAAAGCCGCTCTCAGACTCAGAATGAGCCCTGGATTCTGAAGCAGTAAGAAATCAGGGCAGTGGATGTCATGTTTTCCTGAAAATAAACCTTAACTGGAAAATAATTGGCCTTAAAAACTAGAGATCAAAAATGCCAGCCCAAATCAGCTTGTCCTTGCCTTACCTGCCATTACAGAGCAGCCACTGAGCAAGAGCATAGCAAAGTGGAATCTTCTGCGTCACACCAGCCATCACCTTTGCGGAGACACAGTAAATACAGTTTGGGTCATTCCCCAAAACAATGCTGCAAGCAGCAGGAGCTCATGTTCGAGAGGCTGTGTGCACTCACCTCTTATCACAGTAATAAGATGGATCCTGAGGTGAAATTTGCTCCTTTAAAGTAGCCATGAGCTGGCTTCTCAGGAGGGCCACAGTCTCCTCAGAGAAAGGAGACAAAAGCACTTCCGTGAAGGCCAGGCCTGCTCAGCGGACAAAACCCCCTACCTGTTCCGTCTATGCCAGCACCACAGATGGGGCCTGGGGACAGGCCCTCTACCCACTTCCTTCCTTCCTTTCTGAATCATGATAAGTCCATGAGGGAACCCCTCTAACTGCTGCAGCCCGAGTTCCTAGGGGGTGGGGAGTATTTTCCGACTGGCAGGAAATCAAGGACAGGAAGTTGAAGTTGTCCGTTGGTATGGACACAAAAGAAAACTTAGACCACAGGTGAGGGCGGCAGTAACTCCCTCAGACAGGAGGTGATGGGAGCGAGCTCAGGGGCTGGCACTGCTGCAGGCCAGAGCTGTGAAATGTGAGAACTGAAGAACCACGGGGAGCAGGGCTGGAAGGGAGAGTGCAGTCTGCAAAACTGTGGAAAGGGGTTGGTTGACACACTAGGAGTTGTGAGTTTTGATTCCAGCTCTTCCATTGATGATAAGGCACCAAAGAAGCCATTCCACCGCCCTCAGCCTCCTTTCTAATATTTTAAAATAAGTAGGTTAAATACTGTTATTTTGGGGGTCCTACTCAGCTCTGAGATTTTTGTGAGGCTGAATGATGATCAAGTGTCAAGGCTAAGTTAGGAATATTGTACAGTTACATACTGAAATATAAAGGTTTTGTAAACAAATGTGTTGAGTTAAAAAAGAAAATTATAGGTCCGGTGAGATGGCTCAGCGGCATACGCGCCTGCCTGGCAAGCACAAGGGCCCGAGTTCAACTCCCGGAACCCACATACGAGAAAAGGGCCGGTGATATCGCTCAGCGGCATGGGCGCCTGCTGGCGTGTGAGGTCCTGAGGTCGACCCCCGGTACCCACAAAACAAAACAAAAAAAAGTATAAAAGATGACCCAGGGTTAGTGATGCATGCCTGTAATCCCAGCACTCGGGAGGCTGAGGCAGGAGGACTGCTGTGAGTTCAAAGCCAGCCTGAACTGCATAGCAAACCCTGTCTCAAAAACACAAACTAACAAACAAAATTATAAAAGAGCAGGCACAATACTACTTTTTGTAAAACAGAGTCCCATGCAAACATGCACAGAAAAAAACTCTGGGAAGTTAGATGTCAAAGTATTCTTAACCCTTATCGCCCAGGGGTAGGCTTATAGGAAACTGATTTCTTCATATGTAGGGTATCACTAAATAGTGCAGGCTGGCCTTGAACTCACTATGGAGCCCAGGCTGGTCTCGAATTTGTGGTGATCCTCCTGCCTCAGCCTCCCAAGCGCTGGGATTACAGGCGTACCCCACCACACCTGGCTGCTTTTATATTTTTTGATAACAAAGATACACTACTTAAACAGTTAATACAGAATCTGTAAAAGTTCAGAGACTGCACTCAAAAGCTGAATAGAGGAAATAAAGAATTTCCATGTGTTAATCAAGGAATTTTAATCAGATAGGACTCTGGTGATTTAAGAGTTTAATTTTGAACTGAAGGAGATAATGTAAATCTGGGGTCCAAATAGAAAAAACTATGCTTTGCAGGGGCATAGAACAAGCTGTTCCTGGATGCTGCTCGTCTCCCTGGGACACGCGCTGTAAGTCGAGGTTTGCTCCAGTGAGCTCTGCCCTGTGTGGGATCCTCAACTTCTCCCAGATACAGGGACGAGGAAAGCGCTGCAGGGCGTGGGAGTGTCTAGGGCAATGCTGCTCAGTACTTACTACTTTCGCAGGTGGGAAAGGGAGGTGCCCCGCTGTGGTCCTCTAGGCTCTGGCTCCAACTGCTGCCCTTGAGGATGTGGTGGTCACCGCACTTAAACGTGATTATGTCACTTACATTCACAGGGCCTGAAGAATCGAATTCACCATTCTCCAACACAGGGTCAGGACAGGGGCCCACTGCAGAAGAAAACAGGCAGTGACCTGAAAGGGCCAGGCTGACACCTATCATGGCAAAAGCCAGAGCTCTCAGGCTTCAGAGAGAAAACAGCAAAGCAGAGCTTAAAGCTGCACGTTTTTTTTTTTTTTTTTTGTGGGTACCGGGGTGTCGACCTCAGGACCTCGCGCGCCAGCAGGCGCCCGTGTCGCTGAGCGATATCACCGGCCCCTTTTTCATATGTGGGCTCCGGGAGTTGAACTCCGGCCCTCGCGCTTGCCGGGCAGGCGCTTAAGCCGCTGAGCCATCTCACCGGCCCAAGCTGCACGTTTTTAATGAGGATAGGTACATGGTAATAAATTACAGGATGAGGAAAAAGCGGGTTGCTGTAAGTCTGGCAGAAATGGTCTTCATCATGCACAAGGAGGACATGAATTGAAAGTTAAATTTACTAAACATAATTAAGCACATAACTACACACTGCCGACAGTATAGTCATTGTCCCGTCATGTTATAAAATTCTTGAATCTATGTTAAGGCAAGTCTTTCCTTTCATCCAGCCAAATATACACTTATTCATCATTTTTTGGTTTTATTTTTATTTTCATGATGTAGAAAAGTGGGAAAATGCAGAAAGGTGTGAATTTCTTCACATTAATGAATGACAAAAATATTGGTGTGGGGTCTGCAGAGAAATAGTGCAGCTATTTTTAAATGTTAATAAGAAAGAGGATATGGGCTAATTATTCTCCATCTCTGGAGAGGATCCCACATTCTGCGACACTGAGCAAGTCACTCTGATCTCACGTACCACACTTGTGAATTAAAAACATCAATTTTTCCTAGTTCAGAAGTTATAGGATGGGTGAAATAAAATGATTTGATGATCTTATTTCAGAATAATAAAGTGAACATAGAGATGGAACCGGATTAGTCATGCACTGATAAGGAGCTGTGAAATAAGAATATATGTTAATTTGATTTTTCAGACTTCAGATTTTTTTCAATAATATAATTTTTTGTCATGCTGGGGATTGAACCCAGAGCCTTCACATTAAGCTACCCCTTCCCTTTGCTTAAATTCTGAAGACAGGGTCTCATTAAGTTGCTAAGTTGCCGAAGGTGGCTCAAATGTGTGATCCTACTACCTCAGCCTCCTGGAGTACTGGGAGCACAGGCTTGAACACAAGCGTTTTTAAAGCAGTATGAGATTAAATAAATTATAGCAAAAAAGGCAGGCTTAATGTATGGAAAAAAAATCTTTATGGACTAGGAGTGTAGCTTAGTGGTAAAGCAGGTGCTTAGCATGACCTCGGCCCTTGGTTTGATCCCAGCTCTACTAAAAAAAAAAAAAATCCTTCTCATAAAAGTAAATTGATTCTATTAACTCAGTCAAACTCATACTGATCAGGGCTAATCTTGTGCCTTCTAAAAGAAGTACCATTTGTGGGCCGGTGATATAGCTCAGTGGCATAAGCGCCTGCCTGGCAAGGGCGAGGTCCTGAGTTTGGTTACTGGTACCCACAAAAAGAGGAAAAGGAAAAGAAGTATCACTTCTACAAAGCTTTAAAAATGGATTCCTAGAAATCGAGAGTTTTTAAAATACAGCTTTAATGTGACCTACAGGAAGGAGGGTATAAAAGAATACAGTGAGACGGCAGAAAGGGGCAGAGAGACCCAACTCACAGTGGCGTGGAGCAGCGGAGGCCTCCCACTCCCCAGAGGCGTTGGAAACGAAGACTTCCTTTCCTTCCGGGTGCTCGCCCTTGATACAAACGTAAGTCCCCAGAATCTGTCCTCCCGCCTCCTCTGCGATGGGTTTGCTGTTCTTCATGGAGGGGATTTCTGGATAGCTCATGCTGGAATGAAAAAGAAGCCAGACTCTTGGCAGCCCGGGTGCTGCATGGAGGCCCCTGTTCAACTCCCGCATCCATGGGTCTTTCTGCCAGATCATTGATTTCGATTCTCGTTCTCGTCCATGTCCATACACATCCCTGTCCCTCCTTTCCCAAAGATTTGTGAAGTTATACGGATCTTCCAAAAAGACGATAGGCATTTCACTCAAATTCAGGCACAGGGTGTCCACTCATAAAACACCGCTTCTCAGCAGTCCTGGAGTTCAGAGTACGCGCTACCTCTCAGGGTTTTGAAGTTGGTGCTTGTTTTGCTCCCAGAAGAGGAAGGGCAAGTCATTGGTAACCACTCTTTTCAGAGAGCAGGATCATGATGTACTAAGCCCCTTGTGAGTATGGAGCATTAGGTAAACTAATTTGTGGTTTTTCAATGAAAAAACAAATAACTGTAAATGTCACTAAAATTCTAAACACAGTGCCTCATAACCCACAAAGTGATAGCAAGTGTCCCATCAGCTGAGTTTAAGGAAGGCATGCATACCACCAGAGGCAGAAATCAGCCATCCAAACACAAGGCAGCACACAATCTGACAGAACACCTCGTGCCAAAGACTTGACCCACACTGGAATTAACCCAGCCTAAAAAACTAGTTTGGATCCAAATAGATCTTCTAATACCACTTAAAGCCAGACCAGCCCCATCCACATCCCTCCTAGCAAAGAGGTTGTATTGGTTTTTCCTCCCCTGGAAAACTGGAAAAAAATACAAAACAAAAACAAAAACCACCCCAAACATCCTGCAACAGGAAATGAGAATAGCAATAAGGAAGTTAGTGTGGATGGGGACTGTGCAAAAACACAAAGAGATGGCAAAAGAGCTAACAGCTTAAAACTCAGTTTCAGAAATTTCCCAGCTTCTGAGAATGCAAATCAAGCGCCCCAGTGCCTTTTCCTAACTGCAGGTTTATCCTTCCCCAGTAGACGTGGATGAAATGGTCTTTCCATGACCTGACTTCCGTCAATATTTGCTTGTGTTTATAATCCACCCTCAGCAATTCTACCCAGCACTGTGGGGAGAGGACGGGGTGCCCATCAGTGGTGCTTCCCAGGTAAGACCCAGCTCTGAGACCTACCTCTCTTCAGTGCCACTTCCTCTTCCTTTCCCCATTGTCAGATCCCAAAGCTGTAAGCAGTGCTGAGACTAAAAGCCCCAGGAAGTTAACTAACCTTACCTGTCTTTCCCTCCAGATACACAGCAAGGAGCTGGTCCTGATTCCAAACCTGAAAGCTCCAAAGTCCTGCAGCAACACAGTGTCTGCATGTGCAAGGGCTGTGCCAGGTTCCCCCTGAGGTTCTTGCTGGAGCAGGTTTGACCTGAGTCCACAGACAACCAAAAAAATGGAGAAAGAGGTGAAGGTCATGCTTTGGTCTCAGGAATCAGAGCATATGGGATTGCTTTGGGGGCGCTCATAGCATCTTGTTCACGACTATGATAGCACAGTACATTCTCTGTGCTCCGATTATAAAACTGGGATAAAACTATACAATTCGAGGTTTTAATAAATATAAAGCATCTAAGGATGCTGTAAGGTCTCAAATAATTATTCTCTTCCCCACCCATTATCGTTACTTTGTAATAATCTCTTTATGTCTTTCTTCTGACAAAGACCAGACCACACCACTCTCAAATATGCCACTTGAGTAGAAAGATTATTTTAAGTTGAAGATATTGGTGACTCAACAGATGGATGAGGGGAAACTGTCTTGGACGTTCCCTTATCTGACTAAAAGCAGCAACTTCTGGGATATGAGGCAGATGTAAATTCCTCTTCGGTGCAGATCCACTCCCAGAAGACAGAACGCAAGTGACATGCACCTCAAATTTCTTCTTCAGGGGAGTTTATGGCCTTGAAGGAGACAGAGAAATCACTCATACCCACGTGAACAAATATTACAGAATTTCTTATCTCCTATTTGTTCTCCTGAAAACCTATTTATCTTTTTAAAAATCATCTGTTTTCCCGTCAGTACTTTTCTCTTCCACTCTTCACCTATTAAGACGGTACACAAACCCTCAGATCTAACTACTCGTTTGAGTTACTCTTCACTCTCACCTGTATTTAAGTTCTGTGTGTAAATAAACTGATTTTTTTTCTTCTGTTAATCTGTCTTTTCTCAGTTTAATTCACAGGTCACAGAAGGTACAGGAAGGGTTTATTTTTTTTCTTCCTTTATATTTTAACACTAAACTGTTAACTTTAGAACTTGTAAACTTTAGGGTTTGCGTTTCATTTGATTTTTTTAATCATTCCTTTCCATGTGCTTCATACTGTAGAGCTATCTGCTAAATGAATCAAAGCAATGCAGAAATAAATGAAGGCATCCAGAAGCTCCACCAAAGCCCCTGAGGTCCATATTGACCGTTCATTATTTATTGCATATTGATTTTTTTCACATCTTATCTTCTCAGTATGTGAACTACTATAGTATAAGCACCTTTTATAGTTTTCAAAGTTAAAAACATGACTTACGTATGCACAAAATGAATATGTCAAAGATTTTATTCATTAATTAATGAGGAACCATTAGGATTCTAGAACTGCTTCAGAGTTTGAAAAATGGAGATGTATATTGTCAGTCTATCAAAAGCCTTCTGAAATGATTTTGTAAAAATGCAAAATTAGTTACTATCCTACAGAACACCAGTATTTGGAATTGGCTTTTCTCTATGAGAAAAAAAAAATCCATTTATTTACACACGTAACTCAAATACATGTGAGAGTGAAGAGTAACTCAAAAGAGTAATTAGATCTGAGGGTTTGTGTAGCATCTTAATATGTAAAGAGTGAAAAAGAAAAATTAATTGAAATGAAATGGAAAAAATTAATGTGCTTTGCTGTGATCGGATAATAATTAGCATTCTCAGATAAAAATAATTTGCATTTGCAACCATTTGCTACAAATTAAACTCTATTCTTGGAAAGTTATAAAAGAACCGAGTGAATAGAAAGTTAATCAAATTGCATACCCCTATGGAATTAGTAATCCCGAGAGTCTGCTAAAAAATGCCCATTCACTGAAAATTTATTCCAGTGATCTCTTTTTGTCTAATTCCAAATTCTGAATAATTTTTAACACATGTTCTACTTCTTGAGGAATACCTGTTCTTCAGTGTCTTATATCCATGTTTGTACAATAAGAATTAAAAGGGGAAAGAAAATCTAGTTTAGCCCTACATAAATATGGACATAAAATAGAGCATGTATTTTAGGGAATGACTGCAAATCATTCATCTCAATGGCTTACTTCAGATATCAGGATTTTAGAGATTCGACATTGCATATGCTATTGTCTTACTAGTATTTCTCCATGAAATATAAAAAATATTCACACTAATCGAGATATATAAATATCTTTGCATAGTTCAAGGCAGGTTTCGCTGTCAAATGATTTAAAAGAAAACTTCATTCTCCAAGTGTTCTGGATTTTAGAATTACAGATAAACATATCACTTGACTGTATACATTTTTAACATGTCAAAGGAAAGCAATAGAGAAGGGGAGGTGAGGATTATTACCAAGCTCTTGGTTTCCTACTCTGAGGTGCAGGGATGGATTTCAGGTTGCGACCCTCCTAAACTATCTGCAAAACTTATGTGCATCTATCTTTTTCTTGGATGAGTCCTTAGCATGTCAAACTCTTAAATGAGTTCAAGAGAATGAATGCACACAGGACGGTACAGATATTTCTAAAGACCGCAAAGCTTGGTGATGGGCTATTGCCAGACCTGCACAGGAATGTGGGGGCGGAGGGGAGCTCCAACAGGTCGAGCCAGTGAAGTCTGAAGTTCACCCTCCTCACAGTGACTCCCAGGTGAAAACCCTGGAGAGCATTATGACACCATGTAATAATTAAAGGTACAAGATAGGGGCAATATATAACCATCGCACAATGCCAGTGCACCCTCTGAATAGTCATTTTCTAATTGTGATGTCTTTGTTACCTTACTGGCTACATTTCAAAACAGTATGGTACGCATTTCTTGGATCCTCACTGTTACAAATCTTATCATTGGCCTTGTTCTAGGCATTGGCTTTAACAATAATTCCAACAGCACTGAGTGATGCCCTTCCATAAGGGTGCTCATTACCTACCTGTAAAACAAGAAGAATGATTCCAGATGCTCTGAGCCTTTTATAAATGATGGCTCCATGGCTGAATTAGGTAATACTTGCAAAAGTGACTAGAAATTACACCCTTGACAATACACTCTCATTGTATTCTTCCGGCTATACTATTAAACCACAATGTATTAATACCTACTACCACCAGCTCTCACTTTCAAATTTGAAGAATTTCTAACTCATTTTCATTCTGCCAAAAAAAAAAAAAAAGCCGCTGAATGTAAAAGCAATTGGAAATGTTTTGCTGTTACTACAGACATTTTATCTCTGTTGTTACCCCACAGAGAAAGCTCCAAGTTCCTTTATCATACACATTTAGGTAACTTTTATCTAATAATGGTTGTTGTCAAGGTCATTCTTGGGACAGTCACCTGCTGTTAACCATTTTCTTTCCAGTAATAAACTTAAAAAAAAGAGACAGGGACATTGTTGCAGCCACTGCTAGACAATCAACAAGCAGTCATTAAATATCTGTTAAATAATACACAGAAAATTTACAATAGCAATAATGTGTGACGGTATCGCCACTGATACCACTCTAAAATACTAGTGGAAGTTGGTAAACATGGTAGCACCAAATAAAATACTCCTGTAGCTGAAATTACATACACCATCTAACAATACAAGAATCTTTTTTTTTTGTTTGAGACAAGGTCTCACCATGTAATCCCGGCTGGCCTTAACCTCACTATGTAGCCCAGACTGGCCTAGAACTCACAGTGACCCTTCTGTCTCAGCCTCCTGAGTACTGGGATTACAGTTGTACACTGCCATGCCTGGCAAGAATCATTTTTTTTTTTTTTTTTTGTGGGTACCGGGGGTCGACCTCAGGACCTCGTGCGCCAGCAGGCGCCCGTGCCGCTGAGTGATATCACCGGCCCCTTTTTCGTATGTGGGTTCCGGGAGTCGAACTCGGGCCCTCGCACTTGCCGGGCAGGCGCTTAAGCCACTGAGCCATCTCACCGGCCCCAAGAATCATTTTTTTTTTTTTTTTTGTGGGTACCGGGGGGTCGACCTCAGGACCTCGAGCACCAACAGGCAACCGTGCCGCTGAGTGATATCACCGGCCCCTTTTCCATATGTGGGTTCCGGGAGTCGAACTCAGGCCCTCGCGCTTGCAAGGCAGGCGCTTACACCGCTGAGCCATCTCACCAGCCCCCAAGAATCATTTTTAAGGTTAGTTCCAAACACATTTGGCGCAATGTTAAGATTGTGCATATGCATAATGTACCAACTGTTATCTTTTGTGTATGATTTTAAAAACTAATTGTGTTTTTAATTGAAAATAACTTTTATTGTATTTTCTTATTGCAAAAGCAATACATGTGACTCACATATTTTAGCATGATTTTATTTATCCAGGAGATGAACTTTTCTCCAGAGAAATACATCTCTTGGCTTATAATAAAAAAATTAATGAGAAAGAAAGTATTCAAAAAAATCCACACTGCCTTAAAATAATTATTATCTTTTTACAGAAAACATATCCATATCCTAGAAACTTAAGGTAACAGATTTAAATATTCGAGCCACCTAGATTTCTACCAAAAAAACTGATAACATAAATTACATTATGTTCTGATTAAATACATGCAAATGCTCATATGAGGACTTTAAAATGCCTTACATGGATGGAATAAATAAAAACATTGTCTGATATGGACAGTATAGGTGCAGAGGGAAATCTGCACAAGAACAAATCGTTACAGTACAGCCTGCTCCAAGCAGCCAGACAGAAATCACCCGCTACCGTGTAGCAGAAGAGCCTTTCCGAGGCAGCTTTGTGCGTATAAAAGCAGTGCCGAGTTGCTGCTGCCGAGCCGCCTGCAGCCCAGCTCATCACATCTCAGGTAAATCTCCTGCACCATCCACATATGAAAGAACCATTTACAAAAAGCTACATTTCATTATTTTCTTGCTGCTCAGACTTTTGCCCAGCAAGCAGACATCTGAGTTAAAAGGAAAAATATGAAAGCTAAAAATGTACTTGCTTTAAAAAAATAGATTTTGTTTCTAAGATATGATATCCTTCAGGGATTCCACATTCTTCCTCAGTAGCATGCACAAAACAGTTTGTCCATCGGACAATCACTGGGCCGGGGAACAGCGATGGCGCTTATTTGCAGGGAAGCCGGCTGACCGCACCGAGGCCTTGCTTCTCCCCGGCTCCTGCACAGTGTGACTTGAGACCAGCTGATCGCGACAGTGACAAGGAGCTCAGAGACGGGCACCACAAAACCACTGCTTTCAACATACAGCCACAGATTTCTAAAAGACCACATCTCCGTAACAGACTCCACTGAAGCGCACAGCTGCTTCTGTTTTGAAGCCAAAAAGACCCCCTAAAATGATGCCTAAGGAGCAGTCCTTACTTCTTCATGAAATGCAAATGGAAGCCTACTTTTCTCTCCAGCCCTGATTCCCAACATCTGGGACAACTACAGCAGTCCTCTTTAGCTATGGGAGGCAGAAAATACAGTAGCTAAAAAAGAGAGCTTAAAGTCAGGTGTCCTTTTGGGGAGTTGCAGTCAGATCCTGTCCTGTAGGGCCTGGATTGAGAAAAACTTTCCCAAACGAAAAGGGTGCTGCTGACACTGCTAATCCATCCTCACAGAAGAAGGTTTCAGGGACTGACTTTCTCAGACTCCTTCCATTCCCCTGGCAAGTTTTCTCTTGTTCCCAATGTGGCGAAAGGTGATGGCCGGCACACATCTTGGACTCCAGCCTGCTTGCCTGCAGTGGACGCAAAGACCAGCTCTATTACATGGAAAGTTTCCTGGAGTTCATCTTTCTCACTTGGAAACCAAACTTGAAGAGGTCTGTGTACACTTTAGGCAAAGAACAGCCAGACAGGGATGCAGTCACAGGCAGGATGTTAAATGCCTACACAGAATGGTATTTGCAAACCTAGACCAAACCCAGTAAAAAGAAGATAAAAGCTAGTTGATTCAGGCTGCTAAATGCTTTTAGGGCACAGTGTAACTGATATTCCCATTAACTTGAGGGGCAGAAATGCAGTAATTTTTTTCCAGGCCCCATTTTGGGGGCCCCAAACATGCAGTCCCTGCTTAACTTCCTGATCTAGGCTCAGTGAAGCTGACATCCCAGGCTTTGCAGTAGATCCCGTCCCTCGGAGAGGTCTGGCTCAGCCTCCACATCATCAGGAGTGCAATGTGAGGGATGCCATGGAAGGGCATCTATGCCCAGCCAGCACATTATCCACTGCCTAGAAGTCAAAGGGGAGAGAGGCAAAGCTATTATACCACAACCAAGAGATGAACAAAGGAGAGCAGAGCAGAATCCCTCCCCAACACTGCCACTACTCGCCAGTCCACTTATCCCATGGCCACACACATGCGCGGACTAACTGATGTGACTGCACACACGCCTCAACTCTGGGAAGCCAGGGAAACTCTAACGGCACAGCCATGGGCTTCTTTCCCTGAGAAGCCAAACTTGTGACCATGTTGGGCCAGGCATTTCTTTCAGTCCTGAACTATAAGCTACAGACTCAAGATAGGAAGAAGTGGTCAGGACCCCTGTGGTGAAAAGAGTATGCAGGCAACATCAGCCAGAAGACCATGCCAAGAAAGTGACACTGCAGTCAGGGGCCACCTGGTTCTGAGGAGGCTGCCTACTGATGATGTAGCTGCCCCAGTCCATTCTGAAATCAGTCATCAGAGGAGACCGATTTCTTACCGTAAGCTGGGATTTAATGTTTTACTTGTGAGAAATTCTTCCCCCAGAACAGTGTTTCTCAGAGGTCACATCTGCCTGAGGGTCACGTGGTAGGTAATCCTGTTAAAATGAAGGCTCTGATCCAGTTGCTCTGGGATAAGGCCGGGGCTTCTGCATTTCTAATGAGCTCCTGGGCCTGGTTAGGGTAACAAGGAATAAGACCTGAGAAAGGTGAAAAAATTCCACGTGTATTTCCTGTTCCAGAGGTTAAGTACCACTTTGGGCCATTGGCTATGATCTCTCTAGAAACATGCACGGTGTACTTGACAGCCCACGAAATCCTAAAAGGTCTCCAAAGTTTTTCCTTATAATGAATTATAATGGGAGTCATGGTACCACACAGTCATGTGTAATTTTTTAATTCTTGTATAATGACTAATGAAATTTGCATTTCCCATGGTGTCCTTCCAATCTTGCCCAGAAGGTGGTGCAAGAGAGCCATGCCTACACCATGGACTCCAATCACACGGAGTGTGTGTTGGCCTGCCCAAGTCTCAGTAACTGTAAAATATGAGGGGAAAGTTTAGAAGTAGGGAGAGGGTGGGAAACACAACCCAAAATACAAAACAAAAAATCCAGAAGCCTTCTGGTAGGTTCAAGTTACTCAATAATTTTATTTGCCCATTCTACACATACACACACCCAAACACATTTCAAATACAGTTATACACACCATAAGTGGATCCGAGTGAAATATTTTGTTGTAAGTGTCACAGACTGATAAACTCTGCTTTTTTTTTTTTTTTTTTTTTTTTTTTGTGGGTACCGGGGGTTCGACCTCAGGACCTCGCGCGCCAGCAGGCGCCCGTGCCGCTGAGCGATATCACCGGCCCCTTTTTCGTATGTGGGTTCTGGGAGTCGAACTCGGGTCCTCGCGCTTGCCGGGCAGGCGCTTAAGCCGCTGAGCCATCTCACCAGCCCCGCTGAGCCATCTCACCAGCCCCTAAACTCTGAATTCTGCTGAAGATTTATGCTCCACTTTCAACAGAACCATGCCTCGAAAATCTTCAGTAGAGTTGTTCCCAAGCTTCCCAACCCAGCCATTTCCATTCAAACCAGTGAGGCCCACCCCGACTCCAGTCCCTTGCAAAGGGCACTATTTGTGATCAGTCCTTTGCTTCTGTCATAGAAAATCCATCACCACATCACAATGAGTTGATTTTGTTACTTCAACATTAAAAAAAAAAAATGTATACAAGCAATTCAGATACGAAAACCGTAAGCAGGTAAATATTGGTCACAGATATCCTGTAGAAGGTTTACTGGAAAGAATACCTTTGTCCACTCTTAACATCAGTTTTTGAATATAAGATTTCCTTTGTATTTTTACTTCTTGGATTAGGAATAAAAGCCAAATACATGGCAGACTAAAAACAGTAGCACTCTCCAATGGAATGCTACATTCCATAACAGGGTAAGGGCAGGACACAGAAGGTTCTGGAATGGATGGTGAAAGTGAAGACCTGCCCTGAACCAGGGGACTGGATAAGATGACTTCAAGTAGAGCTCACTACTTCCGGCTCTGAACAGGCATTCCCTTAGCTGAGTTCACAAGACACCAGACAAGTGATGTACAACTGATGTCTTTTACAGAAATATCAGAATTTGGCTGCTGCTACACAAGAAAAGTCACAGTACACAGAACTTCCCCATAAAGAAAAAAGGCGGAGTGTTTAGATCTTTTCTTTGTAAGATGAGACAGACAGAGAATTACAATAATGTATGTATACTATCACTCAGTACGAGAAAACAGCAGACTTCTGGTTTACAGACCCCTCCAGGGAAAGTCCTCTGGACACTACAAGTCTAAATTCAATTCCTGGACACACTTCCAATGTCTGTCACCTCTAGGAAAAGTCAAAGATCTAGTCGATGTTGCAACCTGACTCAATTATAAATTTTAAAAAGTAAAAATATTTTAAAACACATACAAGACTCAAAAGGCACACAACACAACACAGTTTCCCGGCTTGGCCAGGACAGTGGAATGTGCACGAGGTGACTTCACCCAGCTGCAGCTGCCCTCCTAATGGGCGTGTTTCCCTCGATTAGAGGCCACCCCAAGCACCACTGAGTTTCTCTGAACCCAGATCTTGGGTCCCCAGATGGACTTATTTCTAAAAAGCAATTGCTTGTGTTTCTTCAAATGCCAAATTCTGAAGATCAAAAGTGGATTGCAAAGGGGATTACCCAGATCCTTGCCAAAATATTCAACCATTTGGTCCAAGAATACAAATAAATTGTATCCCGACTCTAACATCTTGGGAAATGACAGAAACCAGAGACAATGATATAGGGTGGACCCATGGCACAAAGCACGTTTCTACAAGATTCTCTTATTCTACTTTCCAACTCAGTGTAAAAATATCCCTTTACCAAAATAAAAGACAACACCAATAATAAGAGCTAAATCCCAATTTGAAAATTAGAGATAAAAATAGAAGGGGATTCTCTAAATTTTAGAGAATTTTAGATTCCTCTTTCAAATCTGTCTCAGGCTTCCTCATTCACTTTTTTTTTTTTTCCTCATTCACTTTTGAGGAAAGAAAAAGAAAACAGAATATATTACGATTTTCTTTTCCCCATATTATACAGTAGTCTTCACCCATTTCCCCCGTAACAAAACTTAAGCTTCTGTAAAGGGTACTCTGCAGAGTACCAGGCCATTCTTTCTTTTAGGATTTGTGATACAAACACAAGCAGAGTAATGTGTGTCTACCACCAAAATACATTCAAGTAACAAGGGGAGAGAAGGACAGAAAACAAAAGATGGGAAGTAGAACTTCTCTAAAATCTAGAATAAGAGCTCCATTGTACTCTACGTTCTCCTGGCTTCTCCCAACTAAGCTTCTCTGAAGGGATCTTGTTCTAAAAACTGAAAGAAGCTGAAACTCTTGCTATTTTCAATTTCCAATTTCTCCTGTCCAGAGGATAAGATGATCACCCCAGCTCCTCTTCTGAAGGAAGCAAACAAGCACAAGGGGAAATAGGAAAAATAGCCAGCAGAGCCAGAATGAACACAGGATGACCTGCCTCTAATGGTGGCATTCGTGACAGACTAACTAAGTGCTGCTTGGTCAGAGAAGCCCCTTCTTGCTAAGAGGAGGTGCAGCCGACAGCCCGTGTCTGTGGATCAAAGCTCTTTCTCATTCATTAGCTCTGAAACACCCTCACCTCACACTAGAGAAGACTGAATGTCCACGTGGGCTAGAGTCGCCACTATCCCAGGGAGCTACACCAGGCAACCTTGTGAAGGGGCTACACTGCCTCCCAGGCCACATCTTGTTCTACACGTGGGGAGGGACCCCCTGTCCCCCACTTTTGGTCTCATAGCCATAAGACAAGAGAACCCTCTGGGGACGGAATCTGTACTCCACAGCAGCATCAGCACTTCCAGACTCGGAGTGTTGGTTTTTTGTAAACGTTCAAGTAAATTGAATGCTCTGTCTCTTAAAATAATCTTCTCTGGGGCAAGGACTTTTTCTTCTACTTCTGTGTGTCCTTCCCCCATCCAGCCCAAAGCTACACAAACTAAGACACTGCTAAAGACATTGTACAAGGGCCTAACAGGAACACAGGTTACTCTGTCTTGGACACAATTTTGAAAAGCATCTAGGCAAGCACAAGGCCAAGATCATCTGCCTACAATGACATCTTCATCATCCTATAGCTATTTTTATTTAATTAAGTTTATTGGTACAATTTAGGTATATACAATATATACGGTCACCATCATAGGGAATTTGTACGTGTACACGACATACCTTGATTTCTCTTCTCATCCTATAGCGTCTATCTCAGTACCTCCCTGTAGAATCCTTAAAGTACCCAGCTTTTACCCAATGACACTTATTGAATTTAGTGACTTGATCCACATCACCCACAATAGGAAGGGGAAACAATGAGACTAGAGCTGAGAATACGCCTTTAAACAGCAGCAGCCTGCCCTTGAGGGAGTTACGTTCTTTAATACTGTAATATGCTCCCACATCTAACTCCAGAGAACTCTTCAAAACCAAGAATTCACAACTTTGAGGTCCATGCTTTGTCCAAGAAACTACTGCCCTGGCATTTTTCTGCCCCACTTCCTCGGGTGGAGCAACTGACCTGGAGTATGAATCGGAATCATCAGGGAGGCTATTTACGCACACACACGGCCAGCTCAGAGCCCAGAGGTCTGAATCAGTATTCAGCCTGACTCAGACGGACCCAGCATGGTCGGTGTACGTTTCAGAAGATCTGAAGGGGATTCCAAGGAATGCTCCCAAGAACCACGAGGAAAGGTTTTCTACGGCAAAGCAAAAGATCCTTGGAAAACAGCTAACTGCCCTTACTAGTTGCCTCTTAAAGGCCGGGTGATAGGTAGGGACTCATGTATCTCACCTAAAAATCTCATGAGAACTCTGTATGTTCATTAAAAATTTTGTATACAAAATTGAGAGAAAGGGGAAGCCATCATGGGCCACCCCATGGCCCCATGGCTAAAATGTCCTTCTTTAACCCTAACCCTAACCCTAACCCTACAAAGGAAATGAGATGACAAGTGAACAGATAGATGGAGTCGAGAGTAGACTCCACGGCACTCCTCGGGACGTTACGATGAGATCGTTTCTCCTTATTCACAAGAACAGCTCAACAAGAGAGACTAAACTCATCAAACATTTGCCACGTTTGGAGAAAAAACAGTTGCTCATGTCAAAGAAATTAACTTTAGGAGAGTGTGCTGAAAACCACTGAAAAATAATGAGCAGATTTAGTGAATTTTTCTCTGCCTTTTGCCTCAGGGTATTCACGTACCAGCGGTGACTCCTAAATCTAATTCCATCCTTCTAAACAGCCCCTGAAGGCACAGGCTTCGGCAGGAAATTTGTAGCAATTGGCAAAGGACCAAGCTGTGGATAAAAGATCTGACTGAATGGAGAGCTCTGCAAAAACTAGAAACCACCTATTTCACTGGCCAGCCAAAGAGCGCTCCACACAGGGCTCTTCAAGATCAAAACACAAACCAAGGCATTTCCCACATCCTCAGAGCCAGCTGTCCCCAAGGTATCAAAAACAGGATTGTCTCTCACGAAAAGAGGCAACAACTCTCACCCTCGGTCCACTTGCAAGCTCCAGAGCATTCTGTGGATGTTCTGTAGCCTGGGCTGACCCTTGCAGGACCTGGCTGGAGAGGAAGAGGGATGGGAAAGGAAATACTCCCGAGTCCAGATCCACACAGGCCCACTGCGGGAAGCATCAGCGGGGCCTGGGCTTCTCCCCACCAACTCCCTTTCTTCTTAGATACCACAATGCCAAGTGTTCCACAGGACAAAGCAAAGGCAAGATGGGAGAGAGAGAAAGTCAACTGAGTAAAACACACATTCAAGGGACAAAGGTGAAGGACATATGGGCCTTTGTGTCTCCCTTCACTCATCACCATAAGCCATGTATTAGTGAGTTTAGACACCAGGGAACGGAGAGAAGAACCAAGTGTGAAAGGGGAGCACATATCCTTTCCCTCCTCCTCCAGCCTGCTCCATCTGGGCGTCTGTCCTAAAAGATCCAACTGGCCCTCTTGCTTTTGGGTGAAGCAGTGTTTCAAACTGGAGAATACCTAGTTGGTCTACACACACAGCACCTCATACTCTGTGGTAAGGTTAATGGTGAGTTGTTGAGGGTAGGGGCGTGGTGAAGTTAAGTGACTCCTTGGTGATTAGTAGCAAGGACAGGAGGCCAGGGCTGGAGGGACACACATGGTTACACCACCGGGATGCTGACTTGGGTCTTCGGCTGGTCGGCCCCATCTTGCATGTCCAGGGCACGGAGAGGGCTGAGGGGCTTGAGGGGCCGGCTCCCAACACTGTAATTTCTTGGACGCCTTATTGTATTCGAACTGGACAGAGGCGTAAAGCTGTTCCTTCTCATCCTTACAGGGGTTTGGTTCTTGGGGAAGTTGTTCTGATTGGAAACGGAGGGACACCACACACATGAAAGCCATGTCAAAAGCTCGCTCGTAAAGGTTAAATAATGCTCGTAACCACAACAGCTTCCTTCCTCCTGCTCTCTGCACGTAGATAGGGCTTCGTGCAGGACAAGGTCTGAACTCCTCACCCCAGGGGGCTAAGAAGGTTGTAGCAGGTTGTGACACTCAAGAGTGTCACATTCCAGAGCAGAAATGGGGCCCAACAAGGAAGGGCTTCACTTAGGAGGACCACAGACTACCAGGGACTGGCCAAGGAACCACCCGCCCTGGTAGGCTTGTCTGGATCTTGGGGGTGGGATGGGATTTGCATTTCACTTCTGCCTAACACTGCCTAATACTGAACTGAATTTCCAGGAGTCAACTTTCAAGCTTAAGGTTCATAAAAGAGGCACTAACTTAAAAAATTAATAATTCTCCCATCTTTTCCTTTTAGAAGCAAGCAGACTACCAAGGCCATGAGTTCTGGATCTGTTTTCCTTTCATACATAAAAGAAACCCCAGGTCTCCTGAGGCCAGAGGCCTCACAGACTCAAGGCGGCAGGAAGCCGCCATTTTAGTCTGTGGGCAAACACTTACGGCTGGCTTGTCGCGGTGCGTGTTCACAGCTTCCACATTGAGGTTAATCGTTTCCACTTTGCACCCTGAGGAAACAGAAGAAAGAGAAGCCTTCAGGAGAAAGCTCATAGAAGGGAATTCCTCAGTTTCAGTAGGGGAAGCCTACCATCAAGGTGTGCACGTACTCTCAAATAGGCACACATATACGTACATCTCTTTCAAAGTGCAAGGCACTGATGGCAAATCCCTGGTTCCCAGGGGTTATGAAGTCAAGCTTCTAGAAAACTCACACATTCTGACCTTCCTCTGTCCCCACCTCCTGGCAGCCCCTGAGCTCATAGTTACCATAGGCCACGGGAGTAAGTTTGAAGATGGTATGGAGAGGGCACCTCAAGTATGGGAGCTCATCTGAAAGAGAAGGACCAGCTGAGGAAGTGTCTTGGGATCATAGAATACAATCAATACAGCAGAAAAGAGTCTAAGGTTCTTATAAGCAGTTTCTTCACCCTAACTACCATCTAGAGTTGCATAGCTCCTCCCCAAGCCCCAGACAATGATCAAGCCACTGAGTGGGAAGGAAGGAAATAAAGCCATTATAGATCTTTCCTCGAAGGCAAAACAGCCAGGACCCCATGGGAGGGAAGACTGTAGCCCCCCGAGTAATCAAAGACGATTCATTCTGCAGGCTTCTGGCAGCTGGGGAGATGGGAAAGGGCAGGAAAGGAGAAGGCAGTAGTAAACTTCCTTACTGCTTTTACTGGGAAACAGCTTCCTCAACCCCCCAAGGCAAAGGAGGAAGATGATTCCAAGAAGCCAACGTCCTAGTAGCTAGTGTGACAAGCTGGGACTATTCAACCACTTTGCTGATGCTATCAGGAGTGTCAGCTAAGGCTGTTCCTTTATGCAGCAGGATCGAGCAGCCCCTCCACTGGGGCCTTCGTAACAGCACAGTGAATTCAGCAAGTAGTTGCCCCAATGGCTGCTGCTGATTTACTCTAACTTGAGCAGAAGAGGGGGTGGTCCACCTGCCAGAATTCATGGTGCCAAAACGAGTCCAGCCCTCTCCCACGCACATGTCCCCCAGCCCTTCCCACAAACAGTACCTGCGCCCTTATCCAAGAAATAGGCCAGAAGGCAGCGCATGACAGCTTGGTGGGAGATGACTAGGACATTGCCCTGCCGCTCCAGCTCCATGATGACAGGCTCCAGCCTCTGCACCAGGTCCTGGTATGACTGTGGAGGGAAGTGGGGCAGGCTAGTAGGGGCCAGGCACAAGCTGGCAGCCAAGGGGGTGGCTGAGTCCTGGAGTCAATAGGCCACTTCTTCCCCAGCTGGCTTTCCTCCTGGAGGTTCAGCGACTCTGTTGCCTACCAACTGCATACCCTAAGAATATGCAGATTTCAAGACCAAGCAAGCCACAGGTCAAGACAAGGAAGTCTGAATTCAACTTATACTGTTTTCATTGGGGGGGTATTTTTTTTCTGACATTAATAGAGTATAAGGCGACAACAGATGTCTAAAACTTCCTGGACCTCTGTTATTGCTGTTTGATTTACTTTTGCCTTGAACATCCTAGAGCAGCAGTGGAAAATCTGTAATACCTGCTTGGGTGGGGATAGCACTAAGGAAGCAGAATGGGAAAAAAGAAGTAAAAAAGATCACTTGGATCTGACGACATTCTCAACACATAGGGCACCCATCTCCCTTTTCCTGAGAGAGCTTAACAAGTAAATAAGGCCTAATCTGACCACCTTAGCTGAAGTAAACACTGTGCGAGTCAAAGGCAGGAAGATGAATGATGTCTAGAGCACCCTTTCTACACCCACCCCCAGAATCACATCACTCCATCAAATTAAAGCGAACCCCCACCCCAGCAAAGACACGGGCAGTTACTCACATGAAGGGAGACTCACCTCCCCGCCAGGATAGCGATACAGATACTTGTCTTGATCTCGAAGTACAAACTCTTCTGGGTACTGCTTTTCGATCTCTGTGTACGTCATCTCCTCACACACACCCTGCAAGGAGCCACACTGGCTTCAGGAGGTGGACTGGCCCCACCTGACCCACCCCAAAGGAAGATGAAGAACCCTAATGTCTTACTACATGCCAGGCCCTGTGCTGGGTTCTTTCATGTACTGTGAATGACCGTGACCAGGGTGCCACAGTGTCTCAGTGTGACAGCCACTGCAGAGAGGAGGCGGCTTTTCTAGCTGAAGCTGCCACTCTCTCTTACCACTGTGGAGAACTTAAAGGTCAAGAAGAATCGACAGCGTAAGAGAAGCGGGAATCGGTGACAAGGGAAACTGAAGGAAGTGGAGACCTTGCAGGAGCAATAAAGGGGTGCACAGCAAGGAAGGAAAAAGAAATGTCTGCTTTGTGCTCAGGGAGAGGGAAATTTAGGGAAGGACTTTTCCAGAGCAGCTGGCCAAATGATCTAAGCACAAATTAAAGAACTGAGTAGTTAGCTATTTATTTTTCCCATAAGGAAAATACACAAAAGAACAAAGTAAGTCCTTGTTAGCCCCATTCTCCCCAGATGCCAAAGTGGCTGGGTCAGAAGTGGGTTTGGGTCTCACCAATGGCACAGGCAGGAAGTCCTGGTTGTGGGTACAACCATCCCTACTTCTTCCCTCAGCTCCCAAAATGACCGTGGGTTTGGCTTCCTCCCAGGTAGTTCTAGTGTTTTCTAGATAAAACTGTCCAACTCATGACTTCTGAGAGTTTCTGCCTGAATCCGAGACTCCTACTCACAGCATCAATCTCATTCAGAATCTTCCACTGCTCATAGGTCACTCCAAGGGACTCGGCAGTCTGGATTGTCCTCTTCAACTGGCTTGTCCATACTTTGAGGTCTGCTATCTCCTGTTCCTCCAGAAACTTCCTTAGAGCCTGAGCAAACTGGGGTTTGAAAATAAAAATTAAAAAAAGAACAAACACACACACACACTGCTGACTCAGCCTACAATGGGCAATCTGTTTGGTCACGATGAAAATATAAACCCAAGAGGAAATGAACAGGATCTGGAGTGCCTTGTACTGTGGTAGGATACAAGCCGTGTCCAATAAATATGTGATGGCTGCATGATCAGAGCAAAAATGTAGCCAAGTCATCCACATTTTAATTCAGCTAGAACCACTGAGCAAGAAAACATTTAGCACTTGCCTGTCTGAAACCATAGCCTAAGCCCCAGTGGGATTTAAGAAAGGGATAAAATAGATGACCTCCACCATGCCCTTCTACCTCTAAGCCTAAGAAAGCCAGCCTGCTGGCCAACTACTCACCTGCTTTCCACGCAGCGAGAGGCCAGAGTCGCCCCCTATCTTCCCCAAAAGATTGAACTCGCTCTCTCCATGCCGGCAAAGGTAAATGGTGCGAGGATGGACGTGGATATTCATGAGGTAGTAGACTATCTTGCTCTGGATGTAGTCCTGGACTCTGTTAACTAAAAATCGCTGACCCACATTTATTACTTTGATGAAAGAAAGATCCCTAGGACAGGGTAGAAAAAAAAGTCCAGGGTAAGGAAGTTTGAGACTAAGTCAGGGGAAAAGGGTTTCCATAGTGACTTACAGGCCCACGGCAACTCTCCATCATCTACCCTGTCATCCCTCTATTTACAGAACCAAATGGTAGGATTATTCCTCAAACCAAGATGAAGTACATTTTCTTGAACTTCTAGTTGGTCCATACCATTTCCTCAGTACCTGCATAGTGCCACGCAATGATACACCAAGCAGGCTTCCCATCAGTCCATCTAGACTAGATGACGCCAAGTTTTTCCCAAGCCCAGTAACTGATGAGAAGCATCCCTCTGACGTGGTCAAGCCTTGGGCAGAATACCGCATCACCAGCGATGAGGAGCGAGGAGAAGGCAGCAGAGCCTCAGAGCAGACGCAACGCACTCCCTACATCTACCTAGTCGGGCCTCTTAGAAGCACTTCGGGAAACTATCTGCTTTGTGGCCCTTACGGGATTTTTCTCAATATAAAAGTAACAGCTTATTCCCAAAAAAATTCCAGAAAAAAAAGACAGAATGATGCAAATCATACATCACCCCACTACCAGAAGTAGAAATCTATAAACACATATACTGTACTCATATACACAGATACTCTTCTAGAATGCTTTTCATGTAGGACTTAGGGCTCCCTGAAGAATATCCTGTTATACCACATGTAGGGCAGTGGTTTTGCAAACTTGTATTACGTGAACCCCTCCAAGTACTAGAACTCTGGACAACCCATTTGAAGAAAATGAAAGTTTCAGGATGATGAGCCACTGCCGTGATCTAACAGTTTGCTGCATACACTGGTCTCACCATTTGTGTTGCTGGCCAGCTGTATTCATATTGGAATAGAGCTGTTAATTACCCTCAAGGCCTGCTCTTTCATAGGACCAGGTCCCACAGGTTTCTACGTGTACACCTCTTTCATGAACATGGACTTGACATTTTGCTAGAGCTCTTACATGTCACACATGGCAAGTTAATTTATACTGAATATTGGGCCGGTGAGATGGCTCTGCGGCATAAGTGCTTGCCTGGCAAGTGTAAGGTCCTGAGTTCGACTCCCGGTACCCACATATGAAAAAAGGGCCGGTGATATCGCTCAGTGGCACGGGCGCCTGCTGGTGCGCGAGGTCCTGAGTTTGACCCCTGGTACCCGCAAAAAAAATAAATAAATATACTGAATAGCACATGGCACACTGCGTTCTGTACCCCACTGACTGACGCTGTCAGATTAACGACGGCAACATCAGACATCTCTCTCTGAGTTACGCAGGTTCTTGAGGGCTTTGTATGTAAAATACATACATGTATATGAAATGCAGTACTTAATATTTATATATAATGTGCAATATATGATATAGCATATGTATAGCTATATATATAGCATATATATTAACATACATATACACACACACACACATGCATATATATACCTGTATATATAAAACTTTAAAAATTGACCCAAAACTGATGACATCTCTAAGGGCATCCTATAACACACCCTGTTCAGAACTACCAATCTGGAGCCATGGTTCTTATCTGGGGTTGATTCTGCCTCCCCCACTTGGAGGGTTATTTGGTGATGTCCTCACAACTTGGAGGTATTACTGGCATCTAGTAGGCAGACACCAGAGATACGGCTAAATGCCCTACGACGCACAGGACAGCCCTACGGTACAGAACCACCCAGTTCCAAATGTCAATAGTGCTGAGATAGAAAAATCTTGTTCTAGAGAATAGAGAGGAAAATTGATGATAAAGGCATTTCAGTGTTTAAGTGTACAATGGAATGCACATAAACACTACAGATCCATACCTTGTCTCCTTGGAATAATACACACAGCACAGATCTAGATTACCAGAGGACATTAGCAACAGAGGAGAAAGGCTCTTGTCCTAGATGGGACTCCTACCTCAGCCCCTTCCAACCACTGCCTTAAACCTTACTTGTCATAGTTGTCAGGGTCGAGGGGTCGGTAGGTGACTTTGTAGCACTCAATTCTCTTCAGGAAGTCCTCCATCACATTCTCCCTGTTCCTTTCAGGGTAGTCAGGGCTCGACACCTTTACCTCCTAAAGCCACAGGCATAGGAAGATGTCAGAGGCCTTCCCTTACAAGCCCCATACAGATAGCCATTACTAACAACCAAAAGAGAGGTCCATAAAAGCTTTTGCTGGAGCACTGGCACTGCCCATTCAATGAGCATCCCTCCCCTGTCCTGTGACCTTGGCAACCCAGAAGGGAAAGACGACTGGAGAGTCATGTGCCTGCCCTTGGCTGATGGACAGAGGCAGTCACACAGCTGACACTGCTCCTGGGCCCGAATCTCTTTCTGTACTTTCCTGGGAAAAAAGAATGGGCCAAATTTTCCCTCTTCACTCAAAATAGGGAATGCAGCCCAGTGCCTGAGTTGGGATGGGGTGTCTCTTCCTCAGATGACCCCACTTCCTACATGACTGACAGCGCCTCCCCGAGACCACAGGCAGATGTCTGTTTGGCACAGCACAACCCAGTGGATGGGGACGCTGTGACCCACAGAGTACGAGGAGTTCAATGCACAGAATGCTGACCAGAATACTGGACAATGGCCAGGCGGATGGCCTTAAGCTGGCAGACAAAGAAGAACCTGATCTGGGATAACATACATGCCTCAGCACCCAGACAAGGCCAGGACCTCACAGCAGCTGATTATTTTATTCCTCAAAGCCTGTTTCTTTTCTAAGGGAAGAGTTTAGAGGTATAACATGGCACCCTGGCAGATAGAAAAGATCTCCCTGTGATATTAAACAGATCTACTCGCCTCTCATTATCCAGAACACACACACACAGAGCACGAAAGAGAAGAGAGAAGTGATATGTCCGAGCATCACCCACCAGGATATTGGCAGCGATGACATCAGGATCATCGCAGACAGATTCCACAAAGAATACCTGGCCATGGAGAGAAGGCATGGTAAATAAGTCATAAATGTCAGGTGGCTAATTAAGAGCACATGCTCACCCACCCCACCCAGCCACCACATCTGCCAGGATTTTTTCCATGATTGTGGCCTTCAAGGCCTTCTCATTTAACAAGCAGCTCTTACCACATGCCCTGGGCCTCAAACACACAGGCTAAAGGTCTGAGAAAGGATCTGAAAGAAAACACTTAAGGACTGAGGGTATGCCCCAAGAGAACAGAATCAGATATCCAATCCTGTCCTTACCCAAGTCAAATACATTCAAATCTCATCCTGACTCCTTACCTCCACTCGTTCTTTTTCCTCCAGTATGGAGTTAGAGCCTACCTTGAAGGAATTCTGTGTGGCAAAGTCCAAAATCATGTCCCTCCTTTCCCGGGTGGTATTGGTGGCATCAAACACCTGGGCAGAAGGCACACAGGGTAAATGAATGGGGACAGAGAAATGGAACCCCACCAAGGCAGACCCAAGGGGTAAAGGGGCGGAGACTGAGAAGGGGAGGCAGCAGGTAAGGCTTACCGCGATCTGCCCACACTCCTCGGTGAGATATGCCTTAACATCCTCCAATGCTACCAGAGCACACTGTCTACCAGAGCAAAGGACAACAGCAATGAGCGCTAAGCTCAAACACAGCCAGAGACGAACAGCTGGGTTGCCACAGGAGTCACATCCTCCCTGCTTAGTTTCCCTAACGAGGTCTTTCAACTTTCCCACCGAGGTTTCTCCACTGTTCCACACCTCTGTCCCCAGCCCAGTGCTCACGCCGTGTCCCTCTTTAGCTTACTCTATAATCACACAAGCAACTCCCTGAGCCCTGTTCTTCTACCCATCCAAGCTTAATGTGATCTGCTCATCAGATAACTTCTACTCAACATCCCCATGAGCTATTTGCTGAGAAAAAACAAAACCCTATCCCATCCAGTCTCATGGTGGTCCAGCAAGAGTTGACCTGGAATCAGGCCTTAAAAAAAAGACTCACTTGCGAATCTTCATGGCCTCCTCATTGTCATGCCGAAAGAAGTCGTAGGACTTATAGGACTTGACAGCTTCTCGCCGATATACCCCAAGATTGAACACTGCAGAAGACATCCAAATCCTTCAGCAGCACAATAATATAACAGCCCCACCAAAGGAGACCTCTTGATGAAATGTCAGAGCAGCCAAGGGGATGCAAAAAGAACCACAGCATGTTGGGAATAATGCCAGGTTAAGAGTCAAAAAGAGTTTGATTCAAGTCCTGACTCCCAAGACCTGGACAAGCCTTAGGTGGCCTGAGTTTCAATTTCATAAGGGTGCTGCTAGGTTTAGATAACAGGATGCATGTGCAAGGATTTCGAAAATGCAAAGCCCTGTTCTCATTCATTCTTCATACACCTATCAAAGGCATTCCCTCAAAACTAGACCAGTCTGCCCGGGCCAGGAAAAGACAAATCTAGGGTCATCCAATAAATAAGGAAGCAGCCACTATTTCTGCCAGAAGCATTCTATTAACCTTGAGGTCAGAGAGGATTAGTCTCTCTGAGACACGTGGGACACAGGAACTAACGATTCCCTTCTCAAGGAATGACCTGCACCTACCTTTGGTGGGCACCCCAATCCAGTTGAGGTAGCGTGTTAGCTTCTTAGACACGTAGGTTTTACCCCGGGCTGGCAAGCCGATCATAACAATGAGAGTAGGAGAGTTGGTCATGTAGGAGGCCCATGCTAAGAAGGAAGTGAAACAAAACAGAACTGAATGACTACAGACCTAGTAAGGGTTATGCACTGTTCTATGAACTTCATAATGTCATTTAATCCTCATAAACTGGCGGGGCAAAGGTCCAGGAAGAGTGGGAAGGCAAACTGAGGATACACAGGGCAGATCCTCCTGAAACAGAACTAATGGGTCATGCAGATTTCTAGGAAGTATCCAGACTAAGACATGTCCTTTCCATATGCCTGAGATCTTCACAGAGGTACCCAAGATGGAAAGAGATAAAGTGATAAGGATTAGGAAGAAAGTAACCATGGCACCCTCCTTAACATGAGAATACCTAGTAACACAAAAATGATGTAGCCATTATTCTATGCATGCTGAACTGAGCTGGCTTGTGAAATAGGTCCAACAGAGTTCCTGCCCCGAGGATCCCATATATTCAGAGCCATAAAAGAATTAGCTCACTAGTGCAAAAACAACTTGCCCAAGTCACTTTGACCTCTGCACTCAGGCCATGAACTCCTTAAGTGAGACTTTCTAAATCATAGTGAAATTTAGTAGGCAAGTCCTACTTGACACAGGCTTGAAGAGCTCAGGAAGCTCCCTGGTGGAGCTAATTTACAAAGGTATGAAGAACAGCCCGCCTCAATGGTCTCTATAAAAGGTAACTGAAAAGCAGGAACAATCATTGGACCACCCCTCTTAGTAACTTACTTCAGGAATGCTCATTCACAAAGCTCAGTTTCACCGCAAGGTGGGACAAACTAGATGCTCCGAGGTCAGGTGACTTATCTAAGGACACATTAGGAGTCAAGGGTAGAGCTGGTTTTGGAATCCAGACTGTGTGCTTCCTTAACGGCTTTTCTCCATGAAAAGAGGTCCCTTCTCCAGGATGGCTCCTCCCTGACCATCCTGCCACCGAGGACACAGTGCTGCCTGCCCCTTTCCTGGGGCCAAGACCCAAAGTGAGGTCACTGGGGACGGACGGTTCAGGCTCTGTGCCTCCAGCTGGAAACACACCACAGGCAGGAAAGGGAAAGAAACACCTTGACCATCTACCGCTAGCACTACCTCGTTTTCAGAAGGAACCCTACAGTTGTGGCTGGCTCTCTGTAAGCACAAAGTGACCCTGTAAGGCTAGGAAACCATCCAGTAAAATGCAAACGCCTGCAAGGGAAATTTGTCTTTTATCTTTTGAGAAAGAAATGCTAAAAGATCTCAAAGGAGAAGTGGGTGCAAGGGCCTCAAGGAGAACTGGCCCCAGCCGGAAGGAAGTTTTGTAAGGGCATTAGGCAAGTACTTGGAAGCCAGAGTGGCCTTTGTTGGGAGGGAAGGGCCAAAGAGTAGGACTTTTAGTCCTTTACCCCCTTGGCACACGGGCAATTCCTGCCTGTAAGCAGAAGCCCCTCCAAGGCAGGTAATGAAGTGAAGTAAGTGATTCTCCCTGTCCAAACACAGAGCTCAAAGGCAAGCAAACAACAGCCTATGGTCTCCAGGGCATTAATCCCTGGTCACTGACCTCAAACGGGCAGATATACTCTGCCTGGCATCAGCTGCCTCTGGCTCAAGTAGTAAAATTCTCTGAGTCTTCAGTTTCTCCAGCTGAGCACACATCCTTCTCAATCCCCCAGGATGTGGCAAATTACCTTCTACACCTGCTAACTCTGGGGACTTCCAGCCCATTAGGCACTTCCCCCCCAGGCCCTGTTACCCTCCCCGAAGTTTAAAGCAAACTGATACTTGGGAGTTGCTCTGAAGGCAACCAGGGAGCCAGCTGCTCTGCCTTTACCTCACTGAACAGAGCATGCTCACCCAGTAATTAGGGGCACCACACCTCCTGTCTTGGCCCAGAACACGCCCACGCACACCTGCTACCATCGGGCTTCTCATTCTCCAGAGTAAAACCAAACCACACTTCCTATCTCAAACTGCCACATGGGCAAAACTAGGAACATTTTGTCCTATCTAAATCATACCACCACCACCTTAATTTGAATGGAAGACACTTCAGGTTGACTGATTTCAAAGATACAGTAAGGCCATTTCTTGACATACAATGCAAGCCTGTTTTAATCTTGAAATTCCACCTTCTTTACACAAAGTTCAACTTGTTTTCTCGAAGTAGACTAATTTTGTCTTCATAAGCATGCTTAGATATCTGAGATGAGGCTTGACAAATTTCCTCATATAAGTGGAAAAACTCAAGCCTGGAGATGTTCAGAGCTCCGCCCACAGTCCTACAATAGAAGGTCAAGGTCAGGGCTCTTGACTAGACTCCTGGTCTCATGACTGCCCCATTCAGTCACAGCTGTGAGCTCTCTGGCTGCATGACAGCACTTGACCAAAGGAACCCATGGTAAACTGAACTACCTTCTCCATCCCAGTCTGGAAGGTCAGTCTACGAAAGCAAGGGTCCCAACCTTCCCACGGTCAAAGTCTTCTTCCAGCATTCCCTGTAAACAGACCTGATACTTTGAAATTTGCATCCATAAAGTAGGTTTCCTCAGTAATATTTTTATTCAGCAGAAGCCATAAAAACTGATATTTCCTGTTATTTACTGATAGGCATGAAATAATCAAGTTGATATAACTGCAGCTAAACATTAAGAAAGCTGATAATTTAGTTAAACAGCATATAGGTATAACTGACAATGTCCACCTTCCAGCAAACATCTTGAAATACTGGAAACAGCAGATAACATAAAACTTCTTTGAGGTGCAAATCAGTAACACTGACCAACATTTCCAAGTGTCTGTTATACTTATTTCTGTAAAGAAAGCTGCTGATACAAATGTACTAAGGTGTAAGGATGCTCACTGCAACAGTCTTTGTGACAGTGAAAAACAGGAAATAATTTTTTTTTTTTTGTGGGTACCGGGGGGTCGACCTCAGGACCTCGTGCACCAACAGGCACCCGTGCTGCTGAGCGATATCACCGGCCCCTTTTTCGTATGTGGGATCCGGGAGTCGAACTCGGGCCCTCGCGCTTGCAAGGCAGGCGCTTACGCCGCTGAGCCATCTCACCAGCCCCGAAAAACAGGAAATAATTTAAATGTTAGAAACTAGAATATCCATAGAGAGCAGAGTGAGGTAAATTTGGATGTACCAACACGAAAAACAGTCTATAACAAGTTTTAAAGGAAATGGCAGAACAGAATATGTGTCGTACGAACTTATGCTCATATCACAATAAGATTGCTAAAAGAAGCAAACACTTAGCAAAGATGGGAAAGATTTTAAGAGATTTTCACTTCTCACTTTCCGTATTATTTGAATTTTTCGTGAATGTACTCTGTTTCTGTATTTAGGAAAAGGCACACATAGGAAATTGTCTGCTACAGATCTACTCAAAATATCCAAACAATTAAAGGAAACAAAAAAGCACGCAACCTCCCCACATTCCTGCCTTCACCTTGAAGTCACTCAGCCAGCCCTCCCTCTGGCCCCATCCCCAGGGAAGCTCACATCCCAGCAATGCTCCTTGGGAGGTTTGGGATCCCTAAAGCCATTCCTCAGCCCTGCACTCCTCATCACTTTCCAGACTCAACGTTAGCCAATACGCATGTAATCAGCAGCAATAACAGCAGAGCCATTAATAAAGAAAAGCAAGTGCTGGTGTGAACACCAAGCAGCCAGGGAACCTGTACTAAGGTACATTTTCCACAATATTCAGAACCCGGGGATTTACTGACATGGAAGAGCTGTCCACAATATTTAAAAAATGTTTAAAGTCTATGGCAGTAGAAATGAATATAGTAATGAATCTACTTGCACCAATACAATATACCAGAAGACGTCTAAAAGAATCCAAGTTACATGTCTCCAAACACAGGCAAAAGGAAACATTTTCATAACCATACCTTCTCCTTTGACTGTGGCTGTCACAGTGTCACAGTCTCACCCTGAGGAAAGTGCGATCAATGAAAGGCAACAGCTTTAGAACAACCCAGTATCCTCAGCTAGGAAGAAAAAGCAGCTTGGAGAAGAGGTTGGAGCTCAGAAAGAAGTAGAGCCCAGAGCAGGAATGAGAGTTTAGAAAACCTGAAAGACGTGGGATTACTGTTTCCTTCATTAAAAGCCTCGAAGCAGAAAAATTAAAGAGTCAGGAAGGCAGGTAGGAGAGACTGCTGGTGTGGAGAAGTCAAAGCCAGGACTAACACAGGACATTCTGCAGTCACAAACACCCTGCAATGATCAGCTCTGCTCCTGCCCCCAGTTCTTGCTATTTTGCGGGGAGGAGGTACTGGAGACTGCACCCAGGGCCATCACACTGAGCTACATCCCCAGACTCTTTGTTGTTTTTTTTTTTAATTTTGAGACAAGGTCTCGCTAAGTCACTAAATTGCCCAGGCTGGGCTTGAACTTGTGATCCTCCTGCCTCAGCCTCCCAAAGTGCTGGGATTACAGGCATTTGCTAACCACACCCAGCTCTCTGCTCTCTTTTGGATCAAGTATCCTAGTAACAAGAGTATATCCATTTGAAGAGCGGCATCCCAGATCTCCAAGTTTGGGTTATAATATTGTCAAACAAGAGGAGACAACATCCTTTTCTGAGGAAAAAAAAACAAAAACAGTTCTTCACAGGGCTCTTCTAAATGATGAGCTCCTAGCACAGCATTCGAGTGTGATTCAATTTATATACATTTCAGGAATAAATACAAGAGACAGACAGTCACCTGTCCTAGGTGTTTTCCTGCATTTATTCATTTAATCCTCAATCATTCTTGGGGAAGATACATTAGTATTCCCACTTTAAAAAGGGAGTAAACTGAGACATGGAGAGGATAAGCAACTCATTCAAGGGCACACAGCTAGGAAATAGTTTCAAGCCCAGGCAATCTGACTAGAGGCTACTCTTAAGCATCATATGAACTAGTTACCTCTCATAGGCCATTTTGCCCTTGGTGCCTGGCTTCCTGCCCTGGCAGAGAAAGGAGACCCAAATTGTATTGGTGTGCCAACCTCACTATCACATCCAAACCAGCTGCTTCTGTCCAGCACACCTCATGGTGCTAGGTGAAGAGAGATGGTCACCATTAATCACGAGACTGACACAAGAGCATGACATCAAGGTCAAGGCTCTGGGAAAAGCTTTCAGCATGAGACAATTCCTGGTCTCATGCTAGTTGGCTGCTTCTACCTGCGGATTGATAGGTAGGTAGGTAGATAGATCTCCACTAAAGTTAGAAAAACTGACTGATACAGTTCCAAAGGAAAGGTGTAATCCAAAAGCAGGAGCAAGAGCCAGCATTCCTTGAGGATACCCCAGACTCTTGGGAAGCTCTGCAGCCTATAATAAGGTGGGAATATAGACGTAAGGGGCCAGGAAATGAAGCTTCACCCCCTGCTGCCCCTCCTGCTGCCTCTGTCTACAAGAGCAGCATGGAAATGCTCCTGTGAAATAGTGTGCAAAGCACAAAGGCAAAACCCCTAAGAAAGAAAGATGCTGAAGAAAACAGAAGTCACAGGAAGTCAGGAGTCATTCCCCTGAGGCCTGCAGGAATAGGGCAGCGCTCCTTCCTCCTACCTGCAATCTCTGCAGTGAGCAGCACCCCCCCAGAACTTTGCCCAACAGATAAAGGAAAACAGAGTAGCAGCCCCAAGAAATTCCTGCACCGTCACTCCACCTGAACGTAACACTGACCTTCCAACCTCAATCACTTCACAGATCCCTCCAAACAAGGCAGTAAGGAACTGCTGGGCCATGCCCACAGTCTAACCCCATGGAGAGACATGTCACTAAGTCCACTTGGTTTAGCTAGGAAACTGCCCCCTGGAAACTTTGTTCCCATATCAGAATTATTTCTCACTCCCACCAAGCAGCAGAGCCTAGGATTACAACTAGATTCCCAGGATAAAATCCTAAGAGATGGCAGCCCTTCCTCTTTCCCAAGACTCACAGCATCTCTTCTCTGACATTCGAAGATTTGTGGATTTGGTTTCACAGCTGTTGCTGCCGGGTTCTGTGGAAGACGAGACATTTCCAGACATGGTAGCTCTTCAGAAGGTGCCTAGGGGAGGGAAGGAGACAGAGAGAGAGAGAGGGAGAGGGAGAGAGGAAAAAAAAAAAAAGAATGGAAGAGAAGGAAGGAGTTTCTCAAAATGCTCAGTGCAAAGTATCAGTGTGGGATATGTGAAAGAACCCCAGCCAAGAGTCAAGGCCAGTCCTCTTTCTTCCAGTCACCAGCTACCTGCCTTCCAACAAATTAGGGGCCTCCTCAGCCCACTGTTTCCTCACCTGCAAAGAGAGTTGCACTAGAACTTTGCATTTATTTGCTGACTTAGGAGTTTACATTCATACACCTTAGCTCTTGAATCCCTCCAATAATCCTTTCATAAGGCAGGTTTTGCTACATTACTTCTTCCTATTTTACAGATTGAAAACATGTTAACTGAACTAAGTGGTCTGCCCATCTTTCTTCCTGACCTCCTATTCTAGTTTTAAGAATCTGGGGAGAATAGTGGTGGCAATTAGGAGTTCAATGGGGGTGGAAATAGATCAAGTTCATTATCAAGAAAGTAAGTCCAATCCAAAGGTAAGACTCAGCCCTGAAGGAAAAATGAGAAAGGAGGAAAAATCTCATTTTCCTCAAAGGGTCCCCGAGACAACCCTAGCACGTCACCATTTCTCTTCTGGTGTTCTCATTCTCCCTACTTATCCCTTGGGAATCAGTCTAAAGACGGAACAGGTCGCAGAGGAGGTGCGACTTCCCCAAGGTTACCTGAAAAATGAGGTGTAAGTCCTGATACGAACAGTGGCGCGAGAGCCCCGAGCTCACACCCTACACCCATTTACCAAGGCTCTCGTGGGATACAAGGTCCCACTGCTTCACAGACCTCGCACTGTCCCTCCACGGACCGCACAAATTCTCCAGCCCTAACACCAGCTGTCGCTCCGCTCTCTGACGGTCCGCAAGCCCCGCAGCGCCCGAGGCTGGCTCTGCCCTAAAGGGCGAGGCATCACCGCCCGGGACCTCCTCCCAGCGCCAGCAGCGCCTTCATCCGGCCGGCGCAGACCGCCGGGCGCTGCGCAGCTGTCGCTCACCCTAGGATCTCTCCTAAGGGCCCTCTGGGCTGCGGCCGCGGCGCTGCCCGGGTAACACTGAAGACCCGAGCTCACGGCCTGCGGCCGGGGGCCCGGCGAGAAGTCCCGGCTCGTCACGTGGCCCCGCCCGGCCCCGCCCACCGCGCGTCGCCCGCACCTGGGGAGAATCAGCCATCCGCCAATCGAGCACCTGCAGGGCCCAGGGGGCGGGGCTCCGGGTGCCGGCGCTGACCCCGGCTGGCAAAGGAGGACGGAGCTGTGAAGGAGAAAGACCGCCAGGGCCTGTCTGCCGGCAGGGCCGAGGTTGGCTGCCGCGTTGCTTGGTAACTAATAGGGCTGGGGGCGGGGTTAATAAAAGCCTTGCTTTTTTTCATGTTCTCGCGAGAGCACACTATTAAGTAGCAGTCTAGCGGGGGTGTGACTTTCTGGTGATAACATTGCCAAGATTAACGTTTGCATTCCTGAATCCCAGCTGGACCTTAGATCTACAGTTCCATAAACTGAAACATAAGCTTTAGGTGTCTGTTATCTTTCCACGGCACTTGAGCTGATGACACTTGGGGTGTCCGCGTTTCCTTCCCACAGGTCAGACGCTGTAACTAAATCAGCTGTCCAGCTAGAACTAGGAGCTGTCCTGGACTCGTTCACATCAGCTAGCAGGCTTCTAACCACCTTCCTTACCCCCTCCTACCCGAGCTATATCATCTGTTACGGTCATCTTGAAGAACAAAGGAGCAAAGTTGAACCAGCAGAAAACTGAGTCTTGTAAGGTAGGAAAAGATGCAGAGATTTCATGTCACGTATTCACAGGTGGAGGCTTTTGCGCATTCCAAATGAACAACACTTGATAGCTGCCCAGCAGGATGGCTTGATGACTGATTCTATTGATAATTTCAGGGATGTTTTTATTCCTCCTTCAACCTGGGAATTCAGTCATCCTTCAACATAGTTCAGACTCAGAGTTATCTCCCCTTTGAACCTTTTCATAACTCCAGAGTGTTGTGGTTGCCCACTCTGTGCCTATACACTTCATCCGTTCGGTAAGTATTGATTGAACACCTTATTTGCAAGGCAGAATCTTGTGTTCTAGGGTTACAGGGGTGGAAACAGCCCCTTAGCCTGGCATGATCGCATTGTTATGAAATTCAGTGGTAACGTGTCCTAGGCCCCACCTCTCCACTACAATGAGCACTTATTACACTGCAGGCAGGAATGAAGTCGGCGTCACCTCTGGGATCCCAGAAACTGAACTGGACTCCGGGTGGCACGCGTTAGTCCTCTACGCCCCTCCTGACACGGACACCGCCTGAATGAGCATTGCCTGGGCCCAGACGTGACCTCACAGTGTGCTTTCTGAGGTGGCCAAGGGACGTTTTCAAGGTACAGTCCCACGGGAGTAGAAAGACCAGTCTGCCGGACCCCTTCACCCCAATGAGTCAGTGTTTGGTCCAGCGAGTCCAGTCACGAGGCTCTGATTGTTTTGACAATCCTTTGACTCACTGGCCATCCTTGGCATCCGCTTGCACTGTGAACTATGACTGTTTCCCGCGGTGTCGTTTGGAAGCCCCGATTTAATGATTTCCGACCCGAGTTCAAGGTTACATTCCACTCTGCTTGCCTCAGGAACGCCTTCCCCCGCCCTTTTCCTTTGAGCATATATGCTACCGACGCAGAGGGCCCCCGCACTCGCTCTACAGGTAGCAAGAACAGCTGCACTGCAGGAATACCGAGAAACCTTCAACCTTTGTCTCCTGAAAGTGGGAGGAAATATCAGTTGTCTCTTTAAAAGAGTTCGCGCTTCTTACAGCGCTAAAGGCAGGCGCCAAGCAAAACTATCGCGAGAATTGTAACCCCACCGGCAACTTCTCGCGATGTTTGGTCCCTCCAAAGGTGGCCATTTTGGAGTCCATCCCCCGGCTGGTTGTCCCAGGGGCGTCTACCATCCTGGTGCAGGCACCAAAGCTGGCCCCACCGGCGTTTGGTCTGCGGGCGGCCGGGCCGACACGATGTGGCGGCTCCGCTGCAAGGCCAAGGATGGCACCCATGTTTTGCAGGGGCTGTCCAGCCGGACCCGGCTGCGGGAACTCCAGGGCCAAATTGCAGCCATCACCGGGATCGCTCCTGGTGGTCAGCGAATCCTTGTCGGATTCCCGCCCGAGTGCCTGGATCTCAGCAACGGGGAAACTGTCCTGGGAGACCTGCCCATCCAGTCAGGTAAGGGAAGCGGGGTCGGGAGGGGGGGATCCTGGGAGGCCGTGGAGGGGCGAACAGAGACTCAGTCCAGGCAAGGTGGCTGTGGGGTCAGGTGGGCGCGTTGGGGACCAGGGGCAGGCGGACAGACCCTGACAGAGGCCGGGCAGGTGTCTAGCAACTCCTTGTCCTTAGGCAAGGTGGACAGAAAAGCCCAAGGCCTCGGAGTCCCCTTTCCCCAACTTGCTCTCAGATCTACCTTAAAACTGTCTTACTCATTTTGTTTCCATTGCATACCTAAAAGTATAGGGGTGTAGGACCTGTTTTTTCTGTCTCGAAGGTCTTTATTGTTAATCAGCAGATCTAAAGGGTGTAGAACACTTTTTGTTTCCTTTCTTGATTTTGATTCTGTAGGACCCTTCATATATTAGCTTGATAGATATATTCATTTTCCAGTTAGCTTTTAGACATTCATTAGAAGCTCTTTCAAGTTCTAATCAACAGCAGTTATTTCTGCCCAGCATTAGAAGTTGAACATCAACGTTAATAATTAAAAGCTTTCTGTTCCTGGGGCAAGGAGCCTGTAAACACTACATTGGGTAGACATGTTAAGTTTCAGGAGGAGGAGAACCCCCTAGTGGCCTACTCTTATGGTGAACACCTTCTGGAAGATTTGCACTTTTAGATGCAGACAGCATATAGGGAAATTTTGTTTTTGAAATGTATCATGTTAAGTAAGTATAACGTTGTATGTCCCAGGCCCCTCACTAAATTGGATGCAGCCTGAAGTGTTCTGTTCTTTGTTCTGTTTTCATCTTTAGGAAAACTCAATAAACAAAAAATGTCACTACTCACTTATTTACAAAGTTGTATTCTCCTTGGTAAGCCTACTTTATGCTGTAACTCTTTCTCATTGTAGCTTATCAACTTGGCTAGTGAACACCTAATTTCATCTATCATTTCTTTGCAGTTCTGGATTTGTTTTATTTTTAACAGGTGACATGCTGATCGTTGAAGAAGACCAAACCAGACCCAAAACTTCACCTGCATTTACAAATCATGGTGCTCCTAGTTATGTCAGGGAACCTTTGCCTGTGCTTACCAGAACCGTGGTCCCAGCAGACAACTCTTGCCTCTTTACCAGTGTGTACTATGTCGTCGAAGGAGGAGTCTTGAATCCAGCTTGTGCCCCGGAGATGAGACGCCTCATAGCAGAAATTGTAGCAAGTGATCCAGACTTCTATAGTGAGGCAATACTGGGAAAAACAAATCAAGAGTACTGTGACTGGATCCAAAGGGATGATACTTGGGGGGGAGCAATTGAGATATCAATTTTGTCTAAGTTTTATCAATGTGAAATATGTGTAGTAGACACACAGACAGTAAGAATTGATCGCTTTGGGGAAGATGCAGGATATTCCAAAAGGGTTCTGCTTATCTATGATGGCATCCATTATGATCCACTTCAGCGTAACTTTCCTGATCCCGATACTCCACCTCTGACCATTTTCTCCTCTAATGATGATATTGTTCTCGTACAAGCACTGGAATTAGCAGATGAAGCTAGAAGAAAGAGACAGTTTACTGATGTAAACCGCTTCACCCTGAGATGCATGGTGTGTCAGAAGGGATTAACTGGACAAGCAGAAGCAAGGGAGCATGCCAAGGAGACGGGCCATACCAACTTCGGAGAAGTGTGACCTGTGCATATGAGGGACCAAGCCTACTACCTCACAGATCCAGAAGGCTCTGGGTTTTCCAATAAGCTATTTGTAACACTAAAATACAAAGTGATACAATGCTTGAACCATTCTTTTAACTCAAACCACTAAGACATTGAAATTCCTTGTTAAGATTAAAATTAGTGTGCAAGTTTACAGATGTGTTTCTACAGTGGTGATACATGCCATCTTTCTGCTGGGTGACAGAAGACGTGGTCCTTGCTATCTACTGACACTAACTTGAAGATTGGATTTTAGCATTATAAACTAGCACCCATCAGTTCTAAATTGTAGAAGAAAACATTTTAGATTACATGGAAGGCTGCATGGGAAGCCACTGGACGTATACCACAGTTTTTCCAGTAATTGATGCCCTTTAATAACTCTCAGTGAGTTAATAGCTTCTAAATGAATTGATTCATCAAATGAAAATACCCTGAATTGTCAAAACTGATTTTATATTGCAATTTGGTAGACTTTATAAACAGCAAGCAGTTTTTATAGGGACATGTTTATTCCTTGAGAATGTTATCTAAAACAGGACCTGATAGGGTGCTGTTGAAGATTATAGTGTGTAAAAGTAGAATGTACAAGGAAAAGGTGCCTGAAGCAGCTTACTGAAGCTTTAAAAGACTGCTGGCCTCATGTTTTAATGCAATTCATGTATTGGTCTTTGTCACATTGGATACAATTTTTAAACTAAGCAGGGTATGCTTTTTTAATTGAAGTTCCTTGACATTTGAGCACTCCATTTTTGCTTTTTACGCAAAAATTTGTCTGGGGGAATTTCATTTCCCCAGCTTTTTGGTGAGAGTACTTCCTTCAGAAAGTCTTCATGTGATGTGGTAATGCAGTGCTTTGGTTTGGTTTTTGTAAGATATTTTGCATACCTAAACAGTGTTTGTTTTTCTGCTAGCTATATCCCTCTACTAACACTCTTTACAACATTCCACATTTCTGCAAGTTAGCACTTTGCTTATTTGCAATCTTTGACTTTTGAACTGTATGAAAGTAATTGATGTCATTTATTTCACTTCCTAAATATGAAAGTTTTTAAATCCTTGCCTTATTCAGCTTTCTCAGAATTCTGCTTCTTCCTAATATCAGAAGTGTAGCCCTTTGCTTAGTGGACTAATCCTCAAAGTACACCCTCTAAAACTTAGCTTCACTACAAGATCTTCCAGATAAAGTTTTCTACCTCTTCCTTCTTCTGAAGATCAGGGATGCTACATTATGATTTGTTATGTATTATTTCACACAATGTGAAGAGGGTTAATTTTGTGAAGTTTTGTTATCTTGGTCTCATTTCTGATTAAGTATCTCACTTAGAAAACCAGTGGTATACTTTAAAGCACTTAACAGTTCCATGTATCTTCTTGGCAAATGTTTTAAAATTGATATTTTTCACTTGGTGAAGGTGATCATGTCAAATTAAGGAATACTAAAGTGAACAATGTAGGAGAAAAGTTCCTTTAAGGAAAAATTCACAAAGTATGCTTCAAATCGTCAAATAACATTGCTTGAGTACCTTTTATGTACCTAGCTCTTTTAGGCATTACATGTTATGGTCAATGTAAGTTGAAAATATTTCTCTTTTTTACTGAGCCTTAAAAATAGCACTTGTGAGCTTACAATACTTAATGTTTGGCAATCATGATATGTACTAGCGAATATATGAAAATCTCTTTGTACTGTCTTGTCATCTGATTCTAGATAGTTTTTGTATCTTATTTCCACAGAAAATAAGAAATTTAAAACTGTAAATTAAGAAAAGTATTACTGGGTCCCAGCACTCAGGGCGCTGAGACAGGAGAATTGCTGTGATTTTGAGGCCAGCCTGAACTACATAGTGAGTGAGACCTTGTGTCCAAACAAGAGAGTACCACTGGGTCACATCAAATTGAGCTTTATGCATCATGGTTCTTCCTTTCTTTGTCACTTCAGGAGCCACATTTTACATTCACTTGATTTTTAGATCTAGATGTTCATTCATGCAATAAGTATTTATTGAGTAACTTATAATGTGTCGGGCATTTTTTGATACGTTTCCCCAATGTAAACTCCTGTCACTTTAAAATTGAGTGTGTATTATTTACAAGGGATTAATTTAACAAATGGAATGAAGTAGAACACTGATATTTTTCAAAACTAAACCCCTTCATATTAAATGTTTTGCTTACGCATTGTGAAATGTTCAGGGGATCTTACTTTATCTTTTACCTAAGTGGTTCATTCAGGTGAACAGTGATAGTCATATTACTTTTAAAACTGACTTTTTAAATCTTTTGCTGAAATTCAGCACTGATGGAAAATTCAAAATGAAGCACTGTTTGCAGATCATTTAATTATTAAAGACTAATAAACTAATCTTATGTTCATCTAAACTCAAGCTTGTAAGCCTCACAGATTTTAAGGTGTTATTTTTGTGAGCTTATTAAACTTGAAATTAGTTATGAATGTGAGTAAATTCTCATCCTAGGAATTTTGAAAAGTATTGGATTTAGTGCTTGCAGCAGGATTAAAAAAACTTTGTCCTAAGTTTACACTGGAGCAGAATGAAACTCTTCTTCCTACTCATGCAGTTTTATCTGTCATTCAAGAATTCTTTTTTAATTAAAGCGAGGACAGTTTACATTAGTGGCAGAATGAATAAAGATTGTGCTTTCCAGCTGGCTCCCAACACCCTGGGAGGATGAGGCAGGAAGATCACAAGTTCCAGCTGCCCTGAGCTATTCAGCAAGACTGTGTCTCAAAAACTAAAAAATAGGCTGGGGATGTAGCTCAGAGTAAAGGCCCTGGGTTCAACCAGCAGTACTGCTTAAAAAACAAAAACAATTCTGCTTTCCCATCCCAACCCTCCTTTTCCTTACTATTCAGATGAAGTATGGTGCTATGAATATGCACACCTGGGTAGAGTGATTTCAGGAGTTAAAATTAGTATCCCTAGGAATGATGTGCTAGCCTTATGAAGACATTAGTCTATTACATGTTTTGTTAGTGGTCCATGGTTGATTTCTTAACTTTCAAAGCTTGGCTGCTGGTCAGCTTGACCCTGTTAAGAACTAATGTCATGCCATTTGAGTGTTCCGTGAAGTTCATGTCCCAGCAAAATCATAATCAGGAATGAATTACTCTCTATCTATATGTGCCCCTAAGTGCCCATTCCTAACTTGCTTATCCAGCTTACTCCTTCTGTTTCATGTAGGAATTAAAACTCGGGTGTTGCAAGTTGCCCCAACTAACACAGTTTTGTGTGTCTTTTTGAAAAAAATGGCAATGGGGAATATGGAAGATTAAGCAACAGAGTGACTTTTTTTAAATGTTGATAAATCAGGTGGCCTTCTTAAACTTACATATATTAAGAATTATGTTCTTTCATGTGATGAGACACATTTATTTGCAGCACTTTAAAAAATATGAAATAGAAGTTTACCTGGTTAGCCCTCTAGGAATCTTGTTAAGGACATTAAAATAGAATTCTTGAGCTGCTAACCATCAGCTCTTCCTAATCAACTTTTGCCATCAGTGTTTAGTGGTACAACATTTTGGTGTTTGGATAACAGTGGAATTCAGTTTCAGTAGCTGGAAGCGTGATCTGGAGCCTAGCATTAAAAATGTTACTTACTACTATAATGTGATTGTCTGTTATCATCCTTTGTACATTGCAGTATTCAAATTTGTCCTTGTAGCACAAAGATAACTAATAATTTCTAAAAGATTAGATTCTTACAGTTTTTCATTTGTTTCTAAGTGAACTTATTTTAAGGAAGCTGATTTTTAAGTTAGAGGCCTTAAAAGTACCCTATATAAGCAACATAATTTTTAAGTCTAAAATGAAACACTTCGTTTGAATAAGCTAGTTTATTAACTATGTTTTCTTATTAAGCATTATATTATTTCAGTACATTTTATTGAACACAAAAAGAATATAAAATAAAACTTCCTGGTTGTGGGAAGTGTTTTATTTTTTCTTCCCCCAAAATAAGCTAGTGTTTTGTTTACAGTGCTTTGAATATTTGACTTGGAAAAAACCATTACCTTGATCTGAATTGTGTCTAGCTTTACATGCATTTAAAGGAGGTTGGTAACCTCCGGTCATATTTTAGAGTAGAAGAAACGAGTAGGAAAATAAGTAGCACTAAAAAGGGATTGTCAGATGGATGCATTCCTACTCATAAACTACGCTTTTCAGAACAATTTTCAAGCAATGCCTTTTTGTCACCTTAACCCTTTTCCTTGATTTCTTGGCGTAGAATGTAACAGGGCCGTGGGTGAGAAAGCTTGTTAAAGGCCATGAGTATAAGCATTTTGCTGTGATGCCCTTTAATATTCCTGTGTTCAAAGCGGCTAACCTACATATAGTTTAGGTTTGGTGGAGGTAGGATTTGCTTACGTTCTAAAGTAGGCAGAAAGGTTAACCTCAGAAAGGTTTAGAATTTCTACTAAGATTGCTTGAGTCTGACTTTATAATTTGATAGTTAATTTATAACCCATAAGTAACTTAAAGCAGGGATCCCCAGCCCCCCAGGCCACAGACTGGTACCAGGCCACAGACTGGTACCGGTCCACAGCCTGTTAGGAACTGGGTCTCACAGCAGGAGATGCGAGCTGAGCGTCACCTGTGTTTACACCCAGTCCCCATGTGTCGCCTGCTGAGCTCCATCTGTCAGGTCAGCTGCAGCATTAGATTCTCTTAGGAGCATGAGCCCTACTGTGAACTGCGTGTGTGAAGGATCTAGGTTGCACGCTTCTTTGAATCATCCCCAAAGCCATCTCCATTCCCCCAATCCGTGGATAAGTCTTCCATGAAACGTCACTGGTGCCAAAAGGGTTGGGGACCACTGACTTTAAAAAGGACCATAGGACCCAATTCTTGTCAGTTGTCCAGTTCACATTGTTGCCGTTCAGTGCTTGAGTTGTTTACAGGACATGCATACTTAGCAAAGAAATTTTTTTCCTTTAAGAAATCTGAATTCAGCTTAAAACACAAAGTATGCTTGTCAAATAGGATAGAAAATAATGATAGTTCCTTAGTACCTGCATTAATGCAATAGAAACAGAGGTTCCTGAAACAAAACCACAAGTAAAAACTCAAGTTTAGAACTTTTGAACATAACTCGAAAAACTAGTAGGGAAGAGCAAAACAGAACAAAGTTATTTTTCTTGGCATAAGAAAATATTGTTAATGAAGATGGACAGTATTTTGAAAATGTTCCTTTGTCTATTTGCCACCATTTTTCCAAAGCTAATGCACTGCTGCTACCTGGAAGATGTCTCATTTCAATTTGTATAATTCCTGATTTTGCCATTGTCATTAAGTTGCATTGATTTTATTTATGAGGTGTATGATTTTAAATAACTAAATGCTGTATGAAGTGACTTTGTTTTAAAAGAATAAATGAAGCAAAAACATTGTTTGAGTGTCTCTTGGGCAGAGGGCCAATGAATAGCTACTACACTCATGTTACATGCATCAAATCAGACCACAGCTTTGACTTGGGTACCAAGATCTGCCAAATCTCACTGGGTAGAAGGCCTCATAATGAATTAAACCAGAAAGGGTATTTCTCCTTTTTAACACCAGAGGGCATTTGAAATTTCCCTTTACTAAATTTTCTTCTAGCTCCTGAAAGTTATAATTCAGTGTTCTTTGCTGATAAATTGTCAAAGTGGGAAGGACAAGTGTTCCTCTTCATTTATAATGCATTGAGATCTGTGTGACCCTAAATCTGTTTGAAAACAACATCTTTATGGAAGAGTGTATTTCTTCGACAGTGTCAACATGTAAACACTTAATTTGAAACAGCACTGAATTGGCCACAGTTTAAGAGACCCGAGTGCCAAACTGCAACCCAAAACCCGCTTACTTATAGCGAAGTGCCAACTCTGCAATTAAACCTGAATACTGAGGTTTTACTTTAGAAGAAACAACTCTACATTAATATCTTTGTTTTAAAAGAAAGTAACACGTCCATAGGTTCGCCACCAGATCAATTTAGACTAATCGATCTAGTTACCCGTTTTTCTCATTGAAAGTTTAAAAAGGGAGTGGAGCCATAATAATGCAATCCAATCAATATCAGTACCAGGACAAAATACACCTCGGGGTCAGCATGAATCCAACATAAGGCAAACTTCATATTTGAAAAGGTTGTAAGTGGGCTCAGCTGTGGATGGTAGCTTAAACAATTAACTATGCTCATAAAACGGTGCTTCTCAAAGTGAGTCACCTTAGGGCACCTGTTAGAAATGAAAATTTGCAGAAATTGATAAGACGCAATGATTGGTTTTTCAATCATTGATCGAGTTGGAGAGGCTTCTGATGGCTTATATCCACCCTATATCTTTGGTGTACATCATACATTTTCATCCCTGACGTAAAGACAACAAAATAACACAGATAATGTGAATCCAGAGATGACTGGTAATCCAATAAATGGCAATTCAAAAACCTCAGCAGGCTGAGATTTCTCATAAATACGAAGTCCTGCCCTTTAGTTTGAAAATAGTCTGTTGTGTGAGTCTAAAATGGGATGGGGGGTGGGGGACCTGGTTTTATAATTGTTTTGATGGGATGTAGTAGGAAGTACCTAATTAAAATTCTGATGACAACAGGGTGATATGACTTGGGCTGCAGAAATACTTGCATCTTAAGAGATTAGAAAAGGGAAAGTAATGTTAAGGTTGAATTGGGGAGTTGGATGTGAGTTTTACATGAGATACATGATGAAACTTGAATTTTTGACACCTGGTGTATGTGAAGTCTAAAGAAACTAGAGAAAAGATACCTTAGGTTGACAATAGTAACTTCGAATTTAGGGAAATGAGTAAAATATAAATTAGATTTATTCTCAGGCTCTATAGAGAAAAGAACTCAGACCAATAACTATCCCAAAGTAAAACTACCTTAACCTAAAACAAGAATGGAAAAGGATGGGTACTTTTATATTCTTTTTCAAATTCAAGAATTGTGATATAGTCTCCTCCTTCATTATGAAGAATAGTGCTAGAATTCATTAGGTCTCTGTCATCTTGAAAAATCTATTTTAAATACTAGTTATGAAATGATAATTACAAAAAACTGCCCACCACCCTTTCAGCTGCTAGCTATGAAAAGATAATTACAAAAAGGAAAAACATCGTGTTTTCCCACTCCTGTTTACCATCCCATTAGAGTCTGGGAAGGAGTGGCTCGTGCTCTCAGTTGTACAGTGAAGAGCACGATGGAAGATTTCCACTTTTGTTGTACCCTTAGAGAAGTAAGAGAAGTAAGCATCTGTTACGTCTCTTAAGTCCGTAATGAGTCAAGAGTAGAAACGGGCATCACAGTGTATTTTCTATTTTAAGCTTTTGTTCTGGCTTTAGTTTTCTTCATCTCTATTGTGTTTATAGATTTTGAAGTATGTGTCAAATGAGATCTAGTGCCAGAATATCACACATTTCTGTAAGATCACTAAAACTTTCATCATTTTCCAATGTATGAATATGAAAAAATCAAGAATTCATAAAGAATTCGCTGTCAGAGAATCACCAGCCCTCTCTCTGCTTTAGTTGCTGTCTCTCTTAACTGCGCTGCCTTTCTGATCTAAAAATTCCTTCTTTACACCAGGAAGAGTTTTCTGATTTTATTCCCATGACATTTCTCTGTAGTCAACTGGAGGACTTGGTGAATCTTACGATATTAGAATAGGTTTTGCATTGACTTGTCGACCTTCTAAAATGGTAAAGATCCTCTTCCATAATTGCTGTGGGCTAAACACTACTATTTCAGAGTGGCGGTTTTCTCAAAAGTCAGTTTTGAAATCACTGCTGAAGTTAAAATATAAAATCATCCCTGATAACCCTGTCTTATAGAGGACCTACATACACCTATATCTCAATCCAGTACAGCTGCCTACTGCCCCCAGCGTTAGAAGATCCGTGCTCACTCCTGGGATGTAGTGTCTGAGGTTCCAAGCTACAGTGAGCATGACTGACTAGGGCCCAGCCATTGATGGGCCCTGGACGCCCATCCCTGTTCCTCTCGTTCTGTTATGCTGTCAGGAGTTAATTCTCAGCTACTCATTCTGGAATAAACAGATGTCTCCAGAGGGAAAATAACCCCAAATACTGGGCATAGAAACCAGACCTCTATGCTCCTCTTGATCCAGGCCCTGTAATTAAAATTCTGCACTATGCTTTTAGCTCTGCACTGCAACAGCGGGAGGGTTCATCTGATTAACTTGTCCAACACCACTGGAAGTAGAACTACTCAATCTTTTTTAGATAACAGACTACCGTGAAATTTATAAAAAGATAGTCTTGGAAATGGAATATCAGGTATAGAGCAAATAGTTACGTAATTTTTGTCAATAATGGAGGAGAGAAGGGTAAAAATTTGTCAGGGTTTTCTTAGGGTGTCCAAAAGGCAAAGTTGCTTTGTCAGGTAATCATGCAGATTTCTACCCAGTTCATTTCCAACCTATTGGGTATTTATATTAAATAGAAATATGTTCTTTTTCATGGAATAAAAATCATTTTTGGAGTCTATTATGTAGGATATTGCGAAGAGTTAACCACCCTAATTGGGGACAGAGATTTATAGATATTAGAATTCCAAACTTTCTTCTACTGTGACCTAAGTGCTGTGCACTGGGGTTGATAAATCTTTCTCTTATGAAATTTGTTAGATTGAATTACTTCTCCCAGAGCTTGAATATTACAAGTGTAAACTAGTATTATATTATCATAAGATTAAACACAATGCTATAAAAAAAAAGTGCTGAAGAGAATAATGATGTGGGGGAACCAAATTAAAATTGTTGAATCTAGGAGAGTCTTTTTGAAAAAGTGACTTTTAAGCTGAAACCTGAAATATGCATAGGACTTAGCTGAAAAGTAAGAAGAGTGCTCCAGGTAGGAGGTATAGCATTTGCAAACATGCTGTTGCCAGAGGAAGTCAATTATTTTCCAGACCAATCTGGCCATGGTGTGGTAAGTTAGGGAAGGGAGACGCGAGATGAAGTTTCAGAAATGAACAGGAGCCAGATTTGCAGTATCTTTAGCTATGGTAAGCACTTAACACATTTCATATTTGCCAAATTTTATTTGCTATTTTATATTTGTGTACCTAATAAACTAATTAGTAGCATACTTCACAAGGGCAAACACAAGTTCTGTTTGTTACTGTGTTCCCAGCACCTAATAAAGTACTGGACATTGAATAGGCATTCAGTATCATTCGATATGTATTTGAATGAATGACTATATGCGTAGATGAAGATGTAAGTGCATAAGGAAATATGCACTGAGCTTGACATTTATCATAGAATCATTGGGAGGACATTGAAACATTTTAAGGGAAGCATCGGATTTATGTTTTTCAAAGGAATTTTATTAGCTCTTGTAACTGGGAAGTCCTTAAAAAGTCCGAGGGCCTTCAACCTGACTAGAACCACAGGTTGAAATAAAGGCTTTAAAGATTCTTTTTTTTTTTTTTTTTTTTGTGGGTACCGGGGGGTCGAACTCAGGACCTCACGTGCCAGCAGGCGCCTGTGCCACTGAGCGATATCACCAGCCCTTTTTTCGTATGTGGGTTCTGGGAATCGAACTCAGGACCTCGCGCTTGCCAGGCAGGCGCTTATGCCACTGAGCCATATCACCGGCTCAAGGCTTTAAAGACTCTTAAATAAAATACATTGTCAACATCGCCATCATCATCACTACCACTAATCACCATTATGGAAATTTCAGAATACTGGGGACAGAGATCCCTAAAATTTAGAATCAAAAATGGTTTAGATTTTTGAACAGAAACACTGGAAACCAGCATACTTTAACCTAACTATACTCAGTCGTACTATCAAATGTGTTGAGAGAATGAAGGTATTTTCAGATATACAAGATCTTATGCATTCTTTCTCAGGAAACTACTGCCGAATGTGTTCTACCAAAAGAAGAGAGTTAACCCAAGAAAGAGGACAGTATGAGCTCTGGTAACCCAACAAGAGAGGTGAAAGGATTTTCCCTAGTAGGAAGATGAAGACATAACAAAATGACAGCAGTTGAACAGCCTAGAAGACACCCTATCCAATGGAAGCAGGTCAGAATTCCCTTGGAATGTATTTTCCGGGATGAAATGGATAGAATACCTAATGCATTTGAATCCATTGAGGTACATAGTGAGTAGGGACAGGGGCAAAAAGACTTATAGAAGAGAAAGACTGTAACACATCCCATAACTCAGCTGTCAGTAACATTTATATAATCATGAAACACTACATACACTATGTACTAAGTATTATGATATAAGATGGCATGGGGGTGAGAGTGTGGGTATAGATGTCATGGAGACAGTAGTATGAGAAAGAGAACAAAGTCCTCATTTTGCATGGTAGAGAGGAGAAAATGTCAAGCCATAACATGTAAGCATATTTTATGGACAGGAATATTAAAAGAATTTGCAGAGCAGGAAATTGTGTATTTGTGAGTTAACAGGTATTATTGTTTTGTAACAAGCCTTTGGACCTACAGTATTTGGCTATGTATGTGTAAGTACAACTTTTGTGAAATTAAGAAGCAAATAAAAATTTTTGAAGTGCAATATGGCCTCACTATACATAAACAATTCAAGAAATAGGACTGTGGGGCCGGTGAGATGGTTCAGCGGCGGCGTAAGTGCCTGCCTGGCAAGAACGAGGTCCTGAGTTCGACTCCCGGTACCCACATACGTAAAAAGGGCTGGTGATATCACTCAGCGGCACGGGCGCCTGCTGGCACGCGAGGTCCTGAGTTCGACCCCCGGTACCCACAAAAAAAAAAAAAAAAGGACTGTGAAGAGAAGCAAACAGAGATAGAACATAGAGATGTAGGATCAAAGGGGGAAAGGTTTAAGCTTTAAATTACCAATAACTCGTACTCGTTGAGTTTTCACTATGTGCCAGGCACTTCTAAGTACTATACATGTACTAATTTACTATTAGTAGTGTCATCAACCCAATTTTATAAACAGGGCAACTGAGGCTTACCAAGGTTAGATAACTCAACAAAGGCCACACTGCCGGTAAGTGGAAAAGCAGGGGCTGAACCTGGCAGTTTGGCTCCAAAGGCACTGTCCCACAGCATGGCACATTGGAACACTGGCAGGAATGATTTCCATAGAAAGGGCGAAGTGAGGGTGCAGGAGGGATGGTTGCAGGGACAGAGTGGTGAGAGGAGACCCTGAGCACACGAACCAGTAGATGATGGGATGTTATAGGCAGAGGTACCGAAGAAGATTGGTGTAAAGGAAAGTAGGTCTGCACATTTGGTGACGGGAACAGGGAGTTCCTCCTGCTTAGCTGATATTTTCCTTCTACATTTTTAAAACTTTGTGGCGAAATTACTGTCTAAAAATGAAGAAGGAAAAAAACAGGTGGAAAGTTTGAGAGGAGTAAAGAAAAAGGTGGGCTCAGAAGCAGGGAATTTGGTTTTCTAGAGAAATGTGGTAAGTGCCTGGCGGTATGAAGTAACTCGTACTGAGGTCCCTGAGTCGTTCTTAGGAATTTTAATGGTACAATCTGCCTGTTAGGCGACCAATGCCGAGATGTTAGTGGTAAGGGAATCCACTAATTTCAAATCAAAGGTGAGAGTGCAGAGTGCTTACATGTACAGTAGGAAGTTACAGTTGACATCTCTGGGAACCAGGACATTAGCAGGTAGAGGAGAAGTGGTTGCAATCTAATCAGTCTGCATTTTATTTTTTCTTTTTCTTTTTTCTTTTTCCAGTACTGAGATTAAACTAAAGGCCTTCTCACTGAGCTGCATTCCCCACCCCTTTTTATTTTTTATTGTGAGACAGGGTCTCACTCAGTCACCCAGGTTGAACTCAAATTTGTGATCCTCCTGCCTCAGCTTCCTGGGGTGCTGGAATGACCACTGCACCTGGATTCAGTCTGCCTTTCTCATTTTGTATGTGTTCTATAGCCTGGTCTACTGCTAAGGATAAGTCATTATAGCAAATAAAAGAAAAACTAATAAATTTATACTAATAGATTATTTTATACAAGGGTGTTCCCTTGAAGGGTGTGCCAAGAGGTAGTAAATTTGGGAAGCAAAATAATTTATTACATTGACAATTTCAGCAAGTAATTCTGTGGAGAGCTGTTAGGAGCTTGCAGGGAGGTCCAAAGTTTACTCTGTTAACAGTCACTGACATTTCTACTATTTGAATACAGTTCTTTGTAAGTACTATTAAGCATATTTCTTATTTATTAATCAATGCTTGGATATCCATAATAATGAGTAAAGAACATAAAGGGTGTTAGAAACTGTAAGAAAAATAAATTCAGCCAGCCTCTTGCTACATATGTGTAAAACATTGCAATGTAAATCATCATCAACTAGAGGCTTTCACAGTTATCTCCAGACTCGCTGGTATTGCTGATCGGGTATGGCGGGAGGGTGTGCTCCGAGCAGGCTTGTGTGTTGGGAAGTTGGTCAGTAGTGTGTCGATGTTAAGAGGTGGTGGCCTTTACGAGGTGGGGCCTAGGAGGAGGTCTTTACTGACCCTTCCTCATGCTCTTTGCTTCCAGTCTGGCAAAATGATCTCTTCCTGCTCTGTGCTTCCATCCACCCTGAGGTCCTCCCCAGAGCTGGTTATATGGTTTGGACTTTCCACCTCTTTACAGGGGCCCAGCTTCAGGTATTTCATTGTAACAGTGGAGAACCAATACAGGCATTTTCAGAGGATCAGAAGGTCAAAAACCTCTGATAACAATCCTGATGCCCAGTTCTTCTAAGAATGAAGTCAAAGGACAACATTTAGGGAAAAAACAGGCAAAAGTGTAGTAATAAATAGATTATCAGCACCACCTCAAAGAATGGATTTTTATTTTTATTTTTATTTTTTTATGGTAATCTTCTGAATCTTTTTTTTTTAAAGAGAAGAAAAAAAACAACAAAATTTCAAAACAACATAATAGGAGGGTAACAATGGTTAATACATTATGTTAGTTACTCAGGGTACAAGATATCAGCATTCAATTGTCCAAACATTACTGGCATAAACCTTTCTCTTCAATGAACTAAGCAAAATTAGTAGTGTATCTATCTTAACCATCTTATATATAAATACAATTTTTTTTCTTTTCCCTTCTTTCTTTTCCCCATTCCCCCATCCCAGACTCTCTTTCCTTTTGACCAATTTCTTTCTGATTCATCATATCTATTGTACATTTTGGATCTTATTTACTCTTTCAGTTTCTCACACTAGGGAGACAATATGATGTTTACACATGTGCATCCGGTTAATTTCAGTTATGAGTATTTTCTCAAGTTGCATCCATTTACCTATAAAAGTCTCCAGTTTATCCTTCTTTATGGCTGAGTAGTACTCCATTGTATAAAAATACCACATCTTTTTTATCCATTCCTCGGTTGATGGGCATTTGGGTTGTTTCCAAGATCTGGCTATTACAAATTGTGCTGCTATAAACATGGGTGCACATATATCGCTGTGGTACGATGTTTTTAATTCTTCTGGGAAGATACCCAGAAGGGGAATAGCTGGGTCAAATGGGACCTCCAATCCTAGTTTTTTGAGGACTCTCCACACTGATTTCCACAGTGGTTGCACCAGTCAGCACTCCCACCAACAGTGGAGAAGGGTTCCTTTTTCCCCACAGCCCCTCCAGCATTTGTTATTAGTTGATTTCTTGATAATAACTATTCTTTCTGGGGTGAGATGGTATCTCAGTGTTGTTTTAATTTGCATCTCTCAAATGACTAGTGATGTTGCACATTTTTTGTATATTTATTTGTCATTTGCATTTCTTCATCTGAGAAATGTGTATTCATCTCAGATGTCTATTTTTGGATTGGGTCTTTAAATTTGGGAGGTCTGATTTTTTTGAGTTCTTTGTATGTTCTTGATAGTAATCCTTTGTCTGAGGAACAGCTGGCAAACATTTTTTCCCACGTTGTGGGTTGTCTCTTCACTCTGTTGGTGCTTTCTCTTGCTGTGCAAAAACTTTTTAATAAGATGAGATCCCAGTTGTTGATTCTTTGTGATAGTTCCTGTGCGGTTGAGGTTTTAGTCATAAAGTCTTTGCCTACACCAATGTCTTCAAGGATTTTACCTATCCTACCTTCCAGCAGATTTAATGTTTCTGTTTTAATATTTAGATCTCTGATCCATTTTGAATTTAGTTTAGTGCATGGTGAAAGATATGGGTCTAGTTTTAATCTTTGGCATGTGCAGAGCCAGTTTTTCCAGCACCATTTATTGAAGAGGCTATCTTTCTTCCAGTGAATGTGTTTGGCACCTTTGTCAAATATAAGGTGACTTAGTATGTCTAGAGTTGTTTCAGCATCTTCTAATCTGTTCCATTGATCTTCAGGTCTGTTTTTTTGCCAATACCACACTGTTTTTATCACAGTTGCTTTATAGTATAATTTCAAGTCAGGGATTGTGATGCCCCCTGCCTTGCCTTTGTTGCCCAGAATTGCCTTTGCTATTCTAGGTCTCTTCTGATTCCAAATGAATTTTAGGATTGTTTTCTCTAATTCTGTGAGATATGCTGTTGGAATTTTGATTGGAATTGCATTAAATCTGTATAACAATTTTGGAAGTATGGCCATTTTCACTATATTGGTTCTTCCTAAACAGGAGCAAGGGATATCTTCCCATTTTCTGATATCCTCTTCAATCTCCTTTTTCAGAGTACTGTAGTTTTCAGTGTAGAGGTCTTTTACATCCTTCGTGAGGTTGATTCCTAGGTATTTCATTTTTTTGGATGTTATTGTGAAAGGTATTGTTTCCCTAATTTCTCTTTCAGTAAGTTTGTTATTTGTGTACAGAAAGGCTATTGATTTTTGAGTATTGACTTTGTATCCAGCTACACTACTGAATTTGCTTATTAAATCTAGCAGTTTTTTAGTGGAGTTTTTGGGGTCTTCTGTGTAGAGTATCATGTCATCTGCAAATAATGATAATTTAACTTCTTCCTTTCCAATCGTTATTCCTTTTATTTCTTTCTCTTATCTAATTGCTCTGGCTAAAGTTTCCGGAACTATGTTGAGTAAGAGTGGGGACAGTGGACATCCTTGTCTTGTTCCTGATTTTAGAGGGAAAGCTTTCAGTTTTTGTCCATTTAGTATAACATTGGCTGTTGGTTTGTCATAGATAGCTTTTATCAGATTGAGATAAAAATCATCTATTCCAATTTTTTGTAGGGTTTTTATCATGAAAAGGTGCTGGACTTTGTCAAAAGCTTTTTCTGCATCTATTGAGATGATCATGTGATTTTTGTCTTTGGTTCTATTAATATGGTGTATTACATTTATTGACTTATGTATGTTGAACCATCCCTGCATCCCTGGGATAAATCCAACTTGGTCATGGTGTATATAATCTTCTTGATGATTTGCTGCATTTTTTTTGCCAGTATCTGATTGAGGATTTTTGCATCTATGTTCATTAGGGAGATTGGTCTGTAGTTCTCTTTCTTAGTTGGGTCCTTCTCTGGTTTTGGTATCAGGGTAATGCTTGCTTCCAGGAATGAATTTGGGAGTATTGCTTCCCTTTCAATTTCATTAAAAAGTTTGAGAAGTAGTGGTGTTAGGTGTTCTCTAAATTTCTTGTAGAATTCAGTAGTGAATCCATCAGGGCCTGGGCTTTTCTTTGTTGGGAGGTTTTTAATTACATCTTCGATTTCATTGGTTGATATTAGTTTATTTAGAATTTTTAAATCTTCTTGATTCAGCTTTGGTAATTCATATGTATCTAGGAATCTATCCATTTCTTCTGCATTTTCCATCTTAGTAGAATATAAATTTTCAAAATAGATATAGATGATCTTCTGGATTTCTGCAGGGTCCGTTGTGATATCACCCTTTTCATTTTCAATTGCATGGATTTGAGTCTTTTCTTTCCTTAATAAGTTTGGATAAGGGTTTGTCAATCTTATTTATTCTTTCAAGGAACCAACTCTTCGCTTCATTGATTCTTTGTATTGTTTTTTTAGTCTCCAATACATTAATTTCTGCTCTGATCTTTATAATTTCCTCCCTTCTACGGGCTTTTGACTTAATCTGCTCTTCTTTTTCTAGAAGTTCGAGGTTTGCCATTAAGTTGTTTATTTGCGCTTGCTCTGTTTTCCTGATATAGGTATTTAATGCTATAAATTTCCCTCTTAGGACTGCTTTCATTGTATCCCATAAGTTCCGGTATGTTGTAGTGTCATTATCATTCAGTTGTAGAAAGTGTCTAATTTCTTCTTTAATTTCATCTGTGACCCATTGGTTGTTCAGGAGGGTGCTGTTTAATTTCCATGTGTTTAGGGAGTTTTTGTGATTTCTTTTGCCATTGATTTCCAATTTCATTGCACTATGGTCTGATAATATGCATGGGATAATTTCAATTCCTTTGAATTTACTTAAGCAGGTTTTATGAGCTAGTATGTGGTCTATTTTGGAGAACGTCCCATGTGCAGCTGAGATGAATGTGTATTCTGATGTTGTGGGCTGGAACACTCTGTAGACATCTACTAAGTCCATTTGTTTCAAAGTTTGGTTCAGTTCTACTATTTCATTATTGGTTTTTTGTCTAGTTCATCTGTCTTTTTGTGACAGTAGAGTACTGAGATCCTCCATTGTAATTGTATTAGTGCTTATTTGATTTTTCATGTCCTTTAATACTTGTTTTATATAGCTGGGTGCACTGGCATTTGATGCATATATATTTATGATTGTTATCTCTTCCTCTTGGATTGTTCCCTTTACAAGGATGTAATGACCGTCTTTATCTCTCTGAATCATTCTTTGCTTGAAATTTACTTTGTCTGCAAAAAGAATAGCTACCCCTGCTTTTTTCTGGGTTCCTGTTGCATGGAGTATTGTTTTCCATCCTTTGACTTTCAGTCTATGAATTTCTTTCTGAATTAAATGTGTTTCTTGTATACAGCATATTGTTGGATCTTGCTTCTTGATCCATTTTGCCAGTCTGTGCCTTTTGATTGGTGAATTGAGACCATTAACATTAATGGTTAAAACTGATATGTATTGACTTATACTTGTCATGATATTTTCCTGTTCTTGGTTCCCACTCTTTGTTTTTCCCCTCTCCCTCTATTTAATTATCTGCCCTGCCTAGTGTCTTCCTTCTGTTGGGATTCCTGGAGTTGTAGTCCTTGTTATCTCTTTCTAGAATGTCCTTCAGAACATTTTGGAGTACTGGTTTGGTGGTCATAAATTTTCTCAGATGTTCTTTGTCATGAAAGTATTTTGTTTCTCCATCAATTTTGAAAGATAGTTCTGCAGGGTACATCAATCTGGGTTGAAAGTTATTTTCCTTTAGAGCTTGAAATACGTCATTCCAAGCTCTTCTTGACTTGAGGGTTTGTGCTGAAAAGTCAGCTGTGATTCTGATGGGTTTTCCTTTATAGGTGATTTGTCTCTTGTCCCTAACAGCTTTTAAGATTCTGCCCTTCTGTTGAATTTCTGGGATCTTGACTATGATATGTCTGGCTGAAGTTTTTTTTTTTTTTTTTTTGATCATGTCTAGTTGGAGTTCTATAAGCCTCATTTATATGAAGATCAAATTCTTTTTCTCTTCTACGGAAGTTCTCCATGATAATGTCTGTGAACAAGGTTCTAATGTCATTTATGCTATCTCTTGCTTTTTCATTTATTCCAATTATTCTTAAGTTATTTATCTTTGTGTCATCTAGCAGCTGCTGGATTGATTTTTCATGGTCCCTTGCTATTTTTAAGAATTCTTTCTTTTCATGATCACTAATTGCAAGCCTGTCTTCTATGTCTGAGATCCTGTCCTCACATTGGCTTAATCTGCTACAAATACTTTCAATGGAATTTTTGTTCTCCTGGATATCTGCTTGAATCTGCCTTATGGATTCCATTTCTTTCCTATGCTGAGCATTTATCATTTTCTTAAGCTCGTCTGTTTCTTTGTCTGTGTCTGCTCTAGCATCCTTAAGCATGGTCTTCATTGTAGACATTATCTCTGCAGTTATCTGAGAAATTATTTCTGATTAATTTTTTTCCAGAGCCTCATTCAGTTGCTTTGTTGTTACCACTTCAGAGATGCCAGGTGGGTGGCTTTTGGATTGTCCCACCTCATTGCCCCCTAGGTTTGCCTTTGGTGAATTGGATGTGTGGGGTTGCATCTTGTTTAAGTGTCGTCTCATTTTCTTTTCTTTCTTTAGTTTAATTCCTGGGATTATATTTGTAAATTACCTATGGTAGGTTGCTTTATTGCTAGTGTTTAAAATCCTTAGGAGATGACTACTTCTCTGTGGTATCTTCCAGGCGTAGTTTATTTTTGGTTTTTGAGCCTGCTGCAGGATCCTACCTCTTCAATTTTTGGGGTATGAGAAGTTGCTGCCTGTTTGGCCCAGTCCTTGGTTCTTTGGTACTCTGCCACTGTATTTTCTGTGACCCTTAGTCAATCTCAGTCATGGAATACCAGGAAGAAAATCTGTTTAGAACAATTATGTCACTTTTGGCTATAGTGGTACCTAAAGCATCAAACACAGCCTAGAAGATGACAGTCTGAGCTAACCAGTTATTTTCCACTTTTAAGCATATAAAGTAGAGCTGTGGTTATAAAACAAAATCTAAAACACACCAGAAAAATTATATGCAGTATATAAGTCCTTAATATGTCAATTTTGCCCTCAGGAGTTTAAATTTAAAATGAGTTAAGGAAGAAATAGAGAATTGGGAGAAGAGGAAGGAATTAGATGTAAGGCTGAAGGACCAAGAGGGATCCCGCTAACTTTGGGAAACTGATGTAGAGGACTGGTGGGAAAAAGAGAAGGAAGGGATAAAAGGAAGAACAGATCAGAACCACAATCACAAGGAGGTTAGAGGCTCTGTTTACACTCATATAAAAACCAGAGAGAATAATGAAGGAAAGAGCAAACAGACAAACAAAAACAAAAACGAAGACAAAAACAAAAACAACAAAACAAGCAAACAAACAAACCCCACCCAAAAAACCAAAAAACAACAACAACAACAACAAAAAAAGAATGAGAAAAAAAGAAGAAGACGAAGAAGAAGAAGAAGAAGAAGAAGAAAAAGAATCAGTTCCAGGTGTTGACTCTGCTGTAGGCAGGCACTGTGTGGTGACAGAGTCCTGTTCCGTGCAGGTCTGTCCCAGCAAGCCAGGAGCAGCCCTTCAGTGGGGCAGTGAGCAGTAGCCTGTACTCTCAGGCGAAGACCAGTCTCATTCGCCCGCTGCCATCAGCACACTTTCTGCAGGCCTGAGAGCCGGGGCGCCGCGCTGAATCCCGAGCGCTGTGTTTTCATGCCGCACTGTTTCGCTGCCCCCCCAACAATGGCTCCCGGCCAGTCACTCTCTCCAACAGGAGGGCCGCGCCTCTGAGGTGCTCACCGCTGGCCAGCGCAGCCCTTCACTGCTCCCCTGCGCCGCCGAGGTCTCACGTTCCTCCGTGGAGGCCCCCGGCAGCGCCGACTGTCACCATGTGTCCTCAGATTTGAACTTATGTCGCACTGCAGTTCCTGGCACAGGGAGAAGGCACCACGGTCTTCTCCTTCCTTTTCCTCGAAACCACTCTGCACTTGCTCCTTGGGTCCCGAACTGCGCCTCAGAACTTTCCTGGGTCCAGGGGAGCCACCTCCCTCCCTCCCATGCTCTCCCAGCCACTATATTCCAGTGGCCCAAGGGCAACTTTTAGAGAGTTTCGCTGCCTGCTTCTTACAAATCTGCCATCTTTTCTCCTTGATCCAAAAGGATGGATTTTTAAAAAGCAAGTTTCTTAAATAAAGGATTTAATTTGTCAAAAAGTTTATTGTCAGTTTTGGCCTTAATGTAGAGCTATTAGAAGAGTTATGTACAGTATAGAAAATTTTGAAGCCCTTCCTGAATTCAGAATTTACAGGGAGAGAAGGAGGACAGTGACATCCTAGTGGGTAAAGTCTAAGATAAGCACTTGCCATCCTATCCCAGGAGAAGGTGGTGCTTGAGCATAACCTGGAAGGCGGGTAAGGCACACGGGAGAGCCCGCGGAGGGGTCCAAGCTGCAGCGCGGCAGCTGCAAAGGCTCAGCAGGATGAAAGCAGGGCTACGGCTGTGATAAAGACTGAATGCGGAAGCAGTAGGAGAAGCACTAGGCTGGCTCACAAAGGTCTCTTTATGTCTTGTAGTTTTTTGTTTTTTGTTTTTTTTTTTTTTGGTGGGTACCGGGGGGTCGACCTCAGGACCTGGCGAGGAGGCGCCCCTGCCGCTGAGCGATATCACCGGCCCCTTTTTCGTATGTGGGTTCCGGGAGTCGAACTCGGGCCCTCGCGCTTGCCGGGCAGGCGCTTAAGCCGCTGAGCCATCTCACCGGCCCCTCTTTATGTCTTGTAGAAACCCTGAACTTCATCCTGAAGGCTTTGACGATCCAGGGAGGCATTCAGGAGCAGCATTGGTAACTCAAATGCGCTTGTACAGAATGGAAGATTATAACAAGTAATCGTTGCAGTCCGCTCCACCTCCAATGGTCTGTGTTTCTACAAATAGTGAAGTTCTGAACGAAAGGAGAAAGAATCAAGAATTGGAACCAGATATGAAGGCTGCCTCTCAGGAAATATTTGAGGGCTGCTGTGAAGTACTGAGCCCGTGGTGGGTAGGTATTGTGATGAATTCACTGGCAGGGGCTCGGGGAGAGGACAGGTTTAAGGAGTGTGGGCTCGGACAATGCAAGCTCACTTTTACATGTAAGATGTGGTATTCCGTACAAAACACCCTGTTGCTAACAGATGACAGCCTTCAAACTTCCATTCGCACTGGGAAGTAAAGGATGGCTGAATCCTCCAGACTTCCATGGTAGATGGACCAAAAAATACTGCCTCCGAAAAGAAAAGGGGAAAAACCCTACTCCCAGAACTACTTAATGGTTAAGTAATGTCAGAACTCCTTCATCCAAACCTACTTCATTACACCCTCAGTTCCCATTTCATTACTTTCGGCTTAACACTAATATTACTTTGGTGATTATTTGGTGATCTACTGGATGTCTTAATCTGGCCTATCAAGCCTATGATGTATAGCTAAATTATAATTACCTTTATCTGAATCCTTTCCTAGTTGTGTTCTCTCTAAGGCAAACTCTTGGTTCCCCAGTTCCTGCTTGAATAAAACTTTCTGGACCCTAGTATTTTAGGGGTCACACGCAGAGCCCCAGCCCCATTATAAACATACAGGGCACTAACTGTATCTTAAGGATAGTGGTAGCATATGTTCAAAGTAACTTATTATTTCCTCTGGAGAGGAAAAGGAGACACTGATGGGACTCTAATGTAAGTATAAATGGAAGCCCACTACTATTTCACAGAGTCCAACTTCATAAGGAGCCCAAAGAGAAAATATTGATGAGTGACTATCTGTGGTTCATCTCAGTTTTGAAGTGGTGATAGGATGTGCACTTGGGGTGAGGAAGCGCATGCCTCCCTGGGGAGGTCAGACAGAAGGAGGAAATCCTAAACTAGCCTCCGACAGTGAAGGAGAGGACTGCACCACAACAGCTTCAAGAGGTATGGAACCAGATGAGTCATCACATGAGCTGAGATTAAATAGATCTCAGTCAAGTCATTAAGCAAGAATTCATATGCAGAGAGCACACCGCACCCCAACAGTGACCCACGTTCATCAGAGAGCTCTCTTCTTTCAGCTATTTCTGACTTTTCTTGTAGCCCACACCACTTTCCCACTTCTCTTGGAAGCTTAGACACCTTGTATTTTTCCAAGCAAAGAATAAAGCAAAGCAAAACCAAGATTGGTTCCAGGGAAAACATTTAAGGTCTTGGAGAATAGGAAACACCAAAATTAGGATACTGATTTATTCAGCTAGGAAGAATTTGTGCTTGGAAGGCTGGGGGCGGGGGGCACCAAGGCTTGTAACTTCAGCTGTAATGTTAATTTTTTTTTATTGAGTTGGGTGTTAGGTACAGTGGCATCTGAAATATTTCATAATTTTCAGGAAGAAATGTCTGAAGGGAAAAAGACAGGAAAGGTTATTTTGTCTATATCCCTGCTTCTACTTGGGAAGAAGCAGAGGCCTCTCCTGCTATCCTCATTTTATTATAAATTGAAAAACTATTCATAGACGAGACTCTGCCTACTCTCCTCTTTGAGGTTAATGCTCACAAATCAATTGTTTGTTTTAAAGCAAATGTTCAAGTAACATCTATAAAGCTGAATCAGCTTCAGTGACTCTATCCATGGGTGTAACTAGTTGGACTGAACTGATTTAAAGATGCCCTTCCTGTTTTGTTGGTATTGTAACATCACACGTGTTTGAGTGACATACCAGGAGGAGAGGTCGGAGCCCTGACTTGCTCATTCAGCTCTGCTGTCCATATGCTGCTAGGGAATTGGGTTACCCCAGGCTTTCTCCAGGTTCCTTACTCCTCATTAGACCTGCCCCACCTCTCCTTCACCGTGGCTCTAGGATCACTGCACTTCTTATTTCCTACCCAACGATCATTGCAGAAAGAGAAAAGATAAAAGCCATGAGTCATCTTGTTAGGAAATATACAAATAGCTAAAGTCAGAAATGAAATAGGAAAGGATGGATTTAATGGTTAGAATTAGACTTACAAATTATCTGTGTGCTTTGTGTTTTCCACTTGGGATTTCCTCCAACATAGAGGTGGACTGCATTGTGTGGACGCATGGCAACATTAAGGTCATCCTGTTTGAATTAGAATCCTTGCTCTGCCATTTCCCAGCTACATGGTCTTGATCAAGTTATTTAACTTCCTTGTGAAATTTAGACAGTAATAGTAGCTACCTTTCGAAGTTAAAACAAAAATTAAATGAAATGATGTATGAAAATTCTTAGCACACTGCCTAGCATATAGTAAGAATTTTGGCAATTATTACACACATTCATTTTAATTTTCTTCCTGCTCTTCTAATTTTAATAAGCAAAATACTTCCAAAGTTGATAGGTATTCGAGATAGCCTATATGCAGAGAAAAACAGCTTCTGGGCAAAAATCATATCTGGTAAGAATGGCTTCAATACCCGAAGAAGACTTCCTCCTGAAAACAGTGAATTCGTCTACCCGCTCTCTGCTCCCTACAGGTGCCAGCAATCTGCTCATGAAAGAAGACAGGAGTTGCTAAACTGGTTGGTAGCTCAGTTTGTTTTTTATTTCATATTCGTCACCACCTTCTGTGAGCAGCTAAAAAAGGCCCACATGACAGAGTTCGAGTTCCCTCCTTGCAGGCTGACCACTCATTTTTTCATGAGGACAAGAACCTCTTGGGGGTAAAAGTGGTGTCATTTCCTGCAGAAATAAATGAGGCCAAGAGGATTGTTAGCAAACGCTAGGGTGTGGTGAGTGGGTCAACTACAGCATCCCTGGGTTTAAAATCCCTCCTCAGTGGGCATGTGTGAGCTGCTAGCGTTGTGAGCTGCTAGAAAAAGGCATGGGATGAAAGTGATTCTGAACAGCCAGCAAGGCTGGTAGACACACTGGCCACAGAGGATTTCAGCTTGGAGAAGCCAAGGAAACACTTAGCTGGAAGTGGAAGAAGCCTGGTCCAAATGGGAAAGCAAGTTTTAAACACATCCACGGACAAGCACGTTGCTCAGATGAACTGTGTTCCTTTACCTCAAGATTAAAATAATAGTATCTTTGACCTATTCCCTCTCCGCCAACTCTCCTTTCCTCCACTCTCAAACTGGCTTCAGCTCCTCCTGGTGGCTTTTATTTTTTTAATTTTTTTAATTTTTTAAGAGCTCTTTATTGGCTCCAAATGGAGGAAGGGGTGGGCAGGAGATGATTGGCTAAGTGAGAGCAGCACTGCCCTGCTCTTCCCCTCCCACACCCTCCCCGAGGAACAGCTGGAATGAGAAGTGGGAGGGGAGGCTGGGATTGGCTGAGAGTCGGTGGCAGGGTGTGGTGAGGCGGCACAGATGAGGCATTTACCTGTCTAGGTAAGTCAGGAGGAGGTCAAAAGGAGAAGCAAACAGTGGGAGGCAGCGGAAGCAGTCTCTGTCTCCATCTCTGCCCTTTGAAATAAAAAAGGGTGCACCTTTCTTCTCTTCGGCCCCCAACCCAGTGAAGGTGAGTTCATCATTAATCCACTATTACTTATTCTGTAGCAAGAGAAGGGGCTTCAGGGGAAGTCATAGCTCCAGGATGTTGGAGAGAAGAGGGTGAGCGTCCCTCTACACCCCAGCTAGAGGCTTTCTTTTCTGTCCCTCAAGTCTCTGCACCCAGCCTGGGATCGGAGGACCATGATAGCTTTCTGAGATGGGAGACCAGACTGGGAAACTCCCATTTACTTATTTAGGTTGGGCAAGCATATTGTACAACCAAGGAAAGAAAATAGGTTTGTTTTTGGAAATTTCCATCTCTGAGCAATTGAGATTGAGTTGTGAATTTGGAAGAGAATCATTGGCATGTAAGTTCTCAAAGTGTGGGATCACTCAGGTGAATGGAGTGCCTTGGTTTTCCATTGCGTTTGTAACAGGAAATTCTTCCAGGACTTTATTAACCCAGTGTCTATCTTTATTTAAGTAAAGGGTGCAGTGTATGTATGTTTGATGGTGGTGGTTAATAATGGAGTGTTCTGTGGCCAGGTGTGCAAGGTGTGAACTGTTCTGAGTTGTTTGTAATGGGATCTGAGGTTTGGACATGTTGGGAAAACTCCCAACTCATGATACCAGCTCATCTTTGGAAAAAACCACAGATAGTCTAGCTATAAAATTGAGTTTATTTGGGTTCAACCATTAATTTTCTGACTTTGCCTGTTAATAGATCCAGACACTGGGAAACAGAAAGCTACCTGGCTGTGCAGGGCCTCACCCACATTACTATTTCACAGCAGCATGTCTACTCTGGTGAGAGTGCCAGGTGGGCTCAGGCCAAGGTGGAGTGGCACAGAACACAGGAGCACCGGACCAGGGACTGGGTTCGCTCTGTGGGTCTCAGGGGTCCCAGTGGCAGTTTGTGTGACAGGTGTACCTGCACAAGGAAGCTGGATGTAGAAGTTGAGTTAGAGAAGCACATCAGCTCTCTGTTATCCTCCTTGGGGGTGAACACTCTGGCCCTTAACTCCTCTTTTCCTCTTGGTGCAGAGAAGAGGGAAGTGGGCATACTTCAGGGCCAGGCTCTCAGGGCCTGGCTTACCCAGCCCTGAAAAGACATTTGGGTTTCCGGTCCTGGCAAGTGGAGCTTTAGGCTCCTCCGCACGAAAGAACCAGCCCACCACATTCGCTGCCGGAGGCCTGGGAGACTGCAGGCTTGTAGGCAGTGAATGCCACCTGCAGTACCTGAACACGGCTTCTCTGTGCAGAGGGTGTTTCTGCCCACCCCTTCCCTCAATCCACTGGTGAAAGTGACATTGGGATGTTGCCTAAACATACCCAGAAACTTGCCCGTGTGCTCACGAAGAAGGATGTGCACGCGGTACACATTTCAGTCTTGCTGGCACTTGACATGGTACGCTCCCCACCCAGTGCACATTTCTGAGTAATCAGCAAAAAGCAGAGACCCCGGGTCTGAGAGAAACAGGGAATCTCTCTGACCGCTGAGGACAGGGGCTGAGTTCTTGAAGAGGAGGGGCCCGTGCTCGTGGGAGAAGTGATAAGCGAGGCCTGGGCCTGGTAAGAACAACGCAGGATGGGACTGGAGCCCTTTCCCGCCTCACCCACTTCAGATGCCAGAACTCCGCATGCAGTTTATTTACTGTCCTCTGGAGGCCTGGCTGGTTTCAGCAGAATGGTTCATATCCACTGTGTCTTTGGATGGGTGGCCCCGACTAGAGGCTGTGCATATTTCTTAATCCATTCCCTCCTCCTCATAAGTCTCAAAAAGAGGCCAAAGGTGAAAAGATACCAAACTCTTGCCTTGACTATTTTGCTAGTTTCTCATATTTCTTATCAGGCAGAATAAGAATACGTCTGGTTTCGATGGCTGCCCTGATATAGCCTCCAAGTTTCAAGGTTGTAAAATTGGTAGAAGGAAATGCAGCATTTAGGTTGGGCCAAGCTGAAAGTGGGAAGAAGAAAAATATTTTTTAGTGTTCTAATTTTTTAGATCATAAAACTAGATGTAGAGTTAAGGTGTCAGCACCCAGGGCTCACTCAGCTGTGGTTTCGGGGCCAGTTTCATCTCTGCAGTGACTGTGTGGTGCCTGGGACCTGATCTTCAGTGGCATTTGGTGCCATTTCTTTACTCTGGAAACATGTATCTGGTGTTGGGGCAATAAATTGTCTGGAAGAACAATGCATAGGGTTTAAGGACAATGCACAAGAGTTTCAGGTATGAATTGAAGACCAAAGGGTGACCTTGAGGAATTTCGTATTTAGTCAGGGGTAGCCAATGATCCTTCATTAAGGGCATACCATATGGCATCTTGGCAGTCACTGAAGTATCCCCTGAAGGGGCCCAGATGCACGGGCTACCCTTTATATGCAGGTATGGGTCATTCTTGACTTCCCCTGGGAAGGGGTGATGGGAAGAAAATGTCGCTGTCCGCCTCTTGCCGTGTGAGCCTGAAGATCTGATGAGATGCATGAGAGCGCGCTGTAAGCAGTGGCATGCTGTGTCCTTGCGATGTGGTTGTTCCTGTCGCCTGTGTCTGTGCTGCCACTTCGGGGTCTGGGATCGGGGTGCTGGGGCTTCTCTGGGAGGAGGAGAGGCTCTCAAGCACTGCACAGCGCAAGGCACACTTGGAAGAACCCCAGAGCTAACTTTCTCCGAAAGTAAGAGGTAGCATCTGTTCAGCTGTTCAGAGAGAATATTATATTAATTACAGCAGGTCACCTGGAATAGTTATTATGCCAATTGCACATAAAAGAAAAATGGAGCCAAAAACTAGACCCTCAGATCCACACCGACTTCTGGAAAACGGTGCCTTTGTCTTATGCAGATTCATACCCGAGTATTGTTAGGTGCCTATAAATACTAATTTATCTGAAAAGATTGCCCAGATTTCACTCAGCCATATATTCTCGGGAAATAAAATATTTGAGAAAAAACTTACATGAACAGGTTAGAGGCCAAGAAGAAGGCTTCCAACAGCTTGACACCAGAACAGAGGAGGTTATTCAGCCAGCACGGCATTTTCTGAGGGCCTTCTGCAGGCCTTATCTTATGAGAACCAGATCCCCTTGGCTGTGATGGCCTCAAACCTATAGAACGTAAGGAATGGGCTCATGTTCTCTGAACCTGGACAGTCATTAATGGAGTGCATAGCTGAGATGACCAGACTTCACCCACTTGATTCCTCATGCTCCCATTTCTTTAATGTTCTCCACACTGAGGAACTGACCTCATGAAGAAGTCCTGCGAGCTGTCTCACCAGTGTTCATTTCTCATTGGGCTTCTTTGGTATCTCTGTTCCTCTGGTCCTCTTCTTATCTCTCGAGGGGTGCTGGACCCTTACAATAACCATACATGTCTGGCTCATTTGGGACCTTTCCTTTTCTTTCCCTAGTGTCCTGCCCTTCTCTCTCTGCCACATTTAGGGGGCTCCTCCCAGCTAGAAGAGGAGCTCCATGAAGCCGTATACTTGCCAGCTTATAGGGTTGGAAGGCTGACTTACCTGACCTAGCCCCAACCTGATGCTGGCATGGAAGCATTTGTCGGCAGAGGCCAAAGGGATATCTGTCATGGTATCCAAAACCCAAGTCCCCAGATGTCAGACATTTTACCTTGTATTGGGAGAGTAGCAGAGAGAGTTAAAATATAACATGGTGTTAAGGGCAAAATACAGGTTCAGAATCAGATAAACTTTATTCTAACTCCCCCTCAACCTTCTATTTCACCTTGAAACTGTCTTTAAATCATAATTTCTTCAGAATTTCATTTTACATGCGAGAGTCACCCTCGGCCTGCTCAGCTGTGCTGGAGTCTTTCCCACAAAGAGACATATGAAAGTCCTTGGGACTTTCGGTGGGAAAGCAACCACAGCTTCCTTTGATACTACTATTGTCACAATGAATTTGAATTTTTTTTCTCCTAAGGATCTGAAGTTGGAAGGAAGCTATGCAGTACATTTCTCTAGTTCATCTGACACAGATTAGGGAGCTTTGCTGGGAATATAAGCAACAGCAGAGGAGATGACACCCAGGAAGGAGGGAAATTGGGTTCATGTCAGCCTCTGTAGATACCGCGTTTCTGTCTCTCAGGCCAAGGAGATGACGATGACCATTGCAGTGGTTGTCGTGATGGTGTTGAATATGCTGACTACGATAGCAGCTGATAATGACTGGGTCCTGAACAGCGCAAAGTGTTTAACGTGAAGTGTTTCCTTATATTATAGTATCACAGTGGAACTCTTAAGGAGTAGGTGCCATTAAGGGTCCTGTCCTTTCTCTTAAGCCTATAGTCTCTTGTTTAACCGGAACCCTTCATTTCTAAATTCTTGTTTCCCTTGCTTTAGGGAATTAGTTTGGTCCTAGGTGGATCTTATCTTTTTCTTATTACAAGAACAATTTCAGATATTCCTTAAGTGTTTGAGTATTTACTACCAACTAAACTGTGCTAACTGTTCTTTCGTTTAATCCTTACATTAACCCTATTTAATGAGGAAAAGCAGGCTTGATTCAAATCAAATAACTGTAAATGGATCAGCCATTTCGAATCTAGACCCAAATACCTCCAGACCCCAAGCTATCAGTCCTTGTAATATTTATTGTTTATACTAAGAAAAGTGTAATCTTTCTGATTCAAAGAAAAGAGTAACTAAGAAAAGCAATTGAAGTTCCTTTCCAACTAGAAAGGAATGGAAGTTCCTTTCCACATGTCCTCTGCATGTGTTTGAGCCAGCCTGTGTCCTTCCTGCAGGCCGGGGGAGGTGTTCAGGTCATGGCTGATCATGGTCCCCTTCCAGCTGTCTGCTTGCTTGGTGTCTTTGCCACCGTGCTGCCCCAGGGCCTGGGCAGAACCTTGCACAAGCCTGCCTCACACATGGCTTTGATTCTTCTCTTTTCAGGCCCGGCTTGGGACACTCTTCACTTCCCTTCCCTTCCCCTCTGGGAACCCCTTTCGCCACCCCTGCACCTTGCTTCGGGCGATGCCTGAGAGGGAGCTGTGGCCAGAAGGGCCTGGCTCGGAACCCGGGACCCACATCGGCAGCTGCGACAGCATGACGAGCACCACCTCCACCCACTCTGGATCTGTATGTACTCTCCTCCTGCAACCTGGCCACTCTGCAACACCTGCTGTGCACTGCTCTGCTCCCAGCTGTGGCTCCCTGCGCCTTCTCTTTCATCTCCTTCATCTGCCAGTGAATCACAGAATTAGTGGGTGCTCTCTGCCTCTGAGTCACACCTACTTCTATAGAGAATTGGGCAGGACAGCCTCAGAGAGGAAAACAAGAGGACCAATAAGACTTTTTCCTCCAACTGGCGTTAGGTTGAGGGATTGAGTTGAGGAGGAAGAGTAGGCCTGTGGTCTGAGGTCATGGTGGAGACTAGAACATTGTATCACATGGACTCGAAGTTCTCTACAGTGGGTAGCATTTCTTCAGTCTTTTCCGAAGATCAAAGCAAGTAAAGTAATTAGAAGCCTAAGTTCTGGAGCCAAACAGATCTGGGTATTCTATTATAAACCGTATGACCTTGGGCAAATTACTTAATTTGTCTAGGCATCAACCTCCTGGGATTTCAAATGGGGGTGATACTAACGCCCAATTCATAGGGTTCTTATAGGGAAAATACACCTGGGGTATAAAGCACTGAGCCCTTTCTGCTATTTAGAGAAGAAACAGCCCATCCAGGAGCAGAGTCTGAGAAACTCGAAGTCAAGTTGGTTATTTGTGAATGGGTATGTAATAAACTAATTTTTCTGGGCACAAATTTAAATCTTGGTTATTGCTAAGACTGGTGTGAAAGACTAAATCTGCCCTCCACCCAAAGTAAACATTTCTGCATTGTTCATCCTTGTAACATACATAATAACTCTGGAGAATTTAACCTTCATTGTTTTATATTCTATAAAGATTTGAAAATGTAAGGTTTATGAGGGTCTCTACTGAATGTCAAAGACGTTTAATATACTTAATGGATTTTGATATGTAAAAATGGAGGCAAAAAAGCAACACACACACAAAGGCAAAATGCAGACGGTCTGTGCAGAATCTCCCCTTGGCCCTACGGGATGGGAACGCAGAGACAGCGTCCTGTTTCTGACAGGTCGAGGCCAGTATGAATAGTCTCGTTCTGCTGGACACAGAATGTGACAGAGATTAAAGGCTTTCAAAGTGAATGATCCACAAAGAACTAGAGTAGGATTATCCTGGGCCAGGCTATTCCAACAGGTTGAGGGCAATAAAGATCGTTGTTCAAGTAACTCCAACAGCTATATTTGGGGCTTCCCTTGATGTGTAGGCCCCAGTCATTTACTGGTCAGGTAACTTTTTAAGGGCAGGGGCAACTAGAAAAGTATTATTTAACAACTACCCTCTCTCCACCTGGGATATTATTAGGGCCATCTCAAATTTTTCCCACCTGAATAGATCTGAATGGATCTGGAGAATATACAACTCTAAAGTGTTCCAAATATCAGGAAAAGACTCAGGCTAGGTTTCTTGTATTCTCACTTGTCCTTTTGGTCTTTTCTTCAGCCTCAACCTTCCTGGCCTGGTAGAGCATGGGCAAAACTATCAGGGGTGACCGTAGTGTCTTCTTCCAGATACCCCCGTGTGCTTTCTTATAATGAAAATGATCTGCTTTAATGTCTACCTCATATTTAGTACTAAGTTGCTTTCCCCACCAACCAAACCAACCAGTTTCTCCACCCTCCTCCCTGAAGTTAATATTTGCTTAAGAAATGCACCCTTACTTGAATATTAGCCAGAGCCAAATGCCATCAAGTAAGTAAATATACAAGGGGGAAAAGTCTTGCATGGAATGTGTTTCAAAGTGTAAGTTATTTAGTAAGTTAATCTGTGGCTAGTCATGCTGCTATTCTTATTGGCCTGGCAGCCAGTAGTTGGCTGCATCTCCTGTTTGTCCTCATACTGTCCTTGACATATCAGATCAAGTATGCAGAAGTACTTTGAAAAGTTAAAAGTCATACCATTCAAAGTTTCAGGTCGAATCATTTTGTTGTCCACATAACTCAGTTAAGTGGAAGACCCACATAGTGAAGTACCTGACAGTGGTCAGGCAGAATTGGAATTAGAACTTGGGTCTTCTGATCTGTGTGCCTTAAGCTTTCTACCCAGGACTGAGCAGGAGAAAGGCCCCCTGTCATCTGCCTGTTCCACCACCAGAGGTGGGTGCTGGCAAGCCCCCAGCCTGACCATCTCTCCTCTCCCTGGTGCCTAGTTTCAGGAAGAAACAGGTTTGCAAGTGTAGCGCTAAGGAAAGGTTTCCAGCTCTTCTGCATTCTTTCCTCCCAACAGGGTGGTTCTTGGGTCCCACCAGTTTCTCCAGAGAGAGGTCTCTCTCACAACTCCTTCTCCCTGCAGAGTGATAACAGCTACGACTTCCTATCGGCTGAGGAGAAGGAGTGTCTGCTCTTCCTAGAGGAGACCATTGGCTCATTGGATGCTGAGGCCGACAGCATTCTGTCCATTGATGAGTCTGAGCCAGCGACAACTCCCCGAGATTTCAGAGCACTCCCCATCACCCCGCTGGCTCCCCACGGTAAGACAGACCATCTCAGGAGCAACACCAAGTAAATCAGTGCCTCCTTCTGGCCACTTCCTGCCTTGCCTGCCCTCTGTTCCAAGGGTCACAGGCAGAGGTGGGGTCCACACTCCTCACCACCCTCCTGGCCTTGTTCCTGGAGGGAAGGAGGGACCACCAACAAGCCAGCTCCTATGTAGCAGGAAGTAGTACTTCCTGCTACTTCCTCGTAGTACTTCCTCCTAGGAAGTAGCAGAGGCCTGAGAGGGAAAGGGGCTTGGACGGCTCCCCCCTTCCATGAAGAAATTCTAAAGATATCTGAGCCTGCAGGTTGGGAAAGGGGTGGAGGGGCCTGGAGAGACTGAGACAGTCTGGGAGCTAATCTGTGTGTCCCAGAAGACAAGGCTGCAGGAGATAAGAAGAGGAAAGGGCTTCCCAGCTGCAGTGGGTGACACCGTGAGGCCTTCGTTAGAGAAGGTGGAGAGCCCGTGGTATTCAGGCCCAAAAGGGGACACAGTACCTGGACATGCGTCCCAGGGTGTGGGGAGAACTTTACCTTTGAGGACAGTCCCAGTGGTATCAGGACTACAATCATTTACTCATTCATTTAGCAAATATTTATTGACGATGCATTAGACCCTCCCTGGAGATAGAGTGGGAAATGGGGACATGGTGCTAAACTGCCTCTTGGGACTGATTCACTGGCTCGTGGACCTGCGGCACCTGGGGGCTTACTGGAAGGAAAGATGCCACGTCACTCTCTGGTGCAGGGCACGGTGCTGCTACCCCATTGTCCAGGTCTCACAGAAAGTGAAAGTAGAAGTAAGAAGGCTCAGTTCCTGGGCCTCCCAAGATAGCTAGAGGAACCGTCCTGAATTCCCCCACTCTGGTAGATCTGTAGAAGGTCAGGAGAGCCTGAATGGAGGACATAGAGCAGTCAGGCCCAACCATCAGGAAAAATAATTCTCAGTCTAAAGAAATCTGCTATTATTGATCTATTAATAAGGATCAGTGGTGGTGAACCTTTTAGAGACCAAGTATTCAAACTGCAACCCAAAACCCACTTATTTATCACAAAATGCCAACGCTGCAATTAAACTTGAATACTGAGGTTTTAGTGTAGAAAAAATAACTCATACATTAACATCTTTTGTCTTAAAAGGAAAGCACAATAACATGCATGCCATAGATTTGCCACTACTGTTCTAGATGATATTCAGATAAGAGTGTTGCCCCTTTAAAAGCAAACAAAACAAAGCCTACCTATTGCTGGTTGGAGCCCAGGGTCTGGAAGTATTTGCTCTTCCTCTGCAGCAGGGCTCTCACTTCCGTGCACTCTTTTTTCCTGTCCACACAGGAAACTCAGAGGAGACAATTACTCAACAAAGACCAGAGCCCAGGAGAGTGACCGAGACTTCCTCATCCTATCCTCCTGAGGCCCAAGGCCTGGGCCTCAGGTCTGGCTCCTATAGCCTCCCGAGGAATATCCACATTGGCGGAAACCAGAGCCTCAGGCAAAGCACCACCCAGACTAACGGCCACTTCTCTGCACGGGGATTTGAGGGGCACCTAGCAGAGCCTGAGAAAGCAGAGGCCAGCCAGAGCAGTGAGCCACGCAGAGCACCAGCCAGCCCCCGGAGGGCCAGCCTGCACCTGGACACAGCGCTCATCCCTCCGCCAAAGGTTTTCCAGGACGGCTGGCTGGACTGGGGTGGGGAAGACAGCCCGCCCAAAGGGCCAGGAGAGCAGAGCTGTGCACCCCCAAAGACAGTGGAGGCCATGTCCCGTATGGCCAGCAAGAACGGCGCACCAGGGGGCCCTGGACAACCACAGCTGCCTCCTGCGCAGTTGTCTCAAGATGCTAGAGCTGAAGACACTCCCCTCCCATCAGGGGATGACACAAACACCCGTCTTGTCCCCCTCACTGCCCCGAAGCCCCGGAAGCTGCCTCCTAACATTGTCCTGAAGAGCAGCCGCAGCAGTTTCCACAGTGAGCCCCAGAGCTGGCTGTCCCGCCACGCCGAGGCTGGAGATGCTGGCCCAGCTTCCTCTTCCCTGCAGGAGCAGAGGAAAGCACGGAGAGAAGCGCTGAAGAAGCTGGGGCTACCCCAAGACCAAGAGGAGCCCGGCCTCCCCCTAAGCCACCCTGCCAGCTCCATCAGACTCAGGAAGACCCAAGATCAGCGCCCCGCTGCAGTCCCTGCCCCAGCTCAGCCAGAGTCTCTGGCTCCAGCCTCAGCAGCTCTTCCTGCTGCAGGGAAGACTGTAGCTCGGACGCTGGCTCCAGCGTGGGGACCTCCCCCAGCAAGGGCTCCAGCTGCAGCTCCAGCTCAGGAATCCTCTCCAGGCAAGGTCTGCATCGCTGCCCAGGAAGCCCCTCTAGGACAGGCCACAGCTCACAAATCCATGCCAATTCCTATCCCTAAGACCTCAAAGGCAAACAGTCCCCTGACTAAGCCAAAGCCAGACTCAGGACTGCCTCTCCAGGAGAGCAGCATCCCGGGCTTGAAACAGATGAACTTCAAGTTCAACACTCTGGAGCGCTCGGGCGTCGGGCTGAGCAGCTACCTCTCAGCTGAGAAAGACCCCAGCCCCAAGACTAGCACCTCTCTGGGAAAGGACTCTGTTTTGGAGAAGTCTCCCAGTGTGCTGCGTAACTCTCGGCCACGCCCTGCCTCCCTGGGCACTGGGAAGGATTTTGCAGGTATCCACATAGGCAGGTTGGCTGACCTGGAGCAGAACCAGAGCTCCAAGCGTCCGTCCTACCAAGGGCAGAGCCGTGACAAGCTTCCTCGACCCCTCTGTGTCAGTGTCAAGATTTCCCCAAAAGGCGTCCCTGATGAACACAGAAGGGAGGCTCTGAAGAAGCTGGGACTGCTGAAGGAGTAACTCTGCCACAGACTAAGCCATGGGAGGACTCCCAGGTTCCACTCAGGAGCCTCTGAGTCCTCAGAGCTCAGGGCTGGGCAGGGCAGGCTTTTCTCAGATGCCCTTGCTCTCTGAGGTGAAGGGAGGGAGAGACGTGCATCCGAGCATACGTTCACATTCAGGGTCATTGGCCATTGAGAGCCTGCGTGGACATAGCTTTACACGAGAGGGTGTGTGTGCGCATGTGTGTCTGTGTGTGTGATGAGTTGTATATATCACCGACACTATTTATGTAACACAAGGAATCATTGCTCAGAGCTTTGCTCTTGTTGGAGCTTTTCTTACAATGGGTAGAGTTCAGCCTTCCCCAGAACTGCATGGAGGGAGGTGGCCAAGCTTGAGAAGAAAAGTCAAATGACACAATGGATATGCCAGTTACTTTAAAAATTACATTCTGTGCATAGAGGGTCTCAAGAATCCCTGCAATAGATGGAGACTGGCTCACATCTTGCCGGACGCTCTCAGTTCAGGCTGCGTGAACAGGGCCTGGAACCAACAGGAGGTGGTTGGTTATCTCTTCACCCACTGCCTTCTTGGTATCACACATCCCTGTGGCTAAACCTCTCAGCTCACTGATAGCAGAACAACTCCCATGGATCTGAGAAGGCAAGGTAAATAACCACACTCACGCCTCCACTTCTGCCCAGGGAGTCCTTGTCCATGGCCTTGATAAATTCAGTGAGAAACTGTCCTGCAGTGCACGACTGACGTTCCTGTTCTTCCTGTTTCTCGTGCTTTCTTGCTCCCTACCTTGCTCTGCCCGACTTGAGGGCTGGTCACCACTGAGGTGGAAGCCCCAGTCCAGAGGCTTAACGAAGACTGCAGAACCGTGTCAGGCCTGTGTGTAAGACTGCAGGTAGTTTTCAAATGTCCTCAGTTCCCATGGTGGAAAATCAACACAGTGCATAGAATATCAGAGCTCAGAGGAATCTTGGAAAAGCTCCCATCCAGCCCTACTGGGGAAGATAAGCAACTCATCAAGGTTACTCTGCCATTTACTACCAGCAGAGACAGGAACCTCGGCTCCCAACTGCCACTTGGCACTGCCTCCCTTCCCCAGAACTCACACATCCACACAGACCTTAAAAGTCCATGGTCACTGTCCATGACTCAGTCCTAAGGCCCTGTGACATCCTAAAGTGTCTTCTGAAGCATCAAAAGATTAAATGCTCAGGATAATATTCAGATTGTGATTTTTAAAAAAAAATTATCTTCAGAAAGTGGCTGTATAATAACTCACTCTTAAGCAGAACACCTTTCCACCCAGATTGCCTGACCCAGCCGTACCACCTGAGCAAACTCCAGAAGAGGGTCACGGGCGTGGGTGGTGTGGGCTTGTGAACACAGACTTGGTGCTTAGACTTGGGTAGACATGACCCCCTCTTCTCCTGGGGAAACGTATCTTATTCATAGCTTTGACTGGGTTGGACTCCAGAATATCCAGACGTGAGGGGCAGATAAAGCAACTGTTGTTGGAAAGGTGCCCTTTATGTCTTTGAAGCATTTCTGGGCCATGTCCTTATGGACCCATCACCGCTGAAGTTCAGGATTTCTGCAAATGATGAGAGAGTTAGAGTAAGGATGACAAATACTTCCTCCCTGCCATGGCATGTGCTATGTGGGTGTGCCAGTTTCTATGTACACGCCTGCATACACACACCCAAAAGCCTGCTGCCACATTCCTGGCTCTGGGGGAGGACCTGGTCTGTCATAGACAATGGAGTCTCCCACGCTGTATCTTATTACAGGCTCCCAAAAAGAGAAGGCCAGTTCTGGAGGACTGGTTGAGCATGCTGTATTAGGTGAGCTGCTTCATTGTATATTTCGATACAACCTGGTTCCCTATTTGTTAATTGCCCTGATGAGAAGGAAACGGGAGACTAGCTGTCAACTGGGATGTGGTAGGAATCGGGCTGGCATCAACACAAGGCTGACCAGCACTGGCTGATCAGGAGTGCTACCTGCTACATCCCCACCACTGAGGCAGGAAATTTCTCTCCCAGGCAAGCCAGACCTCCACTCAGCCTGCACCTGCCCATCTGCATCTTTATCCCAGTGATGTGCTTGTGTCCCCAGTTCTCTTAATTTGAAGAACTCCCTTCCCTCGATATTTAAAGATACCATGCATCTCTATGTCCTTACCCTTCAAAGAGTACATTCTGCTTTAAGGCAGATCTTGGGGATTCAAGAATAGGTAATAAATCCAAAGTCAGACATCTTCATTTTGAAGAGGGTCAAGAAGACCCAGTGGGGACATCCACCTCCCTACCATGTGATGCTCTACCACTTGTGATGAGGTCTCGGGTCTATCCTATTGTATCCATACAGGATTTCTCTTCGCTCAGCTTGAGCTGGTTTGGGGGAGGTGTTAGTGGGGTGAGAGCTTGAAGGATTGAAGGATTTTGGGTGGAACTGTGTAAAGATCATATGTTTAATTTCAAAAGCCAAAGTGAAAGTTCTTCCACTTGACCTTGGGTCTCTGCTATACCCTACCATAGTCTTGTTGCTGCTGGACACAAACCATCTGCCAAATGTGGGTGCTGGCCTCTCCCCAGCCCAGCAGAGTGGAGTCCGTGTCCTCAGCTGTGTTGCCAGACACTCCTTTGAGTCATCACTCATGTGCTGCCCTGGCAGTCCTGACTCTGACTCTGACTCTGACTCCGACTCCAACTCCAGGGTTGCAGGGCAGACCGATGTGCCATCTCACACTGAAGTCAGGGCACAGGTTGACTCACCTCTCACCTCTGCCTGTGGCAGGAAATGTGGTCTTGCAGTGGGTAGGTGTGCAAACATCAGTGTTCGTTTCATGGCAGGAAGGCCCAGTGAAAGAGAAGAGCAGGACCTAGCTGATGTTCTGGCTTGGAGCTGGAGGTGAAGGTTGAGTCTACAAGATGTGCGATGTGTGCGATGAGCCCCTCCCACCCCTCTCTGGGTCCATTCTTGTCTGTGTGGGCGGAGAAAGGCCACACCATCAGCTTGTGAAGCTTTGCTAGTGGAGGTGGGGAGCAGGGGAGCGGACAGGAGGAATTGTGCTCATCTCCATCAGAACCTAACGAGGAATGCAGATCCAATGCTTCAATATTCTTGTCCTCGTGTGAGTGACTAGGGAGCGTGTCGATCTAGGCTCACGTTCAAAGTCCATCCATCAGGGTCTCTGGGGAAATCCTTTAACTTGACCCCCAGAGTTCTCCTTGTAAAATGGGGAAAATAACACCACCCTTTCACAATTCTGGGGACAGATAAGTGACATGCAATACGTAAAGCTCAGTGCTTGGTACAGTGCAGCTCTTCAGTAAGATAGTATTGTCTTCTGGATCTTCATCCTTCCTCAAAGGAATCAAATGTGGAGAGGATTGGAAACCAAAAGCTCACCTAACTCTGCTGAGAGGAAATATAAGAGAGGTTCCTGCTTTGAAGGTCCAAAGTAACAATCAGTCTTCGCACACCCTCTGGGTGACTCAGCTTCACCCACGCCGCATTTCCTGGAATTTGAAAAGAGAGTAATCAGCATGAATCAGGTTTATGCCTTGGTAAGGCTGAACCTGCTGTTTTCCACTTCTGAATCCTCAAACCCAGATTCCCCTGGATTGTCACTTTCATGCTGCTTGTGACCATCTGTTTTATTTCTTTATGCTTCCTCTAACTTCCCATATATTGTTTTATAGTTATTTTTAAGATGGAAGGGGAAAATCTTATGTAACAGGAGAGAACTCTGGCTGAAATTAGAAAGAGAAGCTGAGACATTTTTAAAATTTCTGGAGCATTTAAAAAAAAATAGAGTAGGCATCTTTTTGGAATTAACCAGGAATTGGTTATCAGGAGACAAGAAATGCACTGCACGACCCCTCTACATCCTCTGCTGCAGGGACACTGAGCTGCAGGTGTCACCACCGCTGTCCTAGTCATCACCAGCACTAGGACGCAAATGAGTTAACAAGAGGTGACATTCCAGTTTCAGGTTGCCATTCTCTCTTGCTCATTATTACGTAGTTCAAGCATGGCCCTTATTCACCGCTGGCCATGTATCCAGAATTCGAAATAATATAAAACGTGATGGTGTCCAAAGCTCGGGACCAGGCAAGCCTCAGCAGCTCACTTCATTGCGCTCATTGTTATGATCGTTACTCGACGATCTCCTAGCATTTCAGCGAAGAAATGCATGTTGCAGTAAGTCCAAAACAGTTAATTAGGAAACTCAACGCCCTGCGAAAAATCTCACAGTAATCTACACTTCAGGGAATCCACATGCTAGAAGGAGATTCAGGTTTTCCAATGCACCCTCCCGCCTAAAGGGGAGCTCTTCTTACATATGTGCGTATGCGTGTTTAAACACGTTCTGCGTGCATATATGCAGGAAGATGGATGGATGGGTGGAATGGATGGGAGAGAAGGAGGGAGGAAGGAGGAGACTGAGAACATGGAGCGGCAAAGGGCATAGGTTTGGGAGTCAGGCTTCCAGGGTCTCTGCTCCTCGATTCCTTCTCCAGCCATTTCTTTTTGCTTCCTTTAACGTCCTTTATTGTGTGGTTCAAGAAACCTATGCTAACATAGTTTTTTTAAAAGAGAAAGAAATGAACTTAAATTATAACACGCTGGAGCCCTCCAAAGTAAGTCAATAATAATACCCCTTGCAGTTGTTATGAGAATAGAGTCAAATGAGATAATACAGATAAAAACACTTATCACACAGCTCAGTAAGTGATATCTACTAATCTTACTATCACACACAACTGTACTTTAGAGGCCAGTGGCCCCCACAAGGACTGGATCGACTGTAGCCTGCACCTGGATTCCTCAGGCTAAAACCAAGTGCTTGTCTGCTGTTTAGAACCTCCTGCAGCCAACCTCCCCAAACTTCTGTCCTGTCTGTGTCCGTGTGCGCTGCCGGGAGCTCCTCACACCCATCCGCTCTCCTCACTCTTTCTCGCGATTACTCCAGAGCCAAAGCCCAGGCCTCCGGTTGAGCCCTGTGGGAAATCAAATGATGTCAATATTTTGTTGTTTTCTGAGTTTTTTTTATGGAAGATGAGATGAGTGACGCCAAAGCACTGATCGGAACCATTCATCCTGCCACTGTCTCCCAATTCCCCTCTCCTCTTTTCCCTCCCGACAACTGGGAAATCCTCCTCTCCACCCACACTTGGGGCCCTCCATGATCTAAGTATTAACCCAAGAGGCTTTTCAAACAGTTCCTCACGTATGAACATAGGAGACTCGTTGGAATCAGCTCTCCTTCCTCAGCTGCATGACTGAAGGGGTGGGGGCTGCAACGGAGGAGCCCTTGTGGTGTTCACTTCCTCCACCGACCCACACCGCCCTCCTCTGAAGGGCTGAGGCACACTCCAGGAAGGCCTCCTTTGGATTAATTCCCTGCACTGTCAGCTGCTTGGATATGGGGAGATATCTTTCACCTCCTCACTGCAGGACTCTCTTGACCCAGCCCTTCGGGCAGGGGTGGGTGCCCCCTCATCTGGAAAGTTCTCTTAGGTTGTAGTGGCTAAAGGAGATATCATTTGGCTGCCATTTTGGCTGACACTTTCGGGTGACTTGAAAAGAGGCTCAATTCTAGCCTCACCTTCCTCGTTCCTCCTCTGCCTCAGGAATCAGGGAGCACCCTGTCCTGATTCTACTAGCTGGGGAGAAGGATTACCACAATATGATGTGTCCCCATGAGTGCCTTGGCTTTCAACAGTCACTAGTGCCCTCATGACCCATGGCCCTGTCCCCTCCACGGCTCACCAAAGTAGTCAGTCCACCAAGTCAGACACAGGTTGCCTCCAAGCATCTCAGACCTGTCCTCTTCTTTCCCTTCCCTCTCTCCCCATTCTCTCTCTCTCTCTCCCTCTCTCTCTCTCCCCCCCTCCCAGCCTGCCTCCAGTTCCCCATCTGCCCAGTATCCAGAGGATTCTGTATCAGTAGCACATTACCTTTTGTGTAAGAAGGAGGGACCTGAGAAAATACACACCCGTCTGAGCACGTGTGCAAAAAGAAACACACGATTAACCCAAAAACTCACATGATCAATCATCTAGAAAGGGTGGGCAGGGAAGCCATGGAAAGAAAGGAGGGGTGGAAACAGGAAGAAAGGGGAAAGGCGCTGCACTTCCCTGAGTATGACTATTTGTATGGTTCAAATTTGAAAGCCCTAGTAATACTTCACATACCCATTAAATAAATAAATAAGTAAATAACCAAAAAAATACCCAGAGTGTGTGTTTAAGGAGATGGGGAATTCAAAATGGAATACACACAGTAATAAATTACTTGTGTTAAGAATGAATGCCATCATCAAATCAAGGGGATGGAAGAGAAAAGAGCTTTTTAAATAATTCTAAAAGTATATATTTTGGCTAAGTGCCTGGTGAAATAAAAAGCATAGGTTCTATTTGTTCTACATGTGTTTTTACATTTATGGGTTAATAATTATAAAACTATTTTTTGTGTATTGGGGGAGTGAGCAAATAAGTAACTATCTTATGAATAAAGAAACTAGATTTCTTACTATGGGGGAAGGGAATTATAAACTCAAAATGGAGACTAAGTGAACCCTGTGATACTGAATTGGAATTGGAATTCCATATAAATTCATAGTGAGATAGTTAGATAAATAAATAGCTGGTTAGATGAACACAGACAAAGATAAGGATGTGTCTGTTCCTATCTTTCCTAGCTTTATCCCCCATTAGGGCCTGGGAACAATGCCACTCCCATAGCAATGAGCACATTTAACACCCAGACCTTGTTTTTTTGTTTGTTTGTTTGTTTTGTTTTGTTTTTTGCTTTTGGTACCGGGAATCGAACTCAGGACCTTGCACTTGCCAGGCAAGTGCTGTGCCACTGAGCTATATCCCTGGCCCTAGATCTTGGTTTTTAAATACCATTTTCTACAAAATGACACTAGAAGTTTTTGGAGAACTCTGCAACCAGAGTAGAAAAAAGGATAAAATGGATCTGAAATATCTTGTAGTACCAAAAGGAAAGGAAATATTCAAAATATGACAGCAGCATGTCGAAGAGACGTGAAAGCAAACACACAGGTCTCTCACCCTCTCAGAGAAAGTCAGCAACAAAATAAATGGTGGTTCTGGATTACATTCCTTGGAACAAAAATAAATATCCAAATTCCATGCTGATACAAATAGATAACCTAATGAATAACTAAATCAGGAAGAAGAGTTAGATGATCCTCAGTACAATTTCAATAAATAAAGGTGAAATAAATGACAAAGGTAGAAGGATCACAATTTGATTAACACCGTAATAATAGTTCTTGCAGGCAAGGTTATTAATATCAAAATTAACGAAAGAAAATAAAAGTGAGATATTGACGTAGTCTCAAAATATTTTTCTAAAAAAAGCCTTATTCATTACAAAGAGGAAAATAATACCTTTGCAATAAAACATCAGTCAGACACAAGTTTAGTCAATCATTACCAAAATTGACAATACCAATTATGACACGTATCAGCATCATAACCGTTTATTACAATGTGTAAGAAGGATATGAAGTAACTTCTGTGGCATTCTTGCCAAAAACACACAGCCTGACCTTAAACACGAGGAAACATCAGACAACCACAAATTGAGAGATACTCTACAAAAGCAATGTAGACAAAAAAGCCTTGAGGAATAATCACTCATTGGAGGAGACAACAGAGACGGGACAAGTAAATGCAAAGTAGTGTCCTGGCTTGGATCTTGTACCAGAAAATGCCATTCCAATTCGATGTTCAAAGTAGCATGCCGTGTAAGATTGTTCACATGCAGGAAAGCTGGCTAAAGATTGTGGGAACCCTGTATTATTTGTACAGCTTTTTTAAAACTGAAAATTATTACAGAATTAGAAGTTGAATAAACTTTTTCTTTCAAAATAGAAGCCGAAGCAGCCATGACCTTATGTCTGTATGGCTTTAGGATGCAGATCAAAATTTTAAAAACATGAATTCCAGATTCTTCCAACCGCAGCATAGACAGTCCTGGTTCATCCCTGCAGCCTCCCGCCCCTACATTTTTGAGCTGTAAGGACTCTTCCAGTCCGTGGAATTCATCTCTTCCTCAAGGAGCTTTCCTCATAACTATCTCATTAGTGTCTGCTCCTGCAAAACCCAAGCTTCACAGGACTGGAGACCATGTCTCGCCGTATACCATGTACACTGCACAGTGCGTAGCATGCAGTAAGCACTCAATGAACACTCACTGAATGAATGATTAACTAGGGTACCACCAGTCCTATAGCTCAAACAAAAGGCAAGACACCGCTGATTCACTGAGTCTCAGGTATACCTTTTCAATTTTTTTGAATATGCCCAATTTATACTGGGCCCTACTAGTAACTCAGTAATCCTAGTAGTCTGCTTGTTCACTAGCCTTATTAAGCAAATACTCAGAGCTTGTCTCTACCCAGGCCCTGGGATGGAGCCAGGGGAAACTCCTAACCAGAGATGGAGAAACCTGCTCATCCCACCTCTGCAGGACCTTTCTTCAGCGCCTGGAGACAGAACAGTATAGTTTACGAGGACGGAGTCTGGAATCAGATGTAGGTGCCCATCTTAAGAATTGTAACGAGAGGTAGCATTTCCTGCAGTTCGTGTACACAAGACACAGGGCTATGCACTTTCCTTACACGGTGTAGTTTGAATTTTAAATGTCCTCTGAAGGCCCACAGGTTAAGGCTTGGTCCTCAGGGTGGCGCTATGGGGCATTATGGAGACTTGAAGAAGTGAGGCCTCAGGGAGATAGGTCACTGAATGCTGCCCTGGAAGGGGACACCATGCGACCTCAGCCCCCTCCTTGCTCTCTTTTGCTCCCTGGCCAAGATGTGGGTAACTTTGCTCTACCACTCACTCCCTGTCATCACCACCTGACGCCCCCATCAGACCCTAAAAGTAATGGTCTGTCCAGGTCCCCAATATACAAGGTGGTGGCTCCAGTCTTGCTGTCGATATTCAAGAATGAAGAATGGAAATAAAGAGTGGAAGTTGTATGTGCCCCCCTCTTTTTTATCAGAAAGCAAAATCTTTACCTGAAACTTTCTGACACCTTCTCTTAAGTCTCATAGCCAGAAAGAACAGTCGCAAGCTTCCTCCAGCTTTAAGGGAGACTTGCCCTTTGTAAAGCCGCCTGGGAGAAGGGGACTGGGTCTGAGGATTCTGTTAGCTAATCCACAGTGTCCCCAACGGTCCACTGAAGATGGGTTGGGTGTAACAATTCTAGACATGTTCACGAAGCTAACTAGCAGCCGGAGGCTGATAGAATATAAGGAGTGAAGGACAAAGAGGAATTCAAAATGTCATCCACATGGCTGGCCTGGACAGGCGGAAGGAATTCAGCTTGGGACATAACTGAGTTTCAGTTTGCTGTGAAGCTCCCAGGGTAGATAGACTGTGAGGTTACAGCTACAGAGGGAGAGACACAGTAACCGGAGTCACTGAATGTAGGTAACAGCTGGCCACGAGCAAGGACCAGGTTGTCAAAGGGGGGTGAACAGAAGAAGAGCCGGGGTCCTGGGTGAGTCTATGGAGACACTGACATCTAAGTAGGCAAAGAGAAGTCCACGGGGAAATTTGCACCTCCAGTTTCTCCATGGTCCCTGCCATGTCTAGTAGCTCTCATGTTAAAAAATTAAAATAAACCAAACAAAAAAATGAAAAACCTTTCTAACCCCACAATCGTGACAGCAAGGTTGTCCAGTGGACATTCTGCCAGGATAACGATGCGCTGCATCTGTTCCCTCTGGGAGCGCATCCAGTCGCCATGGGCAGCTGTCAAGCACTTGGGTGCCCAGTGTGGAACAGGAACCAAAGTTTTAACTTTGTTTCCTTTTTGCTTGTCTGCATAGCACTCACCATTATCTAATCTTCTCTCTTTGATTGCTCTGCTTGTTTTATTTACTTTCTCTTTCCCTTAACCAAAAGGTAAATTGTGTGAGAGCAAGGACTTTTTCCATCTTGCAGAGTTCTTGGCATAGAGCAAGTGCTCATTAAATATGTGTTTAATGAATAAATAAAAGGGATTCTCTGCAACACAAAAAAGGGAGAGAGAAAGAGAGAGAGGAGAGAGAGAGAGATTCCGAGTTAGGAGTTGCCTCTTTCTCCATCTTCTCTTCTCCTTCTCCTTCCTTTGCTGACCTAGAATCTCTTCCACTTTCAAACACTACCCTTGGGAGAGGTGTGGCCACAATCAAGGGTTTAGCAAACATTTAAAGAACAGGGTGTATTGTACTCAGGCTGTGAGTGGAAAGAGGTAACTCCCAGTTCATGAGGGAGTCGCAGATTCTGCCCTCAGAAAGGTTCCGATGTGGGGGATGAGAAGGTACAAAAATCCCTCATCTTGAGACAGAAAAGCTCTGAGCAAATGCATCACATCGGCCTGTCCCAGGGTTTCTCTTACCCAGACCTGTCCTCTCCCTTCTTCCTGTGCTATTGCATTCAGAGGCCACCAAATGAAGCCTAGACTCTGGTCAGCTGTCACTTAGCAAGAATCCTGGCAGGGAGGGGACAATAGGCTGAGGCTTAGCTCAGGGGACGAAAGGCCCTTCATGAGAATCCTGGCCTCAGGAGACTCTTCCTCTCTGCAGATAAGCTTGGATTACCTTCAAGGGAAGCAAGGGCAGGACACTGTGGTGCTGCAAATGCCCTCTGATAAGCCCCTCTCCACACCCAGCAATTTTGTACTTGGCTCTGAAAGAGGTGAGGCTGAGGTGAGGTGAGTATGGACTTTCTCAGCGTCCTCATAGCCCTGGAGGTAGTTAAGAATCACTTGGCCATGGTGACACACACACACAAACACACCCCTGTATTCTTAGCTACTTGGGAGGCTGAGGCAAAAGGATCACAAATTTGAGATCAGCCTGGGCAACTTAGTGAGATCCTGTGTCAAAATAAAAAAGCAGATGTAGCTCTGTGGTAGAGCACTCCTGGATTTAGTTCCCATCAGTAAAAAAAAAAAAAAACCCTCCCTGAGGGGTGTGGGATCTCTCCCTCCAAAAGCTCAGGATGGTCCTCCCTTCTTCTCTGCTCATGCTCAACCCCTCACAGTATATTTCTTAAGATAGATAGAACACCACCTCTTGGACTGAACCATCTTATCACAAGGGAGGCGGCCCTACAGCAATGCCACAACCAAAAGGTCAGCAGAGTCCATTGTGGGAGAAAATTCACTGAAGCGCCATCTGCACGAGCCTTTATTCTCTTCTGACTTGACAAAGGAGAGATGCTATGCAGGAACTCTGCTCAGGAAGAGTTGGATTAGCAGCTGTTGTTTGGGCGATTTGGATTTTAGCAAGAGGAATGGAGAGGAAGAGTTATATGAAATCGTATATGGGACAGCTGTTGAGAATAGGCATGGGCCTCAGTGGGAAATTCTCAGTCCTTCTGTGTCGCTCACACCATTAAAAATGAAGTTGTGTAAGAACACGGAGATGTACCCCTTCTTGCCCCTTGGGTGTCAGCACTAGTGCTGCCATTGCTTCAGCTGCCCCATGTACAGCATAGGGGCTCAGCCAAGCTGGCCCTTGGGGCTGACAGAAAGAGACTGGGCCTGGGGGACAGGAGAAGGAAGTGGAAGCTAATAAGGAGGAAAGATTCTTGTCATTCTGTCCCTGGCTGAGGAAGGAAGGGTGCAGGACACTGAGTGCCTGAGGGGTGGCAGGGACAAGGAAGGACCTAAGAAGGATGGGCCACAGGTAGGTGCCACTCTGGTGCCCCCACGCTTCGCACAGGATCTACCATCTCTCCCCCACCGTCCTCATCAACATAAAGACCCTCATTAGCATAAGACCACCACTGCCCTCTGAGTCATCCAAGAATCCCCTCACCATTTTCCTCAGTCAATAAATGTCAAGGTTCTGGCTGCCTTGTGGCCTTTTATTTCCCGTGAACAACTGGTCAACCCAGTTCCCCACTGCATCACTGTTTTGTCTCTTGCTCTTTCTTTTTGCCATGCACTGTAACACCTTGCAGGACACTGGGGACTCACTGCAGGGGTCCCCGATAAAGGAGGGGTTGGGCTTGCCAAGGTTATTGTAGCTGCAGAGTGGCCAAGCTTTGCACTTGTGTGGTTGCCACTAATTCTTGTCTTGTGGAAATTTGACCGTTTCCAATATAGCACCTCTATACAGAAAGAATCATGAAAGGTTTTTTAGCCTTCCACTGTGTCCCTTGAGGAAGGAGCAGTTTGTTTTCTAAGTACCCCTAAAGTCCCATTTTAATTCCCCCTTGTCCTAAGGCTCATTTATCTTACTGTGGGTTATAGACTGGTTTTAGTGGTTCCTTAGGAACCGGGAATAAGGCTAGGATCTTTAAGGGCTCTAAGGCTGCCCTTCTTGCCTCTCCATCAGCCTTTTGATTTCCCAAAGAGAGTTTAGATGTGTCTCTTTGGTGTCCCTCGTAATGAATGACAGCAACCTGCTTGGGAAGATAGACTGCCTCTAGGAGTTATAAAATTTCTTGTTTGTGCTTTATGGATGACTGTTTATTAGTTAGCAAACCCCTTTCTTTTCAGATAGCTGCATGGGCAAGTAGCACCAGAAAGGCATATTTGGAGATTATATAGATATTTTCCTTTTTGCCTTTTCCTAATGTCAATGCCCACATAATAGCAATAAGCCCTGCTTTTGGAGCAGAGGTCCCTGGAGGAAGGGGTTTGGCCCCAGTGACCTATTGTGAGCTGACAACTGCATAACCTTCCTTATGATGTCCTTCTTGGACAGAGCTACTTCCATCAGTGAATCACTTCTCAGGGTCTTGGAGGGGCAGGTCACTGATGTCCTGTCTGCTTGCATAGGTCTGGGAAATCACCTGTTCACAGGAGTGGCTAACCTCTGATCCTGTAGGCATCAAAAAGGCAGGATCAAGATTAGTGCAAGTCTTTATGGTAACCTCAGCGGTGTCTAGAAGCATGGCCTGGTGTAGTCCCAACAGGTAAAATCTGCTTTGGCCTTTGCCAGAATTTGAGACTTGCCCTCAGTTTTTCAAATAGATCCCTTCCCAGTAAGCCAGTAGGACACCGTGGTACAATTGAAAACTCATGGTTGAACATTTGACCTTCAAAGTAACATATCAAAGCAGGAGTGAAAATTCTCTGAGTAGAGATTGTTTCAACTCCAATTAAGGCTATAGATCTAGGGAAGGGTTTTCCAGAGAAGGAAGTTAAACCAGAATAAGTTGCCCCTGTACCTACCTGTAAATGGACTGGCTCACCCACAACATCCCGGGTCACCCAGGGTTCCTTGCAGGAGATGGTGATGTCCATGGATGGGGTGTTACAGGTTGCACTGGGTCCTTTCAGTCTTCATCAGCATGGGAGATGAGGGTTTTGGCTGGCCTATCCCCTCTCTGGGAGTGGGGATGGTCAGTCCTCCAGTGCCATGAGTCAGGCACATTGGTCATCTTGCACTCAGAGTGGCATCTGGGCAGTTGCTTGGTACAGTGATGTGCCCAGTGTCCAGTCTTCTTGCTTTTAAAATGGAAATTTACCCTGGATTATTTTGGTTTTTCCCTTAGAAGGATTGGGTGTGTTTAAAGCATTGCCAATTGTGACACCTATAATTCTGGCCCTTCTCCTTTTGTCCTCATCTAGATCCTGATTGTTGAACACAGAAAAGACCATGTCCAGCAATTGGGTCATAGGGGCCCTGGGATCCATCTGAAGTTTTTGTACCTTGTGCCAAATATCTGGAGCTGATTGACAAATGAAATGATGTCCCATCAGTGCCTGTCCCTCCTTGGATGATGCATCTAGATTTGTATATTTTATGAAAAGTTTCTACTAATCAGCTATGGAAGACAGCTGGATTTGCCTCTTTGTCCTGTACGGCCCCTCTCACCTTAGCATAATTACAGATTACTAATGTGCCTTTTCATTCCCATGATAAGAGCAGCTATCGTGTCAGACATCATTTTCAGCCCATCACCAGTATTACAGTCCCAGTTTGGTTCTATTGAAGAAATAAAACCTCTCTGGGGCAGTTCGTTCCCTTTTGAAGTATATTGTTCATCTGCACAGCTTTTAGCATCTTCTAGGATTCTTCATTTTTCATCTGGGGTACAGCAAGTGGCCAGAATGAATTGGACATTCACCACGATAGGTCAGAAGCAAATGTCAAAGTGAAAAATGCATCTGCAAACATATGAGGCTCCTCTGAAAGTCAGCCTAATCTTTCTTTGCATTGTTGGATACCTGCAACTTAAAAAGGAACCTGGACTCGAATAGTCTCTTCTGCTCCTAGGACCTCTCTCAGGGGCAGGATGAGTTGTGAGTTAGAGTAAGAGGCACCATTTTGAGTATATTCTGTAGAACTTAAATCTGCCCAAGGAGCACGATGAGGGGCTGAGGAGTAGAGTTCCTCTAAGGTACTAAGCTCTGGTGGACTTCCTGACTCACTTCAATAAAGGGTGACTGATACCGGCCAGAGAATTATAAGGAGGAGGTCAAGGGACCTCCCAGTGTGGTCGTCTTCATTAAACAGATGGGAGAGACCCATATCTCCCTGAGAGACAGGTGGGGATCCAAGGACAGGATCCTCACAGATATCCCTGTCATCCTCAGGGACCACTCTGAATACCAGAGTTTTGGGGCTTTTCCGGAGATAAAGAGCCATAAAAGCCAGAACATAAGGAACTTCATTCCCTTATGCTTTATGCAAAAACAATTTAACTGAAAATTAGTATCATAAATTAAACTGCCATTCTGTGCCTATCTCTTGCCATCCCCTAGTTCATACTGGACCCAAACTATGTTGTAATAATAGAAAAATCATTCCTTTTTAAAACTGGTAGAGTCAAACTGTTCCCACTGATGGCCTGGTGGTGACGTCAGTGGGATCTATGGGGTGCTGTTCATGGTGTTTCCCATGGCTCATCTTCAAGCATAGGGAGAGGAAACCTAGGTCTGGTGTCCTTCAGATGCTGTTCAATGCAGAAGAAGGTGCACTGAGTTCACAAAGCATTCCCTGCGAGCGTCAAGTACTTACCAAGCAGATGTCACTGCTCAGAGCTCTGGGAGAGGCACTGGTGCCTTACTAGAATAGTGGAGCCCTCTGGGGGCTCTCTCAGGCTTAGACTCTCCACGCTGTGACACATTAACTCCTTAGGGAAAAGGGTGAAACCCTCTAGGAGCTCCCTTGGAAACTCACACAAGATCAGGGTGGAGCCCCCCTGGGACTCAGGGACTCCCTTAGCCACTTGAGAATCAATACATTCTTGAAAGATCAGGGTGCAGCCCTCCCAGGGGACCACTGACTTCCTTGAAATGTGAAGCCTCCCTTAGAATCTTCCATGAGATCAGGGTGGAGTCCCTTGGAGGCCCCCTTAGCCATTTGAGCCCAGGAGATAAGGATGGAGCCCTCTCCAGGGGTCTCTTTGAAACTGTAAACTCTTAAGAGATCAGGGTAGAACCCGCTGGGAGAGGGGGGCTCTCTTAAATCAGTGTGCTGCCCCACTGAGGGGCTCCCTTAGCCCCAAGAGAAACAATATCCCTTGAATTTATCCCAGTAATAAAAATTTGGTACTTTGTTTAAGGCAGTAGAGATAGAAGCCTCTTTAAAAAAAAAAAAACAACTTGGAGAAACCTTAAAAAGCTCTAAGTACAAGGATGGTTCTACTTCTGCATACTTACAGCTACTTGAGGTGACCTTTACTGGCTGTTCCTTTGTTCTGCTCAGGCTGTCAGACATGTTTCTAAATTACCTAAATTTCTGTTAGAGAAAATAAACAGAGAAGGGATCTAACCCAATTCAGAAGAGAAGAAGGGAGGAAGCCCATATGTTTCCTAAAATCAGAAGCTTAGCTCTTATCTATAAGAGTGAGATTTACTGGTGACCATAGTGCTAGTTAAAAAAAAAAAAAAAAAAAAAAGACCATGGCAAACATAGTAGAACCATGTGACCAATCAACATGACCAACTAAAATGACCTACAAATATGGTGGAACCCATGTAGCTGACCCACAGGATGAACCAAAGGATAAAGAAAAATGGCCACCATATATGGCAGACCCATGTGACTGTCTTACATGATGAACCAAAATGGCCACCAAACATGGCAGAAATGTGGACATCAATAAAATAAAGCCCTGAGAAAGAGACTAAGGATACCCAGAGATAAAAGGCCATCTAAGGGAAAAGCACAGATGAGAATTTGAGCATAAAAAGGGGTAACCTGGAGTAGGTAGCTACGCAGGCAGGAGACCAAGTTACTAACAGCTATTTTTCCCAAAAGAGTGACATAATTTAGCCAAGAACTGCAGAAAACAGAAACACGAAGACAAAAAGGCGTACTAAATTCTAGACCACACACATGGAACCTGAACAATCTGTTCTGCAACTGGGTTAATAACAGGCTCCCTGGTAGCTCTTTACTGATTTGTACCCACAATGAGTGATTGGAAAATGGAAAAAAGAAGAAAGAAAGGATAGATAAACTTAAGGCAGACCTGTGAGCCTCTTACTGGCTGGGAAAAACACAGGGCCATGTGCTTCCCCTCCCCTGTCCCACATGGTGGGACATACTAGGAAACTGTTCTTGGCACATGAGAAAGCTTCCTGAGTCCCAGGTTCCATTATTTTTTACCACCCTCTTGTTCCCTTCCTCTCCTAACAATCAAAAAAGATTCCAACCCTCTGAAGGATGAAAGCCTGTCCTAGAAGAGAAGGGATGAGAAAGGGGTTGGAGCTTTCTAAGAGAAAAGAGAGAAGGAAGGAAAAAACCTCCTCAGCCATAGATTTTAGAGAAAGAAACAAAACAGTGCCCAAAGGGCTTTACATGATCCTGGCTGGCTTCACCAAAATATGTTAACAGGTTTTGGGTGCTGGAGCCTCCTTGTAGAGGTGATTTATAAGTTCTTTCTGTCCCAAACAAAGAACCAGTCAAGACAAGCACAAAAGGTAGTGAGGTTTTACATTTATTAAAGGTAAGAAAAGACCTATGCTCTCCAGAGCCAATTAAAAGTAGGAAAAGAAGTACACTTTACACGTGAAAATGGATGACTATGAAAGAGACAACACAATGGCCAAGAGCTCAGTGGCAGCCATCTTTTGTATCTCCTTCTCCTCTGGCTGATGACAGGCCTAGGCCATCCTATCAAAAACATGCTCAAGTTCTCTTGAAAAGAACTGAAGATAGCACTATCTGATTGGTTCCAAGTGCAGGACTTTGAGCAATGCTCTGCTCATGCGTCCTGGAACTCTGCGATGGACAGGTCATGCTCATTTCCCCAGCCAGTTTGCCACACCCTAATCTCCTGCCTCAACTTGGCTGGCAGGAATCCTAGCTATTGCTCTATAACTTTGCCATAGACAACTGGGGGAATGAGGCTCACTATGCTGTCCCCCATCCCTTGGCATCTAGCATAGTATCTGGCTTCTAATAATTTAGTAAGTGCATATTGGATTATATGCCCTTCTGCATGTTGAATGAATTCCTACCACAGAGGAATAAGGAGTGGCTTTACTCATAAGCCACTTGTCCAAACACCTGGCTGCCCTAGGGAGAGCCCACCTTTTTTTCCATCTCCTTCCAGTCCCCACCCTCAGGGAGCAGAGAATATCCCAAACAAATTAGCTAAATACAATTGGGCTAAAATGATGGGAAAGAATCAAGGGTGTTTAGAATGATCCCTTAGGGTAAATTTGATTTTTAATAAAGTAAAAAAATTCTCCTCTCTGGGCACAGGGCAATGTCCTTTTTTACCTTCCTCTGGGCCTTTCTGTGGACACTGCTTTCTCCAGCTGTCCATCAACCCTCAGAGTTCAATCTTTCTACCTCCTCAGTTTCCCTGAGTTATGGGCCTGGCTCTCTATCTAGGACCTTTTCGTCCTCCAGAGGGACCTAAAGTGCTTCCAGTGTGTTCAGGGTTGAGCAGCTGTACACAGGCAAAGGACGGTGAGCCAAAGTTGTGGAAGTCCCCAGCAAGCAGGTGTGGAAGGACACACACCCCCAAAGATAACTGGTGTTGGGCAACTGGGATGGAACTGGCACACCCGGATATTTTGTGGTCATTTTGGTTTTTAAGAATGGAACACACACTGGAGTTTTTATTTTTCTTTAGAGGCTTTGGCACAGATAAATGAGAATACCTAGCCCCACTAATGTATTTTCTGTGAAAAGGAAGCTCATGAGCCATTGCGTCGTGTTTGCTTCCTCTTCCACAGCACGTAAAACGCACCACATTTTAAAGTTAACCAGCAGAGAAAACTGGTAAGCATTTTCTCCAATTTTTAAACAATTGAATTTGCTGAGCTACACCCACAATTTAGAACACAAATGTGCTACAGATGGTGAATTCTGTGGAGAAGGCAAATGAGCTAAGGAAAATGTGAAAGAAGCATTTTAATCGATCTCAGTATTTGGCTGGAGGTAATTCGCTCTCTGCCAAAACAGCACAATGGATTTATCTGATTTCCTTTATGACTACTGAGCAAAGGAGAAAAATAAAAGGAAGGATTTAGAGGATTGGACTAAGAATTTCTCAACACAGTAATTCAAAGAGGGTGGAACCTTAATAAATGAAGGATACATTAATTGGAAGTGATAATTAATTAGGAATGATAATTAATTGGAAGTGATGAACAGGGAGGAAAGGTGGATGACAAACGCAGGTGGAGGATATTGTTCTGTGAGTGCGTCTGTCCAGTCTTGGGTGAAGAAAGAACCCTGTCCTCTGTCCCCCCACTGGCCTGCCCATCAATGAGTACCTACTATGTGCCAGTCCTGTACTTTCCAACACATATGAACTCATCTAACCCTTGTATCCCCGTGTGACAACTTTAGTCCTGGAACGCCAAGCTCTAGCATGAAGTTTGTGCAAACTAAATGAATTAGCTAAGAGTTTAAATAAAGGTGTGCCATGGCGGACCATAGAGGTGCCTTGCAAGTCTTTGCTGAGTTTGAGTATTAGTTCCTTAGTAAACACTAATTAAATTGAATCTAAATGGCTTACACACAATACTGAAGCCATTATAATGAGTAGAACAATACTCTTAGGGGGCATTCAGTCCAGCAAAAGATGGGCTAGATATTAAACAAATAGCAACAAACAGCCTCCACTCCTGACACCTCTCCTCTGCGCACACCTGTCTCGACCCACTCTCTTATCCGCGCTCTTCCTTCTAGTGGGACAGCCAGGCTTGGGGTGTGGAAATGCAACCTCCACCCCGCTCTGAAGTGCAGGCTAAGCTGCAGACCGGTTTGAGCTTGTCTTGTGCTGGCTTCAGAGCAGAGACCCACCCCGCTCGGCTCAGAGTGGCTTCTCTGCATTCCTGTGCCCACACTCACCTAGGAGGGCCGGGGCAGAGGCACAGCCCTCTTCCGCCTCTCCTGCCTAGACCACTGACCGCAGCCCAGCCTGCACTTACACAACTGGAGCCCAGGGCGTTGCTCCCTCCTTCTGCTTGGGCTGGGTGGCTTCTGGAGGTGGGGCTAGGAGGTAGGTTCTGCCAGTGTTCATTTTTTCTAGCTCCACCCAGGGAGCCGGTTTGAACACCCCAGGATCAGACAGATTCCCCCAACACACACTGCTCAGTATTCTTCTCTGCTGATATGGAACACTGGAGTGACCCTCTGCTGGGGTCAAGGGCCTTTAGTTTTAGTCCTCTACTCTGTCACCACTGTGGACAAGCCATAAAACCTCCCCAGGCTTTCCCCAAGTGTGAGAGGGAGAAACGATCTCTCCTGTTGTGTGCCTCACAGGAGAGAAAGACCAGCTGAGAGAGTATTAGTAACAGTATCTGTGACAATATTAGTAATTTGTGTCTGGAGTGACTCATGCCTGGTTCCCAAAGTACTAACATCCTTGAGCTGTAGTACATGGACAGTCCTACAGCGAACAGGGCGATGTCCCCAGCCCAGGTTGCTTTCCTGCCCCAACTCCTACGTCACGGAGACTGGGACAGAGGCTCAGCTCCTCTCACAGCTTTGCTGCACTGGGTTAGAGATGTTTCCCTGCTCCAAGGGCTACTCCACCTCTCTTTTGGCTGAGACACACTGGTCCCAAAGCTGTCTGTGACTAAAATACAAGGCATTTCCAAGGGAAATGCATGGACCTAATGGAGACAATTATCAGCTCAGAAATGGCAAGCAAGAAATCCCAAGCAGGATTAAAACCAAAGCCTAAAGTTAGGAAGATTCCTTGAAGGATCTAACAGGTAGAGACAGGCAAAAGGAATGTACTAAAGCCAATAAGAGGAAAAAATATAAAGTAACTCTATGTGCCATCTAAGTCCCAAACTCTTCTCCTTCTCCAATGTCTCCTCTCTCCCAGGGTTTTCACTGAGGTGTTTCATGTCTATAAGAAAGATCATGTGTTTAAACCAAAGAAACAAATCTACAGGAACACATGGACCTACATTAAAGCCCAGTTAACCAAGACATCTAGGCACAAACCTGTAGTCTGAACGAGCCAGACTCATGGACTCAGGGCAGCAGGGGAGGACCCCGGAGGGATGGCACAGTGCTCGACAGAGCAAGGAGGGGAAACGTCTCTTGTAGGGTGGGGGTTTCCACTGCAGGATTTGGAGGAGAGTCTCAGGGAAATGGGGCACAGGGCTGAATTGGTAGTCCTTTCTCATGCAGATGAGAATGGGTGGAAATAGGATTGGATGCTGTCATGAGCAAGGCCAGCTGAGCAATCGGCTACCCTTAGGAATAGGACCATTGAGCACAGTGGGTCCAAAAGCATCACAGTTAGAAAGCAGGGGCACTCACAGAGGCTGCGCGACGCTTCACAGCTGCTGGCTAACTTTAGAAGAAGCAATGCTTCCTGTTAACTTTGCAGCTGGTCTTATCTGTGTCTCTCCTTCCCACTTCAGTGTGGCAGGGCTGCTTTTTAATTTTTCGTTCCAAGTGGATCTTTACCCTTCAATGTGGTACAGGTTTTGTATTCTTTGACCTAGCACTATTGCTTAGAGAACCTTCAGGTGCGATGGCCTATGCACGCTCACATCGAAGGATGCTTGGAGACACAGCCCCTGAATTCAGATAGACTGCTTGCGGTTCCGCCCCTTGCTTATCTCTGAGATCTCCCGCAAGTTATTTACCATCTTTGTCTCTCAGTTTCCTCATCTGGAAAATAAGAAAAGATAAGATGCCTTGCTTCAGTGGGCTGGTGTGAAGATTAACAAATAAAATATGCAAAGCTCTTAGCATGATACCTCGCCCTTATTAGTGTTCAATAAACATTAGTTCCTTTTCTTATTATTTTTATTTTAAAGATACTCTAACTTCTAATTCAAATGACAGATTTGCTACACACATTTTCTGCTCTTCCTTAAGGAGCCCTCTAAATTTTAATAAAGGATTAAGTTATATCAACTCCAAGCAAGGAAGAGATGAGTAGAAATGTCGCTGCCAGCTGGGAGATGTCAACGATTACTCAGAAGAAATGAAGTTGAATGGGGGGGGCAAGAGATGAAGCAGAGAATGGGAGCCCAAAATAAAAAGAAATTTATCTTTAGAAATTAGGAAATGTATTACATGCAGAAGTGAATACGTATGTCTAGATGGACTCTCTGCATGTACTTAGAGTTCAAACTCACTTTAAAGAGTAATATGTACAGCTAATATAGTACTGTGAATACCCGTATGCCACTACCAAGCTGAAGAAAGAGAATAGTGTCACCAGTTCCTTTAATATCTCTGCATTTCTGTGGCTCTCCCTGTTTCCATCTCTCAGTCCTGCTGAGATAACCATTACATCAAATTTTGTGTTAATTCTTCCCTCCTTTTTCTTTATACTCATTCATATATGTAGTTCTCCCTAAGCAATGCATCATTTAGATTTTTCCTATATTTGATCTTTAGATGAATGAAATCATATTTCATATATTCTGTGACATTTTTCATGAACATTCTGCTTATTTTTAAATAACAGTTTTAGCAAGATATAAATTCACATAACAAGAAATTCACTCTTGAGAAATATACAACCCAGTGGCTTTTAGTATAGTCACAAAGGTGTATAACCTTCACCAGCATTTAATTCCAGAACATTTTCATTGTCCAAACAGATGCACTGATACAGCCTTCATTCAGTCACTCACCAATCCAGGCTCAGTCTGGGTGGCCTCTGGCAACCACTGATCTACTTCTATAGAAGACTCGCCTCCTCTGTCCATTGCACATAAATAGAATCACACAATATGTAGCTCTTTTGTGTCTGGCTTCCTTCTTCTAGCATGTTTTCCAGGTCCATTCATATTGGTTCACACTGCATCAGTGCTTCATTCAATTTTATGCCTGAATGATATTGCGTTGTATGGACATACTATATTTCTGTTTATCTGTTCTTCAGCTAACAGACATTTGAGATGTTTCCACATTTGAGCTATTATGAATAATACTACTTTGGACATTCATGCACAATTTCTTGCAGAGATATATGTTTTGACTCTCTTAGAGAAAAACTAGGAGTGGAATTGCTGAGCCATCTACTAATTCTACTTTTAACTTTTTTGTGGGCCTGCAGAACAGTTTGCCACCATGGCTACACATTTAACCTTCAACCCATAACACAGGAGGCTCCAGCGGTGTTTTCAGATGCATTCATGGCGATGCGTATGACTGTCATCGGTCCACTTTATGTCCGCACTGCACTGTTTAAACATTCTACAGTTGGTGCACATTTGAGTCAGTTCCAGTTTTTTGCTGTTATACAGCAAAAACACTTCTGTGACCTTCATATACAGGGCAACTGGTGTAGGTGATCAAGTTTCTTCGGAGTACAGTTGGCCCTCCATATGTGCAGGTTCCACATTTGCAGATTCAACCATCTATGGTTTGCAAAAATTTTTTTAAATCCAGAAAGTTCCAAAGAGCATACCTTGAATTTGCCATGTGCCAAGCACTGTGCTGAATCCCCAGGAATGAAGTAACACGCATTTGCCCTAAAGTATGTGCTCAATCGCTGCTCTTTTTTTTTTTTTTTTTTTTTAATGTGGGTACCGGGAGTCAAACTCAGGACCTCGAGCTTGCCAGCAGGGGCTTGTGCCACTGAGCAATATCACCGGTGATTTTTCCTTTGTATGTGGGTACCAGGAGTCAAACTCAGGACCTCGCGCTTGCCAGGCAGGCACTTATGCAGCTGAGCTGTCTCACCGGCCCTCAATCGCTGCTCTTAGGTACACACATTTCAACTTTATTTACTAATGCTGAATTGTTTTCTAAAATCTCTTTGTAATAATCACTTCTGTCCTCAGCGTTTAAAAGTTACTGCTTCACATCATCTACAACTATGAGCATTATGATATTTCTTTAAATCTTGGCTAATCTGATGAGTATGTTATATTCTGTCATCATGTGCTTCTTTTTTTGGTACAGGGACTTGAACCCAGGACCTTCACATTGAGCTACACCCCCAGCCTACTTTTTATTTTCATTTTGAGACAGGGTCTTCCTAATTTGCTAAACTGCTCAGACTGGACTTAAACTTCCAATCCTTCTGCCTCAGCCTCCCAGAGTGCTGGGGTTTCAAGCACGAGCCACCAAGCCTGGCTTCACTGTGGCTTCCAAACTGGCATTATTCTGATTTCTCGTCACACTGAGCACCTTTTCACACGTTTCTTGACCATTTTCGTTTCTGTCCAGTGAAAAGTGAGGTGTCTTTTCCTGTCTTCCTCTTGTTTTTGTTTATTTTGTTTTGCAGATTTAAAATAATTTTTTGTTTTTTTTTTTACTTTTTATTTTTATTAGGACATGTTTGCAATATATAACAGTTACATTCACCATGGGGAGTTGGTACATGTAATAACACATCTTAATTCTTTTTATTTTTCTTATTCATTTGTATTTTCCTGAGGTTCCAAATCCTTTGTCAGATGTGTCACCAATATATTCTGACAGTAGGTGGCTTTTCTTCCATTTCTCTTCATGATATGCTTTGACAAGCAGTATCAATGAATTCAAATGTAGATAATGTAATGGTGTACTCAAATATATACAGCTTTTCCTTTAGTTTGTAAATTTTGTCTTACTTAAAAAACACTTCTTGATGTCATGAAGTTATCCTATACTTTCTTCTCAATGTTTAAAATGTTTGTCTTTTATATTCAAATTCTTATCCCACCTAGTTTTTTTTTTTTTTAGCTTGTGAATAACAGAAAGCTATTTCTCACAGTTCTGGAGCCTGAGAAGTCCAAGATCCAGATGCTGGTGTTTGGTGAGGGCCCATTTCTTGGCTTATAGATGGTGCCTTCTCAGTGGGTCCTCACCAGAAGGAAGAGGCCTGGAACGTGTTTTTGCACACGGTGAGAATTAGGGACTTGATTTTTCCCCATTAGATGAATAATCATCAGTATCATCCCTCTTAACCTTTACGCTTCCTTCTGTGTGGGGCTGTTCTAGGCTGTTACCATATTCCAGAAATCAATTTGCCTACCTTCTAGAGTGACACAACCTTAATCACTGTAGCTTTATCATAAACGCTGATATCAGAGGGAGCTTGTGTCCTGCCACCCCCCCCAATAATCTGGCTCTTCCTCGGGTTTTAGACTTTCTCGTCCCTTCGCTTTTCCAAACAGACTTTAGGGTAAGCTTGTCACATCCCGCAGAAAACAATGGAATGCTTTCCATTGAAATTTCTTTAATTCTATAAACTAAAATGGAGAAAGTGGATATAATCAGAAAATTGATCTTCCTGTCCCCCAAATACATTGTTTTTCTATTTATTTCAGTCTTCTCTAATAAATTTCAAAAGTTGTATTGTTTTCTACATGAAGGACTTACATACATTTTGCTAGAGTCATTCTTAGACATTTTCTTTATTATTAGAAACTTTAAAATGATATTCTTCTGTTTATTCTTGGTGTAAAATTAAAACTAACATCTGCATATTGATTTTGTGCCTGGACACTTTGCTAAATTTTCTTACTAATTATAATAACAAAGCTGTATATTATTTGGGGTTTCCCATGTGAGATTCATATTACTGGAGAACAGAGTTTCATTTCCCCTTTTTTAATTCTTACACTCCTTCTTCTCCTTCTTCTTGTCCTTCTTTCTTTTCTCCTGTCCTGTGGTGCTGCCTAAAAGCTCCACCAAGATCTTTATTTAGTTCCTGACTTTTAAGACACAAAGATGTTAACACTGTCTTTTTTCTTGTTCATAGATTTCCTTGATTGGGAGAGGGAATTACTTTCTAGGGATAGTTTCTAGGAGGTTAGTTTTTATTGACAATAAATAAATACTGAATGTCTTCAAATGCTTTTTCTAGCCCTGTGGAGATGATTATCTCTTTAAATCTCCTAACGCAATAAATCATATGAACATGTTTTCTAATATACCTTCCTGGAATAGAGCCATATATTATTCTTTTAAACACGGCTGGATTACATTTGGAATATTTTGTGTAGTTTTTTCATCTATATTCATGAATGAGACAGATGAGTAATTTTTCTTTTTTTACTCTGTGTATGTGTAGCTTGGGGATCCAGGTTTGTGTACAATGAATTTGGGAATATTGGCCCTCCCACTCTCTTCTATAAGATTTTGAGTAAGTTTGTGTTACCTATCTCTGTCTATTGAACACTTGGTAGAACTCACTTGTACAATTGTTTGGGCCCAATGTTTTCTTTGATTCAGTTTCTTTAATAATTATAAAATCATTCCAGCTTTCTGTTTCAAGTAACAGTGATCATTACCAGTTTTTTCCTGGGAGTTTGTTAATTTCACCTATGAATTCAACTTTACAGGCATAAATTTACTTATAACATTCCTTTATTCTTTTTGATCTTGGAGTTAGCCCTTTTCTCATTCCTGAGGTTATTTGTGGGCACCTTTGTTTTTCTTGCTTGGGTGATCTTGTTAAAGCTTTAGTCTCTATATTTTGTGTTTCTTTTTTATTTTCTAAGTGTTGTTTTTGTCTTATGCTTTCATTCTTCTCCCTCCTTTGGGTTTTTGCTGTGATTCTTTTTCTAACGTCTTTATTTACATATTTAATCCAATTTAATTAATTAATGTTCAGCTTTTCTCCTCTTTTAAATACAAGTAATTTAAATTTATAAATTTCCCTCAAATTTCCACGTTAGTTTTGGAACTTAGCACATTTACTGTTCTAATTCATACTATTTCTGTTTTAGACTTTGAGATATTAGAGGTCACTTAACATTTGCAAATATAAAGCTTTTTAAAAATAGGTGCGTTTTTTGGGGCCGGTGAGATGGCTCAGCAGCTTAAGCGCCTGCCTGGCAAGCGCGAGGGCCCGAGTTCGACTCCCGGATCCCACATACAAAAAAGGGGCCGGTGATATCGCTCAGCGGCACGGGCGCCTGCTGGCGCACGAGGTCCTGAGGTCGACCCCCCGGTACCCACAAAAAAAAAAAACAAACAAAAAAAAACAAAAAAAAAAATAGGTGCGTTTTTGTTACTGAATTGTAACAGTCTCTTGTGATTACATAACAAGTTCTGTTTGATGCTGATTCATTAACTTTGACAAAGTTGATTTATACAAGTGAGTTCTATAACAGTGGTCAGTTTTTGAAATATTTTTGTGTACTGTTTTAAAGAGTGCCTTTTCTTTAGTTAACTATAATATTAAGTACATGTCCATTAGATCAAACTTGTTAATTATTTTATTTAAAAAGATATTTTTAGAAATGCAAAGGCTGGACAAAGCCTATTATGCTTCCTTTGGTTAATAAATTATTCATAATAGGCTCCCACGGATACAGGACAAAGGCAAGCCAGAAGAACACACAGGAGCAGAGAGCAGTGGCTGGCACTGCGGAGAACAGTGACACCTTGGGTTGACAGCTGTGCAGCACATCTCATGAACTTTTCTGTATAAATACCTGTGACATGTTATTATTTTATAATAAAATCTATTTTTCGTGGCAGCTTGTTCCCATTTCTGCACAGCTGTCTGTGGAATTGGTTTTGATGAGAGCAACACTGGGGAACTCTCTCCCCGTAAAAGGGGAGCAGAGAAGTTGCCAGGCAGGGGCTGAGGGAGAGGAAATTCCATGCCAGCACCTGGAAGGGCAGGGTGAGCAGCGGGACAGGACCCATCCTTAGCCGGTGCTCTATTAATAGACAGCACACCTGTCCCCCAGGGACTCCAGGCAGCAAACTGTAGTTCTACACCTGCTGAGAAGGGGACACTTGAGACCGTCATGCTAAGTGCAATAAATCAGCCATATGAGCTTAAGTATTGCATGGTCTCTCTTACATGAGAAACCCAAATCATAAATAAAGACCAAAATAAAAGATAGATCACAGGAAGAAGGGTGGCCTTTCTCAAAGGGGAAGAGGATCAAGAGATGGAGAGGGGAGGGAGGAGAGGGAAAAGGGAGGAGAAATGGAATTAAGATGTGTTATGTACAAGCACCAACTCCCCCCAAGGAATGTAAATATTATGTCCTGCAAATATGTACTAACAAAAAATTTTAAAAAAGAAAAAAGAAGAGGACATTCTGCTTGAACCTTAAAAAGCCTGGTTAGAAAAAAATTCATGATATGATTACAATCATGTGCACGAATACATTCAAATAATATAGTACCGACGGGGTTACACGCGTCGTAGGGAGGGTGCCGAGTAAACAATCAGAGTGCTGGGAGTTTGTTGAGAAATAGGTGGAGTGAACTACATGAATGCATAGATTCATTCTAGCCAGAAGCCTGTGCAAGGTGTGCCTCGTGCCAATTATGCGTATTAGATTTCATTATGTGCTTGAGAGAGGAAGGGGGTGGGGAGAGAAGGGAGGGATGCAGGCACAGCTAAGGTTTTAGAAGGTGGTCCCCGGGGCCAGCAGCACCGCGTCACCCGGGAACTGCTGGAAATACATTCTCCGGCTGCACCCCAGACCTTCTGAGTCGGAAACGCCGGAGTGGGGCTCAGCAAGCTGTATTTTAACAAGCCCTCTGGGAGATGCCGATGCAGTTAAAGTTTGAGTTTTGGGCTGACCAAAGGCACCGGAAAAGCTGTCGGGAGCAGGCGGCGGGTGAGGAAACTGGCTTCCTTGGCCGGAAAAAGCCCCGTTGAAGCCGAGTGCCGAGACGGGGTCTTGGACAGACTTCCTAGCTCACCTTGCTCGACCCTGGTCTTCCGCAGTAATCAGGTGAAGGCGGCTGCGTTCCATTACTGCGAGTCTGGCGGTCAGCACGGGGGCCGCGGGCCAGCCCCCATCCCGCGCGTCGCAGCAGGTGTCAGGAGGTGCACGTGGGCAACCTCGCCAGTGACGAGAACGGCGTGGGGAAACAATAATCCCTGTTCTCGAAATCTGCGGGACGGAAAAGTTTCTTGGGACCAGGCAGTTAGGATGTGATGTGTGTCATTTGGCCACAACCTTGGAGAAGGTGCCCAGCAGTCCGAATGCCCTCTCCTGGACCAACCCTCAGCCTCCCCAGAGGGTGGTCCCCTGGGAAGGAAAGTCCTGCCGTCTTCCAGTCAGCCAGCCTGGGGGAACAGAGTTCTTTCTCTCCCACCGCCTTGCCTCCCGACTAACCCTGGCCAGCAGATGGGGTCCATTCTCAGTAACGATATCAAGGGTTGGTGGGAGACCAACATTGCAATCAGAGGCTGGGGAAGGCTATTACTGGAGGGAAAATAGATTAAGTTTCTCTCACAAACTACACGGCTGGTATCTACATATAACTAACATGAAGGAAAAAATTACCTACACTCTCTTCACTAACATCAATCAGCTCCACATGCGCCCCTTTCCGTGTTTTTATTCATACCCACAGATAACGTTCAGTAGTAAGTTTTAGGGTTTTGTAGTAGACTGACATTTTGATGCATTAATGAATGAGTTTACATTTTTGTTTTGGTTCGTGCTGTTGTGTTTTACACCTTAGTTCTCCCTAGACTGTCTCTCGAGGTGGTTGTTACAGCGGAATCAAATAATAAAATTCTCAAAGGGTGGGCTATGAATCTCGAAAGTTGAGATCTAGGCTACAGACAAAAGCATTTGGAAGAAAGCGAACAGTCAGAGTCAGCTTTCTCTCATGCCAAAGACTTGGTAAAGCTCGCTGGGCTGGGACAGGAGTCCAGGAAACCAGAAAGAAGGAGACGCATGTCTGGAGCTCCCATCCGACCTGGATGCCCAGGGCCCTGAGGTGACGTGGGGCCACCTTCCCGAAAGAAGCCTAACAGGTGGCAAGTGTCACAGAGTTCAGTCCGCTCAGCACCCTGCTGTATAGGACCCCACTCAGATGTGCAGACCTAAGGCAATCTAGAATTTCCCCTAAGCCTGGAGTGGCTTCATGATACAAACTGAATGTAGCAGAGAGGCTGGCCCGAAGAACTTTTGTATTCAGAACAGAAGACAACTCTGGTCCTTCCTGGATCAAGGAACAGAGAAGATGGAAGCTGATGGAGGTCCTGGCGGGGGCCAGAGAGAGGATAGGACCTCAGGGGAAAGCAAGAAACAGGGGCAGAGGGGACGGTCACAGAACAGAGAGTCTCCTAACATGACCCAGAATCAGCACCACAGGGCCCACCAGACACGTGACACTGAGCACAAAAGGAGTTGAAAAGGAAAAAAAAGTCTCACTTATAGAAGATTTTAAAAAGTTACACATTTGCCACAGTTCGTGATGCAGTCTGTGTCATCCTCATTAGGATCATATAATGGTTTCTTATCTCATAACCTTCAGTGATTACTATTTCAAGAGATTTATCCTCATCAAGTGACTACTGTATTTTAATCATTCTCCTATTGAAAATGACAGCCTTATTTTAAAATTTTTAATATAGTAAGTATATTATTTTTAATACAGCAAAATACTTTTCCCACAACATTTTTTTGCCACCTACGATTATGCCGGACGCTGGACTACCCTCAGGAATTCAGACATGAAAACACAAAACACAACATCCCATTGTCTGATGGGAGAGTTAGGTGTGCAAAATGATCACCACAAAGCAATACGGATGGGACTATAAAAGGCGCTTATCATTTGTGCCTTCTTTTAAATTATTCCTAGGATTGAGTCCTAAATAGTAAGATTCCTGGGTTATAATGACAAATCGCTTTTTCTCAAGGTATCAATTTGATATGCAGTGAATAAAGTTTCTGCTTTATAACATGTGTAATATCCCCTGCTTGGGAAATACTTTCAAAGGCTTTTGTTTTCATTTACTTATATATATATTTATATCTATCTATCTATCTATCTATCTATATATTTCTTTTTTTTTTTTTTAATATGCGGGTACTGGGAGTTGAACTCAGGACCTCATGCTTGCCAGGCAGGCACTTATGCTGCTGAGCTATATCACTGGCCCTTACTTATATTTTTTAAAAATTTAAATTCTCTATCTCTGTCTCTGTCTTTAAACCTGTCTCTGAATCTGTCTCTGCCTCTCTCTCTCTCTCTCTCTCTGTCACACATACACACACACACACACACACACACACACACTCTTGCTACGGTCTTGCTATGTAGTCCTAGCTAGCCTTGAACTTGCTATGTGTTCCAGGCTGACCACAATCCTCTCTCCTCAGCCTCCTGAGTGCTTGAGCTATAGACATGCACCACCATGCCCAGCTTTTCTATGATTTTAAAGCTTAGAAAATTCTTCATTTAAAGATATGATGCCTACTCATCTCAATTTTCTGCTAGAAACAGATTTGAATTTTTCAATTGTCTAATTATTTACTCCATCTGGAATTAAATTTAGAAGTTCATTGGAGCAATTTACTTGTTAAACTGCTAGCTAAAGCTATTCTTTACTTAGTATTTGGTGACATGTGTTAAACATAAAATTCTCTCTGTAAAAGGACACCACTGTCGAGATATTAACCTGGTGACTCCTGGACTCTGATTAGCTGGTGGCTCCCTTAAATTGAACCCCTGGTGCCCAGGGCTTCTTGGGAACTGAGAACCATTAAGGACATGGGTATTACAATTTGGTATTCTAGGTTACTCTGAGAAAGTAATTTAAACAGAGAACCAGCCATAGGGCAGATAGAGAGACACGGAACATGACGTGAGCCAGTGCTCACCGCATGAGAAAGAGAAGCCCTTCTAGTGCTCCTGGTGAGAGCAGGGGAGAGGGGGAGAAGAGAAAGGCAAAGGCTCACCTGGACTGTTCTGCCCTTGAAACAGGTGTCTTGGGGCAAGAGAGGGCAACGTGACTGAAACAACCAACCAGATAGATACGAAGAGTGTGAGAACTTCAGGGCCTTCTTCACTACCTGGGCAGAGCTTGAGAAAACTATAATCCTGGCAGAGAAGCCTTTGCTGAGGGGGATGCTGCCTCCAACATGTCACAAGAAAGAGGGAGCAGCGAGCACTGAGCCATGGGCTAAGAGCAGCCTGCAAAGATCCACACGCCACGGCATATTGGAGCAGCGCCATCTAGTGTCTGCTGGCGCACTATGCTTCTGGTTTCCATTGCTATAACAAAACACCTGAAGCTAGGTGCTTTGCAAAGAAAAGAGATTTATTTAGCTTAAAGTTTTGGAGGCTAGAAGTCTAACCAGCATGCACCAGCTCTGGCAAGCCTGTATGGCTACATCACTGCATGGCAGATGGAATCATGGCAGGAGTGCATGTGAAGAGGAGAGATCATGGTGTAATGGTTGATACATTGTGTCAACCTGAGAAGTTTAGAAGTTTAACTAAGTGACTCAGCAGGGGGCCAGGGTCCTCACTTTGTAAATATCCTGAGCTTGTGCAAGAGGAGGGCAGGGAGATGGTGTGAGTGCTACACCCACGGTGGGGGGGAGTGTAGCCTGCTTACAACATAAGAGAGGAAAAGAAGCTTGCTCTTCTCCCCTTTTGCTCTTGTTGCTTTTACTGTCTTCTGCTGCCTTGATCTGTTGCCCCTGTGCCATGTGCCACCCTGCTTTGGAGCCAGCTGATTATGGACTGAAACCTCCGCAAATTGTGAGCTAAATAAACCTTTCCTTCCTTAATTTTGGGCATCAGGTATTTTGTCCCAGCAATGAGAGAAAAGTAACCAAGACCCATGGCAAGGCAGGAAGATAGAGCCAGAGGAGGGGCCTATCTTACTCTTTATAACAACCCACTCTCATGGGAACTAGCCAGGAACCCACAAAGACTACTTAATCCCTCTGAGGACAGCACTCCTAATGACCCAGTCACCTTGCACTAAACCTCCCTCTTGAAAGTTCCACTGTCTCTTGACACCACCTCATTGAAGACCATGGGGACCAATCCCTCCACACACGAGCCTTCGGAGGACCAGCCACATCCAAGCGGTAGCACATTTCATGGAGTTGAGTGACGGCTGAGAGATGAGAAGAGACCTCGGTTCCAAAGGAGGAAGCTCAGCGTGTGGAGAGCTTGTCATCAGAAGCAGTGACAAAGACGGAGGGTAGGTGGCCAGTGCCACAAAGATGCCCACTGACTAGGAGGGTCGAGCTGGTTATGCCTCATCACCAAGCAGGATGCAGGCCACCTCAGCTCTGAGCAATCCTGCCGCAGCCAGACACCAGCAAGGGAAGAGGCAGGAGAAACTCCTTCTGGCTATTCGGAGCTTGAGCTTTGACTTGACTGCTTTACCTAAGAGATCTGAAAAAATGAGAGACTAAATTCTTGCTAATTGGCAGGTTGAAATGTCTTGCTAATGGCACTTGATCCCTGCTATCAACAGAAATGATCAGACTAAGAAATACCACCACTACCACTATACACACACACACACACACACACACACACACTTAGGCTTTCCTTGGACTTTTTGAGCCTTTAAAGTCAGAGCCAAACTTTCAGTATATTTGGAAACTGTTACGTCCACAGGCAGCGTCAAAAGTTTTTTCTTTTAATAGGTATAGCTGGGATTTCTTTATTCTCTGTGTCAGAGAAACTCGAAACCCTTCCATGTACTGACAATCTTGTATGAAGTGTGTGGCGGCCAGCGCAGGTCCTACAGAAAGCTTCGTCCTAGGAGTTAAACACAGGAGCATGGGACAGTTAGAAACTCCGCCAAATTTCCCTGGGAAAATACTTGCATGTGCTCATATCCCTGGCTTTCCCTGGGGTGGCAGCCTGAAGCCTGGGACCATCCTGACTTAGCGGCGTCCTGCTGAGGGGACTCCAGCATCCCTCTAGCCATGGAGTCTTTCTGGCACAAGGTGGCAGCAGCTGCCCACAATTGACACACCACAGCTTGTGAGCCCTGAGGATCTGGTGGCAGGAAAGTGGCCCATGTGCTGAGACGTCAGCACCACAGATGGTGGAAACTTGGTCCCGAGAGGAGGACAGAAGCAAGTCCTTGCCAACATAATGATGTTTGTTCTGCATGAAAAATAGAGTCCACTGTGCTAAGTCACTGCAATTTTAGGGTTTTTCTACTGCACCCGCACAGCGGTAAGAAGCCTGACTTATCACCTGGGTTTGGCTTTCCTTATCAGCTCCCAGCCAGAACACTGCAAAGAAAAGCTCAGCTAAGCACATCCCAGCCGGCCAAGCCTGCACGAGGCTCCAGAGGTCTGCTGAGGCTTTGGATAGTAACAGGACTCTTGGCTCTGTTCTCTGCCACTTCCAAGCTATCTGACCTTGAGCAAACTAGGTGACCTTGGGCAAACAAGGTAGCCTCTGTGCCTCATCTTCCGTACCTGTGAGACAGGATTCTACTCTCATCTGGTTTCTGTGACGAGTAACTGTGAAGACACATACAGCGGGGGAAGAACTCCTAGCGCGTTATCTTCATAGTGGCTGGGCTGTAGGTTCACACCCTTGGACACACACGAAGCAGGGGCTGAGCACTGGTCTCTGGGGCTCCCCACCCCACCACCACCAGGAAAGGACTGCACAGCTCTCCCCCCAGACAAGTCTCAATTCAAATTCTTCCTTCTCCAACTCTTTCTTTCGTGCCGTTGTCTTTCTTTCCAGGACACTAGGGGGTGCTTCCAGACTGACACTACCCAAGACTCCAGTTCAGATTCTAACTCCTAGGCCAGTCAGCAGTTGGCCATACAGGGAACGGCTCACTTTGACCAAGAAGATAGGCTCCTTGCCATCAGAATAGCCGACCTACCTTAAGGTGCAAGCACAATCTCCTATTTCCAACCTATCCCAGACCCCTTCCTCACAGCCTTATTCTTCTCCTTCCTAATAGTTACCAACTTTTGTAAATGACTTAACATCTGTACACACCTGTGTCTATGCTAACATCCTCCCCACCAGACTATGTGGGAAGGGACACACCTGTTTTGTGCACTATCCATTCTCAGTACCCAGCATAACACTCCAGTACACAGAGCTTCTTGATAAACACTTAAGGATTCATTAAACAAATCCCCCATCAGTTCTTACCTCTTCCTCACAGCCCCTCCCTCCTCAACATCAGTCTGACCTTGTGCTACTTGTCCCTAGCATCCAAACTCAGCACCTTTGTGTAACTGTCAGTTTCCTAACAGATTTTCATTGTTCCTCATTTTTCTCTAATGTATTATGTCTGCCACTACCACCCTGCTCAAAAACCATACCCACATGTCCAGTTCCCAAATGCCTTTAAGATATGCTGATGGAAAAATTCGTCTAGAAGGGGGCAACCCAGATAGGGATGAAGGGTTGAATCTCCCTGAAGCTCCAGAATTCATATCCGTGGCGGGGGTACAAATACTGACTTATGAGGTCATCACCATGTTTACATGAGGTCATAGCAGGCATGGCAGGGAATGGCAGAAATTAGACATTCTAATAAAAGACGGTTATTTGTATTAATAATGCTCAGTACTTTAGTCCAAAGGAATGAGGAACATTCAAGTAAATAAGCAGAAAATCTACGGAACTATTACAAAAGCTACTAGGGGAAGAGGGAGCAGATTTAATTCCATATTTCTCCTTTCCAAAGCTATAAGTAATACCAGTAGGTTGGAATTAAATGAGTTAGATACTTCTCAATTCAAATTTCCAAAATGTTACAAATATTTGAAAATGGAATTGACCTGAGTTCTTTGTCATTGGAATTAATCAAACTGAGGCTGAATGCCCACTTTTAAAAGAAGGCTTTGAAGATATTTTGCCTTAAATGAAGTTTTGAATTAGGTCACTTCCAACTAAGGTCCCCTACTTTACAATTCTATAAGAATCCCTTCCTAACTCTTCTGACCTATTAATTTCTCCCATTCTTTGGAGGTCTTTTTTGGGGGGATATAGAAGTACTGTATTGATATTTGAATTTTTATATTGATTCCACAATTAAGGTGGTTAAAAAAGAAAACCTAAACAGGGATGGTTCAACATACACAAATCAATAAATGTAATAAATCATATCAACAAAGCCAAAGACAAAAATCACACAATCAATAGATGCAGAAAAAGCATTTGACAAGCCCCAACACCCATTCATTATAAAAACTTTACAGAAAATCAGAATAGATGGTCTTTTTTTTTCTTTTTTCTGGGTACCAGGGGTCGACCTCAGGACCTCGCGCGCCAGCAGGCGCCTTTGCCACTGAGCATATCACCGGCCCTTTTCTCGTATGTGGGTTCTGGGAGTCGAACTCGGGCCCTCGCGCTTGCCAGGCAGGCGCTTACACAGCTGAGCCATCTCACCAGCCCAGAATAGATGGTCTTTATCTCAATCTGATAAAAGTCATCTATGATAAACCGACAACCAACATCATACTAAATGGTGAAAAACTGAAAGCTTTCTCTTGAAAGTCAGGAACAAGACAAGGATGTCCAGTATCACCACTTCCATTCAATAAACTTCTGGAAACATTAGCTAGAGCAATTAGACAAGAGACAGAAATAAAAGGAATAAGAATAGGAAAGGAAGAAGTTAAATTATCATTATTTGAGGACGACAAGATATTCAACACAGAAGATCCCAAAAACTCCACCAAAAGACTTCTAGGTTTAATAACCTAATTCAGTCCCATAGCTGGATACAAAGTCAACACTCAAAAATCAATAGCATTCCTGTACACAAATAACAAACTCACTGAGAGAGAAAGTAGAGAAACTGCACCTTTCATAATAGCACTGAAAAAAAAATGAAATACTTAGTAATCGATCTAACAAAGGAAGTAAAAGATCTCTACATTGAAAACTACAGTACTCTGAAAAATGAGATTAAAGAGGATATCAGAAAATAGAAAGCTATCCCTTCCTCTTGGGTAGAAAGAAATAACATAATAGAAATGGCCATACTCCCAAAATTATCATACAGATTTAATGCAATCCCAATCAAAATACCATTAGCATACCTTACAAAACTAGAGAAAACATTCTTCAAATTCATTTGGAACCAGAGGAGATATAGAATAGCAAAAACAATTCTGGACAACAAGGGAAAGGCAGGGGGCATCACAATCCCTGACTTGCATTTATACTACAGAGCTACTGTGATAAAAACAGCATGGTACTGGCAAAAAAAGGCAGACTTGAGGATCAATGAAACAGATTAGAAGACACAGACACAACTCCAAACATACTCAACCACCTTATCTTTACAAAGGGGCCAAACACTTTCACTGGAAGAAAGATAGCCTCTTTAATAAATGGTACTGGAAAAACTGGCTCTGCACATACCGAAGACTAAAACTAGACCCACGTCTCTCACCATGCACTAAACTAAAATAGAAATGGATTGAAGTTCTAAATATTAAAACAGAAACTCTAAAGCTGGTGAAAGAGAGAACAGGTAGAACTCCTGAAGACATAGATGTAGGCAAAGACATCATGAACAAAACCCTAATTGCACAGGAAGTACTACAAAAATCAACAACTGGGATCTCATCAAAAGCTTTAGTACAGCAAAAGAAATCACCAACACAGTGAAAAGACAACCCACAGAGTAGGCAAAAAATCTTAGCTAGTTGTTCCTCAGACAAAGGACTAATATCTAGAATATATAAAGAACTCAAAAAAAGTCAGACCCCCAAATTTAAAGACCCAATCCAAAAATGGGCATCTAATAATGGATAGACATCTCTCAGATGAAGAAGTACAAGTGGCAAATAAATACATGAATAAAATGCTCAACATTACTGGCCATTTGAGAAATGCAAATTAAAACAATGCTGAGATTCCATCTCACTCCAGAAAGAATGGTTATTATCAAGAAATCAACCACTAACAAATGCTGGCTGGACTGTGGGGAAAAACGAACCCTTCTCCACTGTTGGTGGGAGTGTGGACTGGGGCAACCACTGTGGAAATCAGCATGGAGACTTCTCAAAAAACTAGGACTAGAGGTCCCATTTGACCCAGCTATTCCCCTTCTTTGTATCTTCCCCCCAAAATTAAAAGCATCATACCACAGAAATATTTGTGCACCCATGTTTATAGCAGCACAACTTATAATAGCTAGATCTGGGAAACAACCCAAATGCCCATCAACTGATGAATGGATAAGAAAAGATGTGTTTTTTTTAATATACATACAATGCAGTACTACTCAGACATAAAGAAGGATAAACTTGAGACATTTATAGCTAAATGGAAGGACCTTGAGATGATATTCTTAAGTGAAATAAATCAGACACATGTAAATATCGCATTGTCTCTCTGGTGTGACAAACTGAAAGTGTAATAAGAACCAAATGTATAGTAGATATTGTGAAATAGGAAGAAATTGTTCAAAGGAAAGGGGGAACTAGGAGGGGGAAGAGTGAAATGAAGGAAGGGAAAAGGAAAAAAATGAGAAAAGAAGGATAAAATGGAAACAAAGATTTGTAAATAAGGAGGGGGAAAGGGGTTGAAAGGAAGGGAGGGGAACGGGAAAAAAAAGACCCAAATATATCATGTACAGGTACAAACTCCCTATGATGAACGTGATCATTATGTATAACTAAATTGTACCAATAAACTTAATTAAAAAAAGAGTAATGATCTCTGGAGATAACTTATCTCCTCAAGTTAAGTAATTTTGTCAGTATAGAGCTTGAAGGTAATAGTGTGAACAAACAACATTTATTTAGAACTTAAATCAGGACACTTTCCTCTTGATAATGTAGCCTCTCAATATAGCAGAAGTGCAAATTAAACATATGTGCTCCTTTCAGTATTTAGAAGAGAAATGGTCCTTGAGAGCCCCTTAGTTATCGGCTCTTGTGGGCTTTCAAGCAAATTAGGCAATTCACCTAACCTCTCTGTAAGGGAAACTTGGCTCTGCTCTTTCCAGTTCAACGATATGTATGTGCTAAAGTGTAAAGAGAATGGAGACATTGCGGTGAGGGGACAGTAGGACCCTGGAACTTTGCGTGGTTACCTGGATGGATGGGTGGCCCTTAAACTCTTGAACTCTCGGAGTCCTCCAGACCTTCCAATATTGCAGAATTTGGCCATCTATGAAGAGTTAAATACACTCTCCCTCCCTAGATTTCCCACTCCCGCGTTGTTTAAAGGCCAAACTACCGTCCTGTTCCCAGTTTGTGAGCAGATAACTAGGGTTAAGTCACTGCATGATCCAAGCAGTATGTGCTGTGTCTGATAAAGGAAGAAAGGGACTATGGACCCCAAATGAGCTGCAAGCCCTAGTCGACACTCACTAGCACAGTCGGAGGAATTTGTCTGGGACTGGATCCTCACGGCAGTGGATCAAGGGGCCCAGAACGTGAAAGATGGGACGGGGGAGCATTTATAGATTTGGGAAAACACTCCAGAAAAACAGGATTGAACATGCTGTCAAGGACCCTGGGAGGTGATGTGACCTTGCTATTCAAATGCTTCCTAGAAGTGTGGAAAAAGTGATGATGGCCCAAGCTGGAGGAAGTTGAAATGCCAGGACCACCCAACTGCCAATGGAGGAAGAAATGAGAAAGCAGGCTGCTGTGGATAGAGCACAAACCTGGAAGACCTACCAGGTGGTTCTTTTCCTTAAGAAGGCCCAGAGTATGATGTCTTAAGCTCTTTGGGGAAGATACCTAGAAGGAGCATAGCTAGATGATGTGGAATTTCTAATTTTGGTTCTTCGAGAAATCTCCATACTGATTTCCATAATGGCTGTACTAGTTTACACTCCCAGCAACAATGTAGAAGAGTTCCTTTTTCACCACAGCTTCACCAGCTTTTTGTTTGTTTGTTTGTTTGTTTGTTTTTTGATGATGGCCATTCTCTTTGGAGTAAGATAGAATCTTAGCATTGTTTTAATTCTCATTCCTGTGATGAAAAATATAATGTTGAGTGAAATAAACCAGACACACATTTAAATACCAAATGGATCTCTCATTTGAGCAAGGCCAAGTACAAATGAAGAAAATAATAAAGGATGGATAGGAGACAAGGGAACGGATCTCGTACAGATGGGAAGGAGTCCAAGCAACTAAGAGCAAGGAATGAGGGAGAGGGGAAGGGGAAATAATTAGAATAACAATGTGCCATGTATAGGAACCTAATGACCTCAAAGAATATAAACATTATATGCTATAAACATGAGCTAAGATTAGTAACATCAACAAGAATGAAAATGAGGAAATGGGAATTAGAGGAAGAAGGGAGCAGGAAGCAGGGATTAAAAAAAGAAACAAGTTGTATAATGTTTTTTTTTTTTTATTTTTTTTTATTTTTTTTTATTTTTTTTTTATTTTAAAGAGAAGAAAAAACAAAACAAATCAAAAGAAGAACAAATTTTCAAACAAACATAATAGGAGGGTAACAATGGTTAATACATTACGTATTACTATCTTTAAGTTAGTTATTCAGGACACCAGACATTAGCATTCAATTGTCCAAACATTATACAAGTTGTATAATGTACATGTGCCCACTCCCCAAAGTGATTGTAAACTGCAGGTGCTGCAAAGATGTACTAATAAAAAAAAAAGGCCCAGAGTACCCACCATTCACAAAAGCCAAGACCAATGAGCTAGTGCGAAGGACAGCAGCATTGCTGGGAAGAGCAGCTGGAGCTGTCCTCTGGAAGCCAGGGCTTACGGACAGGTGGGTAGAGAATCTGGCTTAGTGGTGCCGATGGTGATGACAGGCTCAGACTCAACGAAGCCGGGGGATGGCATTTAACTATACAAGCCGGGTGGAGCAGTTATCATGCTGAGCAAAGGGCTGGTGTGGTGGCCAAGGGGGCCTGACACATAGGATTATGGAAATTATTAAAGGAACACAGAGTTACTAGAGCCAAACTATATACTCAACCATCAAGGGCATTCCTGAGCTTGTACCATTAGAACTTTAGAGGATGGATGATGAGGCATCTGAGGGCAGCAGGCCCCAAAAATGTCATGATCCCTTAGATACTTCCTGAACCTGGGCCAGTTTTAACGCTCAGACTCAGCTGAGTCCCCAGGAGGAAGAATCCTGCAACCCCACAGCAAACAGACCCAGCAGTGATACCATGAGTCCTTCCCAGAGGGACCCATAATTATTTATTCAGGTACACTTGGAAAAGGGGACTTCCAAATATTCCAAGGACCCCTGGACATAGGGTCCAATCTGACGTGGTACCCTGAGAACCAAATCATTATGGTTAACTAGTGGGGAGCCAGGTAATAAATATATTCCTGGCAAAGATCCAGCACACACCCCGTGGCGAGTTCTCCAGTCTCTGAATGTAGGACTGGGATTGCTGTCACTATCATTTGGATCACTGGGTCCTGCACCTGTGGGTTAAAGCTGTCATAGTGGGGCCACGTGAAGGCTTTGAAACTCCCTGTCCCTAGTAAACACAAAACAATATCACAGGGCAGGGGCAATGCTGGATGTTAGTACCACCCTCAAAGACCCAAAGGATACCAGGGTGATAGTTCCCATATCTCTATTTAATTCAATAGCTGGCCCCTGCATAAAACACATATCCCCTAAACAATGACAGTAAATAACCACAAAGTCAACAAAATAGTAGCCCCAATTCCAGCCACCGTGACCATTTACTTGGGATGAGCAAATTTACCTGGTCTCAGGTACAAGACATGCAGCTGATTTGGTGAATGCCTTGTTTGCTGTTCCCATCAGAGAGAGGATTAGAGACCACTTGCTTCCAAATGATGAATAACAGCACATGTGCACAGGGCTACGTAACTCTTCTGCCTTCTGTCACAGTAGAGTCCAAAGGAGTCTGGATCACCTAGGCATCCTGAGGAAGGTCACACTGATCCATTTGATGACGTTGTGCTAATCATGCCACATGAAACAGAAGTGGCTAGTGTACTGGAGACCTTAATTTGACACTTGTGGTTCAGAGGATGGGAAGTGAACCTTACAAAGATTCAAGAGCCTAGTGCACTAAGAATAGTTTTAGGGGTCCAGTGATCGGGGGCCTGCCAGGAAATTGCACCTTTTACTTCCTACCACAATGAAGAAAGCAACACATCGGATAGGTCTCTTTGGTTCAGGAGACAGCATACTCCACACATAGGAATACATAAGGTTTGGATCTAGAGTGTCCCCCAAAGGCTCTTGTGCTGAAGTCTTGGTCCCCAAGTAGCAATGCCCAGAGGTGGGGAAATGATTGGATCATAGGCTCCAACCTCATCAATGGATTAATCTATTACTAAATGGACTATTGGGAGACGGTTGAAACTATTATTGGGAGACGGCAGGAGGTAGGACCTAGTTGAAGGCAGGGGGACCTTGAGGGAATACCCTTGAGGACTATATCTTGTCCCTAGTACCCTCACCACTTTCCTGGCTGCTGTGAGGTGCATAGATTTCCACTGTCACACCCTTCCCCCATGACGGTTCTGCCTCACCACAGGCCCACAGTAATGGAGGCAGCTAATCAGGGACTGAATCCTCTGATGCTATGAGCCAAAATAAACCTTTCCTCTTCCAAGCTGTTTCTCTCAGGTATTTTTTCACAGCTATGGAAGGCTGACTAATAGATAACCCATAAACCAAGTTTCAGGAAAAGCTTCTCCTTTTGAGTGGGGTCCAGAGCAGGAAAAGACTTGGTAGCAGATCCAGGCTGAGCTCTAAGCAGCTCTGCCATTTAGTATTAAAGCTACAGGTGGTGGACTTTGATACTATGTGAACTTTTGGCAAGCCTCAGTGGGGCTTTTGACAGCCTGGCCACGTTGTCCCCTGTGGTTCTTTTGTAAGACCATTGTGCCAGTTAATCTAAATCGTGAACTTGACTCCTGGAGAGATGATTGGATCATGGGGGTGTGGTAGTCATCAGTAGATTAATCTACAGATGTTCACAGCTGACTGTGCTGTTAGGAGGTGGGGACCAGTTGGAGGAGGTGGTCACTGGGGATCTCTTTTGGTCATACTTCCCCTGTGCTCTGCTTCCAGGTCACCATGAAGTCAGTAGCTTTGCTCCACCATGCCCTTTCCCCGTGATATTCTTGCCTTAGAACCAGCTGATCATGGACTGAAACTGTGAGTCAAAATAAACTTCTCTTCCCTTATATTGTGGATGCCAGATATTTTGTCATAGAAATAGGAAAGCTGACCAATACAGCCATAGCATCTTCTTCACTTGCCTTTTGAAAAAAACTTTTGGTGTGATACGAGGCCTTGGTAGATGGTACCTAAACACAAGACACCAAATGGGACCCGTCTGAAATTGCCCTTCATGAGTTGAGAGCTATGATACCTACTAAGACATAAGGTCAAGAAAGTCTGGCAACAATTTATCATTAATTGTAAGGGGTACATCCGGGACGAAGCAAAAGGACCTGGGAACACAGCTGGTGAAGAGGACTAAGGCCTCCATAACAACTACCAACCCCCTTTCACATATCATAAGGGGCCATATAGGAGCACATCTTATAACAGGAGATGGTAGAAGAGGTAAAAGCCCAAGCTTGGTCCATAGATAAGTTTGTCTGGTATACAGGTTCAAATTGCGATGGGACTGTAATATATTCCAATCGCCAGCATAGAAAAGGCACTAAACTACCAAGTAGACAGAATGGCTTGACCATCTGACATTGGCAAACTCCAGCCACTGACCACCCTGGAGCTGGCACAAAGGACACAAGAGGGAAGGGACCACAGTCAGAGGGTTAGAGGCTATGCTTGAGCCCCCCAAACAGCATAGTCTTCCAGTAACAAAGGTAAATTAGCTACTTTTGAGGGGGAGGGAGGTGGTGATGCTGGGGATCAACCCCAAGGCTTCGTATTTGCCAGGCAAGTGCTTTACCACTGTGCCACATCCCCAGCCCTCTGTTAACTACTAGTGCCATTAAGTGTCTGCCAACAACAGAGCTGAACAGCATAAACCTCCATTCCCCAAGAAGACCAGATCAGCTCACCCCCAGCGGCAAGTTAACTAGTACGTCAGGTCCCTTCCTCCTGTAAGGACTGATTCACCATCACAGGGTAAGTTCTCTTCCAAACAGTGGCTTAGCCAACTACTCCTAACCGGTACGAAACACATCCATTTCAAACCCCAGATTCAAGTCACTCTAGAAAGATTATGTTAACCTCTACTAACCATTCTTCCCAGCAATGATCCATACCAACATCGTAGTATGAACTGTAGCTAAGGTTTCAGGCTACTGTATTCCTGTACATGAAATGCTTTCCTGGGATTCTTTACTCTGTGCTTTTGCCAGCAGTCTGTGCACAAACAATAAGCAGTCTCAGCGCTCTCCTGACCGCCTTCAGAATGCCTCCTGTTCCCCAGAGGTTGAAGTTGAACGTTGCTGGGCCACAAGTCTTGCTATCAGCTAAGTATTGGTTCAGGTTGTAAAAACACGCCAAATGCCATTGTAAAATGATTATTTGTGCTGCACAAATACTTTTTTCCTTTGGTATTTGGAGGAGTGACAAGTCTCATTGCTCAATTTCCTTTGTGAATTTCTAGGTAAGTGATCAAGGACTTGTAATGTGGATGTTTTCCAACAATGTTTTACTCAACGCTTAGCATTCTGAATGGAGCTAAAAAAGAAGGTGTGTCTTTCCAGCAAATGACAAAGATTATTTAAAAAGCCTGCAGAGTGGATATGAGGAACAGAAAACATTGCAGTAATATGGAAAGCATATAAGCCTTGACTAGCAAGGAAAAGGAAGGGATTGGGTGAGCTACATGTGTGTACAAAATATATCCGTATATTGCTCACCACTGTACGTTAGAAAATGTGATCAGTAGGGATTGTCTTATAGCGCAAATAATTTTTTTCACTTGCATTAGATTTCTGCTTGCTGGTGATTTTTACTTTTACTCTTGTGAGCGTGGTTAGGTTGCATTTATCTTTTGTTAAAGCTAGGGTTGGAGGCTGGAGATTGGAAGGGCGAGCTGGGAGTCAATAAAGGTCTTCTCAGATTTAACATTTGGTTAATGTATTAGTTAGCCTGATTCTGGAGTTTGGGTCCAGAACTCAGAAAGTCAACAGTGTCATAAACCAATGTAAATTTGCCCCTTTTGGCTTAGTGTTGGGTGAGAAAATTCAGTGACGCCCCCAAAGCAGTAGCTAGTGCAAAGTGTTCGGGTACAGGATGTCAGAAAGGGGACAACACGGCTGTGGGTGAGTGCTCTGAAAACTGGCCCAGTGCATTACAACTATGCTTTTGTCTTCAGTAATGATAAAGTCTTTAAAGTGTTGAAAGGTAGATAAAATAAAGAAAGACATGCTAAGGATGCAAAGTGATTGCATCATTTATAAAATGAAACTTAACATTTACTTTAAAATATGTTTAATACAGAAGTGCTTTTAGACAAATTGATGTATTTTAAATCTTTGAAATGTCAAAATGATGGGGAGAGAGAAGGAAGAAGAAAGAAAGAAGGAAAGAGAAAGAAAGAAAGAAAGAAAGAAAGAAAGAAAGAAAGAAAGAAGGAAAGAGAAAGAAAGAAAGAAAGAAAGAAAGAAAGAAAGAAAGAAAGAAAGAAAGAAAGAAAGAAAGAAAGAAAGAGAGAAAGGGAAAGAGAAAGAGAGAAAGGAAGAGAAAACAAGGAAGGGAGGCAGGGAAAAGGAGGAAAGGAGGAAGAAGGAAGGAAAGGAGAGCCCCTTTTTAATTGGTCCACAGGTGCGATTACACATGGGGGCCCTGGCAAGTGTCCTTGACTTCAGTCTCTAGCAACCCCATTCCTTAGTTGTTGGTTCAAGACCAGCAGGGGCAGGATGATGACATCCTTTACAAGGAAAAGAATGCCCCATAATCTGTTCCTACAGGGAATTACTGGGGTATTTTCAAGTGTATCATCCCTTGGATAAGCCACCCTTACCCGTGTTCTCTTTCCACAAAGATCATCACATTTATCGAATTGTTCTTTGTCCAAGGCATGAATTAGTAACCACCAAGCCTGCCAATCAAGCTGGAGTCAGTGACCCAAACGGCCCAAGTTGCTTCTTCATGGGAGCTGAAGGGGCCAGGTCAGCCACGGGGCAACAACAGCCAGGCAGATGGCAGGGGAATTCCTCTCCGGAATCTTGAAGTTTCCCTTCTGTCCTGCCCAGGTGGTTGCGTCACTTGCTCTGGAGATCCCTGAGTGGGCTGGCTAAGCCGAGCCTCCTAAAAAGTCAGGGACCCTGCACTGGAGGGGGGATGTGGATTGGGCCGTTTTCCTTGAAACATCACTGTTACCACCTTTGAAAAGTTCTATAGGAATAAGAGACAGTAAGGACAAGCAGGAACCAGGATGGCTTCCTCTTCTAAGTAATAAGATCCAGAGAGAGGGACCTGATAGAAGTGGCAGGGCCGTGAGTGGCAGCGCTACGCTGGCCCCCATTCTTCTAGTGCCAGCTCCTGCTGCCATTCAGCACACCGCGCTGCTTCTCAGTCTCCAGGTTCGCAGAAAGTGACTAGAGGACATCTCAACACCAGCATCTCCTGGGATAAGAGTCCAAAGGGATCTTATTTCTGGTCAGATATGGATGGAGAAGACCCACGGAAGCCCCAAGAATGCAAGGTGAGAAAAGACTTTCTGTGGAGGTTGACATCTTGCTCTGAATGCGGCGGGAGTGGGGGGGAGGTTGCAGCAGCAGCTGTCACTTGTGCCCGGGTCCCCCTCAAGGAAGGTGGGCTCCTTTCCCAGAGGCCAGGTAAGGATCCTGGAGTTCAGGCCACAGCGTCTCTCTCCTCCTCTTCTGCTTGGCCTCACAGAGTGAATGGTTCCTTTGAAAGCCCAGGTGAGAAGAGCCAGCACTCATTAGAAAGAGAAGGAACTTGCAGACCATTTAGGCAAAGCTCTTCGTTCATGGTGGAAAAGAATAGAAAATTGGTCCAGGTCATTGCATCAGCCTCGAGCAGAGCAGAACCTCTAGTTCTATGCTATTCCCTCTACCCCACCTCACCCCATTCCCTTCTTGTTTTCTTCCAGAGATAGGACAGAAGGGGGCTCAGAGGGGCAGCAAGGAACAGGGAAGTCACAGGTCAGCCTGTGCTGGAGATGAGGTGCCTCCTGGCAGGACCAGAGTGACAAGAGCTCCCCAGTGGGGCCAATCCACTAAAACAGTGCACTCTGACGGAGGCTGCAGGCCCAGGCCACAGTGTTGGCACTTCCTGTCTCCCAAAGAAAGGATTCCTAAAGGTCATTGGCAGGGAGGGTACCTTGGAGACATTTGTCTGAATGATATCCTTCCAGCCCCCCAATCAAGGCTGATAACTTTCCAGAAACCTTTTATCTCGCACTCTGTGCTTCCTCATTGCCCCTTGGAGGTGGCTTTTGCTCCTGAAGCCGAGATATTGCTGCACCATCAGGCTTCTGAGGAACAAGGTGGCATAGAGCAGAGACTTTGGCCCCAATTTATGCTGCATTAGGACTTAGCACGTTAGGAAAGTTAACAAGGGCCAGCCCCAGAGGCAGCCCCAGAGGTACCCTGGACTGGGTGAATATTGACCAAGTAGGGATGAGGGGCAGGCCTGCTCAGAAGAGCCTCTGGTGAGGACAGTTCCCAGGAAAGGGTTGGAACTGCCGTGGCACTGCCCAAGAGAGGGGACCTGCCAAAGTGAGGGTTATGAGGTGTGAGAAGCCTGAGCACTTTTCAAAATCTGACCACTCCTAGGGCCTTAGCCAGACAAGGCCTAAGAGAGACAGCTGGACAGAGCCGAGCCAGGTGACAAGTTGCAGCTGCAGGTCCAGCGCTCACTCTACAGCTCTCTCCTTTTCTCTTCTCCTGCTTTCTACCCCCACTCTTCTTCCCTTCTCCCCTATCTCCTACCTCCACTGCTTGCTTCTTCCCACTTCCTTTTCTCCTCCTTTTGATTCTCTAGGGCACAGTCTATCTCCAAAACTGGCCCGTGGCACCGTGTGGCCTTGTCTAGCTGGAGAGTAAGGGCGTTCCTGCCTGTGGCCTGTAAGCACCCGTTCTTATTTTACATGCATACTCATTTTACAGCATATTGGGTTGCAAGGTGGCATCTCCATACATGCACATGACATATTTTGATCCTGTCCATGCCCCATTATTCTTATTTATACCCTTTCCCTGGTCTCCCTTTTACTTTCATGTTATCTTTTTTTTTTTTTCTGGATTCCACGTATTAAGAAAAAACAGGTGACACCTGTCTTTCTGAGTCTGACTAATTCCAATTAACATGATGATCTTCAGTTCCATCCATTTTCTGGCAAATGACATGATTCTGTTCTTTCTGGCTGAATAAAACTGCATGGTGGATAGATACGACCTTCTCGGGATGCATTCCTCCCTCAACGGCACCTCGCTGGTTCCATAGGATGGCTACTGTGAATAGCGTAAGCACCTGCTCTTAGCCTCAGTGAAGCATGCGTTACAGCAGGAAAGAAAAAACAATGACCAGCTACACGTTCCAAAAACTGCAGGCAGGAAGTAGACAGATTCAAAGAACAATTTTTAATCAATCAAAAAGCACACATGAATACCCTATGGAGAGTACAGAAAAAGTACGATGTGCAATCTCTTTTTAATCAGCACGCGGCAGAAGGCCATTGAGCGGTACCCTTATCTTGCGCACTGGAAAGGGCCAGGCTGGTGTGAGTCACACACCCACGGTGTGCTGGATCCCGCTTCAAGCAGGTGCAGGGTGAGCCCCGAGGTCCTGCCCTCAAGGAGGCCCCCAGGCCAGTGGGAAAGAGCAGAACAGGGAAGAGCAGGAGTACACTCTAGAAGCAGTGGAGACAAAACAGAAGAGTAAATGGCATGGCAGCTACTTGGCCAGAGGTTTAATTTTAACTCTTTCTTTCTGAGGGGCCACACCTAACAGTGGGACAGAAAGCCTCCCCCAAGTAGCCAGTCCCCCTCTGCAAGGAGGAAGGGGAGAGGAGGGGAGAGAGGGGATTGTACTACACACAGACATGGGGACCACCACTTCTGCCATTCTTGTACTTACCTTGTAAGACAACGGATTCTCTACCCTGGAGGGGAAATGGATCCAGAGACTTTCCAACCAACACGTGGTCTTTCTAGACTCTGCGCTCACAAGAGGAGGCTGGGGTGGGAACCCTATTGAGGGAGTTTTCTCTCTTCTGAACACAGCAACTTTGAGGGGAAGGGAACTTGAACCATGGCAGCAGTGGCCCAAGCCAAATGTGTGTGCTGTGTGAGGACGGGGCCACCCTTTCCCACAGAGGCTCTCAGATTCATCCAACCTGGTTCCGGCTCTAAGCAGACCGAGACCCTGAAGTGAGAAGATGCTTGGCCCTGGGTCTCACCGCTGCCCACCCCAGCTTCTCTTTGCCTCCTCGTGCTCCTGGTTCCATTGACAGTGTTTCTTGTAGGTCACCAATCAGCGGGCAGAGCGGAGAATGCCCTTCCTGCTCCTCCTCCTGGTATTATGTCTGCTACAAGGTGAGTCCCAGAGGTGGCCCAGATTCAGGGCCTGAGAACCACCCAACTCCTCCAAGCTGCTGAGATCCATGCAGGGCCCCGAGGCGGAGTCCGCACTGCCTTGGCTTTCTCCCCCAGTGGACACAGGGAGTGGCAGGCTGGGCTCCAGGCAAAAAGGCAGGGGTAGGTGATGGTCAGAAGTAGCAAAGGTTTATTTTCATTCATTCTACAAACACTTACTTGCAAGGCCTTAAGTGTTCCTTCTGTAAAGAAACTATATGGGTAAATAAAAATTATCTTTATTTATTTCCTAATTTATTTAACATCATTTGTGAAGAGCTGACTACATGTCAGACACAGGAGACATAAATGAAAGACAGGATCCCTGCTCTAAAGTTCATTGTAGATGAGAGTGGTGAGGCTGCCCAGATGACAAAAGACCCTGTCTCCATGCATGCTATCCGGATTTTATTCTGATGGCAATGGGGAGCCATTGAAGAATATAGGGTATGTGTCTAGACTATCCATTGCCTAGAATCCAGTCCCAAGCAGATGCCTAACAAATAATCACTGAATGAACTAATGAATGGGTGAAAATGCCATGATAATAGCAGAAAGGGATTAATCATGTCTGATATCAACAAATCAAAGTCTTAATGAATCAAAGGTAGCTACTATTTGAGCGAGCACTCTTATTTGATGTAATCACACCACCTTTATATTTCATCCTCTCATTTTCCCCTTTAAAATTTTCAATAAAAATAGGATTCCCCTGCCCCTAATCAGGTAAGCCCGTGATTTTCCTGCTGACGTATAGCTCCAAATGAGTTGTGTTAAGCCTCGAGTGTTCTAAATTCAATCATTTGAAGCATGTCGTTAAGTATATTGGTCAGATGCCGATCTTCATTCAGAGATGCACCCGCAGCCCCCACAGCCCTCCAGCCTGGGAAGTTTGTGTCCAGGCTGCCTCTCTGCTCTGCTCCTCCCTCTGTCCCTGTCACTGGTGACCCCAGCAGGTCAGACAGTGGAAGGAAGGAGACGGGGAGCTCAGGCAGCTGTTACTGGGTGGGATGGCTCAGCGGGGACTTCGAGCTGCCTCTGTACCTCTTCCTCTGTGGGTGCTTTGTGGACATTGGTGGCCCCTGATGGCTCAGCTCCTCCATTTGCCCAGGTTCTTCTTTGGCCCCCACACACAGAGGACCACATCTCAGATGGCTGTGGGCTGGCCCTCATCCTCTGGGACCCACCTCTGCGCCAGAGAAGCCCTCACATATTCCTCAACCCTCTGCTGGTGGGAGCTGAGTTCCTTCACAGGTACCAGCCCTCCCCTCCCTTGTCCTGCCACAGACCTCCTTCCTCCAACCAAGCCTGCCCATAGCCTCCCTCCAGCTCCAGGGATCATTCACCCCTCCCTGATGGGAGTCATACCAACCAACAGCTGCAGGGTAGTGACTGATGGTGAGAGCCAGGAGCACCCACTTCCAGTGAGGCGGAGCACTGGCATGGGTCCCCCTTGGACTAGTATATTGTTCCTAAAATGCTAGCCTGTTTTTTCTCACAAGTGACTAATGTAAAATTCAAAAAAATAAAAAACAAAAAAACTTAAATATTTTATAATACAAAGAACTACTGATTAGTAACTTTTTAAAAGTATTGGCTCTTAACTTAGATATTAATAAAAAATTATATGCATTGCAAGAAGAATTCTTAGGCATCTTTCTACTTTGAAGCCAGACTGCCCTGTGCATGCAATTAATGAAAGTGTACTCCTCTCAAATGTGACATATGTAGAGCACGAGAACTCCTAAAATCTGGGCTATAAACATTTTATTACAGCATCACCATAGCTGTCCTCAGATGGCCTGTTTGTGATAGTAAACCTTCTTATCCTTTATTGATAAATTACCATTCAACTTGATCATTAGGTGCATGGATTGGGGTGTATTGTTTAATTAAGCCTACAGTGAGTATTCATACAACCATAGCATATATGACCTTCCTTTTCCTGTTACTAGACCTCAGGACACACATAATAAACAGGTCACACGAGACCCTATTCTCTAATGGTGATTGACTCATTCTCTGCTGTTGCCACATAAAATTCTTAAGACATTTTGAACAAGGGGTCTCACATTTTCACTTGCACTTGTCATTTGCCAGTCTTGCACTGAGACTCACAAATTATTTAGTGGTCCAGAAAAAGGATATTAAACAGAACCATCTTGGTTTAGAGAGCTGAAAGACCTAGAGCCAACATGAGGCACCCACATCCTAAAGCAAGATGTTGAACCAATTTGTAGGACCGTAGACTGAGACTGTAAAGCTCATGCCAGCACTGGCCCACCATGCAGCCATCTGGGCCATTAAGTGGGATTCCTTGGAGGCGGAGAGATCCCCATGAGACTGTTCTGGAGAAAGCTGTCAGCTCGTCCTGTTCCCTTCCTCCTGCCCTGAGGGCTGCAGAGATCACTCCCCCTCACTTTAGGCAAAATAAGAGAAGAAACTTCTAGAAAGCCACCCAAATTTGTCCTATGTCCCAGGTTTCTTCAACAGCAGGATAAAGTTGTGCTACCCATAATCAAATGTGGGGCCTACACCTCATGGGCACCCAGAGGGGACTGTGACCAATAAAAGAGGGGCAGATGGCTAGAAGCCATAGGCTGGGTGATGGTAGCTGTAAGAGGTCAGCAGAAGGAGAGCTTATCTCCTAGGGAAAGAACTGCAGCCAGAAGCCACCAAAAAGGTATCTGGGGAGCAAAAGAAGAGGTCATTTTGGACATTTGCCATGCCCAGAAAGCACTAAGGGCAGATTACAACTGTCTATTCACCTCTCCCTGCTCCTCCCGTGCCCAGCCCTGGAGGGGCCCCAAACTGCAGCTTTCAGTAGAGGAAGGGGAAAGTAAAGCTTAAGACCCCAACCTGCCACTTCCTCCCCAGTAGGCCTCCAAAAGAAAAAGGCCCCAACTAGGTAAGAGACTGGAGTGCAATCTTTCTTCTGACTGAGCCAGATGTGTAATTTTAGACTAGACTGGATTTTTTATTATCCAAGACAGATAATAAAAGCTACTAGACATGAGATTATACTTGAGATTTCATCAAAGAACAGAGAAAGTTAAGAAGAGGCAGTGGGAGACAGAATGAACCTTTTTTCTGTTTGTGCTCTGTCGGATTTAAGTCATTCTGTAAGCTGACCATCTTCTGTTGTTCAAGTGTGAATTTTCTTTAGGGCTATTGCCAAAGCAAACCTGTATACACGTTCATCTCTGCTTTTGCACGGATCTGCATTCGTCTATATTTGGCTGTTTCTGTTTCTCCAGAAAAGCTGTCATCGTGAAAAACTTTGCAGCTACTTGTCTGGGGACGTATACACCCACCAAGCAGAGCAGGATTCTTGTGGTTCAGTGGACCTTCTCCTTTTCAGAGGAAAAGCACACTGCTATGTTCACATGGCTTAGCATCTTTCTTTTATATCCCATGCAAACCAGATTTTGCTTCTGCCCTCTTCTGGGTGCTCAGACAGCATCTGCACTCAAGCACAGTGGAACGAACCCACAGTCTGGATGGATTTGTTGAGAAAACCTAGCACATGATAAGTATTAGCGAAATAGTGTACAAGAATCAAGGGTGGTGGCACATGCTGGAAATCCCAGCTGATTGAGAAGCTGAGACTGGAGGATCATGAGTTTGAGGCCACCATGGTCAACTTAGGAAAACCTCAACTCAAAATTATACTTAAAAGAAATGGGGGCATTTCTTTTAATGAATGTAGAGTGATAGAGTGCTTGTGATGAAAGGCCCTGGGTTCAATCCTCAGTGCTGGGGAAAAAAATAGTGGGCAAGATTCTGACTGCATTTTCATCTTATAGATGGAGCCTTGGATCCTGCTCCATTCCATATCTTGTGGCAAACCCTGCTTCCACCAGGGCTAAGTTCTGCCATTTCTATGTTAATTCTGTTCCACTTTCACAGTGGCATCTTCTGACCTGACCCTTCAAGCTAGCAGAGTTTGCCTTGTAACTCCCCAAACAGTGAGGATACCCACCAGTTCCTCGCCTTCAGCTGTTTTCTCCATCTGCAGCTATAAACGCATTGAAGGGCCCGAGGTTGGTGTCTGGGGAGCTTGGAGGAGCTGTCACCATCCAGTGCCATTACGCCCCGCTGTCAGTCAACAGGCACCAGAGGAAGTACTGGTGCCGTGTGGGGCCTCCGATGTGGACCTGCCACACCATCGTGTCCACCAACCACTACATCCGCCATGGCTACCGTGGTCGTGTGGCTCTAGCAGACTTCCCGCAGAGCAGCTTGTTTGTGGTGAGACTGTCCCAACTATCCGTGGATGATGAGGGAAACTACCGCTGTGGCATTGGGGACAGCAACAACATGCTATTCTTCAGCATGAATCTGACTGTCTCTGCAGGTGAGAGCTGATGGCTAATGGGCTGTGCTTGAAGAAACCCAAGCTAGGAAGCAGGAGGGGAAGAGAAAGTTTGAAGTGCTAAGAAAGCTTCAGGAGTGAGCTGAAAGGCTGGGCCAGGGCAATGGCTCTGAGAGGCAACCTTTCCTCTCAAGAGGCTATTTCCAGAAAGAAGGGAGATAGGAAAAGCCAACTGAGTGCACAGAAACTCTCCCACCCAGCCCTCCCAACACCTATTTATTAGTCAGCTTCCTGTTTCTGGAGCACAATACCTGACACCGACAACATAAAGGAGGAGAGGTTTAATTTGGCTCATGTTTTCTGAGGATTCAGTCCGTGGAGATTCAGCTCCAAGGCAGAAACATTATGGCAGAAGGGCCTGGCAGAGCAAAGATGCTTAGCTCATGGTGGATGGAAAGCAGAGCAGGGGAGCAGTGCCAGAGAGGAAGGGATGAGGGACCAGACTTAGACCCCAAGGTCACCCTCCATGATCCACCTAGACATATCCATATGTGTGCTCCACTGACCCTTGGGAAGATCCCAAAGCCAAACAAGTTGACACTCTACCCTAACCAACATACCCTGGATGTTGTGGAACTATATATTTGGAAATAGTTCCAAGAAGGTAGTAAATTGGATAATATGGCATCTTAGGGTCCTGAGAGCAACATATTGGGACATACAGGTCAGGGTTAGCACCACAGAGCAGCATGATAGACAGGAAAGAGTTGGGATGACCGCTTCTGTGACAGACCCTTGCTTAGCCCCCCTGCAGACATCAGGTGACTCCCAGGTCTAGGCCCTGGGGAACAGGTTCTGGAGGATTGGTCCAGAGTAGGCACCCAGAGTGCAAGCAGAGCCTCCAGGCTGTGAAAGCCACTCTGCAGAAGACACGGCCCACCAGGACTGGCCAGCTAGGAGAGCGGATGGATTTCACTGGATGCTACTGTCCCTGCCTGCTGCCACTGGCTGCTCTTTGGGAACTACAGTGCTTCTTTTCCTTTTTCTCAAGAGCAGAACCCGATGGGCTCTGGAGAAAGTAGAAACTTGGGGAAATGGGGCAGCGGGTCAGAGAATATGTGAGCCTGGTAGGAGTATAAAATGTCAGTATTTGCATCAGACTAGAGAATATATCCAGGATTCTCACCTTTTTGTTTTATCCCAACATACTGGCCAAACGCTGCATCTCTTAGTGAGGGTGCAGCCTATTTGGCAAATATTTTAAACCCAGTGCCCTTTGCTAAATCCACTTGGCAGCCTGGACAGCCTCTACTCATGCTCTCCCTCTGCTATTCACACAGGTTCCTCCAGCACCATGCCCACAGCCCCTCCAGCTGCTGGCGAATTCCTCACAGAATCTTTTGGGATGGCATCACCAGCAGCCAAAAGATGGACTTCAGGAGCCACCCAGACTCTAGAAGGACATAGGACAAAATGGGACAGAGTTGCTCCAACTACAGAAACCAGAAAAACCACATCTTCAGCTAAGAGAAGACAAACCCCAGTAACAGTCAGGGTGGTCGCTCCGGGGACAGACAGTGATGCGGAGCGTTCCATTCAGGAAACAGTCCCCATCCCACAGAGCCCAGCTTCAAAACTCACTGATGTGTCCACTACAACAGAGGATGTTTGGGGATGGGGCACTGGACGTGAAGTCACAAAGGCGACTAGGGTCAGTGAGGGTGGAAAAGAGATGACAACTACTGAGGCCAATAAGCCAGGGGAGCAAACAGAGAGGACTAAGATAGCTGTGGATGCAGCCAGGAAGACCACAGGAACCATCTGGCCATCAGCTCAGGCCTGGGAAACTCTACCAGAAGCAACTATGGTATCTAAGCAACCAGCCCTGGGCTCTGCTGAAGGAGCAACCCCAGCTGCAGGTCCACAGATCTTGAACACCACCTGCAGAGAGACAACATCTGTAGAAGGAAGCACTGCTGGAGACCAGGGTCCCCAAGCAATGCCGAGCCAGGGCCCAGTAGCAGGTGCCCAGAGGCCCTCTGGCAAAGGGTCATCCAGGAAGAGGTGAGCCCCAGGCCCTTCATCTGGGCTGGAGCCTTGGCTTTGCCCTGTTCCTGGCACCTCCCTTCCCCTCTGCTCAGTTCTCTCCCTTTGTGCCTACAGGACAGTAAAGGGCAGAGACAAACATCAGATACCCTCTGCCATGCACACAGGGGTCCTGGTGGGGAGGATGCTGCTTGTGTATTCCAATGCAGTTTGCAAGCACAATCTAAATGAGAGAATGGTCAAATTTTTAGGATGGAACATTCCAGACCTTGACAATAAAGAACCGATGCTCCAGAGAGGGTAGCACTAAAACCACAAGGAAAGATCGTAGTGGAGCCCAATGCCAAGGTGGAGTCCCTGACCCTCACTTGTTCCTTTTCTTGCTATGTCACGCAGTGCAGCCCACACTCAGGAAGGAAGAGGAGGACAAAGGATTGGGGGCTTGAGAACCTGAAAGCAGCATTTCTAGTCCCAGCTCTGCTACTAACCAGCTCTGGGACTGAGGGTAGCCAACTTGACTCAGCTTCTCCACCTGTGAAACAAAGGAGGGCTGTGGGACAACAGTCTTTAGTCTCTCCAGCTCCAACCTCCCTCTCCTGTGCTCTTCCCATCCTGCCCTGGCTCCTTCCAGTGCTTTTCCAGAAGATGAAAGTGGCTCTCGGATCCTGACTCCGGTCTCCACCATGCTGGCCCCGTTTCTGCTTGTGGCTGTGGTCCTATTGCAAAGGAAGCTCTGGCGAAAGAGGAGCTGTGAGTGAGTTTAGGGAGCTCCAAGGCTGGGGAAAGGTGTGCTAGGTCCTACCTGGTACCCTCAGGGCTGGGTTGGGTTAGGGTTAGTGCTAGGACTTCTTGCCTACAGTAGAGCTGAATTCTAGTCTGAGCCATTTAACCACATTTGGCTTTGGCTTCTTTGGTACTTACATCTCAGTAGCAGCCCAGAGCTCAAGGAGAAGCTCTTTGGAGATTGGTAGGACCTATGTTAACCCCAGAGATGGAGCTACATAAGCAATCTTGGAGGCAGAGGCAAGAGGGCCCAGCCCCGGGACCAAACTCTGCCTTGTGCACCCTTTGGCAGGGCGCACTGATATTCTCTCACATGACTGTGCCAGGTTTGAATACTCCTAAAGCGAGGGCTCCAGGGTGTAAGAAAGGGTGAGGTTTTCTGGTAGCAAGAGGAAGAGGCTGAGGTTTTCAGAGCTGAGGCGCAACCACGATAGCTCAAAGGGCTCTGCCCTTCTGTGCTGAGTTCTCAGACACTTGCTGCAGGTGGAAGCGTTCTGGGAATCAGGCCCAGCACTGTCTGCCCCAGAATCTTCACCGCCTTCCCTGTGTCTCTGCAGCTCGGGAAGCAGAAAGGACACCAAGAGTCACCCTGATTCAGATGACACGTTTCCTGGAGCTGAATCTCCAACCAGACCAACTGCCCAACATGGAAAGGGAGACGCTGCAGGGCAACCCTCCTCCTCCTCCCCAGGCCAGCCTGACTGTCCTGGAGAGGGACCAAGGACCCTGAGCAATGGGAAGATAAAGGGCTCAGTCATGGTGGAAGGAGGAGGACCAGATGCCTCCACGACTCCAGCTTCTCACATCCTTCCTCCACCCATGTGGGGAGAAGCTAATGGAACTGGGGCTCCACCTGGAGAAGCAGATGTGACCATCCGGACCTTGTAGCCAAAGGTGACGGTATGGCTCAAAAAAAAAAAAGCTTTAAGAAAGAGCTTGCTGAACACTGGAAGGGATCACCTGGGAAAAGTGCAATTTCCATTCCTGGATGTCTGAAAACATAAGAGACTTCCAGTCAGTGTGGATGATGACAACTTCTCCATCATTCCCAGCCCTCCCTGAGTGCCCCCTTTTCTGGCCTCTGTCAGTACTCTGCCTGCTGCTCACATTTAAGTCTATTCGAGTATTCCAATCTTGCCTGCTCAAGTAAAGTCTAAGTTCTTTAGCGCACTAATTGTGTTTTATCCATCTCACTATGTCCGCGTGTCACTACACAGGGTTCAAAGAGGTCCCTTGAAAGAGGAGATGGTGATTTTAAATCACCAAACCCATGGGGTGAGTTGCAGGTTCTTTACTTATGTGTGCCACAGAAAACAATTGCTGGATACATCAATGAGAGACATAGAGAAACTTTCCAGGCAGAGCTAAAGAATTACGCAGGCAGAGAAAATAGAGTGTGGGTCTTCAAGAGAGAGGCATGGTATGGGTTTGGGAGTTTTTATGTCATCTTCAGGTATTCTCAAGGTGGATGACCTAGGATGTGTATTCCTGCTTTCTGTCAGGCTGTTTAGTGGGCTGTGTTAGATTGCAAACTATTTGCACGCAGAGAATTTTCAACTCAATGGAACCCCAATAAATATTCATGACTGATTGGCTGGCTGGAAAGACACAGGCTTGGTAGCCTCTAGGGACTTGCATAAGCAAGCACTCTGAATGCCTCTGGGCCTCTGCCTTTCATCTGGGAGTCCCCCAAGATGGTCCTTTCAGCAGGTGGTCCCTGCACTGAGACCATTGCTCAAATCATCCCTCCCCATTTGGACTCATACTGATTATGCTGTAGACTTTGTGACCCAGGCAAGATTTTCTGGGATTTTCCTAAACTCATGAAGGAGGAGGGTATTTTTCAGTATCTTTTCACCTTCTTTATAAAAGTTCTCTTGTTCAACTGTTTATGAATCCCTAAAGAACTAAAGACAAAGCTGGAAAATGGTTTTTGGGTTGGGTTGGGTGACAAAGGAGAGGAATTTTGTGTGGATTTTGCCTTTTTCCCCACCTCACATCTGCTGGGGAACTTTCACTCCACCCTTGACCTCACAGTCTTTTCCAGAATCACATCTGCTCTTTTCCCTTGCCAGATGGGTTAGCACACTGTCTGGACTCTGTGTTTGGACAGAGGAGTCTTGGAGCAATGGAAGCAGAAGGAAAAGAGAGTTTCCAATGCTGAGTTAAGAACTGTCAGGAGGACATTTCCAGAAGGCCTAGCACACTCTCTCTCTCTGAATTGTCAGCAGCATCTGCAATCCTTCGGTAACACCTCATCATTTCTGATTCTAAACCCAGAGGCTATACCACGAGCACCAGAGATGCAGTTTCCGTGGTTTGTGAGAGACACCTGTTGTTCAGGATAAGGTGGGAAGCTGTGTGCACCTAGCCTAATGGAATCACAGAATTTCAGAGCTGAGAGATCCTTGGAGACTAATTAGTCTAAAACCCTCAGGGAGAGATGAGGGAACTGAGGTACAGTGGGGTAAGTTACTTGTTTAAAGTCACTGATTTAACCCTGCTATTGATAGCAGAGCGAGGACTAGAAAAGAGGACTCGTGACCTTGGTCTAGTGCCTTCTCCACTTCACCATTGCTAAGCAATATGTCAAAGCAAAACTAATCACTAAAGCCCCACAATACCAGTCATCTCTCCAGACTATTCTCATGCCCACTAAACTATCTCAAGGACCTACCTGGAAAACCCATAGAGCAGGCGGGATAGACTTCATTATCCTGGGCAAACAGCAAGGTGGGCAGGCCCTGGCAGGCATGCAATTTGGCCAAGGCCACTTAGCTTATTGGCAGGGATGGGCCAAGAACTCAGGCCATTAGCTCCACTCAACAGTGTTTACCAGGGGCGTCCACCGAACACCAGCCTCTCAGGATGTTAAGAGGTGTTCATAGGAAAAGCAGCTTTGATAGATCAAACAAGTTTGGAGAATGCTAAGTTAAGCAACAAACATATTAGGCTATTCAGGATTTCTCAGAGCCTTCAACATGTGAAGGAACATCATGAATCCCTATGAGGGTGGGAAAGTTAGTGCGGTTTCCCAGGCCTGTTAGGTAGGCTATCACGTTTCGGGAAGCAATCTCACTGAACTGGAATCCCTCAGGTCACTCCTTAGGGAAGCCTTGAGCACTAAACCAGGGGTCGGCCAGCTTTTACTGTAAAGGATGATATTTTCTGCCTGGGACCAAGCTGCTAGAACCTGTCTGCCTGCAACAGCTCGGCAGCAGGAGGTGGTGGGGAAGAAGGGGATCAGCCAGGCACAGGTATTCGCCAAGTGGCTGGAACCAGGATAGTGCCCAAAGTAAGGTTATTTTAGAGAAAGCTAAAATGTGCCAGTGGGAGGAGCCAGTACAAGGTCAAAGAAAGGGCCAGGAGTTCAGAGGGAGGCAGAGATAAGATCTGGAGGTGTGGGAGGAAGGCAAGCAGGGGCAGCCCCACTGTTTACAGCCTTCCTTTATGGGCCAACTGCTACAGGGCTGGGCAGCAGCTTCGCTTAAAGAGCCAGAGGCAAAACAGCAGAGCAGACCAGCTCCACTTCTTGGTACCATCAGACATTTCTCTTTGTATTTCAGCTTATATCCCCAGCCAGCGCAGTGCCCCCACCATGCAGATAAGCGGCAGGGAAACGCCTGCCACTGGGCTAGAATCAGGAAGCCTCCCTGGGGATTGCTAAAGCAGGATGCAGGGAAGCCACTGATTTTCATAGGATCAAGCAGCTTCGCAGGTGACTGCACAGCTCTCCAGTTTCCTTTCCCCTTCTATCTGTTAATGCAGCTACTGCTCAATCGTGTGTCTCTACACAGCACATTCTATAGGGCATTTGCTGAAACATTTCTGAAAGGTGGCTGTGGACATTCCCATTTTACAGATAAGAAAGCTGAGGTCCAGAAAAATTAAGTAGTTATGCTACCAGAGAAAGGGCAAGCTGGGACTTGAATTCAAGGCGTCTGCCTCTGCAGCCTACATCCTCGGTCCCTATGCCGCTCTGCCCTCCTTGTTTGATTTATTCCCATTTAGAGTCCCACAGGTTCGCTTCTTTCTATCTTTTTGGCTGCGTATGAAAAGTTACATAATCGTTTCCAGGAATTTGTTATCTCTAGTCACTAATTAGCTTATTCTTGTCCTGGCCTAGTGAAGTGTTAAAAAAAGCAATCAGGGAGCCAGACTGAGAGCTAAAATCTCAGGTTCTTGCTGGCGTTTGGACTAATGGGGCTCAGATCTTAAGGACCCATGCATGGTATCTATCTCTCTCAGGTTACTCAGTGCAAGGCTTCACCCTAAGCCAGCTTCTCTCTGCTCCCCACTAACACTTAGGGGTCACTTCTCTTCTGATATCCAGTGGGGAGGAGCAGAGAAACCAGTTCCGAGCAGCCTCCCTCAGACACAGCAAGGAAGGTGCCTGCACCGGGAGGCCTGAGAGACCTGTGGGGAGGGCACAGTCTCCCAGTGTGGAGCCTGGGCCAGCACTGAACTGAACGCACACGAGGGACTCTGCCGGAAATGGATGCTCTGGGTTTGACCTTGCATGAAGGGCCCAGTGCCACCCCGCTATCCATTCTTTATTAAGTGACACAGCATGGCTTATGAGTGCTGGCTTTCCTTAGCCTGCTGCCTTCACTGTCCAGTGGAGGACAAGCTGCGCACTCTGCAAGGGGCAGCCAGCACCCAGGAGGACAACAGAGAGATGCCAGCTGCAGGAGAGGACCCATCCATGCCTCAGGAGGCACGTGAACTCACAGCACAGCGGTGGCATGCCACGGGCCAGCAGGCCACCATTTGTCTCTTGGTCCCCTTTCAGGAATGACGCACTGATTAGGATTTAGACTCTTTATGTTCTGCTTCTTCCAACCTCTGGCCTTGTTCCCAGTCCTCACCTATTTGCCTTCTGCGTCCAGAACTACTAGTTCTGCTCCGAGCACGGAGGCTCACACAAAGTTCACTCCTTTCCTGAGTTATGAGTTCCCGCCTCCCAGCCCTGAGTATTTTAGAGAGGAGGGACAGAGTCAGAGCTACCCTGTCCAAAGGTGTTTTCCAAGTTGCCCAGCAATTTGTCTGCACATGTTGCAATTCACTTTGGACAAGAGCTGTGGAAAAGAGGATCAAAGAACTTGCTTCTTTGGACCCTGGCATGGGAGGGCAGTCTGCTTCACAAGGCAACAGGCCTGAGCATCTCAGTTTGCCAGCTGTCTCCTCCCACACCCCAGCAGTATAGTACAGATGACTAAAGATTACTTACAGTGCACATAGCAGAAAGAAAAGACTTCCCTTCTACAGGCAGGCACACTGAGGCTCAGATGGGCACAGGCTGCAGGGATAACAGGGGCTATTTTCTAGTGGTTGCCTGCCAGGCACACCTTGGGCTGAAGGCCAGGCCCAGATCAGGAACAAGGAAGCAGTAAGAAGTCTTCAGAAGGATCCCAACAGCTGGTGAGAGGCGCTGGGCCCTGTCACCTGACACTCACCTGTTGACTTTGGATGCCTACTCTAAAAAGACTTCCTCTTTCCATTCCTCCCTAGCCAGGGTGTGGAGGCAAGAAAGGGCAGGAGAGTGGTTTAGTAACCTCAGAAAATGTTTGCCTCTGCCTCTGAATTGGAGAATAAAAGCTTTTCAGAGGTTAAGGATTGGGGATTATCCCTAAAAGGGAATTGAGAGCGCCTTTGGATCACGGCCATTTCCGTTTCTTTTGTATTCAGTTTTACAGCTCCCTTCATCCATAATGCCCCCTTCAGGGCGAGACTCAGCGGGCCTCAGGGCCTCCCTCACATCTCTGCCTTCACTCCTGCTGCTGCCGAGGTGGTAAAGAATATCAACAACCCCTTCACTCCAAGGATCTAGAAGAAGTGCTGTTTGCACTTTGGGATTAAATGAGCTAGGAATAAATGTGAGAGCCCAGATATCTGGGCAGTGACACAGGTAATGTGTACTCAAGAAGGGGGTGTTCATTAGGGGAAAAGAAAAGATTGGAAACTTACACAGGTAAGTTTGGCCAGTAAGTCACCCCCTCTACCCCATCCAAAGACAGAAGCCACTAATGTGGAACCAATCTTCTTCCCTTCTTCGGCATCCTTAGCCTCCACCAATCAGCTTGTCATCTTTGATTTTTCCCTCATTGGCACAGTGCTGCCAGGTTGCAGACACCATGCCCTGAGCTTCTTAGGAAGGACCCTGGGAAGCCCCTGTAGAATCTCCCAGTAGTCAGGGAAATACAGAGTTCTTATAATTAATTCTCCTCCCTCCCAGACCTGGGAGACTGACCTGGAAAAAGGCTTAGCTCTCCAAACATAACCCTTCAAAAACTCACCCAAGCCCAGCCAACTGGACTATTCCAGTTCCAGCTCTCCTTGCGAGATTCCAGGCAATGGCCACACTTAGGCTGCTGTTAGACAGCAGCATACAGCTGCCAGCTGAGTGACGAGGGCATCCGTCCCCATCACGTGCTCTTCTCCCCCAGCTCAAAAAGCAGGGCTGCAACAAGAGGAACCAACACTGTGTTCCTGCCAGTCCGAGCGTGATCTGCTAGGGGGGAGGCAGGTGGCTAACTGGGGTTTGCATCATTCCAAACATTCAATATCCTTTACAAAGATGGCAAGGCTTTGGCTTTGGCAGAGTCACTGTCATAATTCTATTTTTCACTAATTAATACAAAAATGACTCTTCACCTCAGGCTTGAAGGGAACGCTGGATTACAGGGCTGGCTAGCCTGGGATTAAACATTGACTCCAGACAAGGGTTAAACATTGTTTCAGCCAAAGACCTGCAGTTGGGAGGAGAGAGCTGACAGCAAACAGTATTTCATCTCTTCGCTCTTATCTCTTGCTGGTTTGGCAGAAGCAACCTGCACGAGAACCGTCCATGCTGAGCTGTGCCAGATGGGCCGTGGAGGGTGAGAAGGGCTGTATGGTGCGAGGCTCCCTCTCTACTGCGGATTGGGTCAACATTTTGGAACATCAAGCAAATAACGAAAGCCTGAAGGCTGAATGTGTGTGATCTTGACTCTCTCCAATTCTCTCCAGATCACCCCAGGGTATAAATGCATTGCTTTCTGTATAAATATAATCCAAAAGATTCAAACTGAGAGTGCAGGCTTTGAAAAGTAAAGGAAATGCCCATCGCTAGAAGATCCTGCTAATAAGCCCATCAATGCCATCACCACACTGTGCACGTAGGGCAAGGCATTTCACATCTTTGCCTCAGATTTCTCCCATTCAGTGGGGCTATAACACTCACTGATGTTGAATCATAAGCACCTTTTAGTTGCCAGCCACTGTGCATATTATACTTAATCTTTATAACATCCTTATGGAGGTGGTATAATTAGGCCCAAAGACATTAAATAATTTATCCAAAGGCCCATGGCTAGCAGATGACAAGGCTTGGATGTGGACTCGAGGCTGTCTAGGTACAGAGCCTAGCCCTTTAAGTGTGGCTCACTGTCTTCTGGCTGGCACTGCTCCACAACAACGCTGTATGTGGGTGACGGTGCCTTGGTTGGACTACGTGTCAAACCTTGGGGAATAAAGATGCAGACTCTTACGTGTCTCTAATCTCCCTGGACTTTAACTGGTCATGGTCACCGTGGATGTTTATCGTAGGTATTTTAAAAAACCTTCTCTCCCAAATTGTGTCTATATCCTGATTCCAGGCACTTATGAATGTGACCTTATTTCAGAAAAGAGCCATTGTAGGCATGATTATGTTCAGGGTCTTGAAATGAGAACATCATCCTCAATTATCTGAGTGAGCTCTAAATGCCAGCAAAAGTGTCCTCATAAGAGAGGCAGAAAGATTTTGAGACACACACAGAAGGAAAGTGGTCCTGGAAGGAAAGGTCAAAGGAGATAGCTACCCACAAATGAGCGCTAAGAAATGCCAGCAGCAGCCGGAAGCTAGAAGGGGAAAGGACCAAATTCTCCCCTAGAGCACCCATAGCGAGGGTGGCTCTGCTGACACCCCAGTGTTGGATTTCCAGCCTCCAGAACTGAGAGAGAATGCATTTTTATTGTGTAAAGCCACCAAGGTTGTAGTTCTTTGTTACAGCTGCCACAGAAAACCCAGGCAGCCCTCAATCAAAACGCAGAATCCTAGAAATGGAAGGGGCTTGGGAACTATTTGGCCTTGGCCTTTTCACTTAACAGATGAAAAAGCCTGCAGACCTGAAGGAGGAAGAGATTTGGCAAAGGTCATGCAGCAAATTAGAGGCAGAACTAGGACCAGGACGCAAGTGTGCTGACTCTAGACCAGTGTCTCTGAAAGTCTCCACTGGACGCCCAGAGTCATGAAGGGCAAATGAGAAGTTGTGCTTCTTATCCCATATACATACATATTTTTTTAAGTATTACTTTTAAAAGGTGGGGTGGTTTAAGCAGATGAAGTGATGTAAACACGACTACTGCTATTGTCATCATTATTATGGATTTGGGCAACTGGACCCTCTTGCCTAGCCCCTTCTCTCCCAAGATTGGTCACAGAGGCTCTGGGTTCTAAATGCGGAAACCACGGTGTGAGAGAGGAAGCTGGTGACACCAATCACACCACCAAAATGTGGCTCAGCCTTAAATAGGTCATAGGGTTTTGACTTCATGACTCTCCCCAGAGTTCTACTTTTCCCTTTCCCCTTTCTCTGGTCTGGACCCATGAGACCCATGGGCTGTGGGTCTGTCACATATGTGGGATGTGTGTGGCTACACACATGCACAGCCGTCTGACACAGTCTGCTAAAGCAGCTTGGAGACCACTGGGAACATGCCTCAGGGCATGACCTAGTGAGCTACCCAGCCCCGTGTGGGACGAAGGAGCAGAAAGGAGAGCTGCTTGCACCTCCAGGCAATGCGGGAGGCTGTGCTCTGATGGATGTGTTCCTTGCCCTCCCCACAGGCTCATCAAGCATCTATGCTCATATTCAGTGGCCTCCCTGACCCCTCCCACAGGACCAGACAAGGAGACCCACGTTATTCCCTGCTTTGGGGGAAGTGGATTACTGCAAAATAGGAACACAGAACCCGCAAATACCTTGACTATCACGTTCAAATGGACAGAAGGGTGAGAAAGTGTTTGAGAGGAGCTGACACCTGGTGGAAGCAGGTATGGCCCCCCACTATCTCCGCACAGCTCCATCTCCTCTCATCCCCCCTCACTAGATATCTGCCTTGGAATGGAGGAGGAAGAAAATTGCTAAAGGCCCCAGAAGGAGGCAGTTCAGGTACAAGGAGCCAAGGAGGTGCTGAGGGATCTAGAAGTCCTACCAAAGGGGCTGAGCAGTAGGACAAGGGGGGCATAGATTGGACCACAGACCTCTCCGGATGAGCAGGAATAAAGACCCACTGACCAGGAAGGACAAGTTACATCTCAGCAGAGAGAACCGTTTCCTCCTGGAACACAAGGCCAGCACAGCACTGTGATAATGGAGCGAAGCAATGGGCCGCTCCCTCTTCTCACTGCCCAACACTACCACTGGCCACCCCAGAGGAAAGAAAGAGGACAAAAATGAAAGAAAACCCAGAGTAATACTGAATTTTTAATTTGGAATGAAAAGATCAAGATATCAATGAATTGAACCTAGTTTTCTTAGGCGTGACTGTATAATTTTGGGTTTAGGGTCTGAAATTATGCTCCATAGTAGAAAATATGGTTTCTTTTTCTTGCCACCACCATCTGTGATTATGGGTGAATGTGCACTGGTGAGTGAGTGGTTAGCTAAAATAAGACCCAGGCCTCTGACTTCCCTGTGTTTCTCCAGCTCTACTTCTCCTTTTCTCCTTCCCTCTCTAGGGTTTAGCCTGTAGGGCTCTGCAGGGAGAGCCAGGGCAGTTCCGCACAGGTAGGACAGGGCAAGATTTCTGTGCGTGGGAAGGTGGTAAGGGATGGGGGGGTGTGCTTATGTTTTGGGGAATGGGATTCACTTGTATGACACGAGACAGCTACAGTCACTTGAGGAAATCTGAACACCTCATGTCCTGGGAAACTGCCGTGGATTAACTGCAGTAGGGAAGGGGGCTGCCACCTCCACTCAGCGAGCCAGCGCCCTCCACCATGTGGAGCTGAGCCCAGGCCCTAATGAGACTCCAGAGCCAGCCTAGCCTCGGGGGAGCCCGGAGCAGCCAAGGGGTGGAAAGGGAAGAACCGTGATGCCCCAGGTTGCTGGAAGATTTACCTGCTGGGCTCTGCAAGCTCAGGGGCTGGTAACGGGGGCTTTGCAGAAGGTGAGTAAAGGGCGTCTTAATCCAGGTTAAGCATCCCAGGGAGCCAGGGGAAGTGTATGTTCTCATAATGCCTGGAGATGTGAGTCTGAGGACTAAGAGAGACTTTCTGGACACCTGCGTCCAACTAGACAAGGGTCAGCTTCACACCATCCCTTAGGCCAGGCATTTTTTACACTGTTTAATAACTGGCTGTGTCTTCTGCCTGTAGAATTGGTATTATTTTCCCTATTTTCCAGTCAAAAAGAAATACGAGGAAAAGAAAGACTTGCCCAAGGTCTTGCAGCTAGAAAGTGACAGAGCAGGATCTTCATGTTCGACACTCTGTCCCATATTCTGCAGTTGCAGTGATGGAGGATCCCCAAGTCCCAGAGCCTCCCCCAAGGTCAAGGGAAAGCAAATGGAGCCAGAGAGTTGAGCCGAAGTGAAAGGAAAGCAAGGGATCCGTGAAAGTCACATGGCCTGCTGGCCACCGGCCCTATGGGAGAGTGGCCCTTTAAGAGCCCAGGTGTGGGTCAGTCCCTGAGCACAGTTTCGGTTTTGACAGCAGGATCCAGTGCCCTGCTGGCAGCTTCTAGAGAGGCAGGGATCACGGACTGGCCGGAGGGCCGTGCCCCTGGTACTGGATCAGCGGGAGAAAGGAGGGAGCTAAAAGTAAGTGTGGCTGCCTGGGATCCCCGGTCAGGATGCTGTCTGGGATGGTAGCTTATGCAACCCCCACATTTCCAACTCACAGCCTCACAGGAATGGGGTGAGGAGGGCAGGGGAGCAGAGTGGGTGGCTGTGTGTGGTGAGGAGTCGAGGCGCATACCCCAGCAGGATGAGAAAGTCGACCTGTGTGTGTGCGTGGAGGCCGCATCCTTTTCTGCAAAATATCAGTGGATGAGGAGAAATGACTGTGGTCAGCGTATGACTTGTTCCCTTTGAGCTTGGTTCCCAAATTCCCTTACTCCTCTGGGGTGGATTAATGTTGTGACGTCAGGCAAGTCTTCTAATCTCTCTGAGACTCAGTTTCTAAATCTGTAACGTGGGGATGTAAACGACACCTACCACTCTAGGTTGATGTGAGTTCAAATGAGAAAATGTGTGAAATAGCTTTGTGACCTCTGGAACGAAGTAGTGATCGTTCGCTATTTTTCAGCGTAGTTGGATTACTCAAGGATTTATGGAGCTCTTCATAGACCTGGATTCAGAGAATGCATACAAAGTGCTGGGACAAAGTAAGCCCTTGCTGGTCTTTGGAGTTTTCCATCTCCGGTTTTCTGGGAGGCCACATTCAATCCTTTTTTCTGGGCTTCTAAGTGTCTCTGAATCCCTTTCCACCCAGCTTTGCCTCAGCAGATTTGCACCACCTGAAGCACAAGTATGCAGCACAGTATTATCCTGCCCTGACTCTGTGGGGAAAATGAGGTCCTCACAGAGGAACAGGGCAAGGTGAGGCTCAGCCACCACAGGTTCTGAGCACCTCCTTGGCTCTGACATGACCCTCCCTCCCTTTACCCATCTTGATGTTACCCCACACCAGCTGTGGTGCTGCTAGTACAAGGGCAGCCACTGGTCAAGCTCCATCCCTTGCCCCCAGCTCATGGAGTCAGTTTTGCCATCAGCTGTCCCCATCACTGGGAGAATTATGACTTTGCTACCATCTAGAGAGGGGATGTGCCGATGTCAGGGGTTTGAGGCGAGGCAGCTATTGGGTGGCTGAAAGCAGAAGGTCCACCCAGAGCCATGCCTGGAACTCTCCATCCGTGCTGCTCCCTGCCCCTGGTCGAGGTGACGAGCAGAAAGAACGGACTCAGGAGGCAGGAGAGCAACTTGCTCTGTGATCATTTCTTGTCTCTCGGCACCTCTAGTGCTCCTGGCCTTGGCTTATAAAAAGCATGATCACATCGGTTTCCATTTAGTAAACCCTTGTACCCTGGCTTTCTGCAGCCTCGTCCTTTCCTACCACACAGTGTGATGGAGGAGGGACAAGCTTTGGGATCAATGCACCCACTTACAGGGAACAGAGTAACCTACACATTTTTTTGTTTGTTTGTTTAGTTGGTTGGGTTTTTTTGGTACCAGGAATCGAACTCAGAACCTTCCTCTTGCCAGGCAGGCACTGTGCTGCTGAGCTATATCCCTGGCCCTTGCACATGGTAGATGCTAAATAAATACAGTAATATTTTTCAGGAGGAAATTTCTCTCTTGATGCCTCTCTGGGATACAGGCAGTGTTGGTATCATGATTCTATTTCATAGTCAAGCGCCAGACGTGGCGCACACTTGTAATCTCAGCACTTGGGAGGCTGTGGCAGGAGGACTGCTGTGAGTTCAAGCCTAGGTACATAGTGAGTTCACAGCCACCTGAACTACACAGCGAGACCCTGTCTCAAAAACAAAAAACAAAAAAACCTACTTCATAGTCAAGGAAACTAAGACTCCGTGAGTCTTAGCAAGTACAAATGACAAACAATGACATGTTTGGACAGTCATTCTGATATGGCTGTGAGGACATTTTGATATCGCCTAGAAAACAAACTATAATTAAAAACTTAGAGGTTGAGCATCCCTAATCTGAAATCCGAACTGCCCTCAAACCCAAAACTTTTTGAGCGCCAACTTGACACAAGCCAAAAATCCTACACTTGACCTCATGTGATGGTTCTTACTCAAAACGCAGGTGCACAAAAAGCGTTGTATAAAATTACCCTCAGCTTATATGCATAAGGTATATAGGAAACGTAGGTGAATTTCATTTTACACTTGGGTCCCATCCCGAAGATATCCCACTATATATATGCAAATACTCCAAAAATGTTTTTAAAATCTCAAATCCAAAACAGTCTTGATTGCAAGTATTTTGGAGAAGGAATACTCAACCTGCTTTACTCACACCCTGTGTGCGGCGGAGACCCTCACCCACGTCTTGCCCTCACTCTGGGCAAACATGGGCCACGGTCTCAGAGTCAGTACCGATGACACGGTGTGACGGAGAAGAAAGAAGCTTTGGCTTCCGTGTGCCCAGTTACAGGACACAAACATAGCACACCATGCATCTGTTAGATCCTGAATAAATAGCAGTTAATATATTTCGGGAAAAAATTTCTCTCTTGGCACCTGCTTCCAGGTACAGGTGTGTCTCCCCGAAACTGCCTTTCCTGTGAAAGGTGGAAAGGAGAGGATGGAGCTAACTTGCTTCTCTAACCCTGGACATCCCGCTCCTTCCTGTCCCTACCGCTTCCTTGCAACCACCAGTCAGCCACCCTGCCGCACGCGTAGAGCCTATGGGCCGACGCTTTTGACCCACATTCCCATCTTGGTCACTCAGCGGTTACGTGACCTTGGGCAAATTTCTTAGCTCTCTGTGCCTCTGCTGCGTCATCTGTGAAGTGGGGCTGCCCACGTGTCCTCCTTCCTTGTGTGGCTGTGAAGGCGGAAGCGTTAACAGGTGCAGATCGCTTGGAGATAGCTCAGTGCGTGCTCTTCTTGCCGGGCCCGTGGTGCTCATCGCCGCCTCGCTCAGCCGTCACGGCCCGACCTGCAGCGCTCATGCCCGGGCTCGAAAAGGCCCTCAGCAAGCAGCCTTCTCTCCTCTCACGCCGTGGCAAGAAGGAAGGAGACTGCGTTGATTTTACACATGCAAAAGACCATATATTAGTCCATGCTTAAAACAACCCTTGAATGTGGTACAGTCACCACCAGTTTACAGATGAGGGGACTGGAGGCTCCGAATTTAAATAGCCCACCCGCAGTCACACAGGTGACAGGCCAGCAGAGGAGTCGGTACTCTGTGCCACTTCAACATGAAAGTCAAGGTGACAGAGCCCTCCGCACCCTCCTGTGCTTAGGAATAACTGTCCTCTTTACAGAAGGATCCCTTGATATTATTGAAAGTGCTTCCATAGACATTACTCCATTGCCCTCCCTCACATTCTCCCATCCCAAGGGCACTAGCCCTTCAAGCAAGAATTATCAGGGACTCATCCCATTTAACAGATAAGCAAGTTGAGCGAGCCTATTCTGCCCACGTAATAGAACTCTACACGCACCCCATGGTACAGCAAGATGCTGGACGCCTGGGTTCTCTTCGGCCTCAAAGCTCCTCTTCTGTCTGGTCTGTGCTGACCCCTCTGCCCAGGGGAGATGAGAGCAACAGTCCCTGGTGGACTCAAGCAGTGCCTCTCCCGCAAGAAGGACAAGGGGCTGTTCTGTCCAGGGGAAGAAGACCCTCGCTCCCAGCCAGGCCGGTCTTCGCTCCTCGGAACCCCAGAGCTCCCTACTCGTCAAGTTTGCACTCACGGGTTGTGAGAAATTGCCAGCTCAGCCTCCAGTCTGTCTGTTCCCTCTGCGGCCACTCGGGCTGTGAGAACCCCACATAACTCTCTCCTGGCACAAAGAAGATTAGGGGCTCAAATTGCTGTGAGGTTACAAGAACAGATGGCTCTCCGGATGCCCAGCCAGGACCCAGGTCGGGGTAACCCTTCTTGCCTGAGAACAGAGGACACCTGAGACAAGATAGGCAAAAGCTTTAACTCCAGGTCACGACAGCTGAACAGCACACACTTCAACTGAATGGGGTTGACTAAATTAATTTTATAAGGAGACAAACTATTCTCCAGCGCAACTTGTGTTCCTTCCCCAATCCACCACTGTGGGGACACATGCTATAAATATCCCAGGTACCCACATAGTTAGCTAAGAATGACCTAAAAAAACTATCTCCTAATTTTAGGGCCAGAAAATGTCCTAAAATGTGACCAACCAGCATACACTTAACCCAGTAGAACAGACCCCTGTACCCATTCAAGGGTAAGAGCAGGACAGTCATCTTAAATTCCAGTTTTGCCATGGGTCTTAGAGTCAAGCATCGCTCGAGCCTTTAGTTTTCCCGCTGCAATATGAAGACAATAGAATCTACCTTGGGTCCGATAACATAAGAACCCAGGGCCCCAGGATTATTATCACAGGGCACATAGTAGGTGTCCAATAAGTATTTTGCACTTTCTTTCTTAAGCAAATCCTTTAAATCCAGCTTCAAACACCCTACAACTGGAGACCTGACTCTCCTGAGTTTGGGAGAATGCCTGCCTGAGATGAAGGGTTCTCTACTGATTTTAAAAGCACAGCCTTGGGGGCCGGTGAGATAGCTCAGTGGCATAAGCACCTGCCTGGCAAGCACGAGGTCCTGAGTTCGACTCCCGGTACCCACATACAAAGGAAAAATGGGCCGGTGATATCGCTCAGCGGCACAAGCACCTGCTTGCAAGCGCGAGGTCCTGACTTCAACCCCTGGTAACCACAAAAAATAAATAAATAAAATAAAAGCACAGTCTTTTTTAGCTGCTATCACAGAACTATTCTAAATTTTACCACTGGGCAAGAAAGAGTTCCTGTTCTTGAGAGCATGGTGCCTCACTTGCCCACCATCTCCCCTGGCACTGGACTCTGTTTCTTTGCCAGGGTCATCTTCTGCCAGGTTTGCTCTCCCAGCTGAGCATGCTTGATGCTCTCACCCTAATGCTTGCGACTGTGCAAAGGGCGATGGGTGCACACACTTCCTCTTTCCACGGAGACGTGCCCAGCCACCCAAACTCCACGGACTGAGAGGGAGCCTGGGCTGGGAGCCAGGACTCCCACGTCGGACTCTTCTATAACACAAGGCGAGTCACTCACCTCACCAATCTAGAGGAAAGGCTGCAACCCCCGCTTCACCCAGGGGAAGAACCTCTCCCATCTCAGGAAATATTAAGAATCTTGCTCATCTAGAGCTGAGAACCAGAATGAGAATCAAGGATAGTCATTGCCGGTTTGGGCTCCTAAAAGTGAGCACATGGCATTTGGCCTTTCCACCCATGACTGTTCTCAGGACGGCACAAATGGCAAGTGTAGGAGCCCTGCGGCTTTGCAGCCAGCCTATCCCAGGCAAGCAGAAAAGACAGGATTTAGCCTGGAAGCTTCCCCTGCTCTCTAGCCAGAGGCCCCTGAGCACATCCAAACTGGGGCTGAGTCTGCCATTTGCCTGAAGTCCCATGCCAGGAGTGTATCTTTGGCCTGGTGAGAAAGGTCTGGGGCAACTAACTACAACTTAAGAAAACCTCAAGTCGCCACCTGACATCTGTATCTATCTTCACCCCCCCCCTAACTCTTCCAAAGAACTGGAGAAACACAATATCTTTATCTGCACCAGGAAATAAATGGGTTCCTGGCTGGGAAATTCCCCTACGGAAAAGAAATAACCAAGATAAACAACTCTATTGCCTTTGGCTCAAGTTGGGAAAGGAGTCTCCGGGCACGGGAGCTGGGGCCAAGGCGGTGGGGAGATAACTCCCCAGGCTCCCTCCTGCCGCAGCTTCCTTATCTTTATGGGCTTCTTTACTGCCCTAGGTTTATTATCATTGTTTTTTCCTTCAACACTCTTTGTCCAATCCATTCCAAAGTTGAAAGTCTATCAGAGTCGCTGGGAAGTGGAGACCCTCTTCTACTCCTTTCCTCTCCCCTAGGCTATAGTTTGGTTTGGAAGATGGCTGTAGGCAGGCCCTGCGCTGGGTTCACAGTGGTGACAAAGTCCACATAAGCTGCCCTCGTTTCTCCATCTTTGTCTACCAGGCCTCACCGGGTAGGATTACAAAGACCAAAGCATCTATGTTTTTAACTTTGACCCCATAACTGGGTCGCTGGGAGATCCTGGGCATCATTCAGCATCTCAACATCTCAAGTTTCTTACCCATGGGATGGCTGTGATTATACCTGTCTATCTTATTTCAAGGGAGGTTATAAAGTTCAAATGAATAGCGTCAAAAATGGGGTTCTACAAACCACAGGAGTCAGCACCCAGTATAAACATCCTATCAGTGAAGTGAAATTCAAAGGAGAGGTTGAAAGCATGGATTCTGGAGTCAGACAAGGCTGGGTTCAAATCCTCCCCCCAGCCTCTCTCTGCCTAACCACACACACTGAACCCCTGGTGATGGTGAAGAAAGTATTTAACCTTAAAGCTTTCACATTTTTGTGAGGTAAAGTGTGGATAACAATGCCCAACTTATAGGGTTGATATCAACTTTAAATGAGATAGGACATATAAATTATGTAACATGGTCCCTGAGGCACGGTAAGAGAATAATCAGTGATGCCAATGACCTTTGTCATTAGATTTATAACCTTAATAATTATCGAGGGGGCCGGTGAGATGGCTCAGCGGCATAAGCGCTTGCCTAGCAAGTGTGAGGTCCTGAGTTCAACTCCCGGTACCCACATATGGTAAAAGAGCCAGTGATATTGCTCAGCAGCACGGGCGCCTACTGGCGTGCAAGGTCCTGAGGTCGATGCCCGGTACCCACACACAAAATAATAATAATAATAATAATAATAATTATCAGATCTACTCTACGATTCTCAGTTTACTTATCTGAACACACTAAAAAGTATTCCAGTCTCTTCCAGCTACAGGGATGTTGGGGGGGGCAGCGGAAACAGAAAAATGGGGTCACTTACTGGTTTTAACCAATCATCCAGCGAGGCCATTCCGGATGTATTATGGTATGCCTAACACTGTGTCTCCTAGATGGAGATGCAGATTTGTTGCTGATGTCCCTACCCCTAGGAGCATGCAGTATGGGTGAGAAGACAAAGTCTCCATATAACTACTGAGAAACGATAAGCTCTGTAAGATGGCGGGGCTCTGAGGAAAGGAGGAGCCATCCATCTGTTCACTCAACAGGACTTGTGTCAGTTGCTGGAGAAAGAAAGCAAAATAGGTGCTGCAGAAACTCTCAGCTCAACTAGTCTTAGAAGACAAAGGATCTTCATCTCCTGTGCTTATTTTCTTTTAGCATCTCACCCAAGAGGTCGGCCTGGGTACCGCAGGCGCCTGGGGAGCCACCAGCAATGATGCTCTCCTTGCTCCTCTCCCTGCTGGCTGTCTTCCCAGGTATGTCACAGGTCCCAACTCCCTGGGGCTCTACTCACTTCCTCCCACGCACTACAGGCCCCAGTTCCCTGGGGACACTGAAATCAGACTCATCCCTAAGGATACCCCTCTCAAAATTTGTACTCCTTCAAAAGGGAGTCATACGGAGGCAATGTAGGAGGTCATGTCTGAAAATAGATTGCCGGGCACTGGGAATGGGGGTGAGGGCAGGAATGGCAATTTCTAATTTCAAGACCAGGGTTCGGGTCTTTTCTGGGGATAAAAAAGAAGTTGACCTCAAACCAAGCATCTTTATGAGTAACTAATGGATTTGGAGGAAATCAGTTCTCCTTCCTGGCTTTTAGTATTTTTATCCGGAAAAAAGAAATCAGCTACAAAGAGTTTTTAGAAATACAAAGAACTAGCAGTTTGCAAATGCAAAAGCACAGCACTCTACAGAAGTGATGAATTTTTAATTTTTATTTATTTATATTTTTTGTGGGTACCAGGGGTCGACCTCAGGACCTTGCGCGCAGCAGGTGCCTGTGCTGCTGAGCGATATCACCGGCCCTTTTCTCGTATGTGGGTTCTGGGAGTCGAACTCGAGCCCTCGCGCGTCCCAGGCAGGCGCTTATGCCGCTAAGCCATGTCACCGGCACCCTGATGATTTTTTTTTTGTGGGTACCGGGGGTCGACCTCAAGACCTTGCACGCCAGCAGGCGCCCGTGCCGCTGAGCGATATCACCGGCCCTTTTTTCGTATGTGGGTTCTGGGAGTTGAACTTGGGCCCTTGCTCTTGCCAGGCAGGCGCTTACGCCGCTGAGCCATCTCACCGGCCCCCCTGATGAATTTTTTTTTTTTTTTGTGGGTACCAGGGGGTCGACCTCAGGACCTCGCGTGCCAACAGGCACCCGTGCCGCTGAGCGATATCACCGGCCCCTTTTTCGTATGTGGGTTCCGGGAGTCGAACTCCGGCCCTCGCGCTTGCAAAGCAGGCGCTTATGCCGCTGAGCCATCTCACCGGCCCCCCTGATGAATTTTTTAAAACACAAACGATATCATAGTTGTCATCCATTGTCTTTAAAATGTTTAGCATTTATTAATTACAATAAGAATCGAATAATGATTAAGCAGTTTTTGATTGCTTTTTTTATTGATTAAGCAACTGTCTAGCTGTAGTATCTCATAAATAAACACAGAGTGCACGCGTGTTGGGTAGAAAACTGCATCTCCGCAGTGTAGGGGGGTGGTCTGGCTCCCTCTGGCAGGATTTGCATCTCCCAGGGCTCAGGAAGCCTCTGCCTTTTCTTTCCACAGCGGTCTCCACAAAAAGCCCCATATTCGGTCCCAAAGAGGTGAGCGCTGTGGAAGGTAGCTCAGTGTCCATCATGTGCTACTACCCATCCACCTCCGTCAACCGGCACACTCGGAAGTACTGGTGTCGGCAGGGAGCCAGGGGCAGCTGCATGACCCTCATCTCTTCAGGAGGCTACGTCTCCCAGGATTACCTGGGCAGATCCAACCTCACCAACTTCCCAGCACTCAGTGCCTTCACGGTGAACATTACCCGTCTCAGCCGGGAGGACTCTGGGCACTACAAGTGTGGCCTGGGCATCAGCAGCCGAGGCCTGAACTTTGATGTAAGCCTGGAGGTCAGCCAGGGTAAGCATCCGGGCTCCTTGGGCTTCCGGAGGAGTCAGAATTGTGTCAGGTGCAGTGGGGAGGGAGGGGCCGTGGAGGAAGAATTCCTCGTGGGACCAGCATCCCAGCTGGGAGTCAGAAGTCTCCTTCTCTCAAGGAAAGACTTGTCATAACAGGGTACAGGAATGAGACAGGCTTATTTGGGTGTGATGAGTGAACCTTTCTAGGTCTTCTGGGTCAGTAACATTTTAGGGCTTTACAGAGGCCCCAGCTTAGGGTATCGGGACAACTTTCCTCATTGTGCTTGTTGGAAGTTGGACAAGAGAGCTACAGCCTAAGGATATAGGAAAGCCACAGAAAGAGTTACGGGGATCCTTAAATTCCTACTACAAATACACCCTTGAGATTAAAGCCTTGTATCGCCAGAAGTTCTTTTAAAATATGTTTTTAAAAAATGGGATCCATTAAGCCAGGCATGGTGCTACACACCTGTAATCTGGGAGGCTGAGGCAGGAGGATCAGAAGTTTGATCCCAGCCTGGGCAATTTAGCAACTTAGTGAGACCATGTCTCAAAATAAAAAATAAAAAAGGACTGGGATGTAGCTCAGTGTGAGGCCCCGGGTTCCATTCTCAGTACTGCAAAAAGCAAAATGAGAACAATAAAAATGGAATCCTTTAGTCCATCAGAACTATCAGCATCAATTACAGTCTTACTTCTTGACCAGCGATCAGGTCTTGAAAAGATGGGCACTGAACAAGCCTATTCTCCTTGAAGAAAGGCAGAAAAAGAAAGGCTCTTTCTGATGAGAGTTCAACACTTTAGATAGTCATAGGCCACTTAGAAATCTTAAGGAAGGAAACTGGAGGAACTCTCAAAGACATGTCTTGTTCCCTGGGCATAAGTGTACTGTTTTTTGTTTTTGTTTTTGTTTTTTGTTTGTTTGCTTGGTACCAGGAATCAAACTCAGGACCTCGTGCTTGCCAGGCAGGCACTGTGCTGCTGAGCTATATCCCCGGCTCCCAAGTGTACTGTTATCTGTGCACTAAACCAACAGTTCGTTCTGATGATGGTGGAGAGTCATAGCCCACAGACTCTTACAAGCTCAGGAGCACTCAGAGTTCACTCTATTTGCATGCCTAGAAAACTGTGATGATGGCACGCAACTCTGGTTAGACACTTTCAAAAGCACTAACTCACTGCTTCAAAACACAGCCCATTCCAAGTTTGGGCTCTTGTAATTTTTTATTACAATGCACTGAATCCCACCACCCTGTGCTTACATTCATCCCATGCATTTCGACACATGTGGGTTTAGGCCTCAGCATCATGCTGACCACAGCGGGAAAGTTAAATGTGAGGAAAATGTGTCTCCGCCCTCCAGTCCAGGGAGATCAGGATTAACTACCCTAGATGGGATCTAGTGAGTGATGCAGACCTGAGGAAGAACGGCGCAGAGGAGGGAGAGACTAGTGTAGCTTGAGGAAGGCTTCATGGAGGAATCGGCAGTCAAGCTGGACCTGGGAGGTGGAAGGGAGGAAGTGGTGATTCCTGTCCTCACCCATCCTAAGGGCCATGACCAGTGCATGAATAACAAGAGTCAGGTTAGCGAGAGAATGTGTAGCAAACGCATTACATCAAAGTTTCACATGGATCAGAGCCTTCAGAGTGATGTTCCAAAGACACAGAGGAAGCCATCTGATTTCACGCTTAGGTCCCAGGAAGCAGGAATGGCCACGAAGAACGTGATAAGACAAAATGGCATGGGCTATTAGCAGTGGGCCAGCAGGAGGCCAGCAGGGCTCTCTGTTCAGATTCCTCTTGGCCCCTCAGTGGTAGCATTCCTTCCTCCCAGGTATGAGGCAGGATGCCTTGGGAATGAGGGTCTTAGGACACACAGTGTGGGTTGGAGAAGCCTCTTATGGCAGCTCTTACACGGAAAGATGGGGCAGATTAACGTTTTTAGATTTTATGGGTAGTTTTGGGGTATGGGTAGCTTTGGAGTCCTAGTCCCTATGGCTGGCCTTGGGGAAAGGGATTCTAGTTTCTATGGCTTTGGGGAAAATAAAGAGTAAGAAAGGAGGGTAGAAGTCAGAGAGAAGCTTTGTTTTTGAGGCTGCTTCTAAGGCCTTCCAAGGCTTTCACTTTTGGGGTACCATTTTCTGAGCATCAGCAAACATCCTCCAACCATGTCCCCCTTTGCAATAAGGCGTTCCAGGTTGCAGTCCCACCCAGCCCCTCAGTGGGAACAGCAAAGAGTCTTTGATTTCACTAGAAGACAGGGTGATCTCAACTCCCCCATCCGCTCCTCCTGCAGATCCTCGGTTACTCAATAACACCGACGTCTACACCATGGACATGGGCGGAACGGTGACCATCAGATGCCCTTTCAGGAGTGAGAATGCTCAGAAAAAGAAGTCCTTGTGCAAGAATACAGGTCAGTCCTGCGAGTTAATCATCGACTCAAATCAGGACACGAACCCCAGCTTTCAAGGTAGAGTACGCTTAGTTATTGAGGGCACCGACCAACTTGCATTCAGCGTCATCATCAATCAGCTGAGAATTGGTGATGCAGGGATGTATGTCTGCCAAACTGGGGAAGATCCTAGCAGTGACAAAAAGAATGTTGATCTGCAGGTGCTAGAGCCCGAGCCCGAGCTCGTTTATGGACAACTGAGGGGCTCAGTGAACTTTGACTGTGCCTTGGGCCCCGAGGTGGCGAATTTGCAAAAATTTCTGTGCCGGGTGAACAAGAATAAAACCTGCGATGTGATCATCAACACCTTGGGGAAGAGGGATCCGGCCTTTGACGGCAGGATCCTACTGAGCCTCAAGGATACAGCTGACGGCCGCTTCAGTGTGCTGATCACAGGCCTGCGGACGGGGGATGCAGGGGAATACCTGTGCGGAGCCCACTCAGATGGACAGCCCCAGGAAGGCTGGCCCCTCCAGGCCTGGCAGCTCTTCGTCAACCAGGGTAAGACCCTGCAGGCAGGGAGAAAGGGTGGGGCAGTCTGGCTGGTGGGAGGCTATGCTCCCCAAATCTATGCATCCATACTCATCCACCAGTCAACAGCAGGCCCTTCCCAAGGAGCCCTGAACCAGGTGCTGCATGGGCAGCAGTGCAGCCTCTGCCTTGTACTAGGTCCCGATTGCTCTTCTCTGTTATCATTGACTTTGGATGGCCATCCTTGATTAATATGAACAAGGACAGCTGAGCTCCTAAGGCAACTTGTAGTCTGTCTGGGATTCTGTGTCTTGGTAGGCCCTGTCCCCTCCCCTGAGCCCAGAGCCCTGAGCAAGCTGGATGCCCCATCTCTCATACTCAGATTGGTCTCAAAACTTCCTAGAAAGGTGAGGCCCCAGCCTCAAATTTTCCACTCCCACATCCCTTAAGATTACTTGTTATTTAGCATGATCTGGCCCACTCAGCTACACTTCGGAGAAGCATTGGCACAGTAAAATAATTGAAAATCTTCTCCTTCATCCTGGTGCACTCTGCATAGCTACCCTCACGAGAAGCAGCCAACCAGTGCTTGTAGTTCAAAGTATCTGTGCTTGCAGCTTTTCTTTAGGGATCTGTGTTCCCAATGCACCCTTTCCATGTCTGACTCCAGATCTTTATCACATCTCTTCCCATCTTCGGCCACGTAGGGTTCTCTCTGGATCGAAGCTTGGAGAATGGCTGCCCTTCTTTTTGAGATGCTTCTCAGGGTCTTTGATCATTAAAAATTGTCTGTGCTATTTATGTGTTAAATCATACCCACTCTAAATATATTTTATTAATGTGTAAGTGATCCATTAGGACGTTTTTGTAGGATAAGCTAAGACACACCACACACACACACACACACACACACAGATGTTTTGTAAGAAGCCAAAGGAAAGGGCTGATACACTCTCCCTAAATTGAGTCCATTCTCTGCTCAGAACAATGTGGAGAAAAAGAATGAGATGAACACATACTGGTGGCAAAGGGCACTGGAGTCTGCTGCTGGTGGCTCCAGCGAAAGGCTGTGTGACTCAGGGAAAGTCTTTCATTTTTCTGAGCAGGGTGAGCTGTTTTGTCTGCACTTCACCTTCCGCCCTGGCTGAGACCATGGGGGGCAGTTGCTTGGGCCATGCAAGGCTCTCCCTGCCTCGCGTTCCTCTCAGGCATCTCTGTCTGTCTTCCAGAGACCATAATTCCCCACACTCCCACGGTCGTGAAGGGTGTGACAGGAGGCTCTGTGGCTGTGCTCTGCCCCTATGACCCCAAAGAGAGCAAGAGCTTCAAGTACTGGTGTCGCTGGGAAGGGGAGAAAAACGGCCGCTGCCCACTGCTGGTGGAGAGCCAGGGGCTGGTTCAGGAGGAGTATGAGGGCAGGCTGGCTCTCTACGAGGAGCCGGGCAATGGCTCCTACACGGTCATACTCAACCAGCTCACCACCCAGGATGCGGGCTTCTACTGGTGTCTCACCAACGGTGATACTCGCTGGAGGACCACGGTGGAGATCAAGGTTGTTGATGGTAAGAGCCGAACCGGGCGAGAGGGAAGGGAGGAAGCCCCAAGGCCACTCCCATAGCAGCAGTTTCGGCCTGGCCACTCCTCCTCCTACCTCTCCTACATCCATGCTGATGTACAGATGGGGATGGTCCTCAAGAGAGAGCCTACCCTGTCTAGCAGTCACATTTTCACACCTGTGACAAGCCACCTATGCACGGCCATGTGTAGCACATCCTAATAGCAGGAACGGTGGCCTCCCTTGCCGGGGCGGGGATCACCCGAAGTAGAGTACTGGAGATGGCTCTGGGGTTGGGTCTAAACAAAAAGGAAGAGTAAGGAAAGCACACTGCAGTCAACCAGCCGGGGTCTGTGTTCTCTGAGACACGCTGATCACGGGGGGCACCAACAATAATCAGTAGATTAGCACATTATTCCGTTTCGTATGCATCAGCATAGTGCATATATTTACAATGCTATCCGAAGAGGAGATACACACAGAGGTTACCACCACGGTCACTTCCCGCAGCATCTCCAAGTGCCACTTTTGACCTGTTTCTTCCTCCCTTCCTACTGCAGGAGAACCGAGCCTCAAGGTACCAAAGAACACAACCGTTGTGTTGGGACAGACCCTCAAACTCTACTGCCACTTCCCGTGCAAATTCTACTCCTACGAGAAATATTGGTGTAAGTGGAGTAACCAGGGCTGCCGGGCCCTGCCCAGCCAAGATGAAGGCCCCAGCCAGGCCTTTGTGAGCTGCAATCAGAACAGCCGGCTCGTCTCCATGACCCTGCAGTCTGTCACCAAGGAGGACGAGGGCTGGTATTGGTGCGGCGTGAAACAGGGCCAGGCCTTTGGAGAGACTGCAGCTGTCTATGTAGCAGTTGAGGAGAAAGCAAGGGGTGAGTCTCCAAACCCCGCAGCCATAGCACCCTTCGAAGGCTCTTGCTTAACAGCTCTTCAATCAGGGGTGGTCCCTAGGTTTGGCTGTAAGAAGCGGGGGGCGAGGGAGTGAGGGTGTCCCTCCCACATGCAAACCAAGTAAAACTGGTGGGTCTGCTAATTAACCACGCCATTAAACATCGTCACCCCTTCAAACCAGATGGAAATCCCTTCTATACCTACAACTCTGCTTTTATGAATAGAAATTTCACAGTCATTATTCTATGCAACATAGCCACCTCCCTCCCTCTACCAAACCTGCTCTCAGAAGAGGACCGGCTACCTTATTCACAAGGCCTGACCCGAACAATGAAGGCGTGGAGCCGGGGATGCAGCTCAGGGCTAAAGCACGTGCTCAGCATGCTTGAAGCCGAAGCAGCACCAAAAAGAAAACAATTAAGGCAACTTTAATTTGCATTTACAACCACTTTTTTAAAGGCCACATGAAATCTCTTAGGGTGTTTTTAGTCCCCTCAGAAGTCTGCATGGTGTCCAGGTCCATCTGGTCTGGTTCACTGAGGGGTCGTTGTTGAGCTACCATGGGGCGGCAGCAGCATCCTGCACAGGGCTGCAGACAGAGGCTGGGGTGCAGGTTCAGTCTCTGTCCCTAAGCATTGGGCCTGTCCCTATTCACAGCTGGATCTATGGCACCCAGCCTTGAACATGGACACAAACTTGGTAGCACTGGAGCGGAGATCATCTGTGACGAGCTTGAGAAAGCCGTGGCTCCTCTGTCTCCAGTGTCATTGCGGAGCCACCCCAACAGCCTTGACTCTAACCTGGGCCTGTGATGCCTGACGAAGTCTCACTGCTCAGATCTCCTAACTTCCAAGAGTAAGAACAAAGAGATAAAACCCTAACCCAGCCCTTGCTCTGCTCTGCTCCAGGGTCCGATGTCATCAACCCAACGACTGCAAATAGTGCTCCGGAGGAGGAGGAAGAGGAGGAGGTGGTAAACCCCCGTAGCAGGGAGGTTGAGAACAAAGCTGTTCTGAACCCCAGGCTTTTTGTAGAGGAAAGAGTGGTGGAGGACACAGGAAACCAAGCCAGTGGGAGCAGAGCATCTGTAGATGCCAGCAGGTGAGGAGAGGTCCAGGGCTTTTCACTCTGAGAACACCTCAGAGGCCAAGAAGGTCCAAAGACCTGAGCCTGCCCGCGTCTTAAGCAGGGGCAGCATCACTACCTCTGCTTGTGCACTGGGGGTCCCTGATACCCTCCGTCCTTCTCCCACCGCTGGGAAAGGGTTTGCACTTTAGCTCCATCTCCCAGGGATGGGGTGCAGAGACAGCCCTGTTCTTGTCTTGCTGGGCTTGGAAAGACTTCTTAGAACAGAGCAGGGAGCTCTGTCAGGAAGGTAAGGAGATAAACCAGGGAGGACCACTAGCTGGAGCCAATTTCCCCGTGCAACCTGGAGCCCTCAAGTCCCCTTCCCTGTGTTGGACTCATGTAATCCTTCTTTCAGCTCTGAGGGACAAGGTGGGAGCTCCAAAGTTCTGCTTTCCACCCTGGTGCCGCTGGGCCTGGTGCTGGCACTGGGGACTGTGGCTGTGTGGGTGGCCAGAGCCCGGCACCGGAAGAACGTGGGTGAGTCCCCAAATGCTCCCCACCCTACCTCCAGCCCTGAGCCCTGAGCCCTGAGCCCCAGCACAGATGCCCAGAGAGGAGGCCACCACTGTCTCCTCCTTTCCATAGGCTCACACAGAGGATTCTGAGAAAGCAGAGGTTGGGGAATAGGGGTTGGGAGATGCACCCCATACTCCCCCAAATTAACTAAGTGCTGCTATCCAGATACTGCCCCTGGTAGGCCATCTCCCATTGCTTGAGGTCTAAGTTCAAATGCAAGGCTGCTAGGAGACCAGGATGCCAGGGAGACCCAGGCTTTGACCTCCTCGATCGCTAATACAGTGTGTGACTTTGGCATGTCCCCATTTCATTCCTCCATTCTCTCATAGTTCCAGGCAGGATGATACTAATCATCCCACAGGGTTGATCTCAGGCCAAATTGGGCATTGTGCATTGAGAGTCACCAAGTGACAAAGGTCAGGGATCAAGTCTTGATTAGCCATGAGAAGGGACTGAGATCTTTTCCATTCAGTTTTGAGTCAGAGTCAGAGGTGGCCATGAGAGGACCCCAAGCCCTCAGCTCTCCTGTAGGCTGCAGGGGACCTGCTCAGAGAGGGTGGATCTCCAGGTCTCCTCTGTCCAGCTCCTTTCCCACACCAGTTCTTCTTTCTTCCCAACAGACCGCATATCCATTAGAAGCTACCGGACAGACATCAGCATGTCAGACTTCGAGAACTCCAGAGATTTTGGTGGCAATGACAACATGGGAGCCTGTCCAGTCACTCAGGAGACAGTGCTTGAAGGGAAAGTTGGTATGTTCGATGCCCAGGCAGTGAGGACTGGTTCTGACCCTGTACCTAGTGTGAGAACAGGGTGGGTGAGCTAACCACTCTCTCTGTGCAGAGGTCATGGCCAATGTAGAGAGCCCCATGGACCCTGAAGAGCCCAAGAAGGCAAAAAGGGTAAGGGTGAGGAGGGTGAGGAGGCCCAACTGTATGACAGAATTGCAGCATGAGGGACTTCAGTCAGACATCGGGACAAAATCACCTCCAGGTGGGGGCTGACCCCAGAACAGGGAGGATGGTGGAAATGGAATCCAGGAGGTCTTCCTGAGGGAGGCATGTACCTTCCTGGTTGTGGAATGTTCATGTGGATGAGGCTGAGGAAGGAGGGCAGCTGTGCTTGGAGGGGGGAGGGAAACCAGGAGCTGAGAAAGATGCGGTCACAGGTAGGGAGATTGCACGTCAACACCGGGGACTAGGTGGATATTCTTCCGGGGCTGTGGGTCCCAGGGACTCCCCAGGTGTTGGTTACCCATCCTCCCTTGAGCGCTTGGCTGGACCCGGAAAACATTTACTCACGGTGGGCAACTTGATAGTCACTGGAAACACCTGCCCACTCCAACCAAGTGGCGGTGCCTGAGTCCACAAAGGCAACATCTGCCTTTGGGTTCCACAGTGCCCTCCCCTCATGCCTCATGAAGGCCCCTGGAAGGATGCCACCTTGCCTCTGACCCAGAGCACGGAGGCTTTTGGTTATATCTGCTTTCCTCACAACAGCAGGGGCCCCGTTTGGCTTGATTAGGAGATGGAGTTGGTCCTGGAATCAGTCTCTCCTGCCAGCCTGGGAGTGCTAGAAAGCGACCTCTCCAAGCTGGTGGAGAAAGAAAACTGCAAAGCTCTGGCTGATGCCAGTCCAGGCCCCCTTGCATGTGGACTGTGTGGCCCCACTTCTGGGGACAGCCCCAGGCCATGGGGGTGGTTCTGCCCCATGTGTCAGAAGGAGGTAGTGAGACAGGGGGAGGTATTTTTAGAGGCTGCAACTTTCCATTTCTCATGATTGGTCCTCCTGGTGAGCACGAGGGCTGGAGTGAGGACAGCAGTCACATAGGCTGGCCTTGCTCAGGCCAAGATGGCAAATCCAGGGTACGGAGCTGTCCCCTCCCTCACAACCCTCACTCACTGATGTCTCCGCTGTTGCCCCTCAGTCATCCAAGGAGGAAGCTGACATGGCCTACTCAGCCTTCCTGCTCCAGTCCAGCAACATTGCTGCCCAGGCCCAAGATGGGCCCCAGGATGCCTAAGCAGTGCCAGCCACCTATCGCTCACTGTGACAATCACCTTCAGAATCATGCTGATCTTTGGGGCCCCAGCTTCAGGGGACTCCACTGCCTGCACTCACCCCCCAACCTGGCTTTTCTCCCTGTCCTCAGAGGTTCACTGCTCCACCTTCACCACCCCTTGGTGACATTAAAGCCTGTCCTAATTCTCCTGTTAGGGTGAGGGGTGTGAGGAGCTCCCACCTGCAGCTTCTTTCTGTTGAGAGAAGCTAAGGAATTGGGGAAGGATTCAGGTCTTGGAGGGGACACCCTGAAAGCAGAGGGGCCAGCCTGGGGCACGTCTCAGGAAAGAGCCATTTGGAGTCTCTCTGTACCCTGAGGGTGAGATGTGAACAAGATTTTTCCCTCCACACCATCTCTGCCTCCCTTCCTTCCTCTCTTCTTTCCTTCATTCCAAAGACATGTGTGAATCTTATTAGAATCCAGGTGCCCTGCTAGACACTGAGATAGGTGTGCCTGAAACCCAGCTACTGGCTAAAAGGCTATAAATATCCCTGGACAAGGCCTGCACTCCTAACTGTCAAGGCCTGTCAGCTCACTAACACCTGACATCTCACCTCTGCCTTGCTGGGTGACATCATAAAGTGCCAGGGGCCTAGGGCCTACACACAGCCTTCACAAATACACACTCTTAGCATTGCATAGGTAAGAACAGGGAGTCCTGAGAGGGACTCTTGGGGTACCCAGTGACATAAACCATTCTCAAACCAGATTTGGCATCTCCTATCTTCTTGATCACTGATCTTTCAGTGAGATCCCTGTTCCCTGTTGGAGGCAGTTTTAGAATAAGGAGGAGGGGAAAAAAATGTTCATCGAGACAGACCTTTCCCAGGCCCTAAACCAGGAAAGACAACTTTTTCCCTTCCTGTCACTCACATGGATCTGGGATGAAGGAATGGTCAAATGCAACTGGAAGCATTCCTTCCAAGTGGAGAGGAGGAAGAGGTGTTTAACCAAGGCTGGGAGGAGCTGATCTCCCAAAAGTTAAAGATGCAGGTCTTTTTCCCTCTCTGCTCAGTACTTCACCCAGCATCCACGAGCTGGTACTCGCTAACAAATCAGAAATGTTACTTAATAATTAAAGCCCGTGATTGCCACCAATGAGGCTCAGATTTCATTTGTCCCCCATACCTGTGGTTTCCTAGACAAACCTTTCAGAGCACTTTGCCTTGGTCCCACTTTTTGGCACCCATGACATGCATCTAAGCCAACAGTCTCCCCCACCTCCAAGGCTGAGCACCAGGGGGCTGGGAAAGTGGCTAAAAGCAGAACCAAGATCATCTTCAATAAAAGAATTATTTTGTGTCTACTCCAATAGTTAAGACCCTGAAGTTCTATATTATAGAACATAATTGAGATTTTAGTGGAATAAACTGAAAGCAAGTAGAACCTCATAGGTTCTGGAAGAAAAATCTTGGTAAAGCATCCATGGGATACTTAACTTTGAATCTCGTACGCCCTCCAAGTTCAAGATGCTTCTGATCAAAACCATACAAAAGCCAGTTAAATGATAACTTATGGTGTACAGTAGTTGACCCAGGGTCTTTTTTAGGGTGTAGTGATTACATAAAGACACCCTGGCCTATTAAGATCGCCCCTCGGTACTGGCACTAAACTATGTGGTGTCCTGTAAGGAAGATCCAAATTGCCCCTTGACAGCTGGCTCCCCTCTCTAACACCCAGTGTGTTCCTCATGGCCTTGGTGGCGGAGAGTTCTGTACAAAGCAGACTCCCTCATGTGAACCTTGCCTCCTACCTGGACCTTGGATGTGGGACAATCCTCAAGCCCGCCTTTGCTAGCACTAAAACTTCAGTCCATCTCCACCAGCTGCAGTGCACTGTCCCTATTCCCAGGCCCCGGCCTGGCCCAAAGCCTTGGCATCTTCCCCAGGCAGGAGTGACAGCCATCAGGGATGTTAATTCCCTCTTCTCTAGGATGGGGATGTAGATCTAGCTCTTCCTAGAATGACAGCAAACAGTTTTAGGAGAACTGAAATTATAGGGAATGTCAAAACCTGTCACCCCCAGGAATATGCAGCTTCTGCACTAATGGGCCAGTAACCTGCGAGCCAACGGCAAGCTTGTGTAGCCTGTCCTGAACCCTGGAATCAAAGGCCAAGAAAAGTCACTAAACCCACAGGCAACCGTACTTCATTTCTAACTAGGGTTGTCAGTAGCTGATAGAAAGTCAACCAATGTCCTGCCCAAAGCTCATCTGCTTCCTGTGCAACACATGGGGAAACCCATTACGAAGAAGGACATGAATTTTGGGAGGGCATCATTCATCCCCGCATGGGGGAGTAACAATCAACTCGTGGCTGCTGATAATACATCAATTGCCAATGACCACAGCCATTCAGCGGGCTACTTAAATATCTGGCGACAAGGAAATCCTTTCCAAGTTCTTGGAATATCTTGGTTTTCCTCTTTTTAAAAGACTACTAGGGGCTGGTGAGATAGCTCAGTGGCATAAGCGCCTGCCTGGCAAGTGCGAGGTCCTGAGTTCTACTCCCGGTACCCACATACGAAAAAACAGCCCATGATATCACTCAGTGGCACGGGCGCCTGCTGGCTCGCGAAGTCCTGAGTTCGACCCCTGGTACCCGCAAAAAAAAAGACTACTAGGTAATGATATGACTTCCGCATTGCTAAAAGAAATTTGTTACAGCAAATTAATTTGGTTTTGTGAAACTAAAAATATTTTCTCTGAACTTTCCATGCCTCAAAACAGAGAAACTCTCCTAAGAGCGTCAGAGGGCAGAGAGAGGAACTGCCCACCATGTGGTTTGTGGAGCTGGTCCCCGAGCCAGAGAAACAGGGAGAGTTCCTACCGCCTATCCACCCCAAAAGAATTAATTCTGCTAGGGAGTGTGTACAGTAAAATAATAGGGACCATCTCAGAAAAACTACACTTCTAAGTGGGCACACACATGACAGAAAAGATGCAAGACTAAGACCGATGGTCCCCAGGTGGCCAGGAAGCTCAGGCAGCAATGGGGAAATCATCCAGCCATGTAAGTGAAGGAGCTCTAGAGCTTTCCATCTAAGGCCGATAAAGAAAGGGACATCCATGGGCTGGGAGCGGAGCTCAGTGTGGAGCACTTGCTTAGCATGCACAAGGTGCTGGGTTCCATCCCCAGCACCACAAAGAAAAGAAAGAAGAAAAAAGCGCTGCCAGTACACTCTCACTAGAGCCCAAAATCTTTGTCCTGAAGCCAGGGATGTGAACATTCTAAAATTCAGGAGTCCATGGATAAATCACATTAAAATTCACCAAAAATTTCCATGTATTTAGAGTTTTAACCTTAGAACACCAATAGGAATACAGCCACATTCAACAAATAAACGTTAGTCATGAAAATTCTACACTGACTGTAGAAGAAAGTTGTACATAGGCTCACTGTGGAAGTCGCTCACCCTGGGACAGGTGAGCCTGTGGCCTGGGTTCCTAGAAGGAGGGACGGCAGGATGCCTGGGCCAGGTGCCTCTGCTTGGTGGGGAGGGGCTCCCTGGAGAGACCACCATGCAAGAGGATTGTCACGGTTGGTCATTGCAGAGAGGAGCACTGAGACATGGGAAGGGAGGCCACTCATTTAGACAGGTCAAGGAGATGACCCTTCGGAGACTGGCCGGGGGGGAGCCCAGCCGGGGGGGAGAATAACGCAATCACCAAGCAGAACCCGTAATAACCACGTCCACCGCCGTGACAAGCCAAGGGTCCACTCACTCCTCCTACATCCACACCGCACGCCGAGCCCCTCGTAGGGCTTGCTCACATCATCCCCCCAGCCACCTTAGAAGAAATGCTGTGATGGGGGACAACAGCAAAGCCTAAGTTAAGAGGAACTCATGGAGGATACATGGATTTACTTACAGGATCTGAACCTCCCAGTGCAGTGGGCATGGTTTATTCCCTCTACCTGCCTGTCCTTGGGCTCCAGATGTTTCCATCAGGCTCCTTCCTTCTGGCCCCCAGAGGGTGTGAGCCATTGAGTCCTCTGTTCCTTGCGTGCTACAGCCTAGCCTGCTCCTGGGAGGAGGAGCGCCAGGGGAAGACAGCAGCCTGGGAGCAGATAGGAGGTCAAGTTCACACAGGAAAAAGAAAGAGAGGGGAGCAACTGCATGATTTACCCAGGTGCCAGTCTTCCCTTGGGCCCCAACATGCAAGACCCTGGGGCAATGCCTCAAGGCAGCCTGGAGGCCCAGGTCTGGGAGCTCTGATCACTTGTGTCACCTCTTACTTGGTGGCACTCACACCCCTCATTCCTGATGTGGTGGATTGACAACTGGTGGTCAACTTGTAACCCCCAGCTGAACTGAATCAGCGTGCTGCCTGGTGCGGAGGGCCCACCTGAGGACTGTTGCCAACAACATGAAAAGGAGAACTGGAGAGGAAGAGTTGGTGCTGTTGGTTCTCCTCGAGGAGCTTGTCGCGCTGGCTTTCATGATAGGAACTTGGCTGTTCTCATCGTCGGAGGAGCTTGGGACCTCGTTGTCACTGAGGATGGCTATGGTGCCTTTCAGGGGAGCTCTGGTCCTTACTCTGAGCATTGCTTCCTGGCTCTGGGGCAGATCCCTCAGCCTGCTGGCACAGGTCCTTCATCCTGCTGGCGCAGACTTTCTAGCTTCCACCACTGACCTTTGGGCCTTTCTGGTGCAGATCCGTGAAATATACTTGCATGAGACATTGTCGTGGGCTCTGGGCCTTCAGTTGGACTCGTGAGGGCACTGCCATGGGCTCTAGGTCTTCAGCTGGACTCATGCAGGACACTGCTGTAGGATCCAGGCCCTCAGCTGGATTCTTTAGGTCTTCAGTGTGTGGACAGATTTCCTGCACTTTTTGTATATGACTCTTTGGGGGACTATTACAAAATAATCCTAAAAATTATGTGTCCTGTATTGTATTGTTTCCCTTGCAAAACCTGACTACAACACCTGATCTTAGCACCATGCGATGTTTCTAGGGGTTTTGCTTGGGTGGCGTGTATGAAAGCTCTCCTCACTCTCACTGGCACATATGCAGCACTGCCTGGCAGGCCCCAGCCACCCAGCAGCCCACCCTGGCCTGATCTCCACAGATGTGCACACACACCACACACTCGTGCATCGCACACATGTGTGCATCACACGCCACACTTCATACATACACCACAAAACACACATTGCAGATCCACGTACTCATAGCCACACATTGTGTACTACACACTCCATGTTCACAGATCACACAAAGCATGCCACACACTCACAAATCACACACTGCACATTCCCACACTGTACCTCACACTCTCACACCCACACCCGCAGTTACGCACAGCACATTCGCCCATTCATGTTCTCTCTGTCTCCCTGGGTCTGCAGAGCAATCCCACCCTCCCGCAGCTGGATGACAGTGCCCAGCTGTGGAACAGCTGCAGGGCACGGGCGCATCTCAATAGGGAGGGAGGGCATGGATGCCAGCTGACGCCTCCACAGTCACTCTTACCAGACGCTGAACTGCTCATTTGTGGGTTGGAGGACAACACGTGGACAGCTGCTTTGAGCCTCCGCAGACCCAGATGGGGAGGGCGGGGTGAGCAGCCGCCCCCACACACGCTTCCTCTGCACCTGCTCTGAGTCACACACTTGACCTCCACTGCGGAAGTGGTCCTGTGTTTTGGAGAGCATGTGACAAATCTGGTGTGTGGGGGTGAGAGGAAAGTGGGGTGCACACAACCACTGAGGAGCCTGGAAGCGCTGGCAGCCACCTCTCCCTGGAAGGTGTGGGAATGGCCCACATCCCCTGTGGGCACAAGAGGCAGCAGCACCTGAAAGCCAATGTACAAAATGAAACAGCCAGGGAGGAAGCCTTGGGAATCTTCTGCTGAGGAAGAGCCCTGCACATTTCAATTTATGGGGCTCATAAAGCACTTTCCATGTCTGAGATTCTGCTGGGTGTCATAAAAGATGGGTAAGACAGCCAGCTCAGGGACTGTGCCTGTTTTATCAGTGGAAAATTGGCGGCCCAAAGAAGATTGCATGGAGCTAGAAAGCTCCAAGACAAGGACTTGAGCCTTCTAACCTGAATCCAAGGTGTATCCACGGTGCCTCATGGTCTTAGCAGCTCTCTTCCTCCATCAACGGGCCTCGCCCTTGGGCCCTCGAGGTCCTGAAGGATGGCTCTGCCAGGCTACTGTGAGGTCAAGCGGAGCTGCTGCATGACTGGTCTCACTCTACTCCTGGCGCTGCCACTATGGCCACTGGACAGTGCCAGAGGGCAACACCTTATCGAGGCAGTTGGGGGAGCTGAGGGATGAGTGATGGTTGAGGCACTGGAGGAGCTGTCAGAAAGACTCCGGGAATGATGCTCTGCAGGCGGGAAGGCCAGCGGTCACCTTGTCCTGCCTTCATTTAATTTCTAAATAGAATAGACCTTGACTTACAAACTCACTTCGTTCCGAGGGCTGGTTGTAACTCAGGTTGTCCGCTGAAGGCTCGGGTCCTCTACACAGCCTTCAAAGTCTCTCTCCTGTATACAGGCAGACCTCCGAGTCCTTAGAGAGACATTGGCCCAGGATTTCTCAACTAACCCCACACAGGAAAGGAGGTTGTAATGTTCCTTCCAGAACTCTGTAAGGGTCAAATCTGTATCTGAGACCATCTGGAAGCACAAGCGGGCAGCATTCAGGTCATAACTCAAGACTTTTGTCAAAACTCAAAACTAAAATTCTGGTCATAACCCAAGTTGTTTGTATGTCAGGCCAGTCATATCCCGAGGGTCCGCTGTAAACCAAAGCCCAGGGGACAGCAGTGAATTAGCATAATCCATGGTTAGCACCTCCACATAGAAAGTACACAAAAGTATTTGTCAAATGGTTAATGGTGACTGATAAGGACTACAACTTGCATCTTCTCATTTCTGTCCACACCATCTTCATCGAATGGAGTGAATAGGTGAGGAGGTTCTTTTGCTCTGAAGACAGGAATAAAGTAAACCCATCCAGCTCAGGAGTCCACTACTATGCACAAATCACCAGAGGCCCCTGGAGAACAAGTGCCGAGGAAGGAAATATCAGGCGTGGTGGTTGCCTGAGGGCCCTCTGAGCCCTGGTGATCCATTCTTGTGCAACACAATCTGTTTTCTCAACTGACTTCCCCTGTGGTTTGCTGGTGTCTTCTTTTTTAGATTAAGACTAGTGAGCAAACAAGATGAGTTATCATTTCCTCATTTTGAAGCCTTTGCCCCTTAAGGGGGCCAGAATCTCTTGCCAGGTCCTGATTGTGAAGGGCTCCTGGGTGAGCACTGGGTCTCTGATCCCCGCCAGGGGCTTCTGGATAGGATCTTGCTCTGGGAGGAAACATGGACCTCTGGCTTTGGTCTCTTTACTTCCTGCCAGGTAAGTGCCGCTGGAGAAGCACCTCAGACTTCTTAAGAGGCTTGAGTTGGCCAGGGGTAGTCGATTGCCAGGCATCTCCAGCTTTGATGTTTCTGGGCAGATTTAGTTGCAAGCTAGTCCCTAGGGCATGACAAGAACAAAGGCTATGTGAGGTGCTGGAGGACCCCTCACTCCCTGCTAATGCTCCTCTCTCCACTCCATGTGCTTCTGCTCACATCAGTGTTAACATGTAAAGGCTGAACGCGTCACCCCTCCTAGGCATACTCATCTATTAATATGGGGTCTTGAAGCCGTTCTTTCTTCTTACCTCTACCTTTTCTTTCTTTAGCTCTTTTTCACTCTTGAATTTCCAACTTTCAACTCCAAAGGAAGATTTCCTAATCCATTTGACATCCCTAATCTATTTCCTGAGCCCCATATCTCAATTCGCAACTATCTCCTGCACACCCCCACTTCAATATCACAGCAAGATCTGAAATGCAGTATGCCTAATGGCTTATCTCAAACTCCTCATCGGTCACCATCCAAACCAGCTATTCCAGCTGTCACAAGCGTCTTGGACATCTGCCACAAAGTGCCAGCATGCCTTTTCACCACCTCTTCTCTTTACCCCCACCCAGACTTTGGTCCAATCAGTGGCCAATCCATATAGCTTCTAGCTCCACATTTACCAGGATGAGAAACAATTGCAGTCTCTATAAGGTGGTAACAGAGGGAAAGGCAAGGAAAAGAACACACTGTCATCTCTCAACTCTCTTTGCTACTTCATCCAACTTGGCCTGCATGAATCCCAGATAATCCTCCTACAGTTTGACTGTAATCATAGTAAGATTGCCCCTTCTCAAAACCATAATGGCTCCCACTGCCTACTGAGTTAACACACACACCTCTTTGCACTCTGGGCTTACCATGCTCCCCGCACTTTCTCCTGGCAAACAGGACTCCCTGAATGTGTGTGCGCATTCCTGCCACCTTGCCCTTGCTCAAGCTATTCTTTCTGCCAGAAACATCTTTCCGTTCACCTTCGCCCTTGATGTGTCCTCAAAGTCCATCTCAAACTCCACGTCCTTCCCACAGGTTTTCCTGAGCCACCTTTTCTGGACTCTTGTCCACCAGTCCCATTGATAGTGTGGCCAAGTCTGTATTTGTCTTATTGGGTTTACTAATTGATATGATCCCTAAGGTCAAAAAGGTTTCCTAGTCATATTTGATTTCTTTGTGATGTCTTGAATATGGAAGCAACTCAAATGCTTGTTGTGTTAAGGAGTGAAAAGTCTTAAAAGCCCAAAGGAATAGGTTTTTAATGCAATGTCAGGTGCTCTAAGAGGCAGTGGGACATATGTGTGCCCAGTAGATGGTTAGCTAAACTTAAGTCTGAGAAGGAAGAGGGTTTGGTGGAAGTAGAGGACCTATAGGGGTAAGGGTACCTAAAGGTTACCTTGGTCTGCCATGCCCAGCACCACCGTTCTAGCTGGGCCAGAGAGGTCACTGCCCTGGGCCCACCCTTCTCCATGCCCAGTCCTACAGGGAGAAGAGCAGGCTGGCTCAGTGCCCACACCCACGTCCCTCTTCTAGAACTGGAATTCCTACACAGATGGCTTTGGCCCCCTTTTGGTGCCTGTGCAAGCTTCTATCATGACCCCTAAGGCAGTGGCTACTGGGGAAGCAGGTGGGAGGGGGGACCTGTACCCTCAGGCTGGGGTGACTGCTATCTGTGTATATACCGGGGCTTGCAGTCTGGGCAGGAGGAGGGGATGAAAAGAGAAGGGAGATGAGCAAGAGGCTGGGGGCAGGAAAGTTGGGGCCAATGTTCCCTTGTGTAGCCACGCTTTAAAATGGACATTTGAGGGATATGTGGCTTTGTCAGGATAGGAACATGAGGTGAGGGCTGTGGAGGAGACAAAGGTTAGAGATGGGGTATGATAAATATAAGATATTTATCCAGGAGTTGATTAGTTTGATTTATAACTTTATAGTTTTTATAAACATATGGTATTTGGGCTTTTATATGTAACCCTAGGTGCTGCAAATGTTGGGTGCCCAGTGTACGTGGCACGCATTGTAGCCCACATTGGCTACAGCTCTCTGTGGGTTGTAGAACGGGGTTCCGCCCTAAAGCAGGGCAGAATCACAGGATGTGGGCCCTCAAGCCTTCTTACCTTAACCCTTAATAATAATACATACATACACCTCATGTTGTGATTCAAACACATACACACACAAACACACCTACCTGAAATTTATTCTTGACTCTGTCATATGAGCATAAGTATTTTTAAATAGTTTCTTTGGAGTGGGTCTTCCCCCCACTTTTTTTTTTTTTTCTTTTGGTACTGGGAATTGAATCCAGGCCCTTGCACTTGCTGGGCAGGCACTGCGCTGCTGAGTACATTCCCAGCCCTATGAGGATAAGTTTTGAGTTGGACAGGTGACAGTAGGATTTTCTGAGATGGAAACAGTATGTGAAAGAACAGGTTTGGGAAGAGCAACCATTTGCACATTGTGAGTTTTCTGTCACCTTAGCTAGTCAGGTGGAGCCTGAAGAGAGATGTCAGAGAGGCAAGTCTGCAGCTCAGAGGTAAAGACAAGACTGGAAATAAATATATTTAGGTGGTCTGTTTAGTGTCACTGCAATAAACGAGCCAGTGAGGGAGACAAGGAGCCACAGGACAGAGAAAGGACAGACCTAGGAGCCAAGCGCCACACCAGCACTGAGAGGTGAGCAGAGAAGAAGGGAGAGAGGAGGCTGACCGGGAACAGTTGCAGGGAGAGGCAGGATTTGGTGTCAGGAGGGCCATGAGGACAATGCTCCATGTGGGGTGGCTTAGGTCTGTCATTGTTGCCGAGGGGACGGAGGCATAAGATGAAGGAAACAAATGACCACTGAAGGACAGCACTGGTGACCTCAACAAGAGCAATGTCAACGGGACATTAGAGGTGAAATCCTGCCAGGAGTAGATATAGAGAACTTGGAGGTGTGAAAGTGAATTGGACTGAGTGACTATGATGACGCATTTGAGAAAGAACAGAACATGAAGCAGGGGCTGTGGAGGAGGCAAAGGTTAGAGGCAGGGTGTGAGATCCTATGTGCAAGCTTACAGTAGGCAGCACTGAGCTTGAAGAGGAGGAGCCTGGCTGCAGGCAGAGTGAAGCAATCATGGCAGACAGAAGTTCTGATCCAGGAGGGACCAGCCTGTGAGGACAAGCAGGACAGAGGGCAGGCAGTTGGCCTGCGCACACCCGGGGTGCTTTAGATGGAAGGGAGAAGCCACGAGGGATATTCTCATGCTGTTAAAAAGATTTGCAAAATCCCATGCCCCTTCTGATAAACATAAAAATACCAAGCCAGCTCTCCTCCTCCCAACATCCTGCTCCTGAGTAGGTTGATCGGGGCCTACTCCCCACTCCCACTTAGAAAGTCACAGCTACACAGAAGCAACCAGAGTCTCTCTACAGAGCAGCCCCAGCTGCCAGGGCACTGTGGACCTTATTCTGCTCTGTGAAGATGATGGGGTGCTTCTCATGTTTCAAGGGGTGATCAAAAAATACAGTGAATGCTTAAGTGTAAATATTTATTATACTAAAAGGCACATTGCCATTAATCTCCCTCAGAGTACTCCCCCACATTTCAAACACACTTAATGCACCCTTCTTGTCACTTTCTGAAGCAGTTCTGGAAGTCCTCTTTCATGAGTGTCTTTTCATGGCTGCCTTGATGTCTTGAATCTATTCAAAATATTTGCAGCCATTTTTGTCAAATAAAAACATGACGGTGCGTCCTCATCCACTTTATTCAGCAGATCTGGCTCTGTGCAACTTCTGGCCCTTCCCCAAAGTCAAAATGACCGTGAAAGGTAGAGGTTTTGAATTGATTTGGGGCATGGAGGCAGCCACAACAGCACAATTAAAGACACTAAAAAAGGCTTCCAGAACTGCTTCAGAAAGTGGCAAGAACAATGAGGGGGGCGCTTGTGTTAAAAATGAGGAGTATTTTGAGGGGGTTTTACTGTGTCTTTCACTGTAATACATTTTTAAAAATTTTTAATGTTCATCACATTTTTTTATCACAACGTGTACATCCAGTTATATGCTAAGTGACTGTTTAAACCAGTATCTCCCCCTCCTCTACCATTACCATTAAAAATCTAGCACCACTTTAGAGATCAATGCTACTTGCTTAGTAGCCTTTCTAAAATATTAATATTAAACAGGTTGGCTCCTTAGGATACTTTCTACTGTCTTCCCTGTGTAGTTATACAGCCCAAGGTTGCAGAAATGCATGCACACCTGGACCATTCGCTTCAAATGCAGGTTCCCAGGCCTCGCCTAGACAGCAGCAAGGCCATGGCTCAGGGCAGGGCCAGGCTCTCTTTATCTTGGTGAGCTCCCCTCAGATGATGCCTATATACAGGGCACCACTTAGACTTCTAAACCAGATTATCGCTACATTTTCTCTGTTTCGGAAACCCACTTTTCCAAGTCTTCAGTAAGGGTCAGAAGTTGGTATGAACTTCAAAGTGAGCTGGTTAATTTTCCTGGGATCTGGTCATTTTCATAGTGCCCACTAGCAGTCTCTGGTTGACCCAAGCTCAGTGTATGCAGTTTGCTTGAGCTTTGTCCGTCTGGTGTGTGGGCAACAAGGATCTGAGTGAGCAAGCCAGGAATTTACCCAATGTCCATCCCTCGGCAGAATGGAGCGACTGCAAGTGACTGCACAGGCGATGACCCCCGTCTCTGCTCTGTGTCGCCCTTGGGAAAGCAGATTCGTTCCCCCAGCCCCGTCTGGTGGATTAGCTTCATTCAGAAACACTCGTGCACCTCTGCCCGCATGCTCAGCTTCCCCTCAGGTGTGGGCTGTCTGGGCTCAGAGGGCGATTTCCCCACCCCGACTGGGTCCTCGTCCTTTGGTTGGGACTTTGTGGATAGATCATATTTCTGTTGCCTCCTTCTGGCGGTGAGGCCACCTTGTGGCTGTTTCCAGTGTATTTAAAGTAGTGCTGGGTTTGCATGTGGACACTTCCTTGCCGCAGCTCACAGTCCTTCTTGGCTGGGCCCACTGACCACATAAACACGGGCTGTGCTTTTAGATCCCAACATGCTCCTCTGGAGGCTCCTTTCTGGCTCCTCTGCACCCTCCTAACTCATCTTTGCCCCCATGATTATTTCTACTTCTTTACTCTTGTCCACATTCTCCATCTACCTGAATGTCCTGATCCAAGCCCCTCTATTCTCCCAGTGTCCTTGACTCTGATTTGAATGAACTCTTTGGAAGTGTTCTGCACGCACGGTCTGTGGCCACCTCTCGGTAAGTCTGCACACTCCATTCTGCCCATGGTTCTCTCTTGAATCCTTGCTTTCATGAGGACTGTTCTCGCTATCTGGAGGACTCCCTTCTCCTCTACCCCAGCTCTCAGCTTCACCCCAACACACACACACACACACACACACACACACTTTACCCTATGAACTCTCTTCCTAGAAATAGGCAGCCATTTATTGGAACCCACTTAGCTGACATTTAATCATCCACATCCCTACCCTTTCCTGCAGCTGGCTGAACTGCACTCGACCTGCCTTCTCTAACACAAAACATGAGCTTTCTGATGTCAAGGGCTTGCAACCCACATCTGTTATTCCTCCCCATCACATATGCAAAGTGTTCACAGCCCCACACGCATGCACTCACACTCATACACACCCTTGCTCTCCCTCCTATGAGTTCGCTACCTCCGTGACAAACACCATCATCCTCAGTCCCCCATGCCTGTCCTTCAGATCCCAGCTTGGACATCACTCCCTCTGACGATACCACCCCCCACCACAGCAGGATCGGGGTCCCTGTGCTCTGTCATGGAACTGATTACAATGCTGCGCCATGTTGGCTGTGTGCTGGTATCATTCACTAAACCATCTCCTCTGTGAGGGAAGGATGAGAAGAAAGGTATTCAAGAAATACTTGCTGAGTGATTTCACTTAGAGAACTGTTGAGATGAATGGTCAGCTGGATGGACCCGAGCAAAACAAAACTAAGAAGGAAAATGTGCTGCAGCACAACCATGCCATGCCTCCCAACCCATGCAAAAGAAGTCACTGGGAGGTACGTGCTGTTCGGGATCACCGAGGCACATTACTTCTCCTTGAAAAGGGTGTTACAGTTCTGACTATGTTCTTGGGGGAGGGGGTGTCTGGTCCTTAAGGATTTGGGTTTGGCGATGAGGCTGGAGATTAGGGCTAAGGCGTGGTGCTGGGGATGGGCACAGAACTGGCCTGAGATTGTGAATAAGGCTGGGCCTGGGAAGAAGCTGAGGATGTGGGCAGGAATCACTGTTGGGTGAAACTATGGGTTGACAGAGGCTGAGCTGATGGTGAGGATGGAACCTCCTCTATATCAACCCCTCTCTCTGCAGTATCTGGGGCTCTGAAGATCCTCCCGGAAGTAAATCTGGATGGAGCCCTGGGCGGATCTGTTGTCATCGAGTGCCCGCTTGTTGGAGAAATACAAGTGCGGATGTATCTGTGCCGGCAGATGGCCAACCCTGGGATGTGTACCACAGTGGTGTCCAACAACTTTGTCAAGGAGGAATACAGGCACCGGGTCACTCTGAAGCCATGTTCAGACAAGAATCAGTTTCTAGTGGAGATGTCAGGGCTGACTGAAAGGGATAGCGGGGTCTATGCCTGTGGATTGGGCAGGAACACAAACAGAGGAAAGACCCAGAAAGTCACCTTGAATGTCCACAATGGTAGGTCACCCAGCTGCTCAGCCTGCTCATCCTTTCCATTCAGCGTTAAGACAACCATCTAATCATAAGAGACTCTGATGCTATTGCCATATTAGCCAGTCCAGTAACAATTGGCATCTACCTGGTTGAACTGCATAGTCAATAAACCTCCTGGCCCATGGAACCTTCTACACACAGCAGATGAAAGGAATAAGATGGGTGCTGTCCTGGTGTTCCCTATCCTGCCCAGGGAATGAGGGGAGGGGGTGGCATGAGTTTGTGGAGAGGCTCTGAGACTGGAGGAAACTGGGAGCAAATGACATAATTGTCCTGTGTAACTGTCTCCTGAGAAACTCTGGAGATGAATATAAACAAAAGACACTGAATAATCAAGCCATATTTGTAGACCAGATTTGTCACTGTGTGGTCTGGTCCTTTATTTCTCCTGAATCCCGCCTTTCTCCTCTTCTCCGGTGACTTCCTACTCATGTGCTGTACTGAACCAACAGCCTACAATGCCAGTAGTTTACGATGGCTTGGCAGAGAGTGCTGGCTGGGCTAGGGGGAAAGAGTATTTCCTTCAGGGAGCCCCAGGCCCTGTTCCTGTTCTTCCTCTCAATGCATCTTCCCCTTGTCCCCTCGTCATCATCCACCTTAGCAAGGTCACCTTCTATTTACACCAACATCCCCTCCCAGATCTCGGTCTCCCCCCAGCAACCTCCAACGTATTTCTCTTGCTTTCACTAGAGTATGAGCCATTCTGGGAGGAAAAGGAGCCTATATCTGAGCCTCGCAAATTGTATTATAAACTTCTGCAGCAGCTTCAGATGGTTGCACATGCCAGGGCTTCTGAATTCATACCCAAAGGTCAGTGCATCAAAGGCGAGGAGGGGTGGGGGAGATGCTGTGGTGTTGTGAAAATGCAGGGGTGTGTATTCGGCTCACAGAGTGGCTGGCACAGCAGACCTGAGTCTCAGATGTGTATTTCCATACCTTAAGAAAGGGGACCGCCCTTCGGTCTGCTTTCCACATCCTGTAGCCAGGACAGCCCACCCTAGTTGTAGAACTTACACATCACCACCAGGCGGCATCACAAGTAAGGAAGTTTAGGCTCCATTCACAAAATCTAGCTCTTTTTGATGAATGACTGCAGAATCCAAGCCTGGGCAGGCATTTCCCAGATGAAGGTCATCATGCCTTCTGCTACCCACAGGGCTGTCTTCTACCTCCTGGCACCTGGCAGTTTTAACAACTCTATTGTGCAATAAAAGATGACTGATTGCCATACTAACAACAACTTTATATTTCATTTTCCAGTTTTAGTGCATTTTGACCAGCAATATTTCTCTCCCATCCTCACATATACCGTATGAGGTCGGTACAATAAATGAACATTATTACAGTAGCAAGCCCTGTTGGTGCCACTGAGCATAGAGGTGTAACAAAGCCATAGAGCCCAGGTCGTGACCGACAGGCATGAGGCGGGGAGAACAAATAAGCACACAAATACAGCACAAGACAGAATGGTAAAGGTTCTACCCCCTCCTCAGAAAAGAGTAAGCTCTTTTGCCTGGGAAGTCAGGGAAGGCTTCCTGGAGGAAACAGCATTTGAAGCAAATACACATGAATCTGACTAGGCGCCAGTGGAGTGCTAGAGAGGCATTTCAGGCCATCAGTACTGCAAAAATAAAAATAATAATAATAATAAAATAAAATAGCCTGGGCAAAATGGAAGAGCTTCTTGAGGAAAGAGACAGCAGCCCATTCCCACGGGAGCACCATATATAAGGAGTGTTACTTTTTCTTGCCATCTTTTGCAGTTGCTACACCAGCTGAAAGGACTGAGGCCACACCGGTCCACCTCTCCTCCACCACCACTCCAACAACCCACCGACCTCAAACTTCCACAGCGTCTTCAGCAGCAGCTACCAAGCCACCAGTCCTCCTGCCATCCACCGCAGCCTCGGAGACCCCAGCTCGGGAGCGAGTCCTCGGCCCCCAGGAGGCCAGGTACAAGCACCGCGCCTGGCTGCACAGGCAAAGGTAAGAGCCTGCGCCCTCCAGGACCAGCTAGAGCCTAGCAAGGTAGGCTAGAGCTAAGAAACCACTGAAACCTTTCCGCAGGGCCCACCACTGGGGACCCTTTCTGGCATCATCTCCAGAAGGCAGGTGCGAAATGCACCGAGCAGAGCACTTAATTCATTAGCCCCATTCGCGAGGACACACCCGTCTATGCTCCAGCACTAACCTTGCAGAAAGAAGTGAAATTCAAGTCTTTCACTCAGATTCATTCAATCTGTTTCGATGGGGAAGAACTAAATGAAAATAAAATTAATTGTCAAAATTACTCTCACCTGTTTCTTTTTACTTTTTAAAGGGGGTGCCGTGCAGTTTAAAACTACACACCTGACATATACGGTAGTGTTGCTATTGGGCAGCACTCGGCTAGAGACCCAGCCCAGGGAAGTACCGCAATGGACTACTAGGTGCAACATTATAGCAGATGCCAAAGAAAACCCCTATTAATAGGACTTCTTTTTTCCTAAGCAAACACAAATACAGTACTGTAGGTCACTGAGGAAAGGGACCTCCAGCATCATTTGGGTCCCGGAAATGGGAAATCTAAGGCCATGAGACCTAAGTGGTTTCAGAAAGAACCAGGACTCTGATTCCTAGTTTGGTAAATCACATCCGCCTACCACAGAAAAAGAAAAGTAAATTTAACCAACACTTTCTTAGTCTCAGCTATGTGCCAGGCACTGTACTATGTCCGGAGGACTTGAAAACAACTGAAATATGCAATATCTGGGTCTTACTAATACAGGTCTGCGATGAGATTTGTAACGGACAGGAACACAGGAATTGGGAACACAGCATGAAAAAAACTGATTCTGGCTTACTATGATTGGAGAACACAGGACTTAGGCACTGTCTCCCTCAGAAAAGTAAGACTTCAGTAGGTAGAAGAAATGGAGGGAGACCTCCTATGCATTTGGGAGCACTCAGAGGAAACAAAACAACAACAACGAAACACTTTCCCACAGTTCTAAGAAAGTGGCTCATTTACTATTTGCAATATTGTAGACCAAGGCGCAGAATGTTAGGGGTGGGGCTGGACCCTGCTAACACGCCAAATGCATTCAATCCTCCAAATCCACTGATTTCATCTTCCCAACAGTTCTGAGATGGGTTTACTATCCCATGTACGGGAAATGAAACTTACAGAAGTTAGACTTCTTAGAGATCATTCAGCCAGGAGAGGCAGAACCGGAATTCAGACCCAAGTTTCCTGACTCCACAAACAAGTCTCCTTGGGGAGACTGGGGAGAATTCTAACAAAGGGACAAATCTGAGAATCTCCTCCCCAAAGGCCGGCCACACAAGAGCGCTTCTTGAAAGCTAAGTTCCTTCCTAATATTTTCCTCCATCTCTCCTTTTCCTTCCCTCCCCAGAGCATTCACCCCTGGCTCCCAGGCTGGGAGGGAAGACCAAGGATTTCACATCGTGATCCCCAGCGTCCTGGGCCTCCTGCTGCTGGCCCTTTTGGGGCTCGTGCTAAGAAGAGCCATTCAGAGGAGGCGGGGTGAGCAGCCAGCGCCCCAAACAGAGCCCTCGGGACCCCGCTTGGACTTCAGGGGAACCCAGGCAGATTTGGAGGAGCAGCCTGGGGTGCGGGGAAGTGAGGTGTGGGTCGACGGCCTGGACACAGGGACGAGGGGCGGGTCGGCCTGGGTGCCTTAGCCTTCCGTGGAGCGCAAAGCTGCGCCTCCCGCGCTCGCCCTGCACACTTGGGCATCCACATGGCGGACACCACCGAGCAGCCGTCAGCCTGCGCGGGGACAGGCGGGTGGCCACGGGCTCCTGATGCCATTTTCTTCTCCCTTCCTGCGGCTGCGAGCAGCCTTCTCCAGGCGGATCCGCCGACTGGCGGTGAGGATGCGCGGCCTGGAGGCCTCAGGGCGGCCCGGGTCACGCCAGCCCCGCGTGGGGCCGCGGCCGCGCTCCCAGAACAACGTATACAGCGCCTGCCCCCGCCGCGCTCCGAGAGCCGCCGCTGGTGAGCGACGCGGGGGTGCGCGGAGCAGAAGGGTGTGCGGCCGGCGAGGGTGCACCCCGCGCGTCTCGGAGTCGCCAGGCGCGTGGCACGCGCGCCCCTTCCCGGGCTTCCCGCAGGGCGGGGAGGGGGCGGGGCGCGAGCCTCGGCCCCGCCCTCACCCCGCCCTTCTGACCCCCGTAGGCCCCGGGGAGGCCCCTCCTCCTCCTCCCGAGCCCGGACCCTCGGCGCCCACCGCCCCGCCCCAGGTAAGCCCCGCCCACCCCTGATTGGCAGCCGCGACCCCGCCCGGGGAGCTCGCCGGAGCGCGGAGCTTGGGGCTGAGCGCCGCGAGCCTGAGCCGGGGAAAGTTGCCTCCTTCCCCTTTCCAGGGAGTTACGGTAACCTTGGTTACCTGGCTGTTAGCCAAGCGTTTCTCCGGGTGGTAAATGGGTCCTGGGGGGGTGCGTGGAGGGAGTGATGGATAGTAACCCCGCGTGCGCTCGGAGGGCTTTCCCGCGGAGGGTAGATTTCCGGGAGGTCCTGAGGGGTGGAAGTTGCCCAGTTTCACCTTAGCGCGAGGGAGAACTTTCTAGCCAACTCCAGATTAGAGGAGTGTGCGCCGCTCACCGGATGCAGTTAGAATGGACGCAGAGGTCGACCTGGCAGAGAGCAGACTGGATCAGAAGCCGGGGGCGTGGGGTACAGGGAACTCGAGCGTCCATAGGGTGGAAAGCCTGGAAACCACCCAGCGTCGCTGTTTTCCAAATGAAGAAGAGGAAATGTGTTACCCTCCGAAGTGGCCTACAGTGGCCACGCCGCTGGTTTCGGGGGTGGGCTGGGGGGATAAAAGCTAAGCGGCGCATGTCTGTGTTGTAATTAGAGTGTGGATTAAGCTAATGCCGCAGACCCTAAAGCGCAGGGTCAGGCGATGCAAGCCGACCTTCCTCTCAAGGCTCAGAGGCAGAGGGGCAGGAAGAGGTACCTGAGGTCATCGGGGACTTCTCGCTCCCCCTCCCCTGGCGTCTTGCCTAGCCTGTGGTCAGTACTCCGTGGCCAGCCCCAAGCCCACATTCCGGCCCTTGGGGAGGAAAAAAAGAGAAAGCTGCTGCGTTAAGAGAAGTTTCAGGCATTCCATTCATTTGCGTCCCATTGGCCATAGCTTATTCATATGGCGACACCTGCCTTCCAGAGAGGATAGAAGATGTCCCTGGCTGGCCACCTGTGCCTTTCTAAAGAGAGAGTGAGACTCAGCTCCACCAGGCCACTTCCCACCCCTGCGGGACTCTGCCCAGCTGCCAGCCTTTTTCTCCCGAGTGCCCCTGTGACCACGCAAAGCTGCACTTGCTCAGTTTCCCTGCCTCTCCACTTGAGACTCTCATTCCCACTACTGGGGCAAAAATCTTAGAACAAATTTCCAGCGAGGTATATATATGCTTAATGGCTGATTAACCTTCAAAGGGAGTGTTTTCATTTTTTAAGCCAAGTACATTAATCTTACATGATGAACTACACAGTAACAGGTAATTTTTGAAGCAAGCTTCTGATGCTTCCCCCTTTTGTAAAGTTCAAAACAAAAATGTTGCTTCCAGCGAGCACTTACTGAATGCCTCCTGTGTTAGGGCGCTGCACTTCTAGTTCTTAGTGTTTAAAACCTGATCAGAAGCCAGGCTTGGTGGCACACACCTGAAATCTCAGCACTCTGGGAAGCTGAGGCAGGAGCATCACAAGTTTGAGCCCAGCCTGGGCAACTTAGCAACTTAGCAAGACCCTGTCTCGAACTGAAAAACAAAAAATAGGCTGGAGATATAGTGTGGTGGCACACATTTGTGATCCTAGCCTTCAGGAGGCTGAGGCAGGAGGATGGTGAGTTCAAGAGCAGCCCCAGCTACATAGTGAGACCCTGTCTCAAAATTCACAAATAAATAAATACGTAATCAGAGTCCCTACTTTGGCTTTCCCTGGGTATTGCAGTGGCTGTGCTGGTCCTTGGCACAGTCCTGTCCCCTGAGAACTGTCCATCCTAAAGGTAGATGGCCCCGAAGTGTCTGTCTAGGAAAGAAAAGCGCTTCAGCGCTCACGTGGCCTGCAGTCTCTCTCTGCCAAGCCGCTTTCCGGAAGGCACCGTCCTGCCACGTCACAGCCGCTCCGAGCCCTGACAGAGGTCCCAGGGGTGACTCAGCTCCTCTCTGAAGGGCTCCCTGGAAGATGTGTATTTACCCCACCAGTCACGGGTCTTACCCTGAGGGGACATTCCCGTGTGGCTGGGTCTCCACACCTGCACTTAGCCACACCATTTCAGTTTGAGCCCCATTTAAGGCATTTCCTGCCCATCTTCTATCGAGTGTTTTCCAGTTATCTGGGGTGAGGCTCCACTCTGGCAATCCCCGTGGCTGGCCCGCTTGATGGGACTCAGCCACCCCCTCACCTTGGCCTTGTGGAGCTCAGAGACCGAGCCTGTGGCCCTGTGTCCGGCTGTGGACACCTGGAGGGACGCTAAGATCACACCCAGATCCAGTGATGCTTCCTTGGTGTCCCCAGGTGCCTGAAACTCCCTGGCTCCGCGCCCTGTCACATAAGACCAGCTGTGAATATGTGACCATCTGCCGCCAGCCTGCTGCCCAGAGGGAGGACCCTGATTCAGATGAAGATGACTACATCAATATCCCCAGCCTGACCTCCCTCCCCAACTGTCCTCCTGCACCCAGACCTTGGTGCCAGTGAGTCCCGTCTGTCTGCTGAACTCCAGTGCCTGCTTCGTCTCTTAGCAGGGACCTTGTCACCGCCCGCGCCCCGTGCCCCATCTCAATGCTCACGCACAGCGCCCGTGCTCTGAGCATAGCTCTGCCCCAGCTGGTCTTGCACACATCTGCAGCCCTGTGTTTATCACATAGGCTCCGGCAGGCAGAGCATCGCCTCGATGCCACCTGCTTCTTCTCCAAGCTGTGTAGCAGGCTGGGAGATTTGCAGGGCGTCTCATCAGTGTCTGGGGTCATGGGGTCTTTGCTGCCCTGGCTTTGGATCCTATGGCAGCAGGCTGGGGTGTGGGCAGCAGCGGCCCTTCCCAGGCTTGGGTGTCACACAAACAGAAGGCCTTAGGGGTCCTGATGAGAATATTGACACGCTGGAAAGGGCCTGGAATAAAAGCACCCCTAGGAGGAGCTTTGCCCAGATCTGAGGGCTGGCACCTACTAGTAAGCTTCTGTTTATCTGTCTCAAGTCCTATGAGGTAAGGGCAATGTATTTTGATGTCATGACACATTCTACATTTCCAGAAGCAAGCTTGTTAGTGTTAGTGATATACATATAAATATAAACATATATATATACATAAAGCCTCCTTTAGTCTCTCTTGCTGCAGACCCCAGCATAGTCTTTGTCATCCCCTTATCCTTCTTCCACATCCTAGCACTGATATTTGTGCATTTATCTTCGGTCTATTTTAGCTATCCCAAACCATTACTTCTCTCTGCTTTCAGAAATGCACCCCGTCTCTTGGCCAGATGCCACATAGAAAGGCGGGGAGGGCAGGGGGTCAGGGGCTCTGCAGTAGCACTTCTGTTGCGGAAAAAGAGTCGTCCCGCCTCCTCCATATACTTTTTCTCTTAAGCTTTGGAAACAAGGTCGTAGTTAGACACTATCTTTGGGTTGATGTCAACTACGAAGTTCAGCCAGAGCTCGAGAATACAGATGTTTACTGTGGCCACCGGAAGGACCTTTCCCAGATGCATAGTGTAGACTCCCAGGCACTGGTCCAGAAATGGGAAGGAAACGCTGCCGGGACTGAACTGAATCTCCTTTTATTAGCAAGGACTGTCATCCCAGAGGGGACGGTCCACCCAAGTACAAGGACTGCCGCAGTGCCAGCTTGACCCCGCCACTATTCCAAGCAGCCAAGGAGAGTGTCCAAGGAGAAGGAAAGGTGGAATGGATTGGAGAGTGTGAGCCAGAAATGAAACGTCCAGTGAGAATCTTTCTTGTGCCGGGTACTTTGCACACTATCATTTATCATTTACTTTTCATACTGCTGCCCCAGAGCTTCGTTCCTGCATATAAGTGATTTCCCTGCACTAAAGTTCAGTTTTGTATCCTGGTATTCCTCGTTGTTTCTCCCCAATCTAAAGACCTAAAACTCCAGTTTATTAACTGTTTACTGAGTACCCATCCACTGCCCCATGCTATAGCCAGGATCATTGGCAACAAAAGAGAAGCATGAGATACTATATTCTGCTACTTTTATGGCACAGTCTCACAAATAAATAAAACTTAGTTAAAATAATGACAGTCATTAAATAGGGTCGTAATAAATACGGGAATTCACTCTGTAGATTGTTCACAGTATCTGGAGGCTTCCGTGACTGCTACTTGGGCTGCTGAAGCACGGAGTCTTTGAAGATGGGCCTGGCCAACAAGGGCCCCATGGCCAAGGGTGTGAAGTGTCCAGAGGACAGCCAGGAAGAGACGCGCGTTTGAAATGACGCGGAGAGCGAGCGCGGTCTGGGTGTTCAGAGCCGGTAGAATTTCCCCATCCAGGTCAGGAGAATGTCCACTTCCCCGAAGGCTTTGGTCAGAGCCGCTTCGATCTCCAGCTACAGGGAAAGGAAAGTTGGAAATCAGTTAGGTAAGAGACTGGTTTTCTTTCCAGTTCCTGCCCAAACAGGCTTGGCCCCTCGTCACAGGCTGATGAGCTCACCTGCCTGTCGCTTGTCCCTCATCTGTTTGTCTGCTTCGGGGGAGGACAGAGACACCACTGAGCAGCAGCAGGAAAAGAGCAAGGGAAAGGCACAAGCAGAGCCACAGGGTGCAGCCCCTGGTGGCTGGGGCCCAGCCCTGAGTCCGCCACGCACCCAGGCGGCCGTTTTCTGTCATGGTTTTGCTCAGCACCATATGTTTATAGGCTCATGTAGCTTTTCCTCCAAAAAGTGATCAAAATCATGTATGAGTTTTTTTTTTTTTTTATGTGAGAGTGAGTGGGTGCTGGGAATGAAATTTGAATTTCTTGGGTGGCTTATTTTAGGAAAAGTTCATAAAATTTCCCATGTTTATACAACAGAATTTTAACTTGAAAATTAGCAGAGAAGAGACCACTTTGTGATGCTGATGAAAAGCAATGCTAATTGATGCAAATATATCTGCACTCCTGCTAAGTCGGGTGGGTTTGGGGCAAGTCTGGTGGAGTCACCTACATTAAATTCTGTGTGAGGGGTCTGCGACACCCTCGAGGGGCACCCTGAGCTCGTCTATCCCTGCTGGGTGGGCGAGCCCCCCGGGCCCGGCCTTACCTGTTTGAATGCTCTCTTGAACAGCAGGAACCGCCTATGTGCACTGTCACTGACAGAGAGTGTCTCATTTTTCTGCCAGATAACAGAAAAAAACAAAACAGTTGTGCCAAGAGTTAGGTAAGATTAGAGGCAAGCTCCCTCACACTCCTAGTGATGCCGCAGGGGCTCCCAAGCCCAAAAGAGCAGAGATGACTCCTGTGTCCTCAAAATAACCTGTGCCATCCTTCCAGATGGGAGTGTCCCTTCCATTCCACAGATGATAAAACTGAAGTCCAGAGGGGCTGAGTACCTTGCAAAATGTCACCTAGCTGATTCGAAGAAAACCTAGACCCAAACCCAGAACACATGTCCATGACACCCACAATTCCCCAAACACACCATTTCCCAGGCTCCTGGTCCTGGCTTTCTTGTGCTCACGCTGGGTTGAAGTTTTGACATGATGAAAAGAAAGTTGTTGGCCAGGGTAGAGAATGAGGGCAGCATCTTGAATTCAGCTATTTTGCGGTGGTAGTTTTTAAAAACAGTGTTCAAGTAGAACTTCAGCAGGTCGTGGATGAGGTAACAGCTCTCAGCATCCTGGGGAAAGGGCTGGATCACTGCGGAGCTGGGGCCACTGCTTGCCCAGCTGTGGAGGGACAACCCACATGCTCCCCCAGGCAGGAAAAGCACAGTAGGGGCCGGGCTTCCAGGAGACAAGGATGAGCATGAGATGGGAAGTAGCCTCATAGAGCAGCTGCTATTACACAAGAGGGGCCCAGACCACAAGGAGAGGTGACCTGCCCACAGTCACACAGCCATCCCTGGCAGGCACAAGCCAAGCTCCTAGGACATCTGGCTCCCCATCTGTGTTCCGCCACACCACACAACCTCTCCAGTATGAGGAGGTGATGGACCCTGGAAGCCCTAAACCTGGGCTTTGTGGTTGAGAGTAGGCAGGAAAATTACAGGAAAGGGAAGAAGAGAGAAAATTAACGTCCCTAGAACCCAGCAATTGCACTCTACGCTCTTGGTTCCTGAAGCTAGGTACCTCTCAGGGATCTGAGCTCAGTACATTTGTGTTCATTGACTAACTCGATGGGAAATGAGAAGACAGCAATGGATGAGAGACAAGGAAAGAAGGAGAAGACCAGAATCACCTGAGTAGATGACCATTGTGTTTAGATAAGTAAAGAACAATAAAGCTTGATGGCAAAGCCTCGATCCTCATTTCTCCCCATAAGCCCTGGTGCAAACTGCCCTTGCTCATGCCCAGCCCTGTCCTATGTAGGGTCAGCCCAGGGCAGAAGGGAAGGCTTCCATCACCCCACAGGGGGAGGGGTGGCCTTTCCCACCATCTGATTACCGAAACATTCTGCAGGACCTCTCGCCGCAGCAGCCGGACACTCGTTATGTTATCCTGAGCTTGCTTTGGGAACAGAGAGAAAAGATGTCTTCAGGTGAGGGGTCCACACGAAGCAGTCCTACAAATAGTGGCTGCTTCTCCAGTCCCTGAATCTACCCAGTGTGTGAGACCTCACAGGCCAGAGAGACCAAAGGAGGACCCAGGAAGGGCCATGTGGAGCTGGCCCCAAGGGAGTGGGTACAGCTTCCATGGATAGAAAACCACTAAGCTTGTCCCCAGCTCCCCAGTGGTAGATGGAATCCCAGACGGAGTTCTTAGAGCCAGAACACAGGCATGGTGAAACCTGTTTGATCAAACCTGTTTGATTCCTTTGGTCATTTGAGGTAGGAGGAAACCAAACCCAAAGGGCCAGGTTTGCCTGCTTGCGTTGCTCCTGGTGAGGAGGAGGGGGCTGGCATGGAGGGCTGCGCCTGGGAGCTCCCTCTGCAGCCCAACCACTTCTCCTAGTCCTTGAATGAACATGGAGCCAGAGTCCATCCAGGATGAAGCCTGGACCGATCCAGCTTTCTTCATTTCCCTTGGCTCTTTATTTCACTAGGAGCTGACATCTTTCTGTGCCTCAGCTGCCTCGTGTGTAACTTGAGGCTGTGATGGCTCCTGACAGCCCAGAGCTCTTCCGTAGGAAAGTGACCAGCAAGTTGGAAGGCTTCCTAATCACAAAATCCAGGCCCCCCCACCCTCCAGAGCCCCCACTGTGTCTAGGTTCAGATCCACACTCCACTCACCAGAGCGTCCTTCACGGTCCGGAAGGCCTCCCACAGTCTTGGGAGAGCGACTCCCTCCACTTGGCACGGCCCAAACTGGAACTCATGGCCCTCGAGCCCAGGCAGGTGGCTCCAGAGAAGCAGGATCAGAGTGAGGCAAGAGAAGGCAGCTGTCTGGAGCCAAGAGCCCATCTGTAGCAAAGGAAGGGCTGAGAAAAAGGGAGGCCGCTGAGCAGGAGTGGTGTGCCCCAGAATAAAGCTCTGCTCCACTGATTTAGGAGTGACTGTAGTGTGACTGACCCTAGCAACACTCATATGGACATCTGATCCCCGTTGCGACAAACTGAGAGGTTTGGAAGGACCAGGCAGGACTTTTAAGAGGTGATTGTCATGAATCCCCAGGAATGGATTAATCAACTCATGGATTGATGAATTGATTAAGGAGTTATTTTGAAAGCAGATCTGCACAAAAGCCATTTTGGCTCTGTCACATAACCACCCCTTTCACCATGGGATGCCCTTCTTCACCGTGGGACTCTGCTATCTCCCCCAACAAGGACATCAGCAGATGTGGCCACCCGATCTTGAACTTGCCAGCCTTCAGAAATGTGAGCCAATAAACATCTTTTCTTTATACATTATGCAGTGTCAGATATTTTGTTAGAGCAACAGAAAATACACTAAGATGTGTATGGGGGAGTCCCTAGACTAGATTGTTGCAATCCTGTGGCCTTGCTGGGTGCATGGGGTAGGCAAGGATCTTTCTGGCCCTCTATCTTATCCCACTGGTCTTGCCCTCCCCACCGTGCCCAGCCACCTCCACACATTCAACCTCCTTCCTTCTCTATTACGGTTCTCTCTCACTTCCAACCTGCTTGCCAGAATGTAACCAGGAAGAGGGACAAATGGGGGGGTTCTCGTGTGCCAAAGAGCACATCCAGGCAAGCCCAACCTCAGGAGAGACAGCACCCCACACATGTGCTTGTCTGAGCTCTGCCCAGAAGTCACCAGGCACATTTAAGCAGGTCTCCTTCTCTCCAGAGTGGACCAGTGCTAATTCCTCGTCATAAGGGAGCTGAGGGGTTCATCTTGGCCCACAGGGATGGGCACAGATGGCAGGGCTGGGTCACACAAGCCCTCTGCCACCTCAGCTGACAGACTCGCTCAGCTCTAAGATTTGACTTTTCGAGTAACTGAACCAGAGGGAGGAGTCAGAGCTCTGATGATTCACCTTTAAAACTTTCTCTACAGGGCCAATTGGGAATGACTGCATGGAGGGCCTCCCAGCAGAGGAACTCAGCACCATTACCTATTTATCATGACTGCAGGGAGAGATGTCTTTCCAGGGCCTTCTTTGTCCTTGCTTTTCTTCCTTCCTGTTTGCTACCCTCCCTTTCTCTCTCCTTCCCCCTTTTCTTTACTTCCCTCCACAACTACTGAAAAACTCTCCTCCTCCAGACACTGTTCTCACACCAGGAGCAGCTGTCACCCGCCCCACACTGGACAGAAAGACCACAGGAGCACTGGCTTTGGAATGACGGCCAACACCAGGATAAAGGAAGGGTGTCCTAGGCCAGTGTCCATGGTCCTCGGTGCTCCAGCACCTCCGTCGACATATTCCCATCCTGTGCTTTCAAACTCTACAGGCTTTGCAGCCTCTCCTAAAAGTTCATCTCTAGGTCTCATAATCCTGGCCTTCCTCCTTCCAGCCTAAAATCTTCTTGGGATAAACTGGAGAAAGCAGCTCCTCTCCAGTGCTGTCTTGTCCTTACATGAACATTCAGAATGCTGACTTCCGCTATTGCCCCTAGACCTCAGTCCCTAAATAAGGCACAGTCTAAAGGACGCAGGAACCCCTCAGCGCTCACCTCAGGTCCTGCGGGCGACACTCGCTGTCTGGCTGTCTGGTTGTCTTCAGGGATCTGGTTCTCCCTGCGGAAGGGGAGAGCAGCGCAGCCCCTCACCACACATTGGTCTTGAGTGGACCTGCCCAGCTATGGCAGTTATTGCCAAGATAAAGGTACGCAGGCAGGCAAGGCACCTGGGAGGTTTGTATATAAGGGGGCTGAGGGAGGGGCAGAGGAAAAGAGAGAGGTGGAGAAAGGGAAATTGGTCATGCTTCCCCAGAGAATTACTTTACTGCCTAGTCACCCTTCACTTTCAGATCACGTGCAAAAAGAAGTCCCTGAGGTGAGGCAAGACCTGCATCTGAGGTCAGACTGTGACACTGCCTTGGTGACTGGGGCCAAGTCTCCTAGCTTCCTTGAGAGGTGGTTTCTACATTTATAAAATTAAAGTTTAAAAAAATCTGAAGCCCAGCTACTTAGGAGGCTAAGGCAGGAGGGTCATAAGTTTGAGGCCAGCCGGGGCACTTAGTGAGACCCTGTCTCAAAATAAAATGAAAAACATTTAAAGGGGCTGGGAATGCCATTCAATGTTCTCCACGTTCAATGCTTGGTACACCCCCCCCACCACCAAAAATCTGTCTTACCTCCCCCAGAGGACAGGCGTAAAGAACAAATGCAAAAGCGACTCAGAGGTGCTGCAGTAAAATCTGCATGGAAACACATTATTGTTGTGCTGAGCATACCAGTCTCCTGCTATCAAAATACCTTGATATGATGCCTATTTGTGGTGAGACAGTAGCCCAGGGGCTAAGAATCGGACCCTAAGTACCTTTCCTTTAATCCCTCAGTGCCAGGAATTTTAGGAGTGTTTCCTGACCTGCAGCCACCAGTGCGCCCCCCAGGCTACAGTCACTGAGCCAAAATAGGTTAGAATAGGGAAGTGTTTGCGGAAAGCCAAGAGCCCCAGCCCGGTGTCCGCTGTGCTGGGCATTGTGTCCTGTCAGGAGCCCCTGTGCAGTCAGGATAGGCGACCACGTCTCCAGCTAGCAAAGTGCTCAGGCTTCAGCGTCCTTGCCTCTAGAAAAAGGGCATCAGCCAGAGCAGTGTCCCCAGGCACATTCCACAGAGCTCAGTCTGGAGGGCTGCTTGCCCTGCCAGTCAGGACCCAAGGGCGTCCTCCAGGTCCGTGAGAGAAGCCTAGTGTGGCTGGTGTGTGCCAGCCCCCCTGGAATGCATCACACCCTACAGAGTAGTAAAGACTGAGAAGGCAGTGGAGAGTGGGGAGGGGACTGGCTTTGTCTCGCCCAGCAATTCCCATACCTATCAGACCATGTCCCTGGGAAGCGCCAGACTCTGGGTCAGGCTTGGTAACCTACAGACATAGGCCAGGTCCAGCCTGCTACTGCCCACCTACGACAGCTTGGCCCTGGGACCTGAGAATGGTTTTTACATTTTTAAATGGCTAGGGAAAAAAAAAAAGAACTATAATTTGTAGCACATGAAAAACATGTGAAATTTGGCAGCCATGGTGATACACATCTGTGATCCCAGTGCTCAGGAAGCTGAAGCAGGAGGATTGTGAGTCACGACTGGCCTGGGATACTGGGGAGTTCAAGAATGGCCTGCACCAAAAGGCGAGGCCCTGTTTCAAAAAATGAAAGAGAGAAAGAAGGAAGGAAGGAAGGAAGGAAAGAAGAAGGAAAAAAATGTATGAAATTCAGATTTCAGTGTCCATTGATAAAATTTTATTGAGACAAAGCCACGTTTGTTTACACATCTCTGGCTGCTTTTGTGCTACAGGGGCACAGACGGGCAGCTGCAGCCGAGCCTATAAACCTGCAAATCTTTTTTTTTTTTTTTTTTTTTTTTGTGGGTACCGGGGGGACGACCTCAGGACCTCGCGCGCCAACAGGCACCCGTGCCGCTGAGCGATATCACCGGCCCCTTTTTCGTATGTGGGATCCGGGAGTCGAACTCGGGCCTTCGCGCTTGCAAGGCAGGCGCTTAAGCCGCTGAGCCGTCTCACCGGCCCCTAAACCTGCAAATCTTAACCCATTCACTATCTGGCCCTTTACTGAGTTTGCCGTGCTCTGCTCTGAATTACCCCCCTGCACGATCTGACTGTCCCTAAACCTGGGTCCAGGCAAGAGCAATGGGAACAGGGATATGATGGGGGGGTAGGATAAATTGCCCCATCTCAGGGGAAAAGAGGGACCAGGGGGCACAGGGCAGAGGCCCTCAGCAGACCTGCCTAGGCTCGCTGGCACTAGGCCCCTTCCCTTCGTGGCACACCCTGGCACTTGGCACAATCCCCGCCAGCAGCTGCTTTGCTGTCGCAGCCACCAGCATGAGTCCTCTGTTTCTAGTGGGCCTAGGCAGGGACCTGTCACACTCTTCCCTCTTCAGGACCTAGGGCGTCCCTAGAAGTCACTACCCATTGTGGGAAGAAGATGCAAGATGCAATGCTGAGAAAGAGCATAAGCCCAAGGAAGAGTGTGGGGCAACCGATGAAGCAAAGGTGAGAAATCCAGACAGCTTGGGCAGGAAGCTGAGAGGGAAAAGGAGCCCCAGGGCAGCAGTAGTCCCAGCCAGCTGCCTGCCGACAAGCGGGAGGGCGTGCAAAATGAGCTGGTCCCGGGGCAGGCTGGAACAGAGGCACGAGGCATTGATCCACCTCTGCAGGCCCCAGGATATCCACCCAGGTCAGAAGTAGCTCACACTAAGAATGGGCAATGGAAAACGGAAAGTCCAGGCCTATGCGTGCCCAGGCCTCAGGCTCAGATGAGCCAATCACAGCTCCATTACCTGAGACAGAACAGCAAGGAAAGAACCCAAGGACATCGGCCCAGTGTCAACTGAGGTTGCTGGTTATGAGCACAGGCTTTGGAGGCAATGAGCCCCTTAGGAGCTCTCTAACTTCAGCTGCTCCATGTGTAAAATGAACTTCCCACGGGGCATGAGGACGCTATGACAAAGGGCCTTGCTCTTAAAGTGTGGTCCAAAAACCGGAAGCAGCAACATCTGTTGTTAGAAATGAAAAATTTCAAGACCTTCCCAAAGCTACAGAGTCAGAATACATGTTTTAGGGGATCCCAAGGTCATTATTATGTACATTACATGTTGGGAGGCATCTATACAAGCACATGAACGGCCCGGCTGAGTGTCATCCACGAGGTAAATGCTTAGGGCTCCAAGCAAAGGGAGAAAAGACTCGAGCAGGGGTCTTTGATGGGTGATTGTGTCCCTAGGAGAGAGTGGGCCATGTCTGGGAACATTTTTAGTTGTCATAATGGGGTGTGGCAGGGAAGCTGCTGTTGACATCTGTGAAACGGACTAGGGTTGATGCCAGACCCTACCATGTAGATTGACTCTTTGCTACAAAGGATGATGTGGCCCAAGATGCCACTAGTGCTGAGGTTAAGAATTCCTGGGCTAGAGGGAAGCAGTGACCATGGAGGAAAGATGGAAGAGAAGCAGGAAAGATAAGGAGGTAACCCTTATTAGTTTATCTGAAGATAAACCTTCAGACACAGGGCCAACTGTTTTCAGAATACTCTTCCTCACGTTCGGGTGTTCCAGGGTGGTAATCTCACGCTGCCTCTGTCCTGCCTGTCCCTCTGCAGAGGCTGAATTTCACATTCGGAAAATAAATCTCCTCACTCCTCACACCCTCTCCACACTCTTCTATGCCCATATAAAGAATAAAGGACTAAAAGTGCCATGGAATAGAGTTCCTTCTCCACTCCTGGATGAGGCAATAAAAAGCTTACTCTTTAAACTAAACCTGCCTTTTCTGATTGATGAAAATGCCCTACAGGAGGGAGGTGATGAGAACATTAATTAGAATTTCCTGAAAGCCAAAGACAGGAGAGAGTTACATCATCATTTTTCTTCTAGCAAATTGCTTTTAATCATACCTCTAAAACAGATATTTATCTCCCCTTTTGGCTGGGAAACTATAGACGTGGGACCATTGTTTTCCCCTCTGTCACTGGTGTAGTAAGTGACGTATATTTACAGGCATTTCAAGGGATGAGGAGTAAATATAAACAAATGAGTTTACATTGATATAGCATGCTTAGACATGCAAAACAGTTCCAGTGCATTTTCTCCTTTGAAGCTCTCACTGTAACCTTTTGGGACAAGGACAGATATTATTACCCCTCCTTTGCAGATTAGAAAGCTGAGAATCAGAAAGGTCAAATAATGTTTCCCTGGGCCATGTAAATAAATGACTAGAGTGCAGGTCTTCTGGCTTTCAGCCTGGTGTTCTTTCCCCTATGCCAGACTTCAGAGCTGTTGATGGACATATACGCTGCTTCCAAGATGTAGCTAGTATGAATTATGCTGCCATAAATATTGGTAGGCATGTATCGCTGCAATACGATACCTTTAACTCTTTTGGAAAGATACCTAGAAGGGGAATATTTAGGTCAAATGGAATTTTTAGTTTCAGTTTTTAAGGAATCTCCACACTGATTTCCATAATGATTGTACTAATACACATACCTACCAACAATGTAGAAGAGTCCTTTTCCCCCCGACAGCCTCTCCAGGATTTGTTATTGTTTAATTTCTTGATGATGGCCATTCTTTCTGGAGTAAGATGGAATCTCAGTGTTGTTTTAATTTGCATTGTTTGAATGGTCAGTTACGTTGAACATTTCTTCATGTGTTTATTGGCCATTTGTATTTCTTCTGCAAAGTGTCTACTCATTTCACTTGCCCATTTTTTGATTGGTCTTTTATTTTGCGAATCTAACTTTTTTTAGTTCTTTATGTGTTCTAGACATGAGACCTCTGTCTGAGAAACAGCTGGCAGGTTGTTTTCACTCTGTTGGAAATTTCTTCTGCGGTGATTCTCAGTACTACTTCCTGTCCAACTAGGGTGCTGTTCGGAAAGTCCTTGCCTATGCCTATGACTTTAAGAGCTTTACTTATTTTCTCTTCCAGCAGGTTAAGCATTTCTGTTTTAACATTTAGTTCTTTAATCCATTTTGATTTACTACATGGTGAAAGATTGGTTCTAGATTCAATCCTCTGCATGTGGATAGCCACTTTGCCCAATACCACTTAATAAAGAGGCTATCTTTCCTCCAGTGAAATAGCTTTTCATGCTAATGAAATTATTAGTGGCTGGGAGCTGCTTGCTGGGGAAACAAAACATGTAATTGGAAGGTTGGAAGTTTCAGCTCCATCCAACCCCACCCTCTCACCCCTACCCCTAGGGAGGGAAGAAAGGCTGAAGGCGGAGATGTTCACAAAGGCCAAAGGTCCTTACATGGTAAGATGGACTTTTTTGACCTGAAGATGGTAGAAATGAGACTACATCAAATATTGCAAGTGCATGCACTCTGGCACAAGCAAAGTTTTATTGAGTGGGGGATCCTTCAGCCAAAATGGAGGCTTTGACTTAGAAAGCAACTGATGCAGACAGTGACCAACATGCTGCTTTTAGAACAAAGGGAGCATCAGGTTTTTATCAATTTGCTGGAGTAGGCCAAAATCCAGTAATTTTCAGCAACAGTTTCAAAAGATATTTCATTTTGTGACAGACTTGGATCACCATGTAGAAGCTATTGAACCTTTGTCTACCTGGTACCATCAGCCTTCACAGAACATCTTCATCTTGTACTTGGAGAACTAACAGGTGGTCAGCTTTGCTCAGGAATTGTTGAGTTACTCCTGCGGCTGGCATCATCATCTTACATAAATGCCCTGGCCTTATGGCAGGGCTGAAGGACTTTTAGTGCTTAAGCAGCTGAAAATGCACAAGAGTGGGACCATGGCAGCCAAATTAAACCTGTATCATAGTCTTGGACAAAGCACTTCTTAAATGATCAACATGTCTATGTGCAGAGCTGAGTAGAATCTGACACAAGGGTTAAGACAGCAAGGGGAACAGACATAATGTGAAGACAGAGATGCCAAGCCTTTTACCCCATTTTAGTCACCCATCAAACATCTATAGACTCCATGAAGAATCAGTGTTCTCAGCAAAAGTGGCCTTCAGGTCACTGCCAAGTAACCCAAGCAACTATTATCATATAGCACATACATTGGAGGTGCTACCTACACCAAGTCTAGTGGGAAACCAATAATGTATTGTCCACCTGTGTGACCTCCAAAATTAGTAATTTTAAGGTGACTAAAAGCAAGTGAAGCCAGAGGATTGACTTAGGTTTTTTTCTTGGTAACAAGTTCTCATTTCCTGCAAACATTTTGCTTTTGTGGTTTTATCAGGGTCTCATAATGGGTCTGTTGAAACATGCTATTTACAAAGGATAATAGTTTATCACAGCCAGGATTTTATTTTGTCATCCCAACCTTTTCTCCCACCATGGTGGTCCTTATTTCAGTTCAACAATCATGCCAATGTAATAAAGCCTCTAATTATCTGGTGGTGAACACATGGGAATGCTGGAGGGCAGCATGCCCCAAGAGGAAATGAAGGCTTTGCACTTGAATTAGTCAGCTTTCCCATCACTGAGACACAATACCCAACACCCGCAACTTAGGAGAGGTTTAACTTAGCTGATGGTTTTAGGGGTTTCAGTCCATGGCTGGCTCCAAGGCAGAAACATCATGGCAGGCCAGGTGTGGTGGTGCACACCTGTAATCCCAGCACTTGGGGGTCTGAGGCAGGAGGGTCGCCTTGAGTCCAAGGCCAGCTTGAGCTGCACAGTGAGTTTGAGACCAGCCTGAACTACATAGCAAGGCCCTGTCTCAAAAAACTGAAATAAAATGAATTAAAATTAAAATTAAAAAAAGAAACATCATGGCAAGAGAGTGTGGCAGAGCAAAGATTTTTAGGTCATGGTAGATGGGAAACAAACCAAGGGGATAGCACCAGAGAGGAAGGGGCCAGGGACCAGATGTAGTACCTAAAGTCTCATCTTCATGACCCACTCAGACACACCCAAAGGTGTGCTTTACTAATCCTCTTAGCAGCTCCCCAATTAATCAAGTTGATGCAATTAACCCTAACCACCACATTCCACCCCTTGTCAACTTGACACCCAAACACATCTTCTTAATCTACAGTTAATCTCCAGCTAAACATAATACCTAATTAATAATTCCACCTAACATGGTACAACTATCTTTTTTTTTTTTTTTGGACTATATCCATTTAATAACTGTCTATCTTTTGTACAGCTGAGACTACAGTAATCTCTTTCTCAGTCCCAGCATTTTTCAGATGAGATCAGGCACATTCAGGGTAATATGGCTGTAGACAATTCCAACATTTTTCAAAACTCCAAGTTACATCTCTTCTGAGACTCAAGGCAAACTCTTAGCAGTGAAACTCTAAAAATCAAAACCAAGTTACATAATCTCAGGTAAAATGGTACAGGATAAACATCCCAGTCCAAAAAGGAGGAATTGGGGATAGAAAAGAATTGGACTAAAGCAAGACTGAAACCCAGCAAAGAAAATATTAAGTCCTGTAGCTCCATATATGGCATCTGGGGCACATGACAGTGAGATATGAGTTCCAGGGTGCTCAGGCAGTCCCACCACTGTGGCCTTGCTGGTTGTAGCCCACATAGACAGTCTTTTGAGCAAACTTCACTCTCAACCTGCAGCTTTCCTGAAGTAGGTGTTCCACACCCCTGGCATCCTTGACTTCCTGGAGTCTCCACTGTAACTTCAGCATCATTCCAATAGCTGTGTACACAGCCCTCTCAGGGACACATTGCCTGACCTTCCTTTGAAATCTTGGTTTAAGCCTTTCTAACCTCAAAACTCTTGCATTCTGCATGCTAGTGCATCATATGAACAAGCCCAAAATCTGCTGTAAAGTGAAACAATAGCCAGGCCCTCTTGGACTTTAGCTATAGCAGCCTTGGAGTACCTAAATGGCTGCGCACAGTGAAATGAATCCCAAAGAACTAATTCTCCAGGAGGTAATTTTTGAGCAGGAGTTCCAGAGACTTTAGACACAAGTGAAAGGTTTACACATTTGTATCTTTGAGCCAGTGATGGGTGACGTGTTGCTGATTTCTGAGATACCCTAAAGGCATCTATTTTATTTCATTTTATTTTATTTTATTTTATGGAATGTAGACTGGTACAACCACTGTGGAAATCAGTGTGGAGATTCCTCAAAAAACTAGGATTAGAGGTCCCACTCCACCCAGCTATTCCCCTTCTAGGTATCTTTCCAGAAGAATTAAAAAAATCATAACACAGCAATATATGTGCACACATGTTTATAGCAGCACAAATTGTAATAGCTAGATCTTGGAAACAACCCAAATGCCCATCAAGCAAGGAATGTATCTTTCTTCTTATCCCTCTACAAACTACTTGGTTTCTTTTTAATGACACCAATCTCTTCAGCAACCACACCTATTTTGGCCCCAATTTAACATGTGGTTCCTTTAGAGTCAAAATTTAAGTTTTCACATTTTTCTGCTCTGCTTTTTGCCCCTGATTTTCACTGTAAATCTGCCTAAAAGCAGCCAGTGTTACCCATGCCACAGGCTGAATGTTGGGCTGTCTTGAAATTTCCCCCACCAGATTAATTTGTCCACGTCCTTAAGCTCATTCCCATGAAAAACCTCAAGAAATAGGCATAATTTGGACAAATTTTTGCCAGAGTGTAACACATATGGCCTGTAGTCCAATTTTCAACAAAGCTCTAATTCCCTGACCTGACCTTTACTGTCTACATTCCTGAGCCTGACCTTTACTGTCTACATTCCTACCAACATTCTGGTATTCTTACAACATTCTAGGGCTTCTCTGGGTCATAGCTCCAAACATTTCCAAAGTCCTTACACAAACTGGTTCCAAAATCTTTTGAACAATATGATCAGATACAGTCACAGCAACAACCTCACTTCTCTAGTACCAATTTTCTCTATTCATCAGCTTTCTCATCACTAAGACACAATACCTGATGCCCACAATTTAAAGTAGGAGAGGTTTAATTTGGCTCATGGTTTCAGAGGGCAGAAACAGCATGGTGGAAGGGTACGCTGGAGCAAAGATACTTAGTTCACATTGGCCAGGAAGCAGAGCAGAGAAACAGTGATAGAGAGGAAGGAGCAAGAGACCAGATATAGCACCCAAAGTTATGCCTTCTTGTCCCACCCAGACATACTCAAAAGTGTACTTTAATAATCCCCTTAGCAGCTCTGACATCAATCAAATTGACATGATTAAACTTAACCACCCAGCACTCTTCCCCACATTCCTCACATAGGTTGACTCTCCTCCAGTCTTATTCCACTTTAAAATTTTTCTCCTTCATTTAGGAAATTCTTCTAAATTCACAACTCTTATCACATTATTCTTCAGCATTTGAATCCCCTTTGGTGTCTGGTAAGGAAAGGTCCTCCCTCCAACCCATTGCTCCCTTTTCCGTTTTTATAAGTCTCCCATGCAGGGCCCAGCTCAGAGCCTTTTCCCTACCAAATCCCCATTTAATATGATTTAATGCCCATTTTCAAAAGTTCTATTTTCATTTTTTTCCTTCAATTCTTTTTTTTCTTTAAATCCCTTTTCCCTTCCTTCCCTCCCCTTCCCCCTACCTCTTGTTCTCCTTCCAATTTGAGCAAGCTCTTCCTACTCCCTAATATCTACCCTCCATTTTGCTCCTTATTTAAACTTTGGAAAACAATGTGATAGTTAAATAATGTGATATTTAAACTTGTATGTCTGATTTATTTCACTTAAGGTTACGGTCTCGTGATGCATCAATTTATCTCAAGTCTATCCTTAGGGCACAGTAGTACTCCATTGTATATAAATACCACATTTTCTTTATACAGTTATCTGTTGATGGGGCATATGGGCTGTTTTCAATATTTAGCTATTATAAATTGTGCTGCTATAAACAGGCATACATATATATCACTGTGGTGTGATGACTTTAATTCTTTCGGGAAGATACCTGGAAGAAGAATAGCAGGGTCATATGGAACCTCTAGTTTTAGTTTTTTGAGGAATCTCTGTACTGCTTTCCATAGTGGTTGTATCAATTTACACTCCACCAACAATGAAGAAGGGTTCCTTTTTCCCTGCAGCCTCAGCATCATTTGCTATTGGTTGATTTTTTGATGATAGCCATTCTTTCTGGAATGAGAAACAATCTCAGTGTTGTTTTAATTTGCATTTCTCGAATGGCCAGTGACATTGAGCATTTTTATCATGTATCTATTTGTGTTTGTACTTCATCTGAGAAGTGTCTATTCATTTCAGCTGCCCATTTTTGGATTGGGTCTTTAAATTTGGGGAGTCTAATTTTTTGACTTCTTTATACATCCTGGATATTAGTCCTCTGCCTGAGGAATAACTGGCAAAAATGTTTTCCTATCTGTAGATTGTCTCTTCAGTCTGTTGGTGGTTTCCTTTGCTGTGCAGAAACTTTTTAATTTCTTGTGATCCCATTTGTAATATTTCCTGTGCAACAAGGGTTTTTGTTCATAAAGTCTTCGCCTTCACCTATGACTTCAAAAGTTTTACCTATTCTATCTTCTAACAGATTGTTTCTATTTTAATTTTAGATCTTTAATCTATTTCAATGTCAGTTTTTAGTGCATGATGAAAGATATGGGTCTAGGTTCAATCTTCAGGATATGGAAAGCCAGCTTCCCCAGCACCATTTGTTAAAGGGACTATCTTTCCTCCAGCAAAGGTGGTTTGTCAAAGATAAGGTAGGTGAATGTGCCTGGAGTTGTTTCTGTATCTTCTGTTCTGTTCCACTGATCCTCAAGTCTGTTTTTGCTTTGTCTTGTTTTTGTTTGTTTGTTTGTTTTGGTTTTGGTTTTTTGTTTTTGTTTTGTTTTGCTTTGCTTTGTTTTGTTGTCAATACTATGCTGTTTTTATCACTATAGCTTTGTAATATAACTTCAAATCTGGGATGTGATGCCTCCTACCTTGTCCTTGTTCCCCAGAATTGCTTTTTTTATTCTAGGTCTCTTTTGGTTCCATATGAATTTTAAGATTGTATCATCCAGTTCTGTGAGGTATGCTGTTGGTATTTTGATTGGGATTGCATTCAATTTGTATAACAATTTTGAAGTATAGCTATTTTCACTATATTGGTTCTGCCCACCCTGGAACAGTGGATATTGTTCCATTTTCTGATATTCTTTTTGAACTCCTTTTTCAGAGTACTATAGTTTTCATTGTAGAGGTTTTACACTTCCTTGGTTAACTTAATTCCTAAGCACTTTATTTTTCTTGATGCTATTCTGAAAGGTGTTATTTCCCTAATTTCTTTCTCAGTGCAAACTTCCTATTTTCTGTGTATAAAATCCACAAAAAAGAATGTAATTCTCTCTGAAAATAATTTATATATACATTCTCAATAAAAAGACTTTATAACAGTTTAGATTTTAAAAAATCAAGTCACAGATGGCATATACACAATGAATTCATTTTTTCTAAAGAAAATAATATACATTATGATTTCATTTTCAAGAATAAAATGGATTGAAAATGATCAAGAAATATAAATGCCAAGATGTTAACAGTTTCATATTTGGTGAGATAATGTGTATTTTCAATCTCTATAGTTTATCTGTATTTCCAAGTTTTACCCAATGGGCCAGTCTTTTTAAAAAGTTATGTAAAATTTAAATAAATTATTATTTAATTGCCCATTAAAATTTTTTGGATTCTCTGACCTGGCATTGCACATTCCCTGAGATGTAGTCCAATTTTCTCTCCCCCACATCTCCATACAGCACGTGGATAGGTACACTGAGCTGCTTATCTCCACCTCGGGCCTCTGCTCCTTGGTTCAGGGGATGCTGGAGTGTGTTTATGACCTGCAGAATGTGCCCACCCTCTACGGCCTTGACAGAAAAACATGGGCATGTTGTCGACTATCAAAAGCGATTGCACAGATATGTATGTATACGTGTACCTATGTGCATATATACACACATATGTAAATGTACATGTATGCATATGTACAAGTACATACACATGCATTTTAAGGATGTTTATTTTGAAGGAATAAGATTACAGGCTGAGCAGATTTTATCTTCATCTTTAAACCATTTGTATACTTTGCATAAATAAACTTGCCAAAGACCACTTTAGAAGGAGGATTGAGATTTACATTAAAAATTTTTACCCATTCTTCAAGGATATTTTCTTGAAGCCATTCCTAAAAGTCCCAGGGAATTTCTGTCACCCCTGAACACTGCAGCAATTTGAACTTTTTTTGTGATACCTAAATTCCATTCATTTTTTCTCTCCCTCTCTCTCTCCCTTTCTCTCTCTCTCCCTTTCTCTCTCTCTCCCTCTCTCCCTCTCTCTCTCCCTTTCTCTCTTCCTCTCTCTCCCTCTATCTCTCCCTCTCTCTCTCCCTTTCTCTCCCTTCCTCTCTCTCCCTCTCTCTCTCTCCCTCCCTCTCTCTCCCTCCCTCTCTCTCCCTGTCCCTTTCTCTCCCTTCCTCTCTCTCCCTCTCTCTCTCTCCCTCTCTCTCCCTCTCTCTCTCTCCCTCTCTTCCTCTCTCTCTCCCTCTCTCTCTCTCCCTCTCTCTCTCTCCCTCTCTCTTCCTCTCTCTCCCTCTCTCTTCCTCTCTCTCCCTCTCTCTCCCCCTCTGTCTCTCTCTCTGTCTCTCTTTCTCTCTCACACACAAAAGGACATCCTTCCTGTGCTTCCCTTTTCTCACTCTGTCCAACACAGTAAGTTGTTGAATATATAAGATATGGATGTGAAAAGTGTCCAGAATGATTTGAAATCTGTATTTTGTTGGGTTAACCTCATAGCATGAATAAAGAGTTGTTAGATCTGAAACCATTCTAGGTTGGATACCCTCTTGAAAGTATGATGGACATCGCAGTTGCCACTCCTGCTTATAGCTTTTCTCTTCTCAGAACACAACTTCACTGTTGCACTGAAGTTAGCCTTGGCCACGGGGCTGTTTTGACCAATGAAACATGTTAAGAAATGTGTATAATTCTAGCGGAAGCACTTAAGAGCCAGTCACAGTTCCCGTGCTCTCTCATCCTCTCCTGCTGTTGAGATGGCAGCATTTCCTTCATCGAGGGCCCTGAGTACCCATGATGAGTAAGACTCCCACGCTAACATCTATTGGACATATACAATAAATGAGTAATAGCATGTAAGATGCCCCCGAGATTAATGTATTGTTTCCTACTATAGCATAACTCAACCTAACCTAATATGGAAGGAAAGTCAGAGGAGAGAAAGATTGAAACACCTTTAAAGGGCCGTATAGCCACGTGTGGTGTGGTAAGCCTGTAATCCTAGCACTTAGGAAGGCTGAGGGAGAAGGACTGCAAGTTCAAGTCCCACCTAGGCAACTTAGATTTGGTCTAAAAATAAAAATAAAAGGATGGGGAAAGTATTCCGTGATAAAGCACCCCTGAGTTTGATCTCCAGTACCACAAAAAAGTGTGTGTAGGGTAGTTAAAATGGATTTAGACTCTGCTATCCCCAAATAATTTAGACTGTTACACACAATGCCATAGACTGCCTGGACAGTGGATTTAGACTCTGCTGTTGATAAAACTGTGCTCCTAGATGCCATTTAGACAGCCCATTATATGTCACAGAGATTCTCAAATTCCTCCTCTGTTCTCCTTGAGCGTGGTGTTAACCATGCACTTGGCAGGGGGAAGTCATTATGGCATGATGCCTCCCACTTTGGGGTCCATCAATTGGCTGTGCAGTTCACTCAGGGCCACTAAGAGGGGACAAGAGCTCCAGCATGGATGGTGGCAGGAACGCTGAATGCTTATCTGCAGAAGAGAGCCCTTTGCTCTTGGTGAGAGTGATGTAGAGGACCTTCTATTTGCAGAAGTTGAGCTGCCAGTAAAAAGTTTAAGAGCAGTCAAAAGCTACACAACAGACACAACATGCACACACACTCACACCACACAGTACTTACCACACAGACTTTAAAACAAAGAAAGGAAAGGTAAGGCCTGGCAGGTCTAAGCTTGCCCCAGAATAAGAGAAACGAAAATCGTGTTCCCAAAAAGGCTTACATATGATTCCTGAAATGCAGGATGTCTTAGGTTCTTAAACCAACATCTTTCCTTTTTTATTTTTGACCCTCTGTCTCTAGCCTCTGCCCATAGCTACATGATCAGACCTAAGGACCATCAAGAGCCAAAGGAACAATGAAGAACAAAAGCTGCTTCCAGCAACTGTGTGTGGGGCTTTCTCAATTTAACTTCCGAAAAATATCCTCCTGGAGAAAGCATTACTCACAAAAATGAAAAGAGGGTGCCACCCCCATCCCCTCCACCCCCACCCCCAGCCCTTACCACAGTATTTCCTGCCTTGAAAAGTCAACACCCCTCTTTCCAAGCCGGAGAGATAATGCCACAAGACAGTGGATTTAGTTACTTAATCCAGGTTGAGTGAATTCTGTTTTCCCACAATAGAAAATAATTATTTGGAATAGCGTAACTTGAATGCCCATGTTTCTATAGCCAGTGATTAAAAATTAGAAATGAAAACTCCAGCTCTGTGGTCCCATCTGCTCATGTAAGCAGAGCAGGCTCTTGCAGTCTCCTTCCGTGGAGTGTTCTGAGAATACCCAAAGGGATGTTTCTCCTAAGTCCATGAATCAGGTGTGTCATCAGGGCTGGTGAAGTCAACTAGTGCCATCTCCATCTGCCGCCCGGTGGTGGAAAAGCTGGGAACACAAACACTGGCTTCTCAGTGCCACCTGCTCCTGCCAAAAATGCTTTAAGGTCACATTCACTCCTAATAGGGTGTTTGGGCCCAGAGTGTTACAGGGTGCAGTGAGGCAGCTTTCTTCATTTACACTCAGAGCCCTTCTTGGCCCCAGGATGCCCACGGACCTCCAGAGTGGTGGATTAAGGGAGCTCCTGGTAGAATGGGAGTGGACTTCAGCAGTACCAGGGACATTGGTTCCTATTGCTGAGCCCGGCTCACCATGCCAAACCCCTTTCCTTCTCAAGGTGAATCATCTTTGAAGGGTGGAGGCTGCCAGTTACCCCCTTGCAATCTGGCTTCCATATGTCCTGTCCGTCAACTATGTCTGTGAATGTCTGAACCCCAGGTGTGACCAGAGTTCAAGCCATTTCCCCACTGCAATTAAATGGAGGCAAATGGACCTTTGCAGGGACCGATGTTGCCTAACTCTGCTGGCTGAATTTCTTTGTGTTGTGGGTTTGGAAGGGGAGTCAGCTCTAGTCCAATAAGCCAACCGGTTGTGCAATGCTTTACAAAGTACGTCTACAATTTGATATTCACAAAAACCCTGTGAGATAAAAGGGATATCATTATCCCTTTTTAATGGGTTAGAAAGTCAAATCAAAGTTTAGTGGCTTGCCTAAACCCACAAAGATAGAAAAACGAACTATCTGGAATGGACCCCAGGTCTCCAACTCCAAGTCTAGCCACATGCGAGGCAATTCTGCGGGCCAATAATATGCAGACGGTGGATGCGTCCTCTTTGTTGGGTCACCAGCTGTGTGGCTGTGAGTTAGTCACTTCACTTCTCTACACTCCAGTTCCCTCATCTGCAAAGCGAGAATAACAATAGTGCCTGCCTCACAGGCACTTGTGAGGACTAAACGGGAAAATACCCGTTTAAGCACGTCAAAGACTCTCCAAGCTACCAGTAACAGAGAGGGATAGCGATGCTTAAAATATGACTAATGCTGTTTTAGACATTACCATTTCATACTCAATGTCTTTCACTAACAAAACATCAGATTGGAGAGACAGAGTGGCCAAAACTTTTTACCTGCTACCTCTATATTTAAGGAACAAATACCTGACAAATTTTTCATAGGTGTACCCCAAATAGGAACAGCACATAAACTGCAGTTAAGCCAAATTTTTAATTTGTCTGATTAGGGAACCTGAAAAGCTGCTTTAAAACAAGTCATATTAGAGCTACAGGACCAGAATTCATAGAGCAAGCTGCTTTTTGACTAGCGATAATAGTAGAAGTAGGTGAGAATGGAGTCATCTCACTATGTACCCCAGGCTGGTTTTGAATTCATGGCGGTCTTGCAGCCTCAGCCTCCTGGGTGCTGGGATTACAGTTCCACCATTCCAAATAAATTCTTTTTTATAATTTCTGGTCCTTTGCTGAAATAACCTTATCTTTCATTGCATACATTTACCATAATTACTTTAAAGTCTATCTGGGAACTCCATTCTCCGAAGTCCTTTTTTGTCTTTTCTACTTTCTGTTAGCTTCCTTTAATTTATAATCACATTATTTTGTCTCTTCAAATGCTGGTTATTTCTATTTAAGATCCAGACATTATATATGAAAAATTACAAAGATACTTTAAAATTTAGAATTTTATTCTGGGGTAAATTTGTATTTGCTTCTAGGAAAAGGGTAGGGGATTTGTATGTAGCCTCAGATCACCTTAATCCAATCATAGACTGAGGTTGTTCAAAGCTGGTTTTCTGCCCCTGTTATGGTTAATGTATTTATAACCTATCATTACTCTTAAAATATAATGCTTTGGGATCTCTTCCTGAAGCCTGGCACAAAGGTTACTAGGGCACTTCCTCAACAGGTCCTGAGCACCTGCATTTGCTATCTCAATTCTGTGGGTTTGTAGAAAGTTCTTTGTAAAATCAGATTAGATCACTAGGGGGAAAGCAGCCCTCCGTGCTAGGCTCACTTTTATGAGTTTCTATCTCCCAGATCTTTACCCTGGAGTTAGGCCTGTCTTATTACCACTCCAATACCCTCAAACCGATTATATATATGTGTATGTATTTTTATTTGTATATTTATTTCCCTGTATATATTTCTTTCTCTCTCTCTCTCTTTTTTTTTTTTTTTTTTTTTGTGGGTACCGGGGGTCGAACTCAGGACCTCGCTCACCAGCAGGCGCCTGTGCCGCTGAGCGATATCACCAGCCCTTTTTTCATATGTGGAATCCGGGAGTCGAACTTGGGCCCTCGTGCTTGCCAGGCAGGGGCTTATGCCGCTGAGCCATCTCACCAGCCCCTCTTTCTCTTTATATATTTCCCTATATATTTATTTCTGAATTCTCAGTGAGATGATTGATTTAAAAGGTGGACTGCTCCTTCCTTCATGCAGAACAGACAAAGAGGAAGTTTTTATCACATATTAACCACTTCCCTGAGAGCTTCAGAAAGGCAACTGACCTGTGCCATTGGTGGAAATGAATATGCCTACCATGCAGGGTAGGTGAAGATTGAATGCAACAACTTAGGCAAAGTGGTTGGTAAGTTTTGTAATCATCATATTTCCCTCTTTGTTCCAGACTCTGGAAAGCTCAAAGCCAAACTGTGATCCTTCTAGCAATTTATGACCCAGAACCTTATGCTATGTCCTTTATGGAATGATCTTGCCTCAGTTTCATTGTATTGTCTGTGTTCCAAGTGTTCCATCTATTCACCTTAAACCTTGTATCTACATGTATCTTTATAAGTCTATCTAAATCACTTGCATACCGGGGGAAATAAAGAAGCAAACCAAAAATTTCAATGGAATTATTTTGAACTTCTAAATACAACCCATATGATAAAGAATCTGACATCAGTACAGTATTGGGCCTCTTCCCTGGGAGAGCAGAAGTTCAAGGCCACTGCCTCCTTGTGCCACACTAGTTGGCATGGCTCAACCTTTAATATTCCTTGCTCATCTTCTTTTAGAAAGGTTTAGCTAGTCTCCACGTAAATGACTTTCCTTAGTCACATTGAGCCTTATATTGCTGGGTAGTGACTTGTCCTACTAACCTGAATGTCTTTATGTACCTGTAACATCTACAATGCCTAGAAAACGGAGTTGAGTTGAGTTATTTTTTAACAGCTTGACTAAGCTGTAATCATCATGCAATAAACTGCATATATTTGAATTATACAATTCAATAACTTTTGACATAAATTTATACCGGTAAAACCTCATCACCATCAAGATAATGAACATATCCACCACCACTTGTTTATCCATGCATTTGCTGATGGATTTAGGTGTGTTAGATTGTTGGCAATTAAAAATGAAGCTGGGGCCGGTGAGATGGCTCAGTGGCATAAGCGCCTGCCTGGCAAGCGCGAGGGCCGGAGTTCGACTCCCGGAACCCACATACAAAAAAAGGGCCGGTGATATCGCTCAGCGGCACGGGCGCCTGCTGGCGCGCGAGGTCCTGAGGTGGACCCCCGGCACCCACAAAAAAAAAAAAAAAAAAAAAAAAAAAATGAAGGTGGCGGGCCGGTGAGATGGCTCAGTGGCGTAAGCGCCTGCCTGGCAAGCGCGAGGGCCCGAGTTTGACTCCCGGAACCCACATACAAAAAAAGGGCCGGTGATATCACTCGGTGGCACGGGCGCCTGCTGGTGCACGAGGTCCTGAGGTTGACCCCCGGTACCCACAAAAAACAAAAAACAAACAAAAAAAAAAAATGAAGCTGGCATACTCATGTACAAATCTATATATAGATATATACTTTCTTTTCTCTTGGATAAATGGAACATTGGGTCATACAGAAAAAGTTCATTTAACTTTAAAGAAACACCCAACTATTTTCTAAAGTGGTTGTACAATTTTATCTGTATAAGACAGTTTCAGTCTCCATAGTACTTGATACGGTCAGTCTTTTTAGTTCTAGCCATTCTAATAGGAATAATGTGGTATCTCATTGTGGTTTTAATTTACTTTTACTAATTACAGATGATGGTGAGCATCTTTTCATGTGTTTTTTGACATCTGTTTATCTTCTTTGGTATCTGTTCAAATCTTTTGCCCATTTGTAATGCATTGGTTTCTGATCATTGAGTACCCTTTATATTTTGAGGATACAAGTCTTTGTTACACACAGAATGTACAAATATTTTCTCCCAGACTATGAGTTGTCTTTTTATTTCCTTACATGTCTAACAGCACAGATTTTGACACTGATGCAGTCCAATTTATCAATTTGTTCTCATAGAACGTGTTTTCGGTGTCATATCTAAAATATCTTTGACTAACCCAGAGTCACAATGATTTTCAAAATTCTCAGTTATAGATTATACATGTTTGATACATTTTGGTAGTCCAGTGCATTTACAGTTAAGTTTTAATTATGGAGTGAGGTAAGATGATCCAATTATGATAGCACATTTTCTTGAAAAGGCTATTTTATGTCCACTGAATTACTTTGTATTTGTGTTGAAAACCAACTGTCCATGTACATATGGGTCTTTTGCTGGGCTTTCTGTTCTGTTCTGTTGATCCATTTGTCTATCTTTACACCAATATCACACAGTCTTAATCGCCACAGCTTTATATAAATTTGAAATCAGATAGGATTAATCCTCTAATTTTGTTCTTCTTCAAAGTTATTTTAGCAATTTCAGGTCTGTTTCATTTTTCATATGAATTTTAAATTATTTGATCAACTTGTACCTAAAACACACTTCTGGAATTTTTATTGTGTGATTGCATTGAATTCATAGATCAGTCTTGGGAAAACAGATATCTTAATAATATTAAGTCTTTTGACTCATGAATGTGGCACATTTCTCCAATTCTTAGGTCATATTTAATTTCTCCCAGCAATGGTTTATAGCTTTCAGTCTATAGAAATCTTTTAAATATTTGGTTTCTAATTTATCCCCCAGTATTTCAATTTTTCGGTGTTATTATAAGTAGTAAGTTTCTTTTTTTTTAATTTCAAGTTCCATGTGTGTGTTGGTGGTGTACGGAAATACAATTGATTTTTTTTTTAAATCTTGAATTCTATAATCTCACTAACCTTTCTTACTAGTTCTAGAAGCTTTTAGTAGATTCCATTGGATATTTTGATGTAAACAAGTATGTCATCCACAAATAAAGCATACTTCATTTCTAATCCAGAAGACTTTCATTTTCTTTTTAATAGAATCAAGGTTTGGTGGTCCTAAAAGTAGAGACCTGCATTTTGATACCAGCTCTATCATAACTTACTGTGCAACTTTAGACATCACACTCATTCTCTGAACCCCAATTATCATCTAAAATAATCTCTTCTCTGTGACCAGTCTGTTCTCTCTCATTTCAAATACTTAGTAAAACTAAGGATGTACTCAGAAGGTGTCAGCACTCATAATCTGTAGCCTTCATGCCTCTGCCTCCTGGTCTCTTCCCTTGAGAGACTGAACTCATTGTGTTCCTGACACTTGGGTTGAGAGTCACCTTATCTCTTTGGAGATAATTGTACTCAGTCATCCTTTCCCATTTATTATATTGCTTTCTGTGAGCAAGGCCCCATGTACAGAGCAGAAAGAATTATCCATGTTCTAGCAAACGCAACAGTCTTTGACTCATTTTTTAAAAAGCTAAGGACCACTTGCAGATGAAAAGCAATTTAATTTGTTTTCTTCTTTAATTTTCTTTTTAAACACTTTCCATTCTCTTGCTCTTGAATGCAGTCCTCATCAATACTGTAGTGGTATACTGTGCCGAGATGGAGCAGATTAAAAGCTGGGAAAATCACACTGCTGTCCTCCAGAAATTGAAAACTCCAGCAGGGGAACGTCCCATTTGTTCTCCATCCATATAAAAGGGGTGGACAGACAAGTTACAGTGAATTATGCTGGGAAAGGCCTGAATCCTTGAAAACAAAGAACTGGACAACCCCAACTCATGTTGGAAATGAGAGACAGAGAAAACTTTCTATTTTATTTTAAATGCTTGTCACTTGGACTTCGTTCCTCATTTCCTTCTGAGAAAGAGCCCACCTCCAGAGCGCTGAGGTTACAAGCATGAGCCATTGCACCTGCCTTCCACGCTTTCATTTTACAAATGCAGTGTGGAAATACATAAAGACAATCAAATGAGACTAGGGAGAGGATATTTGTTCAGTTTATTCAGAGCTTGAATAATGCATCAGCCCCATCATCTGCATTTTGGTGGAGACTCCCAAAAGGAGTGGGGAGGTTTTAAAGTGGAAAAGGGGATGGTGTCAGGTGTGCCCCGTTCGTTAGCTGGCAGGCTAACTGAAAAGGTGGGCAACCTGTGTAATCAATTAGGGATGCATATTTGGCGTTCTCTGCTTGGTCCTAAGTTGGAAGCAAGGACAGAAATTAGGAAAGCTGTCATTTATTTATCAAGACCTGGCCGTTTTGGTCCAATCGCTCCAGAAATTATTGCTTCGTGGGCTCCCTGGCAGAGAGGCTGGTGTCACCTCCCACAAGTCTGACTTAAAGGTGTAGTCTGTGGCTTCCTGGGCTGTTTGTCATAGGTACTGGGTTTGTTTCCCAGCTGGTTTCTGTAGATTGTGGGTCCAAATTCTACTGGACCCATAATGTGGCCATTGTGTTTGTGTGTTCAGTCTCTCAGCAAAAACTGAGGCAGAGAGGGAAAGCGGCTTATCCAAGATTTAACAGCTAACTGTAGCTGGAGCTCACAGGCCAGTCTGCAGTTGAGCATATTTATCTTGTCACCTCCAAAGGAAAGCACATTCTGCTTGTTGAAGAGACAAGGTTTAGACCCATGGAAAAACTACAGTCAACACAGATGTCACCGTGGTAAGTGGCACCAGGAAGTTAATCGTTAGTCCTACCGCTTAGAAGGAAGGCTCCACTCTTTCTTCTGGCATAGCCAGCCACTGTTGGTCAAGTGCTTCCCATCTGCTGCGCATGCCACCTCCAGCCAAATGAGGTGGGCAGAGCACGGTTCTTCAGCCTTCGTACTTTTGTCATTTGTTGCTGTGTGAACTTAAGTAAGATTCTTTACTCCCTTCCTTGTGGGTGAAGTAGGAATAATAATCACTATCTCTTCATGCTTTTGTGCATACTAAATGAGCAGACATTTGCAGCACACTTGGAACAGCCCCCAACTCATAATGAGAACTTCTACAAATTAGCTGTTACAGTCTCTTTTAGTGCTTACGTTAATCCGGTGTGGTAAGCAATAAATCTCCATTTTGTAAATTAAGGAACTGAGGATGCTCGTGTCGCTTGTCTGCAATAGTAAAGGTCAAAGCCAGGATTTTCACTCATCTCTAGGAAGACAAACTTCATTGTTCTTTCCACTGTGCTTCTGAACACAAGATGCCATTGTTAGGAAAGAGAACAGTAGAGTGGGAAAGTAGGCAGGGCTGTGACAGCAGGCTGCCTCCCTGACCGTCTTAGTTCTGCTCTCTACTAGGTGTAAAATCTTGCAAAAATTACTTACCATTCTGAGCACATTATCACTGCAGGTAAAAGTATTACTAACTTCACAGGGCTGTTTTAAGGATTAGAGAACATAATGTATGTGAGGTTCTCATTACAGTGCCTGCCACATGATAAGTAACTGATAAATGACAACTGCTTTATTTATAGGAGCCCCCCCTCATCTTCAAAGGACATATTCCAAAATCTCCAGTGGATGGCTGGAACTTAGAATAGCACTGAACTATGGTCTGTATGCAGACACCCCTCAGTATCTTTGGGGGATTAGTTTCAGAGTCCCTTCCCTCCACAAGGCTCCCAAAATCCATGGCTGCTCAAGTCCCTTGCATAAAATGGTTCCATGTTTATGTATAACTTATACACATTCATATACTTTAAATCATCTCTTATGATACCTAATACAATGTAATTGCTACCTAAATAATTATGATACTGTACTACTTAGAGAATAATGAAAAGAAAATGCCTGTACACGTTCAGTACAGACCCACTATTTTCCCAAGTTTTTTTGACCCCCAGTCAGTGGGACGTGTGAATGAACACCGACAGGCGGAGGACTCTGACCGTGGGCTGTATTTTTCCCTATACACACACCGATGATAAAGCTTAAGGGACAAATCAGACACAGGAAGAGATTAACAATAACTCATAATAAAATAGAACACGCTTTTAACTATATACGGTAAAAAAAAAAGGCTGTTTGAAACTTTCGAATTATTTCTGCAATTTTTCATTTAATATTTCACAGACTAGGCAGTCTGACTTGTGCAGTCTGGAACTGCAGAGTGAAGCTGAAGATAAGGACAGATGACTGCGGTGTCATTGGAAGGAACATCATAAACCATTCTTTAGAGTCCCTGCCTCCATGAAGTTGTCACTTAACCTCCAGTCTAGTTTACCTGTCCGTTGTTGAATTTCCCATCATTACTAGTAGGTAAGTCAAACAGAGAAGGGACACGTGATTTGGAGGAGGAGATAGGTCCTGCAGAGGGGACAAGTAGACAGGCAAAGAGGTGACGAGCCAAGAGCACCAGGGAGCTCCCATGGGCTGAGAATTTCCATTGTCCAGACTTACAGAAGAGTCAAAAATGCTCTTGAGGGAACAAAAGGAGAAACTTGGCCCTCAGCTCCTGGAGCGAGCCTCATATATATCTGCCTGGAAGACTGACATCGTGTCAGGTAAAGCCAGCCTCCTGCTTGCCATCTAACCTCTCTTGGAGGCGATGGTCCTCAATTTTAACACTGAGCTCAGTGCAACAGGCTGCTCAACTCTTATTCCTCGAGAGAGGAAGCCAAGTTATACGTCAGAGAGAACCAGGAGGCGTGCCGCTGAAAAATCTGGTAGAAGAGAGGCAATAAGGTGTGAAAATCTGATGGAAAATGCATGATAACAAAGGGGTTATGAACAGAGGAGGAAAAAAAATGCTTTTAAAAAAAATCACCTGAAAAGTAGATATTACCACTATCCTGCTTTCCTGAATAAGAAACTCAATTCTAAGTTCAGCTTTTAAACCCTAACTCGATTTGGTCATGAGAACCCAATAAAAAAGATCTGGAAAAATATACACAAATGTTTAAAAGTGGTTATCTATGAGTAGTGAGATTATGGGTGATTTTAATTTTCTCTGTATTTTATATTTTTCTCTGATTTTTATATTTCTCTGTATTTCCCAATTTTTTTCTGTTGAGTAGACGTTATATACTAAGGGAAAAAACCCAATAAAGTCATTAAATGCATAATGGGGTGAAAGGTAAAGAGAGGGAGCAGATATCAGAGACAATAAAAATGCCAGCTGTAGAAGCAAGGAAGTCGCCAGAGTCTGTTGTTCCTGATAGTGGGGAATCTAAGCCATGGAGATGGGGTGCAGCTCAGAGTGAAGGGGAAGCAAGAAGCAAACCAGGCCAGGTCAGAACTTCTGGCTCCTGGGAGTCCAGGGAACCACAGCATGAAGAAGGCCAAGGTAAAACACTTGGACTTAATATTTGGACACAGAAATGGAACCTTGATCCAGCAATAATTTAAACTCTGGATCTGGACAGAATCCACAATGGGAGGGAATCAGAAGAGGACTCCTAGCCCTCCATGGGCAAGACTGGGGAACCACACCCCACACCAATGTGTTCTTAACCCTTATAGTAGAGCCTCACGCCCTCTGTGACTGGTGTTACAAACCAAACTCCTGATGCAAGAGGATGGGAGCCAGGGTGAGAAGAAACACAGGGTGCTCCCACCCAAGGAGGCAACAGCAGGGATGGCCAAAGCCCCTCCCTCAGCCATAGTCCCTCTATACAGAGGACAGTCCTGAAACCTGAGACGCGAGCGGGTTCCAAGGTAGAGCTGGCAATGAGTTTGCAGAAGAAAGAAGGCCTGGCTCCCACCCGAGTCCTCCCAGAGAGCAAGAAGGTTCAGTCTCAGCCTCAACATTGTCTCTGTCTGGAAGCATTTTCAAACTCCAAGCAGACATTATGCAAAGGAAACTTTATTTATATAAATGCATGTTGACTGCGCCAGATTTCATAGCTGGGAGATACACAAGCATGGCTTTGGGCGTTGGGTTGTGGTGCTTGATAATTGTAAGACAGTTCTGTAAATTCAAATGAGAACATCTTCAGCCATAACCCACAATAAGTAGTCATTAGTTTAATTTTAAATATCTCACAGAGCCTTAGCAATGAATAAGTAAGCCCTTAATTTAATAAAAATGACTAGCCACTCTTTTAGAACTTGTTTACCGTATAAGAACACATCATTTGTTCTAGTCAGGTCATAAATACAATCCGCAGTTTTTTTTTTTTTTACAGTCTTCTGTTTAAGTACAAAAATAAACAAGCTTAACAGCAAAAATAAATAAATATATTAATGAATAAATATATCTAACATTAGATGTTCTAAAAATCTTATAAAGATAAGTTCTAAATTAAGATTGGGGCACTTAGAGACAACTACATAAAGAAAGAAATAATAAATAATATACACTGTGACCAGCACTGAATTAAGGATATGGCAAAGAGACGGTGGCTTCAGTCATGTCCCTGTGATTCTGAGGACTGGGACTCTTGGTCAGGAGTATTCTCAGCAGCCTCACTTTCCTCCTATTCTGTCTCCTCCATCCATCGCAAAAGAATGTCTAGTTCCCCCAAAACCTTCACTGCTGCTGCCTGAGGCTCAAGCTGAAAGAGATATATATGCATGCGCTTAGCAATTCATAAAGACACATTTGCTCTCAGGTTAATTCTCCTCATATTGCTAGATCTGCTGGGGACTGGGAGCAGAGCATTCTTTGCAAGATCAACAGCTTGAAAGAAATGATAGAATCTCAAGATCTCATAGGAGGAGGGGAAATCCTTGAGTCCATCGCCTTGGTCTTATTTAGAGAAACTGAGGCCCGAGGGGGTAGCAGAATTGGGACTATAAGCTACCTACCCTCTTGACTTACAGAGATCAAAGTAATCAGGTTGTTTTCTTTGAAAAGGGTGTGTGTGTGTGTGTGTGTGTGTAGGGGTTGCCTACTGTGCATATTTCAGTTGAATTAATACTGATCATGCCCAGCATTGGACTGGTGACCAGGGGTTGAGAGGTGAATGACACGATCCATATCCACAAGAAATTCCCAGATGAGTGAGGGTGACAGGCAGAAGAAGCAGCCAACTGAAATGCAGCGCAGTGGATAAATGATGAGGTCCCCACAAGATGACAGGACAGGCACCTAACTCTGAGAGGAGCAGGCAGGACCTTCTTGGAGATGATGCTGAGGCTGAGGCTCATAGGGGCAGACATAGTCAGAGAGAAGCAGACCCAGGCTTCCTGGCAGGTGCCAACAGTGCTGAGGTGAGCAGCAGCGTGGTGTGGGTGTTGAGAGAGTGCTTCTGAAGGAATGGGTAAGTTCAAGGATGTTCAAAAACTGATTGCCTCTCATTTGCGCAGCTGGAAGATGCGGATGTCTCTGAAGTGACTTGGTGGACTTGTGGCGAGGCCATTCCCTTCCCATCCCTACAGCATCAGGCAGAGAGCACTCTTCTACCCCTCAAGGTTAAGCTGAGGGAAACAGGATTTCCACAGCACAAGCATCCATCCCACCCATCTGTGATCTCAGGTCTAAAATCATACCCACCCCAACCAATACCAAAAAGGGATATACCTGTTCAAAGTGACTCAGGATCCGCCTGTACTTCTCTGTCGCTTCCTCTCCACAATGGCATGTCATGTACACATGCTGAAAAGGACCCAAAGAATGATAGAGTTGATTTAAAATTCTGGTTTTCTGCTCTTGCCATCGACATGAGCAAGTGAGAATTCTGTTTTACCCACAATCCTATGAATGCTCATTCCTGTAGAAAAATCCTTTCCAATCTCACTTAGAATCATTAAATTAATCATTAGCTGGAAGAGGAAACCAGCTTTTCAGCCTTACCTATGGAGCTGATCACATCTTTTTAGAAAGAGGCGATGCTGAAGGAGTTTGTAACCACTGTCCCCTATCTAGCATGCCCAGCCCCGATCTTCTCTTGTCCATCACAGAGCAATTCTGAGCCCTTTGGAAGAGAGAATTAGATTCCCAGACCCTATTCAGCCTGTATTCTGAGATTGAGTCCAGCGGCTGCTGACTGCCTGCCTGCACACAGGAGGTACTAGTATGCTGTTGGACACCTCACCTATACAAAAATGGAATTTCACGGCTACCAGATAATTATCATGAACATTAAATACCTACCTACACTGCTAACATTTATAGTTCTTTAAACTGTGCGAAGTATTTTTTGCAAACAGCATATACTCAAAAGTCTTGCAATCCGGTTGCAACCAGAATCATGGAATGAATTCTGCAACCAGAACCACGGAAAGAATTAAGTTCGTGAACTGAGGTACCGTTGTACCTAATCACATGACTCAACGCAGATTATTAGAGCTCTTGGACTCGGTTTCTCCATCCATCATTAAAAGGGCTAGGAAATAAAGCCGGTTCCTAAGTCACTGAAGTTATGTGCTAAGATGGATCCTGTTACCCAAGACCTTCACTCACACAGAGCTGGAGGTCCTTTTTGATAGTAAGGAAGGAATTCGCTAGACTGCTAATCTTCCGGAGTGTGTGATGATCAGAGGTCTGGTAGTTTTTGAATACTCTGTCCAGATAGAGTCTCAGTAAGTGGCGGAGGAGGCAACAGCGATCTGAAGGCTGCAAAAAGACCAGTGCTATTGGGAGGAGGGGTCGGGGAGAAGACAAGCCCCAGGCGATGGAGACCTCTGGCTTTGTGCTTCCTCCAAGAGCTCATGCAGCGGAGCACATACCTCTGTGGCTTGCAGAGACCCAGTGCTCCTCAAGATTCTGAAGTCAGTGTTTTTATCATTGGCTTGCTAAACAGAAGAAGGAAAGGCAAAGAGGGTCAGGTCAGTGGCTGCTGCCACGGCATTCAACATCGAAACCTCTGGTGCCTTCCCCACCAGTCCTGGTGGGAGGCAACCCTTTCCAAAACATTTTTAAATTATGAACTACAGATATTTCTCTGGAATGCATCAGCATGCTAAGGAGTCCCCAGCCTGCCTTTTTGCATAATCGCATTGCCAGGGCTGCCTGGGAAGGAGAGACAGACAAGAAAGGGAGAAAACATGGATGCTCCCCTCACATACCACACGGTCCCGAATCTCAGAAAATTCACTTTGTATCTCCTGGAGGTTTGTGACAATCACACAGCTTCCCAAATGGAGAATCTTGAGCCCAGATGCAGGAGTCGAGACGAGATAAAATACAACCGAAAGAAGACCCAAGGCAAGACCAGAGGTTTTCATCTTATTCCTGGAATCAGGAGATCACAGGAGCTGGGAAGTCAAAGGAAAGAATATGACTTACGGATTCCCCATATCATCCTTGGGAAGCCAATCCGGCCACTGGGGACAAATGAAAGAGCCTTATCTGGCTCCACACTGTGCAGGCTTTTCATACAACTCACTAAGGAAACCTGCTGAAAGTCCTGCGAAGAGAAGCCTTTGGAGGCCTGCGCAGGATCTGAGTGCAGGCTGGGACGATGGGTCCCGATCCTTTATTATGTCCCTGTCCCGGCTCTCCTGTCATTGCCCAGCAGGTAAGGCACTGGGTATTCACCTGAGGTGAATAGACAGAGCATGGCATTTTATGAGAAATGTCAAAAGTTGTTTTGGAAAATTGACGTAGGTAGCCTTCGCTTCCTGAATGCCAGTGTAGCTCTCTCTTCTGCTCCTCTAAACCCGCAGGGCAATGGGGAAAAACAGAATCTCACAGAAGCTGTGGCCACGCCACCAAAAACACTTGGGGGAGAGTTGTCTGGCTTTTATTGCCACCTCGGGGCAGGTGAGCTTAGCTCTGTTTGGCACTTGTCTGAGATTAGAGTAGTTATTTGAAAATAATAGGTTCATTGCAGCCCCAAAGGCAAATAGAAAGTCAGTGATTTCATAACAATCCCGTTGCCGGAGTAGGGCAAAACCCGATAGGCAGTTGGCTGGCTTTCTCCTCAAGCTTCTCCTTCCGAAGGAGCCTGGGCTCCACCTGGGGTGAATGCAAGAACGCTCTTTTCCAGGCCCTGCATCTCAGGTTAGAGGCCAGGTGAGTGAGCCCAAGGACGGCAGTGAGGGCCTCATGTGTTCTTGGGGTGAGTTTGCTCAGTAAGAGGTTAGTTTAGGGTGTCTGTTGAGTTTTCAGATAAAATGAGAATGAACTGGGGTTAGCATAAAGCAATGAGGCTCTCACCTGAGGTGCAGAGGGATTTAAAGAGACATGAAAGAACTTTGTCATCAAAATAAAGAATATTTTAATGTGATATGAATGAAAAATCCATGATAAATAGCATATCAAAATTTTAAAACAGACCCCCTACCACACCATGCCGAGTCATGGAGCAAAAGATAACATATGCACCACTATACATGAGTTTTCATATGTTTTTAATGGTTAACTTGCTCCTCAAAATCATATGATGAAAACAACTATTGATGAGTTTTCTTCCCTGAAAACCAAGAAGGTGGTGCACGCCTGTAATCCCAGCACTTGGGAGGCTGGGGCAGGAGGATTGATATGAATTCGAGACCAGCCTGGGATACATAGTGAGTTCAAGGCCAGCCTGAGCTGCATAGTGAGCCCCTGTCTCAAAAAGAAAAAAATAAAAAAAGAAGCCGGAAGGTAAAGTAGTTTGGACTGACCATAAATAAAATATTTAAAATTAATGCTGTGAGTTTTAATAAAGCTACTATTTTTCAGTACTTTAAGCTACTTTTAATACTTTAGGGAAAACAATGTACATAAAATATATAAGACACACATAAGCACATATGTGACAATCATTACCACTTCATGAATTTTTCCTATGTGCTAGGCAATATGCTAGACATTTTCTAGCATTCATGACCACCTGAGATACTGCCAGTGTAGGAAAGGGAATAAACAAAAGAATTAGAGAGAACTGTGTAATAAATCCCTGTTCCACAAGTTCCCTTCTCTGTAGGTGGTCTCAGTTTGCCCAGGTCTGAGAGGAATATCCAAGGTACAGGAATTTTAAAATTGGAAAGTCACAGGAACACCGAAATGAATCGGCCAGCCTGCATCTATGTGACCTTGAACAAGTCAACGCATCTCTTTGAGTTTTGTTTTCTTAACTCCAAGGTGGTGGCAATTAAACTTACCCTAAGTACTTACATTCACACTTAAATAAAATAATCTGTGCTTTACACACCTAGCATACGTGAATGATCATTCATTTTAAGTAGAGATTTATGTTAGTTGCCTCGAATTTAGCAGATATATAGTAAATCTACCATAAACTCAACAATTCAATCAGCATTTATTGAGCAGTATTTCCTGAGTATTGTGCTAGGTAATGGAGCACAAAGATAAACATGACAATTCTGAGTTACAGAACTGGAAGAGAATTTCAGGGAGCATCTTCACATTCTCCTTAATCAAGTTCTCCTTAATCCAGTTCCCCTTAACCAAGTTTCTTCCCAACTCCAGACACTGAGAGTTCATTCCTGCTGTTTCTCCTTCACTGTTCCCACCATTGCTTTCCAACATGAGCTCCCCTCTCTCCCACCAGTAATCATTGAAGAGGAGACCCAAATCCTTTATTCCCGAACTAGCATGGCCTATATCAACTCCTGCCTTCCCTGACTTCCAATAACAGGTTTTCCTTTGGTGCAGGAGAGCATCCAGTATTGCCTTCTGTTTCGTGGGCCTTAATCTTTTCTCCCCAGTGACACTGGAGGATTCTCTTAGGAGCTAGTACCTCATCTAGGATCATAATTCCAGGCAAGGTTAAACTCAGAGCATCTGAAATGAATTCCTCACAATTCTCTGCAAAAGATCAAGATGGTAAAGACTATAATGTGTTCCTTTTCTTACTTTTTTCCTACACAATATATAAAACTCTGAGATCTAGTATTTAAATCCAGAAATTTCACAGTTAACACAATGACTCTGGCATATCATCTTTTTTTTTTTTTTTTTTTGGTGGGTACCAGGGGGTCGACCTCAGGACCTCGCGCGCCAGCAGGCGCTCGTGCCACTGAGCGATATCACTGGCCCCTTTTTCGTATGTGGGTTCCGGGAGTCGAACTCGGGCCCTTGCACTTGCCGGGCAGGCGCTTAAGCCGCTGAGCCATCTCACCGGCCCTGGCATATCATCTTGCCGTTCTGCATTTCACATTATTACTCTGTAAAACAAAAGCAACAGAAAAGGTAATGCACAATTCTTTTCCAGTTCTGACATTCAATGATTCTTTGCTTTTCTACCTGTTGCATCAGAACACTCTTTTTAATACCTATCAGTGTCTTCCTAAAATACCCCAGAAGGGAAGATTCTTCATTGTCATGTGCTTGATAAGTATAGAAAACATATGTGGATATCTGATCTAAGTATTTCTTTATAAGCTCTTGCCTGTTTTTCCACTAATGGTACTAAGTAAACAATTTCTCATGATCACTCCTAAGTGTGATTAAGGTAAAATTGAAAAATATGGTCTGAAAAGAGCACTTGAAATCAAGATTCTCAATAAATCTAGGCTTGTATAAGCTGTACTCATGCCACTCAATTCCAATAACCAGGAAAACCCCAACTGCTTTGTTTTAAGCTACCTGAAACTGTTCATTAATCTTGATTTTTCATGCATAAGCCTATAACTAAGTAGTATCCCCATTTCATATATCAAAGTACTATATTATTTTAAATTTCTTTCACTAAATCCCAAATCACGTTCTATATAAATTCAATTTATTTCTTTTATAAAGCCTTCCCTACTTCACCTTAAACTCTCCCTTTACTCCCATTTCCTAAGGCATAGTTGATCCTTACCTCCTTCCCCCTCACCTTTACCTTCTATATACTTTTTTGTGCCTATCACAGTCAATTATAACTTTTTGTTACATTTCTCCTACAAGCCTGCAAGCTCCTTGTTCATCTTGCTTAGTTAATTTTTGGTGACCATTGAATGAATATACTGATTTCTAGTTGTTTTTTCTTTGTACTATGTCCTAAATCTCCATGATTTAACTTGTAGGGAACCTGGAGCTCCCTTCCACAGCACAGTATCTTTCTAGTAAGGTCTGGAAGATTTGAGGCTCTTCTAGGTTAAGGATTTCTATACCAGCACCGAGAATGCCCCTACCTAATGCTACAATCCCTCCTGAGTCATTAGAGCTAGAAGTGACTTTCAGTACATCTAGTCCAAATCCCTGTTTTAAAGATGGGGAAACTATAGTTCAAAGAAGTTAAGTAACTTGCCCCAGGGACACTTGGCTGGGAAGAGGCAGACACCGAAATTGAACTCAGTAAGTGTTCGTTCCAATGCATGACAGTTTCAACCCATGATGAACCCCTTTTCTATTATAAATAGTTTTCTTTCAAAAATGAGGTAGGGCCGGTGATATAGCTCAGTGGCATAAGCGCCTGCCTGGCAAGTGCAAGGTCCTGAGTTTGACCCCCGGTACCCACATAAAAAAAAAAAAAAGAGGCAAGGAGAGAAGCTTGCCCTACATCGCAATTCTGGCAGAAGAACTGAGTCTTGAGCTGAAAGGACGTAGATGGTATTAGCATTGCTGCTCATGTAGAGCTGAGAGCCAGGAGACCTGATTCCAATACTCACTTTCCTACCAACTTTCAGTGTGATCTCCAGTGACTTAGACTGGTCCTTTTTCCCTCTGGGTATTTGGTGTTTCATCAAACAATGGCAAGAACTGTCTGACTCGCCGAGTTGGCAGGAGTCATATTTATACAAGCCTTTAAGTACGTAAGGTAATTTTTATTACTTCTTGTGTCTGACGGAGTAGTTTTTTTGTTGTTTTTTTTTTTGTGGGTACCAAGGGGTCGACCTCAGCACCTCACACGCCAGCAGGCACCCATGCTGCTGAGCGATATCACCGGCCCTTTTTTCGTATGTGGGTTCCGGGAATCGAACTCAGGACCTTGTGCTTGCCAGGCAGGCGCTTGTGCCGCTGAGCCATCTCGCCGGCCCCTGATTACAGCTTTTTTTTGGGGGGGGGGGTGGCTAGAGATGTGCTAGAGAGCCTTCAAGAAAGTCAGTGCTGCCAAGGAGACAGAAAGAAATGCCAGGGAGCACAAAGGTGAATGGTTTCAGCTGAGCCTTGTGAGATTAGCAGAACTGAAATGGCAAAGATGATGGAGAAGGGAGGGAGGAGGACTGAAGTAGGACAAAGTGCCTTTGGGATGGAGATGAGCGAGGTCTGCAAAGCCCTCTGTGTCCTTGAGGACTAACAAATGGATTTGCTGGGCTGGAATTGAGTTTTGTGGAGAGGAGTAGTAAGAGATGAATTTAGAAATATGACAATATCAATGACCAAGAATATCATGGCAAGGAATACAGATTGGGACTAGGAGCTAGAGACCTAAATTCTAGCTCTAGTCTTACCTTCATGCCGTTGAGTGGTCTTGAGAAATTCACTACCCTTCCTTATCTGTAAATTGTGGTAGAATATATTCAGTGATCTCTTAGATCCCTTTCAACTGGGCCTCCTTGATTCTGTAATTCTTTGTTTTCCCCCTAAGGCGATAGGGAGCCATTGAAGGAACTTAGAGCTGGGGAGAGACGTGGTGAAACCTGTGTACAGGCAGCAAGGGCTTGGCACATAGCTGGTTCTCAAGCAGAACAGGTTGGGGAGGCCATCGTGGCAGAGAAGTCAGAAGTACCTGCATGTACACATCGAGCCAGTTTGAGAAAGTGGGGTTCCAAAACTGTGGCTCTGGGCCAGTGAGATGGCTCAGCGGCATAAGCGCCTGCCTGCAAGTGCAAGGTCCTGAGTTCGACCCCCGGTACCCACACACAAAAAAAACAAAAACAAAAACAAATGGTGGCTCTGCATCTAACCTGTGCAAGGGTCACTGTGAAGATAAGGTGGACAGAGGGAAGAGAAGAATTCCTGCTTAGCAAACCCACTCAGCATCCTGAGCAAGCCATTATTGGGCAGGAAACAATTTTCTAGACACCAAGTAGAAAATCCAGCACTTCTTTTTCCCATGGGAAGTCCTGCATTTGCAGTTCAGGGTTTCCCCCGTCTACACGGTCACAGTGGCTGACATCCAACTTCCTGCCCAGTTGCACCACTGCAGGAAAATCCACTGGCTTCAGGATCTGCTGGAAGAAGAGACTCAGCTCCTGGGATGGACAGGCAGGTAGATTTTGCCACTCCTGGCTGGCAGCACCTGGAATTCTGCCTTGAGTCCCTGCCTGTAGCCTCTTCCCTGGGGACAGGCTGGGTGAGGAAGTGCACACTCTCGGTTCCCTGTCTGCAGAGCTCCCAGCAGGATGACTTCATTTCCCTTTTCTGCATTTTTCTATCATGCCCTGGTTGAACAACTCCACTGGCTGCCATCCTTGCTACTGAAAATCCCCTGACACAGTGAGATAGTTCACTTCTCTTGCCACCCCCTCCACCTCCCCACTGCCTGCAGAGTGAGAGCCACTGGGAAGATCCTCCTGCCCCTGCACATGGAGCCAGGAGCAAAAATCCAGACAAATCTTGAATTCACAGTCTCCTCACCTAGAAGAATAGGGAGTTACTCAGTTCTTCTCCTTCTGATTTCACACAAGCATGGAGACCCTCCCACGTGCAGGTGCTGAGCTGGACTGACCCAAGGGGAACCAAAGAGGTAGAGGTATGGTCTCACAGGCACTCGGACCCTCACAGGCACTCGGAGCATCATGAAAGGGACAGAGCCTCTACTGCCAGAGTTCTTAACCTGGGAGAAGGTAAATGGGAAGAAACTACATCTTTTCTTTTCACTAAACTCCAATCAAAGGTGTTTTCTTCACTTATGAACATAGGTAACAAATGCAAATGTATGCAGTGTAGATGACCTTGTGCATGATGGGAATTAGTGTCCCACTGTAGTGGTTTGTTTCAGGTTTCTCACAAGATCATTTACACTCATCATGACTGAGGAGAGCTCCCAGCTCGTATCAATACTAAACACATTCACATACATGTTAAACACTGACTTGTCATTTCTGTATCTTGACACCTATGTTTTAATATTATTGATTTCTTTTCTAATTCTCTTTTGTCTTATGCATTTAGAAACGTTATTCTGGGCCGGTGATATCGCTCAGCGGCACGGGTGCCTGCTGGCGCGCGAGGTCCTCAGTTTGACCCCCGGTACCCACACACACACACACACACAAAAATTATTCTACATAAAGTCCTTAATTTTCATTGGTGTGCCAAAGAAATCCATGGCACAGAGAAAGTTAAGAACCCTTGCTGTAAGAGCAGGACTAAGACGCATGGTGTGGTGACCACACGTCCCCAAGTGTGACACGCAGTCTGAGAAGAAAGAGGTTCTCTATGGACGATGAGAGACAAGGTCATCAGGAGTTACTTCCCCAGAAAAACTCAGAGGCTACGCTCGCCAATGGCATTTGGGTGGGCGAAGGGGTGGATTACTTCCAAGGGGTGAGGATGGTGTGCGAGAAGGTTTCTCGGAGAAGTTTTCTTTAAACGAAACCCCAAAGCACTAATGACTGTGAGCTTTGGAGGTGGAGAGACTGTGGCAGGGTCAGAAGGACTCTTTGCAGCAGCCAGGAAAGTTGAGCCGAATTCCTGAGGCCAGAGAGCCTTTGGGATGCTGGCTCCACGGGTGCTGGGTGAGCTAAGGGCAGAGATCGAAGAAGGTTAAAATGAGCGCAGTTCTAATGAACTGTGGATGGCAGAGCTGCAGACTCCCCACTCCCTTGGCCATCCTCCTTCGGTAACCTGCTTGGAACTCTACGTCAACCTCAGACCCATCCCAGGAGCTCAACACAACTGCTAATTGATGTGCTTCCCTAATTTAATTCAAAGCACTTTTTCATTTCCAGGTTCCCTGCAGAGAGACTCAGTTCTCTAATATCCCATAACTTTCACATTCGATGCCATTTCTAGCCCTCTGATGGTCCCAACAAGACCTCCCCATCAGAGGGCCCCTCCCTGCATCCTGGCACAAGAGCATCTCCTCTAGATCTGTACCTTGCTCTTTCAGCCAGCTGTGAGAATGGTTTGTGGAGGTGAAGAAGAGAAGTAAACCCAGTGCTTCTGGGCTTCTTTCTCCCACTTGCAGACCTGCTGGCCTGACAACCCCCTGCTTAAGTGGGAAGGTGCCACTGCTGCTTGCTACTGCCTTTGTTGGAGCAGATGATAACCCATAACCTGCACACGTGGGAGCACACAGCTCCCAGATTAGCACCACACCCCAGAGGCCTGGTGGAGGAAGAGGCACTGAACTTCAGGATACAAGATATAGAACCATTAAGGACCGTTAAGATAGGATGTGGGACAGAAACAAAGCCAAGCAGGTCAGACAGAGGGGAAAACAGAGTTCTTGCCATGGACTGAGGACCGGGGAAATGGAGAGGCATAGATGCCCCGGTGGAGAATACAAGAATGCCTGAGCGATTCCCAAAGGCACTGGCTTGCTCCAAGAGGGCGCTGCCTACCCAGCTGGGGTTGCCTGTGCTTCCTGCACGCAGTCTCTCCTGCAGCGACCATGCATTTACTGAGAGCAGCCATGGCAGAGCAGCTGTGCCCTCAGGAGCTCTGATTCTGGAGAGAGGGGGTGGGGCTGAGATATTTCTGACTTGTTAAGAAATGGAAAACCATTCTACGTCCTAAGGAACATGAATAAGGTGGTGGTGAAGGAAAAGGAACAGAAGGAAGACGGCTTTCCGCCTTGGGGTGAGGTAATATCTCTCGAAAAGTGAAGTCCATCCTTGGGACAGAGTTAAGATGGACCAGAAGGTGACCGACGGTGTTTTCGTTTATAGCACTTCCACACTGTGTACCTGCTAGTTAAAGAAATATTGGTTCATTTAAGCCACACGCAGCTGGTGAGTTACGGTATGACTACTATCTTCATTTCCCCAATAAGGAAATTGAGGTATGGAGTCTTCTTAGAGAGTGCAGGAAAGTGACTGGACAGAGGCAGCTTCATCGGGGAGACTGAGTCAGCTTATCTCCCGCTGTGGAAGCTGACTCTGGGCCCTGTCCCAGGCCCCGTCCAGAGGACACAGTGCCTGGCCCTGCCTCACCCCCCACACAGACGGGTTTCTTTTCCAGCACTCGAATCTTCACGGCCAGAGGTTTCCTGGCAGAGGTCCGAGACCAGGCCAGCTGAGGGTCATTCGGTTACAGATGGGAAGCATAGGCCGTTGCTAGAAGGCGCTGGAGTTCGTAGAGGCTTCTGAAGAATGTCCCCTCCCCAGACTCCTTGATCAGAGACAATACGCTGAGCCCTGCTGTGAGGTCCACAAAGGGCCATTTGCTCAGCCTGTGCTCCTGGTCACACGGGGCATCTGAACATGGGGCCCTTTTGAGCGCTTGTTCACCTAAGCGTTACAATCCGTTGGGCAGAAGCTTGCAAGTTCTGGATGTTGTCCAGGAAACAGCCCTGCCCCGACGCACACTGTGACACAGAAGGAAGCCACTGGGCCAGCCTGCAGGAGGGTGCCCGAGAAGCAGGGAGGCCAGGAAGGCAGCCAGGACCTGGCTGGCTGTGCAGATACTGCAAGCCCCCGAGCAGGGCCTCAGCAGAGTGCCACAGAGCTCTGCATCTGGCCAGGATCTGCAGACCTCGGCCAGCATCCCTTGCCTTGGCTCACTTGCCAGTTTAAAACAACATGCAAGAGGAAGGCTGTCCTCGAACAACTCTGTTTTATGGCAAATAAGATTTTTAAAAATGGCAGAGAATCAGGAAAAAGTCACAACTGTTGTTTCTAATGAGCACTTGCTACATACCCAGCATTGTGTAAACAGGATCGTGAATCCTTTTAACATTCTGTGCGGTAGATATCTCCTTCACTGTACAGATGAGGAAACTGAGGCTCAGGCTTAGCAAACTGTCCAAAGTCATGCAGAAAGTGGCAAGGCTAAGACTTCACACCAAAGCCTATCCTTGGCCCATTGGGCCAAGCTCTTAGGCAAGCCCATGATTCTAAAAGACAGTTGCCCTGAGCGTGTGTGACTGCCAGCGGTTTGCTCTAGACCGTCACCACTTCGTGGGGGTCTCCAAGCACATGGGCTGTCCCAGGGTTGGGAGGAAGGCGAACATATCCCCAGGAGGAGCCCAGGGCCCAGCTGGGCCGGGAAGGTTGTGTGACACATTCACAAGTCAGTCTCTGCTCCTTTGCTCTGTGTTGGTCCATGTCGTGGTCAGGGTTTGCAAGAGAAACGATTTAATACAGGACACATCATTGATAGGATTATTTTATAATAGTCACCCAAAGAATGCCAAAGAGTGAGGGAGATCTGTCCACACACTAGGGACTCAAAGAATCCAGCTGAGGGCCTGGATCCCACAGCAATGTCCTGCACGAGTCCAGCTGGAGGCCTAGAGCCCATGGCAATGTCCTCCATGAGTCCAGCTGGAGGCCCAGAGCCCACGACAATGTCTCATGCAAGTCTGTATCAGGGATCTGCACTGGGAAGGCCCAAAGGTCAGTGGTGGAAGCTGGAAAGTCTGCGCCAGTGGGCTGAAGGATCTGTGCCAGCAGCTGAGGGATCTGCACTGGGTCCAGGAAGCGACACTCAAGGTGAGGACCAGAGCTCCCCCAAAGTGAACCCCAGCCATCCTCAGCAACAGCGAGGATCTGAGCTCCTCTGATGATGAGAACAGCTGAGTTCATATTAGGAAAACCAGTGTGACAAACTTGTCTAGGGGAATCAACAGCACACCATCTTCCCTTCCAGTTCTGCTTTTATGCTGTTGGCAACACTCCTCAGGTGGGCCTTCTACACCCAGCACCATACCGATTCAGTTCAGCTGGGTGTTACAAGTTGACCATTAGTTAATCCACCACAGTCCACTTGTGTGCAGCTTCAGAGATTTATTTCTAGTAAGCCCAGGGCCCTTTTGCTGCATCCTGGTTTAATAATCTGCACTGCTGACATTCAGTGTAGTGACCTGGCCCTGGCGTATATAACCACAGCCAAAGCCAAGTGAACTCCAGAACCAGCAGAAGGAAGGAGTTCCGAGCCAGGAAGGCAGGACCTGGGCTCACCTTCCGGCTCTGCCGTTCCTTTGTCCTGGGGCCTTAGGCAAGTTTCCCCCACCTCCCTGAACCCGAAACCCCTCCAGTGACCACATGAGGATAAAATCTCCAACCTCTTGGGCCTGCTTAGAGATTTAAATGAGATCCTGCCTGAAAAGTGCCGGGCCTGGGCTTGACACACCATGTGGGCTCCCTCCCCTCACCCCTTAGTGGTCGAAGGTGAGCCCCAGATTTCACAAGGCAATTATCAAGGGCTGATGCGGGGCACAGAAAGGAAGGGTTGGAAGCTAATGTTACGCTTGGTTCCTTAGCAGGTATTCCTTAGGCATTAGCTCTGGGAAGGAAAAAGCCATGTCTGTGCCAGGCCTGCTGCGGACCAGAAAGAGGGCATGTTCTTCAAGCCTGAAGGTAGGAAAGGACAGGTGGACAAGTGAGGTAAGCTGGCAAGAGACAGAGCGAGGTCAAAAGGCTGGTGAGAGCAGAGAGGGAGGCTCTTCTCCTTCAGAGATCAGTCCCTTCCTTTTCCTCCTCTTCCCCCTCCTTTTCTTCCTCTTTCTTCTCCTCTTTCTCTCCTCCTCCTCTTCCTTCTCTTTCTCCCTCCCCTCCTCTTTATCCTCCTCCTACTTCTCCTCCTTCTCCTCTTTCTCCTTTTCTTTCTTCTCCTCTTCTCTTCTCCTCGTCTTCCTCCTCCTCCTCCTCTTTTTCTCTCCTTTTCACTGGCAACTCTTGACCACTTTCCTCTCTTACAGGTACTGATCATCTGCCAGGGCATCTCCTGCTCTCTCAGGCCTCCCATCATGACAGCAAGATGTGCCGGCGATGCATCATCAAGACTAAGGACCCAGGCTTCGAGCAGGATGCCCTGCGTTTGAATTCTAGTCTCTCAACCCGCAGCCTGGCCATAGATGTATTGTTGCATCTCTCTAAGCTTCAGAGCTCTTTGTCTGTATGACCAGGCTCATTGATAATCTTTACCTTCAGCAATAATCCTGAGGGGTTAAGGAGAAAACATAAATTCTTGCCTCAGTGCCTAGCTTGCGAGTGTTTTAACAAGTGCACTTTGCATTTGATGTTATAGTTCATTCTGGAACCACGTTCCAGGACTGGAAGGCTGGCTTTGCTACTTTTGAGCTGTGTGGCCTTGGAAAAGTTACTTAACATCCCTGTGTCCAGTTTCCTCTAAGGGTTTAATTATCTGTACTACTAGCATTCAATGCAGTGACATTTTCACTTTATTTCATGCTCAGAACTTGTATAGGGTTGTTGTGAGAATTAAATAAAATACCTATTCACATTATAACATAATACGTATGTTTCTTAGACCGTTGCCTAGCATATAAAAAGCACTATGTATAAACGTTTGCTATTACTATAGTTTTAATTCATCCAGATCGTTTATTCAAGAAAGTTGAATTTAACACCTACAAAATGCCAGGCTGTGACAAAACCAAGCTATACCCACACTCACAGACCTTACACTCGAGGAGGGAAACAGATATAAATAAAACAAGAAAGGGCTGCGCGGTGTGCTGATGGCGGGAGTAAAGACCTGCAGGGCCAGGGAGTGCGTGCCACACAGATGTCTGATGGAGGCCTGGCTCAGGGTGATCTCAAAAGATCGGAGAGGCTCTAACTGCCATGGTCCAGTCACTCGGCGTGGACATCCATCTAAGGTCACCTCAGAAAGATTCCTCCCTCTTGACAGCCTGTCAGTCCCATGAACACATAACTTGTGGGTATTTTCTAAATCCTACCTCAGTTTATAAGTGTCGTGTGCAGAGCGCCGAGGCCCCAAGGTGACCATGCACCTGCCTGGTGTGTTTGAGGAGCACCAAGGAGGCCAGGACAGCCAGGTCAGAGCTGTAGGGGACACCACTAGAGGACCCAAGTTGGGGAGGGTGTATGTGCAGTTGTTAGGGACTTCTAGGCCATTGAAATGATGCTGGCTCTTTACTTGTCATATGGGGTAGATAGTACATGAGGTCATTATCCACATTACAGACAAGCAAGGACCAAAGGGACTTAGTGACTTGCGCTGGAGCAAGAGCAGCCTTCACACCAGCATGTGGCTCCTGAGCTGGCCACCTTTCCACTCCGCCATGCTCCTCCCACCTTAACCTCACTTGATGTTCACAGTGACATTTTGTGCCTGGCACTAATGTCTCATTTTACAGAAAAGGAGTCTGAGACTTGGAGACATTAAGTACTTTGTTCAGAGTCACATAGGACTGGAACCAGGTCTGCCTGACTTCGGAGGTCTTGTTCTCTCCACTAAAGCATGCACTGTGAAATCTCTGTCAGGCAGGGATGAAGGATTTTGAGCTGGCCAGCTATAGTGTAGCTAGTGGCCCAGGACAATGCCTATAAGGTACGAATCTCTGCATCTGGCCGTGGCAGATGCCCAGTAGATGTCGCTGTCGAGGACAGGCATCTGTGCTCTGAGTCACCTATGGAATGTCCATCTAGAGGTTTGTACCCAGTGTGACCTCTTACTGTAGCCTGGGTCCTGTCTCCTCTGCCCGAGGTGGGCTTATTCATTTAGGTTCATCACTATGACAACCATCCTTCATCAAAAACATGTTCTCTTCAGTCCAACACATACACCATTGGAGAACAGGGGCCAAGAAAGGCCGGGAACAGGAAGAAAGAAATAGCAGACCGACAAATAGCAGAGAAAATCAGAGAGCCAGGGAGCAAAGACAGAGACACAAAGACACATTCAAAAGAGGGGAGCAACAGAAGTCTGTGGTTCGAGGCCCTGTGTCCCATTTCCTTGGGGTTTCTGTGGAGGACTCTGTGTGCTGAGTGGAGAACGGGAGACTCAGTGCTGTAGTTCAGATATGGCTTAAATGTGTCCCCCAAGGACTCAGGTGTTGGAGACTTGGTCCCCAGTGTGGCAGCGTGAGAGGCGGAAGGACCTTTAAGATGTAATGACAGTATGTAGTCATTGAGGGAGCAACCCTCAGAATGAATTATGGTGACTCTCAGGGGACCCTGATTAGTTCTCAAGAACTGGGCCTGTTGTTATGGCCCCTAACTCACTCTCTGGCTTCCTGTTTCCAGGTGTAACGTCTTCCCCAACACACGCTTCCTCCACTGTGAGACCCTCTGCAGTGAGGTCCTCTGGGGGCCAAGTCAATGCTGACTCTGTGCCCTTGAGTCTCCAGCACCGTGAGCGAAATAAACCTCTGCTCTTTATAAAGTTAACCAGCTTCTGGCACTGTGTCACAGCATGAAAAATGGAGTCATAAGTCATTTGGAAACTTTTGCTGTGCTAGCTTGTTTGGAGCCCTGAGTATACCTTCTTTCCTTCTAGGCCTCAGCTTCCCCATCTATTTATGTTCTTCAAGGTCCCTTTTATTTCTAAGTGTCAACTTACAATTCCGTGTCTGACTTTCCCTGAATCAGAGGACATTTCCACTCATAGGTAAAGCAGGGTTTATTGAGAAACATCAGGCAGTACAGTATGTGCCACAGGAGACTACGCAGCTCACAACACAGCGATGGGACAAGCGACTCCACAATAAGTTAGTGGGGAACAAACCCTCTCCTTCCAGGATGGCTCCGAGGGCTTTCAAAAGACCTGTTTCACCATAAATACCACAGTAGGTGATCTGGCTATTTTCAGGTGGGATCAGATAGCCAGAGACCAGCCAGGGGGACTTGTAGCTGCAGGGCGAGGTCTGCTCAGGCTCGGTTTTTCCCTGCAATGCCCCAGTTCCAGAGGAAAGAAGGAAGTTTCTTTGAAAAGACCCCCTTTTCAGTGAACATGGGTGACATCCCCATTTCTCTCCCCTTCAAAGTCAGCTGTCTCCGCAGGAAACACAAAGCATTCACCCCTGGACAGGCTCCTGGTACCAGGCAGGGGAAGTTTCCTGATGATTCTTGTCGATCCAAGCTAGAAAGACATCGAGTTCTCCCAGGGACTTAATGGCAGCGGAAGGGACCTCCAGCTGAAACCAATAAAATCAGCATAAGCAGTCAGCCCCTGTGCAGACCGGGCCACTTTGCAGGTCACCATCCCCATGGGATTTTCTTTTTACTCCTCAAATATATTTACATAGCATACAGTTTTTAAAAATATTTTCCTAATAGGCAACCAAAACTATATTTTCCAGATACATGCAATTAAATCATGTCAGCCCCTTATAAACAAAATAAAAAATTCTTCACTCTTTTTCCTCAGTTTTTTTCACAGGAAATATTTGCCTGATTGGCCAGTTTTTTACTTATTTTCTTTTCACACCAGCCAGCTTGAGTACTTCAGTTCTCCCAGAAAGTCTCAGCTGCTTCAGTGTGTAGGGACAGCATGCTGTCCCCCTGTGGAGTGGAGAAGCACTGTAGCCCCCAAGTGTCCTACCCAGCATCACACAGTCAGTTAATGAAAGACCCAGAACCAGAGCACAACGCCTGACTTATCCTGCCTCCCTCTAGACCAAAAGGAGGTGATAAGAGCTACAGGCATGTGCACTGCATTCAGCCAGCCAGTGTGGGACCAAATCCTACCTCCCCTACTCAGCTGCAGCATGAACTTGAGCTACTTAACCTGCTTGTGCCTCAGTTTCCTAATTCAGCCAATGCAAATAATACTCATAGCATTATTATGAAGGATTAGTGGGTTCATATCTGTAGTGCGATTGGAACAATTCCTTGCTCATAGTAAGAACTACTGGACTCTTAGCTCTTTCTATAACTTTCTCCAATGGGGCCTCTCTCCGAAGAGGTAGGCTCTGAACAGACCCTAGCCTCTTTGCCCTTCAATGCATTGGCACCATTAGGAGTGTGGTCGAAATTCGGGCCTCGCCACAGAGCTGCTGCAGCAGAATCTGCACCTGAGCAAGATCTTTCAGTGATGCACACAAGAGGGGCACTTCTATATCAACACCTACATGTGGACACCTTCATGATGTCCTCATCAGCACACAGAGTACCGGTGGCAGGCACCAGCCGCAAGGACAACTCGCACATAACATGTTTCGTGCATAGCAGCTTGGGACTCAGTGCAGATCTTGCTTTCTCTGTAGCACCCCCATCTTTGACACTAGGTGCTTTCCCCAAATTAAACACAGGTCAGGCCTGACATGTGGCAGTAGAGGAACACAGTAGAGGAAAGACGGAGGAGGGATCAAGGGAGTAGCCAAGTGCAACCAACACGCTTTGCCTGCAGGCCTGCAATGAGCACTCGCCAAGGAGAGAAAGGCTGCGAGGGGGGAGGAGGCTGGAAGACGCACTCTCGAGAGACCTCCCTCCTCATTTCCCCTCTTCCTCGCGTTCTTCCCAGACTTCACCTGATCATAGTTGTCACGAACAATTCTGGCTGCACCGGTGGCTTCCTCACTGCAGTGGCACCGTCTCTGCACCTGCTGTGATGCATGGAGACAGATCCTGTCATCAGAGCACTTTCCCACCTTGGCCCACTCTTGCCACCGCCTCCCTGCACAAGAAGTGACATTTCTGCTCTCTCCACGGTGAGTCAGGTGAGTAAACTCAGGCAAGGGCAGCCGGGGGAAAATAAGGTCTGTTTGTGGTGTCAGCCTGCAATTTGACCATGGCTTTTGCACCTTGTGGATTTACAGCCCACCAGATGGCCGGCGTCAAGAAAGCAGGTCCCAGATCTCCCTTGTCACACTCTGAATGCAGCACCCCACGAGGAAGGCGCTCTATAAATACTTGGATCATTTAAGTGGTTAAATGTATCTATTCATTTCCCTTATGTAGAATTACGAGCAGGACAGGGATCGTTACCCTCTAACAATTTCAGAAACGGAGGCACAGACAGCTGCAGTACTCACCACAAAGTCGCACAGGAAATCATTAGCAGGGATGGGCTAGAACTCAGGTTCTCTCCTGGTCTGTATTGGTTAGTTTTGGTCTTGTTTCTGATGTTAGATTTTTAACAGAGCAAAATGAACTTACAGCTGACCCTTAGGGACAGGCTATACCAAGGAACTTCCTAGCGGTTATCTGGTATGGAACCCCAAAGGGCCAGGAGCGAAAGGACTAAGGGTATGCTTACGGTGAGCCTGGAGTCCCTGGTCACCCCAGGAGGTGGTAAGGAGACCACTGCTCCGGCGTTAGCAGGAGGTGTCACTGCCCAGGAAAGGAGTGACCACAGGAAAAGTTTCTCTGTGGCTTCCCCCATGGGTAAGAGGGCAGGGAATTTTATTTGACTCCACAACCCCCATCACAAGGTCCCTGGGGACCAGCACATCTGGGACCAGGAGCAGACACTGGGAATCCCCACGCGCATGCGCAAACTCACGCACTGCTGCAGGGTTTTCTGCATGTAGAGGAAAGAGTTGGCAATGCTGCTGATTTTTCTCAAGATCTGAGGCTTCAGCTCCTGATGGTCCTTGAAAACCCTGTCCATGTAGAACTCCAGGAGGTTCTTAGTCACACAGCACACATCCACGGGCTGCAGACACAAATCAGAGAAACTCCCAGAGGCCCTCTTCTTGGATTTCCTTACAGTCCAGAGCAGACTGATTAGGAGGGGCAGCAAGGAGCAAGAGAACTAAAACCACCTGCTAAAATCCATGATGGCCTCAGTGTTTATCCACTCTTCTCATGGCAAAGCTACTTAGAAGGAAGGTAAGGAGGACAGATTCCAGTCTAGTATTCTTATTGTATAGTCAGAAGATATATTAACAAATACTGGGGCCCTGAATCTAGTCATAGACTGGCATTCTCTCTGCACCCCAAGGTGTCATCACCAAGTTCTCTGTGTATCCTTCCAGGGATCAAGCACCTCCTTTTTAAGAGGACTGATGGTCAAAGGGCTTTCTTGAGAACTACTTCCTTATGCTGTGGAGGCTGAAGCTGGCCTCTCTAATGTCTCCATCCATCCACATTCATGGCTTTTGCCTGGCAGGCACTGTACAGGGTGTGACACTGTTCGTCCTGGCCACCCTGCCTGCACCATGCTGCTGAGCTCTCTTCAATTCTCATTTGAATGGGGCTGAGATTTGCAAGAATGGAGACTGTGAACACTGGTACATCTGGCTAAGTCCAAAGCCTGCTGAACGCAGATCTCTCTGAGAAAGAGCTCCTAAATCCCCACGGCACAGCCCAGAGACAGCTCCCTTCTCACAGTTGCGCTCTGCCCACCCCATGAAGGACTCTGTAGATTTACAGCTCAGTCTAAATAGGGAGTGGCTCAGAGCTGACCGCACATCCTTTTCAACACTAAAGGAGAAAACTGCTTTGGCCCCAAGGGCAGTTTCCCCTGGATGTCAGCAATTTTATGTAACAAAGAAAACCTTGTCTTTGTTCACTTACTGGACCCCTTAACCAGATGGGCAAAAAGTTACACATCTCTATGTTATCAAAAGTTGTGGCAGTAGAAAAAGGAACACGGTCAAAAAAAGAAAGGAGAGAGGGAGAGAAAGAGAAGGGAGGGAGAAATAAAGGAATAGGGTGAAGCATGAATCCTCAGTGACTCCTTATTCCACATCAGCTATTTCTTGACCTTGAGAGGAGAAAGACTCTGGACTTGGAGGTATAAATTTGGGAGGGTCCATTTCTCGCCTGGCCACTAACTCACCATTCTCCCTGCCTAAATCTTAATTTCCTTGTAGATATACTTTCAACTCTGTCATATAAATCCCTGAGAACACTGGATCTTTCTAGAATATTTCCAAGGACTGAAAGAGTTCACTTCAAGTACATCTCAGGCCCCTTTTGTGAGTGAGTGACAAGCTGGCAAACCTAGCGTTTGGTAACGCACTCGGGCTCCTCCTATCTGGACCCTCAGCCTCACCTCCTCCCTAGCTCTCCTGCCTTGCATGGTCATTGGAAATCACGTCACCAGGCCATCTCTCTAAAGCTTTTGTGGTCATGTAACCTTTGTCTGGAAAATCTTCCATGATTCTACTGCCTCAGTTATAAAGAGGCTCAGCCTGGCTTCCACGGACCTTTGTAAAATGAGTGCAGGACAGTTGTATATCTCACCTGCCACCGATCACCCTTGTGTTCCTCACATCACAAACCTGGGCACCACTCCATCCCCGCTACACATCCCTACCTTCACTGACCTCGCACCCATCCTCCCACGTCCTCCAAATTCCTTCCTCTTTATCCACTAATCTACAAACTCCTCTGCTGTTAAGTCGCTCCTCGTTTTCTCATCTCGCTCCTGGAAACTTCCAAGATTACCCCAAGTCACAGAACTCTTGGCCCCTCTGAGCACTGGGCACTCCTACCACTCTCTAGGGAAGTGGCACGTCTTTAATCCCTCCCAGGGGTTTCGATCCCTGGAGCATTACTGTGTCCAAACACCTCAAGTGATAAATGAGAGGGGTGAGAGTTGAGGGTACATGGAGATTAGAAAAGAGAAGGGAACGGGGTGGGGATTTCTCAGCCAGGGCCATTTTACCATAGAGATTTTTAAAAAATACACAAAAATAGCAAACACAGACCAATACCTTAATGCTCCACAGGGTCTCCACTGTGGGCAGGATGGTGATGTTTTGGAAGGTGTCCTTGGTTTGCTGTGGAGGGAAACAGGACAGTCATAAGCAATGAATACCCCATGCTCTCCCAAGACACAAAAGTACCAAGAAGGGACTTGCGTTTCAGGCTAGGGTGTAAGGTGAGGCTTGCCCCTTCATCCACGCCTTCACCCAGCCCACACTCACGACAGCTCTTTTGATTTCTTGGAAACTCTCTTCTAGGTGACGCATGTCCACAGAAATTAGGCATCTCCTGAGACCACAGGTGTACACAGAGCACAGGACAAGTGTGGTACCCAGGAGCCAGAAAGAAACACACTGTGTCTTCATATCCTGCAGAAAAGGTGAAAGTCAACTGCCCGGCCTAGAGTGGACAACAATAAAACAGAGGACTCACTGGTGGACCCCCCAGGGACCTCGTGGGCAGGGCAGACAGCAACGGAGAGAACAAGTTGCAAACCTCAGCCTGTGGAGTGCCAGGGGCGCACGTCTCCTCCTCTGGCTTTCTCGAATCAATTGAGTAAAAGCCCTCCTGCACCCCCACCCCCGGAAAGCTCAGCACAGTCCTCTCTCCAGTCCCAAGGAGCACATTTGTATAAATATCACTCCACTGTGACTCAACACAGCTTACTTCGTCAACAGGGGTGAAAAGTATTGTTTTTAATAAATGGAATAAGGAAAACAGGGTTGGTAATGTGCCATAGGAATTAGGCAACAGATCTGAAAAACCATAAAAGCACATTTGGTTTATCATGCCCCCAAAGTAAGCATCAGCCTTTTATTATAAAACCCCAATGTGTATCTGCTTAATATCATTTATTTCAAGCTAACTATACCAATTTCACCTTCTGGAAAAGTTGGGAGAAGGAGGCACAAGACCTTGCCTAATAATTACTTAGTCACAATGAAGAGGTAGGAGAAGGCTGCCACCCTCACCCCTGCCCCCAGAGGCCAAGCTGGTGACTTCTCATTGGCCACTCACTGACAGGGGACAAGAGGGACATGTTTGCAGCTCCTCGGCAGGGCCAGATCCTGCAATGCTCACTCTTCTAATTCTCTCACCCTTCTCACCCCTTTTCTGCCTCTTCCTTTAAGCACTTGCAATCGTGTCTTTGATGCATACTGAGAAAAGCACATCGGACATCAGAGTACCATTTGTTACCTTTCTCTGACTTTCCTCTACAGGAGGACCAGCTTCACAAATAGAGCTTAGCCAGAAAGCTACATCTTGGGACGTGTGACCACACTGGCCCTGTGCCCTACATTTTCCATGACACCAGGGAGCCTGTCATTTCCGGGTCCCTCGTGTGGCTGGCGGTGGAGGAGATGCTCATGGGACCGTAGACCACAACTGTCCCCTCTCCCGCCACCACTCCCCACATGCTCCTGAGGTTCCTGGTCTCCTCCTCTTAGAGAGCCAGGAAACAGCTGAGCCTTCTTCCTAATAGTTCATGGCCTCCCCAGAGCATGTGCAAAAGTGTACTGAGAGGTCACCTCCGGGCAGGTGGTATGCTAAACAGCTTGGTTTCTCTTTATTCAATTCTTTCTTTCCCACAGAAAAGTAGACTCCATTGGCAGGGACACCGATGTAGAGTCCCCAGAGCTCTGTCCCCTTGAAATGGGATTCCAGAAGTTTTGGCCAATTCAGATAATAGCTGGTACCAGTTATCCTATGCACAGGGTATGTTGGGCACTGTACGAAGCGTTTTGTCTGATTATCCTGCTTCATGCTCAAAACTACTCTGCGAGAGTCCTGCTTCTCTCCCCATTTTACCCAGGAGGGAACTGAGACTGAGAGAAGTGCAGGGACCTGCCAGAGCAGGACTTGAAGGGAAGCAGTGGCCCCTGAGCCCCTCTGCCTTTTGCTTCTCAGCTGCAGATCCCAGCCATTCTCCTTGCACCAGATACAGGGGAACTGATCAAGTCCCACTGAACCACAGGAGCACCTTACTTTTAAAAGGATATTTAAGCCACATATGGCAGTGCATGTCTGTGATCCCAGCTACTTAGGAGGCAGAGGCAGGAGGCTCACAAGTTGAAGGCCAGCCTGGGCACCTTAGCAAGACTCTGTCTCAAAATAAAATTATAAAAAGGGTTGGGGATGTAGCTTAATGGTTAGGGAGCCCCTAGGTTTGATCCCCAGTCCTGAAAAATGAAATATTTAATACCAAAAAGAATTTTAAAAAGATACACTATAAATTTTCCAGCATAGTTCCTAGAATTAAAAAGTGAACACATTAGTTTCCTTCCCCTTCTCTTTTTCCTTTCCTTTCCTCTTCTCTCCTCTCCCCTCCTCTCCTCTCCCCTCCTCTCCTCTCCTCTCTTCTCCTCTCCTCTCCTCTCCTTTCCTTTCCTTTTCTCACCTGAAGGCTCACACCCCATACAACATACCCCTGCCCACTCTATAGGAGACCCCGTGCCTGGGACACCATGGGCCATTCAGGACCTGCAGTTGCCCTCTGCATCTCTGATGGAGAAGGGCTGGGCCAGTGAGGGCCCTAAAGGAGCCTGGCGGCCTCACCTCTCGCTGCGATCCTGCCAGCTGCTCCTGTGTCTTCTCTCCGTGTGCTGTTTGCCATTTGGAAAGGGTCGGTCACTTTTATGCAGGTGCCTAGGAGGAAATGCTGTCAAGATTTATAGGGTGGGTCCACCTTTGGGAGACTCTTTTGCCCTCATTTTTTCACATTGCATTTCCTTATTATTTTCTTTTCTTCTTCCTCTTCCTCTTCTTCTTCTTCTTCTTCTTTTTCTTCTTCTTCTTCTTTGCTATGCATCTGACTAATCATTATTAAGAAATGCCTCTTTCTCTTGACATGCAGTTTCTCAGAAAAATAAATTCCCCATCACCATGAAAATGAGAATTTCTTTGCAATTCTGTGTCCATACAGAACAATCTAAGCTAGATAACTTTCCTAAGAGCTATGGCAAGCCACCAACTGTACCCTGCAGGCAGATTCATCTTGCCAACAGCCAGCCTCAGGGGACTCTGCCTCTGGCCCCAGCACAAGCCGTGTCCGGATGTCTGATACCGCGAGGGCCAGGCATGACCACAATGCTTCCCATGCATCATTTTAACTTCACAGGAAATTGTTTTTCCCTTCTACATGCGAGGATTTCTTTTTCCCACACATTACCTCTTTCACCTTTATCTCACCTCTTCAAGGATCCATTCATTCTTGATTAATGCAGACAGAAAATGTGAGCCTGGGGAGAGGGACTTAACAGTAGTCAGTGCCAAAGCCAGGATCAGAATCTGGGATCCCTGCTGCTAGGCTAGAAGACCCTTTATCTAAATTACTTTTTTAGACAAACTCTCCACCATGAAGTTTTCCAGGGATCGGGGTTTGGGGTGATGGAAAGATGGGATATAAACAGTTTCCTCCCCAAACATGAATCCCCAGAATAAATGAAGCTTGTGTTTACTTCATGAAGCATTTCTGGGGTGGGATGCCATTAAAGAGACCCCACAGTGCTGTATAAACGCTGCTCCCACAGCCAGACTTGAAGGAAGGGGGAAAGGAGGATTGGAGACTTTGTAAGTGCAAGAGAAAGGAACCTGGAGGCGGTGCTGGACCCTTGTTACCCACCATCTTGGACCTAAAGGAAAAATACATTTCAAAGACGCTGTCCATACAATGGTTCACAGTGTAGCCCTGAGTTTAAGCCACGGCTCTCCTTCTTCTCTGAAAAACACTGGACAAACTACTTAAGACCTTTTGAAGTTCTACAACACAGGTAAAATAATCTGGGGATCCGAACGAGCTAAGGGGCCTGACCTGCATCATAGGAGTCCTCCTTACAAATACTGTTTACTCTTAGGTTGTGCATCAGGAAAAAGAGAGGTCACCTTCAGTAAGAGTTGATGGGCATCTCTCTTCTCCTTCTGGAGGGAAGAGGGAGCTCAGCCCTGCAGGCCCCTCCATACCCCTCCCCTGTCACCCCAGGGTGGGAGCAGGTGGGCAGGTACACACGGCAAGGCTGAGCTGCCTGCCACCTGCGAGAGTTGTGTGACGTCATCCGTGCCGAGTCCCGCCCCTCATTCATTCCCTTGCGCTCAGGCTGTCTGATCTGACCCAGCTTTCGTTTCCGGGCCAGATGTCACATGGAGAAGTTTACAGGGGAAGGGGAAAATGTGATGGTTTTTTAGCACCTGTTCCCGCATGCAGTGTATCCGAGGGGCTCCGTCTCTGTGCTGCCCTCTCACCTGTTAGATGGCGCAGATCCTGCCCGTGAATGCTCACTATGTGGGGATGGAGCAAAGATCAAGGGATTAAGTGTAAGCTTCGTCATCATGCCTGGCACATAATAAACAACTCAAAAAGATGATCTTTGTCAATCATTTTACAGCCCCTTTTTGAGCCCTTAAGTTGAGGGGAAAGAGAAACAGTAAGAAATTATTTCTCTCTGTTCTAAGGCTTGCTGCCTAACACTTAATACAAAAAATTAAAACAAGAAGTGGAGACAAAGGACAACCCTGCCAGGATTGCAATCAAACTATGGATGAGGTCCATAGACGCAGGGTTACAGAGGGCTAAGAGCCGGTAATTCTAGAATCACTTGACCCCCACTGGCGTACCAGAGCCCACTTACTCATTTGTTAAATGGGAAAGCAGAATGAACGTAAAGAGAGGCAGCATGGAGAGTCCTCCGAGCTTGATATGCACTAGACACAGACTTCACACGCCTTCCACTCTCCTACCTCCACCCAATGTCACCTCCAACTTAGTGAATGACTCGTGACAGTGCCTGGACGACTCTCTGTCCATAAAAGAACGGAGACTTTCCAGGTGCAAGTCCTGGAGGCCGGATAGAGACTGCACAACTCCAAAGAGAACCTTCTCTGGGAATGAGGCGCCCGCCACGGAATTGAGCAGTGTGTGCCCTACTGAAACATCTGGATGAAATGGATTATGTCGGTGGAAATAGTTTAAGTTATATTTGAGAAAGAATCCATTATGAGGACTTAAAAACTATGACAGAGGAATTTGTAAAAGACATATCAATGACACCGAGGAAGTTTTCATTTGAGAAGTACATAGAGTCTCAAAAGCAGAAACAATATAAATGTTCAAGGATTTTGGTAAATATACCTCAATCATAATGATACGGTTTGAATTATGTATGTAGCCTTGAAAATAAAGCAAAAAAAAATCAGTTTTCCATTTCTGAGAAACTTAAACCTAGAAATGTTTTTCTTCTATCTCAGATTTAAAAATAAGTCAGAAAAAGTAACAGAGGGCACACAGCTCAACTCCATCACCACAGCGATGACAAAGAGATAAGCCAAGCCACATCTCCAGTGACACAGCAAGGGAGCACATGGCTGTCCTAAACCCCACCTCCCATCACCCCCTTTAGCCCCATGCTACGCTCTCATCCCAGGGTCAGGGAAGGCAAGGAACCTAGAGCTGTGGGGACCTCAAGCCTCTCAGCCAGGCCAAGCTGTTCTGACTTGTGCCTCCTCAGGAAGCCGACAACCTGAGGAAGTACGAGCGGGTCGCTCCTGTGCTAGGGAGAGAAAAGCGCAAAGCCACCTGGGACAACCAGCTTCAGCAGCCTGGTCTCTCCTTCCTCTTCTGTTTTGCCCACCGGGTCTCAGTCAAAACATTCTGCTGTAGAGCCTCAGATGCTCTGCGATACTTACATTATTTCATGGCTCAAATGCCACAAAACCACCCCGGTAGAGCGGGGGCCGGGTATGGCAAATGGAAGGAAGCCAAATGAGTCAGGGATGCAGGCTCAGTCCCCCCAGCCCACCCTCCCCTCCCCTCCCCTCCCCTCGCCAGCAGCCAGACGTCCTACTGTGCAAACCCAGAATTGGTGCTTCCCGGCTGCAACTCCCAGTATGGATCCCTCGGTCTCCCAGGCGACAGGAAAACTCTCTCCCCACAATCTCCAGACCCATCCCAATCCAGGCCTTGCCTTCCCACCTCCTCTCACCTAGGGAGCCCTCCTCTGGCTGTTCTCTCTCACAAACACCCACCCAATTTTCAGGACTTAGCTCAGAGCAAGCGCCTTGGTGAAGTTCCTCCCTCGTCATACCCTTCCCCTTCTCCCCTTGTCCTTGCCTAGAGCTCACTGCTGCCTCCTACCTATTCCCCCTGGATACAAGATGCCCAATTAACTTTGAATTTCTGATAAGCTCATCTCACTGTTTGTCTGTCTGAAGTTTTTATTTTTAAATCTGGACCTTCTACAACCAGAGCCAGCCGGGTCCAAGCAACATAGATCCCAGAGCTCACATGATTACACAGTTTGGTGGTAGCAGTAGAGTTCCTCTCAAGAAATGGAATTCAAAAATAGTAGTACCGTATTAGAGACAAAAGCAAATATTTGTTTAGAATGAGGAATGAAATCACAAAAAAATAAAAATTTTTGTTTTGTTTTGTTTTGTTTTGAGGCAGGGTCTCACTACATACTGCAGGTTGGCCTTGAACACACTTTGGTAGCCCAGGCTGGCCCCAAACTGACGGGGATCCTCCTGCCTCAGCCTGGGATTACAGGTGTGTGCCACCACGCCCAGCTAAAAAATTACAAATTTTAAAAAGCTGACAACCACAAACACCACAAAATCCAGAAATAAAAGTCACACTTTTAATTGACTGTCATCTCTTCGTTTCTCCTATAATGATGATTTTTTACTGTTATTTTCTGTAAAGAGAAAAAAAAATTAAGTCAGCCTTTCCTCTTATATGGTTGCACACGATTAGATGTTTTGTTGTTGCTAGTCAGAATACATATAATATGTCAAAGATTGGTGACCTGGAGACAGGAATTCTGATCAATTTTACGAGGTTTCCATTGGAAAAGAAAAAAAGTTTTTGATTCATTTATAATTGTATATATGGAATTTCTGAGTGTTTTGATTTTTACTAGGTTTTAATGAAAACCAAATCTTTGGCTTATAGTTTTCTGTGTTTCAGCAAGCCTCCATCTGGTGCCATATATCTCAAACCTTGCTTCTCTTCCCTACCCACACACTTCCAGGAATAAGTCTGTGCAGTGGGAAGGAAGGGTATTTCTGTATGCCATTTTTATATCAGTTACATCTTAACCACACACAGATGTGATTTCAAGTCATGCAAACATGTCTCTATAAGCCAAGGCCGTCCCTTGTCAAATTCCCTATACCAGATGCCCCGAAATGTGCTGGCCCTCAGTGTCACCTGGTGTAAGCTGAAGTACAGCAGAAGAGGAGTCAGAGTGGACAAGGACACTGATTGTCACTGATTGAGGCTAAAATACCTCAATGTTGAGAGTTCGTACAAGGTGAACACATTGCTAGGGCCCCTCTAGGATCCTGAAAAGAGCCCATGCATGTGAGAGACCCACAGCTAAACAGTAAACCCCCCTCTGACACAGTAATTCTTACTTTTAATCAAATATTTCCAAGCAGATGATTTTGGAAGGCATTGGATGAGAACCAGCACTTTGTCACTGCCCCCTCCTACCCCTATCCCGATGCCTTGTGGATGGCAGCTTTCAGTTCCAGTGTCTTCTATTCTGTAGGTTCAAATTATGAAAAACATGCACAAACTATTTCTTTTTTTAATAATATTTATTTATTCATTTATTTATTTATTTTTGCAGAGCTGGGGATTGAACCCAGGCATTTGTGTGTACCAGGCAAGCTCTCTACCACTGAGCTATACTTCCCAGCACAAACTATTTCTTAAAGCTTCATTTTCTAAATTATCTATTCGCTAAGTACAATGGAAGGTTAAGATTTGATTGTTTTATAATACATCATAAACTTTCTGGTGGTAGTGGTGAAGTTCCTTTCAAGAAGTTTCCTTTCAAGAGTTCCTTTTGAATTCAAAAACAGAAGTATGATATTAGAGACAAAAGCAAATATTTGTTCAGAATGAGGAAAGAAATCACAAAAAATTTACAAATTTTAAAAAGCTGATGACCACAAACACCACAAAGTCCAGCAACAAAAGTCACATTTTTATTAATTAACTGTCACCTCTTTATTTCTCCTAGGATGATGATTCCCTCCCCATCCTGCCAACAGAAACATGCCACAACAGCACCTCTTTCGAGACATGTCGTTCAAGAGAGCTGAGGAGGCAGGAGCTACTGGCAGAAGGTAAAGTCCTGCTCTCCCGTACTCCTGAGGTCTCGGCTTGCTCCGGGGAGAACCAAAATGGTATCGAGTCTCTCATTTCAATATCTACCATGTCACATCATCATACTCAAAATTCACCACTGAAAGAGGTGACCTGCAGCAACAGCTAACTAGGATTGAGCGCCTTTACCAGCCTAGGTTCTGTGTTAAGCACCCGTACACATTATCTCGCTTAATCTCCACTCCTCCTCTGTGACACAGGTATTATTTCTGTCTATCGGTTTGGATAAGGAAACTGAGATTTATTAAATCCCTCACCCAAGGGCGCTCAGGTGCTAAGTGACGAATTGGATGTGACCCCAGCAGCCCCAGTCCAACACCTCCATTCTTAACCACTCCACCACGACGGACCCAAAGACCATCTGGTCCAGTTGTTGACAGAGAAGGAAGCCGCTGAGGCTCAGATCGTCCTTCCCAAAGTCACAGAGCCGAATCATGATGGAGCCGGGAGCAGAGCTCCTGCCTCTGAACTCTCCATCCAGTGCTCTTCCCATTCACAGGGTCTGGGTCACCTTCTCTAACTCCGAAGTTTCTTCCTCCAGGAATAAAGACATCTGCTCCCTCTAAGCTAGGGAAGTACAGAAGAGCAAATGGAATGGAGGCGTCCAACAAATCCAGGCATGGCAGGAGAAACTATGGTTCTGTAGAAATCGGATGTGATTTTTCCCTTCCTAGTAATGTAAACCATGTCAGCTGGAAAGCGTTGAATCCACAGGGGCTGGGAGCCAAGGGGTTCCTGGTGAAGCTGTCACCTCAGGGGACCTGGGATGGGGAGGGGCTGGGCTGGGGCCAGACTTTGCTGCACTGTTAGAGCAAGCAGGTGGCAGAGTGACAGCTGATCAGTCAAGATACTTAATGTGTGAGAGCAAGCCAGGCACAAATGCCACATCTTCGTCCTCGTCTTGTCCCACCAGCGGTGCTCCCCCATGGTTCCACCCCAGCTCGGTGGGTTCTGACTGTTTAGAAACCAGAAGTTTAGTCTAGACTTCCTTTCCTAGAGGACTGCCTTCCCTGGACTGGCCACGTCTCCGCCATATTCCAGGGACAGACTCACTCCATGTGGCATGCTGCCCGGGGGCCAGCTGTCAGTATCTACATAGAAGTGAGCTGGAATCCTCGGTTTAGGACTAAAACTTAAAGCAAGATATAATTCCTCTAGGAACCCCTCTCTCTCCCTCTCACTGTGTTCTTTTATCTTCCTCGGTCTCCTCTCAGTCCTGTGAACTTGTTTTGTCCTCTGTTTATTTTCACTTAGATCATCTGGGCCATTCTGAAATCTCTCTTCCATCAGACTTGAAACTCAAGGAAGGCTGAAACATGTTTTACTTTTGAAGAGTGTGTAACTTAGTGACCAGATGGCCTCCTTGCTAAGTCCATCTTTTAGCTTGAGAATCTGAAGTCAAGTTCTGGCTTGCATATAAATCCCATGATGGCAGGGATTCTGTCTGTCTTGCTCATCATCTTATCCCCACAACGTCATCCAGGGTGGGCGCTCCATATAGTTCCTTCAGTGAATGAATAGATGAATGGATGACGGGGACTGGGGCCCTCCAAGGGCGTGGACAATCGCATAGTTTTGTGGTGTTTCACATGGCCACCTATGTGGAGCTTGGGGGATTTCCACATGAACCGCTTGCCTGCTAAACTCAGTAGCTGGTGGGAAGGAGCTCCCAGATTCATACCATAGAAATTCTGTTCTTCTGTCCCTCTTAGGTGAGATCCTTTCAAGGGAAAATCAGAGCAATCCAGTCCAAAATCTTCAAAAGCTTTCTTCCCAATGTCCAACACGATTAGATTCAGCAGGATTGGAAGCAGGCAATCTTGGCTGCAGAAGAGTAGAATTATGTGGTCTTTCTTCTTTCTGTGTATCTGTGTTAAGGATAAAACACAATGTGACATCAGAAGAAAAATTTTTGAACTTGACATTTTATAGACATCAAAGAATTGTCAATCAGTAAAAGAAAAACTTCATTTTGCCCAACTGTATCAATGTAAAATTAACCAACTTGCCTCATGACTTTGAAGCATAATAACAACTAAGCACATCTTAAGTGACAGAGGGACTCACCACTGCTAAAGTTTTTCTCGTAGCACTATCAATATTTAAACACAGAAAATGTTGATTGTAGATCCGCGGCTACAGGTTCAAGATGTCTGATTCACTCCTTTGAGAAATTGATGAAATATGTGGAGTTCTTCCCCCCACAAGAAAATACATCCAAACTTCCCTCCTGGTGTCCTTCTGGAAACCCCTCAGGAGCCCATGAGCCCCACATTAATAACATTAAAAGACTTGAGGCTGTGGATACAGCTCAGTGGTAGAGCATGTACTGAGTATGAACAAGGCCTGGGGTTTGATCTCCAGCACTGGAAAATAAACAAACAAACAAACAAACTTGGACTTGGGTCTCACTTTGACAACCGTTGGCTATATAACTTTGGACAAGCTGATCAACCTCTCTGTGCCTCAATTTCCTCATATGGAGCAGTAGAAGTGATAACTTTTGGCCCTTCAGCCCCTGCACTATGAACCATAAAAGTACACATGTGTACAGGATTAATGTGACCCAGGGAGGGAATGTACCTGGAAAAAAGAAATGCCTTCTTCCGTCACACTCTTCCAAGAGCAGGTTACAGCACGCTTGGCTATTCCTGCCACCATGAGGGAAGTCACAAAAACAGAAACAGACACAGGGATAGAAGGAAAGCACCCACCTGCTCCTCCAGCAGGGCTTGCTCATGCTAGTCCTGCCTGTGGAAGGCTGGCCCCATGGCTGGGGGCTTGAGTCACTTCTCCCTTAGGAAGAAGCAGGGATTAGTAATTTCTGGCTCCCATAAAGCTACAGCTCCTGCTATGACTGGCAAAGCCATTGATGCCAAGTCATGGAATGAGCGCTGGTGTTAGGGTGACCAGCTGTCCAGTTTGCCTGGGACTGCGAGGTTTCGTGGGACCCAGGACTTTTGGTCCTACAACTGGGAAAGTCCTAGGCAAACCCAGACAAGGTGATCAGCCTAAGTGGACTGAGAATGGAAGGCCTAGATTTGAGTTCTGGCTCTGCCACTTACGAGCTGTGTGATCTGGGAAGGTCACATAAGATTATCTCCTACTTGTGTTCACCTGGGTTTTGTCATCTAGAATGTGGAGCAAATGAGGACCAGAACGTATAACATAGGGGAAGCTCCTAGGAGAAGGGAGGAAACTCGCAACATAAACAGCTCACTGAGGGAAGTCTGTGCTTTACTACACCAGCACTCATCCCATTCGCACATGACATCACTTCCTGCGCTCCAGGGCATTTTCACAAATGGCATTACTTTATACACAAACTTTATATTCTCCTTTTCCAGATGGCAAAGCTGAGGCTCTGTGATTGAAGGATCATGCAGCCAGGTAGTGCTAAAGCCACAGCCTGGGCATCTTGGTGCTTAGTCCAGACCTCTTCTCTTAAGACCACCAACACCTCTACAGACAAAGATCCTGCTAAGGTCTGGTGGCAGCTCAGGGACTAGCACCAGAGGAAGATGGTCCAACCCTCAACACACTCATGATGATTTCTTGTGCTGCGAGACTCAGAACTGAAAACCCTCTTTCCCTCTGAGGACATGGAGCTAAATCTTGCTTCCCTTCTTAAGATTAAGGGAACAGCTGGTGAGTCCGCCATGGGGCCCTGGTGGGCTGAGTAGCCCAGTGGGAAGGCGGACAGAAGCACAGGGAGCTGATTCCTTCATTGCACCATTCCTATCCGTCAGGAAGCCCCTCTCTTCCAGACAATGCAGATGTTATGTTTATTTAACAACAGTTTTTAACCAGTAGAGAAGTAAAACTTTTGCTTTGATATGGAAACATTGTGGAAGATATGGTAAAATAGAAAAGAAAGAAAAATGGTCACCTGTAGTCATCCTGTGGGGGAATAACCTGGTCTCTTTTTTAATTTGAAGTCTCCTTAGGGAAACTGTTTAGAGGTTCTACGCACTGAACCAAGGACCATAATCAGAGCCCACCTGGGCCATTCTGCATGCATTCAGCTGGGCTCCAAGACGTGCCAGGCCTTGTGCTTGGTCCTGGGTGTAGAGCAGAGGACAGGTGTGAACAGCCCAGCCCTGCAGGGATCTCGCAGGAGCAGGAGACAGGACAATGAATGCTTACTGTCACAGTCACCCTTACTGCTCATGGGCTCTGGGATAAGAACATTCAATGTATTAATTTTTTCCATTGTTTAGAACCTTATGAGTGGGGACTGCTTTTAGCTACAGTACATAGACTGAGAAAATTTAGATCCAATGGTCTGGGTATGGTTTGAGTTTGTCCCTCAAGGAGTCATGTGTTGGTCCTCAGTGTGGGGATGTGAAGAGGCGAGGCCTAGTGGGAGGTCCTTAGTGGTCGGGGATAGCCCTCAGAAGGCCCTGAGTTAGTTCTCGTGAGAAAGTTGTTATAAAAGGAGCAAGATGGCTGCTGATTCCCTGTCTCCCTCCCCCGCACCCTCCTGACACAATGCCAGCTGCTGTTAGATTCCTACAGGAGGCCAAACCAATGAGGCCATCTAGTCTCAGACTTTCAGCTTCTAAAATTGTGAGCTAAGTAAATTTCTTTTCTTTGTAAGACCTCAGCCTGAGATATCTCATTCGGGTGATGGAAAACTAGCCAATACATTAGGTTAAAAGAGTTTTAAATACTTGGACAAGGTCATAGAGCTCACAAGGGAGGACTGGGAGACCTGGACCTTTAGCGGCTGACTCCAGAACTTCACGAGGACTGTGACCAGTCAGGTTCTCAGGTCGGAGCAGCCTTCCTAAGGAGGTCAGGTCTAACCTGATGAGCGCTAGGTAAAGCTCTCGACTCCATTCTTTCCTACCATCATCCGCTAGACTCCAACATCATCCTCCAGGATCCTTGCCCAATTCTGTCCCTGTCCTCTGCCTGGGCCATCGGCACAGCTTTCTAGCCTCCTCCGCAGGGCTGTTTCCCCATCGGCCTCCTCTGGCTCCTCTCTTCACGCAAGCCTCTTACCCAGGACCCTGTCCTGCCCCGCCCTCTAGGGGGCATTTGGAAATTCCCCTTCTCCCTTTGCCCAAAAATGTTTCAGACATAACCCAGAACCCCAGTTTTCCCAGCACTAAATATTAATCACAGTTCAGGCTAAAATGCTATACTTAAGTTCCTTCAAATTCCAGGCAGGTGGGGGCATGGACATAATAAAGAGAACTCTAGGGCTTTTCAGCACCTAGCCACCCCAGAAATGCATGACAAGAGCAAGGCCTGAGGGGACCTGAAGACCTGGGCATCTCCTCCAAACTAAGGTGCAGACCTAACTTTCCCTTAAAGCACAGCTGGCTTGCCTTGCAATGGGCTGCAGCCTTCCTCCAACCCACTCCTGCATTAAGGAGCAAAGGGGAGAGGGCTGCTGATTCCAGGGTGGCAGCACCCCAAACCATCTGTCACTGGATTCATTTCTGCTTCTCTTTAACTCTGCCAGGCCTGGAAAGGCTCAGAGACACCTTACAGGTGGCAGTAGTGTCTCCACCTGCCACAGTGAGAGCCAACAGGGGAGAAGCTGGTGGGGCTGGAGCAGGAACTGAGCCTTTGCCAAAGGAAGACACACGCAGACCCTGCTCGTCTTGAACACACTTCCTCCCCCCGAGGATTTCTCTTTTGGGAATGCTCATCCCAGGGAACCCCCAGAGACAGAGGAGGAGCACCTGGGAGGGGACCAAGGTCAGACAGGGTCCTGTTCAAGGCAAAGCCCTAAAAGGAGAGCAAAAGGAACCTCTGGCTAGGGCAGCTCTACCTCTGAAAGCTCCTGGTGTGGTAATAATAATAATAAAAGCAGCAGAAACCAACACAGTGACTGTGATGTACAAGACATTGCCCCAAATGTTCTATGGACCCCAAACTCTGGCAATCTTGGATCCAGGAAAACTCGTTTCACTGATGCCCTTCACAGGTGGTGGGTTTTGTTGCTAACCTGGTAATCAATATTGTAACTTACAAAATCTGTGTTACCGTCATGTCACATCATTCACTGATTCAGTACTGAGCTTGTACGACAGCCCACACACTATGCTAGGCACTGGGAGTGCAAAAAGAGAACAGGTCCTTGTCTTAATGAACGAAGAGTCTTGTGGGAGAAATAGGCAAATACAGAGGACAATACACAGCAGTGGGACAAGAACACGGTCTAGAGGTATTAATGTGAATCAAGACGCGTGCGGTCTCAGGGAAGACTTCTAGGTAGAGGTGGCCCTCGGTGGAGTTTTCAAGGATGAGCAGGAGTTAGGGAAAGGGAAGACTAGGCATGCTCAAAGGAGGCCTGCAGATGGCCCATGACAGCCACTCCTAGGAATCACATATTGGTCAATAAGGACAGTGTTTGGAAACGGGGTGGAGCAAGGTCATGAGATTCCCGAAGTTCTGCTGCAGAAGCTTCACTGAAAGCCCAGCTGATGCCGAATGGAATAAAGGCCAAGTGTCCGTGCCAAGCCAGGCCCACATTTCAACCCCATGAGCAAATAAACCACTGTCATTGTTCGAAGCCATTGTTTTGAGATGGTTTGTTTTTCAGCAATGCATAATCAAAACAATCACTTTAGTGATGGCGGCAGCAAGGAGGAAGAGAAAGAAAGCTAAGTGAAAAGGACAAGTCCATTTGTCTTAATTCTCCCAGGCCCTGGTTAGATGCATGCACCATTTGGCTAACATCTGGAAGTAAATCATGTCTGCTAATTAATATCAGTACATGAGTCTAGATAGTGGGAAGAAGTCTTTGGCCTCTGAATACAGGGCAGATGTCCAGAATTGGGAAAAGGGGACAGGAATGGAGTGGGGCTCTAATACCTGGAAAGTTATAGACCAGCAAGCTGAGGTCAACCTAAAGGGAGTGGATTTCTAATAGCCAGCCATAATAGCTGGCCATAAGCTTCTATCCTTTCTATGGGTTCCCCCTTCCCCATCCCATCACTGGGGATTGAACCCAGGGCCTTCATACAGAGCTACATCCCCAATCTTTTGTTCTGTTCTGTTTTGTTTTGTTTTGTTTTTATTTTTGACACAGGATCTCACTAAGTCACTAAATTGCTCAGGCTGGTCTTGACCTTGTGATCCTCCTGCCTCAGCCTCTCAGAGTTCTGGGACTATAGGGATATGGCACCATGTCCTGCTTCCTTGTCTTATTGATGATTTGTATCCATCACTTGGATAAAATTTAGGAGGCTGTGCTTATTAAAGTTGTTATAGAAGGAGAGTGGGCAAATGGAATGACAGGGTGAGGATCCTAAAATATTTTGACAATCAGGAACGATATAAGCTTATTCCAGCAAGATAAAATTTAGGGGGGATAAATATAAGACTTCATGGTTGAATATGAATAAAGAAACCTCCATCACTAAAGAACAAAAAATGCATGGGCTATTCACAGGACACTCACCTGAGAGGGCAGGCTTTGGGGTTAAATAGATGTAGGTTTACAATTTAGGTGCACCATTTGGTAACAGTGAGCCTTGAAAATTTCTTCGTTTAAAGCTCTCTCTCGGGCCGGTGAGATGGCTCAGCAGCTTAAGCGCCTGCCCGGCAAGCACGAGGGCCCGAGTTCGACTCCCGGAACCCACATACGAAAAAGGGGCCGGTGATATCGCTCAGCGGCACGGGCGCCTGCTGGCGCGCGAGGTCCTGAGGTCGACCCCCCGGTACCCAAAAAAAAAAAAAAAAAAAAAAAAAAGCTCTCTCTGATCTTTAGCCTTTTGAATTAGAGGTAATTTACATAAAGTGTCTGGCAGTTTCTGATACAAAGTGCTTGATAAGTGACCAGTAAAAGACCTAAATTGCTTGTAAAGGTGCTGGTGAGATTACGACCACCCTGAGTCTCTGCAGTCTAGGCAGGAGAAAGCTGCCCAAGAGGACTTCCTCTGATGGCAGAAACATTTTATAATCTGCATCGTTCATTTGGGAGTGGGGGGCATTAGCCACATATGGTGATCGAGCTCTTGAGATATGCTATTGCTACTAAAGAACTAAAGTTTTATTTTAATTGCAATTAGTTGCAATGCTAGTGGTCACTTGTGTCTATTGGCTACCATATTGGATTGCAGGTCTAGATGATAAATACTAAGCTCCAAAGCTACATTGGACCTGGAGAAGAAGGACTTCTGTCAACTTCTAAATTGACTGATATTTCATTATAACTAGAATGTACAATTTGATGTTTGATGTACCTACACACCATAAACTATTCCCTCAGTCAAGACTGAACATACTCAGGGTCTCCAACTGTTTCCTCCCGCTCCATTACAACCCAGCTCTCCAGCCATTCTCGCTCACTTCCTTGTCCTTCTCCTGTCCAGGCAAGCGATGTAGACTCGTTTGCGATTTTTAGTGTATTGTAGAAATAGAATCATATAATCATATATAGTCTTTTTAGTCTAGTATCTTTAACTCCATATAATTTTGGTTTTATTTCGTTCATGGTACTGGAGATTGAACCCAGGGCCTTTGCACTAAGCTACATCCCCATCCCTTTTTTTATTTTTTATTTTGAGATATGCTCTTGCTAAGTTGCCCAGGCAGGGCTGGAATTTGCTGTTCTCCTTTCTCTGCCTCCCTGACTGCTGAAATTACAGGTGTGAACCACCACACCCAGCTTTCAACATAATGATGTTAAGATTTACCCATTGTGTTGCACACGTAGATTGTTCATTTCCTATTATTGCGAGTACTATCCAGTACACAGCTAGGCCACAAGTTGCCCACTCACTCTGAGGGACATATGGGCATTTCCAGTTTCCTGTCATGGCATATAAAGATGCAAAAACACTGGATTAGAACACTTGCCTATAAAGTGCAAGGCCCAAGATTCAAACCCCAGAACTGCACAACCACAACACCAAAAAAAAAAAGCAGAAGTTGTTTTTATGAATAAATTTTTTTTCTCTTGGGTAAATACCTGGGTGTGGGCTAGATCATCTAGTAGATGTCTGATTTTTTAAGGAACTGCTAAATTCTGTTGCAAGATGATTGTAACACTTTACAATCCCATAAAGTGTTAATGTCCCTGTTCCTCCTATCCTCGCCAATACTTAATACAGTCAGTCTTTTACATTTTAAGTCACTGTATAAATTCCAGTGTGGTAGTATGTCATTGTATTTTTAATTTGCATTTCCCTAAATATTCATGATGTTGAACATCTTTCCACAATGTTTGTTCGCTATCTATCTCACTTGTTTGAAATGTCTTTTCAAATATTTTGCTCATTTTAAAACTTGAGTTGTTTATCTTTCTATTATGAAGTTCAGCAAGTACTTTATATATTCAGGGTACAAATCTTTTATCTGACATATGCTTTGCAAATGTTCCCTCCCAATCTGTGGCTTGCCTTTTGAAGATCAGCAGTTTTCAGTTTTGGCTAAGTCTAATTTATCAATTCATTCTTTTATAGATTATGTTTCCCATTGTCATATCTAAGAAATCTTTGTCTAAGCCCTGGACGCAAAGCTTTTTCTTCCATATTTTCAATGAAAAGTTTTATAATTTTAGGTTGTATACCTAAACCTGTGATCCATTTTTTAGTTCATGTTTGTACATGGTGTGAGATAAGGATTAAAGTTTGTTTTAAAAAAATATATGGTTATTGTTACAGTCCCATTCACTGAAAAGATTATCCTTTTCCCACTGATTGTCTTTAGATCTTTGTCAAAATCAGCTGTCCAGCTGGGCATGGTGGTGCACACCTATAATCCCAGCACTTGGGAGGCTGAAGCAGGAGGATTGTCATGAGATCAAGACCAGCCTAAATTACATGTGAGACCCTGTCTCAAAAAAAAAAAAAAAAAAATTCAGCTACCCATATTATGTACATGGGTCTATTTCTGGGCTTTCTATTCTGTTTCATTGATCTGTTTGTCTTTATCTTTACTGATTACTGTACCTTTGTAACGTGTCTTGAAATCAGGAGTGTGAGCCCTGATTGCCATTCTTTTTCAAAGTTGTTTTTGGTTATTTTAAATCCTTTGAATTTCCACATGTATTTTAGAATAAGCTTGTCAATTTCTGCCCCCCCCAAAAAAAGCCTGCTAGGATCTGCATTGTTGTTTGTTGAATCTATAGATCAATTCAAGGAGAATTGCTACTCTTAAAAATATTGAGTCTTGGGCTGGTGAGATAGCTCAGTGGCACAAGCACCTGCTGGCAAGTACGAGGTCCCGAGTTTGACTCCTGGTACCCACATAAAAAAAAAATATTGAGTCTTTTGACCCATAAGCAAGGTTTATAACTCCATTTATTTATGTCTAATTTCACACAGCTATGTTTTATAGTTTTCACTGTATAAGTCTTTCATATCTTTTATCAAATTTATTCTCAGGTATTTCATATTTTTATGCTATTATTACATAAATAGTGTTTGTTTTCAGTTTCTGTTTATTCATTGCTAGTATATAGAAATACACTTGATTTTTTATATTTAGAAACAATTGGCTTTTATATATTAATTTTATGTCCTGCAACCTGCCTGACTCCCTCAATAATTTTAATATCTTTTTTGTAGATTCCATAGAATTTTCTAAATAGACAGTGAACAAAGATAGCTTTACTTTTTACTTACCAATCTGGATGTCTTTTATTTCTTTTTCTTGCTTTATCGTAGTGTCTAGAATCTTGAGTACATTGAATGCGATTAGTGAAAGTGAATTTACTTGTTCCTGATATCAAGGAGGAGAAGAAAGTCTTCAGTCTTTATTAAAAATAATGTTATTTATGACCTTTTCATAAATGCCCTTTATCAAATTTCATAAGTTTTCTAATACACGCATTTGGTGCTATACATGTTCTCTTAAGTGTTGTTTTAGAACAATTCAGCAAATTCTGACAGATGATGTTTTCATTTTCATTTGAATCAAAATATTTTCTAATTTCTCTCTTGATTTCTTCTTTGATACAATGGTTATTCAGAAGTCCACTCATGCACCACACAGTGAAGCTCTGGTCAACAAAGGACCACATGGCTTGGATCTGAAATGTCTCCCAGGGACTCGTGAGTCGAAGGCTTGGTCGCCAAGCTGTGGGGCTACTGGGATGTGGTAGAGTCTTCAGGAGGTGGGGGTTTAGGGAAGGAAGGTAAGTCACTGGTGGGTGGGCCCTTGAAGGGGATATTGAAACCCCAACCTCTTTCTGTTTCTCTTTTTTCTTTTTCTTTTTTTTTTTTTTTTTTTGAGACAGGGTCTCACTATATTGTTCAGGCTGGCCTGGACTCACTACTTAGCCCAGACTGGCCTCAAACTTATGGCGATCCTCCCGCCTCAGCCTCCCGAGTGCTGGAATTGCAGGCATGCACCACCATACCAGGCCTCTCTTTTTAATTTCTTTCTTTTTTTTTTCTTCCTGGCTACCATGAGGTTAGCAATTTCCTCTACCATGTTCTCCTGCCACAATGCGCTAGGCTGCTACAGGCCCAAAACAACAAGTACAAGTGGCCATGGACTGAAACCTTTGAAACCATGAATCAAAACCTTTCACCCTTTCAAGTTGATTATCTCAGATATTTTTGTCACTATGACAGAAAGCTACTGTCAGTTACAAACAGAAAACAAAAGCAAGAGGATTGTCTTAAAGTTAACCACATTAATAATCCTATACACAAAGGCCTAAATGCCCCAATTAAAAACCAGAGCTCATCAGATTGAATTAAAAAAAACAAAAGTAACTGTATGAGAAACAGATGTGTACCTTAAAGACATAAATAGGTCAACAATAAAAGAATGAGAAACTACAGAAAAATATATTATGATATTTTTCTTGGCTAGATAACACTAGTCAAAGTAGACCAGATACACCTGTGCAGTATAGGCCTATATCTGTCTATACATCACACGATGTATTGCCAAAATTAAAGAAAATTATTTCATGATGATAAGGTGCCCATTTATTAAGATGATGTAATAATTTTGAATGTTTATGTAACCAATAACAGGCCTGCAAAACACATGAAACAAGCCAGGTACCATGGCTTATAAACCCAGCTACTAGGGAGACTAAGGCAGGAAGATCTCAAGTTCTGACCAGCCTGGGGCAACTTACAGAGACGCTGTTTCAAAATAAAAAGTAAAAAGTTCTGAGAATGTAGCTCCGTGTAGAGCACTTGCCTGGCATTGGTTCAATCCCTGGTACTGCCAAAAACCCCAAAGACCATAACAAAACCTCATATAACTGCGAGGAGAAATAGACAAATTTACAATTATGGTAGAAGATTCCAATAATAATTTCTCAATAATAGAGAAAGTAAGTAAGCAGAAAATGATCAAAGATATAGTAGACTTGAACAATATTAGTCAACCAAGTTGACCTAATTGACAGGTATAGAACACTCAGCTGAAAGATACCAGAACACATCTTTTCTAGTGTACACAGACGTGCACCAAGATAAACCATACTCCAGCGTGTAAAACAGGTCTTAATAAATTTAAGAGGATTCAAGTGTACAAAACATATTCTCTGACTGTGACGGTATTAAACTAGAAATCAATAGCAAAAAGATGGCTACAATGTCATTAGCTGCTATAATCGTACAGGATTACAGCTACTGGATACACAGATCCAAATTAGAGTAGCACCATTTGTTTTTAATGCCTTTTCTCTTTTTTATGCCTTCTTTCGCATTAATTTTTTGTTATTCCTTTTACATCCTTTGTTAGCTTATTGTATATAACTTTGTTTTATTGTCTTAGTGGTTGCTTTAGGGAGATAGATTAGATTAGATAGATAGATAGAAATAGATAGATGATAGATATCTTCAAAACCTACTCTACCCCTTCATAAAGCATAAGAACCTTACAATAGCGTACTTCCATTTCTTCACTCTTGGGCTTTATGTTATTATCGTCATACACTTTACCTGCACTTAAATTATAAACACCAAAACACATTAATGATATTTTTAAATAGGAAATTATCATTTGAAGAGTTTTCAAAAGTTGTATATACTTACCCAAATACTACCATCTCACATACTCTTTATTATTTTATGTTTATTCAGAATCCCATCTGGTATCATTTTCTTTTGCCTACAGAAATTTCTTTAACATTTCTTGTAGTGCAGGTTTGTTAGCACTGAATTCTTTAAACTTATGTGTGTCTGGGGGGAAAAAAACTCTATGTTTAAAAGATATTTTCACTGGGTATAGCATTCTAGGCTGACAGTTGTTTTCTTTCAGTATTTTAAAGATATTGCTCCACAGTCTTCTCAGTTGCCATATTTCCAAAAAGAAATCTGCTGTCATTTGTTCCTCTCTACACAATACATCTTTTTTATCTGTGGGTGCCTTAGTTACTTTTCTTGTTGTTGAGACAAAATACCTAGCACCCAAAGTTAGTGGAGGGAAGGTTTATTTGGCCCATAGTTTGCAGAGGTTTTTGTTGCGAGAAGGCAACAAAGCAGCAAAGTAGAGAAGAAGCAAGCAGAAAACTACAAGCAACAGCAGAGACCCTCTTTCTGCCCCTTATATTCTCTCCAGGCTGCTCACCCTTAGGGTGGGTAGCACTCACACCCAGGGAGGGACGGCCTTAATCCTAGCATCGCACCATGAATTAATCCCAGCATCACATCCTTAAGCCCAGCATCACACATCTAGATCCAGCCACCTCCAAAAAGCCCCACCTATGACCACATGAAGCTTTAGGAGGATATCTAGATACAGGCCATAACAACGGGCTTTTGAGATATGTTTGATTATAATTTGCCTTGGTAACATTTCCCACTGTGTTAACGATGTTGACATTTCCCTGACTCCAGCTCCCAAAGTCAAGGGTGACAATCAGGTGGGACTGGCCTAAGCCAGACAGCCACACGCACACCAATAAAGAGCTCAGCACTTCCTCACGATCTCAAAAAGACTTGTGTGACTCAATCCAGCCAGTGGAAAAAGAACTGCATACCCTTTGCCAGTTAATTTGTCCAGCTGTGAATTCTCAAGAGTAAAATTTTAATTGCCTCTTCTGAAATTTCCTCTGTGGCAGTTTTATAAAACATGGCCCCAAAATTGTTTCACACTTTTTCCACTGAGAAGTGCGTTCTATATTTCCTGCCTTTGATCTGAGACCAGTTCACTGATAAAATAGAAGTAACACAGCACTGGTTTTCTTACCCAGATGGTAAGACACTGTCAGTTCCTCTTTTATCGCTCTCGGGATGTTTGAGCTTGGAATCCAGACATAAGGGAACCCCACCAAGCTGGACAGAAACCCAGCTGGAAAGGAAGCTCAGAGCCCGCTGCCTTGGCCAAGTTCTCAGGGAGCCACCACAGCCGCAGTCCTGGAGTGTGGTCCGCCGGCTTCAGATGCTCTCCCCAGCTGAGCTGTGCATGACAGATTTGTGATCAAAATGAATGACCACTGCTGTTTTAAGCCTCTAAGTCTCGGGTGATTTGTTACTTAGAGCTATCTCGGCAATTACCTTCTGCTCTGGTCCCCTGTAGCTAACTCTTATCTGACCCAAGGGTTTCTGTCCTTCTTCCTCCTCATTGAGATGGTCCTGTCCTGGCAGAACTCATGCTGCTCTTCATAGAAAGCACTTGTTCTTCAAATCCGAGTGTGTGCAAATGTATTCTACGCTTAGCTTCACCAGCTGGTGTCCAGAGGCTCTGCTTCGCTCCACTGTGAGCTGCAGATTGCTGCCCACCTGCCTGTGTGCTAGCCGTTGTCTCTTGCTAACTTTCTACACATTCTGCTTTGGCATCTGTCTCCTCAGCTTGGGCAATATTCTATCCACTGACCACAATCTATGCCCACACTCACATTTAGGAGTATTTATTTAAAACTTCCGATTGTGTATGACTGCATCCACTAGAATTCAGTCAGGATATGGAAAACAGCCTAGTATTTGAATAGAGAGAGTTTAACATACGGTAACAGGTACAAAGATCTTGACTAGACCACTGTATCCATAAGGAATCACCAGAGAAACACAGCTAGAACCTCTTAAGTATGTAATAGATGTATTTCAAGGAACTGGCTTATACAATTGTGCAGGCTGGCAAGTCTAAAACCCACAGGGCTGGGGGGCAGGCTGGAAATTCTCAGTAAATAGGTAGTGTTTCAGTCTTGAGGCAGAATTTCTTCTTCCTCTAGAAAAACTAAGTTTTTGCTCCTAAAGTCTTTCAACTGATGAGATGAGACCCGCCCTCACAATTGATGGTAATTAATTCGACTTAAAGCCAACTTTGTGCTGATGTTCACCACATCTACAACATAGCTTCAGAATAACAGCTTACTTGTGCTTGAAAATAAATATGTGTTTGTGGTGGGAATCCAGACACAAGCGAACAAGTCAACTGACACATAAAAGGAACCACCCCAGTAACTGTAAGATATATTATATATTATTTCTGGGTGGAGGAAGGAGACGCGGCCGCGTGAGAGCCAAGCGATTTGAAAACACGCTCCGGGAGTGAGAGGCGCCGGCCAGTGGCGCACGTTGTCACCCCATGGGCTTCTGCTCGCATGCCCTTCCCCTCGGCCACCGCCCCCAGGTTCTGGCCAGGGCCTCAGAACTCACATATAGAACTCAAGAATGACCAAAAACAAGAAACACCAAGATGATTTTCAAAAAGTAAAACTAAAAGTTGGTAAAAAGAAGCCCAGATTAGAAAATGCTACTGTTACAAACTTTAAAACGAAGAGTATACATCTGCCAGAGCAACTCAAAGAGGATGGAACACTTCCAACAGACAATAGAAAACTTAACATAAAGGGTTTGCTGTCACAGATGCATCACTACAATGCTCTTCTTGGACTTAAAGACCTTTTGTCTCAGTACCCATTTACAATTGATGCACACCTTTCAAACATATTAAATGAAGTGGCTGCTGTGTTTACAGATAAAGATGCTAATGTACGATTAGCAGCAGTTCAACTTCTTCAATTCCTGGCCTCCAAAATATGAGCTGAACAAATTTCTCCATTTTTTCCTTTGGTAAGTGCCCATCTCTCTAGTGCCATGACTCACATTACTGAAGGAATTCAGGAGGACTCTTTAAAAGTTTTGGAAATTCTGCTGGAACAGTACCCAGCTCTAATTACTGGTCGTAGCAGTATATTGCTTAAGAATTTTGTAGAACTTATTTCTCATCAGCAGCTGTCCAAAGGACTGGTAAATAGAGACAGATCCCAGTCCTGGATACTTTCCATAAATCTTAATCGGAGACTCACTTCTTAGCAATGGAGGCTGCAATTCTTAGTGAGACTCAGTAAATTCCTTCAGGCGTTGGCAGATGGATCCAGTAGGTTGAGAGAAAGTGAAGGACTTCCGGAACAAAAAGAAAATCCCCATGCCACTAGCAACTTCATTTTTATCCACTGGAAGGAACATGCCAAAGACCAGCAGTACATCCAGATTTATGAAAATGGGGGTTAACAGCCAAATGTCAGTTCACAGTTCAGGCTACGGTACTTGGTTGGAGGACTAGCTGCTGTGGATGAAGGCCTGTCCTCTCCTGAAAACCTGAAGGGATTTATTGAGATAATAATTCCACTGCTAATCGAATGCTGGATTGAAGCTCTGCCTCCACAGCTAGCGCTTCTGTTGGAAATGGTATAGAGCAAGAACCTCTATAGGTTATGCAGCAAGTACTTAATATTATTTCTCTTCTATGGAAACTAGGAGTCATGGCTTTGAAAGAATTACCTTATTGATTTCAAACACCATTTTATGAGTTATTTTCCATATGCCTTAAAAGAAATAACCAAACACAGAAGGAAAGAGACGAACAAAAGCATCAAGAATTGCACAATTCTCTCCAATAATGTAGATCATCTCTTACTGAATTTAACACTGTCTGATATCATGGTCTCCTTGGCAAATACCTCAACTTCGCAGAAAGATTCCAGTTGGATAGAAATGATAAGGAAATGTGTGACAGACACCCTTGAAGATGGCTCTGGGCTAAACAATAAGCAGCTGAACAGATTGCTTGGATATCATGCAGATTAATGCAGATACAACCAAACAGAGAGGCTTCAGAGGCTGTCATTAAGGCAGTTTATACATTGCACCAGCAGAGGGGCCTTCTCCTTCCAGTTCAGACTTTGTTACTAAAGTTTTTCAGTAAAATCTACCAGAAGGAAGAACTGAGTTCTTACAGACTCAGATATCGTAGTAGTGTTATCCCGTTGCTGCCTGGTTGACCGTTGCAACTTGCTCATCTTGGCTCCCGGAATCCTGAGCTCTCAACACAGCTTATTGATATCATTCATAGTGCTGCAGCACGAGCAAATAAAGAACTACTTAAGAGTTTACAAGCTACTTCGCTCTGAATTTATGACCCACAGGAAGCTGCTCTGGTGGTTCTCCCTGCAGAGTCTCAGCATCGATTGGTTCAGCTTGTGTATTTTCTACCCAGCCTGCCTGCTGATTTGCTCTCTCGATTAAGTTGTTGCTGTATTATGGGAAGACTTAGTTCAAGTTTGGCCACCATGCTTATTGGGATACTATACATGAGATCATCATTATCTGGATGGAAGTATTCAGTTAAAGACTGGTGGATGAGTGATGTGGACTATTTCAGCTTCTTATTTTCTACACTTACAGGGTTTTCAAAAGAGGAGTTGACTTGGCTTCAGAGCCTTCGAGGAGTTCCTCATGTTGTCCAGACACAGCTTGCTCCTGTGCTTCTCTACCTTACAGACTTGGATCAACTTCTGCACCATTGGGATGTAACAGAGCATCTCGCTGTGTAGTTCAGGCTTACCTGGAACTTGCTGTGTAGCGCATTCGGGCCTTGAACTTGTGATCATCCTGCATCAGCCTTCCAAGTGCTGGGATTACAGGCATGCACCACCACAGCTAGTCCTGACATGCTTTAACACATTCACGATGGGGCCATAATTTGTATGTCTCGCTGCCATGACACTCTGATTTGAATTCCATTGTTCCTGCCAGTTTGAATCACTGGTGGTACATGAATGACTGTTCCATCAAGTGGTTTGTACCACTTCTCAGGGGGTCATTGATTACCGTAATGCAAAGAAAGGCATTGATTTAGCAGAACAGATGTCATATTATAATTCCTTAAGGAAAACAATAAAATAGTATAAAAAATTATAATACAGCTAATATGTGGTTGTAAATGCATATGATATATACCAGCAATGGGGTATTTGTAAGAGTTCCATGTCAAAATTGAGAGAATTATTAACTATTCATGACTATAAATAAATTTATTTTAGTGTAGTGAAATAAATTTGATTATTGTAATTAAAAAAAGATGTAAAAGACAACTGTAGAGTATCAGGAAGGTCATGACTGCTAAGAGCAGATGAAGCGAATGAATGCAGGTGAAAATATTAAAAGTCAGAAACTTAGTAGAGAGGCCCTGAGGAACAGAGAAGACCAGTTCTATGTTGTGAGCTCACAGAAGATCTACGAGACTGGGACCCAAACCTCCTCAGAACGGGCACTGGCTGCCTGGGGCCCCGAGGGCACATGATGAAGCTGATTTGGCAAGTGTTGGGAAAACTACGACCTGGGCTCAGCTGCTGCTACAAAAAGAAAAACTTTATGTTGTGGTAAAGATTTGCCGGGGTGATACACAAACCAAAGCAGACCAGAAACCTTCAGGAACCATAGAAAGACAAAAACCCCTCGTTCCTCCTCCTGCTTTGAAGACTCCATTTAATGTCCCTCTCTGCAAAGCCCACTGGAAATGCAGACATGGAGTCTAGGATCCCAGAGCGGAATAGGGAAGGGCGGGTTTAAAGCTGGAGGACAGTAACTCCATGACGGATCCAGTCTACCCCTTTAGCTATCCAGCATCCGCAACATCACTCCGCAAACAAATGAGCTTTGATGGACCCTCCAAAAATTTTTTTCATTTTAAACCAAGACAGTGTTTCCTTCTTTGCAAATTCAGAATTGTAAAGCTTCAATAGTCAGTGCATTCATATCTGAGCCACATTATCAAATTCAGTCCAAGTGCCATCCGAACTTTGCCTTAAAAATGCATTGTAAAGTTCACTTCCAACAAATCCTACGTAAAATAGTATGGGTAAGAAGGAAAGAGAAGTGTGAAATAATGTATACACATAACAAGCACGTAACTCGTCGCAAGGTTGTAACTGGTACTTATAACTTCCTCCTCCTGCTACCCATGTCCTGCTCCCTTGGGCTTCCTCCAGCACCTCAGGCTGGCATTTTATATGATGGGGTGGTCCAGCTTTGTGAAGGGTCCGAAGCAGCAGTGGTTATTCATTTAGCCAGGAGGCAGGGGCATTTGTTCCTCAGGAATCAAGACTTCAAACCAGAAGAGTTCGAAGTCACAGAGATGGAAACCAAAACGTCTGTGAGTAGGCAATGAGATGGAATAGTGTGATAACGCAGTCCCTCTCCTGTCCCTGGTAGCTACACTCACGTCATCTGACTATGAGAAACACAGAACCATAAAATTATCTCTGACTCAGAGGCAGTCTGCCACCTTTGATGTAGATCCCCATCTGCTCAGGGAATAATCTTCCCACTGGTAGCATAACTGGATCTTCAGCAGGTCACTACATCTTTCTACGAGGCCAGCTGTTTCTAAGGGGGTGGGCGATAAGACCGTATCATTGAGTTCCATGGGCATGAGCTCAATGCTGTTCTTCTGCTGAAATGACTTTCTGAGCAGAAGCACTGCTCTCTTGCCAGACATGGTGGCACACATCTATAATCCCAGTGCTCGGGAGGCTGAGGCAGGGGGAATCACTGTGAGCTCGGGGCCAGCGTGAGCTACATAGTGAGTTCAAGACCAGCCTGAACTACATAGTGAGATCCTGTCTCAAAAAAAAAAAAAAAAAAAAGAGGAGGAGCAGCAGCAGCGGTGGCGTTTGAAGTGCGCTATATTTTGTAATCACTGATGGTGGTTCTGGCAGAAGAGCAAACCTGTACTCAGATTACATGTCCCTCGCAGTGAAGAAAAACTTTTCCTCCCTCATGGAAGGTTGTAACATAATCAATCTGCCCCTAGGGGCTGCATGGGCCCTTTAGGGAAGGTGCGTAACAGGGTTTTAGTTTAGTCAGCAAATTAGGCATTCGGCCTTATTGGGAGCCCCCAAAAAAACCACTTTGCTTAGGTGAAGTCCATGCTGCTGAGCCCATAGTCCACAGTCCCTGTCCCTTACGTTACGGCCATTTTACACACAGGCTCACCGAGCAAGCACTGGGACGGGTGGGGAAAGATGCTAACTGAAATCCGCACGGATCATTCATCCCTCCAATCAAGATACTCAGGTGAAACTGGCTCAGTTCTGGACAGTGGATGAGAGGAAAGTCAACTGGAGTTTTTGGCCTCCAAACATTTTAGTTAGCCATTGATCTTCATTCTCAAGCGCACAGCGATAAATCAGTTCCACTGAAGGTCCTTCGATTTCAAAACTGTTTGATTACCACTGTGTCTCTTCTCTTTGTTTGTTTTTTTTTTTTTTTCTTTTATGGTAAATGCAATCCCCTTTTTACTGGTGGAGGAGAAGTTATTACATCTGGCCTCTGCTCTATGGGAATCCACTGAAATCAGAGAGCCCAGCTCAGTGGTGGTGTCTTCCTCCACCATTCCTGCCTTGCAGCAGACAGCATCACGAGCATCAGAGAGGCACTTGCTGCCCTCAGCAATGTATTTCCCAGTGTCCTTAAGAAGGGGGTGTCCTCTGGGACCTCTGAGGGGTGCATCTGGGTGGCAGATGTGCCGATCTCCTGCCGTAAAGTCACCATTCATCCTTCCTCCCTATGGGCATGGGAGATGCATTCTAACCTTACCAAACATCCACCACCCTTGGGCCCAAGGGCCAGTCAGCCATTTCCTCCTGAGTCAGATGTCATACTTGCCCCCCAAAGCCCAGAGAAAGCTGATATCTGACCCAAATTATGACGCTGGTGGCGATAAATCACTGGGCTAGGTCAAGGGAAAAGTGAGCACCTGTCCTCTTGAGGACGTCTGCCCCAGGTGATGTCGTTAAGCCCCACTGTGGTTTATATCTGGCTGCCACCCCAAGCCGCTTGCTCTCAGAGGTGGGGCTCATGGAAGGTGACTGGGTTATGGGGCTGTAGCTGGTTTGCTGTGAGGACTTGGTCTGTTGGAAGAGGTGGTCACTGGGGGCTTGCCCTGGAAGGGTGTCTCCCTCCCTGGCTCCATCCTTCCCCCTCTGCTTCCTGCCCACCTTGAGGTGAGCCGCTTTCCAAAGCCCAGATCCTTCCACCATGCACTCGAGCCTGTAACCGCGCTTCTCTAAAACGGAACCAAGATAAATCCCTCCTCCTTTAAGTTGCGGATGTTGTGTATTTTGACGCAGCCACAAGGAAAGTGACAGACGAATCTTTTTCAAAAACGTGTGGGGTGGTTGATTCACGCCTACTGACGCTGAGCTGCAACATGCCATCCACTGGCTTACATGGGGAAGTTCCTATCAAACTCACTAGAAGGGAAGGACAGTATTGTGCGCGACATTTGATAGAAATACATGCTTCGCTCCACCCTCTGTCCAGCTGACCCCCAGGTACTTCAGAAGCGCGTATCGCATGCCATCTAGTGGCCACTTCCCCTCCAGCCTTATGGTCTCGCAGTACCTACAACAGGTGTAAAGACAGCGGATGTTTTTCTTCATATGTATGTGTATATTTGAAATTTACAACATGGTGTTCTGGGATACATATAGATAGTAGGATGGTTACTGTAGCAAGGTTTAACATATCTTTCATTTTACACAGTTACTTTGTGTGTCTCACAAGAGCAACTAAAATCTACTTACTTGCCCAAAGTCTCTGATACAATTCTATTTTACTAACATTCGTTCTGGTGTTGAGTGTTAGTTCTCTAGAATTGTCCATCCTACATGTTTGCTACCTTGTATTCCTGACCTATGTCTCCCCATTTCCTCTCTCTGGGGTGACAACTGTTTCCTTCTCTTTCTTTGTGCTCTGAGCTCTTATATTCCACATGTGTGACCAGGAAATATTTTTTGTTTTTTGTGTTTTTCTTTTCTTTTCTTTTCTTTTTTCACTAGTGGAGATTGAACCCAGAAGTGCTACATCCCCAGCCCTTTTTATTTTTTACTTTGAGACAGGATTTCTCTAACCTGCCCAGGCTGGCCCGGAACTTATGATTCTCCCACCTTAACTTCCCAAGTAGCTTGAATTACAGACAGACACCACCACACCTGGCTTCTATCTGCTTTCTTAATTTAGTAAAATATTCTCTAGGTGCATTCATGTTGCAACAAACGGCAGGATTTCCTTCTTTTTAAGGCTGACAATTATCCTATTATGGATGGATGGATATCACAATTTCTTTATCCTTTTATCCTTCAGTGTACTGTTCTCACATCTTGGCTACTTTGACTAATGCTGCAATGGACACAGGGCTGCAAATATGTTTGTGAAGTGGGTATTCCATCCCCTCTCCATGTAGATAGATAGATAGATAGATAGATAGATAGATAGATAGATAGATGATAGATATAGATAGATTGATCTATATCTCCTAGTGATTTTCATAAAAGTAGATAGATACCCAAAGGTTGGGTTGGGTGTACTGCAAACTTTCTCAGTAACTGGGTGAAAGATAAAAGCATCTTTTATCCTTTAATCCTACAGAGTCATGGGCTGGACAGAGGAGCTTGCACTCAGCTGGCTGGCAAAGTCCTCCCTTGAGGCTGAACTCACACGAGTGGCAGGCAGTCAGGCCCACTCAGGGCATTTTCAGAAGCTTGTGCCCACCGTACTCTAACACCATCTAGAACCAAGTATCACAAAGCCTGTCTCGGATGGGATCACACAGAGGGACGTGGGGCTCATGTATTGTCACCCAGTCAGATCAGATGGGAGCAGCGTGCAGATTCTGGTCCAGCCAGGGTGACGGGTGCTAGAAAGCAGCAGCAGCAGTTGTTGCAGCCATATCTGCCTCGGGATGCCACGCCTGCCTCTCTTGGCTCTCCTCAGTGTCCAACCTGCAGCAGCAACACCCAGGGAGCCTGAAAGGGGGACAGCACGCGGCAGGACAGTTTCCCAAGAATGGAGAGTGGTTCTGTTCATTCTCCCTCCACAGGACCTTCTCCCAGGCTCCAGGGGAGTGGTGCCATTTGGAACCTTCTGACTTCCTTCTCTGTCATGTAAGGTCCTTCCACCTTCACTCGTGGATGCAGCCCAGTTGCCCTTCCTGGGACCACCCCAGGGCCTCTTTGTCGTGTCTGTCCTGCCTTTCCTTGTTACACCACAAGGTGTCCGTATTGCCCACAGACTGAGGGCCTGGAACCTTTCCTGGCCTCCTGCTGAGGTTGTGTCAGCCACAGAGGCGCATGCAGCTGCCAACCTGTCTGGGAAGCTAGAGCTCTGTTTCCTGGCAACTGTTGCCAGAGACCCCCTGGTTCTCAGCTCGCTGTGTGTCCTCTGGTACTCAGAAGTCCCGGGTGCTCCTCGCTCCCCTCCCTTACACCACTCACTGTCTCAGTTCCAGACCCCTGCTCACTTAGACTTTGCCTGCCTTGTCCCTACACACACACAAACACACACACACACACACACACACACACACACGAGGTGCCTTTCATGCCACTCCCTCATTCACTAACTCCATCCTTCCTTCAAGACCACATCACTCTACACGCACAGCTGATTCTACTCTCACAGCTTCTGTATCCCTCCAGTCTGCATCAATTTTTATGGCACTAAATCAGAAACCAAAGCAGTAGAAACTGGATTTTTCATTTAACCTGGAACTCTAAAATCTGCTCTCCATTCTTTTAACGTCATTGTTCATTCTTTGTCTGTGTGTGAATGTGTGTGGTACTAAGGTTCAAACTAGGGCCTCATGCACTCTACCACTGAGCTATATCCCAGACCTTTTGTTTTGTATTTTGAGGCAGAGCCTCGCTAAGTTGCCCAAGCTGGCCCCAACTTTGTGATCCTCCTGTCTCAGCTGCCCAAGTAGCTGGGATTGCAAGCATGGGGCACCACACCTGGCAGCAGAGGGGTGGACAAACCAACAGACCTGATCCTGGATGAGGCCCTTGCATGGGGAAAAAGGCTGGGAGCCCGGGGATATTGCATCCAGCTGCGTATCCTCAGCCTATCTTGAAGAAGCTCACACCAGAAGATGGAGCACTGGGAGAAAAGGTGCCGAGAGGGTGTGACTGGCTGGCATGAGGAGGGGGCACCTACTGTGGGCATCTTGGATGCAGTCATGGGCAGAGCTACATGGTCGGCACCATTTTACAGATGAGCCAAATAAAGTCCAAAGAGAAGCGACTGGCCCCAGGTCATTCGGTGAATGGCCCAGAACTCTTGGCCCAAGATGGGCCCTTCTGCCCCAGTGCACCAGCCACCCCTGCCCAGGGACACAGCAGACAGATTTCCATCCTGGGGATGAGGCTGGCGGCAGCAGTCACTGAGGAAAGCTGGTGCGTGAGGCAGCTGTGAGCCCTCCTGCCTCCTTCAGAATCCTCCTCACAACCAACAGATGGCGCCTCAACCCGTCACTCGGGAGAGTTTAGTGGAGACAGGGTGCTCCAGAGAAACAACCAAGAGATCCACAGAGACAGGTACAAGGAGGTGACATGGCATCGGCTGACAAGGCCATGGATGCCAAGAAGTCCCTCAGACTGCCGTCCACAGCTGCGGAGTGGGAAAGCCAGCATGGGACTCAGTGAGAGTCTGAGGCCTGAGGTCCCAGAGCCCCCATGTCTGAGGGCAGGCGAAGGAGGATGTCTCAGCCCAAGAGGGGTGAGAAAACTCGCCCCCCTCTGCCATTTTGTCTTACTCAGCCTTCAGTGAGTTGGGTGATGCCCACCCACACCGGTGAGGGTGAAGCTTCTTTACTCTGCAGCAGATCCACATGCTTATTTTTTCTGGAAACATCCGCACAGACAACCAGATTCAATGTGTTACCAACTCTACGGTCATCCTTAGTCCAGCCAAGGTGACACATAAAATGGCCCATCACAGCTGGGTGCGGTGGTGGTGCCCCTCTGTAATCCCAGGAGATCCTGTCAAATTAAAAAATTAAGGGCCGGTGAGATGTCTCAGCGGCATAAGCACCTGCCCGGCAAGCGCGAGGGCCTGAGTTCGACTCCTGGAACCCACATACAAAAAAGGGCCGGTGATATCGCTCAGCGGCACAGGTGCCTGCTGGCACACGAGGTCCTGAGGTCGACCCCGGTACCCACAAAAAAAAAAATTAAAAAATTAAAAAATATAAAGGGGTGGGGATATAGCTCAGTGGGAAGGCCTTGACTCAATCCCGTGTACCAAACAAACAAACAAATAAACAAAAAAGAACCCTCTCAGGGACATTCATGAGCTGAGAGTGAGCAATAAGGGATGGTTTAATACTGGGGTAGGGGGTCCCATTCCCAGCTTGTGTCTGGAGGGCGAACAGGAAGGACTGTACTTGGACCCCAGAGAGAAAGCGCACCGTGCAACAAGGGAGCATGCCCAGAGCCATGACCTTCGGTTCAGGGACATGGCCAGCCCACAGCAACACCACCAAGAGTGATTCAGGGATAGAGGCCCCAGCTTATCATCCTCTCTAACCCCCACCTGTGCCTCCCACTGGCTGGACCCAACCAAAGTCAGGGACAAAGGTGGCCTTGGACACAGTGCCAAGGGGTCAGCCTCCTGCACACAGAGCAGGGTGGGACTGGATCTGGAGGGCAGATTTTTATCTAGCCCGAGGGGTCCTAGGTGAGACAGCTGGATATCCACATGCAAAAGAATAAAGCTGGACCCCACCTCTCCATGTACAAAAATTAACTGAGAATGGATCAGTGACCTAAATATAAGTGCTAAAACCATAAACCTCTCAGAGAAAGAGTTAGGGATAAATTTTCATGATCTTGAATTTGGTGGTGGATTGTAAGATATGACATCACAAGCGTGAGCAGATGAACTGCACTTCATCAAAATTAAAAACTTTTGTGCATCAAAGGACATTATTAGGAAAATGGAAAAAAACAATTACAAAATGGGAGAAAATATTTGCAAATCATATATGGATAAGGGCTTACAATCCAGAATATGTAAAGAACTCAACAACAAAATGGCAAAGTGATTTTCAAAATGTACAAAGGAATTCGACATTTCTCCAAAGAAGATGTACAAACGGCCAATAAGTACAACATTGTTAGCCATTAAGGAAATGCAAATCTAAACCACGATGAGATACCATTTCACACCTACTAGGATTGTAATAATAATAATACAGGAAATAACAAGTATTGCCGAGGAGGCGGAAAAATTGACACCCTCCTATAATGCTGGAGGGAATGGTACCACTGCTATAGAAAACAGGTTGCCAGTTCCTTTAAAGTTAAAGACAGAATGATCTATAAACCAGCAATTCCACTCCTGGATATGCACCTAAACAAAATAAAGAACTCGTATACCTGTGTCAATGTTCATTGTAGTATTGCTCACAATTTCCAGAAAAAAGCAATTGAAGCGTCCATCAACAGATGAAAAGATAAACAAAATGTGATCTATGGGCATGATCAAATGTTACTCGGCTGTGAAAAAGAATGACGATACACGACAAAACATGAGTGAACCTTAAAAATATGAAGCAAAATAAATCAGGCAAATACTGTGATTTCACTTATATGAAACATGTAAAATAGGCAAACTTATAGAGTAAATCAGAGGTTTCCAGGAGCTGTGGCCGGGAGGAGGGGGTGGGAATTTTTCCTTACTGTGTTTTTATTTGGGAGAATGGAAAAGTTTTGAAGATAGATAATAATGATGGTTGTACAACATTATGAACATAATTGTCTTTGAATTACATATTTAGAAATGGCAAAAAAAGACAAAAAGGTTTGCATCACCTTAGAAATTATGGTTAAGCCAATTGCTTCAGCTTCTCTCTGTATACATTTATTCTATGTATAGTTCCCTCATTTCAATGTTCCTTCTCTCTTCCTCCAAAAATGTATTGCATATCCTGTCTGTGTCACACACAGTGCCGAGAACTGGGAATTCAGTGGCGAACAGAATCAACATGCTCTGCCTTCACAATTCTAAGGGGAGACAGACACAACACAAGTAAACACGCGTGCACACACAATTTATATACCTAAATTAAAAATGCGACAGTGGGGCCGGTGAGATGGCTCAGCGGCTTAAGCGCCTGCCCGGCAAGCGCGAGGGCCCGAGTTCGACTCCCGGAACCCACATACGAAAAAAGGGGGCCGGTGATATCGCTCAGCGGCACGGGCGCCTGCTGGCGCGCGAGGTCCTGAAGTCGACCCCCCGGTACCCACAAAAAAAAAAAAAAAAAAAAAAATGCGACAGTGGATTGAGATAAGGGTGCCCAGGAATACAGAAGGATGCCTCCTTTTAGATCATGAGTCCAAATAGCATTTGAGGAGGGGATGTAGGGAACTGAGATGTAGTGAAAGAGAAGCCACCAGAGAAAGAGAAGATGGAGGAAAATTTCCAGGCTGAGGGAGCTGCGTGTGCAAAGGCCCTACCAGAGGGAGAAGCTTGGTGTGTCCACGGCAAAGATGGGCAGGTGGCTGTGCAAGCAGAGTGTGAGGAGGAAAAGGCAGTGTGGTGGGGGACAATGTGCAGAGGCTGCTAGGCAAGGTCTTTCAAGCTATGGTAAGGAACTCGAATTTACACTAAATACCATAGGAAGCCAAAAGGTTATTTTAAGTAAGGAAGTGATATTTACTAGAAGACCATTAGGTAATATGTGGCAAATGGCTTAGAAAATGTTGGACATGAACGAGAAGTTAATGGGCTCTGGTGGTGTGAGATGAGAAAAGGCACTGGCTTAGACTAAGGCAGTAACGGAGGTAAGAGTGGAAAGGGGACAAGTTTGAAGTATATTTTAGATGTGAAATCATGGGACTTAGTGCTGATTTATACCTACTTTATCCTTACTGTTCTGGAACAAATTTTTTACTAGTTGGCTCAGGGAGAACCCTGGAAATCACTTTTTCTAAGTCCGCATATTACAAGTGACAATTTACTTAGATATAGGATGAATGCTTGGGTCACACAACACCCTTCTTTCATATTTCAAAAGACTTTGTTTCGTCATCTTCTAGCATTTAGAGTTGCAGAGAAGTCTGAAGCATGCTTGCCATTCTTTCTCCCTGCATATGTATTTATAGCGGTTTTTGTCTTCTTTCAGGTGTAAGAGTGCTACCTGGATAGGTCTGAGAGTAGTTCTTTTATTAATCCCACCATGATGATTAAGTCCACTGTGAAGTTCTTCAGCCTGCCCAGCATCCATCATTCCCCTGTCTTCTGGAATAGAAGTCCCCCTTTCCTTTGGGAAAGAAGCCTCATGGGCAGTGCATGTGGACCCTGGGTAGAGCTGCCCACCCTCCTTCTGGGAGTGAGCACACACCGCCAACGCCCTAGGCAGAAATCCTTCTCAGGTGCACAGGCCAATCTGAGGGCAAGTGCAGCACTCAAGCCAACCCAATCAAGGTCAGTGAGGATCACCCCAAGGTCAACAGCACAAGCAGTAGAAAGGAAGGAACCCTTTCTTTCAGCTGGGCTCGGTAAGCTGGAAGAAGGCAAATGCAGAGAGGCTAGGTATCTCCCTAGGGAAACGACCCACTCGTGAAGGAAGCACACAGAGAAAACACGGGCTGGAGAAGCAGATGCCTGGGAAACCAGTGAAAGTCGTTGTGTTTAAGCCAGTTTGAGCTGGGAGCTGGACACACCCAGATCCCTGATTAATACAGGAAGCATGTTTACTCCATTTCATCCTATTTATTTACTTTGGTGCTGATGACACATTCAATGTTTAAATCCGATTTTGCTTCCAGCTAATATGTTCTCAACTTATGACTTTTGCTTCAAGTGTTGTTGTGAATTATTTTGAGGAACTCCCATTATTTGTGGGTTGGCTCTTTGATATCTCTCTCACATTTATTCTAGTCTTTCATTTTCATATCTTTATCCTTTGCTTTTGTGTTCTAGGAAATTTATCTTCAGTTTGTCTTTCACTCATTCATTCAGTTTCCTGCAGTGCCCACATGCAAGTGGTGACTTCCATGTTAGAGTTTAACTCAGTAACCATGGGTTCCAGTCTAATACGATTTTCATTCTATTTGGATTGTTTCATCTTTATAATGCGGCTGACTTCACTCACACAGAGGTAAATTTTTTCCAGCACATAGCACGCAGTGTGATACCTAAATAAAAAACAAATGAATTTGTCATTCATTCTCCTGATCAATAATGCCCCGACCCTATGAAGCCCTCTTGGCCCGCCTTGTTCTTAGCACCTACCACCCAAGACAGTACATGTATTTAACCAACACCTAAAATGATGGCTGACTCTAGGACAATTTTTGGATATCTGAACAATGAATGAGGAGAGGTACTCCTGGTTCAAAGTCTTCTTCAGAAGATAAATCTAGCACAGAAAAGTAAGTAGCCCAAGGCCATTAACCAAGAGCTATCAGAAATGCATACGCCTTGAGAACCAAATGAACTGTTCAGAAAAAGGCGTGCGCTCTGGAATCGGAGCCAGGTGTTGGCAAGGGCAGATCACTTAGTGTTTGAATGATCAGAAGAGAGTCCACGGATGATTCAGGATTGGGTGGAACTATGAAGAAGGGGTACGCTTTGGAAAGGAAGGGAGCTGTGGCCCCTTCTACCAAAGAGCATTCCTCTGGGATTCTGATTATTCCACCTGGGCATTCAGCGCCATTCCGTCCCTCAAAGGTGAGGCTACTTTTCCTACAATGTAACGGAATTTGGAGGCTTTAACAAATGATTGAAAAGCCCCAGCCCATCTGCTACTCCTCCACCCTCAAACAAAGGTGCAGAAAGCATCCCAGGAAGTTGGCTGAGGCAGGATTCCCCGGGGTTTGCTCTCTTTGGTCTCTGTTTGATCCCTGGGTCTTCTATGGTTTAGACCACTCTTAGGTACCAAACGTCCTTCTTACTGGGCTTCCCTTATGCCTGGAAATATGCTGACATCAATAAAAGTTTGTTACTGAGAGCAAAGACGCAGCCTATGACTCAAAGAATGCACTCTTGGGGAGACTTCAGATGCCCTAATTCCTTCCGTCTCTGCTCACTTTCAGCTTCTCACTACCCGTACTTTTCCAATGCACCCAACCCGTGGGTTATCCCCAGTTAGAGAACCTACAGAGGCCCAGAGCACAGATGAAAACTCCAAAACACAACCATTCGAAAAGGAAAACATTGAAGCCATGGCAACATCTGTGTTGGAAAGGACCTCAGAGTTCACTGCCCCCCACAGGGACCGTCTTTTCCATGACTTGACAGATGTCATCCAACTCTCTTCATGACGTCCAAGGCCCAGAAGCCCACGTCATGTAGTTAAAGTCTGCAAATTCGGTGGCAGGTGTCAGCGTCAAGCAACTCATACCGAAATAGACTCACAGTTAGGTAGGCCGCTGTGCTGCCTCACAAAGACAGATGATGGTGGCAAGGGATGGGAGGGAGGAGAAGGGACAAAGACAGACCAGGGAGAGAGAGGGTGGCAATATTGTAGTGTTTGAGTGGGAGTAATTGTCCTTCTCATCTTAGCGGCTTCCAAGCTTTGTTCCCTGGAGTAATGCCAGAGTGGCTGTTCCATAATTCCCAGGGGCCAATATACAGAGTCCCACCCCTGAAAGTTGAGTTTAGTACATCTGAGGTGAGGCCTGGGCATCTCTATTTTTTTTTTTTTTAAGCTTATTTTGAAGAATATCCAGGTTGAAATTCATTTCCTCAGAGAACTCTGAACTAGGCCACCCCAACCCCTGGTGGTTGAAAACTCACTCCCGTGTCCTCTGTGTGTCTTCCAGGAGGCTGTGTTTCCTCTCAGCCCCCAGGGAACAATGCTTTTCTGCTTTTCCCAAGTGCTGCCTGCCCCCAAGTGTCACCTGAGCACTGGGTCCAGACCTTTGTGCCTCAGCTAACACCCAGCTTGCCCCCTTTGTTGTGAGCCAGCCAAGATGCTGACAGGAACAAAAACGACTTGTTTTTGAGAGTACAGATACAAGCTATGACTCAGATGACGCACACATGTTCATGGAGGGAGACTCTCACATCCGGCCTGCCTCCTTCCGTCCACAGAGAGTCACGTTGCTACTCTAACCACATCACTAATTCCGAAAGATGGGGACTCCTACACATGGCCTCCAGGTCAGTGTCACTGATTGGGTCAGGGGCCTGGACGGTCCCTGGATGGCCTCCAATTCCTGGAGCCTCCATTTCTCTTGGCAGTGACAGCGAAAGCCCATGGGTAGGACTGTGTGGCAGGAGGCGATGTTCTTGATTCATAGATTGTCCAGAGTGCTGGTTTTAAAGAGGAGATTCTTGGGCCCCACAGAAACGCACTCTGAATATTGGGGTAGGGCCAGGAAATCCGCCTTTTGAGCAAGAAGGCCCAGGTAACTCTGAGCAAGGCTGGTGTTTGAACTTTACCTATTTGGAACGGAAAGCTTGAAAAAGAAAAGTAGCCAGAAAAGGAAACGATGTCCCCTTGCCCTCCCAGGCCATTGCTGCCTCTCTTCTTGAGATCATGGCAGGTTCCACGTTTCTATGACAGCCACTGCACTTTCCCTCCCCTTTGTCTTCCTTAAGAAACCATCTCACCCGCCAGAATTCTAGCCTCTTTTTTTAAGCCAGCAGTGAACCTTACTTGGGGGTCCAGTTCTAGACATTTGGGCAAAGAGGACGCAGGAAGAGGAGCAGAACTCCATAGGGATGGAAGACCCAGTGTTGGGAGAAGAGCCCAGGCTTGGAACATGCCTGTGACAAAAAAATTCAAATTTTGTATACCCGTTACATCACTGAGAATTAAAGTATTAAGTCATGACTCATCCTTTACGCTCTTTCCCAGTAAAGCTGGGCTGTAGAATCAAAAGACTTGCATTTAAGTCAGGCCCATCATTTATCGGCTCCATCGAGGCTCCGTCATTTATTGGCTGTGTGATCTTGAGCGAATCATTGAACTTTTCTGAGATTTAGTCCCTTTATCTATAAAATGGGGCTGATTCTCTAACAGGGACACTATTAGTTTTGATAAGATGATATATTTAAAGTAGCTAGCACAATTTTTGGTCCATGGAAGGCATTAAAAAATAAAAACCCACTCTGAGTATTATTAATAATATAACTCCAAAATGTACACCCTCCCCCACTCACCTTCTCTTACTCCTCTTCATGTAGTCTAGGAAACAGGCGGCCTGAATTGCTTACTATCCTCCAAGGCCCTGATGAGCTTCGGAGACTAACCAAATGGATCAGTCTCAGCCCATCTTCATCACCAACTGTATGAACTTCCCGAGCCTCAGTTTCCTTCTCAGTGGGTAACAAAACAACCCCCTCACCAAGTTTTGACAGAGACCTAGAGCAAAGACGTGTGTAAGAAGCCCAGCACTGTGCATCTGTCTCGCCAGCTGCAACTTTCCCCTTCCCCTCCCTCCAGGCTCCCGTATTTGTCCAGGTCCTCCTGCTGTGGCACCTTTGCCAGTATTTCCTCTACCTGAAATGCTCCTTCCCCTTTTCCTGCTTGTTGGAATTGTTCCCAAAGTCATCTTCATCCTACTCCAGCCCCAGTAGACAAGATGCTCAGATAAGCCATCCTGCATTAACCAACAGAGTATTTTCGAGAGTCTACTGGGTGTAGGGATATAGAGACAATTAGTGTCCACTCCCTGAGCTCCAGAAAATCAGTGTACTTAGCACAGAACAGGTAGCTGTAATGCTATGAGATGAAAGATAGAAGTCAGTCAGAGTGCAGGGCCAATGCAGAAGAGGGAGCTCTCCAGTCTGACTCAGCAAATGGAGAAGCCTTCACAGAGAGAAAGCCCTTCTGTCTGACCTGGAGGGATGACTGATAATTGACAAGCAGAGAAGGAAGAAGCTAAGACACATCAAGAAGAGCCAGGAGGGCCGGAGGCCAATGGGGAGCTGGGAGAAGATGGAGGTGGAGCTGGAAATGTAGGAGGGGCCTAGGGTGTGAACAGTCTGGACTGGCTATGGAAAATTCTAGAAGAAGGCTCCATTCCATCCCTGCTCAGACACATGGGGACTGTGGAGAGTGAAACTGTGGCCCCACAAGAGACATTCACCTGTAGGAGCAGTCTCTAGAAATCCGTTATCTCTAGTTAGTCCTCATCCTATCATTGGCTAAAGGATCATGGCTTTTAATTCAAAGGATATAGGGGTACAGAGGTCCTTCTGCTGACCTCTTTTTTTTTCTCTTTTAACTACAAATGGATGACTTTTCTTTTGATTTCTTAATTTCAGTTGCAAAATTTAAAGAATCCCATTCCACTCACGGAGGAGTGGAAGTTGGAAGATCCAGTACTTTCTGTGGAAGGTTGCCATTTGGAAGTAAACACTTCACCAGCATCTTACCACCCACCCATCTCTCTCCAAGAGTCAGAAGTCAACAGCTGCAGGGCAGAAGCAGTCTTATCCCTGGGCTTTCTAGAATATGCTCCTGGCCAGAGGTTGCTGCAGCTCTCCAGGTTCAGCCTGGCCTTAATGCCTGGCCAACACCATTACCCTCCTGACTGCAGGCCACCTGGCTGTGGACACGCAGCTCCTGGGCTTAGCTGACAAGGCCAGGAGGCCTCATGGCAATCTCTCCACTATTTCCCCCATGTTCCTTGTGCTCCAGACACAGTAGCCCTTTATCAGTGCCTGAAAGAAATCTCCTTCAGGAAGCCACTCTCTCTGGTCTGACCATTGTCATCCCTATCTCCTTTTGCTGGGCCCCAATCCCCCAAACATACACCCACTCACATGCCCAACAAATGCTGTCCCTGGCAAGCTATATTCACCCTGTGAGTCCAATCCCTGAGAGCCATCGCTCTCAACAAAACCGCCCTTGCCCACTCTTCTTCCCTCAGGTGGTAAATCACTCTTGGAGTCTCATAGCACTCTCCCCCATCCCATAATAGCACTGTCCTGTTGCACAGCAACACATCTGACCAGCTGTCTATGGCCCCCGGGGAAACCACACTCCTTCAGCCCTGTGCTGGAGACTTACACAGCCCTCTCCTCGGCACCCAGGATAGAGTCCAGTGTGAGGGAACTCATGTCCTGATGGCCTTCTCAACTGAACTGGAAGCTTAACAGGGTAAGGGTTTTCTTTGTCTTGTTTGGTGCCATATCCTCAGCAGCCAGTCCAGTTTGTGGTGTGTAGAAGGCACTCAGTAAAAACTGGTTATCAGAGAAATAGAGAGAGCCATGGTTCCCACAGTCTGGAAGTGCAGACACACGAAGGGATGGTTAATGGGTCCAGGTGCAGTCGGATGGGAAGAATAACTTCTAATGTTCTGTAGCACAGCAGGATAACTACGGGTGACAGCAATTAACTGACTGTTTCAACATAGAACCAATATGGTTCTATGAGAGAGGCTTTCGACCCTGTTCTTCGGACACAAAGAACACACATACAAAAATGATAAATGTCTGAAATGATAAATATGCCAACTACCTTGATATGACCATTACATGTCAAATACATGTTTGGGATATCACACCATATATGCCATAAATATGTTCAATCGCCATGTGTCAGTTAGAATTTAAAAATACATTTAATGGAAAATTGGTGGAATTAATTTAATCTAACAAGCTCAGTTTAATTTAAGGAAATGAAAGATTTGATCAAGTTACTGAAGTTTCCTGAAAATTGATTTATTTGAAGATTATTGTGACTTTGGATATATAATGAGTGCTTGTTCAACTCTTTGGCACAAGTTGCAAGATATATGAGGGTAAACAAATCAGTTTATAGATAGGTGGGGGAGAGGATAAAACATTTATAACAATAATATTAACAAGATAGAAAGCAGTGTCAAGAAGATGGGCAGAAACTGTGCTGTGAGAATTCGGGCAAGCAGATGCTTCGGACACAGGGCTGCTCGGGGGTCTTCAAGGGGACACGCTGCTGGACTGGAGACACCGTTATGATGCTTCCTACCCTGACCCAGGCAGCCTTGTGGCCTTGGCCCCTGGCTATATCGGACTTGAAGAATGGACATTGGCCCTAAGTTTCCAGGCTTGGGATTTCGGAGCACTGATCAGCATTTGCTGGCCCCTTCAATGCAAGTCTAAAAGCCTCCAGAGCAGTGTAGCGTACAGCTCTGCTAACTGCTCTGAGAGTCACAGAAAGGTGGACTGGGGAAGAGAACAGGCTACAGGGGCACTAGGAAGAGTGGAGAGGAGTGGCCAGGTGGCCGCAGAGGGCTGTTTATATCATTGAAAGCTCTAAAAGGTTTACCATCACTGGAGTGGGGGCTGCTTTCTGATGACCTCTGCTCTGGTTCCAACCCCTCTGTGATCCACAGCAGCTTCCATCTAAGGATATTTTGAGACACCCCAGGCTCCGTGCAATTAACTCTCCCTTTTGGTTTCGGCTGGTTGGACTACAGCTTGGTGCAGAATGTAGGTATGAAGAAATGGGACATGATCAGGATGAGGGATGCTGGGGTGGGTTTCAACCCTGCCTGCCCTCCCCCTCAGCATATCAAACCCAGAAGCTCCTCCATCTCCCCAGATCTAGCCGGCAGCTTGGCATTAGGAACCTCATGGCCAGAGAAAGGCAGTCCTAGTGATTTGTGGGTGTCTGGAAGCTCAATCTTTGCAGACCCGTGGGATAAACCAACTATCCCTGTTTCAGAGAATGACCGTAACAGGAGACTATACCAGAAGTGTCCCACCCCTTGCAACAGAGCCCAGAAGTCTCTGCACACCCGTGTGGCTCTGTGTGTCCACGTGTGGATGGTGAGGAACTCTCTAGTATGTCTGTAAATGTTCCCTCGAGGCATATATCTTGAAATCACGTCAGTGTATGCAAGCACTTCTCTATGAAGAGAAATCATAGAATCATCATTACAAAAAAAAAAGTAGACAGAACCCCCACTTTTTGGTGGCTTTGAGGTCTACAAAAGTGCACATACGGCAACCTCTTTACAAAAACTTAACCCAGCTACTCTAAATCGAATCACACCCTCAATCAAGGCTTGCACTGTGTGGGAGGGCTCCGGGAGCCAAGGGATCTGCGGTGTTTCTCAGCACTGTGGGACTCTGACCTATGGCTGATGGGGCCAGGTGGGGGAAGGGGAAGCCAGGTTTTATGGGGCCCTAAATCATATGCAATTGGAGGAAGAGCTCTCTTTAAGAAAAAATTATATATATATATATATATATATATATATATATATATACACACACATATATATATGATTATTAATATAAAGTTATAGACATAAAATTAGGTCCAGGGCTTTGGAAAAAGCCAGTGCAAGAAAGAGAGCTCGAAGCTTTAGCTTCATTAGCATCACAGGAAATAGACTTGGGGGATGGGGTGAGGGGAGCCTGAACTTCAACTTTTCTTTCCTTTCCTCGGCCCTTGTCCTATACAAATTGAAGCCCAGAACTGCGTCTCCTCAAACACACACTTCCCCCACAGAAGTGGTGCCTGAGCTCCCTTCAGCCTAGAGAGGGTGAGACGCGTGGAAAGCCGGGCCAGGTGGACAGCACGAGCCAGACAACTTGAAGGGAAGAAAAAAGAGCAGCCGCTCTTCCATTCTTGCAATTCCTGTAACCCAGAAGTTCTCAAACTTTCTTATTTTGATCTTTTTGCCTCTCCTTTTCACAGATCGTCTTCAGTTCTGGACCTCCAGCTCACGTAATCCCTTCTTTTGGGGGTAAGAGGGCAGGAAGGAGACTCACCTTTCTTCTTACAGCATAGCTAAGCATGCAAGTTTGAAGTCAGGCTGCCTGGATTCAAAGCTTTGCCATTTGTTAACTTGACCTTGGGAGAGTTATTTTAGCTTGCTCTCTGGCTTTCAGTTTCCTCTTCATAAAACTGAGAGAAAGTTAAACCCTGCCTCATAAGGTTATTATGAAAATAACTCAGGAAAAATGTCTCCCCTAGGAAGCCCTTGTAAGGCAAACTCTTCCTGGGTCACCAGGAGTCTATAGGTCTAGCCAGCAGCTGCTGCTGTAGACTGTAACACTCTGGCCTCCCACACTCATGAGGGCTGTGCCCTCTCCTTTGGAGCAGTCTCTCCCTTCACCCTTCTCTCTGAGGAACTCAAAACATTTCTCAAACAGATGCCTTGCAGCAGCAGATAAGGAACTTGGTGCAATTCTCCGAATTTTACAGTCCAGAGTTATTAAGGGCAGGGCCAAAACCTTCAGGGAAAAGTAAAAGCAGGTCTGCACAGGGAAACCAATAGGCCCCTCAGGACTAGTGCTGGATGGAGGCAGGCTGTATTCCCATGAATACTTTGACTCTACCCAGGGGCTATGAAGGAGGAGGAGTAGGCAGCACATGGTCCAAGGAAAGTCATCTACCCCGGGACCTGCAACAGATATAGTCTGCTTCCTCCTGCTCCAACTCAGTACAAACAGAAGGTTCTGGATTCTCTGCACAAGTACTGGCAGTCAGGGGCTCTGCAGCCCTGTCTATTCCTAGCTCTGCCGCTAGCTAACACTGAGATTCAGTTCTGTCTGTAAAATCCGTGTGTGGTTTTCCTAAACCTCTTCAGAAATTGCTTCATCCCAAAATCACTTGTAGGATATCCCTGAATGTGGTACTTCCTGCCAGCCACAACAGTTTATCTGACCTCCCATCAAGCCCCAGAGAGTTCTGGTCCCTGGGGAGATGCAGGCTGAAAGGGGCATCTGCCGCCATCCCTGGCCATGCACTTGGTGTTTGTGAGTGACTGGGGTAGGTCTGCAGGAGGCAGTAGGAAACCTGCTCGGGTCTCACACATATACACATAAATAAGGGAACTACGATGTTTCAGTCTGAAAAGCAACTTTTCCAGTAATTCTTGTTTTACAAAATAAGCATAGATACCTGCCCATCCCCAGTACAGGAAATCCCAAAGTCTTTCCCTATCTCGTGGGGGAAACAGTGAGGAACTCTGAAACTAAAACAGCAGGAATTTAGATATCTACAAGAAGCCCCCAACTCTCCGAGGTGTGAGATGCTGAAATGAGGACAAGTGTGGCAATACTTTGGTGTCTCTCATTTCCATATGTTCTGCTTAGGAGGATGTGTGGGACATGACCCTCACCTCACCCCACCATGGATTCCTCTCCTGCCTAAGAATTTTAAATTTCTGCATGGGTTGAGCAAGAAAGTACTAAGGAAGACTGACTTGGCAAATCCCATGGGGCCCTGATGAAAGGAACAGGTTTGGTAATGAATGTGTCACAATGTGACCCCAGGCAAGTGACTTGACCACACAAAAATCAAGGGTGATCACATCCTGTCCTGCCACGATCGCTGCCCTTGGAGGTGTCGGGCTTTCTTCCTCCAAGTCTTATCCCAGCCTCGCAGTCCGATGAGGCTCTGGGACCGGGTCGTCGGGCAGCGCTCCCCACCTTCCGCACTGTGCACACCTCTGAGTCTGTAGCCCAGAGCTGGACAAAGGGTGAAGATCCAGACCAAGATGATGACAGCTTTTGCCTTCAGGGCTCCTAGAATTGTGGAGGAAGCTGCCAGCCTCATAGAGATGACAAAAAATACACTGAAATAATACCGAGGGACGCATGGAGAAAAACAACTCTAAGTAAAAATTAACATAGCACAAGCCACCCACTCATTAAAGGATGGCAGATTGTGGCGGTTAATTTTCTGTCAATGTGATTGGATCACAGGACGCCCGGATGCCTGGTAAAGCATTATTTCTGGGTGTGACTGCCAGGGTGCTGCTGGAAGATCAGCGTCGTATTCTGTGGGCTGTGTGGAGCAGACTGCCCTTCCCAATGGGGGTGAGCGCCATTCGATCTCTTGAGAGCCCAGATAGACAAAAGCGTGACTGCTTGAGCTCAAACGTGCATCTTCTCCTGCCCTGTGCCTTCCTGGGTCTCAGACCTGCGCTGGAGTCTACAACATTGGCTCCCAGGTGCTCGGGCCTGTGAACTACACCAGGATTTCCTGGCGTCCAGCTTGCAGTCGAATACTGGGGGACTTCTCAGCCTCCACATTATATAAGTGAATACCTTAAAGATAGATAGATAGATAGATAGATAGATGATAGAGTCATCCAATCGGTCCTATTTCTCCGGAGAATCCTAATAGAAGGATGAACTGGACTAACCAAGGAAAGCGTCTCAGAAAATGTGACTTTTAAGACTGGTAACACACAAATAAGGAGAAAAGAGTCCCTAAGCCAGATGAAATTGATGGAATTGATAGTGCGTTAGGAGGAACACTCTGAGGGCAGGCTCCGATCTGGGGCAGGCACAGGCACAGCTGTCCCTGTGTAGAGCTGCATGAGCTCACAGCATGGGCATCCCAAGCCCTCGGTCTCTCTCCCCTTCCATAGAACAAGGAAGAAAGAAAACTGGCTGGGCCTATGGCACCTTCCAACTCAAGCATTCTACATTGGGCAACTCTAAAAGTGTAGGAAGGAGTCTGAAGGCAAATTGGCCTGAGCAGAGTAGAACTTGAGGCATCCAGTGTGAGAGTAATTCAGGGATGTCAGCTTGAGCTGAGCAAACTCAAGTTGCGTCCCTGACCAAACATCATGTAGGACCTGTCCCTGTACAGCAGTCAAAGAGCAGAAGGTGACCTGCATCTGGGGCAGAGTAAAACCAGCCGGATGCAGCGAAGTAGAATGTCTGTTGAAGGTGGGATGGGCTCTAGAAAAGCACTACAGCTTTGAGATGCACAGCCACCCCTCCAATGACAGACCATTGCCCATAGGCTATTGCGGGACAGAGCAGGACGAGCCTCAGTGCCAGATGTTACTCTATTCTCAAGTTCTGCAGCTGCCTTTTGCATCTGGATCCAGAGAGAAGGAAGCTCCAAAAGGCCCAAGGCAGGTCAGCCAGGACTGCTTTAATTGGCACAGAGAGATGGCAGTAGGGTTTTGGAAACCTTGAGTAATCAGAGCCTCCATCCTGCCCCACAGGATGCCCTCACTGGCCTTTGCCCTGATATTCCCAGTAGTTTTCATCCAACTTTGCAGTTCAAATGGCGGCCCAAGGTAGAAATAGGTGTGGAAAGTGGGGAGCGTAGAAGGATGACAGTTTGACAAAGGGCAGGGCCCTGGTACGGGTCATAAAACATGGTCCAGGGAAATCCCCATACAGAAGCGCCCCAGCTGTTTTCCCCATCACTTTGGGTAACTTTCCATTGCCACACATGCACACCCTGCCCACCCCCTCCCCAGGTCTCTTCTAAGAATCTGTTGCTCAGCTGGTGGCCATCAGGCATGGGAATGGGAAGAAGCCATAAGCCCAGTTCCTGAACTTGAGTGGCTACAAGCTATGTGGAAAGATAAACTTACACTCATGCTTCGAGTAGGGATACCCAATGTGTACACGATTATCAAGGCCAAACTGCAGTGTCAGAGGCTCAGAAGAGGGGTGTCGGTGAGAGCCAGAAGGGGGTTTCTAGGAAGCAAGGAACAGAACCCTGGAGCATGGCATGTGGCAGACCACACAGAGAAACTGGAGTGAGCCACCCCTCGTTGAGTTAAAGTTGTGCCAGGTATCTCCCAGCTGTTGTTTCTTTTTATCCTCCCAACCTAAGTGGTGGTTTCTTTATTTCCATTTGGCAGATGGAGAAATGGAAGGATCTGTGTGAATTTAGACTCAACATGGTGGCCTACGAGAAGTCTCTGCCAGTCACCAAACTAGGCAGGGATAATGAGACAGTAATGGCGATGAAGTAAGATTGGCCTGGCCACGGTGTCCAGGGTGCTGAAGAAAAGAATTGCCCATCGCCCCCTCAGGTACACTAACATTAGCCTTCGCCACAAAGGCTGTTCTTCACAGCTGGCCCCATGCCTACCCATCCTCGCTCGCAGTCCACCGGCACCTGGACTCTCTCCTGTCCACAGGCGCGCTCCTCCCCGAGCCGCCCATCGGAGGGTGGAATGAGCTCCCAGCAACTGTGAGAGAGCTGGGGAGGTGTTATCATCGCCATCACCCGAGCTGTGGCTATGACTAATCTGCCAGTGTTCCAGATGCAGAAAGCATTGATAATTATTCTAATTATTTCTTCCTGCCTTTGTGTTTTTCCTACCTGTGAGATACTAGGTGTGAGGCCGAGGGTGAAAGGGAGGCCCAGCCTTTCTGGAATTGAGAAGTGATGCCATTTCCTCAGCCTCCCCCACCCCGCCTCAAGCCTCATGCTGATTCTATCTGACTCCAAGCTGCACCTTGATGGAGATCTGAGCGGTGCGGGCCAGGGTGAGTCAGGCCAGACGGGGGAATCGGAAGCATCTACCAGAGCGCGACCGCCGGGGCGTTCAGTCGGGGAATCCCTCAAGGGAACCATGGACCTGTGCTGACCAAAGCCGGCTCACAGGAAAACCCTGTCTTGCTACATGACTCCTGATTCATGGCTTTCCCCTGCTGGGGCCTGGCTCACGTGCTGCCTCGAAGCGGCATTGCCAGCTGCCTCGCATTGTCTTAAAACTCCCCCCAAGACGGACAGACTGAAGTGTCAGACACCAGGAAAGTCATCTGTGGAAGATCTGATCAGGATCCAGCTTCTGGTGCCCTCTGAGGAGCCAGGGCCAGTGAAGGGGTGCTCCTCAGTGGTCTGCTAGGATGTCCCCCAGACGCATCCACAAACACAAATCCTTGCAACTCCAATTCACCCTGGAAACCCTTCATCGCACTGTTATGAAAATACGAACCATTCCTGGGGCCAGGAACCAACATTCGTTGGGTACTCTCTGTACTGGGTGTCATGAAGTGCTTTCTTCCAGCTAATGATATGCCACAAGCTTTCCCCACCACTCTGTTAAGGGACAGCAGAATGTGGCCTCCACAGCCACACTGCCGAGGCTGACATCCTTCTTCAGGGATTGAACTGGGCACCTCATCTTTTTGAGCTCATCAACTGTAGTGTGGGCTAGGTAGAAGAACTTACATCACCGTTAGGGTTTTGGTGAGAATTAAAGAAGATAACATACGTATGCCACTTAGGACCATGCCTAAAGCATTTCAAGGGTTGGCTCCTATTTCCATTTTATTACTTATTCTAAGTAATACACAACACTTGTTTCACTCTCAGTCTTAAAAATGGTTCTTACAAGGGGAGGGAATGTGACTGCATCGAACCTCGAAGGGGCAACCAGGACGTCACACTTTCTCTGTTGCCCAATTTGTCCTAGAGCAGCCCTGTTTGAGGTCACCCATCACTGCCAACTAAATGTAGTCTAGTGGGCCGCTGGCGAAGGCCATGCCCAGACTGGGATCGGGGAAGGAGGTCTGAGGGATTCAGAGCTGCCCTCTGGCTGTCAGGAACAGCAAGCAAGCAGTCACTCAGTGAGTGGGCGGCCCCTGAGGGAAAAGCCTTGAATCAGGAGTCACGCAGCAGTTGTTTGATTGTACATGATTTCCTGAGTGACTTTTTATTCTGTTCCCCTGGCTTCCTCAGAAGAAAAGCATCTCATATTCAGCCTTCAGAAGCCACATATTACCAGCATGAGTCAATTCCTGGGACAGGGGCATCTGCCTGTGACTGGCACTGTTCATCTTTCATATTGGGAAGGGTAGGTGACATGATACATCCAAATGGGCTGGGAAGGCCCAGGGCCTGCCCCACCCCCTCCACACATACACCCACAGCCACACACACACACGCAGAGGAATGCTCCAAGTTTACTTAAGTATTACCAGTTAAAACTCCAGGTGTTTTTCCTGGGAGGGCAACATTGGTGCTATAACTTAGTTGTGTATGTGTTCATTTGGCCAGATATCTTTAAGAAAATTGGGTTTTTCAGAAGGGAGACTACTAGTAGACAAGAGGAAGGGAATAAGGGGGAGGGCATGCAAGGGAGAGTAATGGGGGGATGGATAGGATGAAAATAGGTTCTGGAAGTATGAAAAAGTCATGATGAAACTGAATATTCTTTAGAATCAATATGCACTAATAATATTTTTTTTAAGAAAATGGGGGTTTTGTGGGGGAAGAGAAGGACTACCTGATCGGAATGAAGATCTCAGTGAAGACAACCACATGGAGGATTTGAAAGTTAAAGAACTGATGAGGGGGACTGTGGGGCTGGGGCACAGGAAGAGATGGGGCTGGGTGCAGTGTACGTGGCCAAAGTCCAACCCAGGGACCCAGTGGGCACACTCAGGCCTGTCCCGAGAATGAGGAAATCATTTCCACTAACTGGTTCTCCATAGCCAACCCTATGGCTGTCCCTCAAAACAACCTCCATCTTATCAGGCAGAAAGGGGATGAGGTCGCTCTGGCTGACTGGGATCAGGCCAGCAGTGGATGTGACAGTCACTGCTCCTCTTTCACGTCACAGTCAGTGGATGAGACGATTCGTCTACACACAAGGACCACACAAGAGAGAGCAACTCAGCAAAAAGGAATAGAGAGATACCAAATGTCATCTCTCTCTTTTTTTTTTTTTTTTTTCTTTATGTGGGTACCCGGGGTCAAACTCAGGACCTCACGCTTGCCAGGCAGGCGCTTATGCTGCTGAGCCATCTCACCAGCCTTCAAATGTCATCTCTTAAGCCATCCCCCACTCACGTTCTGGAATCTGTGCCTGGAGACACACCCATAGAACAGAGGCTCCCCCTTCTGCTCTGCCTGTGCTGCCTTTGGGCTCAGGCCACGTGCAAAGGGGATCTGGAGGGGCCCAAGTTCAAGCCCCTTTCTGCTCCTCCTCTGCTTCTGCAACAGCTGACGAGGTGCCGTCGGGGAGGGAGAGGGTTGTGGCCAAAAGATGAGGTGTCAGAGGCCAGGGATGAGCTTGTAAAGCCCCAGACACCTGGCAGGGCTCTGAGCCCACGTCAGTCTGTCTCCATCGAAAGGAAAGAAAGCAGTGAGGGTGCCCCAACCAAATCACAGTGGCCAGAGTGGAAAATATAGCTGCGACACAGGCCGTTGGCGCCGGGGAAAATCTGCGATGAACCGCATTGAACCTTGATGGTGTTTATCCCCCATGGTTGCTGACCTTGGGTTTTTTTTTTTTTTTTTTTTTTTTTTTTTTTCCTTTCTCTCTCTTCTCCTATCTGGGAGGCAGTGGGTATTTTTGTTCCTTTGCAGTGGAGGGGACTGCTGGTTGTCTGGCCCTAGGCAGGACACAGCCAAAGCAAGTGACTGAATGTCATGGGGCTGCGGTTTTCTTCTGGAATTTTGAGGTGATGGGACAAAGGGAGAACCACGCTCTTGCGACATTTTTTAGTCTTTTAGAAATTATTGAAGCAACGTTGGTTGTCTCAGTGTAGTGTTACAGGTAAGGGAATGAACCAATTATCAAGAGACCAAAGTTTGAATTCCTGCTCTGTGACTCAAATGAGTATTTTAAAAAGACTCCAGACTTCAGTTTCCTCACCATGGAAAAGAGGAGGATGTTATGGAAATAAACTGGAAAACAAATTCCAGAAGTCCTCCCCACTCTCATAAGCATCTGACTTGGAGCTGAGTACTGACTCAGTACACCCTAGCCATCCTTTCTGTGAACATGAGGAAAAACTCCATCTTGCCATCCCCCAGGGTGGCCGCAGGGACCAATGGCCTAAAACACTGAGGGCCCTTTGCGAACCTGGGAGATCCAGACACATGAAGGGTGTATTAGTTCTGCTTCCCACAGTAAATGCCAACAGAAGCCTTTGATTATCCAGAACTTCAGCCATTCTGTGATGTTAATATTAACCCAATAGTAAACTGGGGTTTTGATGCACTGAAGAAAACTTTCTGAACACCGGGATCCCTAGACACCATGGATCCCTTACTTCAAATGTTCAGGAAAATAATAGGCAAGGGTGGTGCCAGATTGGTTAGTCATTTCTTGAGGCCTTGTCCAAACAACTCCTAGTTCCCTTCCAGCCTGAGAAATTTATTTTGGTCCTTTTTTTTTTTTTTTTTTTTTTTTTTGTTTTCTCATTTAAGGGTTGGACCTTCAAAGTTAAACTAGCCCATGTCCCATCTCCTATCCTTACTGGAATCTGGGGGGTGGCTTCCTGGAGGATGGCTTCAGAGGATATGAGTTCATGGGCGATGTCTTCCAAAGCAATGCATTAGGAGGATGAGTAGACTGGGAAGCAGATGAGGTTTAGATTTAAAGAATGGTTTAGTATTTTCAAAAGGGGAAGTTCACTGTGCAGGTGTAGCTACTCAGAGAAAAGTCTTGCTCTATCTCTCTACTTCCTATTTTGCTCTTTGTATTTCGGGTTCTTCATATAAGAGAAACCAGGCATGGGAGGAGGAGAGATGGGAAGGAGGGGATGGAAAGGGGGATGAAAACAAATTAAGATGTGTTTTGGACATGTACCAACTCCCCCACAAGGAGTGGAATCACTATGTACTGCAAATATGTGCTAATAAAAAAAATTTTAAGTCTTGTTCTAATAAGAAGCTTTGTGGCACAGTTTATTATTAAGATCTAAATTTTAGGGTTAAATCAGGGTTCACATTTCTGCCTCAAACATGTACTAACTGCATGACCTGACTCAAGCCCTAATATATTCTTCTGTAATAATTGGATGAACTCTTGGGGTTCTGCAAAACTTAAAATGAAATAATAAAAATTAAGTGGCCGGCACATAGTAAGAAATCCAAGAGCGATAAAGGCAAACCAACTAAGATGGCTAGTGGTCTGGGCTGACATCAGCAGGGGCTCTAGGCTCGGGTCAAGATGTGTCAGTTCCGTGGCACACGATACATGGTCTCAGAGAGCCGGCCTCAGTTAGTCATAGGAGAGCTCCCAAGAGTCACACGAGCACACACACATGAGCACACACTCACACTCAACAGAGCCGATTGCTTAAGCTCACCATATTCAGTTTTAAGATGAATAAGAGGTCTGCCAACCAATGTGTTTACCCAACCATGTCACAAGGAAGGAAGGCCCATAGGGGGCCCAAGAATCCCAGGCAGAGGGGGATTTTAGAGGGAAGCTGACTGAACATCACTGCTGACCATGGCCGTGAACATGCGGGTGGGAAGGAAAACAGGGCCTGGCAGGGCTGAACCACATGGTGCAGTGGGGGGATGAATGAGGCCCAGGAAAAGTCCTCGTGGCTGGATAGTTTTTGGCATGGCTGGGAAGGAGAAACTCCTGGGTCCTTCTGGAGAAAGCCACAGGGCTCCTTCCTTGCATCCAGGACAAGATCACACAGGGGCTACCTCTTTCATGTGTTCAGCGGCCTCACGTCATACTGACATGTTGGCCCGCCTCTGCGGTCCTCTGAGAGGGAGGAGGATTCGAGGAATGGCTCCATTTCACAAGGTAGAAAATGCTCATGAGGGCAGGAGGATTTTTTTTTTTAAGATGAAATCTCAATGGCTTCAAGTTGTTGAAGAAAGGTGCATGGCAGAGGCGGTGCTGAACTGGAAGGATTCTGTGGATGGAAGGGGAAGGGAAACGTCACGGCAGGTCTTGAGTGGAGAAGGAAAGCACGAGCGAGGGCAGGGCATCTTCTAACCATGGTGTGACCCGCCAGCTTTGGTTAGAGTCCTTGTGCAGAGAATCTGTGGGAAAGAAGGCTGCGAGGCATGTGGAGTGTGAACACCAAGCGAGACGGCTGGGCTCTGTTCTCGAAGTCACTACTGAAGGTCCGTGAGCATAGGGGCCTGGTCATGAACTTCCTACATTAGAAAGACGCCCGTGGCTTGCTGAACTGCAGACATCTAAAATGACTTTAATAACGCACTTTTCCCCCGGTAGCCTGGGGGAGGAGGGGACAATGTGTGTAAAGGGTTAACAAGGCTGACCTCAGAGTGTTAACATCCGTAACTACCAGCTACAGTGTACCTCCACGTGGCCTTTACCTCAGTGAGGGTGAGAAGTCCAGGGTGCCTCGGTGGGGTCAAAGTGAGGAGCCCAGCACCTCTCACATCATTTTCACAGACTTAGCGCTCAGTTACTGTAGCCCCAGCCACTGCGACCCAAGTTTTCCCACCATTGCAGCCTATACGGGAGGGAGCAAGCTCTGGCTTGGTGTGACCTGCAGCACCCAGCCTCTCCTCCCCTGCCGTTTACTCTAAGAACCCTGACTTTCCCTGAAATGAAACAGAGCCCCAGCTGTGGTCATCGTGACCAGAAGCTCCTGCGTCCCCACCACTACACCGTTGGCCTCCACTGAGGGCCCTGTCTGGTTAGTCTCTCCAGCCTCCACCTACTCAGAAAAGACCTGGCCAATGGGGACAGTCTCTCTTTCACCACCTTATCAATCTTCAGATGTTTAAAATCATCTTGGGAGACTCAGAAGGGAAAGCGAAATTGTGGTGGTATCAACAGTCATAGCTGTTCTGATAGCAGAGGCCGCAGCAGCTGTCGCAGTCACAGTGCAGTTACAGTGGTTATGGTGTAAGCAATGGGCCACCAAGCAATTAGGCACAGAGTACAGGATATGTGCCCAGCACTGTGATGAGCATTTACCCCATTCTTTTCCCATCACCAGATGGGTATTATTGATTTTTCCATCTTACAGATATGATAGGGTTTCCTTAGAGGAGGTGTATTTGAAGCTCTGGTTCCCAATGGCAGAGCTAAGGGGAGCCCAGCTTGCCCAGGCACCCCCTAAGGGTGCCCTATTATCCCTCTCCTTCCGCTTCCCCAGCCCCAAGCCCCTGCCACCACCACTCCCTCACACACGACTTACGGCTTACAACCCTTTGACCAGATTTATGCACCTCAACACAGGCATCTTTCAGCTTTTGCACAGGTGTTTGTGAGTCACTCTTTCAGGACCTGGGACAATATCTTCAAGAAAACTCCTTTTATAAATGTTGATTTATTCTCAGTCTACAATGCAATTAGGTTGTACTATAAATACTCCCAACCTCAGTTTGGGCTCCTGGGAGCTGAGTCCTATGAGATTTACAAAGGAGACTTTCTCTTTCCTGCTAAATTTATGACCAGACTTAAGCAATACCTGAATAGACAAAATTGTCTTGGGTCATCTCCTATCATACTGTACTCCCTCTCCCTGTGACCCATCCTTCCCTGGCAGGTCCCTCTTCCCTTCCTCTCCGAGGGCCTCTAGGCCCTTCATTGAAACCTCCGTCTTTGCTGTCCTTAACCAAATGGTCTCAGGCGAGCTACTCTCCCTACTCACCCCAGCTCATCCCCCAATCCTGTGTGGAACCCAGCCTCTGGGGTCAGCGTATCAAAGGGTTCCTGCTTCTCCTTCCCTGGTTCTTCCTCACCTCTGCATTTGTCCCTCTGGCTCTTTGGAAGTTACTGATCATTTCATAAACAATTTTCCAGCAGTAGAGGTTAAGAAGACCTAATGGTTGCGCCTCAGGTAAACAGATGCTTCTAAATTAGAGATGGCCAGCGTACTCTTTGGCTCCACCCCTGTGGATCTGTTCTGCAGGCCCTCAGCTCAACTCCTCCCTGGACTTTTAACACGGAGCTGTGAATCTGCTGCTTCAGAGCCTGTGAGATGGGAGTGTTTTTCACAGAGGTCAATATTCTGTTTCCAGCCCTGGGCATTCTTCACTGCCTGCTCTCCTGTTCCCCAGGGGACACACTGGAGAGGCTGAGGGACTTTAATTCCTCACAGCCTACAGCCTTGGACAGCACCCCAGGATTGAAACAGCACCTAAACTGGCCTCCTTGTGCTCTGTCAGAGGAATCCAGCTCCCAAAGACAAATCATCATATCAGTCCAATGTCAGGAGCCCACCGCACCCAGAAGCTTCCTCCTTGGCACCAGCCTGCCCTGCAGCAGGCATCAAAATGGCTCCGACATCTTAGGGCACATTTTAGGTAGATCATTTCTCAAGAATGTGAAGAAGTGAAGAAGGCCCTCCCAAACAAAGTACACAGTGCTCTCTAGGGTTTTCCAGTAATACTCTTTCCTCGCTGACACAATCAGTGTGGGAAATCCACTTCCGGAAGGTGGTCACCCCTCCCTCCCACACCCACAGCCACGCTCTTGAGGAAAAGGCAGCATCATGTCCTCCTACCGCATGGAGGCCCCTCTGGTTTCCACTGCTCTCAGCACGCTTGACTCACAACGAAACTGCAACCTCAAAGCACTGGGGGCCAGGATGGCGAGAAGGAAATACAGGTGAACACACGCAAAAGCTGCCCAAGGGAAAGGTTTTGTTTCTCTTACAGAATGGCACTTCCAGTGCTGCGCAGGAGCAATGAACTGGAAGAGACCCAAGTGGACCTTGTCTCATGCTGACCTAGGGGTTTCAGCAAGGAGGGAAATTATGCATCAAACCAAATGTGCCAACTAACTCCTACCAAGGGCAGTACGGGGCGAGGGAGGAGGACATCACACAATTCTAGATTTGAAAAGTATATTAGAAAGTCTACTCTGACAAGCCTCCAACTTAGAAATGCAGAAAATAAGGCCAGGAATAAGAAGGAACTTGTCTGGGGTCTCCTGGTACAAGAATCAAGGTTGGAAGCTAAGTCCTAAATGCCTGAGCCAGAGCTATTCTGCTATGGCACTGACTTCTCTGTCCCCCTGTAGTGTCCTCAGAATATTGGGGTGGGAGCCTGCTCTGTTCCAAGTCTTCAAGTTCACAGACAGATAAATCTAGCTCTCACAGCAGAGCATTTTGACCAACCAAAGAACACCCTCACCACATCTCAGAGGTACCAGCTGCTTGCTGGGTGCCAGGAGCTCAGCTGAACAGTGCACACGCACTGTTTCAGGCTGTCCTTGCGCAACACAACAGCTCTGTGATTCCCTCTGATTGCATGGACACTATAGCAGGGAAGGCCCCGTAACTTGTTCAACTTGCGCAGATGGTAAGGAGCAGAGCTGGGGTACAAATTCATTGATTCCAGGGCCCATCCACTTGACCACCCCAGCGTGCTCCAGTGACAAATCCAAAGATGGGGAGCATCTTATGGCCCCCAGTAACAGAACACTGGATCCAGGGCAGGGTTGGGGAGAGCAAAGTGGGGAAGGTAGATCTAGTCAATGACATCTGCCACACGGCACTTGGCCGCTTTTTCATCAAACCAATCAGACGACTACTTCCCAACCTCTGGCTGAGGCTCCTGACCTCAGGATGCCTGCCAAGAATGATCTAGGGCTACCTAAAAGCTGAAGCACAGATTCCCTTTAATAATTTGAAAGAGTAGCATTTCTTAAAAACCACAGAAACGATCATCAAGAGAAGTATCAGAATCTTAGTGGGCTTCCTTGAATTCATTGAACAATTTTCTGGTGTATTTTGAACATTGGAAGGCTGCCCCTCAGAATCAGAGGAAGAGGAAAAGAAGAGGGTTGAATAAAAAGTGGAAGAAGAGAGAGAGCCTCAGATCAGCCTGCAGCGGAGTCCGGCAGTCACTCTGTGCCCTCCCATCCATGCCTACCCTGAGAACCCGGCCCTGGGGAAGGGGTTTACAGTAATAGGTAGAGCACTGCAAGTCACCCCAAAACTCCCATGGGTTCTGACTTGAAACCACAAAGCCCGTGAGGGAGGCACTTTGGCTTCCATGACATACCATGTGCTCACAAGGACTGCTGAATGGGAGCGCCACACTGGCCATCCAGAAACTCTGAACAGAGCCATGGGCTTCTCCCTCATCCACCAAGGCCAGGTGCCCGGAGGAGCTCCCCTACCCCTTTTTCTGAGGCCACACCGGGATTATTCTTTTGTCATTCATCCTCACCAGAGATTTTTGTGAAAACCTTAAGGAGGTTCTCAAAGGGCAGCCGTCTCTTTTCCCAACACTGTGCCTCTCTGCAAGTCTGGCTTTTCTTCAAGCGCTCCAAGCAAAGCAACGTTTAGCAGCAGACTGAATGTAGGAGTAGATGTGAGAATCCAGCTTCTATCAAACCAGGCAAGAGATCGGAAAACGAATGTAAAACATTGCCACTCTTCTCAATACAAGTGCTTCGGCTTGGAAAATAGTGATGTCTCATTTGAAAATATATTTTGTATGTTACTAAGAAATGGGTTTATTATTGTTTATGACTTTAAAATGTTGTCATAAGTAGGTGTTGTTAAATGTCTCAGTTTTCGTTTCCAATATGATAAATATTGACCGGTGCAAACCACCTAAGTAAAAGCTCTTTGAGAGATCTTTAATAATTGTTAAGAGTGTGAGAGGATCCTGCATCCCAATGGTTTGTGCGCAGCGGCCTTAGGGACCTAGCTCAATTCTGGGCACAGCTGCGCATGCCCACTCCCTTCACCTGCTCCCTTGTGTTGAGACCTGGGATGGGCACATGTAAATGACACAGTGACAGTAGCAGCAGAGGCATGGGTCTGGATGGGAGCAGCACTCAGATGTAATACAGTTGTTCACCCAAAGCACACCAAACATACATGGAGTGCGGCCAAGGTCAAAGACAAGTGGGATGGTGTTGAAAATTTAGAGGCCCTGGTATGTTTGAGAGATAAAGATCACAACGGGCAAGGTGGAGGGAAGCACTTAGCTCTGTGTTTCTCAGGTTCTGGAGGGGGCTGGAGCCATCGGGGTCCTGTAGGGAGCCTTCTTACAGGGAGAAGTCTCACCGAACTGTGCTTTGAACACAACTGCAGAAAGGTATCAAGGTCAAATTACAGTAAAAACATTTTTCTGTCTGGAAATATTCTAAAGCTTGACTATTTCCTTTAGACAAAAATATTGAAGCAGCCCTCACCCCCAACCCAGTTCCTAAACATAAGGCCAAGCACCCTGAGCCATAATCGAGTCATAATCGTCTGGTGGAAGGAAACGAGTTCACAAACTTTCGACTTCTCCTCACCACTGCAAGCCCAAGTGCTGCATGCATCACAGACAACTCCCCACCCCACCCCAGCTTTTTGTGCAGCCTCAAATATTCAGACCAACTTGATACTTTCAAAGTCAAGGAATTAAATGCAGATTTGAGAAAGAAGATTGGTTCAGATCCCACGTCTGCTGTTAGGACCTGGGAAAGTCATTTTCTTCCCCAGGCTTTTGTTTATGCACCTGTAAAATAGGAGTATGGACTGCATCATGTCTAAAGCCCCTCCTCTGGCACCCTAGAAATAAGACATTTTTTTAATTCCACCAATCATAGGGATTTCACATCTGAGTGGGCAAGCATTAATTAGTAACCAGATCAATTTTTTTAAAAATAGAAAAGCTATCATGGGAATAGGCATATGGTTTATGAAGTTAGCTGTTTCCCTCCAAAAATTCATCCTCTACTTTACATGAGGTGGGAGACCAACAGACTTGGGGCTACAGTCAGTTTAGGACATACATCTAACTCATTCAGTCGGCTGACAAATATTTAGTGAAAAGCTTGGATGTGCCCGGAACTGCGCTATGTGATAAGCAAACAGTGATAATCCAGACCAGATTTGGGTCTGCCCTTGTGCTGGTTGTAGTAATTGGAGAGACAGAAAATAATCAAATGATCAAATGGCCACATGTGCAATTGCAAACTGACATAAGTACCATATAAGAAAGAAACAAGGGCCACACATCTATAATCTAAGCACTCTGGGAGGCTGAGGCAGGAGGATCACAAATTCATACCCAGCCTGGACAACACAGTAACTTATTGAGACCCTGTCTGAAAATAAAAAGGGGTGGGGGTATAGATCAGAGCAAAGGCCTGGGTTTAATCCCCAGAACCACAAGAAAGAGAGAAAGGAGGAAGGGAGGGAGGGAGAGAAGAAGGGAGGGGAAAAAGAAAAGATAGAGGAAGGAAGAAGGAAGGAAGGAAGGAAGAGGAAGGGAGGCAGAAGGGAAACAAACAAGGTTATCTGAAATGATATGTCCAGAAGGCCTGACCTGGACTGAGGAATCAGTAAAAATTCATCTGAGGAAGTAGCATCTGAGCTGAAAGCCAAAAGGCAACGAGAGGGAGTGAGCAAGAAGGGAGAATGATGTGTACAAAGGCCCTGTGGTAGTAGAGAAAAAGCATGAATAATTTGAAGAAAAGAAACAAAACCATGAGGCTACATTACAAAGGGAAATGAAGAGGACTGGGAGTTGAAGCAGAAGCAACTGGCAGGGTCCGATGATAAAAGGCATCCTAAACAGCATTAAGAAGGAAATTGGGAAGCCATTGAAAGGCTTAAGCAGAAGGACAGGGGTAGCCAGAGTGGTGTTCAGAGGTGGTCACTCTGACTGCAGTGTGGAGGACAGATTTGAGAAGGAAGATTGGGTTCCAATTCCACTTCTGCTGTTAAGACCTGGGAACAGATTCTAGAAGACCGACTGATATTGTTTTAGGCCACAGGAGATAAGACAGAAGTCTGAAGCAGTCATTGCTGGTGAAGACAGAAATTGAGAGCAGTGGGTACACTGAAGAAACATTTGTGAAGAAAAAGCTGGGGGATCTGGTAATAGATTTGACATAGATTGGCAGAGAGAACCAACCAATTATTTCTAGAGTTAGACGACAGTCCCATTTCCTGAACTGGGGAGCACCAGATGAAGGGGAGACCAAGCAGAGATGATGATGACTTCAGTCTCAGATTCAAAGTCACCGAGGTAAATCAGGGGCTCAGTGTAAAGTGAAGATGGTGGGGGGCACTTCGGCCAACAATTATTAAGAATTTCAAGACAGGTAGAGCAGAGCAAGGGCAGGGCCTTTCTAATCACAGGACCCCGTGTGACTGCAAAGGTCCCTGGTCCATGAGGCCAGCCCTGCTGGAGTATGTTTCAAGTTCCAGCCACCCTGAGATTTGAGCGAACTGGGTCCCAGCAGGGGAAGACTTCCGCTGCAGTTAGAAGGGTTCATTGGCACCACAGGCTCCGGTGCCCGGAGTCATTCCATGTGGCCATGGAGACAGCAAAAACAGCTGTATCTGCTGGGTGGCCAGTGATAATACCTCGTGTCCTGGGCCCTGAGAAGCTAAATTCCTCATACAAGAAGTTACAGGGCACAGTGTTCGTCCCCGGAGGAAAATCCAAATTGCTTGATTTGGTGCCACAGTTGCACAAAGGGGAATTTCCGCATTGGCTGTCGGAAGATCAGCCCTTCCGCTGTGGTTTGCAGCGTCTGACAGCCACCATCCTTGGAAGGGCACTCCATCCAGTTTGCACAACCCTTGCTTGATTTGGCCTAGGGGTAGCTCCAACTCAGGCTCCTCTCAAACTTCTGACCCACCACGCCTTTCTGAAGTGCCCCAGCCACCAGGCCAAAGCCACAGGAGCCCAGAGGAGGACACTGCCCTACGTCCCCTATCCCCAGGCCCTCACCCAGCCACACTTCCTGTATGTGGTGTCCATGGGGTCTGTTGTAGCAAAACCCCCAAGAAAGCCAGGGAGCTAAGGAAGGTTATTCAAGGGAAAACTAGAAATTTCAAGCTAGCTAAACTATTTTACATGCTAAATGTCCTGGATAAGAAGAAATGAAACTCCCATTATCAGGCTTTTAAAAAAAAAAAACTACTAATGGCAAAAGGAGCTGAGCCTCCAAAAGATTCTGTATCAGCACAGCTGTCTCCCTTTCCCCAGGTGCACACAATCCCACAATCCCACCTTCTCTGCCTGCATCCCTGGCCTGCCTGCTCCCTGCATGGACCCCATTACTGGGCAAGCTGAACCCAGAGTCCTGCAAGCCTGGATTCCTTAGTCATCACTTTACAGCTCCAGTGTCGCCCCACAGGGCTCCCAGCCTGTTCCCCACTCTGGGGACCAAGATGCAGAACTGCATCAAGGCTCAGGACAACAATACCAAGAGGGCTGCCATTTTGCCAGGCACAAAGGAGGATTCCTTGTAAGATCTTGTGCACTATAGATATGATCCTCTAAAATCCATTCCTACAGTCCATACACACACACACACACACACACACACACACACAAACACGTTTTAGCTGCCCGATTCCTTTGCAGCTAAAATGGTGAAAATTATTGGGTGGAGCCTCCTGACAGATTATTAGGATTTTCCTGGGCTGATGTGCCTTTGGACTTGGACCTCACCACCTCCCTTCTCTCTGACATCTTGGAAAGAAGGCTAAGGGAACAAGAAGGAAGAAAACACAGGTCCTGGATAACATATGCGTATGATACCAGCCCTAGACTGCCAGCTTCCAGACTTCTCTCCTTTTTTAAAACCGTGCTTAGTAAGATTTTCCTTCATTTGCAGCTGAAGTCAGATATCAGGGAATATTTTGGAATAGGGACAGAAGAAGAGCTTCCTCTCTCATAACCTTCTTCTGATTTCCCAATGTGTTTCCACTGGAACATTTCATTAATATTCAATTTAATAAGCATTTGCTAGACACTCACTAGGCATCTGGACTGGAGTTCGAACTGGACTCAAGCCATTCGATCTCAAGGAATCATGATCTGATGAGCAGCGACTGTGTCCTCTTGAACTCAGGAACAAATGGCACCAGAGGAACACCCCATCCTTCCACAGGTGCCTGTCCCTCACTTCCTTCCCTACATAGCTCCTCCCTTCTTCTGCCACCCGAACTCAAACCCCTAACACGCAATTGTTGGCACGTACGTCTCTCGGATGTGGCCTACAGGCTTAGGACTTTTCCCAGTGCATCCCGGAGGACTTTTCAGATGAGCAGATTTGCTCGCAGCCTTGAGTTACAGGGGTCATCCGTGTTAGCACACAGCCTTAGAACGCACAAGTTACCTGTCTCTCCTGTTTTATAGAAGCACACGGTCTTCACTTCTCTTGAGTGCGTGTACCTAGCTCTTGGTGTCAACACTAGGAGATATGTTATAGGGGAGATAGTATCTCCACTGGTTAAATAAGGACTCGCATCAAGGGACTTTCCTGGGGATATGTCTGACCATTTAGATTATGAAATTCTAAGATGATAATAGATGAAGGGTTCAAGTCAGTGGGTGAAAGGATCAACTATTTGCAAATGGCTGGAGAAAACTGTCTGGATAAACGGCCGGAGATAATCTTCTGGAAAATTAAGAGGTCAGATCCTAAACTTAACCCTATTTAAATGAGTTATGGCTTAAAGACATATAGAAATTGCTTTTACTCCCTTCTCCCTGCCATTGTGTATGTAAAACTGTGTGTGTTTACATACATACATCGAGTTATAAGAAGGAAATGTAAGAAGTGCTGCCTGTCTCCCTGAGTGAGGTTCTCTCTGCTCCTCTGAGCACTTGCCCGTGCCCAGCACCAGCCTCTGTGATGGTTCAGTCCGCAGCCCTAGTCCAGGCTCACAGAGCATTCTGTTATGCAAATGCTAAATACAGCTGGCATCTCTTGTGGGTCAGACTCAGGGCTGGCTGCCAGGTACTCAAGGATTAATAAAACAACATCCTGCTCATAGCTGGTTGGGCAAGTCAAGGAGTTCACATGGATGACAGTGAAGTAGGGCTGTAGATTTCACAGTGGGGTGAGCACAGGACATCACAGGGAACCCATGGAGAGGACCCATCTGCCTGGATGAGGAAGGACCTCACAGCCTCACCTGGGATTCAGAGCCCAGCCTGATGATCTGCAGGGCTGCATCTATCCTGCAACACCCAGCTCCTGCCAGGTACAGCTGACACAGCCCAGGAAAGCCAGGAGCCGAGGGGGAAGGAGAAAGACAGAAGCGGTGGAAACCCCAGCCATGGGGTTATTTCTGGTTGCTGGCTACAGAATTCAGCCAGCATGAATCTGGCAGGTACAGCAATTCTGGTTTTAGCTCCATTCCAGTTTCTGGAAGGCTCTTTTCCCCTTGACAACTGTTTTGCACCAACACTACGCAAAGCATCGGGAGGAGAGGCCACAGTCCCCAGTTCCTACCCACGATCTCACCACAGCAGGTGAGTTCACAGATGGGCCTTGACCCTCTTACCTTTCCCTCCTGCTCACTCCAGACTGGCTGGACCCAGGATGTCACTCCCCACCCTTGCTTGGCCTCCAATGGCAGGCTCAGTGCCAGCAGAGATGCCCAGTGCCACGCAGGAAGGTGAGGAAATCACAGACACTGTGGGCTGCACTCCCCCTGGGTGCACTTGCTACTTAAGCACAGAGCCCCCTGGAAGGCAAGGAGACAGGTACCATTGCCCCCTTGGGTCACATGGAAAACAGATGCAGGGAGGACAAGTGACTTGCCCTGTGTACAAAGTGGCAAAGCCAGGGCAGAGTCCCAGCGACTCTCTAAACTGGGTGGTGGGAGAAGCCCCTGTGGCAGCAGCAGGGAAGGGAGCTCGGCACAATCAAAGAGCCCCAGAAACTTTCTCGATATCTGCACAAGTCCTGAGCTCCCAGTCCCAGTGCTCCCTAACTGAAGGTAGAGTGACACCACCCCGACCCCACCTGGAGGCCCACGGGGAACACGCACGCACACATGCAAACCTGAGGCTTCATTGCGAGGGCTTCTTTGGGAAGAGGAGAGGGACAGAGAAGAGAAAAGAAAAGGCCCTTCCATCCAGCCTTTGGGGAATCCTGGCTGGATTTCCTTATCATCTCTACTTCATCCTCCTCAACTCTCAAGCTGTAGGCTCCAGCCATAGAAGCTGAAGAAACCCAAAGTCCCGTTTCATTTGCCCACTGGGACTGTGATGAGCAGGGCACCGCCCTCACTCGGCAGCCAGATGACATAACATCTGTGAGCCTTGGTTCACTCCCTACAAAGTGGAGTTGCTACTTCTCAGCTGCCCAGGCTGGGACAGCAGAGGAGGTGGAAGCTTGAACCTGGGAACTGCAATGAGGCCAGGGCCCTAAAAGGAGCTGGAGCCCATCTCTGACCCTGCCTGTTCTGTAGGGAGCCAGTCTCTTCAAGGGACAGTCCTGGAACATAAAATGAAAGAACTAGAATGGAGCCTTGAGGATATTTAACCCACCCTTCATTTCACCTTGCGGAAACTGAGTCCCAAGGTGCTAAGGTGACTTTCCAAGTCAGCAATGAGAAGTCTTGGGTACTCAACACAGGTTGAGGGGAGACCTAATGATTTCTCAGTCCTAGCACATCCTGGGATGGCCAGTTTGTCCACGTCACTGTGACCTAGGAGCACGCGAATGGAACTTACAGCTGCGGGCCTCTGCGCACAGGCAGCTGTTCTCCCCCAGGAAATCAACTTTTTTTTTTAATTGAGAAGCTGAAAAAGTTATTCAAAAAAAGAGAGAGGTATAACCCATTCTAAAAATAGCTATAATAATGCAGAAGTTCATTTTTTAGTCCTTTTGCTTACGATGCAAAAATTTTAAAATTTAAGTTCAACGAATGCAAAATTGGAAAGGTCTAGGGAAGGGAGGGGCTTGAGTCAAAAAAAAAAAAACAACCTTGCCAGGAAATCTGAGTCTGTGGCTTCATCAATGGGGAGGCCTCACTGAGCCACAATATAAAAGGGGGACACAAAAGGGAAGGGCTATACATCAGGGGCTTGCTCTTGCAAAACCAAACCACAAGGCAGCCTCACAGAAGGAGGCAGAGTTCCGCCATGCCCAGCTCAGCGCTGCTATGTTGCCTGGTCTTCCTGGCTGGGGTCGGGGCCGGCCAACGCACAGACACCCAGTCCGAGGGCAGCTGTGCCCACTTCCCAGCTGGCCTGCCCCATATGCTCCGAGAGCTCCGAGCTGCCTTTGGCAGGGTGAAGACTTTCTTTGTGAGTATCGTGCCCTCCTGCCCTTTCTTCCTTCCCGGGACTGCCTGAACTAGGCATTCTGCTGAAGCTGTAAGACTGTCTCTTCTTCCTCCTCCTCTTCCTCTTGCCCCTCAATCCCCAGCACCCATTCCCCTCAGATTTAAATTCTTAAGAGAGGCCCAGATCAAGACACAAGTTTAGTGAATTAAGCTAAGCCGAGATTATGTAGCCAACGTGCAGGAAAACTGCCTACAAGGTAAATGCACTGTCTCACCTATGCTCAGAAACTTTCTAGAAGATTCCTGGGAGCTCGATACTTTATTGGCTGAGAGAAATGAAAACAGGTCTGATTGGAGGGGAAGATGCTCCCCTTTATCCTGTGGAAGGAAAACATGCAATGCCTCTTCTTGGAGAGTCTCCAGACCAGAAATACTGAGGTTTAGGGCAACACCGTGCATAGGAGAAACTGGCTTTCTGAGGAGTTTCCATCCCCAGAGCACTCTTAGTGCTGGAGATGGAGGTCCACAGCAGGCAAAATGCAAAGCAGAGAGCAGGCCATGGAAAGGGGCTTAAGGACTGGCGAGCTGGCATGGGTGGCTCCTTCTAGCCTGAAGTGGCTTTGCGGGAAGAAGACCGGGACTGAGTCAGGCTTCTGCCTTCCCATCCAAATTGGCCAGATTTCTTAAATAACTTGGTCCCGAGCAGTGGACCTGATTTAACTACTGATTGCAGCACACTGCATCCTCTTAAAACTCTCCTTTCAACTCCCGGGCCAGGGCAACATGGATTACAAATCAAAAAGTATACATAAAAGGGCATCAGAAATACGCGCGCTTCAGGGATTTCCCCCAAGCCTCCAGTTCACTTGCCTTTTGTTCTTGCAGCAAATGCAGGATCAGCTGGACAACGTGCTGTTAAACGAATCATTGCTGGAGGACTTTAAGGTGAGGCTGGGCGGTGGGTGGCGGAATGTGCAGCGTGACTAGGGGAAGGGAGGCTGCTTCTGACGGCGGGAGCTGGGTCTGCTTCCTTCGCTTTGAAAAGGAGAAGTGGGAATGGGAAGGCCTTAACTCAGCACATTGCCTGCAGCCAGGGGTTACAGAGGGCTCAGTCCTTGGGGAAGCAGCTGGCTAAGAAGGGTCCCTGGGGACAAGCTGTCCCCTGGCACTGTAGCAGCTCTTCCTCACCAGCACTATCCCTCTGCCCCTTTGGCTCCTGTCCTCAGGGTTACCTGGGTTGCCAAGCCTTGTCAGAGATGATCCAGTTTTACCTGGTGGAGGTGATGCCCAAGGCGGAGAACCATGACCCAGACATCAAGGAGCATGTGAACTCCCTGGGTGAAAAGCTGAAGACCCTCAGGCTGCAGCTGCGGCGCTGTGTGAGTAGCAGACCAGGTCTTTCCCTTGCTGTTCCCAGCATCCCCTCTCCCATGCCCAGCAGGGCCAGGCTAAGCAAAGACACATGCAGACCGAGGCCATCAGGGCTGTCTGTGAATTCAGAAGGGTGCTGGAGTCAAATCTCTTGCTCATTTCTCTCTAAGCAGGGGTGGGGGTGGCTGCTAGGCATTTACATGTGAAGATTTGCACGCAGCTTTCCTGTTATTTGTGAGTCATTTGTGGGTTATTAACTACTCCCCTCTCTCTTTGCGAAAGGGGCCCAGAGCGCCCTTGCCTCTGGACCCAGGCCCAGGGCTAGGAGCTGAGGCTCCCAGGCAGAGGAGGGGACACCACTTACCTCTTCTCACTTTTTGGAAAGCAACACCATGAGGGAGAACACCCAGCTGACGTGACTGTCCCTGGGTTCTCAGAAGGACCAGGGTCTCTTGTACCCAGGGTATGTCCATGAATAACTGCCCCAGGTGATTTACTTCTCAATCTGAGGTGATGCTTTGCCACTGACAGGTCGCTTCTGCTCTCACTGACACTGGAAAGTCAGTTGGCGTCTGCTTCTAGAACAGGGCTATGCATAAGGTTTGGTCCCCTAGCTGCAACTGTGCCTCCATTCCCCGGATGCTTAAAAATGGTCCTTGGAGATAAAAGGAGAGAGGAGACAAAGAGGCAGGAAAAGGACAGAAGGGATTCTGGGAGAGGGAGCCCAGAGCTAGGTTCTCATCCAAGCCTCGCCAGCTCCCTGAGTGGCACCAAGAGAAAGACATTTCATGTCCCTGACTATTTCCTCTGTCATCTGGGTAGCGATGAGGATCTGGCTGGACTTGGTTCTCCCTGGGAGAAGTGGGGGTAGGCGTTCTGAATGAATCTGGCCCCGCTTCATGCTACCAGCTTGTTCCCCAAGTGTCATGGAAAGGAGAGCCAGGAGCCAGGGCCATTAACACTTTCTCTTCTCTTGTGCAGCATCGATTTCTTCCCTGTGAAAATAAGAGCAAGGCAGTGGAACAGGTGAAGAAGGCGTTTAGTAAGGTAAGTGGCAGAGTCTTGGCCCACTCCCCCAAAGGCAGAGAGGGACAGGTGCTCAGCAGGCCTGTCCTGCACTGAGAGGGAGTGTGAGAACCTGAGAAATGTGCGACCCCCTCAGCCAATGAGGAGCTGCTGCCTCAGTTCTACTTGCTTTCTGTGAAGTGTCTGGGGTTTCTAAATGACTGCTCCTCGCCTTTGCAGGCTTTCGGCTTGGGCCAGCTAGCCAGCCTAAGAACAGTGAGCAGGGCACTGGGGAGAGTGACAAAGGAAACAGAAAGTACAGAAAGTGCTTGCTGGGAGTCCAGGCTGAACCCACACGTGCAGGAAGCTGACACGTGCATGTGCACACAGACCGGTCTGAGGTTCTGTCTGCGCTCCCCCAAACTCCGAGTGATCAGGAAGCAGAATTCTCACTTACCTAGAGTTAGTTGAGGTTCGTTTTCCATCTGCCCCTCGCACCTCCAACGGTACCTGAGAATACCAACTCCCAAAGCAAATGGGGTTTCACACTTCCAACTGCCTGCAAGCCTCTTACACCTAATTTCCCGGAAGCCTTGTGGCTTATGTCCTTTTCATGGGTCAGGGACAGACACTGGGCAGGCTCCAACGTCATGAGGCAGGAATCCCCTGACAGTGGGCCGGAGTGGCAGGCAGGGTCTGCTCAGACTGTTGGGAGAGTGTAAACATAAAAGTTTCCTTGTCTTGCTTTCAAACTGCTTCCTCCAATATCTTTTCATCAAATTCTGCATAAGCACCAAGTGAACACACAACCTTTAAAAATGTTGAAATGGCACATTTAGAAGGTGATAGCATACAGACTGAATGCTCCTCCTTCTACCCGCTCGTTGTGCTTAAAGCTGTGGGGAGCTGAAGGTCAAGGCACACCCTTTGGTGTATCCTTGGGTTGCCACGATTTACTTCCCAACATCAGGGAGCAAGAACAGTCCCTTGGTCCTCTGATAGAGTTCCAACCACATATTTCTAATTTCCCTACACAGCTCCAAGAGAAAGGCATCTACAAAGCCATGAGTGAGTTTGACATTTTCATCAACTACATAGAAGCCTACATGACAATGAAGATAACAGACTAAAACTCCGAGGATGGCAACTCTATTGGACTCCCGGTCATAAATTGGAGATCTCCAAAATCCGATCCAGGATTCTGAGCTACCTGAACTAGCTCCTGGGAAAACCCATTGTACCTCTCTCCTAGAATATTTATTACTCGTTCCTATTTATTTACTGAGCTTCTCTGTGAACTATTTAGAAAGAAGCCCAATATTATAATTTTTTCAGTATTTATTATTTTCACCTGTTTTAAGCTGTTTCCATAGGGTAACACACTATGGTACTTGAGTGTTTTAAGAGAAATTTTAATTTATATCAGGGAAAATAATCTTCCTTGGGGAGCCAGCTAAAGCTTCCATTCCAAGCAGTACCACACTTTCTAGCTGGTGAGCTATTTGCCATGACCACCCTCTAATTTCTCTTGTGTCTGGACGTGGAGCTCCTGGAACACTGCAGACTCTCTCCCTCTTAGGAAGAGAAACCTGAGAGCTCCTTTGATGATTAACTTTCCAGCAGCTCAGAGGGATTCCCCTGACCTTGTCCTCCAACCACTTCATTCTTAAAAGCTGTGGCTCGAGTGTTACTTATAATAGCCTAAAGTTGGTTCTAATAGAACTCAGTTTTAACAAGAAGTAATTCAATTCCTCTGGGAATGTTATATTATTTGTCTGTCTTCATAGCAGATTTTAATTTTGAAAAAATAAATGGACTTTTATTCCAATCATGTTGTGTGTCATTTGACTCCCATCTGACTAGAAGTTCCCCTCAAAGCTTCCAGGAGATAGAAGAGATTGGGAAAATGTATTCTGCATTCCAAAGAAAGGAAGCCAGGGCCTCTCCAGGAGACAGGGGGGGCTCCAAATCTGCTCAGGATTCTCATTTCCAAAGCCAACAGCAAACACCACCATGGTTTCCCCGCAACCCCATCCTTTAAGATGCAACCCTAATTCCTTAAAGTTCATGCTGACCTTTTATTTTCTAGGCAGCTAAGTTGCCCAGGATAGGCTCAAACTTGTGATCCTCCTGCCTCAACCTCTCAGAGTGCTGGGATTGTAGGTGTGTGCCCCTACTCCTGGCTGATCGTGTTGACTTTTAAGGTTACAAAAGGTGATTCTGTACATACGAAAATCAGAAAGCTAGGGAATGGATGTGTTTTACTGTTTGTTTGTTTGTTGGGGGGGTCATTTGTTTGTTTTTGCTTCTTTAAGCTCAAAAGATCCAGAGCATGAATATGGGCTTGCCTGGGTTATCCTGGTGATTAAGAGAAAGGGCTAGCATGGCTTCCCGGTGCTAGGAGAAGGTCCCACTGAACAAAGATAGTTGCTACTGGTGATCACAACCAGAATCTCCTACCGAGTCCTCACTGAGCTGAGATCAGAGGCAAAAGGGCTAGATCCAAGAGAACAGAATATAGACAAATTGGTCCATTCAATAGGATACTCAAAGACTTGAGCAGCCACTCTTTTTGTCCCCTCCCTGAGACTGGCTCCTGACTGCAGTCTGTTGAGGGGGGCGTGGTGGCTGGGGAAGCCCTACACAGAGCCCCGTGACTTGGAGGGGAAGGAATGGGCTGAGTAAACACCAGTCCCTCTCACACTGCACCCAGGCAGCACTGGCCAGGACCGGGTGGGAGCTGACTAGTTGTGGTCATTTTTTCAGTAAAACCTGACTCACTTTGATTAAAGTAACCATAGGAAGGAAGTGGGAAGCATCAAAGCTGAAATTCTGAGATGAAAGGTTAAGGTTAAGAATGGAGGTTTAATTCAGAAGATGAGGAGGAAGCTCTCCGTCTTCAACTAGCTCAAAAGGTCACGAGTCCCTCAGCCTGGAGGGCTCACTGCCAGGCAATGCATGCTAATGCCTGTGGGAGGGCAGCGACTCCCTCAAGGGACTTGCGCATCTCAAACAGAAACACATCTGGAAAAGCTACACAGCCAATGCTAGCAACAGCTGCAATTTACTGCGCACTTACCTTGAGTTTCTAGGTATATGTTCATTGTAGGTATACACTAAGGATATGTTTATCAGGTAGAGTATATGATATTATTCTTTTTTTTTTTTTTTTTTTTTTTTTTTTGTGGGTACCGGGGGGACGACCTCAGGACCTCGCGCACCATCAGGCACCCGTGCCGCTGAGCGATATCACCGGCCCCTTTTTCGTATGTGGGTTCCGGGAGTCGAACTCGGGCCCTCGCGCCTGCAAGGCAGGCGCTTAAGCCGCTGAGCCGTCTCACCGGCCCTATGATATTATTCTTGCTATTTCCTACAATAGGAATTATTTTTTTTTCGATGAGTTCAGAAACATGAGAGTATTTTTCCAGATTACTTTTTCTTTTTTTTTTTTTTTTGTGGGTACCAGGGGTCGACCTCAGGACCTCGCACGCCAGCAGGCGCCCGTGCCGCTGAGCGATATCACCCGCTCCTTTTTTCCATGTGGGTTCCAGGAGTCGAACTCGGGACCTCGCGCTTGCCAGGCAGGCGTCCATGCCGCTGAGCCATCTCACCGGCCCTACTTTAGTTTTATTGGGTTCAATTATCTAACATTCCATAAATCAGTTTGACGTTCAAGTTTTTTGAACTACTATATAAATCCCCACGAATTGATCACAGATTAATCTCAAGGAATACCTCAGTTCCATACTACTTATCAACTGTTTCTATGTATCAGTGTATCAAGGACCATTCTATATAATTTTTAGGGAAAAATCATTTCATAACTAAACTGTGATTAGAGCTTGTATGAGGCCTAGTACCTTGCCATGGGAGCCAGCTATGGGATGTGGAAACAACTCCATGTGCCTCTGGTCACAGTTGAGATCTCAATGGTCTATGATGCTGTGATGCCCCAGAGCAAGATTACATCAGCTGAAGACAACCTGGTTCCTTGAGAACCGAGTAGTAATAAGAAAAGTATTTAACCTTGGGGAAAGGACAAACTCCCTGGTCATCTGCCATCTCTCCCCACCGTCCTCATCAACATAAAGACCCGTGTCAGCAAAAGACCACCACCACCCTCTGAGTCATCAGATAATCCCCTCACCATTTTCCTCAATCAATAAATGAGGTTTTGGCTGCCTTGTGGCTTTTTTTTTTTTTTTTTTTTTTTGGAACCAGGAATTGAACTCACAACCTCACACTTGCCAGGCAGGCCTTACACCGCTGATCTACATCCCCGGCCCCGCTTTGTTCCCCGTGAACAACTGGTCATCGCAGTTCCCCACTGCACTGCCATTTTGTCTCTTGCCTTTTCTTTTTGCTGTGTGCTGTAACACCTATGCAGCCCACTTCAGGGGTCTCTAATATCAGTGTTCCAGTAAAGTGTTATGTTAATAATAACATGAATATAAATTAAAATTACTTGCCAGCTACCTTACTAAGTCCTTGATATATATTACCTCACTTATTATTACAGAAAATTAAGTGGTATTAATTAGGAATATCTCCATATAATGAAAATAAGTTACATAATTTACCTTTGGCCGGCTGTTAAATGGCAGAGTTCCTGATCCTAATGATTTTACTAAACTCCTATGAGTCTAAATTACTGCATCATCTTCTTTTCTAATATTTTTCTGTTATATCTCATTAGAAATTGAGACATATCTCCGGTCATGGTGAACATGCCTGTATCCCAGCTGCCCAGGAGGCTGAGGCACAAAGATCTCTTGAGCCCAGCAGTTTTGACCAGCCTAGGCAATGAAGTGAGACTCTGTCTCAATTTTAAAAAAAGAAAGAAAAAAAAATGAGATGTGGATTTTAATAGGTGGCCTGTCCACTTCCTTTGTTTTATTTTGTTTGTACATCCACTGCTATTTGTCTCATGATATTTTTTTCATTTCTCTCAAATTCTTCAACACTTTAGATTTTTAGAAGCACAAAAAGCGTTGATATGGCTTGGTCATATGGCTACATGAAGGATGGAGAACTGAGTAGAGCAGAAAACCCCTTTCCCCTTTTGAATTAATTGTCTATTACTGACCCCCAAATTTAGCTGCTGAAAACAACAAATGTGCTATCTTGCAGTTTCTGCAGGTCTGGAAGCTGAGTGCAGCAATAAGGCCCTCCAGGCCTCCAGTGGGGTTGCACCGAAAATGACAGCCAGGGCTGAGCACCCTTAAGGGCAGGACTGGGCTGGAGGATTCACAGCCAAGGTGGCCACCACAGGGCTGTGGGCAGGACACCTCAGTTCCACACTGGCCACTGTCAGCTGGCCTCGGCTCTTCTCCACAGGGCATCTTGAGTGACCTGATAACACAGGACTATCTACCCCACATTCAATGATACATGAAAGCATATGGAGGCAGCTACAACATCTTTTGTGACATATTCTCAGAAATCTCACATCCTTGACCTCCTCTTTCAGAAGAACAAAATATCAACAGCTTAGTTTGCAGACACCTGCCACTTCAGGGACAGCATCAAAGACCACTGTGACAGCCTCTCCGGAATCTGGAATCAAGACACCTGGAAAACATTAACTCAATGGACAGAAAAAGGAGTAGATATCCAGGAGTTGAGAGGGAGCTGATGAGAAATCACGAAACTACAGAGAAGCTGGAGAAACAGAGCACAGCACAGAGGAAAGAACAAATCAATCTGGAAAGCTGACCCTGGCTCCTGGGGAAATGGATGAGTCTCTGCTAACACAAGGTAAGTCCAGATAGGGTCAGCAGCTCCAGGGAGAAACAGTGGACCAGGCTGGCAGCACTAGCTCCAAGAAAAGTCCACAGTTATTGTAAACTGCAAAAACAGTATGGGGTTTTACTCTGAAAGTGATTCCTTCCGCAGCTAGGCTAGAGTTGGAGAAGAAATCCATTGCAGTGCCTGCCATATTTGAAAGTCTTTAATCAGGAGCCCTTTTGGAAAGAGGCTAATTGTGTAAGACTGAGTCACAGAATAATTACAGTTCAAGGTCTCTGGGGTCACCCTACCACAGGGACTGGGTGGTGGGAGAAGGCCACAAGAGGCAGTCATAGAGAAGGCACCGGCTAGACATAGACCCCCCTGAGAAGTTTAAGCTCAGGCTGGGAAGGACACAGGGGTCCTGACCTCTGAGTTGTGAAGGCAGACAAATTGTGTGTAACTTTAGAGGAGGCTGGGTCTGAAAGTACTGGCACTAAGTGCAGCAGATGCTTGACCCCGCCCCACCCCACTGCCTACATCCAACACAGAGCACAGTGGTCTGTTTTCTTTCTCCATCTGCCAATGTGATCAGCGACATGCCTTAGCTTGGACAGTTGCCACAGCCTGGGGTATGCAGACAGAGGGGCCTCTGGAGTGGTGGCGTGGGGGTGGGGGTAGTGCTCACAAACCCACAGGCTGCAAAGTTAGGTAGAGAAAGCGATGACTTGGGGTGCACAGAAGAACACAGAAAATGGGAGTGACTGTAATGAATATAGCAGGAAAAGTGAGACAAGATTCAGCATTCGTATACAAAAACATAGTTGTGGGTGGGGAAACAAAATAAGTCTTAGTAGTGACTATCTGTCTTAGTTATTTTTCTCATTGCTAAGACAAAATATATGGCACCCAAAGTTAAAGGAGGAAAGGTTTATTTGGGTCACTGTAGAGGTTTCAGTCCATAGTCAGCTGGCTCCAAGGCAGGGTGCCATGGGAGACAGCATCGTAGAAGAGAAACAGCTCATGGCGGGCAGAAGGTAGCATAGCAACAAGGGACCTTAGCAACTTCTTTCTTGTCCTTTTATACTCTATCCAGGCTACCGGGATTAGAGCAGTGCCAAACCAATCAGTGGACTGATGTAGTAATCACACGTCTTTAATCCCAGCATCATACACTCTAGATTCAGCCACCACTGAAAAAGCCCCACCTATGACCACACAGGGGTCATCTAGACACAAACCATAACACTATCCCTCCCCCATATCTGGTGAATTCCAAAACTGCAGCTCCTGGAAAGAAACAATGTTCAAAAACACACAGAAATTTTTTGGACTCATTTCTCTCTCTTTTTGTGTGTGTGTGTGTGTGTGTGGGTACTGGGAGTTGAACTCAGGACCTCAAGCTTGCCAGCAGGTGCTTGTGCCACTGAGCTATATCACTGGCCCTTTTTTTCCTTTATGTGGGTACTGGGAGTCAAACTCAGGACCTGGTGTTTGCCAGGCAGGCGCTTACACCGCTGAGCCATCTCACCATCCCTCATTTCTCCTTTTCTTCATTGCTTTTTGGGGGTTTGTTTTGCTTTTCTTTTTCTTTTTTTCTATTTAATATTTCTATTTATTGTTCTTTCTCTCTCCTTTTTTTTATTTTGCTCTCTGTTTTTTCTTTCTTCTTTTTCATGTTTGTTCTTTTCTGTTACTTTTATCTAATTCTATATATTTTCTTTCATTCTTTAATAGAATCCTTTATCTCACTTCTCTCTTCTCCTTCTCATCTTTTTTGTTATTTTTCAAATTTTACTTCTTTCATTTTTCCCCTTCTTCACCCTATCTTTACCAATATTACTATTAAGCTTTATTAATCTTTAGATACTTAGTTAACTCTGTACTGTAATTGTTGAATTCTTTTCTATTGTTAATGGTGGTATAGTTGTTGCATTTATTAGATATTCATTGTATGAAAATATTTGGTTTGTTTTTGTATCTTTATTATTATTATGGATCTCTTCTCTATTAGTAAGAGTGGTAGAGTGGTAGCTTTTATTGGTTTTTATGGTATGTCAATGTCCAGTTTGTTTCTGACTCTATTATTGTTGTTGATTTAATTGCTACTGCCAGGGTGGAATACTGCTTGCTATTAATTGGTTTTTACTATATGCCAATATCTGGTTTGTCAACAATACTGCAGCTTATTTCCAGAGAACCTGGTCCTGGGCCAATTACACTGCACCCTTCCTCCCAAAATTAATAGAGGTGGTCAGATCTTGGGCCAGAGGCAAAGGCCTATAGTTAGCCATGCCCACAGTGCATCACTGGATGGCAGACACTAACTAAAGAGATTTACCAACTAGCAATGAAGTCTTTCCACTATAATTGACCTGCAATTCTCAAAAGAACAACAAATAAGAAATGAGAAAACAAGGCAACACAATGCCTCCAAAACTCCCAGCCCCCCCAAAGCTGATCAAGGGGGCATGGATGGGGAGGAAATCAGAAGCTAAACAGCTAAATTATATGAAACAATAAAAGATGAGACAAAAAAAATCAATAATGTACTCAGCAAGTTCAAAGATGATATAACTAAATAGATAATGGACTTAATAAACGAAATTGATTAGTGACCTTAAAGAAGACACTAAGAAAAAGCTAGCTGAGCTAAATAAAATTATTCAAAACATCCATGACCAGTTGAGCAAAGAATTAGAGTCCATGAAAAGGTACCAATTGAAATCCAGGGGATAAAAAATTCTGTTAAAAGTATGGGCAACAGAAGTGACCAATGTGAGGCTAGAGTGTAAGAACTAGAAGATATGCAGGTAACCATATACTCTAAGACAAAGTACACACAAAGAGAACAATAAAGGAAGGATAGGAGACAAGGAAATGATCTCTTCCAAGGAATCAAGGGCAAAGCATAAGGAAGAGGGGATGGGGAAATAAGTAGGATAAAGATAAGCCATGTACAGGATCCTAATAACCTCAATGAATATAAACATTCTATGCCATAAACATGAACTAAGTTTAATAACATCAATAAAAATGAAAACGGGGAGGTCTGGCACCCCGGCCAGTGGGAAGGATGGGGCAGAGCACGTGCCAAAAAAAAAAAAATGAAAAGAGGGAAAGGGGGACTAGAGAAGGAGGGAAGGGGGAATGAAGGGCAGGGATTAGAAGAACAAGCTGTATTATTTACATGTACCCACTCCCCAAGATGACTGTAAAATGCACGTACTGCAAACATGTACTAACAAAAAAATTGGAAAAAAATAAGAGGACATGGAAAATGGACCCAGTCGCTGCTAGATAATACAAAAAAGACAATCTAAAATTAATTTGAATTAGTGAAAAATCAAAAGATAACATGAATGACATAAAAAACTGTTTACAGAAATAACAGCAGAAAACTTTCCAAATATAGGGGAAGAATTTAACATACAGATAAGTGAGGCACAAACCCTAAATAGCCATGGTCAGAAAAGAACTTCTCCATGACACAACACAGTCAAAATCTCAGAAGTCCAACACAAGGATAGAACCTTAAAAGCTGTTACAGAAAAGCAACAAATCAATCATAAAGGTAAACTCATTAGAATTACAGCTGACTTCTCAAAACAAATCTTAAAGGCAGGAGAGCTTGGAGCAGTGTTTCAAGCCCTAAAAGCAAAAAACTTCCAACCCAGACTTATATATCCTGCAAAACTGTCTTTCAAAATTCATGGAGAAATAAGGTCTTTCCATGACAAATAGCAACTTAATAAATTCCTGACCACCAAAGCAGTGCACCAAGAAATTCTCAAGGTTATCCTAGAAAGAGATAATGGAGGGCCGGTGAGATGGCTCAGCGGCATAAGCGCCTGCCTGGCAAGCGCGAGGGCCCAAGTTCAACTCCCGGAACCCACATACGACAAAAGGGCCGGTGATATTGCTCAGCAGCACTGGCGCCTGCTGGCACGCAAGGTCCTGAGGTCGACCCCCGCTACTCACAAAAAAAAAAAAAAAAAAGGAAAGGAACAATGGAGCCACAATGCCAAAATGTCTAATGAAACAAATGTATCAGGTAGAGTGCGCAGTTATGCAGAAGGGAATTAAAAAAGGAATAAACAACAGGAAAATAATGCAATGGCAGGAGTAAGTCAGTATTTTTCAGTAATAACTCTCAATGTGAATAGGCTCAACTTCCCAATCAGAAGACACAGATTGGCAATTGGATCCAAAACCCAAACCCAACAGTATGCTGTGTACAAGAAACACATTTAATCCCAACAGAAATTCGTAGACTAAAAATCAAAGGATGGAAAACAATATTCCATGCAATAAGAGAACAAAAACAAGCAAGACATCTGTCAAACCAGAACTGATCAAAAGAAGGTCACTACATACTAGTTAAGGGGAAAATTCAACAGGAAGAGATAACAATTATAAATACATGAAAAGAATGTTGAACATCTCTGGCCATTAGAGAAATATGAATTAAGACAACATTGAGATTCCATCTTACTCCAGAAAGCATGGCCAACATCAGTAAATCAAATAATAAGAAAGGCTGTGGGGGGAGGGGGGTTCTACATTGTTGATGGGCATGTAAACTAGTACAACCACCATGGAAGTCAGTATGGAGATTCCTCGAAATACTAAAAACAGAAATTCCATTTGACCTAGCCATTCCTCTTCTCAGTATCTTCCCAAAAAATTTAAAGACATCATATTACAATGATACATGAAAACCAATATTTATAGCAGCACAACTCATAATAGCTAAATCTTGGAAGTGGCCTATGTCCATCCATAGATGAATGGATAAAGAAAACTTGGTGTTCATACACAATGGATTACTACTCTGCAATAAAGAAGATAAACTTGAGTCATCTGTAGGAAAGTGGATGCACCTTCAGACCATCAAGTAAAGTAAAATAAATCAGACACAGAAGCTTAAAGATCACATGGTTTCTCTTTATATGAGAAACCCAAAGTATAAGTAAATTAAAGAACAAAGTAAGAGATAGATAACAGAAAACAGGGAGATAGATCTTTTGCAGATAGGAAGGAGACCAAGAGAGAGGAAGAGGGAGGGAAGGAGAAAGGGAAGTAAAAAGAATTAAGAAGTGTTATGTACATGTACCAACTTCCCACAATTCATGTAATCATCATGTACTGCAAACATACACTAATAAAAATAAAGTTAAAAAAAAAAAAAAGAAACCTCACTCCGCCACATTAAACTCATTAGAAGTGGGAAAGTATAGACCATGTTCAAGGGAAAAAGAATTAGATTCCACCCTTTGAAGAGAAGCATATAGAAGAATTTGTGCATATATTTTAAAACTACCACACCCTTCTAAGAATTAAGAGGAAGTAACTTTGTGCTGCAGAACTGGCGGGAAGAGGAGAGGACTGGGCGGCATCCGTGTGCATGACCAGGTCATCAATACCAGCAGCCTTCAGCTCTCTCTCTCTCTCTCTCTCTGTCTCTCTCTCTCTCTGGATTACTCCAATATATTTACTTCTCTGGGCCTCCATTTCTCATCTGGAAAACCAACAAAATTTCTTCTCAGGTTCTATGGACTGTGTGTTTGTGTCCCCCACCCCCTGCTGCCCCTACCTCCAAATTCCTATTAAAGCCCTATCTCCCAAAGTGATGGTATCTGAGGGAGTTGGATGAAGTCATAAGAGTGGGGCCTTCATAATGGGGTTAGTGCTCTTATAAGAAGAGATACTGGACAGCTTGCTCCCCCAACAAGTAGATTCAAGACAAAGGTCATGTGAGCACAAAATAAGATTGTAAATAGTTTGCCACTTATAAACCAATAGACAAGGCCTCAGGATGAAACCTACCTTGTTGGCTCCTGGGTCCTAGACTTCCCAGCCACCAGAACCATGAGAAAATCTGTTTCTGCTGGTTAAGCCACACAGCCTATGGCATTTTCCTATGGCAGCCCGCGCTGCCAGCTTTGGTATAAGGGCCGAATGGAATCTCAGGTGGGGTGTGCATTTTATTTTATTTTATTTTATTTTTTTTTTGTGGGTACCGGGGGGTCGACCTCAGGACCTCGCGCACCAACAGGCGCCCGTGCCGCTGAGCGATATCACCGGCCCCTTTTTCGTATGTGGGATCCGGGAGTCGAACTCGGGCCCTCGCGCTTGCAAGGCAGGCGCTTACGCCGCTGAGCCATCTCACCGGCCCGGGGTGTGCATTTTAAACAAGGAAGCACACAAATGAGGTTTGGATGAGGACTTTGGTGAGTGGAGTGGATATAGGTAACAAGATTTATTCACTAAAAAAGTCAGCCACCTTATCTCCTCCCATGTCCATGCTGTCCCCAGGCACCAGAGATTGGATGACAGTGGATAATGGGATTCTCGGGGTGTCTGCTGATGAGATAAGGAGTGTGGGGCCAGGGACAGAAGATGTTGTAACCTTGATGGCAATGAGGTTACCCTATGTAGCCTCATTAAATTTATCAGCCTCAGAAAATTAGGCTGATAAAAAGCAAATAGGTTCTCCCACCCCAGGAATGAGGTACAGTCTAGAAGCATGGGGGTGAGATCGTAGGATGAAAACAAGAGGAAAGAAGTGAGCCAGTTCTATGGCAGAAACTGTCCATCTGTGACATGCTTTCCCTTGAAATACTTGGATGAGTAGATTCAATGGTCAGGGGATTTAAGGAAAAGTAAGATGTAGCACTTCATGGAAATAGGAAGTACATCATAAGAACATAAACCCCACATCTGAAATGACAGGAAGATCTCTGAACTTTTATAAACTGCAGAACTGATGGCAGAATTAACCAGTCAGCTCTCTGTCTCTGAGCGGCCGGTGGGTACCCAGTGAGTGACATGTGAGTTCCATTATCCAATGTCCCTTAAAGGCATTAACACATTTGGTGACTTTGGAGGTTTCCTTAGCCTGTCTGGGATTCATATTTCTCAATAATAAATAGTAATGAGATCTAAATCAATGGATCCAACCCAGGGCCACTAAAGTGAAGGCAGTTTGTAGGAGGTGAGGGTTTGTCCTCAAGCAATTTCCAAACTGTGAAAAAGCCTAGTGGAAAGTGTCTATTTACCACTGGCCCCTATGGAAGTGTGCACAGCTCGTTCCAAAGCACCTGGTGCTGCCTGGATGGAGGCACAGCCACTGTGTGGGGAAAGACAGGTTGTCTCCTCACCAAAGCTCAATTCTCTAGTCACCTGTGATATCTCTCATTAATAAAACCAGAAAGCAGAATTCTTTCTTTAAAAAATTTTAAGCAGATGAAATATTTTGAAATAGAGTTCCCCGGGGAAAATGAACAGCAACTGTCCTTTGTGGTGAAAAGCCTGGAAACCACTGAGCGAGATGACTCTGAGCTCTGCTCCAGCCTGCGGTGCCTTGCCCCGGCTCTGAGAGCTTTGGTCAGCTGGGCCCCTGCCCACTCCACTCTCGGCTGGGACACAACCTGTGCCTAGGAGTCTGCACCGGCGACCTTCCAGATAGCTTCTGGCCACTGCATACCCAGGCCTGCCCCACAGGGCCTGGAGCTTCCAGAAACCTGCTTGGCACCCTGACTGGAGAAGAACCGAGCAGTTCTCAGCTTACCTCTACCCCACAGCACAGGGATGATACGTGCAGCCTCTGGAGGCAGACGGGCATTGGCACCAAGCCCGGAGCTGCCACTTACCTCCCAGCTGCATGACCTTGATGCCCCCTACCCCTGTGACACACAGAGAATAAGCATTCCTTCAAGGGGCTGTTGTTGTAAGAAATAAAGGCATGAATACATGGAAAGTGCCTGGCGCACAGTAAATGCTTGATAAAAGCAGGTCTATCCCTGGACATTAGGGCAAATACTTATATGGAACCAGATGGACAGGTAGGTGCTAAACATCATGAAAAGCAGCTGGACCCACCTTGTACTTGTGCCAGTCGCTAGACCAGGGCCTTTCCTCAAAACACTTCCCCCTTCCTACCCACCCTTTCTGGGTAGAAAGAGAAAAGAATTCATCCTTGCACTTGGGAAGGAAAGAAAGGAAATAACATTTTTTGACTGCCTTCAATTCCCTGAACTGGTCTCAGAAATGCTTTGGCTGGGTGAAATTAAAAAAAAAAAAAAGAAAAGTAAAAATTAGAGTTGCATAAATCCTGTGAACTGCTTGCCATAGATGTCGTATTGCTATTCAAAGCAGTAACAATTGCACGTACCGTTACACATGCATTAGACTAACTGTATAGAGAGCTTTATTTGATTCCAATGCTGGATTTTATTCATGTAATTCTGACCTTATTGCTCCAGGTCTACTAGCAACCTGAAATACAGGAAATCAGCCTGTTTCCTCCACAGCCCACGTGTGCTGAGGTAGTGCAGTAGGTTGTAGAAAGGCAGAAGAAAATACTTGACAATAGCTGGGGAGAGATGAGGTTTATTAAGTCTTATTAACAGGTGTTAAGAGAGAAGTTAAGTGATTCATTGTGACTTACAAATGAGGGCGTATCCACGAGAAGTGCAAATGGACAGGTCAACAAGGGGAATGCACATTTGTGTGTGTGTATGTGTGTGTGTGTGTGTGTGATACTGGGGAGTGAACCCAGGGCATTTGCACAGAGCTACATCCCAGCCTTTTATTTTACTTTATTTTTTATTCTGAGATAGGATCTCTTTAAGTCACTAATTTGCCCAGGCTGAGCTTGAACTTGTGATCCTCCTGACTCAGCCTCCTAGAGTTCTGGGATTACAAGTATACACCACCAGAGAAACCAGGAATACTCTTTAACTGTGCCACTTACAAAATCCAACAGCACAGCACAGCAACCCTTATGGAGGGGGCTCTGGGAGGGCAGTGTATACACAGCAACAATACTGCCTACCAAATCCGCATCCCACAGGGGTGCCTGCACAACCACAGCGCCTCCCAGCATAACCAGATGGATGTGTACCCAACCACAGTGTCACCCAGCAGGGTTAGTGGTGGCTGGCTGGATGGGTCACAGGGTTACTGCAGGAGCGGCTGTTATAGATTAGACTCCATAGCAGTGACATCATTTGCCTTTTTTTGCTTTGCTGTATTTTAAGGAATGGCTGACTTCGTGTACAGGCAGGAAGGTCAAGCCTTCAGATAACGCCAGTCTGTCTGGTTCTCAGTGTCCTTCGATAACACTTATCTGGACATTTTGGTCCCTGTCTGCTTGTCATGTTCCCCTGACTTGACAAGAGTCTTGGAGATATAAAAGGGGCATTTTACAAAAATAATGTTAGTCTTTAGTTTTCTAGGGACAATACAGCCTACTGCCCTGCTTTTTCCTTCCCTTTATTTGAGGTGAAAAAGAAAATCTTTCGCAAGGTCGTGAAGCCATTGCAGAAGGGAACACACAGCCTGTCAGATACACAACCCAGGATGCCATGCCAGCTGGAAGACTCTTCCTCAGTTATATATGGGAGGAAACATCATTCCCCAGCCTGACCCTAGGCTAAGTTAGTAAATTTGACTAGTTTGTGGCACTAAATAGTTGGTCTAATCTCCTCACAGAATAATCTCTACACTCACATCTGACAATGATAAAATCCAAACCAAAAGAGAAGCAGATTGGCTTCTCCCTGACTTCCCCAAATCAGACTTTTTGTAAGATACACGTTTATTTATTCAGAACTTGGTATGCTCTAGGTACTATGCTTGGTGCTAAGGGAAGAGCAGTGAGTGAGACAGACTTTGTTCCTGTCATCATGGATTTCACAGCTGTGGAGGAAACAGACATTACAAAATTAACTATACAATTTTATTATAACTCGCTACATAGTTCAGGCTGGCCTCAGACTCACTATGTAGCCCAGGCTGCCCTTGAACTCATGATCCTCCCACCTCAGCTTCCTGAGTAGCTGGAGTTACAGTTGTATAACATCATGCCCCAATTGCGATGATTTCTATTAATGAGAAGTGAGAGATTTAACAAAGCAGCTAGCCTAGATGGGCAAAGGCTTCCATGAGAAGGGGACATTCAGCAGGACATGAAGGACGAGTGGAAATTGGCCAAATGAAGAGGAAGGTGGCAAGAAGCAGAGAGAGATGCGTAGAGACCCCTTAGAACTGCAAAAATCAGGAAGAGCTTGTCTGTGAAGCAAGTGTAGATCTGAGCTTAGCTCAAGCCTGTGCAGGACCCTCTGGCTTCCCTATCCCATGTCATGTTCTGAGACCCCAAAGTAGGAAGGAACTTAGACAGCTGGAAGAACTAAAGGATGAGTCACAGAATGTGAGAGGTGTAATGTATGAGAGAAAGGTTTCTGATGAGCTTAGAGAAACAGGCAGGGTTCTGATTATTCAAAGCTGGTAACTTGCAGTAGAAACACTAAATGGTAAGAGCAAAGAGAAGCCATTTAGGGTGACTAGGCAGAGAAGAGAATGTATGTCCTCTACGTGACATCAGTCAGGGACCATTTGCTCCAACCAGACAAGAGGCAATGGCAGTCTGGACTAAAGTGGTAACAAATATGAAATGAGAGACGATTTAAATGTTCAGCCGTTATTCATTATTTAGGTGAAGGTGGGTGGTGGCCAAGATGAACCCCAAGGTTCAGAGCAGTTGGATAGAGAAGAAGCAGACTTGAAGGGCAAGGTGAGACCTTCTACGTTGGCACTGCTGAGTTGGAGGTGCCTCTGAGTAAAGATACCCAGAGTGGTCAGATGGATATTGAAATCTTGTGCAGAAATGAGTCTGTGGGAGTCATTTATGTAACAGTGGTAAGAGACATAGAGGTGGACTCAATATCCAAGGCAAAGAGTGTAGAGTGACAAAAGAACCCACATCAAACCCTGGGGAGCCCACATATTTATAAGTCAGAGCAGGAGAAGCTGATAAAGGAACTCCTTCAAGTGTGCCTGAGTGGTAAAAGAAACAGCAGGAGAGCATGTCCTCTTTCCCAAGGACAAGGAAAGAAAGTTTCAAGAGTAGTCAGTTGAATCAGGTGCAATAGGGCCATCAGGCCAGGTGGCAAATGGAGCCATGTTGACTCAATTGGGATGCACATGAGGTTAGGAAAGGGGAGATGGATGGGCTGGCATGAGATGGAGATTGAAAAGAGGTGTGAAGAGTTCTTTTGGAACACTCAGCCAATAGAGGGCAAGCAGTGGAAAATGAAGAAATGAGAAAAGAGATAAATCAGGCTCCTGAGAAAGCGGGAGTGGTAGGATGCAGACAGAGGAAGGAACCACCTTTGAAACACGGAAGACCCTCCACTGAACAGTCATAGGAAGGAAGCAGAGAAAATGGGTAGCGAAGCAAGTTGGCTTGAAGAATTGTCAGCAGGAAGTTGAGTTGCTTCCATCATGTGGTTTCTATTTTCTTTTAAGAGAGTGAGTAAGGAGAAGAGAATGCAAGGTTTGAGGAAAAGATGAAGATTGGAAGGGATGTTTGCAGAAATGCTGAAAGCAAACAACTTCAGAGAAATGTAGCAGATTTCCAGACATTGCAGAGCCCAGTGGAGGTAGGCAATCATGGATCAAAGTGGTTTTCTTGGCAGCCTGGGAGGAGCATGTGGAAGGCAGAATTGATTGACTCCCTGAGTAGGACAAAGGACAAAGGCGAAAGGGATTTGGAAGTAGGTAAGAGCCTGAATGGAACAATGGACCAGGAAACAAAGTTGAATGACAAGGGGGACACAGAAAGGAGAGTGCTGATTTTAAAAAGAAAGGATAATGTAAATGAGCCATGGATTGGGATTGGGAGTCCTCGGCCATGAGGTCAGGGATAGTCATGAGGGAGAATGTGAACCACCAAAGGGAGGAGGCTGTGACCAGAGAGTTGGAGGAGGAGATTTTGGAGGTGAGGCAATTTTAAGCAATGACAAATCCAGGCTCAAAATATTAGATCAAATGGCTGAGTGGAAGTGGAGGAATGCGACACTGGAAATATGGAAGTTATAGAGTTGAAAAGCCACACTTTGATGTGTCATCCAAGAAGACACTGAAGTCTGTCAGCCTCACAACAGAAGAGAGGTCGGTCAGTACAGGGCAGAAGGAAGAAAAGGAGAGAGGTGTCGAGTCATTTGTGAATGGAGGAGAAAGGAAAAAGAAACCTGAGCATCCTGGGTGTCTGAGAATTCCAGTTTCCACCTGTGTCGTGTTCCCAGAGTTTTCTACATTGGAGAAATGGCCATTCTAGATTTCCTGAAACTTAGAGGAGAACACATTTAGATTTTTTGAAAAGATTCCCTAACACAGTTGGAATTTCCTAATGAATGAAAGGACCTGTATATTTGTAAATATACTTTACCAGACTGAAGTCACTTTTACGTCAAAAGAATAACAAATATCCAAGCATTAACCACATATAACCCTGGTGTCACTCAGATCAAGAAGCTTCTATTTTTGGCCAAGATGACTCATCACACAATGACACATCCAACTGGGAACCAACAGCAAATCACACACAGATCTTCTCTTTGGCATGCAGGTTCTTTATCCCCTGAGATTCTGGGAGCTCACGTGTCGAAAATGACCTCAGATTCTTTCCTGCATAGCAGAGGGTTGGAAAGTCACCATCAAGAAATTATTTCCTACTGTGCTTGGTGCCACATACCTATAATCCCAGCTACCTGGGAAGCTGAGGCAGGAGGATAAAAAGTTTGAGGCCAGTGTGGGAAATTTAGCAAGACCTTTTCTGTATTGGTAAGGGTTCTCATTGCTGGGAAAAAACACATGACATCCACAGCTTAAAGGAGGAGAAGTTCATTTGGCTCACAGTTTCAGAGGGTTAAGTCTATGTTTGGCTGGTTCCGAAGCAGACACATCACAGCAGATAGGCGTAGCAGAGGAAAGCTGGTAAGTTCACGGGGACTAGGAAGCAGAGCAGAGGAACAGTACAAGCAAGGGACACACCCTCCAGAGGCACGCTCCCAGTGACCTACCGCCAACTGGGCCCCAGTGGATTAATCCTCTGATGAGTCTAGCACCCCATGATCCAATCACCTTTCCATAAGTCTCATAATCTAGTCAACTTAACAATTAAACTCAACTGTCATACTGTCTTAAAATTTAAAAAAAAACTAAAGAGCTGGGGATATAGATCAGCCCCCCTGGGTTCAATACCCAGTACAAAAAAAAAAAAAAAAAAAAAGGAAGAAGGAAGGCAGGAGGTGGGCCAAATTGTTTCCTCAACTTTAATATAAATCTTTTGGCAAAAACAGAAGCCCCATAAAAACAGCAGTGAACAATTTACCCTCTTCCTCTGATGTTTGGCTCAAAACTACAACCAATAACTTTCCCACCAACATCTCAGCTGAGACATTCAAGCAGCAAACATCCCATGCTGCAGCCTGTGGAGGACCAGACTGCCTGTTCCAGTCCACGCAAGGTTAGTACAGAAATTAACAATGTCGGGCCAGGGATATAGCTCAGTGGCACAAGAGCCTGCCTGGCAAGCACAAGGTCCTGAGTTCGATTCCCGGTACCAAAAAAAAAAATTAACAATGTCTTAAGAACTTTATAGTAGGGCCGGTGAGATGGCTCAGCGGCATAAGCACCTGCCTTGCAAGCGCGAGGGCCCGAGTTCGACTCCCGGATCCCACATACGAAAAAGGGGCCGGTGATATCGCTCAGCGGCACGGGTGCCTGTTGGTGCGCGAGGTCCTGAGGTCGACCCCCCGGTACCCACAAAAAAAAAAAAAAAGAACTTTATAGTAATTTGACAGAGCACTATTGTGTGTTTATTAGATTAACTAATTTAAAATGGGACCTGTACTTGTACATCTTAATGATATTTTCACTTTATTGTCTCAGTAATTCCTTTTATGATAGCTTACATAAATGTGAATCCACCATAGTTGGAATTTTTTAAGTCTAATTCTTAGCCAAAGATAGAACAGATCTAAATCATACTCCCAGGTTTGTTCCCAGACTCATGGCTGCTTTTAAGTTAGAAGTGAAAGATACTGAGATGTGAATGGGACTATTACATAGATTAACCCAATTTCAAATCCCCACCCTACCACTGACTGTTATCTTGGGTAAGCTATGTTTCTATTCCTTATCTGAAGGTAGGAATAATAATCTTTGACATGTGGATCTGAGATGATGCTATGCTGAGGGGCCAGCACAATACAAAGCCCACAATAAGGACTAGGAGCTGTCTTAAAGGTCATCTAGTTGCTCCCATGAGACCCTCAGACCACCAATGGACCAATCCCACTTCCCTAGCACAGTCAGCATGAACTGACCAGGGCCCCAGTTCGGGCAAAGCAAGCAACACCGGCCACATCGCCCCTGACTGGTCTCATCTTAGCTAAAGAACTTAGCATCCTATCTTGGAAGGAAATGTAGCAGCCACTGGCCCCCTGTTCTCTTGTGATAAAGAATCTTGCTTTTGTTCGGGTGTTAGGCATTCATGTGGTTCAAGGGAGTGGGGCCCCTCTATTTCTCCTGTCCAGTCACTGATTTAGAAATGAGTTTGTGGTATCACTTGGCCAACAAGGCATGAGAGGTGGCCTGAGTCCCTCCAGGACTGAAGGACTACTGGAGAATATTTTTCTCTCTCTCAGAAGAAGCAAGGAAACTCGGCTTTTATCTGCTTCTGAATGTTATCCACATTTAAAGCCTGGGCTCACTGAAGCCTTCTGGGGACTGAGAGGACTAAGCCTAAAGGACGAATCAACAAACAGAAAACAACAAACAAAATAATGGTAAGAGGTAGGACTTGGATGACTTTGTTGGCCCCACCCACGATGTAACCACAAGTAGATCAGAACTATCTCAGCATTTTCATGATGTGAGATAATCATTTTCCTCTTGATTAAGTCATTGTTAATTGGATTTTCGGTTAATGGCAGATGAAAGTAGGTACAGAGGACATAGATGAGCTCTCAGGCTGTCGACAGTTGGGCAGTAGGTGCAGGGGCTTCCCCTACTCCTATCCTTCTTCTCAGCAGCTGAGTCACCTCTGACTCACCCAGTGAACCCCAAATATTTGAAGGATCTCAGGAGGCAAGGAGTCCATTCGCTTTCACCACAGGACGTGACTCCTGAGTTCTAATAAATTCTCAGGCCAGTCTCCATCCTGACTTCCTCACTGGTTTCAGCTAAGGAAATCAGAACTCTACAGGGCTGAGTGCAGACTTTGAGGCTGTGAATGAAAGGTGGGGAGAGCACCTGCCTGTGTCCCTGGTCCTGTCTGCTCCTATCCCAGGCTCTTCTGTCAGCCCCTTTCTCCTGCAGTGGACCTTGGGGGCCGGGGGTGTAGCTCAGTGGGAGAGTGTTTGCCTAGCATGTGTGAGGCCCTGGGTTCCATCCTCAGCGTGAAGCAGATCCACCTCTCCACCTCTTTCCCATCCTCCAAGGCCTTTTTAAAACCCTCCCTTTCTGTGAAGCCTTCGACCACAATGCAACAACAGGCTCTGACTTCACACTGAGGCACCCGGTGATATTCTGCTAAGTCTTGCCTTCTAACTGTTCCGTATGTGCCTGACATTGTCTCCCAAACCTGACTGTGCACCTCTGCGTGCAGTGATGAGTACAGCCCCCTGTCCCCAATACAAGCTGAAGTTCAACTAAAAAGTAAACTTCCCTGCTCATAAAATTAGACATTTTGAGTCATACCCTCAAAGACTCTTTTGTCTATCTGCTGCCCACGATGACCCTACAGATGTTTGCTATAAAACCAAACTCATCACTTTATGCACTGCCAGTGTCATTTCTGGACAGTTCTCATTACTGGAAAGTTCTTTGAATTTTACTACAAGGCTCAAATTTTCTTTCTGATAACTCTCCTTCAGTAGTTCTACTTATCTTTCTAGGATACATTAGAATAAAAGTCTTCTATGTGTTCACATGATAATCCTAAACAGTGGAGGCAGCTATGACATCTATTGCAAAATTTTGGTTTCTCTGAACTACGTATTTTTAGTTAAATTATTCTGTAAAAGATGTAGTTGCCAGAATGTTTTCCATATTTCTGTATGCATTCCAACTGGATATTTCTCTCTTAATGCCCAATTTATTAATTCAACAAATATTGATTGAGCTCTTACTCTGTGCCTGGCTTAAAGCAGGGAGTCAGATGTAGATCTTGCAATCTAGGAGGAAAAACAATTAAACAGTGACACTAAGGGGCAAGGTGTGCTAAGTCACTACACTGCACAACTCCAACAGTACTGTTCACACGTGACACAATAAAAATTTCACCCCTGGAGGCCTGTAGTTTTGTAAAAGAGTCATGTATGGGAGCAAGCAAAATGTGGATCAGGAGAGGCCTCTCTAGAAGAAAGGATATTTAAGCTGAGGCCTGAAATATGAGCATCAGTTAATTAGGTAAAGCAAGAGAAGAACAGTGTGCTGAGTTGAAGGAAAAGATGCAGAGGAGAAAGGAGGGGGCAAGAGAAAGAAAAGGGAATACGGACAAATGAGAAATAGCAGGAATCAGACCACAAAGGCTCTATCAGGCCATGTTAGAGGTTGACTCATTCCCTAAAGAAAGTGGGAATCTATTGGAGGGTTTTAAGCAGGGAAGTAACATGATCGTATTTGCATTTTGACTGCTGTGTGAAAGTGAATTAGAGGAGGGACACCAACTCAAAACCTGTCATAATAATACAAGCCAAAAAAAAAAAGACAGTGGCCTAAGTCAAGAATAAAAAAGATAATTATATAGACATACTTGGAAGCTACTTGAAATGTACACCCAATTTTCATTTGATGACTGAATTGATGTGTGGGATGAAGGAGAGAGAGAAATCAAGAACATCCTAGACAAATGGGCAGATTGAGGTATCATCTACTGACCCTGGAAACCTGCAGTGGAGGAGACCCAGGGCATCAGTTAGCTTTTTACTGCTGGAACAAAATACCTAACATACATAACCTAAAGGAGAAAAGTTTGATTTGGCTCATAGTTTCAGAGGTTTCAGTCCATGATCAGCTGGCTCCAAGGCAGAAACATCAAGATGGAAGGGTATGGCGGAGGAAAGCTTCTCAACTCATGGCAGCTGGGAAACAGCAAGGAAGAACCAGAGAGAGAGAGAGAGAAGGGGCCTGGAACAAGAAGTGCAATTCCAGGTTGCACTGCAGTGGCCTATTTCCTCCAACCAGCTCCCATCTCCTCCTAGCATATTCAGCTATGAACCTATTGATGTTGATGTTATTATCACCCCCACGATCTAATCACCCTCTAAAACCCCTACCTCTGAATACGTAAATTTTTTAGGAGACATTTTGATCCAAACCATGACATACATGTTCAAAAAAATGAAGAATAACAACTTTAATTTGGGATGTATTCCACTGAAGTACCCTAAATATCTAAGTAGAGATGGCTAATTGTATTCCAGGAGACATCTCCACAAGATTATGGAGTTATCATAATATAAATGTTGATTGAAGCCATGGGAGAGGATATGGATTCATTCAAATAGAATGAGAAAAGAAGAAGGTTTAAACCATCATGGAATATAATCTTTTAATGGTTGAGTAGAAGAAGTATCAGTGATGGAGGCTGAGAAATACAGCTAGAATGAGGAAAGGGAAAATGGGAGTGTGGAGTCATGGAAGCCAAGGAAAAGCCAAGCCTTAGTGAGCACTGTCTAACTGTACCTGGCCTAGAAGGATCCAGATGATCAACTTCCCCTAGGATTATCTATCACGATTCAGCCTTGCCACTATCACGTGGACCTTTGAGCAGCAGCCACACCACGCTGTTGGCCACTCTGGGTGTAGTAAGTTGAATTGTGTGTCCAGCATTTATATTCAAGGCCTAACTCCCAATACCTGTGAAGTTGATCTAATTTGGGAATAGAGTCTTTGTCATTACAATCGTGTCACAATGGGTAACCCCAAATCCAGTGACTGGTGCCCCTCTAACAACACAAAATTTGGATATAGAAACACACAGAAAAGATGGACACATGAAAACAGAGGCAGAGGTTGGAGTTATGCTGCCACAAGCCACTATCAGAACCTAGGTGAGGCAAGGAGGATTGTTCCCTAGAGCCTTTGAGGACGCAGCACCCTGCTGACACCTTGGTTTTGGACCGCTGGCCTCCAGAACTGAGAGAATACAGTTCTGTTGTTTTGACCCATCTAATTCAGGGTTATTTGTTACAGCAGCGCTAGAAAGCTAATACCTGAGGTCAGCTAAAATCCCAAACTTTCTTTATTTGGACTATGACCAAGTTACTTTATCCTCATCCTGTGTTTTGCATTGAGGTTTTTTGTTTTTTTTTTTTAATTAAATTTATGACTTGGGCCTGTGAGATGGCTCAGTGGCGTAAGCGCCTGCCTGGCAAGTGCGAGGGCCCAAGTTCGACTCCCAGAACCCACATATGAAAAAAGGGCCAGTGATATCGCTCAGCGGCACAGGCGCCTGCTGGCGTGCGAGGTCCTGAGGTCAACTCCGGTACCCACAAAAATAAATAGATAAATAAATTTATGACTTGTGTTCATCCATGTCTGCTTTACTCTTAGGTATTTTAGGCAATTGATGAAGCTTTTGATACACTTATTTTCTGTACCTTTGCCCAATTTGTTTGTTTTCATTACTGTAACAAGGACCTAAGATAAATCAACTTATAAAGAGGAAAGGTTGATTTGGGCTCACAGTTTTGGAGGTGCCAGTCTATGGCTTGTTGGGCCTATCACTTTTAGTCCTCCACTAAGGGGACAGCACAGCATGGTAGGAGCAGGTGGCCTAGCAAACCTGTTCACCTCATGGTGGCAAAGTAAAAAATGAAGAGCAAGAAACCAGGGTTCTACAGTCCCCTTCAAAGTCATGCCCCAGTGACCTAACTTCCTACCACCAGCTTCCACTTGCAAAGGTTCTACCACCTCCCATATCACTAAGCTGGGGGCTGAGCCTTTAATACATGGGCCTTTGGGGGACGCTTAAGGTCCAGACTATAGCACTGATAGAAGAATAAACATGGTACATCAGTTATCAATCAAGATTCTTCTCCCAGCTACAAATAATATGTAACTATATCTTATCCACAAATTGGTCGTGAAAGACTTTCTCTGATGTCTTGATGAAATCCAGATACGCCAAGTCTGCTGCAAATCTAAATCTACCAGTGCAGTGGCCATGTGAAATGAGTAAATTGTCTAGCTCAGAATGATCTAAAATCTGCCCTCTTTCTACAAGTCAGGTATGACCACAATCATCTGTTCATGGTAAGTGAACTTCGATTTCTCTGTCCCAGGCAATCTGACTCCAACCAGGCAGCTTGTTCCGTTCTTGCCTCAGCCTTCACATCTGAGGTTTCTTGCCAAGACATGACTTTGCAGCACCTCTAAAATCTGACCCTGCATCCACATCTACAGATTCCTCCTGACTCCAGCATTTCCCTAAGTACAATCACAGTAAATGGCACTCACACCCTTAATGGTGGAACCAAAACAGTGAGGTTCCTAATGACCATCGCCTTCTTTCCTACTTACCCCACACCATTTTTCTATTACTGAGCGTTGTATTTCACTGCAAAGATACAGAGAAGCAGCAGTGAGCCCTATGCATAGAAACTGGGAGTGGGCAGGAGACTGAGAAAGAACTGTGCGTGTGTACAGAAACTCCTGCTGATGGGAGAAATGGGGCACAGATGCTGAAGCCTGTTGAACAGAAAAATGAGATAAATGTATTTGCATGTTCATTGCCAGAAAACAAAGCACTGTACTAAATGTTGCATATAGAGAGCATGGGGAATGTGTACCTGACTGCGTCCACCCTATCCCTTCAATCCTAACCTGCAGCTCTCCTGGGCCTGTGGTATGGTTTTTTTGTTGTTGTTGTTTGGTTGGTTTGTTTTGTTTTGTTTTTTATAGTTGATTTTGCTGTATGTGGCTCTTCCTGTCCCTCCTTCTCCAATTGTTTCATAACACATGTAACCCTTTCCTCCCTCCCATCTTTTCGCCTTGAGAAAATACTGTGAATAAAAACATATTCTTTGTGAAACAGAAAAGATCCATCATTCCAGAACTGCAGCATCTTTGTTCCTGTGCCCTGAATCCAAAGTCTTTGCTATCCACAGTCTCTTTGCTGACAAAGAGTTAGCACATTCTCCATAGCTAGAAGAAAGATACTCAATGATTTTTTTTTTCATATTTCCCATAAGCTACTTAGGATACTGGAATTCATTGCACAGAAAATGTTTGGAGTGAAAATGTTTTTATCACTGTGTTCATTACTTCAGGTGCTGGAATAGATACACTCCAAAACCTCAGTGGCTTAACACAATAGGAGTTTATTTCTCGTTCAGAGTGTACGTGGAGGAGAAGCAGCAAAGGGGACAGGAGCAACACAGGTGAGAACCCCGCTCCTCACAGTCACACATGCTGACAGCAGCTGTGTTCTAGTCACGCCTCAGAAACAGGATGCACACCACACACCCAAAACTTGGTTTAGGTGCCAGGACTGGCAATGCACAGTCTGACGCTCTGGCACAAGAGGAAATGAATGAGTGTGCGGCTCACCTAATGAGGCTTTCTGGAGAGAATAGGAAGGCTCCCCACCCGGTCCAAAAAGGCTAGAGAAGACGCAGGAACTGGCTTGGGGCTCAGAGTGGTTACACGACAGAGAGAGTTAAGGATTTCCTGGTACAGGCTGGGACTTTCATGGTTTGAGCTTCTTGCCACTGCCAAAGGAAGAGTGCTCAGGCTTTCTTATCAGTTCTGTGGGGTGGATGGGGGTAAAAGAGGTGGTGGGCTTCAAAGCTGTCATTGATGCATGGCTTCCAAGGTTGCCCTGGATGTCAACATGCACCCAGAAGATAAGAGAGGGATCATGGAGTATTGCATGGGAAGAAAGGAAGGAAAAGAAAATAAGACCTAGGAATGTAGCTCAGTGTGAAGGCTCTGGGTTGAATCCCTATTACTGTAAAAAGGAAAGGGGGGGAGAGAAAGGAAAAATGATGCTTTGTTGTGACTAGATAGAAGCTAATCTTTTAACCCTTTGCTTTATCCATCCACTTATCCAATATTTACTGAGGGTTATCTTTGGTGTTGGGCTTCATGGCTGGGGCCAAGGACAATACCTGCATTCAACCTTACTCTAAGGGCAAAGTGTTCTCCACACACCACACCCACGCAAACCAAGCCCAAGGGTGACTTGTTCGCAGCAGCTGCTGCTCAGTCTGTTGGGAGGTGGCTGAGCAAGGGGAGAGATCAAAAGGATTGGTGCAGTTCTTGCCACAGGACCCACTGAGGGCAAGACAAGAGGAAATAGCTGCAATAGCAGCAGAGAAACTGGGAGTGACCGAGGGAAGCTTTCCCCTGTTAGGAAAAGAGGAGCTCAAAAACTTGAGTGCCAGCCAGTGTCCTCCAGGTCTCCCTGGGTCTCAGACCTCTGGGGAGCTGCTCCTGGCCCCTGAGCACACAGTACTTTCTCTCTCCACTGGCTTTGGCACTTCCTCACGTTGTACCTTATATCCCTGTGCCACAAGCTCTGCAGAGCATGGGGAACCAGCTGGTGCCACCAGCCTGCACCAGGGCAGCCACTGGGGTATATCAGTGAATGCAGCTGATGTAGTCCTGTCCCAGTGGGCTACATGCCAACCATTATCGAAAAGGCACATATGTTCTTAGGAACCACATCTATGAGGGAAAACTTAAGAGGATAACTTCTTGTATGTATATTTACCTCAATGAAAATGGCTTTTTAAAGTTGAGCCCTGAATGGTATTGAGGCTGCCAAGTGAGGAGTGAGCAGAATGTCAGTCAGCTTTCCATCACTGTGACAAAATACCTGAGATCATCAACTTCAAAGGAAGATTTATTTTGATTCATTGTTTCAGTCTATTGTCACTTGGCCCCATCCTTTGGATCTACTTAAGACCTGAACATCATGACAGAGAGCATGTAGTAGAATAACACTGCTTACATCATGGTGGCCAGGAAGTAGATACTGGCCAGAGTCCCAGTATCTCCTTCAAGTACACACCTCCAGTAACTGCTTGTTAGTCAGCTTTTTATTCCTGGGACAAAATACATGACATGCACAACTTGAAGGAGAAGTTCATTTTGGCTCATGGATTCAGACGGTTCAGTCCATGGTTTGCTGGCTCCAAGGTAGACATAGCATGGTAAAAGGATACTGGCAGAGGAAGGTTATTCACCTCAAGCAGAGCAAGTGCAAGAGAGCCAGAGAGAAAGGACAAGGCTGGGAGCAAGAACTTAACCTTCTGGTGATGTAATTCCTCCACCTAGGCCCCACCTCCTGAGAGTCCATTCAGATAATGAATTCCTCAGTGGATGAGTTAGTACTCTCAACACATAAGTGTGGGGGCAGATCATATTTAAACCACAACACCTCACCTCTTTCCACTAGGCCCCACCTCTTAAAGGCTGCATATCAGTCAGCTCCTAGTAGTGCCACAGTCTGGCAAGGAAGCTTCTAGCATGTGGCCTTTGGGGAGACACTGCAGATCCAAACCATAATGGACAGGGAGGGAAGATTGCAGTTGTAAACAGGGCAGTAGGGGTTGGCATCATTGAAAGTGTGACGTGCAAATAAAACGGTCTATGTGGATATCTGAAAGAGGAGCATTCCATGTCGGGGAACTGGGGGTGGACAAAGTGGCTTACATTATGTCCTCCTGGCCCATAGGTCCATGAACACTGTAGGCCCTAAAACTGTGGCATGGCCTACACAAGGACAAGAAGCCTGAACCTCCCTGAGCCTCAGACGCTTCCACCATCTCCTCTCTGCCTACACCTCTGCAAAACCTCAGTGTCCTGTGCTAAAAGAGAGTGTTTTAGCTACTTCATCAAGCTGAGCCTCAGTTTACAAATCTGTAAAATAAGAGATGGCACCCATACTTCTAGTGTTGTGAGCAGTCAAAAACCCCAAAGACAGGTCCAAAGGGGAGCTGGATTCTGAACTGAGCTGGAAGTCTCTTCATTGGGCACATGCTGTGTGCCTGGAAATGGGCCACGGGTTGGCACCAATCAGCTGTCTCATTCTACAGCAGCATGACAAAGATCATAGTTTTACTCACTAGGACATCATGTGGAGGGCTCTGAGCTGGCGAGGGGCAGAGCTGGAATGAAGCCCCAATCTGCAGGCACCTGGGGCCCCTGCCTGAACACACCACATGGCCCCTCTTAAACCTCTCAAGCCAAGTGTTATCTGCAGGGTGAGCAGGAAGAACCATGTTCTAAAACCCAAACTAGACTCAGTGGCTCTCACATTTCCTACCAGTCAGCCTGAATCTCTGCCACCTCCTTTGCTGGGATACAACCTAGGGGTTTTCTTTGCTGAATTCTTTTAAGAGAGAAAACCCACCATTCCCCCCACCACTCCCCCCACCACTGAAAGCTTGATTAGCGTTGGCAACTGTGGGAGGGACGGAAGGGGGCATTCTCGGAACTGGAGCTGGGGCCAGTGGGCTCCATTTCAGCTCAGTCTAGACACCATGGGCAAGGGGTTCTGAGAGGAACCCATGACTCACCCTCACCTACTGTGATGTTTCACTCGAAGGCACATTTCCCATGCTCCTTCTTCAATCCTCTACTGCTACCTCAGCCTGGCTGCTGCCTCCTAGTGAGTCCAACACCTCAGCATGGCCAGGGAAGCCTCTCTGATGAGCTGAAGGGCCACAGACCCAGAGCAGTGCATTTCCCTGCAGCGGATCCTCGTAGCAGCTTTTCCCAACCACAGCCATACAGTATTGTTAATCACCTACCCTCACACGCAAGAGGTGGGGGGCAACCCAGCACATCCAGAGGGACACTGGGGTGGAGAACTCAAGTGACGGAGCAGGGAAAGGGCAGGAAAACACTCTTCTTGACCCCCATATCCAATCTTCTTAAGTTAATCCACCTCCTCACACTGGCTTAATAACCATGCCTAACTACTATGGTGTGTAATACGATAATGATGAGTGCTAGATGCCAGGTGGTGGTGTCCACATGCTATACTTTGCCAAAGTTTCACATGATATTTCACTTGCCCCTCACAATAACCCAAGGATATAGGTGATGCTGTGGTCTGGGAGAGCAAAGCAAGGCTGGGGGACCACATCTGTGCCACAGAGGAGGAGGAAGGGGGGAAGGGACAAGGGTCCTAATCTACTATCTGTCCAGAAAGCTTCCACAAAGCTGCAGGTGCTCCTTGCACCAAAGCCACCATGCCTGGAGTCCTGGTTCTCCCAGGAAGGACTGTGCCTTCACACCCTGCAATGCTCAGCCAGTGGCTGGGAGCAGGTGGGGGAAGCATGGCCTCTTCACAAGTGTAAGCATGATTTCTAAGCACAGTGGCCAGGACCCTTAGACAACTAAGCTCCCCCTTACAGGACAAGTGGGACCTCAGCAATTACCCTTATTTTCCTAGCTGATAAACAGAGGCTCAGAGGTCGTGTCACTGCTACCCACAATCCGAACCTGCCGTAACTCCTAGACATTCTTCCGGGAGTATGCATCTAGCTACTGATGGCCACATAGCAAGCCCCAGCTGAGTCCTACAAAGATCCCATGGGAGGCAATGGGGCTGAGAGCCTATATAGTAAGAAAAACTTCTTGCACATGTCTTATGTCATCATACTTAGGACTTTGAGCAAGAGCTACTCCTCTGCCACACGCCTTCTCTGGATATCACTAATTAGAGCAGATGCCCACGGCACTCTGGGTGTCTCTATAGCACCAGCAGCCTGCCGAATGTTGGCATGATCTGCAGCATACTCGTCTCCAGGGGCACTCACGCCGCGGCCCAAGAGCAGGCCAGGAAGCCAGTACAAGACAAACCCGGTGGGAGCCTGAACAGGCTAAAGCTCAGATTTCAGTCTTTCAGCCATTCCGTCTTCATGTTCAAAATATATGCAAATAACCATAATTGAGCTAGCATAGCTACTGGTGTGGGGAGAGGTTGAAGGAATCCCCTGCCTCTCTCTCTAGATTTGATTGTTCTAGTCGTCCACAACTCTGCCAAGGGTATGTGTCTATCAGTTTTAGGAAGTGCTTCAAATGTCCTCTTCTTCTCAGCTGACTTATTCTACCCCTAGATTGCTCCATTGCTGCTAAAATTCCTTTCATAGACCTCTCATTCACAAAGCAATATACAAAGTACATTCATTCACGAACTGATAGTCCTTTTGGCAGTGCTCACCAAAATCCAAAACGTATATACTTTAAATCCAGCTATTATACATTTCAAGGAATCTATCCTTACACACATGCTCAAGATATTGTGCAAGATACTTTGCACAATCTATGCAACATCTACATGATTGGGGGCTGGGGATGGGTAGCTCAGTGGTAGAGTATTTGCCCATCATACATGAGGCCCTGGGTTCAATTCCAGCACTACAAAATAATTAGAATAAGATACTTCTATGACTGCAATCTTGGAAACTCACTGAGATAAACTAAATTAAAAAGCAGGTGGTATGTTGCTTAATGGGTAGGAAAAGGTTCTGGATGTTGGGTCACAACACTGTAAATATACTATTAAGTTGTACCCTTAAAAATAGTTAAGGTAGTAAATTTTGTGTTACATGAAAAGTGGGTTGCAGAATAATAATACATGTAAAGATTACATCTACACTTGCTATAACCTTCAAAGAAATTTCTCAATCGTGTGTGTAAGCATATATGCATCTGGATAAATTAACAGAAACATCTGGATAAAAATCAATGTAAGTCGAGCTATTAGAAGTTATTTCTGGAGAGAACTGGCATCATAGTGTGTGGAGAGGTTATAAAGAGGAACTTCACACTTCATTCTGTTGCATAATTTGTTTGAATTACTGAAATTACTTGCATGCATTTTTCTGTAGATGCATTCATTCATTCGACAGACACCAAGCACTTGTCCCTAGTTAGCTGTCTTTTAGAACCAGGTCAGACAGTATTTCTCATCTCCCCTCTTCCTCTTCCTGCAGACTGCCGCTGAGAAGCACAGCCCTTTCTGTCCTCCTGCCCCTTCTGCAGGGCAGTGGGTAGGTGAGAGGCAGGGTTCCAGCCTCATCATGAGGACTATTTCCTTAGAACATATTTATGACCAGAAAAGGAGACAGCTGATGCCAGAAAACTGTAGGCCCCTCTAGGTCTTACTGCAAATGCCAGCTCTCTGCACCACAGACTCCCACTAACCAAAGTCTTGTCTCAGCCTCGGAAGAGATCGTGGTTTCTTTGAAAAGTAAACTTTTGACTGGTGAATTCAGAACCACAAGTCTCCAAATCACAGGGCAAGGACAGGGAGCACTCTGCTCATTCTGAAACCTGAGGCCTTATTACCCTGAGGACCTCCAGCTGTTTGAGGAACAAGAGCCCCACAGCTGCTGGGGCTGGGCAAGGAGCAAGAGCACATTTGACAGGAGCTCAGACTGAGGGGCCTGAGCTAGTAACCACTGGGCTGGTGCCAGAGCCACCAGACAGGGCGCTGATCCGCACGGCCTTTGAGGACACTACATAACCAGGCATTGGGATAACTAAACCCTTAGGATCAGAGAGGTGAAGACCAGTTAGTATATGGTCACGTGCACCCTAGTGGACAGATGGGAGGGAGGGGGGTGGCAAAGGGAAAAAGCCAGTCCAAATATTTCACTTGCAAATCCCGGCAGGGGTGTGAGATGAGTAGGAAACTTTACTGTCCCTGAGAGCGAGGAAGTTATGCAAATGAGTACATTTGCATGCCAGTCCTGGTCCCTAAAAATGACTTACCAGACACAGGTTCCACTGCCCTAGAGCCCCACCTGGAATCCTGCAGGCCTCATAGTCCAAAAACTTCCTGACCAAAGGCTTAGGGAAGAGATTTACCTTAGAAGCAATGTATCATTCATTCCCTTTAGAGGGAAAATATTAATTCCAAGGTAACCCCATGTTTGAGATGTTGGTATGTGAAAAATAAAAAGGACAGATATATCAGCACATTAATATTAGTATTTGTCCCACTGCTGCCCCCAAGGACTTTACAGCTATTCACAAGTGGTGCAGGGACACAAGGGCTGAGGGTGAGGAAGGCTGCAAAGAGCTATGGCTCATGAGTGGCAGAGGCAAGAACAGCAAGGAAGCCCTGATTATCACTCATCCTGCTCTCCTAGGAGGGCTCCCAATTTCATGTGAAGCCCTCCTCTTTGATAATGATTCATAAAATGCCTAACTACAAATAATGTAAGTCTAAAGTACTGCTTTGTAAGGCTTTTTAAATACTAATGAACTAAAAAATCAGTGGGGAAATACCTGCCACACTATGTTCCCAATTTTTGATTTTGGGAAGCCACCACTGTGAGAGGAATCCAGGTTGAAGGGACGGGAAAGAGAAATTGGACCGAAACCGCTGGGTGCGGGGGGGGGGGGGGCGGTGACACCAGATTTCTGAGTTAAAGGTCAAACTGAAGAGCAGAGCAGAGCAGACAGCAGTTCTGTCCAACCAGAAGACAGAAGGACCTGCCTCAGGGAGGAGGTGGCTCTGGTAGAGACCAGAGTGGCGATCCCACGGGGCTGCCTGCGCCACGCTGCTGTCCCCTTCGTATCGCAGAACTGTGCCCCGCCGCCAGCTAGAAGGGCTACCAGGGTCCACTGACAGCAAGCCCGCTGTCTGCAGCACACCACCTGCTTCCCCTCTGCTTCAGCACAGCTTCTCCCACCTTCCGCCACAGAGACGCCACCCACTCCTGGGCACGGAGTTGTGGGAGCCAGACCCACTCTCTCACCCATGTCCGCTAAGTCCTGGGTGCTGGCCTGACACAGAGGGCTCCTCACATCGAGGGGCACCTCTGCTCTGGGGTGAGGCTGAACATCTTCTCGCTGGAGAAGTCAAACCTCTGACCTGTTGCAAGGGGTGCCTAGAGCTTGGCCTAAACTTGCGTATGTATGAACAGTGCTTCCTCCACCACTCCACATCTCAGCGCAGCCTCACTCGTCCTCAGACGCCTGGGCAGGGGCAGGCGTGACTATCACCCCCAACCAAGGCAGGATGTGAGGGCTTCGTCCAAACAGGCTGAGGAGCTGGTGTCCACTTCCTCTGACTCACTCATTTCTTCTGTCTCAAAACCTCTCGGGCCTGAGGCTCTGGTGCTGCCTGGGCTTGGGGCACACCTCTCTTGGAGCAGGCTCTAAGTGTCCAGGCACATGGGTGCAGGGCACAGGAAGGGAGGCCACCTGCTGCTGCACACAGGCGTTCTGTACCTCCCAGAAGTTCCCTGGTCTTGGCCGCCACCGTTCCCTAAGCACAGGGCACAGAGAAGGCCCAGATGCTCAATGGCATGGTGTCAGGCAGCTTCTCCACACCAGCACAAGTACAGGCATGGGAGCTGGACAGTCATCAAATGGGTCCCCAGAGCTGGAGCTGAGGTCCCTTCTCAAGAGCAGCTAGTCCCAAACTCACCCAGACCCTTGCTGACTTGCTGGGGCCCCTAACACAGGCTTCAAGAGGTGCCGGCCTAGAATCCCAGCACTCTGGATGACCGAGGCAGCTCCACCTGAGCAATTTGGTAACTCAGGAATACACTGTCAGGCTGGGGATGTGTGCAGCTCAGTATCAAGGCCCTGGGCTCAAACCCCAGTACCAAAAGGCAGATCCAGAAGGGGTTGTATTCTCCAGGCTGAGGATGCAGAGGCTGCCCCCCAAACTTCATCTGTCTCCACCATTGCCCCAGGACTCTAGGCACGGTTTGTTTACAACATCCTCAGTGTGACAGCCACTTTCCCCGCCTCACCAATCTCACCCTCCTCCCTTGAATAACTGAATTTTCTTCACACCTTGAGCAGGCCCGACCTATCCACTCGTAGTTCACAGCCCTCAGAATTTCCTGTCTCCAACCCAGTCAAAGGAAAACCCCAAATTTACTGTTATTGTTTACCAACTCAACTGCCTCCTCACCCCAAAGCATACAGACTCAGCCCCGCCCAGCCCACTCACCTGTGAAGCCCAGGGCTCCCAGGGAACTGGCCGGGCACCACCCGCTGCTCCACGCTGGGTGGGACTATCCACATTCCCTGCCCCTCCTGCATCCAGAGCCTTCCATGTGCTTTTACCGGGTCTCCAAATGTGGGCACCACCTGCTACTCCATGCTGGGTGGGACTATCCACATTCCCTGCCCCTCCTGCATCCGGAGCCTTCCACGTGTTTTTACTGATCTCCAAATGCGGTGGCAGGGAGCCCAGGCTGGATTCACCCACCTGGCTGTGAGACCTTGGGCAAGCTCCTACTTCTCCAAGCCCAATTTTCCTCCCAGACAACTGAAGACTGAGTGCCACCCTCTTTCTATCTAACACCACACAGGGCGTCTGAGCAGCTCACCCAGTCCACCCCAATCCCAGCTCACGAAAGCTAGCATCTGCCTCTAGGAGCAAGTTTCCATGCCAACCAACTCCAGAGTTCAGCAGGAGCTGCTCAGGTTAGAGATGGGAGCTCCTAGGGCCACGCCAGCCCGGAAGGCTAGGGCATGGAGGAGAGAGGCACAACCCTACCCCAGCCGTCTGCACAGGAAGCCAAGCCCAGGCTGGAGTCTCACTGGTCACAAGAGCATCCTCCTGAGCTGGGCCAACCCCAGGAAGGAAACAAGACACTGAGTACAACACAGGCCCAAGGACAAGAAGGCTGCGAGGCTGGCCTCTGCGGCAGAGTAATGCCACAGATGTCTGATGTTCCTGGGCTTGTAGATGTCACCTTACGTGGCAAAGAAGTCTGCAGACGGCATTACGGGCAGAGACCCTGCAATGAGGGGATTGTCCAGGACCACCTGGGTGGGTCCAATCCCATCACGCTGCTCCTTCCTAGCCCAACCGCTCTGTGACCTCCACTGTGCAGCCCTTCTTGGTCTCCTTGCCCATGAACAGGGACAAATAGCCACCTGGCCTGCCTTTCTCCAGGCCAGCTCTGAGGGTCACACAGGTGAACTGATGCAGGACATGTGCTCTCCCTACCTGACAGGAAGGGGCAGCCAGTAGATCAGCTCCTGCTCTAGGCTGTACTGTAATTCAGTTCACACCAACCCAGGGCTTCAGTGCCACCCACAGGTGAGGAGAAGGTCCAGGAAAACCTAAGGTCTCTTCTGGCTCCGAAGTAGGGGTCTTTGGTTCTGCCTGGCCCCTACTGCCCCCTCCTGGAATTCTCCGGTACTACACCAACCTGCTCCCCTGATGTCTCCCTAGATTGACCCAAATTCAACACCATACCCTCCTCCCAGGACCCCACATGGTGGTCCCCCCAGGCTGACAGTGCCAGCACCTGGCAGTGGCTATCCCAGAGTCATGTGCCAAAAACCAGCCTGGATCCAGAGTCAGTATTTGGCAAAGAGGAAGGTCTCCCAGGTCCTCCTTATCACTCGAGAAGGAGCAGCACTCATTCCCCCTACACCATACACGTCCCCCCACCACAGAGGCCCTCCTTGCACCTCCCAGGGAACTGACTCTGTCCTCCCCCAGCACACAAAACCTCTCTCAATGGGTGGGAAGTGCAGAGGTCAAGGACTAAGGGCCTGAACCTCGAGAAAGAAAGAGAAAGGAAAACTTTCAACTATTAAATCTGTTTAGTAAAGACAATTTTGCTCATACAAAACAACAGTTTACAACAGTCTGAGTGCTGGACACACCATCACAGACAAGGCAGGTGCTTCAGGCACCCAGAGCCCTGTCCCCAGGCCCAGAGAGGACCCAGGTGCCCCTCCACCACCAACCCTGAGGAGCCACCCCCTTCCTCCCCAGAAGGGAGGGCAAATGTGGGACCATAACACAGAGGACTCTCCCACGCTGCTCCTCAATACCGGGGGAGCCCCCCCCCCGAGGCTGAGTTGGGGAACAGTAATGTGGCTAATGGGCAGGGGCAGAGTCAGGACATCTTTGGTGCGAAGACTGCCCCCATCCACTAGGCCACACAATGGAGATGGGAGGAAGGGCCACAAAGAATGGTCCCACCTTCACCCACAAGGAGTAGCTGGCTGCGCCCCCGAGCCAGGAGAGAAGCACGAATGCAAAAGCATCGCAGCCTGAGCAGCCCAGGCTCACCTGCATGAGCTAAGAGGCGCCCACTGAGAAATGGCTAAAACCCCAAGGAAATCAACAAGCATGGGCGATCATGGCAAGAAGGGGAAGTCCAGAGGCTCTTCACAGGGTCAGCACCTCTGAGGACCTAGGACCAGCACTACACTACACGGGAAAGGGGTCCTGAGGGGTCCAGTCTTCCTGATCGCTGTGCCAGTGCCCAGTCACTCCCCTCGGGCCCCGGAACCCAGCTACCAGGCAGCCCGTAGCCAGCTTGGCTCTGGATCTGGACAAGCGTCCCAGGCACTTAGGCGGGCTCAGTACGGGCAGGGAGGGAGAGGCTCTGGGGCCCTGCCAGCCCAGGCCCGATGAATGCACAGTTCCAGGCACAGGTCTGGGCATGTGCACATGCACACACACACACACTCACTCTTATCTGTCCATCACACCGTTGAGGGCTGAGTGCTCCAGAAAAGGAGGGGCAGACACCCCCACTTGGGAGGCCTTGAGCTCCCAGAATGCCTGAGCCAGTGGGGACTCCGGGCTGTAGTGGGAATCAGAGAAGGCAGGTGGGACAACACAGGGACACTCCCCATGGCTGTTTCCAAATATACCCTTGGATCTATCCCAGCCAGACTACTGCAGTACCAGAGGGAAAGGGGTCTGGTGGAAAGGAGGAGGAGCAGGGTAAAGGACAATAGAAGATTTCATAAAAACTCTAAGTCAAATTACTGATAAAATTGCAAAATGAGCACAGGTTCGAGAGCACCTTGCTCCCGTCTCTCCACAGCCTCCCAGCCCCTCCCGCTCCAGGGTGGCCAGAACCAAAGGCAGAATTCAGCCACGGACCCAGTTCCGGGCTCCACGCAGCTGAGGAGGAGAGGAGGCGGAAGTGGACAGTCTGTATCTCTTTGTTTAAAAAATATATTCACGTAGAGAGTTATTGCTTGTCCTCCAGTGGGGCAGGAGGCACAGCGGCTCAGTGGGCAAGGGCCGCAGCCTCCAGGGCCCGAGCTTTCTTCCGCCTCTTCAGAAGCAGAGGGTTGGATGCATCTTCGATCTTTTTTATCTTGATCTGCTCATAGTCGACACGCATTGTGGCCAAGGCACTGGTCATCTCCTCCTGGGGGCAGTGGCAGCAGGAGGAAGGCACAAAGCAAAAGCAAGCCAAAGGACAGGAGGGGCAGGAAGTGCGAAGAAGAGGCGTGAGAGAGGAGAGACAGGAGGCAGGCAGGCAGGCCAGTTAGTACATCTGATCAGGTGACCGCCGAGTCACCCAGGGCTGGACCAACAGAGCCCTCCTAGGACCCTGCAGCGAGGTAAAGAGCCCTGACAGGAGTCAGGAGCCTGGCTGGTCCCAGACGGTCACCATCTATGTGACCTAAAATAGGTCACTCCCTCTGGGCCTTGGTCTCCTGTGCAAAACAAGGAGACTGTACCCAAGGGCCTCTCAGACCCCTTAGGGACCCGAGCAGTAAGGGCTCACAGGAAGCAGCCGCAGTGAAGTCTCGATGGGAATGCAGCACCTCTGCCTACCCTTGCTCAGCAAAGTGGCTTCCAGTCTCTGTTCTTGTTAGGGAGACTCGAGAACCACTCCCCGTGCCCCGCCCACACCACCCCATCCTGGCACCACCCACCCACCCACCCAGAGCCACACCCCAGCCCTCCCACCAGCGGTTCCCTCACCTTGACATCCTCCCATCGCTCCTTGTCTTCCTTCAAGACCCGACTGGTGTGTAGCGGGGTTTGAGGGACCTTCGTGGATTGCTGAAGAGAGACAAGGGATTCCAGTGAGAGCCGGGACACGTAAGGACCTGGCAAAGGTTCAGCCTGAGGGACAGTCCTTGCAGACCTCACTTCCCCGCCCACCTGGCACACCAGGCTCACCATGATCCAGGGGTGGTTCATAAACTCCGTGATGGTCATTCTCTGAGTGGGCTCTGTTTTCAGCAGGTTCCGGATAAGCATTTTCACTGTTGGGTGGCAAAGGGGACAGGGACAGCTCAGGGCCACTCCCTGTTCTGCTCCCTGCCACGGTTTTCAGAGGACACCACCAAGCTCGAGAGGGCTTGCACAGAGGCACACTGCAGCAGCCCCAAGGACCAGTGTGCTCCCCACTCTCTAGGCCCCCACAGCCTGCATTTGGGCCTTGGCTCAGGCTCCACACAGGCAGGGCCCACCCAGCAGCATGAGAGAGACTGCCACATGTTCGGGTGCACACACGCATGCATGCATGCACACACGCACACACACACGTGCACATGAGGTCTTCCCCTTGTCCCAAAGGCTAGGTTCCTACCTTCCTCTGATACTTCTGACCACTCTGGATTGGGAAATTCATATTGGCCCATTCGGATACGGGTCTTCATGCCCGGAGAGATGGCAAGACCATGGTTGGAATAAAAGGGGGGATACCCACACAACCTGTGCCAAGAAGAGGCAGAAAGAGAGGGACAGAGCAGGTGTTATTTAGGAGGCCTGCACCAGAAACTGGATGAGAAACAGGTTCTATTCCCTATAAAGGTCACAAAGAAACAGGGGCTCATTGTATAGGTACAAAACACAAAGTCAACGACAGGGCCCAGGAACCTAACATACAGAGAATCTTAACCACTTTCTAACCCATTAACTTCCACCCACTACTTAGCAGTCAGAATTCACTAAGCACGGGCACACAGGAGATTGCCAGGGAATCTCCCATCCAAAAGGGGAATGGTAGCATTTGCCTCTTCCTGTTGTCCTGGAGAGGCACAGGCCTCCCCAAGTCCCTGCCCTACCACAGCCCAGCCCGGCCCGGCCTGGCCTCCTGCCCAGCACACTCACAGGATGTACATGATGACACCCAAGGACCACATGTCACAGGACTTGTCATACTTCTCTGGGCCCAGCACTTCTGGAGCTGCAAACCAAAGATCACCATGGGTGGACCTGGCCCAGGGAACACTGCGACCTACCCCAGTTTCTCTGTGTTGCTCCTCATCCCAACCCTTCATCCCGCCATGACAGACAGCAGCTGGGGTTGGAGGAGGACAGTGGGGCCCCTCCTCCAGGAGATTGATTCTATCTATCCCTGAAGATAGAATCAAGACGAAAACCTTCCCCAGCTGCTAGACTCTCAGACCCACACTGTTTCATCTCATAAACACGCTTTGGATCCCATTCTGTGCCTGTCAGCTGAGACAATGCAGCCAAGTCTATGGAGAATGTGACGGAGATGATGGCTCTTCTCAGGAAGACTAAGCGGGCAGACAAAATCCTGCCATAGTCTCAAGCGGGTGATTCCTTCAGCTCCTCAGTGCCGGCTGAATTCTGACAGCCCTACTTCTCATGGTGTCCCGCCAGAACACCATGGCCCACAGAGAACACAACTCCCCTAGGACCTGTGGGCCCCTGGGGTCTGCAAGAAGAGCGGTGAGAAGAGTCCTGGACTTACCCACATAGTATGGTGTGTAACAAGGAGTGGTCAAAGAGTTGTGGCTGGTGGTTTCCTTGGCAAAGCCAAAATCAGTGAGTTTCAGAATAGCACTGGGCCTTTTGGAGGTGTATAAGAGATTCTCTGGCTACAGAAAGAGAGATGCGTAAGTGATAACCCTGCCAACCCTGAGAGGGCCATCCACCCAACCACCTCTGCACTGCACACTGGAAGAAGGACTGCTCACACAGCCAGCCCCTGCCCTTCCAGGGCTCACGGAACACCTGGGGGGATGAGGCCTACACATGGTGCTGCGGTGAGCACCACAGGGGCAGAAAAGCCCAGGGTGTGATGGTGGGGTGCTGACAGGGAGAACCACAGCCTGGGCGTGGCCAGAGGGCGACGCTGCTGGTTTGTGGTTTGACCATGGGCAGAGAGAGCAGGCCCACAGGGCAGAGAACGGCACACTGCCCTGTTCTGCCCTCAGCACTCTGCCTGACTCTGGCAAGCCCCCTCGGGTGACCCAGCTCCACCCCCACAGCCTCCCAGTACCCAGACACAGCTGCTACCTTGACGTCCCGGTGGGCAATGTTGACTGAGTGCAAATACTGGATGGCCTCGCCAATGCTCTTCATGATTTCTGATGCTTCTAGAGAAGAGAGAAGGTGGGAGTGAAAGAAAGTCACAAAGCTGTATCACTAGGTTTGAAAACCCCCACCTTAGTCCCACCCTGTGCAGTCTGAGGCCCCCACACCCGTCACCCACTCCAGAAGGAAGCCAGGAGGGGCCCTGATCAGCTGAGGGACACACCCTGGCAGGCAGCAAGTGGAGAGGCAGCGGTGACCCGCCACCACACCTGCCCAGCCCACTCCACGACCAGCCCTTCCTACCTCTTTCTGTGAATGCTTGGTCTCCTCGGTCCTGGATTCGGCTAAAGAGTTCTCCACCATCCAAACTGAAAGGAAGCTGCAGTGTAAGCTGGAGAACACAAAGCCCACCACTACACTACATTCCCCCAAGGGATGTCAAGCATTTACATTCTAAGCCTCGAGGTACATGCAGGGGTGTCCTCAAGGGAGGGGCTTCTGAGCAGGGTGGGGACAGGCCGGGCCAGACACAGGGCAGGCTGCTTACCACTCCATGACAATCAGCAGGCACTTCCTCCCCGCATACAGGTTCTCGTAGACGTCCACGATGCGCACTATGTGAGGGCACTGGGAGGCCCGCCAGTGCAGCTCCACCTCCCTGCGGGCCTTGGGGCAGTCCTGTAGCATCTGCAAGCCAAGCCCCTCCTGAGCACTGCATGTCTCTGAGGGCACTGGCACTCTCCACGGTCCTGCTTCACATCCCAGCCCAGGTGGCAGCATTGCCACGGACACACCCCAAACTCCCACTCCTGCCCACAGCGGCTTCCCTGGTCTCTCCTTCTAGATCCTGAGAGGACTTTGCAGCAACTCCATCTGCTGTACAGAAAACCTCAACATGACCCCTGCAAGGCCTCAACAGCAAGGCAGAGATCGGCCTTCCCTGAGCTCAGGGCCTGAGGTGTACAGAAGGCACCGGCAGCCATGTGGCAGGGGACGGTGGGTAAGGGATGTGGGGAGAAAGGCAGGCTGGGAAGAAACAAAACAGTAACGGAGAAGGACCTAGAGAGGGAGACTCCAGACTCAGACTCCGCAGGGAAGGCACCTCCCCAAATCACTTGAACCCACACACAAATCCACAGCAAGCCTTCTTTCTGCTTGTGGTTGACTTTGACCAACGTATGGCCCCCGGTGAGCCAGGTGTGGGTCTCAAGCACAGTTCTTAACACATCTGCAACCCTGTAACCCTGAGCAGGTTACATAACTCGCCGGTCTCCTCTATGTCCCCTCCTCCTTCCTAACCAGCCGGGCAGGGCACTGAAGGCCCCCAGGCCCACATCAGGCTCAGGGGCTGAATCACAGCCAGTGGAAGTCAGGCTCATTAGCTCAATGCTTTCACTAGTGACTGGCTTAGGAAAAAATCTAAGAACCAGCTGACCCAGAAAAGTTTTGTAGGAAATCTACGGAGAGGCCACTATGAAACAGGACAAAGGACTACTTCATCTCTCCTGCAAGTGGCACCTGTGACCATGCCAATCACCTTAGTACTGCTAAGGGAGCCCCCATTCATTACTAAGAGGACAAACCAATTCACTGAAGAATCAAGCAGAAGACCCTTGCTGACATCACCAAGAATCCCTTGTGACTTCTTCATGGTATAATAAACTTTCCTGACTGCTTAAACTGACTTTAGCAGAATATTTTAATTGCTTGGAGTCAAAAGCATCTTGATACACCTCTCCTTTGTAAAATGGGGTGACAGCTTCTCCTTCATGAAGATGCTATAAGGGTTAAATAGTTCTGCAAAGAACCTAGCAGAGTGTCGGCCATGTGCTCAATAAAAATAGCTGTCATTTTTATTATAGTGTCTACTAAGCACCAACAAAGATGCCAAAATAATTACAACAAGGGCCCACACAGACTTTCCTCTGTGGGAAGTCAAGATCAGCCCTGCCCAGTACACACTCCAACTGCTTAGGATATTTCATGGCCTGGGGAGAGAGAGAGACAGTGACAGAGAGAGACAGAAAGACAGAGGGGACAGGGGTGGAGAGGACTAGGGAGCAAATGGGCAGGCAGGAGGGACATGGCAAGAATTGGGCAAAGACTAACTGACATAGAGCAGTACTGGGGCTGGGTAAGTGGGTGACACAGCAGGGAGAGCGTGGAGACTGCAGGCAAACAGGAACTCCCAACAATAAAACCAGCAGGCATTTATGATATAGCCCATGATGTGCAAGGCTTTTTCAGACCGTACAACAATTAGCATTCTACAGGATGAGAAAACTGAGGCTCAGAGAAGTAGCAGCCCAAGGCTACATTTCTGGGACAAGACAGAGCCAGCATTGGAATCTAGGCCTTAAAAATTCCAAGCCTTCCCACCATAACCACCCAGCTCTGAAGAGGAGGCTAAAGGATGAAACTTCTCAGAGTGACTCTGCAGAGTCAACTCCCCAAACAGGTGTCCAGGAGGAATCAACAACTACATAGACCCGGTTCTCCCCACACCAACAGCTGCAGGAGGCAAGGTCCCCATGGAGTCGCACTGCCACCTTGTGGCCACGAGTCCTGAGTTCTGCCAGTTTCCACTTCATTCATCTGGACAGAACAGGAAAAAGTGTATTTTACTTTCCCATGCTCTAGGAGGACCAGGAAGAGGCACTGGCCAACTTTATGTGTACGTAATTCAATTCAACAAGCAGTTACCGAACTCCTAGTACACGCCATGCATTGTGCCGAAAGTCAAGACCGAACATGGGCGTCTTCATCTGAAAGTTCAGGCTTGTGAGGAGTGGAAGGGAAAATACAAGAGAGGGCAGAGACAGAAAATGCTCATAGCCTGGCTGTCTTCCAGGCTGCAGGTGAGAAGCAGCCGCCAATGGGAGGACTCCACACAAACTCCACTCCACATCTGCGGGAGGGTGGGGACGGGGAGATGTCACACAACTCCAGGCGGGGCCCCGGTATCTTCCAGAGCTAGATGCACAGCATCAGGAGAAATGAGTGAGCCACCCATGGGTGCTTGGGTAAGAGGCAGAAGAAATCCTGAGGCTAAAGGTAGAGGAGTAGGAGTGAAGAAAGACCAACTCTTAGACACTGGAAACTTTGGTTTGGGATCCAGAACACAAATGACTGGGATCAAATATGACCCAAGCAAGCATTGGCATCCACTACGTGGTGCAGGTTTCACACTACAGACAAGTGCAGGAGAGGCAGCCTTGAACCAGCACATAATCAGCAAAGGGGAGGTCATGCGTGCTCCCAGCAATATGATGCAATCATTCTTCCTGGCAGATTCTATCCAAAAGGCCAATAAAAAATTTTCAGTGAGCTGAGCATGGTGGTGCACACCGCTAATCTCGGCACTCTGGGAGACTGAGGCAGAAGGATCACAAGTTCAAGCCCAGCCGGGGCAACTTAGCCAGACTCTGTCTCAAAATAAAAATGGGCTGGGGATGTAGCTCAGTGTGAAAGCCCTGAGTTGAATCACCATCACTACCAAAAAAATTTTTTAAACTTTTCAGTAAAATCTTTAAAAAAAAAAAAAAAAATGCTTGTAATCCATGAGATAATGAGAGCCTGGGGCGCATGGCTTCCAGAGCAGCCAGGCAGGAGGGGCCTCTGTCGCCCCCTATGGGCACACAGGACCAGAGGCCCAGGGAGGAAAGTGAAAAGCTGTCAGATTTACTCAGAGGCTGTCACCACATGGTTGTGGATTAACCACCAGAAGGGACTCGAGCCCTGCTCTGGAATTAGTCAATGTGGGACTCCACAGCCTGGGAGAGGTCAGGGAGTTCTTAAGCCAGCTCTGTGCCTACACGGCAGAGGCAATGACCCCGGCCTGGCCTCTCCCTCACAAAGCCCTTGTGTCTCATAAAACGAGCCTTTAAAGTGCGCTGTTATCGGAAAGGTGCTCACAGCTGCAAAGCAGCAGAAGTGCTGCCACAGCGCAGGGGCGGGGGTCATCACTGAACAGAGGCTGCAGCCCGCAAGACTGCAGGCTGGGTTCCTGTCTCTGGCCCGGGAACCAGCACCAGCGCATGCGCTGCTGTCGCAGCGAGAACACAACGCCCCAGACAAGCGCAAGACCTGGTGCCCGGACCCCCAGCATTCCATACAAATTCTGCTCTTTCTGCCTGAGAGGTTCAGAGCACAGATCTAGGCCAAAGAAAACTGAGACCCAGTTCGCATCACGCTTCAGGCTCACACAGACGCTTCACCTCCAGAGGGGGCAGGCTGGTAGAGACAAGGCACCTGGGCTTCGGAATCCCCGAGTGTTCACTCCCAGTCCTGCACTCCCCAGGTGGTCGGGGAGCCAGTCGACTTCACCTGTCAAGCTAGATTCAATTTCCTGAAATAATATCCTTAAAGATGATTGACAAACACTATATAGAGTATTTTTCTATTTTTTTAAAAAAAGTACCATTTTGCATATTTATACCTTTTCTCCCCAATGCCAGTTTCTAAAGGTCAAGATCAAATCTGATTTGTTTAATCCCTCCGTCTCCCTTCCCTCTCCCAGTGGTAGATGTGTTAAGTTTTTCCTAAACTTCTGAGCACGCCTTGTCCTGTTGCTCCCCTCATGACCTGAACGTGTCCACGGACACCCTCCCCCAAGGTGACTGAGACGGGAGCTATAAGCACGTCCACCTGATTCTCTCTGAGGGAAATAAACTGGAAAAAGAAGGATCTTAATTATGAGAAACACAGTAACAATCTCCCAGGAAGACACCCACCCTCCCATGACCAGGTAATTGACATCCACTGGGCACAGGTTTATCAGAAATCCCTGGCTACATTTGAAAATCAACCAGAACCATGAAAGCAAGAGCTTCGCATTGGTCAGGCAGGCTGGATGGCATCGAGGGTAGAGCACGAAGTGTCACAGACACCTACAGACAGTGTGGAGCACAGAAAGCCTGGGGACAGAAACAAAGAACGTGCTCATCTGCAGTACAGGTAAGGAACTGGACAGTGGCTGAGCTCCCAGCCAGGCCAGAGGGAGGGAAGGCAAGCAAGGTCCACTGCCAGAAGCCACCAGCAGAGTGAGCTAGAGTAGCAGGTACAACCAGCAGCCAAGAGTCATGTGGAAAAGGTCCTACTCCTCTGGCATGGACAAAGACAACGGAGGCCAAAGGGCCCAGGACCACAGATCTGAGGGCTAAGACTACAAAAGGAAGGCTCCTCCCACTAAAAAGCCACAGGAGAACCTAGGAGCAACTGTGAAATGTGGAAGCCCGTGCTAACCCTGGCACCAATACTGGACTTGACTCAGCCCCCATGCAGTTTGCATCTGAAACCCTCTCGCACTGTTGACAAGGTCAGCTGTGTGCTCGACAGTGCGACAGCCAAGGCCACCTGCCAAGCATGACAGGGTCAGGACCAGGCCACAGGGTACGCAACTGAGGAGGGTTCTCCAGGACAGCAGCAGTGAGATATGGGAGCTGCTCACAGGCAGTTCCAGGCCTCCTTGTAGGGCAAAGATGGGCCCTCCATTTGGGTTGTTTGTGGTCTCCCTTCTCCCCTGCACCGGACCTGCCATAAGGGTCCCAAGCTGAGCACCAGAGAAAAGGAAGAAATACAGGGCCTGGGGCCTGAGGCGCTGCTCACCAGCAAGACAGATATGCGGACAAGGTTGGGAAGGTCTAATCCCCAAGCCTCAGTGATCAACCCCACACAAGCTCCACTCCTTACTAGCTGAGTGAACTAGGGAGTTTTTAAAACTGTGCGCCTCAGTTTTCTTATCTGTTAAATGGAAGAGTAAAAGTCCTTACACCTCATGGGGTTGCTATATTAAATGAGTTAACACACACACACACACATTATATAAATTACCAAGAATGGTGCTTGGGGCATAGTTAGCACTGCATTAGTGTTTGCTGTTACTATTCTGTTCCCTGGCTCCCTGAGCTAGCCCTACTGGTGTGGGGAGCTGGTATCCCAATCACGCCCGGTGTTATTAATAGCTCTAGGCCCTGAGTGGTGGGGGCCCTGAGTGGAGGAGGGAAGCAGGCTTTGGAATCAAAGCGCTGAGCTCTCCCACCTGACACCACCAAAACTGGACAGCTGGAGGTGTGGGTGTGCATGTAACAAAAGAAGGAGACATCCCTTCCCAAGGCTGATTCTGATTTGGTGCCAAGTATGATGCAAAAACCTGATTCAGGAGCCATGCATGTTGCTGTGTGGTGCGTGTTGTCAAACGAGACCTCTGCATGCCCCAGAGGCAGCTGGGACAGGGGGAAAGCCCTGTGTGTCACACACTCACCCCCCAAGGCTTTGAGCCAGGCTGTCCACTCCTGTCCCTGGACCACAGGCACCTCTGCCACACACATGGAGGATTGCCGGCTTGGTGTTTTGCAAGGTGAAGGTGGGAGGGCAGTCACTGTGGGTAGTGCCAGCAACCTTCCAAGTGCAGTGCTGTCACGGGCAGCAGCCAAGGTGGGGGTGGGGGTAGAGAAAAGGTGAAGAGCTCCTGGGCTGTCACACCCTCACACCCACCCTGGGAGGTAATGTCCTGATCTACACAGGAGATAACCCATTACTGAGGGATTCATTCAAAGCCTTTCGGCCAGTTGTCCATGGCAGGACTAAAATGTGAACCCTGCTCTTGCTGCTCCTCTAAAGGACTGCAATGTCTGCCCAGAGCTGTCAGGAAGGACATCAACAGACAGAAACGAAGGCTGAGAATGATTTTGACACAAATCCTCTAATGTTGAAATTCCACTTGTAAAATTTTATCCTACTGTACAGATCACAGATGCAGCTTTAGGGGCATACACAAGCCCAATAGTTAGTCACCTTAACTAGAAATGGCTAACAAACTTGATGTCTACCAGCAAGTGAAAGAAACTGCTTTTTGAAAAAATGACAGCTGAGGCTGCAGCCTGAAAAACTGCAGGTTGGGTTCCTGTCTTGACCATTTATCTCTGAGTTTATTCCATCTCTAGTCATGGAAATGATGTTTCACAAGAGTACTTAATGGGGAGATGAATTCCCCTACTGTCTATCAGATATCTATCAGATTCTCAGTTACCATCTTTGTCACTGTCTGAGGCAGCACACCATTCTTCTGCAGCACAAATCCTAATCTGTAATTAATTTCAATTTATTCATCAGAAAGTAGCTAATAGTAAACAAAAAAGCAAGTTATAAAACCTTATATAATCCCAGTGTATTTATTTGTACTATATAAATCTATTTATCTATATACATACACACAAACATGTATGTCCACATATATAAAACAGAAAGGACATCAATGCTCAGTAAATTAACAGTAATTATCTCTGGAGAACAGAATTACAGATGATTTGATTCCTTTATTATATTTTTATTTCCTAGATGGTTTATAATTAGCATCTGATACTTTTTAAAAAGACAAAGAAGGGCCGATGAGATGGCTCAGCGGCATAAGCGCCTGTCTGGCAGGCACAAGGGCCTGAGTTCGACTCCCGGAACCCACATACGAAAAAAGGGATGGTGATATCACTCACCAGCACAGGCGCCTGCTGGCACGCGAGGTCCTGAGGTCGACTCCCAGTACCCACAAAATAAAATAAAATAAAATAAAATAAAAAGACAAAGAAGCTTAGCTCTCCAAATTTTAATCCAAGAGTGCCACCCGTCCCTGGCCTTACAACCACAGGCAGTATCTGGGGCTTCTCAGTAGTCCACGCCAAGTAGCTCCGCTGCTCTAGCTCTGCAGGCCACAGAGGCCCTTGTGGAGTCTCAGGCAAAAAAGTAGCTCATGCCCCATCCCACCGCCCTCTCCAGTAGACACAGCCTTCCTGGTGAGCAGCGGGCACTGTGCCTGGCTCCAAGGCCTCTGGGGCTCTCCTTTCAGCCAGAAGCCTGGGGAACTGAGCCCCTGTAGCCCCATACTAGCCAAGAAGGGAGGCATGAAGAAGTCACGAGGCCACACGACCAGGACATTGTCCTCACACCATCTATCTCTGTTGGGTCCTTCGATCCAGAGCTCCCATCCTTGGATCTAGAGCCAGAGAGTGTCACGGGGAGGCACATGGCACCTGATCCCACCTACACAGAATGCCCTCACTCGGCAAAGCCTGGAGTGCCCAGCATATGTCCACACTGGTCTAGGGGGTGTGAGGATAACTCAGAACAGAACAAACAAGGCCTGTGCCCACAGGGGACTCATACCATACCACAGAAGGGACATGAGAATCAAGTTCCAAAAAATTTTTTAGTTATACCATGTGATCTGTGCAGCAAAGGAAGCAAACAGTTCTGCCACATACATAGGAATGGTGGTGAGGATCTCTCTTGCGTCCCCAGATTACAGACGGCTCCTGCAGGGTGCAGCTGCTCATCCAGCCCAGCTCAGGAACACGAGAGATGACAGGCAGACACCTGGCTAAACTACTCATTTTCCTGTCCACCTACTGAGGGGTCAAGGAGTATGTCCTCCTTCCAGAACTTCTGCACTGCTCGCTGAGGGTCTGATGGACCTTCGCCAGAGAGCTGTCTAAACAGAAATTTAACAACAGATTTAAAAGCCTCAGAAAGAAGACAAGTAAGATACATGGAAGCACTGCTCTTCATGTTGGCGCACACATTCCCACATATTTGATGGGAGGTGAAGGTAATTCTCTATTTGTTACTATGAAGAGTATCATGAGGAAAAAGAATCCCCACCTAAAACAAAGCTAACCCTGACAATGGGATATCCCAGTGCTGAATGCCCAGAACGCCCTGGCAGGAAGACAGGCCACATCCACTGAGGGTGACAGCCCTTCAGCACCCTCACGAAAGACTCAACAAAAAGCCAAAAGGCTTGAAAGTCACACGGTGAATGACGAACTTTCTAAGTACTTGCAACACAAGATGGATAAAAGGCTAAACTCTAACCAATCAATTATGAAAGATTAACAACCCAATATAAAAATGGCTAAAGGGTAAGAACAGGCAGTTCAAAGAAAAGGAAACACAGACGGCTAAAGGAAATATGCTCACCGCAATTCGTTAAGAGAGAAATATTTAGAAAAACAAGGGTAATTTCACTAGGCTGGCAAAACTTAATGTTTGACCAAAACAAAACTCCCAGATTTATGCAAAGATTTTGGGAGAAAAGCCACTCTTCTCATAAACTCACTCAATAGAGATATAAATATAAACTAGCAGTTTTTGGAAGAATTTGGTCATATCTATCAAAAGTGTAAATGTTCAAACTCGGACCCATTAATTACCCAGCCAGAAATCTATCTTACAAACTGCATTCACAGAGCATTTTAATGGCAAAAAGCTGGTAATAACATAAAGGTCCACCAATAAGAAAGTGGTCAGGGCCGGTGAGATGGCTCAGCGGCGTAAGCGCCTGCCTGGCAAGCACAAGGGCCCAAGTTCGACTCCCGGATCCCACATACGAAAAAGGGCCGGTGATATCGCTCAGTGGCACGGGCGCCTGCTGGCGTGCAAGGTCCTGAGGTTGACCCCCCGGTACCCACAAAAAAAAAAAAAAAAAAGTGGTCAGATAAAAGACAGCAAATCCATACAACAGAACACTGCACACCCTTATGAAAGGCTCCTCACCCGCCCTTTGGACAGAACACAGTGTTATTAAACGGGAGAGCAGACAAGGAACAAAGTGACATTTTGGCTTTATGTTTACTGTTCTAATTTTTTATTTTATTTTTTTTTATTTTTATTTTTTGTGGGTACTGGGGGTCGACCTCAGGACCTCACGTGCCAGCAGGCGCCCATGCCGCTGAGCGATATCACCGGCCCTTTTTTCGTATGTGGGTTCTGGGAGTCGAACTCCGGCCCTCGCGCTTGCCAGGCAGGCGCTTATGCTGCTGAGCCATCTCACTGGCCCGGCCCTCTAATTTTTTAAATGGAACTTTTTTTCCAGTACTGGGAATTGGACCTGGGGGCCTTGTACATGGCTAAGCAAATATTCTACCACTGAGCTGTGTTCTCTCTCAGCCCTTTTTATTTTTTTATTTTGACAGAGGATCTTGCTAGACTGCCCAGGTTAGCCTCAAATTTGTGATCCTCCTGCCTCAGTCTCCCAAGTAGCTGGGATTACACATGTGCACTGCCACACCCAGCCCTATGTCTTGACTTTTAAAGTACTATACATTAATAAAGACAAGCAGCAAAGATGCCAAAAGGTTAATTAGTGGTTTATTATAAATTATAGTAATATGGGTGATATTTTCTTATGTGTATTTTTAAAATTTCTAAACTTAAGAATAGGAAAAGTACTAAGTAGAATGTATAATTCTCTTTGTGTAACTTTCTTGTTGTTACTGTTTTACATCTTAAGACAGAAAACAAAGGGTGTATGAATTTATGGCTGCTTAAATTTTTCTGGAGGAATTAAAAAAAAAAGTTAACAGTGTTGAACACCAGGAAATAGGTACTAGAAAGAGGTGTATATTTTTCTTTTTTCCCTTTTCATTTTATAGTTTATGAATCTTTACCATCCACCTAAATTTCTTCTCACAAATGAAATCAAAGAGTTTGGATTCTAATGTGCAATATGCCTCAGGTCTTTCATACAAACCTGGCCTGAGATGGTAATGCAGTTATGGGCGGCCCGAAGGCCAGCTGTCCTTCCCGCTGGAAAGCAGGGGAACAGAGATGAGGGTTGACACCGTGCCACAGGAGGAAGACAGGCCTGGTGAGGCTGCTCCCAGGAGGGCAAGGCAGTTGTGATGACGAGAGGGCAGCTGAGGCCCCGAACCACTGCTGCCAAGCACTCCTGACCTACATGGAAATGAACACTGCACACAGCCACTCAGGAGCCCTGGGTAAGAAACCAAACAACTGGGGGACCCAGATGTTTCTATTTCTTCCAGAAGATGATAAAGATTTTGAAAGAAAAGGGGGTATTTTCATTTACACCACACCCATCATGTGCCAGGTGCACTTTGTATATAGGAAGTGTGGCTGTATTTAAACCGCCCGGAAGCAGCTCTGTAGAATACAGCCCCTAGCTGGCTCCCTTGTGCAGATGTGCCCACCAAGGCCTGATGAAGCAGCTTGCCCAAGGCCACCCAGCTGGCAAATGATGAAACCAAGATTCAGACCCAATTCAGACTCCAGCCTCCAGATTTGATGGATTGATTGATTTAACCTTCAAGACAAAGGCGGCTGAGCTGCTAACGTGAGTTTACCACTGACCTGCTTCACCCTGCTAATTGTGTCCCATCCCTCCTGTTCCCAGGCAGGCCTGTCCTGTTTATCTCCACATCCTCCAGGCCCAGTGCAGCGCCTGGCACAGCAGAGTCACGATGAACACTTACTGATTAAATGGGCAGACCATGCATTAGAGCAACTCCACAGGCTGCAGCTTCCAGAAAGACATGGGCATCTTTCCCTGGGAGACAGGGTTGATGGGGCAAGAAGGAAACGCATGAAACTCTCCAAGTTGGGCTTAAACTACAACCCAAGTGGCAGGAAGAGAAATACCATGTTCTATGAAAATCTAGGTCCAACTCTTAAAAATCCAGAGATTTTTCTAATTAAGATGGAAGAAGGTCAGGAGTGTTGCTTCTGGCCTAAGCAGCCCCATCTACTTGACCCTGCACAAGTGCCAAGCAAATTTAAAATTTTAATTCGAAGTGGTAAATGCAGTCTCATCTTCACTGCCCCAACCTGGCAGAAGTGAGGTTCCTGGCATGTACATCTAAATCAACTGACCTAGTGAGAGGCGCAGGGGAGGGGAGAGAAAGGGTCCCACAAATCAGGCAGTATGCACACACACATACCCCGCCCACTATTCCACACAACTAACACTGGAGAACAGCTAGTGATGAGAAAAGGGAGAGAGCCAGAAGACAGAGCATTAACCCTGAGAACATAGGGGGGACCACGTGGGGAGAGCAACAGAACACATGACCCACTCTCCCATGCAGTTAGCAAGCACAGCCCAGACACACAACAGAGCTCAAGTCATATTACAAACACAAGGACGTCGCTGACAGAGGTGAAGTTTGTTTCTGCGAGGAGCAGGGCACCTGATATATTCCTGTCTTACTGAAGGTATTACCCATTGCCCAAACTGAAGATCTAAGCATGGTAAGCATTACTCTGAACTGAATTCTGACCAGGAAGGAAAATCTAGTAAATTATGTTTAAAAACACACGTACACACACACACATACTCTGGTTAGTAAAAACAATAACAACAAGAGCACCACTTTGAGAGGAAGTAACCTTGATAAATGAGAGTTCAAAGGAGAGGAGAAAAAAGAAAAACCCTGGAGACAAAACCAATAGCTTAGCCTAGACACCAATATCTAATGCTGAGACAACAAAGCAGCATTGTCAATGATCCCCAGAAGAAATGTATTTGGAAAGCTCTAGCCTGAATGTCTACCAGGTGAACTCGGCTGGTCTGACACAATAATCCCCTGAAGAAGAAAGCAGGAGGCAGCAGCCACAGGTCCAGCCACAGCACAGGGAGAACTGAAGAGCTCAGATACTAAAAGATGCATCCAAAGACACAAGTAACTGTCTATAAGCCAGGAAAGACCGCAAGAGAGGGGCATGGGCTCACAATTCAGAAGACGCAGAACTACCAGAAGCATACAGCCAAAGCTGTAAGATGAACGGAGGGTTGGAGAGGTGTTCATGTGCAAAAAAGACATAGAATGGGGGGATGTGCATCTCCAGTACATCCAGGTTTTCTATAAGAATGCTCTTCAGACTAGAACAAGCTAAACATTTACAATCACACAAGTGCCTATGTGGACTCTTTCAGATTAACTGATTTATTTTTAAGTCTTTATTATATGTATGTTCTCCTAAGGAAACCTCAAATCCAAGATAGACCAAGAACCAATGTGCCCTCAACACGACAAAGACAGAGTTATAAGATGTCAATCTTGGAAGAACCACATCCCAGGATGCAGCAAGAAGCCTTGGGTGAGGCTCCAGAGAAGCACCACTGACAACTGCTCAGCAGCGCTGAGGCAGAGGAGGTGGATGCCACTCTCTGGCTTTGGGACAGAACACATTCCCTTCTAGCCACTAGACCAGTGGTGGGATCCTATGGCACACGTGCCACAGTGGGCTGTTTGTATCACTGAAAGCTCTAAGAAGTTTGCCATCACTGCAATAGACTAAGCACTTGGCCTTTGAGGGCTCCCAGGCTAGCCGGGGGGGGAAACAGAAAAGATACGTAAACAAAATCATTTTTAAAACGTGCCAACTAAGAGGATATAAGGAAGTAGTCTGGCATCTTTTTGTTTAAAGGGAAAGGGATAAATAAGGTAGACTCTGGAACATAATGGCCACATCTGGCAAAACTCTAGAACAGATTATCAACTGGACCTTCACCACCCAGCCTGGACTCCCTGAGAAACCATGGCAAACTAGTCTCATTTCCTTTTTAGCAGAATGAATAAAGTTATTTACCAAAAGAACGTCAGACACAGAGGCCTTGACTTCTATAAAGCACACAGTCTGCTGCCAGATCTTTGGGATGACAAGGAAAGAGGGCGGACATGACAAAGCATTTAGAAGGTATTCGCAGTGCCCATAAATGACCAATTATAAGGTGGCGTTTAGCAGCTCGAGGACAGGCTGCTGAACACTCACCAAGCTGAACCCACTGCCCTTTCCAGTCTGCTCCAGGACCTCAGTAAATGGCAACGACATCACCATCCACCAGGCTCCACAACATAAGTCATGAAGGACTCACTCTGAGCCTCTTGTACTCCCTCCCTCCACCACAGAACTGATTCAGATGTATCTTTGGAAAAAGAGCCCGAATCCATCTTCCCTTCCCAGTCTTGCTGCCCCCTTCTGTGTGTGCAATCTAACTGGTTTCCAGAGGGTACGCTTACTCTGTTCCAATACATCCAAGGACACCTTCTGAAAGGCAAATCTGAGCAGGACATTTTCTTCCTTAAACATCTCCACTGGATAAAGGATAAAATCCAAATTCTGAATTTCGTCTTTCCCAGCTCCTACCCATATCATCTCTACCCTTATCTCCAACTTCCCCCTCATGAGTGAGAGCAAAGGCTCTGCCAGAAGCCAGACTGCCCAGGCAGGGAGCACAGTACCCCACACTTACGCAAAGTTGAACTTCACGACCTCTAACAAGCCAGGTCTTTTGATGACTCCAGTCTTTACATTCTTCAAGGACCAGCATGTGCCAACTGCCTGGGAAGCCTTCCTAACCACTTCCAGGCAGAACTAACCCTCCCTGACCAAGAGATAGAGGGAGGGAAGAAAGGGAAAGGGAAAAGGATACGAAAGAATAAAGATGTGTTATGTACATGTACCAACTCCCCACAATGAATGTGATCACTATGGACAGCTAACATATACTAATAAAAGATAATAAAATAAAAAGGGCTTCTTTTCCTCTCAATGTATTCCCATTATGGTTTAGATCTAAAATATCTCCCCAAAGTCTCCCGTGTTGAAAGCTGGAACCTGTGTGAAAGAGACGGCTCACTCTCTGGAGATGGTGTGACCTAGAAGGGTATATTCTTGTTCCAGGATCCTCCCTTCTCTATCTGCTTCCTGATCGCCGTGATGTGAGCAGCATTCTTCTGCCACGCCCACCACCATGCCAGTTCTGCCTTGGAGCCAGCCAACCACTTATTGGAATGCTCTGAAAACCATGAGCCAAAATAAACCTCTCCTCCTCTAAGTTGCAGATGTCAAGTACTTCATCCCAGCAACAGGAAAGCTGACTAAATATAATTCCCTTAAGACTCTGGTCAAACTCCTAGGTCAGCACTCTCTGGTGCTATTTAAAAGACAGTTCCTCCTGCTGCTGGGCTAGAGGTTGGGCTGTCTTCTTCAGCAAGTTTATCAAACCTGCAAGTGACATACATACATATATACATACATACATTAGAGACAGTCAATGTGCTAGGCAGCAAGTTTTTAAAAGATTACAGCGGAAGGAAATATGGAGTGGGGCGTGGTGGCACACACCTATAGTCTCACCTTACTCATGAGACTGAGGCCAGAGGATCTCAAGTTCCAGGCCAGCCCAGACAACGTAGTGACACCCTGTTTCAAAATAAAATTAAAAGGGCTAAGGACGTAACTCAGTGGTACAATGTCACCCTAGTACGTGCAAGACCCTGTGTTCAACCCCCAGTACTGCCAAGGAGAGAAAGAGAGAAAAAATGAGGAGCCAAAACTACCTCCCATAAAAGTCATATGTTAGGAATCAAAAAAATCATTCACAACAGCATAGGAAGAGAACTTCCTTAACTCAGATCTGAATAACATCAGTGAGAGCAAAGGCTCTGCCAGAAGCCAAACTGGGCAGGGGACACAGTACCACCACCAACTAGCTGTGGGACCCAGGGCAGGTGTCCTAGCCTCCTTACCCCTCCAGTATCCTTAGCTGTAATTCAAGGATAATAGCAGTATCTCCCTCATCGGGCTGTTATTCAGTTAATAATGGCAACGTAACTGCGCTCAGAATTGTTCCTAGCTCAATAAACTTTTACTGTTTGTTGTTGTTTTTGTTATTAAAAGCTGCTTCTAAGAAAAGGAAAGAGAAAGCATAGAGCATTGTGGTTATGAGCAAAAGTCTAAAATTAGACTGCCCCAATTTCAAACACCAGCTTTAAGCTTGGTAGTTTGCCTGGCTTTAACCAGCTACTTCACGTTTTAACTCTCCATTATCCTCATCCATTAAGGCACTGACAACAGTCTCAGTCAAAGATACCCACTTCAGCACTGCATATTTCAAACTGGAAATAAAGTATCTATGCATAAAAACCAGTAAAATAAATTACTGTACATCCATACCATAGGATAATATGCCATTATCAAAAAGACCGAGGTAGATCTAGATACACAGATATCAAAAGCCCTTCAAATAGATATTTATCCATTTAAAAAAGCAAGTTGCAATTTGATACATATAATATGATTCTATTATTGTAAAAAAATTTTTTTCGTTTTTTTTTTTTTTTTTGAGACAGGGTCTTGCTCTGTAGTTCAGGGCTGGCCTTGAATACACTATGTATCCCAGGCTGGCCTCGAACTCACAGCAATCATCCTGCCTCAGCCTCCTGAGTGCTGGGATACAGGCTTGTGCCACCACGCCCAGCTTGTAAAATGTTTTGAAAAAGCAAAAGAAATGTGTGTGCACATGTGTGTATATGTGCTGTGAGTGCTGTCCGTGGTTTGCACAGCCAGGTGAAAACACGAAATGGCCATGCAAAGCAATATTTATCATCACTGGGAAAAAATCGTAATTGTTTCATGACCTTTAAAATTTTTTGTCAAAACATTATTAAAATACTGTCAAGTTATAAATGAATAAATAGTAAAGCACATATGTAGTTACTGTTATGGTCTGCATGTAGATGTCCCCCCAAAGCCTCAGGCAGTTTTAGATGGGGCTTTTTCAGAGGTAGCTGAATCTAGAGTGTGTGACTGATTCGTAGTGCAGTGCTGGGATTAAGGGTAAGTGACTGCTGGGTCTGTCCACCGACTGTATTGGCACCACCCTAATCTGGTAGACTGGATACAATGTCAGGGACAGAAAGAGGCTTGTCTTGCTCTCTCTTGCTGCTTTTGCTATCTTCCACTGCCATGAACGGTTGTCCCTCTGCCACGCCACCCTACCTTGGAGCCAGCCAACTATGAACTGAAACCTCTACAAACTGTGAGCTAAATAAACCTTTCCTCCCTTAACTTCAGGCATTGGGTATTTTGTCTCAGCAACAAGAAAAGTAAGACAGTTACTGTAATTTAGAACACTCGAGACACTGAGAATAAGTGCTTTACTTCTCTGTGAAATTCCCATCCTGAGTCCTGTGGACGGTGCTTGGGGTCTCATCATTCCACGGATGCCGAACGTGCACACCCTTTCTATGCCTTCACGCGCTCATGCTCCTCTGCATCAGCTTCTGACATTTTATCCTTTGAACTCTCATTACGGAGAAGCATCTCCGAGAGTCATGCATGTGAATCCTCTCCCCACAGGCACCTCACCTCTGTCAAAACCGCTTTCCCCAATGTCTCTGAGCCGCCCCCTTCTCCGAGCTCCTCTGTGCACACACGCAGAGCCCTGGACAGCAGCAGTGTCCGCACTCCCATGGCCAGCTGTTTATTCTACAGTCCCATTACATTAGGCTCTGACTTCACTTCCGGCATTACTAGTTTTTATTTCTTTGCTGAAATTTCATGCCGCTGGCCAATTCCCTCTATGGACTGTCCACTTTTTATAAACCTTCACATGAGTTTCCCAAGGGGATAAGGAGACAACACAACCACACACCTTCCTGTCTGTGTGTGAGATGAACAGAGAGGCAGGACTAATCACTGGCTCTTAAAGAAGAAACACGACTGACCTGTGACCACTGTGAGCATCTGTTATATACACAGTGACTTGTGGACTGGGCATTAACAGCAAACTTTATACTCCACACAATTACTCAGAGTTAATGTACCGTGGCAAATGAAATTCAAGCAACGTTGTTGGGGGACTGGCATTGTCTAATCCCTGGCAACTGAAATTCTGCATATTAGAACCACAAAAAAAAGAAGACTGTACAAGACCACGTCTGGATGTACATGACTCTTTAGCGGCTCCTGACCACTAAAGGTCCCCTTTGGGAAGGTCTACACCTTGGACACAGTTCTCAACCCGGGCTGGTTTTGCCCTCAGAAGATATTTGGCAATGTCGGGTGAAATTTTTGATTTTCGTAACTTGAAGGGACAATCAGACAACTTCAATTGGCATCTAGAAAGTAGAGGCAAGGGAAGCTGCTACTTCCAACAAAGCACAAGACAACACCCCCACCAAACAAAGACATATTCGGTCCAAAAGGTCAGCAATACCAAAGCTAAAAAATACTGTTTTAAACCAGAGTTTTTACCAAATTGATGTTAATTCCTTTCTCATCAGGTGGTGGCAAAAATAAATGAAACAATAACAAGTAGAAAGTACGCAATCAACGCTATAGTATCAGATGCTCGCAATTACTTCAAGCTAAGCATCTTAATACAACCTTAGATTGTAATACTTTCGACAGTTACTTGTGATCTGCCCCTATGATGCGGCCACCAAAGAGCACAGCCTGCAGCCTGGTGACAAACCACATACCCAGACTCAGGCAGGGATCCCAACCCAACCACCTTCTGTGCTTACTTCTCACACTCCAGAATCCACACCTAGGCCACATCTAGATTCCAGCACTCGATTCTGGGCAAGCCATTTGAAAAAAGAGCTCGAAATTTCCAAATGCTGAAATGCTTGGGAGCAAAATACACTGATGTCTGCCACTTACTATGAAATGCTTCCCAAAATAAGACTGGACTATAGATAGACAGAGAGACTGAAAGATGGAAGGAGGCTCAACAAAGCAAATACACAGTAGAAGGTGAACGGCAGAATGTAGATGGTTGATCATACGGGCATTCACCGTACAAGTCTTTCAAGTTTGCCACAACAAGAATGTAACGGACCTGAGAATCATGACGTGTGAAAAACAGTTCAATGAGCTGGGTCCACTGGCCCGAGGGAGATAAATCCTGAAGGAAGCTGAGGGGCCCGGTATGATAAAAGTCCTAAATTTCTACAGAGCTGTCACAGAAAACAGCCTTAATGGACCATCCTCGTGGTGCCTCAGGGGGATTCCAGGAGCTGCTCCACCATAGTAGGAACCTTGTAAGATGGTCAGCCCCCTCTCCCTCGCATCAGTAGAGCACAGGAGTCCAGCGAGCTCTCAAGAGGAATCGGACTTTGGCTAAGACATAGATGAGCAAAAGTAACAGTCACATTTTGAAGCGCAGAGTACATGAGAGCACAGAGCCAGACAGGAGGAAGAAGAAGCAAGGAGCCTCCTGTAACACAGCACTCACACTCCGAAGTATTCACCCAAGCAAAATGAAAACATTCCTTCCGCAAAAAAACTTGTGCAAGACTGTTCCTTGGAGCTTTATTCATCATAGTCAAAAACTAGAAACCACCCAAATGCCCATCAATAGGAGAATGGACAACCAAATTATATCACATCAAGACAATGGAACACTATTCAGTGCAAACAGGAGCAAAACAAGCAACCTTCAGATAAACCTCACACAAAAAAAGAGTTCATACTGATTATCCCATTTATATGATGTTCCAGAACAGGAAAACCAAAACCATGGTGAAACAACACTCAGAATCATGATTTTCTCCAAGGGAACGGTTGGGAAGGAACAGGAGGGAACTTATTAGGACAACAGAACTTTTTGTCCTATGTGTTGCAGAAGTTTGCGTTGCACACATGACATTCATCAAAACTCACCACTGTAGTAACTAACATAAGACTTACATATTTCAGTTATATAAATTTTAACACTCCCAAAAAGATGCATGAGCAAATACTGAACTCTAATTAATGCTCTAACATATGCTGAAATGTTTGGGAGTAAAATACACTGATGTCTGCCACTTACTATGAAACGCTTCTCAAACTAAGACTGGACTGTAGATGCAAGGAGGCTTCTAAAGCAAATACACAGTAAAGGGTGAATGGCAGAATCTAAATGGCTGATGATATGGGTATTCACTGTACGATTTTTTAAAGTTTGCCACATATGTGAAATGTTTCACAATAAAACGTTGTGGGTAAGAAGTGACAGCCAGTAGCAAGAATCAAAAGGGAAAGAAGAGGTGGTTGGAAGGTCATGGGAGAACAGTGCAAGGGGAAGAGAGGATGTTTCAACCTCCACGGAGGCCTCTCAAGGTCAGAATTGCAAAAGGCCAAGCTGACCTGGGAAGAGGTATTGGCTAAGAAGAAACACGCGTGAGGTTGGGGTTCAGAACTCTGTGGTTATAAGCTCTCACTCCTCTGGGGCCAGTTCCATCACTGTGAGACCGTGCGTGTGGTCAGGGACAAATCCCTGCCCTTCTGGCCTTGGCGGAAGGGATCCATGCACAAGGAAGGGCTCACGTAAAAGATCCCATGTGCTTTCCAGCTCCGAGCGCCTACTCTTCACAGCGTCTCTGAAAACCACTCTTCTAGACAGGAACCAAAGAATGCAGATGCCAATCACAGCTCAGAGAGCTCCAGCAGTTTCAGACAGGTTTCATCCTTTCAACAAAGGCAAAAAGCCTGTTGTTTTGTCAATGTGTCCTCAAAGAAAAAGCCTGAGTACAAGCAGCTCTCGACTGTCAACATGGGCATGATGCACTTGGGAGATTAGCCACAGCAAACACTGAACCAATGAGCAGAGGTCTCCCCTACCCCCACTCCCCCGCACCCATACCCAGCAGGTTTCTGGGACACACAACATTATGAAAACCCAAAAGAATAAAGGAGACATATCTGCTGGAAAAAGAGAATTCACTAATATTTGAAAAGTCCAATTTCAATAATTTTGAGATTACCTACTCTATCTCCCTCCCTGCCCCCAATGATACTGCTCATTTATATCTGATTGCATACAAGACTGACAATTTTCTACGCTATAGTTTATCCACTTGACGGCCCTACGCCTCAAAGGCACATACACTGGAGTTTACCAGTGAGAGAGAAGATGCCAGAAAGCAGAGCGACCTGTTCTAGCCCAGTTCTGCAGCTACCTTGCTGAGTACCTACACACTCTGTCTCCTCCTCTGTACACCTACCTCCTAGTCTATCCAAGCAGATGCTGTAGATTCCCTAGAAAAGTACAGAGGACCTAAGGAACCCCTCCCAGATTTCAGTACTCTCCACCAGCCCCTTCTTTCTCAGTCTCAGCCCCTCTGGTTTCCAAGGAAACCCAAGCATCTAGTACTTCTAGCCTCATCTTAAAGAAGAGGAATATATATGTCTCTCAAGCCAAAGACCATTACCTCAGAAACCAAAAACAACCTCCAGTAGGACTTCCTTCCCACCATTCTCCTCGGGGAGGAGGTGGAGGGTGGGCAGACTGCTTAGTGGTCAGGGGCTCGGAGGACGTCTCGGAAGTGCCTGAGCACTGGGAAGTCCCATTCTGCACCTGGAATAACTACGACCAGTCACCGAGGGAAAATCTGGGATCCTCGACACACAGGACAACAGGATACCCTCTGAGGTCCAGACGTGCCACAGTTCCAAGCAGGGCCACAACAGGAAATGGGGACCAACCAGGGTAGGACCTATGCGGAAAAGGAGAGTGAGAGTAAAGCCCCCCACCCAAGCTACATGCCTACTACACACTGGAACCACAAATGTCCACTCGGCTGATCCAGATGAAGGAAGGGCAGGTGACAAGAGAACTTGGGCAGGGAGAGACATGGGATGGGGCTTAGAAACCACCCTGCCTTCTAGTCTTGGGGCACAGCAGGTCAAAGACTTCTAGCCCAGCCAACGCTATGACCTGAAAAAACTGAAGATGTCTGAATAAGTAAAGTTCCATCAAGGGGTAAGAAATAATTTCCATCATGATCAGGTTGTCTAAAAGAGGCCTGAGGGTCTTGCTGCAGCACTGATGCACCCCCAGCTGATGGAGGAGTCCTCCCACCTTCCTTCGGGAGCACAGGCCTTCTCCACCCCCATCCCTCACCTCAGTGAGCCCAGAGGTTCCTGGCAAGGGTTCCCTCCCTGGAAGCCACAGCAAGTCCTGGGGTGAGGGCGGGGGGGGGGGCAGTGCTGCTGGCCCCTCCAGAAATGCTGAGGCCCAGAAGTCTATAAGCACAACGCTAGCTGGCAGCAGTAGCTAACACTGCTACTTCTCAAGCCAAAACCAGCCCACCCAGACTTCTGGGGTGGGGGTGGGGGGAGCCTGGGGACAGCATCTGCCCTTTGTCCTCTAACAAAGGGCAACCTCCTCCTGGACTGAAATTGTTCCTCCCCCATCTGAGAGACTGGCTTTGGCTGGAGCTGAAGAAAGGCAGGGAGCAGGCCAGAAGAGCTGGGAGATGGAGGTCACCTCAGTCTAGTTCCTGCCAAGGGCAGACTAAACCCCCCCTACTGTGGGAGGGTAGAAAAGAGGAAAGCTACCTTAAAATTAAATCAATCAATAAAGGAGGCATGAGATAGGAAATCCTGGCTCTGCCTTCATTACACCAATGTCTCCCAACACTGGAAGTGGACAATCCCCAGGAAGAGTGACTGATTCCCACCCTACATTCCCATTTGTTCTCATTCCCAATGTCCTTGGAAATAACCATGGCTGCCAAAGCCATGCCAGAAGGGCCCTGAGGCCTGCAACAGGCCCTGGGAATTCCCTGGCCTGGGTCTGTTCCAAGGGAAAAACCCAGTGAGGCCTCCCAGGCATTTCTCAGGGAGCCAGCCATCTGGGGACCACTCATTCATACCTCGCTTCTGTCACCAATGGTCTAGAAACAACTCTAGCCAAGACACTCAAATACTGAAAACTACACCAACTTCAGTAAATCTATCTCACAATTCTGAATTCTTCCTTAAATTTCAACCAAAATGCCTTCATCTCAGCTACCCCAGGTACTACAGAGCTAAGTGCCTCTGCCCTGGGTCACCTCCCAGTAGACGGAAGGAAATCTCCAACCACCTGCTTCTTGCTAGCTGCCCCTCAAGAGCCCAGACAATCTCCCCCCCGCCCCCGGAAAAGGAGAACTCAGGGAGATAAGGGAGCTATAAATCTTGCTCCCTTCCACTTCCAGAATTAGCAAGCAGCTGCCTCAGGATCCCCAGGCCCTCCCTGCTCCAATACCCAGGAGCTCTGGGCAGCCTGCGCCTCAAGCAGGGATGGATGTCTGCTGACTGCTCATTCAACCCCCACACTGCAAACCGCCGCTTCCCAGGCATGACAGATGTAGCTGCTATTCAGTGTTCTCAAGCCAGGACAAAAGCTTCTCCAGAAGCACAAAGCCAACAGGGATGCAGACATGGCCAACTTCAATAGAAGCCACCTGCCGGGCCCTCCTCTGCCACACCTCCCTGCACGCAGCACATATATACCTTCTTTTCAAACCTCTCAAACCTGTGTTGACCCAAGTCAGGTGACTTTTTTGTCTGAATCAATGGACAGAACTCCCAGAGGACGGACGCTATATTACCCTTTCTCAAACAGTATCCTGTAGAATGTAAGAAAGAGTTCTGTGTGTCAGAAACACTAGGTAAAATAAACTTAAACAGAGTCTATTAATGCAGAACTTTGCATAAGGTTTAATATGGCAATGTGCACTGCAGAATGTTCCCAGTTTATGACATCACAGAGCTTTTCCGGATTGGCACTAGTACTTGGGGAGATGAGTGACTCCTTCCTCAGCGCACCTAGTTCTTCTACCATTTGAGGTATGTAAAAAATGACTTGCTTACATGTTTCCCTTCCATCAGCTTCCACTCATCAGTAGATGAACGAACAGACTGGTGAGCACACAATGCACGGTGCTATCTTTATTATACAGGCCCAGTGGTGAGGACGCTTCTGCAAGGACCATCAGAAGTTCATGAGAAGAACTTGAACCTATGCACACACTCAAGCCAACCTTGGTTGTGCTTCTGCCACCAAGGAGAAGGGTCTGACACTCAGATGAGCCAGCAGGCTTTATTCCCTCATCAAATCCTCCCCCATCCCACACCCCACCAGTTGCTTTACAATTGGCTGTATGGCTAAGTAGGTGATCGTGTTCAATGTACACACTCGTGCTCAGTGAGAAGTCACCACCATAGCCATTGTACATGGTCTGGGTAAGCACAACCACCAACACCACTAATTTCAGCAGAGAAATCTGAAAGGAGAGGAAGGCCAATGAAGCTTGACCAGCCAGTGGCCTGAACGTTTCCCATCCAACTCCCCTCCATCGTGGGCCAAATAATGACGAACAAGTAACAATGAGGAGACGCACTCAGACATAGCATAAGTTCTCAAAATTTCCCAGAAATTTCATATTCAAACCAGATAGCTCAGATTTTCCTTTGGATTGGAAAGTAGTACCCGTCCCTGCTGAAGAAAAACTGTCAAACTCTGGCTTTGGGATGGAAAAATACAGCCCCTGTGTACCTTGGATGAACTTGGGGAAAGGGCCTGCCAGTGGCTTCTTTGACTTCCTGGGGTGGGCTTTTTGCTTTGCTCATAACAAAACAGATTCTGAAAGGGGGTCTCCCACTGGACTCCACCCACAGCAGAGGCAGGTGTGTCCCACATCCAGGTCACGGGGACTCCAGAGCCCCACCCCTGGTACAGGAAGCCGTGGCCTCATGGGCAGGCTGCCCTTGCTCTGAAGCCTGGGCTGCTCCCAGCATGCTGCTGGGACACCTTCAGTGAAGATGAAGGCAAGATGCCGGTTGTGGTTAGTGTCTGGGTACCACCAAGAGGTTGGGGAATTCCTCCTGCTATGGTTCTGACCTAGAAGGGAGAAGACCCTAATGTTAGTCTGCCCCCCTCCTCCCCCAGCAGCATCAGAAGAAAACAAGATGAGGGATCATGAGGCAGTGCTGAAGGATCCCTATTGAAAAATAAAAATTATTTTTTAAAATGTACAGTTTATCACCTTAGAATAAAGGCCGGAGTTTATTCCTACCCATTTCCCAATTTCTCTTTTTGCCCACTTGATATAATTAGTCCAATCTGCAGACCCTGGGAGTGAAGAGATCACTAACCGCCTTTCTACTGCAGCCCCTCCCCTCCCCAGGCCACCCCAATACCATCTCCTAGAGCAAGAGGGAAGTCACGATGGCGTCCTTTCCAGGCTCCTGCCAACACCTTGCCCAGGCCCCTTCCCTCTGGGCTCTTCTCCAGGCTAAGAGAATTCTTTGGCTCAACTCACTATTCCAATTATCTCCTATATCTGGGTGGAGTTGTTTGGAAGTAACTGCTTCTGAAGCTGACACTTTAATGCTTAATTTAAAAAACTGTATTGTTTAAATACCAGTTTTACCTCTGAAGCAGCCAAAGCCTCATGCACTGCTTGAGCACTTTTCTCATTGAAGCTGATCTGCTGTAGACCACTTAGGGCAAGAACACTGGTGCCTGGAAAGGGTTTCAGCTCCCCAGTGGCAGCTTCATGAGAATCCAAAAAAAAAGGCCACAAATGGATCCACTCATGTAGTGTGCACTGTAGCTCATGAAGTGCCAGACACGGTGCACACCTGGGGTTACCAAGCCAGTGCTGGCTCTGTCTGGAATTGGAGGCGTGGGCACGAAAAGTCTTACATGGGTCTCGAAGCATAACATAATTTTACTAGAAAGGCGACAGAAGGATGAACACATGGAGGATCCAAGAGAAGACAAAGAAGCATCAGCATGCACAGCAGGGTGGGAAGGAGCGCTCGATCTCCTGGAAGGGTTGGGGCAGAAAGGAAGGTGAAACCCAGCTTGCTCATGCGAGATGATTAGGAGTCTGTGCTTTGGGGAGGTAAGAGGAGGTCTACTTAAGGTCTCCTGAACGGAAGCGATGTCTGTGGTCATATCTGAACAAGAATGGATGGCTGAATCCCTGCTGCCTTGAAGAAAGCCAGTGAGTGCTCCTGAAAAGCATGTGCCAACGATGCATCCCAACAGGAGCGGGAGCGGGGTGCAAAGGGGGAGGGGACACCTGGCCCACGCCAGCTGGACGTTCCTTGGGACTCTCCCTCTGAGACTCACACCTTTTCTCATCTCTCAGCAAGGCCGACAGCTGGAAGGATCACGGGACTGCTGCCCTGTCTCTGCATCTCCCTAGAGGTCTTGGCAGGTGAGGCAAGATGTGCCTTGACTCCCAGTGGCAAGGACCGTGTCACAGGGTGCTTAAATACCTGCTGAGCCTAAACGAAAGCAACAGAGGTGACACATTCTGTAAGGGTCTGCAAGAAGCCAGGAGCACCAAAGGATTTTACAAGGTCACAAAACCAAGTTTTTTATTCAGTAAAATGTAGAACTCAACATTAACTTTTTAAATGGCAAGGTTTTCTTGAAAAGGGTAAGTTCTCCATCACTACAGGAATTTGGGCATAGGTTAGATGGGTGGTTACCAAATCCAGATAACTGTCACTGGGGAGCATACTAAAAATACACATTCCTGAACACCACCACCGTAGAGTCCTGGACGCAGTGAGATGCAAGAGTGCTGCCCAGGGAACTGTCCCTTCATACGTCACCCACAAGAGATCAGCCTGGGCTGGTAGCCACACGACCAGATGATCACCTCCGTGTGGGGATGTAGTCCTGAACAAGATCAACTAAATGCTTTCTAAGACCCTTTCTAAATGATGGCCTTCTGTTTGCACTCTCACCGGGGCCTCGAACCTCTCAAGCCTTCCACAGGTTCCCTTCCAGGGCAGGTGAAGCCTCACCCAGGAGCAGAGTAACTGTCTCAGGATCCTGCGCTAAGAGGCAACCTGAGATGATGGGATGTTCCCTGTGCACCGGCTAGTTACAGAACACGTGCAATGTGGCTGGTATCTGAGGAACAGGGTTTTAAATGCTATTTAATTTCAACATTAATTTCAACAGGCACACGTGGCTACTGGCTACCACACTGGCCAGGGCAGCTTCCTTTAGAAAAGGGCAATGCAGTCACTGTGGGATCCAGAAGACAAGCCAGTTCTGGCCCCTTGGCCTCCACCACCATGCTCTGTGAGCACAACACCAGCCTGAAGACCAGAGATCACCTTCAAAGGAAACGGACGAAAGGAGCTCTGTGTCCCCTCAACCTGATGCAACAGGTACGGGGAACAAAGCACCCGAACAAAACTCTCACTCCTCGGGATTTTACCCTCTTCTGCCAGGAAAGCAATTAACACCAGCAGCAACACAGGCCTGCTGCCACGTCCCGGCTTCCTAGAGCATGCCTGCCCGTTCTCAGGGATGACCTAGAACATTGCTTAGTTGACTCAGAACTGTACTGGAACTCTGAGGCTACATTAAGGTATAGAAAGCCATGAGAAAGGAAATGAATCTCACCCAAAGATGGGGGAGCAGGGGAGGGGAGGAAGAAAAAAACAGAAAAGAAAAAAGAATAGAAGAAAAAAGAAAAGGAAAGGAAAGAAAAAAGTCAGTTCTACTACTCTTCAGACTTCAAAAGTTTTCATTGGGAAAATTTATCATCTGTACATTTCCAAATACAACTGGATTCCTGCCCAGCTCCAACACAAAGGCCAAACTCAAACCAACCAAGGACTCTGGATGAACATGCATGGTCTTCCAGACTTGGTTTCTGCCTCCAACACATATTTTGGGCCCTTTTCCCCAGTGCTGCCCAGACACAGCTATCAACAAAGCAGTTATCTGCCTCAGTCTTCTGCACCACTAAGTAAACACGGACCAGAGTGGCAGCAGAGACACCAGGTGGGCACCAGGAACCACCTGTCCTATTCAAACAGCTCCTAGTAGCAAGGCAGAGGCAGCCAGCAGCTTCACAGGTGCGCATTGCCGCACAGACCTCTCTTGGCCTCATCCGTCATCACCTTCCCAAGGCTCTCCCAGTTCCATCTCAGCTCCTTCCCCGTCCAGAGCCACAGCCAGCCTGCTGCAGAGACCCAGTCTCAGAGTAGGGAGACTGGAAGGTGCAGACAAAGAAGAAAGGCAAAAGGAATACTACCCATAAAGAGCACTGTGGGGGCAGGAGCAATAACCACAACAAAAACCAAGTCCTTTTCTGAAGCTACTGGAAAATTTTTTTCTCCTATCTTACTCTATAAAAAGAAAAAAAAAAACATGTTGCAACTTCCTTTGTCACAGCACATGCTCAGGAAAAGACAGACCCAACCCGTTGCTTCACTTTCCCACCCGTGTTAACTGACAGCTCCTTCCCAAGCCAGAGCCCTGCCCTCAAGTCACCCAGCTCCAGAGATGCAAGAGGCCAAGGGACCACAGAGCCCCTGGTGCTCCCGTGGGAACCTGCTCACCCCTCCACCGGGAGGCTAAACACAGGAGGGGCTCCATATTTTGGAATAAGAGGGATCTTATGAGGGCCCAAAGGAAGATAAAAACCTCTGCCACAGCCTGAGCCCAGTCATTTATTTCTTGGTACCTGCTTCGTTAATTCCTCTCCCCTCTCTTTGGGATGGACTATTAACACCCAATTCCAAGCCCTTCTGACTACCAGAACAATAGTGGGGAGACACCATCTGTCCCTCCTCAGCCTAATACCTAGAGAAGGCCCTCCCGCTTCTCAGAAACCAGGCTGCCGACCACACTTCTGTCTGCACCCTCCTGGGATGGGTCTCAGGTGTGTGTCCCCACACGGCCACACCAGGCGAAGTGACCCCACCCTCTCCTTCCCTGCCCTGGACAGCCCACCACGTACCTCCGCTTCCTTTACCTCTGCCACTCAACTACCTCCTGCTCTAACCTTTCTTCAGACCACAGAGCACCTGGCCCACAAGGTTAAAATGGGAAAGTGTCTAAGAAGGTACATTCCAAATCTGAGGGGAGACTTCTTTCACGTACGTTATACTCACAGGTGATCGATCACTCCTCCTCTGAACTCTAAGTTCCCAAAGGCAGGGCCTACTTTTATCAGTGTAGCAATCTATACAAAATAAGCATTCCATCAAATTAACTATTTGATAAAACACAAATTGTTAGATTGCATACTGCATTCTAATGGGGCTATGGAAGAACTCCTAGAAAGGCAGTACTGGGAGTTATAAAAAGCCTGTGTTTTAGAGCTAGGTAACTCTCATCTACAGCCTCTGACCTTTGCATTTACTATTCCTTCTGCCTAGCATCCCCTCCTCTACCCCAAACATGTGTCTCCAAGGCTCTCTCAATAGTTACGTCCTCAGTGAAGCCTTCCCTGATGTGCCGTCTACAACTATGATGCCAGGCATATACTGCCAGCATTCCAGGGCTCCCCCCAATCTATTTTCTCCTTTGTGCCTACCACCATAGACAAGCTGTGCCGCTGAACAGGTTACGGTCTATCTTCCCTCGCTAGACTCCAAGTGCCATGCAGACAGGATTATGGTTTTTGTCTCTCTTTTACACTGATCCTACAATAATGCTTAGTGCTCAGTAGATATTCAATAATTACTTGCTAGTGAGTTATTCTGAATGTGTTTGAACACGTTTCCTCCTCTGTAAAAAGGGGAATTTACTTTGCAGTATTACTTCAAGGATTAAAAGCATGTTAGGTAAAACATCTAATAGAATGTCTGATATAGTGCTAAATATTTGCTCAGTGAGGACTAGTGACTCACCCAAGAACCCTTCAGAGTTGTGACCTCAAAGTATCAAAGTCCATCTGCTGTTCTATCTATCCTTAGGGAAGCCAAAAAGTCACTCTTTGAACTGCTAATTAATTTTGAGTAGTAAGTTATTTTGGCTCTCAGGAGGCTGGAAAGCACCGTAAGGCAAATCCTTATTAGAAAGACAGGGGCCCAGTCTAAGCTGCTGGATACGTACGATCAACCCTCATTGTTCTAAATTCCTCTCATCCCACATGGCAAGCATATTAAGGGGGTCTTAACCCAAGGAGATGGCCCTGACTACTCTTCCCTTCTGGGCTAATCCTACCATCTGGACCTCCTGATGACCAGTTAGCAAAGAAGACAGGAAGAGGCAGGCATGGCAGAGAATAAACGTTTATAAACACGGGGTAAATTAATAAAAATACTGTCTGTCAAGAGAAGGGTGAAATAACACTGGGCTGCAGAAATGGAAAGAATGGCTCTCTGCCCCAGGGCTGCCTAGGACCCAGACCGACCACTTCCTTCCCAGCTGCAGATCATCTTCCCAGCAGCGGGGCCGCAGCAACAGTGATGAACAAAGGCAATCAGGGCAGAAGTCCTGCAAGGTCAGTCTGATCCCTGTGATTACAAGTGCGGGAGATGAGTAAGGTCCAGACAGGCTCTTGGATATGCTCAGGGACATACAAGAGGGTGGAGAGCCAGGTCCCTCAGCTTCTCCTTCCTGCAGAAACCTGCTGTGCATGGAGATAAGTGGCCCAGAAAAGTTCCAGGCTCTAATCTCAGTCCCCGAGACTTGGTGCTCAATGCTGGTCCCTCTTGCAACACAGAGGCAGGCACAAGGCCAGCCACTAGATGACCCTGGACTGTATCTGCATGCCCCTGTTGTGTGGCTGAAACTAACCAGTAAATGCCAACAACTGTAGGAAAGTTGGCATATTCCACCTGTCCCTCCCTCAGTTAATGTTCTCCAAGGGGCAAAAGGGTCATCTCCATAACAGAACAAGAAAGGGAGGGGCCCTGAGACAGGGAGGAGGAGGAGGAGCATCAGTTCTTGCAATTCTCTTGTGGGAATCTGAATGAAAACTCCATTCACAGAAATACATGGTACCTCTGCCAGTCGGTAGCAGCAAGTGGGTGGAGGGAAGAAATGCCCAGAAAGCTGTTCTGGGAGCAGCTTCCAGCAGACAGAAGAAAAGGGACAGGCAGATGGGCTCTTCACAAGCTCCTGGCTCAGGCTCAGCGCACCCAGCCCAGCACTGTCACACCTAGAGCTGCCATGCCCTCAATCCTGACTGTTTCTTAGAGGAGGGCATCTAATCACTGCATGGAAATAAGAGGATAGCAAGAAAAAAGACAAAGAAGAGGAGGAGGAGGAGGAGGAGGAAGAGGAGGAAGAAGAAGAAGAAGTGAGTCTTCAAGGAACTTACTATCAAATATCAAATCCAATATCTAAAGAAACACCTTGCACAGGGAAGTGAATTTAAAATGCCACCACAGACAAGAATACCATGGCAGTTTGATGGGGAGGGACGGAAGACTCACCACCCTGCCAGCCCGTGCTGGGGACTAAACCTCAGAGCCTCATGCATACTAAGCACATGCTTAACAACCGAGCTACATCCCAAGTCCCAAGACTCCCTTCTGGAGTAGCAGGTAGATGCAGACAGGGCAACACAGGGAGGGCCGAAAACGATACAGGCGGAGGGCTGCAAAGGTGTGGGTGGGAAGCAGAGTCCTACGAAGGAAACAACATACAAATCACTTAAACTGTGGGATGAGAAGAGACTGGAGCAAGATCTGGGAAGGAGCTGGAGATCCCATGAATTTAGGAGACGAAACCACCGAAGGGCTGAAGCAGGGAAGCTACATGATCAGAGCTGGGCTCTGGGCAAACTAATCCCCACTGCATGCCAAGGAGAGGAGGGGCATGACCTTCATTCCAGGGCTGAGGGCCCTCAGCGTCAGCTGTGCTTTCTACCTTCCCCAACCCTTTGCCACGGCTTCTCCCTATTCCTTCCTTCTCTAATTACACCTCAAACCCAATTTTATTTTCTTTCAAAGAATCTAAGCCAAGGTAATCAGATCAAGTCTATAAAGTCAGGGCAGTGGGACTCAGGAGCAAGGGGAAGAACACGAAGGGCAGGGTGTCACTAAGAAAGAGAGACAGCTCTGCCAAACAGGACAGGACACTTGTGGGCCTGGCAGTCACAGGGAAAAACACCACCACTCAGCATTTCTGTAACGCGAGTATTAATAAAACAGGTCACCACACAGCTCAGCTACTCCCTGGGCCTCACAAAGGCACAGAATGACTCCCTGCTAGCCACTCCAGCACAGCTCCAGGGCACACAGCCTCGTCCAGAGTCTACCTGCATTCCTGGGATGCTCCGAGTTCCACACACCAGCCACCCTCTGATGCCCCTCCACCCACCATCAGACCCTCTGAGCTCTGCAGAAGCCAAGCATGAGGAGCAATCTGCAGACTCACAGCTCCTTTGAAGTCTGCTCTTTAGAATATCACTGGCCTGCTCCTAAGAATTACAGAAGCCAAGCAAGGTCACAGGGACAGGGGAAGAAGAGAGAAGAACTCTTCCAAGGACAGGGGCTCCTTCTGTCAGAATTAAAAATAAACTCTTAGCTACTACACCCAGCTCCTCCCCTCCAGAGGCCAATGGGCCTTGGCAGATAAATCTCCTCCTGCACAGGAAATGAGGCCCCTGGGGACAGAAGGGAAAGGACAACTTGGGGAGACATGATTTGGTAATGTACCTCCACTGAGGCAGAGGGCTCCCCAACTCCTACCTCTTGGCTCCTATCCGCTCTCCCCACACCCCCTTTCCCCCAAATAAACCTTAATCCCAGAAAACACACAAAGAATCCTCCTGTGCCGTGATTAGTACCAACACCTGTCCAGGGATTGGAACAATCACAAAGACGAGAATGCCAAAGTGAAAATGAAGGAAGTACTCTGCCCCGTATCTCTCGGCTAGGCAGATACCTGGGCTACCTGTGTTTTTCCGCATCTGGCTCCACAGGTTTCCAGGATCCTCGGGCAGGAAAGGAAGCGGCCACACGGTGCAGAGATCACCAACACCTCTGCCTCTTCAGAGGGAAAAAAGAAACTCACGCTCTCCGTGACATTCTGCAGGTGGCTGAGCTGGGAGGGCCAGAGGGGCTAGGGCCAGACTCAGGAAGGAGGCCCCAAAGCCAGTGCCCAGTTATTCTTGGAAGCCAACAAGATGAGGTCATACTTCAGAACGCGGTAACCTGAAGCCAACACTGAAGTGGAGAGGCTCACTTAGCTTCAGGACAGGAGTGCAGTGTGAGCAGGGAGCAAGCTCCCTCTCAGAGCATCAGGGTAGGGGGACTCCGTCCCAAGCAGGTTCTCCCACTCACCTCCACATGGCCTCTGGCAGGGAGGCCTGCTTGGAGGTGGAGCTTGAAGGATGTCAGAGCTAGAAGCTTAGTCAACTCTAGAGAACCTATTCACCCTCTTTTGTCCAACCCTTTCCCTATTGAGAAATGAGCGAGGCAGCACCACAGAGCCTTCGTCCATGTGAACCCAGGCACCTGAAGAAGCACCAACCGCAGCTCATTCCCTTGCCTCTCAGCACAGCGAACTGGCCCCAAACTGCCCTCCAAGCTCAGGCGGTAAGAGGCAGGCAAAGAGGGAGGATGCAGGTGAAAAGTGAGATAAACGGTTCAGCAGTGTGGCAGGAAGACCTGGGACACATATCAGGGCCAGGCTGTGAGGGGAAGACTGCAGCAGTGGCAGGTTTATTTTTAGCCACTGGGACAGAGGGGCTGAGTAACAGTCCTGGTCCCCAGACAGGAGGCCAGGCAGCAAATGGCAAATATGGGCTGGGAGCCTCCTAACAATATGGATGATCAAAATGGCAGCAAGGCGGTCAACTCTGTGTTCTCCACAGAGAAACGGAGGATCCAAGTACAGACACTGGCACAAGAGGCTCTGTGGGTCTCCTTTAGCTCCCTCTCCTCTGTGGTACTGGAGAGATTTCACCTTTGCTTCAGGTTCAAAAGAACAGTCATGGAGATAAGCCAGACCAAGAGATGCCATCCACAGTGCAGCTCCCCATCTCACCACCTTCTCAGACACAGCAGCAGCTCCAACAAGGGCCACCAACCTTCCACTCCGGCACCACTTTCCACCTCTCAAATGCCACGCAGGCAATGGCCAGCAGCTGCCCAGAGGTATCCCTCAAGAACAAGATGCCCTTTCACATAACTGTTCTGGAGAGCTTGGGTTCTTAGTACAATGAATACATACTTGGCTGATCCTGGAAGGGAACGTCACATACAAATAGGGACTGACTGACCTTGAGGCCTTGTCCCAGGCCCTACCCCCTGCCAGCTGGCACAAAGAGGTGTTTACCGGACCGGGGGATAAACTCCCCAAGAACTCTACAATGCCAGAGGCCAAGCCCCACTTCATACCCCTTTCCTGTATGCCTCCCTTCCTCCTCCAATGAAATGCGACAACCTGGTACACAGGACCCCAAACCCAAACCTCCGGGGCTGAAACCACTGCTCTTGCCTTCAGTGGGCAGGAAGAAAGGACAGAACAGGCATCTCCAGGAGCCCTCTTCTCTTCTTGCTTCCTAGACTCCAGATTTCTCATCTTACCCAGCATTCTTTGGGGGCTGAGTGGACTTGGATACAAATCCTAACTTCCTCATCGGTTCTGGGAAACAGTCCCCAGCTGTCAGCTCTGGCAGCCCCTCACCCGTAGCTGTGTCTAGGGGTTATGTAAAACAAGGCACCCCTGTGAGTGAACCAGCCACACACCAAGGCACAGCTCGGCAAGTGATCAGTAACCACACTAACCCCTTGGTCAGGAGCCCTGCGCAGGGCACGGGCTGTGCAGCCAGTCACGGTGGCCTTCAAATACCCCACAACTTTAAGTGAGAAGGGAGTCTGGAGTGGAAAATAAAGAAATTTTCATCTCTATCATACACACCCACTACACTATGATTCTTGTGACTTCAGTGGAAGAAAAGACACACACCTCACTGATTTACAAGCCCATCCTCTGTCAGTGGCTAGCTGGAACACTTTCCAAGTCCCATACAACAGAATAGCTGGTCAGTGATGATTACTGATTAACTGGACACAAGCCGCCCTATTAAAAGGGCATCCACACTGGCCCAGATACTGCTGTTGGTCAGACTCGAGCAAGTCAGCACCCACCGTGCCTGTACTCCACTTCCGGCCTCCAGCACAGCCTCCTCCCCAATCCCGCTGCCAGCACTCAGGAGCTGCTGGACCCCGACCCTCTGATGTGGGTACTGAGGCCCAGAAAGCTTAACTGATCTATGCAGTGTCATACAATTTGATAGGACACAAAGACTGGAACCATTTTTGAAGTTTTGCTGTTACTGTTTTTTGTTGTGTTTTATTTCACTTTCTTATCTAGTACATAACTCTTAGAAGCAGGTTCTTCTCTACTTATTTATATCTATACTCATACAGACACACATATACGCACCTACATCTTAAAACACTGACATTAACATCAGTATTTTCTTAAAGACCAGAAAAGCACCCACAATCTCATTGGGTTATAAACCTTGTGTACATTAAGCTGTCCAGTGACATAGCCCCCTCTCCTTACTAATGCCCCATCTGAGAGCGACTTATGTGGAAAGATCCTAGCTGATGTGTTAGTGGAGCTTGGCTTTGGACGGGCAGGTCTACAATCCTGATACTATCACCCTCTAACAACCAAAAACCAAGGAACCCAGACCAGAGAAGGTCCCAGGGAACCAGATGCTAAGACATGCCTCAGATGCCAACACTAAGTAAAACACTGAACTTTTTTACACCAGCCCAGCCTCTTCCTCTGTGAGAAGGAAGGAGGCAAGAAAGATGGCAGGGATTATTGGCTCCAGACTGCTGGGAGGTCTGGCTCCCTTTACTCCTGGGCCTTAAACCATTAACAAAAGAAGCTGCAGCCCCAGCAAAGAACTCTGCCCCGCCCACCTGCCTCCCACCAAGACACAGAGCCACCCAGAAAGGTGCAGTACAGAGAAGAGGGGGGTAAGCCCCCTCACACGGCCTGTAGAAGGGCCTGAAGCAGAGCATAGGAAGGCAATAAAGTGCAATTCCTATGCCACAGATCCTGTGCCATCAGGGAGATTCCTAGCTCAGAAGATGCCAGGAATCATGAACGACTCAGACGCTGGTGCTGGTACAGTGCTCTTCCCCGCTTTGGCGGACAGTCCCCCCAGCACAAAGTGCTCACGTCCCTGTGCTTCCTCAGGCCCAGGATTCAGCCAGGGACTAAGTTTGTTTCCAGTAGTCCTGAGGCTTAGCTCCTCTCGGCCTTCGTCCAAATACCCGGCACCTGCTTCTTAAAGAAATCAGTAACTGAAGACGTCCAATCCCTCAGGGTCCTGAGCAATCAAAACATCTTCTCGGAAGTGGATATCAATACTTTCATCCTCCCAAAAAGAAGCCCACTGTCTCCCAGACCCCACCAATATGTGTCCCTGAGGCCCTGAGAGGACTTTTCTTTCCCCTCCTATCAGCCAGAGATTCCAGCCACAAATTCTCTTTGATAGAGATTATTTTCAAGCTCTATCAAAGTCCAGAATTCAAAAGTGAAAGCGGACCATGAGCCAATCCGGCTTTGATATTGCCTCAGTGATGTCAGGAGCCCCGCTGCAGTTGACAAGTGAGGGCCAAGGCCAGCGTGGGCATACACGGACCAATCGCTCACAAGGACAGGGCCTCTGAAAAGCAGAAACCAGATCCTTCCCTCGAAAATCCATAAACCCCACTTCAGCCATTCCTAACCTTTCTTTGTAACATCAAGTCCCTCAAACGTTGTAAAACTTGCTTCAACACAAAAATGAATTAGGTTCATTTCTGAGCCCCACCGCCTGCCTACACATCCAACTCCATCCACCACAGCCTCCACAGAGCTCCAGCCAGCAGCCGCTACACATGCGCTGCTCAACCCATGAAATGTGGCCAGCGAGCGAATTCGTGACTGCATTTGTTCATTTTGCCTTCTCCAGATAGGTTCCTTGACCCCTGGAATTTTATAGGTCACTTTATACAGGACAAAAACTATGGCAAGTGCTCAGCAAACTGTTAACTACCTGGAACCATACCGGACATAGAAGAGACTGGCTCGGTCAGTGAGACTTCATGCTGTCGTGCCACCTAGCAAACCCTACCTGAGACGCTGCCTCCCACCCAGCTGCACTACCTGGCCTCGGTCTCACGGGTGCGCAAGATGAGCTGTGCGGAACAGGACATTGGCTGGGGTGAGGAAGTATGTGGGGACTCTGCTACCCTCTGAGAGGGTCCAGACCAACCAAGAGAGGGTCTAATCATCTTCCCTTCATGACGCCAAAGGAAGCCACATCACAGAGGCACACGTATGACCTGAAGAAGGAGGCCTGGCAGAGAAAGGAAAGAAGAAACTACAGGACACGGTTTCCTCTAGACTACCAAGTGGAGAGATAAACAGAGATAAGTTACAACAACATTCTGTATTTTGTAAAGCAGTAACATGCTTCAACTAATCAGTGTTGCGCAGCAGAGCAGGACAAGAGTACAGACTTTAATTAAATTTGTTCAGCTAATACCTGAAAGTTACCATGATACAGTGAGGCAGGAAGCAGCTAAGAAACCCCACGGGAAATACAACCAATTAATACATAAAAGGGTTGAGACTAGAGGTCTGGGCCAAAGTAGCAACAGAATTCCCATATTCTTCTACAAATAATAATAATAAAGATGTATATCAAACACTCCCTAAGAAAGGGGGAGGAGAGGTAAACAAGCTTGTTACTGCAGATCTAAAACTCATGGAGCTGCTGCTTTGGGGATTATGACTACAAGGTGGCAGATGCCCACCTAGCGCCCAGTGGCCAACAGGCAAAAGACAGCCTGTGGTCAGAGGAGCTCCTCCACTCAAGGCTCCTGGGACAGCAGCCAGCCTCTGCCTGGCAACATCACTGCAGTTAGGAAATAGAAAGGCCTGGAAGGAGGAGTCGGGCAACCTGGATCCTAATCCTGCCTCTGCCAAGTGAAGGGCTGTTTTTCCTGGAACAAGACACTCCTTCACTCTGGGCCATGGCTTTCTCATCTGCAAAGTGACGGTGCTGGATGAGATGACCACTCAAGTCTCTTCCAACTCCGTCTGGAAGTTCTGAGCATGACTCAGAACTTCGCAGGAGAGATGAGATGAGGTCACAGCACTCACCAAAAGCATTTCTACACCAGCTCTCCGTGATGGCGGAAGAGCAGCAGAGTGAGTTGGGACCATTCATAAAACATTGATTTTACTTCACAGGGCAAATAGGTCACAAGAAAAGAGAGCAGGGCACTTGGGCAGCCACCACTTCCAATAAACTCTCGCAACCACGAGAAAGCAGACTTCCTGTCCCCCAGGAACAGCTCAGCACAGAGGACAGGTCTCCTCCCTCCTTCTCGGGCATCTTCCCAATGGGGTCACCAATCCCACGTGCCTGACCACAACTTCCTCCATGCTCTATAATCAAAAGGCTCCTACTTCTGAAAATCATTTCACTACTCAGCACCCAAAGTTAATCAAAATTCAAGATCAGGAAATCTCTTTGGTGCATGTCTCTGGAACAAGATTCTTTGAACAAGATTCCCACAAAGCTGTAATTATGTCTTAGCCAATATTTGGATAAGAAAGTGCTGTTGACACTGCTGTCCATCACCAAATGCCTTGTCCCTCCTTTCTTCCTCTGTTATTATGCTTTAACACAAAGATGTGTGGGAAATCTACAATTTAACAGTTGAGTCAACTTCTCAACTGGGAACAAGCTGCCTGTCAAAACAGACTGTGACTTCAGTCTTCGCCCACTTCTAACCACGGAAGGATAAACTAAGTGCTATTTAATATACTGCTGTATTCTTCCTGTCAAAACTATTCAAAGGAGAAAAATACCCAAATTTCTCTCCTACTAATTACGACAAATTTGAAATGCCACCCAAAAACATTCTAGGGTATGGTGCTCATGCACCTGTGTGTGTGTGTGTGTGTGTGTGTGTGTGTATTAAACAGAATAAGACGTTGAGAGCTTTTGTTCTGAAGTCTTTATACTCCAACTATATAAGAGAAAGAACGACCAATGTCTCCACTGCTGACAAGCGAAGGCAGATGGCATCTCAGAAGACACAGAAAACACTCTGGAAAGCACGTCTGTCACTTCAGCAAGGTGCAGAGTAACTGTGGACAAGTTGTATCCACTCACCTCCAATCCCCAAGGTCAGAGCCAGTCAACCAGACACTTCCTCCCCCGCTGCCCCTCATCATGGAACAGGAGGTCAAAGGCATAAATGTTACAGCGTTCAAGACACTGATAAACTCCCTCTCCAGCAGTCAACTAGGCAACAACTGAGATCCCATGGCGGGGGCTTATAGAAGAAACGGAAAAAATCTGACAGCACTGAGAATAAAGGCAGAATGAAAATAATTTCAGAAACTGAAATTAAAATCCAGAAACTGAGCATGCTTGCCCTCTGCTAAGTACCAGGTTTTTATAACATCTGACTGTATACGCCAGTAGTCCCACCTGTAAGTCTCAGCTCAGTTTAGTACCTGATAACTGAAATCCAGCCAGCTGTGCAAACTGAAGGGGAAGAGAAAAAACATAACACAGGAAGTATTTCCCTCCTCCTCCAATCGTTAAGGCACCCCAGGGGAAACAAATCTGCCCTTTCACCTTTAGAGATGTGGTTTGACCCAAAACCCTTCTAGGAAGACCTTTCTGGTGACCCTGAACGACGTGCTCAGACTTCACCCGGGTCTCATCCCATCGCAGCAGACTTCCTAGTCCACTGTGTTTAACTTCTGAAGTAGTGTGGTCACTTAAATCATCACGCTTCCCCTGCCACACCCACCCAGAAAAGAAAGAATGAAAGGGAAAAAAAAGGCTGGGTTTCCCCAGGCCAAGAATAGCGTTGCTCCTGCTGTCCGTCAGCCGCCCGCGTCCAGGACCGAAGTGGCTGTCCCCAGTTGGCGAAGACCTGGCCTGCAGCGATCAATGAAGCTAGGAAGACAGCAGCCAGCGCGCGGGGCCTGCGGGCCGCCCATCGGGAGGCGGGCGGGCGCGGGGAGGGGGCCGCGCGCGAATCACAACAATCCTCCCCCGCGCGGGCCGGGAGGCGGCGTCCCGCGGAATCTCCAGCCTTGCGCCTCCCGGGCCGGCGCGGCCGCCCTCGCGAGGCCCAGGGATGTGAAATCACACATTCCGGCTCCCAAATAAGGAGCGAGGCGAAATAAACCTCGGAGCTCCGACTTCTCCAAACCGACCGACCAACCCGCTCAATGAGTAATGGGCCTTTTGTGCCCGCAGAAAGGAAGAAAGGAGGGCGGAGAGGATGGAGCGCACTTCCCCGGGACGCGCTCGGCGCCAAGATGGCAGAGCCCTCCTCCTCGGCGCCCTCCGCGTCCCGGCCACCCGAGTCCCCGCGCGGCCCGAGGGCGCCGGAAACGCGAACCACCTCCCCGCCCGCCGCCGCGTCCCCGGGCGCCCCCGCCCGGCCCGGCCCGGCCCCTCCCCGGCCCCACACCTACTTTCAGGGCGAATTTCTCCTGCGTCCTCTTGTTGAAGATCTGCAAAACTTTCCCGTTGATGCCCAGCCCCAGGACCTGGCTGGTGACCTTGTAGTCGTCGATGATGGCGTTCTTCTTGATCTGCAGGCCGGACTTGACGTGGAACTGCGGGAACTGCTGCGGCGGCGGCGGCTGGGCCGGGGGCTGCGGCGCGGCCGGGGCGGGGGGCTGCGGCGGCGGCGGCGGCGGCGGGGCGGGGAAGGGCGCCGGCGGCGCCTGGCCCTGCGCGTTGGACAGCATGGTGCCCGGGGCGGCGGAGGCGGGCGGGCCGGCGGCCGCCCCCTGCTCCGGCGCGGGACGGGGTCCCCGCCACCCCCCGCCCGGCGGCGAAGTGCGCTCCGGGCCGGAGCCGGCTCCCCCGTCCCGGCCCGGCTCCAGGCTCGGCGGGTCGCGGGGCTCCGTGGGTCCCGCCGCGCGCCGCTGGCCGGCGCCCACCGGCCCGGCTCCCTCCCCGCCCCCCGGGGGCCTGGCGCTCCGGGGAACGCGCGACGGCGGGGGCCCGGCCGGGGGAAGCGGCCGCGCGACGAAGTAGCCAGCCCCGGGCCGGCGGCCGCGTCACGGGCTCGTCTGCGTCCGGGGCCGGTCCTTAAAGGGGAGGGCCGCGGGGGCGGGGCGGGGCGGGGCGGCCTTTAAAGGGGAGGACGCGAGGAGGCGCCGGGCGCGTCCCGGAGGACCCAGCGCCGAGGGCCTGGGCGCTGTGGGACAGGGCGAGCGGACAGGGAAATCCTAGTCCTTCGCGAGGACGGCGCAGAGGGAGGAGGGGGGCGTGCGAAAGTTGCAGAGTAATCCAGCTGGGAAACCTGCTGCTGCCCAGTTGTCTGGATCTTAGCAGCCGCGAATTGGGAGAGGGGTGTCGCGTGGGAGGCGCGGAGCGAGCGGAGGAGCCGGCTAGAGGAGCCCCCCGCGGGGAGCCGGAGTCAGGGGCCACTGACTCGGAGCCAGGGTCTGGCGAATGCGAAGTGTGTCCTTAGCATTGTCCTGGGAGTCTTACGTGTCTCTTCTCCGGAACTTCTGGTTTTTCTTTTTCTTTTCTTTTCTTTTATTTTTTTTTAAGGCAGGGTCTCACTATGTAGTTAAGGCTGGCCTCGAACTCACAGCGATCCTCCTACGTGCGCCACAGGCATGTGCCACCACGCCCGGCCTCTTCTGGTTTTTCTAGTAAAGTTTTGTTACATGGACGTTTTAGTAATTAGGCCCCCCACTATATTTTTATGTAAATAAACTCAAAAGGACCCAAGGTGGGGACAGGGTGCATTAAGAGGGAGGCTGCCCCCATCCCCACCCACTCCCCAGTGACTTGCTGTGCGACCCTGACACGACTGGCACCTGTCTCAGTGGGAGAGCTAGGCCTTTTCCTAGGATTCTGGACAGAATCCCCAGAGCGGCATGGCAGAGGGGACGGCAGGGAGAATGGCTCTGACTCCCAGTGTGGAAATATTGGTCCCTGACCATGCAGTCATGGGGCAGTGGGTACTTTTAAAGAGGCCTAGTTCTAGTCCAGGTTAGGCCTGTGTCTACGGAGAAGATACAGTACCAAGGTCTAGCTGGACCCGGCATAGACCAAGTCGGGGAGGGATCTCAGACGGCATTAAATACATTCCTGCTGGCCTCCTCCGTGCTCCAACTAGTGGAGCACCTGAGACATAAGACAAAGGAACAAAATGGGAGAGGACACAACCTCAGCTTCATTACGGATACAGCCAAATTATTAGAGAATGAGGTTCGACCTGTGGCCACACAGGTCCCAGCAATACTCCAAAGACAGCGTCCTGAGAAAGGGCTCCTTGGGCACATGCCCAGGTGGACCAGGCACAAGCGTTAGTGTCTCCTCTCTCCTTCCCCTTACCAGAGGAAGCTCGTGCTCCCAGGGAGGCAGGGATGGGGGCAGGGCTCTCCTAGGAAGAATATTTGCTGTTTTCAAGCTGCACTTATTTACTGCTGATTGTGTACAAGGTGTCATGCTCAGCCCTGAGGTGGTGGATGGTGTTAATCTGTGGAGAAGAGAGACAGGTTGGAGGAGTCAGAAGTGCGGCCAGCACAGGCCTGGAAGCAGAAGGCAGAGGGATTCACTTCATCCTGGGCCAAAGGAGAGGATGGAGGCCATGAGGCTGCTCTGGGATTCCCCGGACCCTTCAAAGACCAAGACACTACCAGAGGTCACAGGGAATGGAAAACACCATCCCCTTACCGGTGCTGTAGTATTGCTGTCCCCTCCTGGAAGCACAAAGATAGTCAAGGATTGAGGAAGGAACACAGGGATGAGGAGGAAGAAGAAATCCCCTTCTAGATCCTTCCAGAGACAAATGAGCAGAATCCAAGTCTCCCAGTGAGTTACCTTGAGCGAGCAAGCCACTTAACCTCTCTGTGTATCTGAAAAGAACCAAAATAATAAAATCTGCTTTCGGACCTAAACAAGAATCAGATGAGGTAGCATTTATGAGACCCCTTCATGAATCATGAACTGTAAGTTTTCATGAACTATTAAGCATCACCATTACTCAGGCATTGCAGCGTGCTTCCCTGCTCTGTGTCCACTACCTAGGGAACTGTCTCTGACGTCAAAACTGCCTTTCTGTCTAGCTGGGGTTCTGGGGAGGTGTCTGAGCAAAGGGCCTAGGCACAGTGGGGCAACTGAAACCCAGCTGGAGAGTCCTCCTGGGGTCACAGGGCGGAATGCGCCCAGGGGATCCACAAGGAGCCAGAGGATACGTGTGCAGTACGCGGAGACTGCACGCATGGCATGCAGAGCACACGCACATATATGAACACCACACAGAAGCACGGCGTGCCTGCCGTGTAACGGTACAAATGCCTCATAGAGGAAGAACCAAGGAATCAGTGAGCCAAAGGAAGATGTGCCAGGCACGAGGTTCAGAGTCTTAAATTCTTTTCCAGTTCTGGCTCGCTAGGTGACCTCACCAAATCCCTTGCCCCTTGTCCCTCGGTTCCTTCTTTCTCATCTGTAAAATACAAATAATAACATCTGCCCTGCCTACCTTATAGCAGTATTATAAGGAGAAAATGAGTGTGTTCCTATAGGACTGTAGAAATCCAAAGTCCTATTTCTATAACACCAAGCTCTCAGCTGTCTCTAACTTTCTAACTTAAAGTTGTTACGGTTGTGTAAAAGGACTTCAAAAATTGGAAGTTGGATGGGGGTTGTAGCTCAGTAAAGCCCTGAGTTTGATCCCCAGCACCACAAAAAAAGCGGGACATCTATACAAATAGAAAGTACTATTTTTGTCTGCTGTTGACGTGCAAACACATACATCATGCAATATAGTACACACAAAGGCAACTAAAGGATGTCAAGTACATAGAACTATAATCCTTGATTTATGGCACAGCTTTGCCATTGGATCATTGGACTATGCATCGCCACTTTTATTTAGTTAGACTATGCATCGCCACTTTTATTTAGTTAGTTAATAGTTATGGGCCAATACCCATCCCAACCCCTCTTTGACAGGGAAGAACCTTCAATATTTAGCGAAGCATATGATTACCTGGGATAAAAATTGCATCTCCCAACTTCCCAGCTCCATTACAGTTGGTCGTATTCATGAGTTTAAGTTCCAGCCAATGATCTGGAAATGGAAGAGGTCGAAGGGAAAAGATAGGTCCTCTCCTTCTCCACTTTTCTCCTGGAATGAATGCAACCAACTCTATTCTACTGGCTGTCCTTTCTGCTTTAGATCAACTTTCAACTTTAAATCACCCACATGCCCATTTCCTTCCATCTTGGCCTAACCTGTTATAGAGTATAGGTCTATGTTAATGTGTATGGCTGGATTATATCGTAGGAATCCAGGGCGCTCTCTCTGTCCCAAGCTTCCTCCAGCAAGCCTTCCTATCACCAAGAAGCAAAAGTTTCCTATTTTACTACAATATGGTGTTACGAATGGATGCTAGGTGGTGGAAATCTATGGAACTGGATTTCTTGGAAATGTTCAGGTAGTGTCTGTGGATAAGAAAGAACCACCGTTAGGTTGGTGGACATGCACGTGCACACAGATAAAGTGGCCTTTGTGTCTCCTGCTAGTATGGCAGACAGAATATCATAGAGGGGGCACAATTATAAACAACTCACCATTCTAAAGGACAATGACTTGAAGCCTGGGAGAAATAAGCAGCCTTCCGTTCATAGTCTAACATTTCTTAGATAAAATGAGAAATTCTCCAAAGCAAAAGTGACAGATACATATGAATCATTAGTCACAAAAATTCTGACACAGAAAGTGACTTCTAAGCTTTGGTCTCAATGGCCTTTATCATCCCTTTCATGTAACCCCTATCACAAGGCGCTAAGGGCTCAAGTACAGAAAGGAATTCTACCCAAAGCAAGTGTTGTCAGCAGTGCCCTTTGTGACAGCATCCTGGGGGACGAAACTTCTGCTCCCCCATTGGCAATGCCCTTGTCTGCACCCCATCCTTTGACAGTTTAAACCACAATGGGGAGCAGCAAAGAATAGGAATGGAAAGAGAAAGAAGGAAGTACCCAAAGGAGAAGGGAAACTTCACCTCTGCACATCCACAGACATAACGTGGTCCAAAGGGACTCCAAATGGAGCTAATTAGAACTAAAGGCTGCCTCATTATAAATCCTCCTATTTAGGTTGGGAAGTATAGGAAAGAAAGGTCTGCATTCACTAGGGCCCCAGACCATGTCCTATACGAAAGGTGCTGCCCTCCACCATGCAGCCTGGACAATGAATTGGGTAAAGGAGAAAAGGGAACTCGCTGTCCAGGAACACAACCAGGTTGGGTCAGCAGAAATGATCATTGGATCTTTGCCTAGAGACCTGGTGATGTCTGGGGGGATTTCCCCTTTCTTAAGATCAATGGAGGTCCAAAGGCAGAAAAAACAGAGAAGTGTAAAAGAGTGTATAGGGAATGGGCGGAGAACTCCTAAGGGTATAACAATAAATAGTTTCACGTGAGAACATAATTTTGAGGCAACAGAGAATGGTAGAATCAAACTCAGGGTTCAAATCCTAACTGCACTTCAGTGCCCCTTTGTATAATGAAGGAGGAGATAATATTCCCTAGATTAAATACAAGAACAATATCTTGGACTGTTCTCAACATATAATAATTAGCCCCTATACGTATGAGCTGTTATGTGGCTGGTCCTCCTTAGCATCATCCATTCAATCCTCTCAACGATGCGCTAGGTAGTATTATTTGTTATTTTCATCAATGAAAACACTGTTGCTCAGAAAGTTTAAGTAGCTGACTGTTACACTTTGGATCTTGAATGTTCCCTAACAGCCCATGTGTTACAAAAAAAAAGTATTGGTCCCAGTGACACTACTGGGAGACAGTGAGGTGGTTAAGAAGTGGGGCCTATGAGGGAGTTTAGGTCTTTGGGGTGGGGGTGCATGTCCTCAAAGGTGATTGTGAGGTGACTGTGGGAAGCTGGTCTCTTCCTCTTTCTTCCTGGACAGAAGGTGAACGGGCTTTCTCTGCCACACACTCCTGCCATGATGTGCTGCCCTGCCACAGGCCCAAAAGCATCAGGGCCAAGTGCCATAAACTGAAAACTTCAAAACTATGAGCCCAAACAAACTCTTCCTTTTTTTTTTTTTTTTTTTTTTTTTTTTTTGGAGACAAGGAAGGTATCAATAAATTGCTAAATTGTCCAGGCTGGGCTCAAACTTACAATCCTCCTGCCTCAGTCTCCCAGAGTGCTGGGATTACAAACATGTGCCATGACACCCAACTAATGTTTTCTATTTTTAAATTGGTTTTCTCCAGTACTTTGTTACAGTAACGGAAAGCTGACACACCAGCCAAAGACATCACACAACCAAGCAGTGGTGTTTCCATGTGTGTCAGAACCCCTCTTCTGAAGTGCTCGTAGAAGTGGCCCTGACACCTGTCAGCCCATATGCACTGCTCAAAAGAAGGAAACAGCCTGCAACTGCAAAATACTCAGAGCTTCCAGAGACTCTACATTTAAGGAAGAAGTTAAGGACAATGAATATTCACTTAAGTAGTAATAAATATGGGATCCTAGCATTTGAGGAAGGACCTAAATATATGAAGTGTACAAGTTGAGTGCACTTATCCAAAATGCTTGGGACCAGAAGTGTTTCAAATTTAGGAATTTCTCAGATTTTAGACTACTTGCATACATTCATGAAGTACTGTTAAAACCCTGAGCTTTCTGAGGGTCTTATCAGTGATCAAAACTTTTGGATTTCAGGTTTTCAGAGGTCCTCAGCCTATACTGTTATACTTTTCTCCTGCTCATTCCAAGACGGATGGAGGTAGGAGCTAAGTTTTTACCCCACATTTCTCATGAGGTTATAAAAACTATAAGCTTGTAGAGATCAAAGGGACCCATGGAGAGCTGTGATCTGTTCCTTTCCTCCAGAGGGTACATCTATACCATCACATCTGACGTGCGACCTTAAAAACCCTATGCTCTCAAAACTTCTGGTATCTCCTTGCACCACAAGAGAAAGTCCTTCTTTCTGTGTGGCCCTCTTAGCACATTTTGCAGGCAAGTCTTTCTCTTTTGTGGAAGTTCACCCATCAATTCTGGGGCGGGGTCTCCCCACGGCCCTGGGTGGATATCCACAGCCTCCTCGAAGAGGGCAGTCACAGGTGCAGGGGACAGTTGGATGTCCTGGAAGAATGAAGCTAGCATGGGGGCCAGCCTGGGACCTGCATCTACCTGACACACACCATCAACTTCGTGTTCTCTTTCGTGGCAACAAACATTGAGCACAGGTTAGTGTCGAGTGTGGTGGGCACGGGGGTGCCAGAGACCTGCTGCTTCCGTCGCGTGGTGGAGGGGCCGCTGCTCGAAATGCCTTGAGAATGTTCATACATGTGTGAGTGTATAGTCACGTGCATATGGGTGCTGCACATGTATGTATGTAAATGGTAGTAAAAGGTACATAACATAAAATCTACCTTTTGGGGGGGGGGTACCGGGAATTGAACTCACGACCTCGTGCTTACTAGGCAGGTGCTATGCTGCTGAGCTACATCCCCTGCCCAAAATCTACCATTTTAACCATTTTCAAGTGCACAGCTCTGGGGGCACCAGGTACCTTCCCACTGTTTGTAACCATCACCACTGTCCATCTCCAGAGTTCTTGCAAAACTCCAACTACTCTAAACAGTAGTTCCTCATACAACTCTCCACCCAGTGCCTGGCACCCCCACTTGATTCACTGTCTCTATGAATTTGACTGCGTAGTTACTTCAGATCGGTGAAGTCATACATTTATTTGTCCCTTTGTGCCTGGCCTCTTTCATTAACGCGCTGCTGCTGACATTTGCCCATAGTGCAGCATGTGTCAGAACTCCCCGAGGGCGAATGATACCTCATTGTATTCCTGTACCACACTTGTTTACCCATGCTCACACCTCAGTGGACACTTGAGTTTCTCCCACCTTTAGGCTGTTGAGAATAATGCTGCTATGGGCATGGATGTACATGTATCTGAGTCCTTGCCTTCATTTCTGATGAAGTGGGATTGCTGGATCCTATTCCATATTTTTGTTTGTTTGTTTGTTTTTGCAGCCCTGGGGATTGAACCCAGGGCCTTCTCACTGAGCCACATCCCCAGCCCTTTTCATTTATTTATTTTTTTTTTTTTTGTCTTTTTGAGACAGGGTTTCACTATGCAGTTCAGGCTGGCCTTGAAGTCACTTCATAGCCCAGGTTGGCCTCAGCCTCACAGCGATCCTCCTGCCTCAGCCTCCCAAGTGCTGGGATTACAGGCATGTGCCACCAAGCCTGGCCCTTAACTTTTTATTTTTGAGACAAGGTCTCACTAAGTCACTAAGTGCCCGTGCTGGGCTTGAATTTATGATCCTTCTGCCTTAGCCTCCCAGAGTGCTGGGGTTACAAGTAAGCACCACCACACCCAGCTCATGTTTAATTTTTGAGAAGTCACTATAGTGTTCCCACAGTGGCTGTGCCCTTTTGCAATCTCACCAGCACTTCGTGGAGCTCCATTGCCCCATATTTTGGATCACCTTTGTTATTTTTTGGCGTCATATCAGTAATAGTACCCTAATAGTAGTGGCTTCAGGAAAGTTTAAGCATGGTGCCCTAGGGCTCAAACTAGGAGAGATTTACCCAGGAAGTCCACAAGGAGTGACATTAAGTGACATGTCACCTGGGCCTCTGGAGATGGGCAGGAATTCTCCAGGCAGAGGAGGAAAAACCACACAGGAAGAAGAGCTTATCTCAAGCATGGAAGTGCAGACAAGAGATTGTGGGGCACATTTAGATGCATAGGGCTGTCAGTACTGGCTGTACTGGACTGTGGCATTTGTGGGGCTCCTGCTGTGTATCAAAATTTCAAGTTGTGAAGCATGAGGCAGCACGAAGGGCTAGAAAGTCCATCAGACTTTGGACTTTGGGAAATGGGGAGCCATTGGTAATGCATGTGAAAGTGCTGTACAAACTCTAACACATTTGTGACGTTGGGATACGGAATGATTTCTCTACAGACATAGTTCAGTGGCATTAAGTCCATTCACATTGTTGTGCTATCGTCACCACCACCCACCTCCAGAGCTCTTTCCATTTTGCAGAACTGAAACCCTGCACCTGTTAAATAATAGCTCCATGTCACCCTCCACGCACAGTGCCTGGAAGGTGGTGGCAGCTTCTAGCGTCTGCCTGGAAGGAAGACAGTGGCCCCCAGGGTGTTGCCACTGGTCCACTCCCTCCCAAGTGTAGAGGTGACTGAGGAGTAGAGATGTAGCTGAGGGGCACAGAGGGCCTGCTTCTGTTGACCCCTGAGGGTCATGGGGCTCCTGCTGTGTATCACATGGGAGAGCTGTGACCTTCCAGGGCTGCAAGGACCATAGTCCCATCCTTCTTCCTCCCGGCCCACTGCACACAGCACAAGTCTCCTTGCAGTGCAAGACTGTGAGTCATTCAGATTCTGGAAACTCTCAAATTGGAGAAGCACCTGCCCTTAACAGCCCTTTTTAAGCCTGAAGCCTGTCCAAATGAGGATTCCCAGATGCAACCGTCCCCATCCCTTCTGCCATGGGGACAGAGGCAAGAGCCATTCTCTCTAATTGACATCTAAGAGGTTTACAAGATTGTAGAATTCCCCACCCCCACTTCAACCTTTTGAAACATTGTCATGGTACAAAATGCAAAAGGCCAAAGGGTGCATAGTAAAATGTGTCCCTCCCATCCTAACCCCTCAGCCTCCAATGTCCACCTCAGTTTCCTGTGGTATTTGAGCCAGTCCAACCTCCCACCTAGGAACTAGCCAGGACTGTGTTTGTCATAAATCCCACAAGATCTGACCCTAACCCAGAAGTCACATTATTAAGAGGAAAACCTTGGGCTAGGCCATGCCCCCGGAAGTCAGACGGGCAGACTTGAGCCAGCACCAAACTCCATTGCAGCCTTCACCCTGGGTCCCTGGGGTCAAGGTGTCTTCACAGGAATGGTGCCTTCCCTGGCATCGGGGAGAGCCATGTACATGGAGGCACGTGGAAGGATAGGAGTTGGGAGCGACAGCTAAGTGTGAGAGCTGGGCCCATGAGCAGAGAAGAGAGTGGGAGACATCTGGAAAAGAAGAGATGAGCAGGATGCTAGTCTGCTTCTCCACCTAGGGCTGACTGGTTGTTCACTGAGTCTGAAGAGCCAGTTGGTGCCAAGTTCCCCCTAACTCAGGCTCAGAATGACCGGAAGGGGTACAGAGAGGGGCCTGTGGGCAGCCTCTCCGCCCGTCCCCCAGGCAGGTCGGGGCTGAGTAGAGGTGTTTCTTCATGTCTTGGTGTAATCACAGCTGCCTCGGCCAGAGCTCCCACCCGCATCACTGCCCAGGAATCTGGTTCTTGTTTACCATGAAGAAGTGTGGTTATTACAGGGCCAAGGCCCTCCTCCAGCTCCCCAAAGAACTTGTGGAGGAGCCCAGGGCCCAGAAAGGAGAGCCTGGCCCAGGGAGAATTGCTGAGTGAGAGGGTCAGCAGGTTTCCAGGGCCCCTGGCCTTCCCAGGGCCCCCTCACCAAGAGAAGGAGCCTAGAGGGATTCCGAGGCCTTATTTGGCCAAAATACCAGGGGCCTATCTGCCTACAGAACTCTGGAAGGAGCCAGGAAGCAGGAGAGAATGGGCATGAAACCAGGACAAAGTGAGTTCAGGGTGATACCCCATACACCTACTGTGTGCTCTGCTCTGTGTATAGAAATAACAGAGGCTGGGGAGGTAGCTTGGGACAGAGCATGCACAGGGCTTGGATTTCATCCCCAGCAATGAGAGAGAGAGACAGAGAGAGAGACAGACAGAGAGAGAGCGAGAGAGAGAGAGATGCTAGTGAGCCTGAGGCAGGGTGAGCCCTCTGAGATTTACATGCTGCTAACTCTGTATCTCTCCCTAGTGACTTGCCAAATGCCCGTCACGGAATATGGCACTTGCGTTTTTGCTGGGTGGATGGACTGGAGGATGTGGAAAGCAGACAGAGAAAGACAAATGAAAAGGTTACAGCATTTGCTGCCATTTACCGAGCACTCACAACGCGCCAGGCGTGACTGTCCCCGATCGCGTGTTGACTCAGAGCTCCAGAGCAACCTAACGAGGTCAGTGCTACCAACACCTTCCCAGTGGCCCAGATGAGGACGGCGAGGCCCATCTCTCCCTGAATTTAAGTGATTTAAATTAAGGCCATTGGGGGCTGTGGCAGGAGGATTGCTGTGAGTTCAAGGCCAGCCTGGGCTGCATAGTGAGCCTGAGTTCAAAAAAAAAAAATCAAATAAATAAGTTATAAATAAAGTAAGGCCTGGAGTGGGGATCTGAACACAGGAAGCTGGGATCTAACACCTGTTTTCTTAGCCACTGTGTTCTCCAGAGCATGACATGTAACTCCTGCAGTCTGGACTAAACAGCTCCATCCTGGAGTTTCTCTTCCCAAGTCAGCTTCCCTGCGTGATCCTCATCCCTGCCCCAACCCTGGGTGGGTTTCTCCAGACCCCTATTTAGGTTCAGAAACAATAGAAAAGCTAAGACGGTCATTTATATCATGTGTGTTGTGAGGGTCATGTATTTTATGTAAGCCACGTCCCGTTCTGTTCTTGTGCTAAGAATGTTTACCATGAGTTCTACTCTTCTAACACTTTTTTTTTTTTTGGGGGGGGGCAGCCTTCACACCGAACTACATCCTGGCCTTTTTTTTTTTTTTTTTTTAACCTTTATTTATGATAGGGTCTCACTAAGTTGCTGAGACTGGGCCTGAACTTGTGATTCTCCTGCCTCAGCTTCTGTATATATCTATATATCTATATCTATAGATATATAGATGTATATCTATCACTTTTTAAATCCATCCATTCATTTGATAATGTACATTTAGGTTGTTTCTACATCTTGGCTGTTATGAACAGTGCTACAATAAACAGAAATATGGTTATGTTTTCCTCAAACCAAAATTCCAATAATCTGTTAATAGGCTCGAGATCTTGGTATAAAAGCCACAAAAAGGCACTAGTCCTGGGGACCAGGACCAGCCAGCACCCTGCATAGTTGGGAGTGCGCTCTCCTTTCTCTCTTTGCTACCCCTTCTCGATGCCTTTTTCTCTCCCGTTCGCGCTTCTTTTTTTCTGAACATTGCCCAAATGAGGAGGTATTTCTGCAACCCCAGCTAGGTTCACTTGCTCCCCATGTGGCTGTCTGCTCTCTTCTCCCTGGGAAGTACAGCTAACAAGGCACTAAAAAAATCGGGTCACTGTCACTGTTCCCAGTGTTTCCAGAGGTCATGGAGCTGCAAATGGAAATGTCAATGTGGGATAATTACATTGGCCTTAACATGCTGTCTTCCATTTATCCATCGTTGATTCTTGAAAAAGACAAAGGACACGAATAATCAACCAAGCAGATGGAGTGTCAGGCAGCTAGGCCAGGAGAGAAATCCAGCTCCCTGCACGGACAGGGAAGAAAGGCCACTGGCCATGGGATGTGCCCGCCGTGGGGATAGAATGGGCTGCGAAGAAAGACACACAGTTGAGACCTGGCCCGGGCAGATGAGGTGTGTCCAGCAGGAAGTCAGTAGGCCCTGGACTTCTCCCTGCATTGACTGCCATGGGAAGCTCTCTCTAGGAAACAGGGAAGGAAGTAGTAAGGAAGCAACTTGAGGACATCACATAAAGGGGGAAGGACAGGCATTAGAATAAGGCTGAAAGATCACTGAACATTCTGGAAACTCCATCTTTACAGACACTCCTTGTAATGCCCGTATACACTTCTCTCCCACACACATACAGGCAAACACACACACACACACACACACACACACACACACACACACACACACACTTTAGATCCAACTGAGAAGATGGGGCCAGGCATTTATCACTGGGCAGTTTCACTTCCTGTTTTCTCATACCGAAAGTATAATCATCGCCATAATGATGATAATAATTCCACAGCCTTGCCTCTGCCTTCTATTTATCTAGGGCCTCCCATGAGTGTGTAAGTGGGAGGGGGAGAATACCGCATATCTACTCTATCAACCCACAGTGGGAGGCGGAGGAGGTGTGGAGGCATGGGTGGGGAAACGGGAGTTAGCAATAGAAAGTATAAACTCATTTTTTCAAAGAAAAGGAATATACATGGGTGGGTAGTTTCCCAAATGGCTATTCTCACCTTAGAGACATTTGTAAATCCCTTCTTCCAAGGTCTTCCAAAAATAAATTCTTCCTTAAACCTTCTCATCCTCTAATCTACCTCCCAACCCAGAAATTCTTTGTGATCTGAGGCCCAAGTCATACAGCAGGCCAGAAGGAAGACAGGACAACACCGGATGCTGCTTCTGCATCTATCAAGAGCTGTAACCAAGAAGGGAATTTCCAACTCTATGGGGAACTGAGAAGTTGTTAGGAAAACCACAACTATTTATGCCAAGGAAAAAAGTATGTAGTTCCTGCAAAGTTGAAACCCTAAGACAAAGAAAGAGTTCCCTCTGCTGAGAATGTTTGGGGAACTTAAAGGTTAGGATGTGGGTAGGAGGGGCGGCTTCCAGACATCCGTGGGGATAACAGGTTCTTGGAGCAGAGGTGTTGGGCTGGCATTTAGGGGCTGAGCTCTAAGGACAAAGGTTGAGCTCTTGCCCCTGCTCTGGAGAGTGACGGGGGGGGGGGCATTATCTTGATGACAATAGTGACACAGCTCTCTTTAGATCCTGCCCTCCCCTTGGGGATCTGAGGAAAAAGAGAGAGACGAGGAGGAAGGTGCTTTAAGTGCCCTTTCAAAATGAACAAAAAAGGCAGATAAAGGAAAAAGAGAGCCAAGGGAGAGTATTTCTAATTAATTGAGCTTTTAAAAAATTCCCCCTCAAACACAAACAAAGAGATACAGACACACTCCAGCTACACTAAGGAAAAAGAGAGGATATGATATCACACGTTTGGTTAGTGTAATAATTATTGTTGTCCCAGCTTTTATTTTCCTTCAAAGGACACTCACGAGCCTGGGACTGGATGAGCGGACTAAAAATGTGAAAATGCAAAAAGTCGACTGTGGCCCTGTGAAGAATCCACCTCGTGCTGTCGGAGCTGAATCAGTGCAGGAGAGAACAATAATGACATCGGACTCGTGGGTGGCACTCAGTGTGCGCCAGACGCGGCTCTAAGCATTGGCCGCGCCTTTGTTCCGCAAAACAGACTATGAGCGTGGTGGTATCGTTCACATTCATTCGGAATCCCTATAATACGTGCTCTTCCCGTCTCAGCATCCTTGAGGCTTTCCAAGGACTGGACTCCTTACTCTCACCTCTATTCGGGACCAGTTATCTAATTTGGAGGGTCCAGGGGGTTTTTCGTGGTGTTACTGAGGATTGAAGCCAGGGTCTCTGCCCTGACCTACCTCCCCCATCCTTTTTATTTTGTTTTATTTTTATTTTTATTTTTATTGTTTTGGAAACGGGATCTCACTAAGTTGCCCAGCCTGGACTCAAACTTAAGATCCTCCCGCTTCAGCCTCCCAGTGTGCTGGGATTACAGGTGTACACTACCATGTCCAGTTCTGCAGAGCTTTTTGTTCAGAAATTATTAAGAATTTCAAGATAGTGACAGCAGAGCATTAAACCAAGTATGAGGTCCTTCTAAGTATAGGTCCCTATGTGACTGTGTGGGCCTCACATCTGTGGAACTGGCCCTCAATAGAACCTCCTGGAATTTTTGCACAGAACAATTCTGGGTCTTCTATTCTCCTACCCTGTATGTGCCTAATCCCTGAACATAGAACATGGAAGGAGAAAAACACACCCCACCCTTTCCTTACCTGCATGGCTTTGTCGAAGAAGGCGTTCCAAAAGGTTTGAGGAGCGTGATTGAGATGATTTTTTATGATCTCTCCCATGGCTGTGTTAGGAGATCTGTCCCTGTATCCATCTCTCTCCTCATCCCACATCAAGTTGGTTGGCAGTTCTTGCTGACTTTATCTCAGCAGGGCCCCTTGTATCCTGCCCTCTTTTCCATCTCCTTTGCCAACGTCCTAGTTTTCTCTCACCTAGAATATTCCACCGGCTCACAGACTAGGTTGCTTGCTTTCAGCCTCTTGTTTTTCCAATTCCCCTGCTTGTTAAGCTTGGGCTCATATTCGTTCCTTTTTAGGACTCTTCCCCCTCGGAGGGGAGAAGGAGGCTGTCAGTTGCCCTGGGACCTCCCTGTGCGGCTCTCAGTAGCCCTAGAGGAAGACGCCCTGGCTTGGTGCTTAGGCAGCGCCTCCCCTGCACATCCCCATCCTTTGCTTCCCATCAGGTCCCTGTGCTGGACTGCAGCACGGTGTTTTGAACTCTCCATGGAGAGAGCACTCCCCTTCCAACTAAATTCCAGAGGGAGGTGTGACATCCAAAGCCCGTTCCCATGTCACCATCAGAAGGTGGCCAATTGGAAAGCTAAGGGAGACCTGCTTCTGATGGGCTGGTGCGGGATGGGAATAGTCAGGAGAAGCTATGGGTGTGTCCCATGTGGAAGGCTTGTTTGCTTGGCTTCAAACTGAGAGGAAGAGAGACCTGACTTCAGTAATCTTCATGGTCCATTGCAAAGTAACTGGTTTGTTTAAACAGTCAAGATGGTTTTAAAGAGTGACACCTTTGACTACTACCATAGGGAAGAGACCACAATCCAAGATGGCTTACTGTGGCTTACTTTAACATTTCAGAAAGTCTTCCTGCTACCTCAATCTTTTTTTTAAGACAGGGTCTCCCTAAGTTGATAAGTTGCCCAGGTTGGGCTAGAAATTTCAATCCTCCTGTCTCAGCTTCCCAGACTGCTGGGTTTATAGGAGTGCACCACACAGCTGGGGGAAGGGGGACAGGTTTTTGTGTAGCAACATTTGCTCCACTCCCACTCAAATGACCCCTTCCCCTGAATCTGTAACGTGTTAAAGTATCTCCCGCCTGCCCTCAGTCCTACCTCTCCCTGCTGCCTGCCTGGCTTCTCCTACTCCTTTCCCTAGAAAACTCCCTGCAGGAGCCCTGTAATTGTTCTTCAGTCTCCAGTTCCTCTCCTCCTGATCACTCACCTCTCTGGAAGTCTGACTTTTGCTTCTGCCACTCCTCTGTTCTCCTCCTGTTAAGCACACATGCTCAGTTAAGATCCCTCTGCTGGATTTTACACTTTGAACTGATCCTTTTCTCTCCTACGTTGATTTGCAAGACATCACACTGACTTTTACTTCTATATCTTTCCCCCACTTCTCATTTCCTTCCACAGCTCTTCTTCCCCACCAACCTCTGAAATGTCGGCATGTTCTCAGGCTCCTCCCTTAACTGTCTAATCATTTTGTGCTATTTCCCAAGTTTCAACTACCAGCTAACGCAACTCCCAAATCTACAAATACGGAGCAAATATTTCTCTTGAATTTATACCCACAGTAGACATCTGTTACTAGGTGTGACAGTTAAATGTGATTGTCAACTTGATTGGTTTGGGAGCCACCCAGGGGATTAGTAAAGCACACAAATGGGTGTGTCTGGGTGGGTCATGGAGGGATAACCTTGGGGTCTACATCTGGCTCTTGGCCCCTTCCTCTCTCACACTGTTCCCCTGCTTTGCTTCCTGGCCAGCTTGAGCTAAGTAGCTTTGCTCTACCACGACCTTCCACCATGATGTTCCTTCCTTGGAGCCAGCTTACCATGGACTGAATCCTCTGAAACCACGAGCCAAATACACTGACTAATACACTAGATATTCCCAGACACCTAAATCCATTATCTGCAAAACTGATTTCATCATCTGTAACACACAAACACGTACTCCTTCATTCTGCTGTTCAGGTAAGGTACTGTTCTCCATCTGATTGCCAAAGGTAGAAGCAGGAGGTCAGCCTTTACCCTTTTCTGTTTCTCATCCCAACACTCAATCAATTACCAATTCCAACTTACCCCTCCTCCCTGCCTGCTGTTTCCTTCTCTCCATCCCCACACCATCGCTCTCTTGCTCTCTCTCTCTGCCCCAGGACCCTACCAGCTTCCATCTGGAGTATGTCCCCAGCCTCCTGACTGGCTTCTGGCTTTCCCCTCTGAATCCATTCTTCCAATATCACCCCAATAATTTAATTAGAAACTTCATCACATTAGTCCAGGGTTTAAAACATCCTTCATGGCTCCCTCAGCCCAGAAAAGTGGGCCAGACTCCCTAGTGCTACACAGGGGCTCTTCAGGCAGTCTTGGCCCCAAAGTCAGGAACATCCTTTTTAAAAGTTTGATCTGTAAGGACAGATTGAGAAGGGGATGAAATGGTGAGGGAGAAGTTAGTTGAAGCCATTCTAAAACATTGTTTTAAAATCCATCATCATATTTGATGATAGGCCCATATTTCCTAAGTCCATATTGCTGAAAAACCCCTTGAATAAACACAGCTCTAGAATGGATGTCTTTTTTTTTTTTTTTTTTTTTTTTTGGTACTAGAAATTGAGCCCAGGGCCTTTGCACTGAACTACATCCTCAGGTTCCCCTTCCTGTTTTGAAACAGGGTCTCATTAAATTGTCTGGGCTGGACTCAAACTTGAGATCCTCCTACCCCAACCTCCCAGAGTGCTGGTAGTACAGGTGTGAACCACCACATTTGGCTCCAGTGGATATTTATTGATTTGAAATGTAAATGTATTACTTTCCATTGAGTTGTTTGTTTGTCTTTTTGAGACATGGTTTCACTATGCAGTTCAGACTGGCTTTGAACTCACTTTGTACCCCAGGCTGGCCTCGAATTTGCGGTGATCCTCCTGCCTCAGCCTTCTGAGTGCTGGGATTACAGGCATGCACCACCATGCCAGGCCTTTCCATTGTGTTTTAACTCTTTCAATGACTTCACATGGTAGAGAGTCATACATCCAACAGGGCATAAGACCTTTGCTAGATCACTTAATTTCCTTTGCTCTGTGACCTTCTCTTAGAATTTGGACGTGAGAGTAAGGTAGCAAATGATTGCAATAAAGGAGTAAATGAAAAAGGCATTACAAAGAATGATTGACGGGTCCTGGCTACTATGTAAACCCTAGGTGCCCGTAATAAGCAGTATGTCCTCTGTCCCAGGTAAAAGTAGCAATGTTCTTGGATTTGGAAAGAGCAAAGAACATGCTAGTTTTAGTACAGAGGATGAGAGGAGGGGGCTGCACCGTGATTGTGTAGGGGTGGGACAGATTGTGTATGGGGAGAGGAGAAGAGAGAAAGAGAACAGATTACAGAAATAAACAAATAACACAAGTCCATCCAATCAAATATAAATCAAGAAGCTCAAATTCTGATAAAGACAAAGAAAGTGACATTCCTCTTTCACATTTAAGGCATTAGCCTCACGATCTGGAAGGACTGAGGGCAGAGCCCAGGCAATGGGGAAGATTGTTCTTCTCAGGAATTGACAAAAGAGCCAATAGGAGCTAGAACTGGCATCGGAAAGAGGAAAGTCCTTTCTGGACGAGCAGCCAGAGGTTCTCTAGAGGGGACAGAGAACTAATATAATTGTGCTTCTACTATTTTAAGCTAAATTACCTTGGACACATTTCCCCACTCAAACTGCGTGCCACATATAGATATTATTATTCACATTTTGTGGCTTAACCAAGATACCAACAACAAACCAAGCCACACCCTTAGTGAGAAACAGGGTCAGCACTGCAACCCTGATCCGACTCCAAAGCACACGCCTTCGTCATCTCGCTCTGACCAAGCGGAGCCACAAAGTCTCTTTTTGCGGAGGTGGCGACCCATCCACACGATTCACTCGCAGATGCTTACTGAGTGCCGGTTATGTGCCCGGGCTGAGCTAGACTGCAAGCGGGTTGAGGTTTGGCTTTGGGAAGGGATATAAGGGTCTGCTGGCGACAGAATTCAGCGACTGACAATGGGAAACTGAGGCAGCTACAACCTGTGTCCCTCTGTGGTCAGTTCCTGCTGACTTCCCCTGAAGAGGGGCTGGAACACCAGGGCCAGGACTTGTCTGCCCAGGGTAGGGAGCGCAGAAGGAGGTGTGGCCACCACTGGACCCCACTGCCTCTCACCATGTCCTGTGCTACAAACAGGCCTGGTACAGAGTTTCCATGGCGGATAATGAGAAGTTCTGGAGACAGATGGTGGTCATTGGTGCTCGACATCATGGATGTACTGAAGGCCACAGAACTGTACACTTAGAAATGGTTAAAATGAAAAATTTCACATCGTATATGTTTTACCACGATAAAAAATATTTTGAGGTACACTTAGTAAAATTAATTTTTTTTTTCTTTTTGGCAGTACTAGGGATTGAGCCCAGGGCCTTGGCACAGAGCTACATCCCCAGACCAATTTATTTTTTTATTTTGAGAGAGGATCTGGTTAAATTGCCCAGGCTGACCTTGAACTTGTGACTCTCCTGCCTCAGTCTCTCAAGTAGGTGGGATTACAGGTGTGCACCATTACCCTGGGCACAAGACTAATTCTTTTTTTTTTTTATGCAGGTACCGGGAGTCGAACACAGGACCTCGTGCTTGCCAGGCAGGTGCTTATGCCGCTGAGGCATCTCACCGCCCCATAATTCTTGAAGACAGTTTTTAAACACATTATGCAGCACTGCCTCCAAATGTCCCCCTACCCAAAGAAGTGATCATTCAGACCAGGCAACTGACTTTGTATTTGTTTTTAAGATATCAGGCCTGAAAGAAAGAAAATAAAAAATGAAGAGAACAGAAAAGTTATGCCAGCTTTCTCCTCCAAGCCTACTACCTGAAAGCAATTGCTAGACCTTGGCCTGAAAACCTCACCAGAAAGAAACTATGTACAGCAAAAGCTCCACTAACCTACCTGTGGGAAGAGAGTCACAACTATGGTCCACTATTCCCCAAAGGAGAACGAGAATTTGTTTCCCGCCAATAACATCCAGTATCTGATGGATGAAGTCATGGTGCCTATAAAAGGAATGTCTGTAAGATGCCTAAAAATAAATATAAATAACAAAGATTATTAAGTGGCAACAGGAACAATAACAAATAGGCCCAGGCCTCCTCCCTGCATCTTTCCAGCCAGAGTGCCATAATCATCAGGTCACTCTGTCCTCCCCTGGCCGTCAGCTCTGGGCAGCTGGAAAAGGTGACTTCCCAAATGTGATGAAGGAGGCTGGCAGCCACGAGGAGCTGAGCCACTGGGGTGTCTCAGGGTCAGCGTGAGTGACAGGGACGGTGTGTTGGAGCTGAGAAGCTCACCCAGGCAATGAGCCCGATGGTCCCAGGACTAGGAGCCCCCTTTTGTCCCCCTGCCATGACCAGCTCTGAGTCCACACTGGATCGCAGAGCCTCCCTGGGAAGCAGGCGAGGTGTCTAGACTCATCTTCAGGTTACAGATCTGGAAACAGTTAGGCTTCCAGAAGGATAATCCAGCAGGCCATTTCTTCTCTTCTGTGGGGCAAAAAGGAAAGGCGACTTTCTCAGTGTTGTCGCTGGAACCATACCCCTGTCATGGCACTGCTCAGTGCCTTTCCACTAGCCCACGCAGATTCACAACCCTGAAAGAAGCCCCTGACTAGGGACCACGACTGCGATCGATCAGGAGAACAAGAGAGAAGGAATCAACCATGGACTCACACCTCAGGCTCCCAGTCATTCATTTTGGAGCCTTTGGGAGGAAACAGCCCAAGCTTGCTAGAAGTGGAATAAACTACCCCGGAACTTTATCCCCATATCCACCACCAGGGGGTGCAGTTGCTCCACATCGGTGGTCTTTCAGTGTGCCAAGAAGGTACTGGAAAAAGGTGGAGACCCTTAAGGCTCTAAAGTCCTTTCATCTCTCCTCTGACCAAGTGCTGCCTGAGTTTACTCAGTACAGGTCACCATTTCAGATACGAAAGGCACTGCAGTGATCATCTGGTCCTAGGCAACTGGCAGTTTCCCCCACTCTTAAAAGGCTCCAGAAATAGACTCCACACCTCACTCGGCTGCTGTCACAAGCCTCTCGATGTGGGCTGCTGGCTGCCCACAGCCCTGAGATGGGAGCCAGACTGGAGAGGGTGAGTCCTCAGGTAACCATGCACGGGCTTCCGCAGAGGAAGCAATGGTTTCTCCTCCTCCCTGGAGAAATGCACTCCCCATGCCACCCCAAGGGCTGCCCCAGCACCCCTTCCACACGCCTGCCTCCTCATCACCTCTGCCAGCTCTCCTGTGCACACCGTGCCTGAGAGCAGTAGCCACACCTTGGCCTAAGCCCAAGGCCAGTGCCTTTTCATCCGTCCCGAGCTCCGGGCTCTAAGAAGCAACCTTCGTAGAGGTGAGTCTGGGATCACTGAACCCCATTTAGAGCCTACTCCCATCCTGCTTACCCCCATGCATCTGTCGTTGCTTTATTCCATCTGCTGTCCTCAGAGGAATGGCTAATTAAATTGAAAAGAGCTGGCCTATTTTTGGTGTTTTTCAGCTAAGACTTGGGGGAATAGCCACGAAGTTTGGAATGAGCCCCAGGAAAGCTGAAAACGTAGGATTGGCTGATGATTCTAAGATTGGCAGTCCCTAAGTCCCATGGGCTGGCTGTTCCACTTAAGGTTCCATCCCATTTTGGTTGTCAAATTTAGGGATGGGGTAAAAGCTGGAAGAAGGGTGATGGCTTAGAAGTGTGTCCCCTACAGGCTCCTGTGCCAGGAGCTGGGTTCCCAGTGTGGCAGTGTTAACAGGTGGTGGGCCCTTTAAAAGGTGGAGCCTAGTGGAAGAGTGCCTTTGGAAGGGATATTCAGGGATCCCAGTTAGTTCTTGTGAGAGGGTTGTAAGGAAAGAGCAAGACTGGCCCCTGCCCAATCTCTCTGGCTTCCTGTCCGACCATGCAGGCATGTCACACCAGCCATGACATGTCCGCCACAACGTGGCACAACCAAAAGCTGTGCCAGAGGCTGAACATATGGGGCTGCCCGATTGATCTAGAACTTTCAGCCTCCAAAATTGTGAGACAAATAAACCTCTTTTCTTTATCAAGTACACAGTCCCATGTAACAGTCTTGTTATAGCAACAGAAAATGGACTTCTGCAAAGGGAAGATGCCCTCCTGCATGTTCTTTACCCACATTGTCCTGAACAGAGAAACAGCCTCATTCATCTGGCCCTGTTGTCTTAATGCAAAGCAACAGATTTCAAATAACTGCTCTCTGTGGGAAGGTGAGGAGGTAGGATGTGGTGTGGAGGCAGGGCAGGGGGCAGGGATAAGAAAGAGGGGCAGAACCCCATGTCAGGCCCCATCACTTGTATTTGAACAAGTACTGATTCCTCCTAGTAAACTACTTTTTTGTTTGATGATACTGAGGATTGAACCCAAGGGTGCTCTATCACTGAGCTATAGCCTCAGCCCTTTCTACATTTTACCTTGAGACAGGGTCTTGTTAAGTTGCCCAGGCTGGCCTTGAACTAGTAACGGCTCCTGCCTCAGTCTCCAGAGCAGCTGGGATTCCAGGTATGTGCCACCATGCCTGGTTGTGAATTACCTTCCCCAAAAGAAAATGCTTCCTGTTGCGAGAATATATGGTTTCTTATTTCCCAGCTTAACTGGCAAATGCCTTAACTGGAGCCATAATATCCCTTTCAGCCACCCAAATTCCTGCTCTCCTGTGCTCTGGCTACTTTGTTTTTCACCTTCTACTGTTTCCGCAAGTCCTCTGCCAGGAGTTTCTGTACTGGGCAAATCCTGTTCATTAATGGACTTGCAGTGCAAATATTGCATCTCTGAAGCTTTTTTTTTTAGCATCTCTTGGAATTAGTCACGCCACAGAATTAGTCCACCGTTTCCCTAGAATTTTGCACATACTTTCATTATACTTCCTACCTGTTTTGTTTTATTGGTTGGTTGGGTGGGTTTTGTTTTGTTTTGCTTTATTTATTTAGTGGTACTGGAGGTTGAACCCAGGACCTTTGCATTAAGCTACATCCCCTTTTCTTATTTTTTTATTTTGCGACAGGGTCTCACTAAGTCTCTAAGTTGCTGAGACTAAGCTCAAACTTGTGATCTTCCTGCCTCATCCTCCCAGAGTACTGGGATTATAGGTGTGCTCCACCACCTATATACACACCTATATACACACTGTGTATATCACATTGTGATAACGTTTTCCTTGTCTCCATTCTACATAGAATATGAGCTCACCCACGGCAAGAAGTGTGTTCTCGTCATCTGTACAGCCTAAGTTCCCAGCATGCTCTGTCTGCTTACTGACGGGTGTACTGCTTGATTCACAGGCGATTGCTCTTAGAGATAGGAGAAACCTGTCATTCTGAGACCCCATAGGGAAGACAGGCAGGTAAGGCAGACTTATCCGTCCCAGGTGAGTTATGAGGTAAGACGTGGTGTCAGATAGCTAGCTACAGGCAGATGAGTGTTTTGGCCATGTGAAAATTCAGGAATGAAAGATTCGAAACTTGGCCTTGGGGTGGATTGAGCTGCGAAGTGGCGTTCTGCTACAGTGCAGGAAAGCACTCCTGGCCCTCTGTCCACTTGTCCTCCAAGCCCTTTCCATATGCTCCTTCCTCCAGGAAGGCTTGCTGCACTACTAAGGACTCGCAGCTGGATTCCCAGCTGGAAGCTCCATTCCCATATTTTATCCTTGGTGGACAGCGCAGGACCGGTCCGTGCTTTATGCTTTCGAATAAAAAGTGTACTGATGCTATGAGATGGGCTGCTTAGGGTCATCGAGGCTGCACTGTGTGTTCTGTGTGCCCTCCAGGCTACCCTCCACCCTTCTGCCCTGTGTCCGTGCCCCGGGAGGTTGGCACTTTGGCACTGCACCAACCAGACTCCCTTGTCCTGTGGTTCCTGGTTGTGTTTGGCCAGAGGGAGGCGGGGAATGAGATGAGATGGCCCAAGAATGAGGTCAGCGTATTTATTCTCCTAGTTCCTCCCCGTGGCCAGAGGAGGCGCTGTCTACTTCCTCCACCAAGGGACTGGGCTTCGACAAGGCAGGTAACCCTCCCACCACTCTAACCTCACCCACAGCAATTGCCTTCCGAGATCCGACCACCACTCCCTTTCTCTGCCCCATGTAGCTATCCCTGTGTGCTTCACTGCCCCCCAACAGCTTCCTGAAACTCTGTCCATGTTTGGTCAATGGCTCTGAATTATCATGGGTTGGGGGATTGGATGCAGCATCCCTCAGGAACATTTTCTGCCCCCACGTCCAGCTCCAGGCCATGGGGTGCCTTCTCTAGATGCCTGCTCCATGTTGACCGATGGTCCTAACTTGGCCCAGAATCAGATTGATTATAGACTCCGGTTCCTTAGATGCTTCTACGTCCCAGTCCCCCACTGAATTCTTCAATTTCCCAACCAGAGAAAATAGGCTTTTGTCCTCAAACATGGGAGTAATCTCCACAGAACTTGGCATTCCAGAGTAATTCTTGAAATCTCAAATGATTCTGTTTTCTCCCTCTGTGGCCCATGTTTTTCGGGGCCAGTGAGATACGCAAACTTGGAGTTGTTTTGGTTTGGTTTGGGGAAGGGGCTGGTAGAGGGGAGGCCTGATTTCTCTCTTGAAAAATCAATCATCTAGTCAGAGCTGTTGTGTGTGCTCAGCCCTCCTACCCCACGGCCATCACACTGGCTCCTTGTGGCCTATGATAGCTTGTGTTCCCTCCCGTTTCACAGCACCTGTCATCCTGCAGGGCACAAGTCCTCTGTCCCTTCATGGTCCGCAGCCCCCATGCAGCCAATCCTGCAGTGAACAGGTAGGTGCTCTTGGGGCTTCGGTGCCCAAGCATCATACACATGGCACTTCTCTGGGAGGTAAGATATGAACACACGATCCTCTAGACGCAAGGCTCTTCCTTCACCGACATTTCAGGGAACTCAGGTCTGAACAAGGAGGTCTTCTGCTTGCTGAATCATCTAACCTAGTTCTGGCACTTCAGTAAAGAGATTGGTTCTAGACCGAACCTCCTCTCCCAGGAGCCTCTCGCCTGTGTGCTGCCCTAGATTGCCTAGAGTGCTCCGAGAGCGAGATCTGAAACATGCTGCCTAAGGGGAAACTGAGGCCTAGAAGGAGAAGCAGGCAGGGCTAGACTCACAGGAGGTGTTGGAGGAGAAAGGAGTGTCAGAGTGTGGCTGAAGAGAGGATGGGAGCCGGGAGGAGTGTGGGTGAGGACAGGAAAGCATGCGGGGGGACAGAGGTGGGAGAGAAAAGATGCCCTGTGTGTGTGGGCATGCATGTGTGTGCATGCATGTGTGTGTATGCACGTGTGTGCTGTGTGTGGGTGTGCAGAGGGACAGGGCATGATGCAAATGACAGCCTTGACCAGAGTAAGATTTGGTTATGGAACTTTTTTGCCAAGCCCTCTCTTCTTCAGCTCCTCTGCCCACACTGCCCTCGCAGTGCGGTCCTTGTCACCTCCCCCAGTGCCAGCAACTGGGGACTGATAGCATTGCGGAGGGCCGTGCCCCATTGGCTGGCTCCCTCCCTGGCCTGAACTGCCCTTCCCTCTGCCACCCTGTCCACCCGACTCCCTGAGGAAGGGCTGCACCCTCACCCTGCAGAGCTGCTCAGGCCAGAAGAGACACCTGAGCCGGGAGATTAGCCGAGCTCCCTTTTTAAACCAGCCGCTCACGTGACTGGCCAGCTTCCAGGCAGACCCACGCGCCCGGCAGCCAGGCAGGGCTCGCAGTGCTATTTATTTCCTACCGGGTTCTCCTCAGGCGAGCAGGCAGGCGGGACTTTCTCATTGTCTTTAAGCCCCAGCTGGCGCCACTCAACTGCCCCAGCCTCAGCCTCTGCCCCTTTCCCAACCCAGTAGGTAAAAATAAACTCATTTTGGTCTCTTTGAGGAGTTGGCTGGGGGAAGAGGAAGAAGGGCTGCTGGGAAGGGGATGAGAATCCATGGGGGAGGGGTAGCAACGGGGGGGCGGGGGCTGGCTCCAAACCTTGGCCCTGCTGTAAGCCAAAGGGACAGGGGTGTTTGGGGTCCCGGAGGCACTGTAAAGTGTGGGTGGCCGGGGGTTGGGGGTTGAAAGGGGTAGGAATAAGGGAAACACATGAGAGAGGAAATGGTCGCACTAGTCGCCACGAAAGTCCTTTGAACAGAGGCAGTCGCCACAAAAATCCTTTATTTATTTATTTATTTATTTATTTATTTATTTATTTATTTATTTATTTTAGATAAGGTTTCGCTAGGTAGTGCAGGCTGGCCTTGAACTCACTATGTAGTCCAGGCTGGCCTCGAACTCACAGCGATACTCCTGCCTCAGCCTCCCTAGTGCTGGTATTACAGGCAAGCGCAATCACGCCCGGCTAAAAATCCTTTACTGACCTTCCCACCCACCCTTTGTCCTTTTCAGGGGAGGGTGGATCTTCTGGGACTCCTAGCCCGCTTCTACCATCATATGTAGCTCATTGTACGATCTCAATTTACCTGTTTGACTTCCCACTAAATGTTGGGTCCCTGGAGAACAAAGACGCGTGTTACGCGGGTTTGATGGCTCGAACACAGCCCCTGGCGCCCGAAAGACACTGAGCGTTCGCTTACAGTGCGAGGGGAAGGCAGGCAGAGAAAGGAGGGAGGGGGCTTGGCGCCCCCTGGGGAGCCCCCGGAGAACTGCAGCGGCCCCGGATAAGGACAGCGGATCCTCTCTCCGCCCGGGAGGCGCCTGCTGTGGCCCGTCTCCTTTCGGACTTGACAAACTGCGACTCTGATCTGGGGAGATCTCCGCCTTGGGTCCTCCAGCCCCAGCCAGGCTTTCCCAGCTAAAGCTGAAGTCTCCTTCATCCGCCTCGGATGGAGCAGAATCAATAAAGAACAGAGGGCTTACTCTGTCTTTGAAATGCAGCTGCCTGGAGCCAGCTTGGACTTGGACCAACCTGCCAGGAGGCGTGGCGGAGCGACACGAAAGTTCAGCAACAGTTGTCCGCGCAGGAAGACCCACCCGGGAAGCCCCTGACCCTTGCTCTTTCAGCAGGGTTGACGGGAAGCACCTGTGGTCTGTCCCTGCTCCCGACCCCCAAACGACTCAAGCTTCGTCCCTCTCGCTCGTGTTATTCCCCCTGGACATCTCTCTCCCACATCAAAGCAGATACTGCAGTGACTTTGGGTTCCAAATAGAAGACGTGTTCTTGAATGAATGAAGAGGGTTCAGGGGACTAGAACCAGGACACGAGGCACCTGATCAAAACCTGCAAAGCGGAGATCTCAGGGTGCAAGGTGTGAACCCGTCCCACACGTTCTCCTCCGTCTTGGGCTCTGCCTGGGTTTGTTGGTGGAACAGAAATAAACGATGTTGATCTAGCAACCAGAAAAGACACCCACACAGCCAGCTAGCTGTTGAGGGAAATGAGGGAGTGAGAGGGAAGAGAGGGAAGCAAGCTTGGTGCCTGCTGTTTCCTCCTGTTAGTTGCTTTGAGTGGTGAATTTGGGATGAGGGAGCCGCAAGGATGAAGCCCTTGTTCTGAAATCTAGGTGCGAGAAACCTCAAGGGTAATTCCATCTGCAAGGTCAGGACCAGGGAAAGGGAGCCAGGAGGTGTTTCCTTCACCTCCCATCCCTGCCATCTTTCCCTCTCCTCCTCCGCCTGCTCCGGACCCAGCCTCTTCTGCACCACACAGGCGCGGCGCATTCTCTTCTTCTCTTCTGTACCAGCCTTGCCCTCCCACCCCCTTCTCTTGCAAATTTATACACATTTTAAAACAGAACAGTGTGTAGATAACTTATTGGTGAGTTTTCTCTAAACCCACTGCCTGGCTTTTGTTAAATTCTGAGCATATGGCTTTTGATGCCCCCACCCTGCACAAACGCTTCGAGGATGGTGCTTTTGCACACTGCAGTGGCTCTGAAAGTCACTACCGAAAGAATCCAGGGAAGCCGGGTGTGGTTGTAATCCCAGCTACTCAGGATGCTGAAGCAGGAGTATCCCTGAAAGTTCAAGGCCAGTCTGGGCAGTTTAGCAGAACCCTGTCTCAAAATAAAAAATAACAAAGGCTGGAGGTGGAGCCCAGTGCTCCCTGGGTTCAAATATCAGTACCAAAAAAAAGGATCTGGGGGCCAATTCAAGTGTGGCGGAAGGCAGGGCCTCAGTTCAGTGTCCAATTAGCTTCTGTGCCCAGAGCAGTAATGTCCTGGGGCCAGAGCAGAAGTTGCCCAGAGCAGAGCTGCCCAAAGGCCCCTGAGGACAGTGTTGCCCCTCTCCAATTTGCTTTGTTCTCCCAGGCTTTAAAAGTTATCCCCCAGGCCAAGACATGGGGGAAAAAAAGAAACTTTCTGAAGGAACTGCATTCTTTCAAGTTGTTTTTCAGGCTTCATCCTTAAACTAAGCCTGGGCCCTGGGGTGTGGATGCGGTGGCTCAGGGTGGGAGAGCTGAGGGTCAGGTCATCCCCACGTCCTCCCCGTGACAATGCCAGGCTTACAAGCTACACTGGATGACAGTTCTGGGCACTGAGAGGAGCGAGGGCTGAGTCTCCGCAAGGCGGCTTCTCCCCTGGCTTCTGTGTCGTCTCAGGACTTCTTTAGTGGCTACTTCCTTTCCCTGTCATTGCCACCAAGTCGGAGGGGCTGGACCCACAGCGGTGCCTGAAGAATCCAGTGGCTGCTTCTTACCCTGCTACAGGGAAACTTCAGAGCATGGCACTCGGGTCCTGCTCAGTTTCCTGACTTGGCTTTGAAACAATCATGAGATGCTAAAGAAGATTCTCAAAGCAATTCATTTTTATTTTTTATTTTATTTTTTGGTACCGGTAATTGAACTCTGGACCTCGCGCTTGCCTCATTTTTATTTTTTAAAAAAACGACACCCTAAAAAAAATCCTGACTCATCTGTAACAGGCTGTGCTTTCCAGAGGAACGCTGTCAGCAGGCTCAGAGGAGGAGCCGTGATGGAATCCTGTCATACCTAAACAATTCGAACCCGGCGCAGTTCAGAGGCCTCTCCAAGCCAAAATAGCCACGGGTCACCCTTTGGCCTGATTTGGGGTTCTGCTTTCTTTTTAGTCTATTTGTGTGGTGGCAGAGGGGGCGAGACTCTTTCTAGCCTCCAGTCAGGCAGCCTTCTCATGATTTAGAGAAGTATCTGCGCCTTGGCTTGACTTAGCAGCGGGAGAGCTATATTAAGAAGCGTGTCCAGCTCCTTCAAAGTCTAGAGAATATATTTGTAGCTCTGGCTCATCTCAGGGGTTACAGCTCTCAGGGATCAGAGAGCCCTTGGTCGTTACGTGGATGGCTTCACTGTGACTCTCGGAAACTCTTCTCATTGAAATCAGGGGGCATAACTCAACAGATACCTGGACAGGGCTCCCCCCATCAGGTCTGGAAGTAAATTCCTGTAAGTCTTGAGCTTCAGAAGCATACATTGAAGTTGAGAGAAGGACATGTTGAATGCGGATGTTGGAAATATTATTTAAAATGAGGCGGCTGATTCCCGGCGGAGGATGGCCCTTTTTGACCTGCCAATCCCTCGCCTGCTCGTGGGCCCTTTTTTGTTCAGAACCCGTGTTTTCTGTTTCAGGGCGCTGCGGGAGCTCTGCGTCCAGTGAGACACTGTGGTCTGCAGACTCGTCATCTCCAGCAAGACCAAGTCGGCCATTGTGCAGTCCTGCCTGGTTCAAAGGGTGAGTATGGACCCTTAACTCTCAGAAGAGAGAAAGCATGCAGAAGCTGTCTACAACAGTCACTGTCACCTCTGCAACTTCCGTGCTGATGACATCAAATAACAGATGCAAAAGAAATAATTAAAAATAAATGAGAAGGAGTTTTCTGTGATTCACTAAAGCAGTAGGAATGTTCTAGCTAGGAAAGCTTAGAACCACTTATCAGCTGCTACCTAAAATTTAGCATTTAGCTTTAATTATGCCTAGTTGGGAATTAAGCAAAAACAGAAAGTATTGTAATGAGAGCAGCTGCTACTATTTGGAAATGTTCACAGTTGAAATTTGTGAAATTTGGGGCCGGTGAGATGGCTCAGCGGCTTAAGCGCCTGCCCGGCAAGCGCGAGGGCCCGAGTTCGACTCCCGGAACCCACATACGAAAAAGGGGCCAGTGATATCGCTCAGCGGCACGGGCACCTGCTGGCGCGCGAGGTCCTGAGGTCGACCCCCAGGTACCCACAAAAAAAAAAAAAAAAAAAAGAAATTTGTGAAATTTATTTGATCACACAATAAATCTCATTCTTGACAGCTTAAGTATCGTGAAAACTAAAATGTAACAACAGTAGCCAGTTAACTTGTCTGTCCCCAACACCACTGAACACCTAGGGATGAAGTCAGCTGATGCGGTCCTAAGTCCATCTCCTCTGGGAAAGGAGATCCCAGCTAGACTCTCCTCTTTCAGAGCCCCATGGGGCAGAAGCAGAATTTTTCCATCACATCCAATGCAGCTTATGGCTGCATTTTTCTTTTCATTATTATCAAGGTAACCATGTCTAACACTGGACCATAGGAAAGTGGTGTCATGTAATCCTTTTCTCATCACCTTTTGCTAAATAGTAGAGGTCAGACACAGTGCAGGTCAACTTCAAAGAAGTAGCAAGCGGTCCTGCTGCTGGTGTGGGGGGAAACGAACTGCCATAACCTGCCACGTGATCAAGGGGCATTCATTCAGAGCATCATAGAGACACGACCTGTCCAGTTGAAGCTGACGTTGTAATATACAACGTGGTAATATACAGAGAAATCATGAACACGTGGTGAAGGACTAATCACTGGGGGTAGGAGGCAGAACGGAGCTTCGGAAGAAGTGCAAGTATGAGCTGGATTAGCCAACCACCCATGTTGGAAGAAAAAACTTATCTCAGGAATGAAATAAAACAAAAATTCTGACCCATCTCTTTCCCTGTATCAGCAACAATTTGGAAATTCAGTTGATTTGGTCAATGTAGAAACCAGAAAGTCAACCAACTTGACCTGCTTAACTAACATGGTCAAGACAAAAATGGCCAAAGAAATATCCAGTAACTGTAAGCCACAGCCTGAACTGATCCAGTCACACACTGCTTTGGCTGGGCAGAGACCCAAGGGAAAATTTAACCGTGGTTAACCAAGGGGGCCCAGAGGACAGCCTCTAAATCCACGATCTCTCCCTAAACTTGAAGCCTGTCTGTTACCTCCTCAAATCCACCTGCATGACAGCCCCATGAGTCAGGCCGCAGCAGGCTGGCACGCCAGCTTGAATGATTCTGCTCTGCGTCACCCCAGTGGTTGCCAAATTTAGGCAGAAACACATCCATTCACCTTTCCAGGGCTCTCTAGAGTTTCTCCAGTGTCGTGGTTGTTGGCATCCTCTCACTTGGCCCAGTTTCAGTGCCCTCACTGTCCCTTCGTTACACAGAAGCAGCCACAGGCTCCTTCTCTCTGGAGCTCAGATATCTGGTTGGCTGCCCAAGATCACCGAAAACACAAACACTGAAATCTAGTGTGCATCGTCTGAGGCAGCAAGCCTTTCGCTGCCTGTAAGAGCAGGTCTTCCATATTGATAACAACGAGCAAAACAACCTCCACATATGCTCTACCTAGATAATGCAGGAGGTGCTTCAACTTCTCCAGCAAGGTAGAGAATCTGGCAGAAATTAGAGGCAAAGGTGCTGTCTATTCCACTGCCTTCTGTAGACCAGGAGTCAAGAATTAAAGTTGTAAATACTTCAGTTTTTTCAGGCACCAGAAGTACCACAACTTCCTCATTTGGGAGAGCTGAAGCCTCAGTTTGAGCTTCCCTGCCTGGGGCCCTCATGCTGGGGAGGCTCAGGCCCTCATTCCCACTTTCCGCACCCTGCAGCGGCAATCAGAAGTACTTTTGGGTAAGGCAAAAGTTCTTTAAATATGTCCATGGCTTTGGCCTTCTCTCTTCTTGTTACTACATCACCCAACAAAAGAAGCCTCCTTCCAGCCAGGTGTGGTGGCACACGCACTGCAATCCCAGTACGGAGGGAGGCCGCAGTAGGAAGACCACAAGTTCGAGTCCTGTCTGGGCAACTTAGCAAGACACTGTCTCACACTAAAAAATAAAAAGGCCTGGGGATGTAGCTCAGTGGTTAGAGCACCTCGGGCTTTGATCCCCGTTACAGTGGTGGGGGATGCTTTCTAATCCTAGGAGTTTGCAGACTTAATTACAGAAAAGTGAGAATTGAACTGGGTTATTGCAAGAACTATATTGTAGAAAGCAAATATTCTACTATAAAGAGCACACATTTGGGACAGGATATGTACATATTTTGTTTCAGAGGGGCATGGAAGTAGAGGAAGGGGCAGGAAAACAATAAAAAGGGAAAAAACAGCAGCAGTGTCCCTTTCCCATCCACCCCTCAGGAAGCCTTTCGGCCAGGAATTAGTTGTACTACCAGCCTTCGCTGTTTAACTTTCTTTTTTTAATTAATTAATTTTTTGAGACGGGGTCTCCCTACGTTGGCTGGCCTTGAACTCACAGTCAGCCTCCTGATTGCTGAGATTACAGGTGTGCACCACCACGCCCGGCTTAACTTTCAATTTTAGCAGAGAAAAATAAAGGCTGTCGAAGTGAATGCAATTAGGGAAAATAAAGAAGAAAATGGATTATCCCCAGCATGGGGATTTTCAACTAGTTTTCTCCTTATAACCAAAGTTCACTCAGAATCTAGGGAAGTGCCATTAAGCTTAAAGTGAAAATGGAAAAATGTAGCACGCTAAGGTGGCATGTGGCTGGAAAGACAGGAGGGAAGTGCTAGAACTGTAATGAGTTTACCTGACCATGATCACTTTAGTAAGGATGAGTGACCACAAAAATGTGGCGAGCAGGCTGGTCCATGGATGGCCACAGAGCTGGGAGCTGCACTTTTCATGCCTATTCTACCTTTAGCAATAGCTTTATCTTCCTTGCAGATGGGGGAGGAAGGGTGCATTGACATGGTTTTAAAATCGGTACCTGCATTAGCCAGCTTTTTGTTACTGTAAGAAATATCTGAGACAAATCGCCTTGTAGAGAGAAAGGGTTAATTTGGCTCCTGTGTATGAATGACTGCCCCCCCCGGGCCTGTAGCGGTACATCAGGTGGGGCACATGGTGGGGCAGCACTGTCCACCTATGGCGAGGAATGGACAGGAAACAGAGCAGTGTTGCACAGTCTCCATCAAGGGCAGCTTCCAGTGACCTGGAACCCACCGCTAGGGCCCACCGCCTCCCAACATCACCAAGCCTTTATAACATGGCCTTCGTATGTGGTAAAGTGGTGAGATGTCCATAAGACACATGCTTTATGTTCTCAGGAAACAAATAAGAAGCAAAACAATGACGACAGGAAAACACCATGCACCAGAGAATTGAAGGGAACAACTGCAAAGCAGTGGTACTGATTGTCCAAGTCAGCTCTGAGGTGCTCCTGACTCCACATTGCACTGTGAGCCCTTTCATCTAGAATGAGCCCACAGAACGACCCGCTGGGCACGAGCTCTCTGTCATGTACAACTACTGCCACATCTGACGTGACCCTTCCAGAACGGATGTGGAGGAAAAGAAGTAGTGAGGGGTAGAAGATACACGTTTGGTACCTTCTATCTTGAAAGAAAGATTTATAACAACAGAATGCACAGGTTGGAGTACATCTCACAATAACGACACAGATACATTGACCTATAAAAGTCATTTAATGTATATTCCCGATGGCCAATACAAGCTGGTTAAGTAATTAGCCCTTGAAGAGTTCTCTTACAGTCATATAAAAATGTTTGCCTGGTTAAGAAAAAAAAATCTAGTCTAGCAAAACATATCCACCAATGGCTTGCATTTTTTTCCATTTGCAGGTATGCAAGATAATTAAAAATACATACATATGCGTCTCTGAGCTGTCCACTAGTTAATCAGTTTTGGCAACACACTGCACAGAGGTATACTGCCATTGGCTTCTGACATTAAGTTAGCTTTAAGCTTACTGGCTATTCCCACAACTGGAGGCAGCTTGGAGCCCAGTCCCTGCAAAGCATGTGTAGGATTCACCACCCGTTTCCCTGACCCCTTGCTGATGTTGAGAGGCCGGGGCACAGACTTGCTAATCCAAGGGTGTCTCAATGCCTGAGCCGGGGTCAGCCGGGCAGCAGGGTCCCACTGCAGACATCGTTCCAGGAATTCTATAAACAAGTAGTCATCGCAGCCCTTCAGGGCTGTTGCCCAGTCTTTGCTGCCTGGGGGACCCCGCTTCTTACCCCTACGTGAGCGGCCCCCCACCAGCACAATCTTCCCATCCGCCTGAGTGGCCATGGAGCAGTATCGAGGTAGGCCCTTGGAGTTAATAAAGTACTTGGCACGTTTGGATTGCTCCAGCAGCTTTGGCGGTGGCATACCTAGCAGCTCCATCATGCAGGCCAACTGGTCTCCTTCATCGTCCCCAGGGAACAGAGGCTGTCCCGTTAGAAGTTCTGCGAGGATGCAGCCGAAACTCCATATGTCAATAGGCGTGCTGTAGCGGCACCCTAAGATGATCTCAGGAGCTCTGTAGAAACGAGACTGGATGTACGTGTAAAGCTTCTGGTACTCGAAACAGCTGGATCCAAAGTCGATGACCTTGGTCGCGCTGCGTCCGTGGTGCTTCAGAAGAATGTTTTCTGGCTTCAGGTCACAATGAATGATCTTATTTTTGTGGAGGGCATCCAAGGACTGCAGGATTGACTGAGCAAACTTGCGCACCAACTGGACGCTAAAGCCCTGAAACTTGTTTTTTTTAATTAGCTCATAAAGGTCTATGCTCAGTAACTCAAAGGCCATGCAGACGTGGTTCCGGAACGTGAAACTCTCCAATATGTGGATCACATTCATGCTGCCAGTTTTATCTTGTTTTTTAAGATGTTCCAAAATCCGGATCTCCTCAGCTGCTTGGCGATGGAAGCGCTTTTCATTACGCACCATTTTCAGGGCCACATACTGCCGGAGCTTGTGATCGTAGACACGGGCCACCTGCCCGAAGCTTCCCTTGCCAATGATTTTCAGTACCTCGTATCGATAAGCTAGATGGTCTCGAGGTACATGAATATAGGCCCCATCTGCGTCATCATACCCCCCATTGTTGGGACCACCAATCACACCCTGTCTTTTTTTGGCATTTGGACCCACGAAGTAGATTTCCGGGTAGTTGATGATCTCCAGCTTCTCGTAGGCAGTGAGGTGGTGGTTATACTGCTTCAGCGCTTGTTCTGGGGTCAGAGGCACCACTTTGGGGGCTCTGGAGGAACTGCTGCATTTCCCTGTGTTCAGGCTATCTGAGCTCCTCCTCTGAGACGTGGTTGGGGAGCACTCCTCAGAGTCCTTGCTGCCGTCTGACTGAAGGGTATTGGACCTTCTGTTGCCAAATTCCTGGAACAGCTGTTCCACCTTCATGTCCCCTCCACTCATAAAGTGCTGGGTATGGTCTCTTGTTAACTGCTCAGTGGTGATCTGTACAAGAGAAAACCAAATGCAATGTTACAACGGCTGGGAACATTAGAAAGATGGAAGGATCTTCCCTCTGGCTGAACATCAAAACATGTCTAGTCATGTTTACTTTAAGGCTAAAAAACTCGAATAGGAGATAAGAAAAGCGAGAGTCTCTACACACTTGTGCTAATCCTCAGGGTCCCTGAATATTAAGGCTACTACCTCAATCCCTTTTGTATGCCTTGCTTTGTGGAAGACCAAATGGTCACCTTAACACCCCTCCACATGCTAGGTACCTTTTAGGGGGGTACTGAGGATGGAACCCAGGGCTTTTGCACTGAGCTATACCCCAGCTCCCCACCCTCACACACACTTTTTAAAAAGTTATGAGACAGGGTCTTCCTAAGTTGCCAAGGTGCTCAAGCTGGGCTTGAACTTTGCAATCCTCCTGCCTCAGCACCCTAGGGTGCTAGGTTCCTTCTTATAGGTCTATCTTTGTACTGAGACTCCTTTCACCCCACCCACCTGCTCATATCCTATACTCTTTCAAGATCCAATTTAAGCCCTCTCCCACTTAGAACTACTCCAAGCCTGTACTAACTTCACATTTACACTGCAGTTTTTCAAGTCCGTACCACATAATTTGCCATTTTATTAAATACGTACTATCTTACATTGTTTACTAATTGTTTCAAGCAACTTTCCAAATCTTAAGGGCATGAAGCAGGATCAAAATGGAGCATGTGAAAGTGTTCTGTAAACGATGACGTTCAGGGCGACAGAGGCAGGATGCGAACTCGGCTCTTCCGACTCTCAGCCCAGGGCTCTTCACACTGATAGGACTCAGCACACAGGTCTCAAATGGCCTGCACGACTCTCTGGGAGGGCTGAATGCGGACACGGCCTGGAATCCACACGGCCCCCGTGGCCTCCTCACTCAGTTCACCGAATCACAAAAGTTCTAAGCCAGAGAAGACTCTTGAGATCATCAAGGCCAGGTCTTCGTGTATCTAATAAATAACAGAAAGGGTTCAAGGCCCCTGGGGAGCGTCTCATAAAACTAGAGCCACGTCTTGGTTCTTAGCTTTAAGGAGGGCAGCCATGGGCCAGAGACTAAAATAGAGAACAATTCCTGGTCAAGAAAATAGTACCGGGGCCGGTGATATAGCTCAGCAGCATAAGCGCCTGCCTGGCAAGTGTGAGATCCTGAGTTCGACTCCCAGTACCCGCATATAAAAAAAAAAAATAGTACTGTACCTTGCTGAAGTGCAAACTGAACACAACATTTTTCCTATCAGTAATTCAGTCAAATAGCTGTTCTTGTTTTTAGGGCTGGAAAAACAGAATTGGGTCCCACCCAACCACCTCTCTGCTATTCACCAGGACCCTCGCTGCCTTGCCGCCCACTGTTTAGCACCTGTGTTCCTAAGAGCTACCATCTACCTATTAGGGAATAAATTTGGCTGACACAGGGAAAGAATTGTCATTGTTTGGTTTTAGTTAGATTTATATAATAAAAACCAATATCTGCATGCAGCCGAGCCAGTTTTCCTTAAATATTTTTTACTACCTAACTTTAATGCATGTAAATACTTACTGCTGAAGTCTTTGGAACACATCTGAACTATGAAATAATGTGAAGTCAGAAGGCCCACGTTGGGCTCCAACTACACTACTTAAAAGTTGTAGGTCCCTGGACAGGTTTCTTTAATCTTTCTTTTTTTTTTTAGATAGGGTCTCGCTATGTAGTTCAGACTGATCGTGAACTCATTATGTAGCCCAGACTGGTCTTGAACTCAAAGCAATCCTCCTGCCTCAGCCTCCCAAGTGCTGGGATTACAGGTGTGCACCACCACGCCTGGCTAAAATGTGGATAATTCCTACTTGCAGGATGTTGTATAAATCAAATTATAATCAAAAAATATGTGAAAGACACTCACAAACTATAAAACATGTTCAAAACACTGATTACAATTAGGCAAAATTCTCAATGTATTAAGGTTTAAACTCCTACACACTTTTTGGTTTCTTCTCTCTGATGGCTTCCTCCATATCTCCAATCTCCTTCCACCAAGCATCTACCACTAAATACACCTCTGCTAACCACGGCCCCACAATAGGTGTCTGTAGAGAAGTGCCTTGCCCACTTACTCCCCTACACAAGGCCTGCTTCCAGATTGTTCTACAACTGAATGTGTTACCTCCCCAGGGATATTGGAACTTTAACAGAAGGTCACCGTCTTAACCCGAAAAAATGCCTCTCTAGGAACTGCAGTTGTCAGGGACAAGCAGGTAGGAAAAGGATTTGTGGCCTAGGGTCCATCCCTGGGAACATTACCTACTCTGCCCATGTAAGGCTGTGCCACCCTGCTCTGGAAGTTTTCATTCCTGTTTGTGGTAAAGACAGGGTCTGTGGCACAGTACGGTAACAAGAACAGAAATTTAATTTCCAAAGGACTATTACAATGAGATTAACTGGGATTAATGAGAATGGGATTAACTGGGATTAAGCCTGACTCATGGCTTTCCTTTAAAGTGAGCCTATGGCCCTTGTGGTGACACACGCCTGTAATCCCAGCACTTGGGAAGCTGAGGCAGAAGGATCACTGCGAGTTTGAGGCCAGCCTGGGCTACAAAGTGAGTTCAAGACCAGGCTGAATTGCATAGTGAAACCCTGTCTCAAAGAGACAAAAAAAAAAAAAAAAAAAAAAAAGTGAGCCTAAATCTCTCTCCCTGACAATTAAGTTTTGCCTTGCTCTTGGTCACTACACAGGAGTGTCCAAATTTCACTGCAGGCATTTGGGATGCCTAAAAAGGGCTGTTCTCTGTGTGTCACCACCATTCTTCTATAGGTTCACTGTCCCCTTTGCTTCCTCTCACCTCGCCCGCTGTGTGCTGGGCTCCCCTGCTACCCTGTTTGTTCACTCTCCCTATAGGCCGCACTTCCTGTCTCCCGTGCAGTGTGGCTTCCAGGTCAGACACGCTGCTGCAGGTGATCCAAACCTCCACCGAACCTGGAGAATTCCAGGAAGGAAGTTTTCCACACAGGGAGGGGTTCTTTCCTTATCTTTCTTTCCTGTCAGTAACTCAGATACTGGCCTGAGTCAATTATATATCAAGTCTCCTGCGCTATAAATGAAACCTTCCTTCCATTGTTCCTGGAGAATCTACAGTGTTCACAGGTGTTAAAATGTCAGAGTTACAAAACATGTACATTTCTAGTCTAGGGTAATAACCACAATAACAAGAATGTATACAAGCGACTCCAGCAAATATCTTGTTGACCATGTAATTATATCTAGAGAGACAGATAATGCTTGACAGACCATGTTTTATTTAAGAATGCTTCACATATATTTTACTTGCAGGGCTTATAGTGCCTCAAATATTAATAATATACTGTATTAGCTGAATCTTAAAAATGTTGTTGAGAAATTCCAAAAGAATATCCTTTTCATCCAGATATAAAAATCTACCCTTTACCAAGTTCCTGGTCTTAAATCCCTGCAAAACAGAACTTATCCCAAAAAAGCCTACAGGAAGATGAGTTATAGTTTACGGGGAGACTGTAAGAGCATCACCAATAAACGAAGAGGCTCAAAGATTTTGTGAAAGGAGCAACAGAGTCTCAGGATGGTGTCACAGTATAATGACCCATAAGTGTCACCAAGAGGTCAAAAGCATTTTTTCCCACCAGCAAAATTTGTGAAGACACTATTGGGTTAAAATTGAAAGTCTGTGCTTCTCGAAAAGCGTTACTCTGAATGGCATACAATAAGAAATTAACTTTGATCCTGAAACAAACAATTTAAGTGACCTACTGGAAGGTGATCAGCAAGCACCAATTCTGAATTATAGTTCAAACAAACTTGAAGTCAGATGTTAATATACTAGCCCAACTGCAAAAGGGCTCCTACAGAGGCACGCTGATTGGCAGCAAGGAGCCCAGAAATCTGATGGTCAACACAAGGGGTATGCATTTCTAGAGTCTTAGAGATTTTTATGTACTAAAGAAATAAACTTGCAGAGAATGGAAAGAAAGCCTACTGCACTCCATAAAGGAGTTTAAAAATAGAGTGACCAGCCTTCCAAATATTTTTAGCTGATGCTTTGTAACATTATTAGCCTTGAAAGTGGCGAAAAGGTTGATTTTAGTAGCAAAAACTGATGAAAACTTGGGAGAGCCTATGTAAAAGGCAAGTAATTTTTTCCATACAGAAACACTTTCAGGTCTTAAACACAGAAACATGAAAGAGAAATATTACAAATTAGTCAATGCGATTATTCATTATGCTCATTAGATGACATATACAGCAAAATCTGAAGTCACAGGACAGCTTCTCCCTGTCTTGGAACTTGTCCAAACCCGGCTCTGTCTACTATTCTATACACGCTGAGGGAATGTGAATTAATTTCATTATTATCTTAAGTAAGCCAGGGTCAAAAGCTAAGTGTCTGCAGTTCTTAAATGATTAAATTAAATGCATCAAAAACCAAATTGTATTGTTCAAGTTTAATTTATGAGTTACAAAATGGTTCTCGTTAGCATACCAATAAGCCAGGACTCCATTTCTATCTTACAGGGAAAAATTCTGCAGATGTATGAATTTCAAGATATTTTCTGTTCCTTGTTTTTGTTAAAAGGACCTTTTGTAATTCTGTGTCATCCTCTATAAAAATAAACACTACCCAGATAAATGTAGCAATTTTTTTTCTGGTACTATATATTTATCTCGGTAGAAATTGAAAGGAAAAGGTGGGCTCCAAGTCAAAATCATTCTGAAAGCTAAACCTGGACCACAGAAATTGTTTTCCAAAGTCAGGAGAAATCAAAAGGAAACAAAGTCTGTGTTGCCAGTGTACCTGGAGCACTTCAGCAGCACTTGCTCCAGTCGGAGACAACTGGAACACACAGAACCACCTCCTTTACTTACATTTAGTCTTCTCGGTAGAGCTGGTTCAGAAGGGTTGCAGAGTACATTTGAACAGGGTGGACATCTGGTTTCGTCTATCATCATGAAGGTATCGTAGATACCATCCCCCAATCTAGTTGAAAGGATTACAGATAAAATCTGTCAGTAACTGAAGGATGTAGATTTGCGATTCTAAAACATCCTGCCCTAACTGCTTCAATGCTACTACAAAGAACAATCAATAGAAATAAATGTCTACCCTGAATTTTGTCACTGAAGAAACAACTAGGGCATTTGACAGAGGAATGAAGAATCGCAACATTTATTTACTTTTTTTAAAAAGGGCAGTATTTCCACTTTCTATTTTAAAACAGAGCAAAGTCTTACTTTCTGAATATTGTTTAAAACATAAGGACTATCAGTTAACTAACTTATTTCTTTAAAAAGCAAGTTAGGCCAGGCGTGGAGGCGTGCATCTGTAATCCCAGCACTCAGGTGGCTGAGGCAGGAGGATCCCTGCAAGTTTGAAGCCAGCCTGGGCTACACAGTGAGTTCAAGTCCTGCCTGAACTGCAGAGCGAAACCTTGTCTTAAAAAGACAAAACAAACAACAACAACAAAAAAATGCAAGTTAATTTGAACATGAAGCTCAAAAACAGAAGGGAAAAACATGACAGAAGTGGTTGTGTTTTCAAAGTCTGAGGCTTGGATTCTAGTCTGAGCTGCACCACACAGGCTGCCCACATGTTGATGGGAAGAACAGTCTGGTCTACACACGTCTTGGTCTTACTGGGAAGAAATACAAGGTCTTTTAGGGCTCTCTTCTATTTATTTATCGACTTACTTGTATCTACCTAACTTACAGAAAAATACAGTGAATATTACAGCCAACATGAAAGGGATGCTTTAAATCATGAAATGATACTGAATCTCACTTCTCTTCCCACTTCATTTTCAGGTGGACGGGGGAGGTAAAATGCTAACGAATTAAGGATCACTTCTCTGTTCTTTAACATTGTGGCCACTCCACCGCAAGGAAACACAAAAGACAGACAGGCTTTCTTTAATCCACAAGATGGCCCTGAATAATGTATCTCAACTGCTGCCAAGAACATGGATTTCCCAGTTCACCGCTATCATTTTATACGATATACCATGAATGCAACAATAACCATGTTGCAGGGGATGATTTTTTTAAATGGTTTCTTTCTTAATATCCTGGAATATTTTCGTTGCCTTTAAAAACTGTTTTGTAAAATTAGTTCTAGAGTTTGTCCGATTAGCGTATTAAAGGAATACAAAAGGTATAAAAAAGCACAAACGTTTTTTGTAAGGTTGTCTTTTAAAAGCCAGCTCACATTCTGATAGAATTATTTCTATCTTTAACAGGGAAATGCTTCAGTGACAAAAAACAAATATTCTGAATGTGGCCAACCCTTTGCCATGGCCTGATAAAACAAACAAGGACAGACATCCACATTTACAGAAATAAAGACCTGCAAGATTTCCTATTAACAGAAGAAATTAACCACGGGAAGGCTCCACGCAAAGGAAACGGGGTGGGGGGTGGGGGTGTCTGCATTTAGGCAGCAACTACAATGCAAGGTGGGGAATCTCTCAAAATGGGCTCCTCAGGCCGCCCTGCTCAGCACTGCCCCTCACCTGAATACTCAAAGCCAGACCGCACCCTTCACGGCAAAGCCCCCAAGAGTTCACTCGCGGTTATGCGCTCTGAGCAACAGGGGTTGTCTCAAAGCCACTGCTCCAGGCTCCCCAGGTTTGCTAAAAAGCCCCGCAGAAAGTCCCGGGTGTGCGGAGTCCCTGGCCATGCACCCCGATCTAGGGCTTCAGAGACTCTCGAGGTGGTCCTGCTCCCTCCAGCTCCGCTGCAGCCCCCTCCCGGCTCACGCTGGGCTGGGGAGGGAGAGGACGGGGAGGCGGTCCCGGGAGAGCCGTCCGTCCGGCGAGGGGCTCGCCCAGCCTCCAGCCCAGGCTTCCCCGCACCCCGGCCTCGCGGGCCAGCGCCAGGCGCTCCCTCGGGCGCCCCCAGCCCGTTACCCCGGGCGCCGTTACCTGCGCTGCTGGGGCGGGAGCCCGGCCCCGGGCGGCCCCGCATCCTTCCGTCCCGGCCCGTGAGCCGTGCCCCCCATCGCTAGTTCGGGGACCCCCGCGGGGGCAGGGGCGGCGGTTGGAGGCTCTGGCGGGCCGCGCCCACCTGCGCTGGGACAGCTGCCTCCAGGGCGCGACGCCTCCCCGGGGACTCTCGGCCAGATTCTGCAGCTCCGCGCGCCTTCGCTCCAGACTGGCCGCGGCGAGGAGGCAGACAGAGCGCAGGGGCGGGCGGGGGCGCGGCCTGGTCGCCTAGCAACCGCGGCACGCCCCCGGGAAACGCCCCTGCGCATCTACGCACGGACGAGGGGGGAGCCGCGGGCGGGGGCGGGGCCCCCCAAAGCTGTCACGGGACCTCGTTGCTTGTCGGGGACGGAGGGGGACGATCCGGGGCGGAGGCTTGCTGAAAGCCCCCGAAGTGTTGCCCGCCCTGCCCGGCTGTTGTTAACTTGCACGTGGCACCCCGGAGTTCTAAAACGTCCCGTCTGAATATTAGACTTTCCCACCGCCAGGGGGCAGGGGCGCTCCGGAGGGCGAGGAGGACGTCGCCTGCCAGTGTTATTTAACCTCAGTAGCCACACCAGGCGACGACCGTCTTTTACTGATTTATCTGGGATCCAGAATCGAAGCCAGGCTTTGTCTCACTCCCCTGTAACAGCATGCAGCGATGGTAGGGCACAAAGAGCCATTGTACACAGGGGGAAACTGAGGCCTGGGAAGTCATGCTTCCTTAGTCACCTAGTGGCGACAAGAAGCTTCAGAAGCACAGGCTTCCAGCTGCCCCCGGCCCCTTGGAAAGCTCTTTTCTGCTTTGTTTTTGTTAGACTATGTTGTGAAGGCGCTTTTTTCCCTCCTTCAGAAAAGTTTAGATTCCTCAGTAAAACCGAGGAAGTCAGACTTTGATGGTCGGAAGGAAAGTGAGAGGGAAGGAGGTTAGACTACAGAGCAGTATATTCTCGAACGCGTGGCACCCAGTTGGATTTCCTAAATTCACATAGCGCGAGGCCGCCTGACCCGCCAGAAACCAAATCTCAAAACGCCTAACGCGGGCGCCCTCTGGTGGGACTTGGGGACTCGTTTTAAAACCGCATAGCACAGTCCCATAAACCTTACCTTTTCCACCCAAGGCTCATTTCCGTGTGACTAAAAGTCATATTCCCTGTCTCCGAGTGAAAATATCCCGAAATATCTAACACCTATAAGACCCAGTCTGTAAGTTAAGAATCGGTCCATTTGGGGAACTTTATTTTTTGTGATCCATATTGCTTTAGCCTCTTTATGATATAAACATCAATAAAAAGATTTTCTTCCACGATGGCCTTTTAGATTTTTCTGATTTTATAAATCAGCCTTTTCCTTGTTCCTTTCCCTCACCCTCCCCAGCAGCCGGAGCAATCTCGCTTCCATAGGCGTTTGCGCTGGGGCTCTTTGAAGCTTTTGTTTGAAGAAAAGAGTTCCATGGCAACAAAAACTTTGGACTGGATTCTTGTGAAAGTCTCTTCCAGCTCTAAGATTGCAAAATTCTAGTAAATAATCCTTGCTCTTAGCGCTTCCGTGGACGGCTCTTTACTACGCCTGAGTTGAATGGGACTTGCCCCCACAAGTCTGCTTCATTCTGAGTCACTGCTGCTCCAGTCTGCGTTTAAGACACAGTTTCCAGAGCCAAGCTGAAGCATTGCTGCCCCCACTTCTGGTCTCTAAGGTGGGAAATACAGAGAGGCCTCCTTTAACTTTCGCCTGCTGCTCCCATGGTCAAAGACAGGTGGGCTCCTTGAGGGTGCTGGAGCTCCAGCAGATCCCTGACTTTGGCAACCTAAATGCTTTCCAGCGTTTCCTCAAAGAGCGCCTGTTTCCTAACAGCAGGGCTGTGTTCGGGTCTAAGGAGGACTTAGCAGGAGTCTTCAGAGCCTGGTGGAGCGGCTCCACACCGTGTGTGCCCTTGCTTCCCCTCCAAAACCCCATTCACGAGGAGCACAGCATCACCATTGTTCTCCACGCTGCTAAAGCCAGATTTACTCACCAGTGGATTAGCCAAGCATCCTGGAAGATGCCTCGCAGTCTTAGAAGCCAGTTCTAAGGAACCTGTAATAAACCGGAAACTGCAACTGTTCCAGGATCTCCAGACACCGGTGGAAGGGCGCAGGGGTGGAGCTAAGTGGTGAAGCACCTGTCTAGCAGGTGTGAGGCCCTGGGTGAAATTCCCCAGCACCACAAAAACAATCAGTGGAACCCTGAGAAAGTGATCATAGCAGTTTCAGATGTATACATTAAGAAGATATCCTGCCTGTAATCTCTGCACTCTGCAAGGCTGAGGCAGGAGGGTCACAAGTTTGAACCCTGCCTACACAACTTAGCAACTTAGTGAGACCCTTGACCACTGCACATTGCCAGGCAGGAAGCCCAGATTAGGCAGAAGAGGCCTTCGAATTCTGTGACACACGGTTTTGTCTAATTAAAGACTGAGAAACCTGATAAACGGAATAATAGTTCTTATCCCCCAAATCAGCGAATACACCCCCTTTCTTGGGAAAAAAAAAAAAAAAAAGACTTTGCAATTGAAATTAAATTAAGGCCTCAAAATGGAGAGATTTTCCTAACCTGTGGTCCAGTGTAATCACAAAAGGTCAGTGTAGGTCCAGTGTAATCACAGGTCCAGTGTAATCACCAGACCTGCCTCCTGCATGTTAGGCAAGCATCCTACCGCTGAGACACCTCTTTCTGAGGCTTTAAAACATCTGTGCAACTAAAGAGCCATTAGGAGCCATCAAAGAATTCTCAAACCACAGGTCACCTCTGAAATGTAAACAGAGATGATCAGTGCTTTCAGGGAACCGGAGTGGGTTTTGGCACAAGGGCAGAGAAGGCTAGTGAAAGAGGAAATAGCGGGTAGTTGTGAATGAAGTATCAGTCTGGACACCCTTGCATCTGTTGTTTTTAAGATGACACACATGCCACTTGTCAGACTCATGCCCCCGAGGGCAAAGGGCCTGTGTCTAATTCATTTTAACAAGCACAGAGTGGGAAACAGCTTGATGTATTAGTTAGGGTTCTCTAGAAGAACTCTCTCTCTCTCTCTCTCTCTCTCTCTCTCTATATATATATATATATATATATATATACACACACAAGTGCATGTGTATGTATTTATGCAAGGAATTTTATTAGGTGGGCTTACGTATCCGAGGTGGAAGGGTTCACCATGGCTGTATGGCTGTCTGTACACTGGACCTGAAGGACTGTACAGCTAAAGGCTGCAGCTCCTCCACCCAAGGAGATGGAAGCCACAGAACAAGCGGGATCAAGAATACAGCACCAAGCCAGGCATGGTAGCACACAACTGTAATCCCAGCACTCAAGAGGCTGAGGCAGAAGGGTTGCTGTGAGTTGAAGGCCAGCCTGAACCAGAGTGAGACCTGTCTCGAAACACACACACACACATGCACAAAAATAGCACCAACCCAAGGTTGAAGGCCTGGAAGCTCCCTGGAGAGTTGCCAGTGAGAGTCTGCACTGGAAGGCTGACGAAACTGGAGACCTGGAGACCGACGTCCAGAGGTGATGGCAGCAGAAGGTGCACCTGCTCGGGAAGACTGGAGGTTTTCAAAAAGGGTGCACTTCCTTATTCTTTCCTTTTTTTATTCCTTTCAGGCTACAAGCTGATTGGTTGATGCTGCCCACAAGCCTGGTGGGTCTTCCTCCTTCAATTTGCTGACCTATATGTCAATCATTTACAGACACAACCAGAACTGTGCTTTACTAATCTGGTAGGTGTTTCTTAATCCATTCAAATTGACACAATCATGATTAACAGTCACATCTGACCAGTAAGTGTCCAGTCAGTGTCACTGGGTTAAATAAGTTGAATTCTCTTTAGGATTCACTGGGAAAGGAAAGGACAGGAATGCTAGAGAAAAGGGAGTCTCTCTTCTGGTCTATCCTTGCTTCAGAATATTCTTTACTCTTGTAAGGAATTCACCTTACAGCCATGTTCCTGCCAAGTAAATAGTGGACGTGACTTTCTCCACCGTTGACATGGTTGTCCTGAGCCATCCTGCACTTCTGTAGTTCAGAACCCAGAGTGGGAAACAGCTTGGGAGCCCTGAGGGGTGGCACTGCTATTGCAAAGGGAAGGCTAAGAAACTTCAGGGTCCAGTTTGCCCAGTAGACCGTCTCCAGGTCAGTGGTGCAGACGGGGAAGGTGTGATTGTGCCCAGCTGGGGTAAGGAGCTCTGGGTCTATTAAGGGGGAGGCCGGATTCCTGGTGCTGAATCCCCAGAGTTTTGGCTCCTACTTGTCAACCATTCATTGTGAGGCTCATAATTGACATTTTACTCAGGACATGTGGTATACAATAATTTCCCTAGCTTCTAATTTCTAGTATTCTCCTAAATAACATTCCTTGGCTGCTGAACAGGTTGTAATAGCCCTACGTGTATCACACACCCCTAGTATGGGCAAGTGGGGGTTGGAGGAGCAGGGGCCTGTGGCCAGGGTCCTCTTTTAGCTCCTCTGCCTTGGGCCTTGTGGCAGGAGCCCTGTCTTGGACGGCCAGTCGTGAAGTCTCCTTTGTGCAACTGTGTCAATAAGTCAAGCACTTAGTCTTTTTCATTGGTGAATGAACAAATAGTCTGAAGTTTTAAAATGCAAACTTTAATTTAGTAGGGGCGATTACCCAGGTGTTTAAATCCTTGCCTCCCGTTTACATAGCTGTTCCTCTCAGGGAAACCTAATCTCTCCCCTGCTTGCCTGACTCCTGTGGCAAAACTAGAATCACCGTAGATCCCTTGTTGCTGTTGTAACACCCCATGTAAATAAAAAAAAAATCATAGAGGAATTCTTGGAGGAAATCCTGGCTGAGGCGGCTAGCTTACAACACAATGTAAAGATCTGAATAAATGAAAGTCTTCAAGAAAAGTATTCACGGCCTGGAAGGAGAGCCCACGCCTGGACTTGGGGAGGCTGAGACAGGAGGATCCCAAATTTGAGTTCCACCTGGGCAACTAAGCAATTCAGCCAGTGTTGTAGTCATGGTTTGCAAGGGAAACAATATAGGACACATAATTTATAGGATTATTTTATAATAGTCACCCAAAGAGTCATATACAAAAGAGTGCAGGAAATCCGTCCACACACTAAAGACCCAAAGAATCCAGCTGAGGGCCTGGATTCCACAGCAATGTCCTGCATGAGTCCAGTTGAAGACCTAGAGCCCATGGCCATGATGTCGCGAGTCCAACTGCAGGCCCAGAGCCCACGACAATGTCTCATGCAAGTCTGTTCCACAGATCTGTGCTGGGAAGACCCAAAGGTCAGCGGTGGAAACTAGAAAGTCTGTGCCAGTGGGATGAAGGATCTGTGCCAGCAGGCTGAGGGATCTGCACCGGAGCCAGGAAGCAATGCTCAAAGCAAGGACAAGAGCGCCCCTGAAAAGTACCACAGCCATCCTCAGTGACAACGAGGTCCAGAGCTCCTCCGAGGATGAGAACAGGTTCCTATCAGGAAAGCCAGTGTGACAAGCTTCTCCAGGAGAATCAACAGCACCACCTCTTCTTCTCCAGTTCTCTTTTTATGCTGTTGGCAGCAGTCCTCAGGTGAGCCCTCCACCCCAGCACCACGCTGACTCAGTTCAGCTGGTGTTCCAAGTTGACCACCAGTTGTCAATCCACCACAGCGAGGCTGTCTCAAAATGAAAAATAGAGAAAAGGGCTGGGGATGTAGCTCAACGCGAAGGCTCTGGTTCAATCCCCATTACGGGGTTGGGGGAACCTTCACAAGGCCTACAAGTTGAATAAAACGTGAATTCAACTCATTTTGTGGAATGGGAACAAAGTGAATGGAATGGAGCTGGCAGAGCTGAGGGAGCGGAAGGGCAGGAATTAAATCTCTGCTGCTGCGGTCTGGCCACTGCACACCGACGGGCGGGCGCAGAGCCGGCCAGGGAAAGAATGGGTGATGGCCCGGCCGCGGGTTCCGCTGCAGTCTCCCACCTCGCCACTAGGGGCGGCCGCGGCCTGCGCAGTGGCCACGGCCGCAAAGCTGCGCAAGCCGCGTTTCCAGCCGGCGCGTTTTAGCAGCCGGGTCCCCAGTATGGCTGCCCCCAGCGCCGCGGGCCCGGGAGCCTTCACGCCTTCGCCTTCCTGACAGTGCCTGGCTTCTGTGCGCTCCGGGTCTTCTCCGGGCCGTCTCAGCAGACATGTTCGCCAAGGCCTTTCGGGTCAAGTCCAACACGGCCATCAAGGGGTCGGACAGGTGAGGGAGAGGAGGCGCTTGCCGTACCCCGCAAGGCCCCGGGACGTCTCCCACCCGGAGGCCCACGGCGTGGAGGGCAGCGCAGCCAGCCTGGGGCGGCCGAAGGGCACAGCGGGGGAGGGGCTCCCGCGGGCAAGGGGAGCGGGTGAGTTGTCGCCCAGGCTGCCCTGTTGGATATTCGGATGAAACTAAGAAATATAAATCAACCCGCTTTTACGGGCCGCGGACTGTTAAGGTGTTGTGGAGGGTGTAAAAATGAAGGAATACAAGGTCCCCGCGCTCCGCAGAGTTTAGCGCTCCTTGGGAGAGATCGAATAGGGCACTGAGAACTAAAAAATTAGGAGAAAAAAGTGTCCGATGATTCCTTGTGTTAGGAGAATCAGCGGGAGTATGAGGTGGGAGGAAATAGGGATGAACTGGAAGGAGAACTGTCTCATCAGTGTCTCAAATACAGAAACAACATGTTGGGGATTTTGGAACCAGGGTTCTATATATGTGACATTCTTGGTATAGCTATTTAATCATAAGCCAACAAATTTGCCAGACATTCGAGAAAGGAGTGGATCTGAGTGCTAGGCATGAAGTCAAGAAGGCAGGGTTGGGTATCCTCTGTCAGGCAGATTTTGCTCCCTGGACCTTTGTTTTCCTACCCATAAAATGGAAAGACAGACCCAGGAATGTGTGAAAACAGAGGAGACAAAAGATGAGAAAGAGAATAGGATTTTGGAAGAGCATATGAAAACAGGGCATCAGAAACCAGGCAGTCTTTCCATGGCCTTTATGAGGGAGTCCTTCCAAATTCTCTGAATTATTAAAATCTGTCCAGTAGCATTCATGGTGCTGGTGTACTTTCTGCAGGAGAAAGCTTCGAGCTGATGTGACAGCTGCTTTCGCCACCCTTGGAACAGATCAGGTCTCTGAGTTAATACCTGGAAAGGAGGAGCTCAACATTGTGAAGTTGTATACTCACAAAGGGGATGCGGTGACCGTGTACACCAGTGGTGGCAACCCTATCCTGTTTGCACTGGAGAAAAATTTGTATCCTACAGGTATGATAACACAACGGAGAGGCTGCAACTACAGGCCTTGCCTAATACTGCTCCTCTCGGTTTCTTCGTTAACCTGCCTGCCATAGATCTCCCAAGTCTACCCCTAAGGATCTTTGCAGACCTATCATTTCTACAGTTGGGTCTTTCAAGACCAGAAACTGCTATAGGAAAGACACACACATACACACACACTCACACATGTACACTCACACATGTACACACACAGGAAGATGTTTACAAAGAGAAGTTCTAAGAAAAGAGTTTACAGTGGGTTAACTAGAGATAGAGCAGAGGTCTTGCAAAGGATGGAATTTCAGAGTAAGTAAAATATGTCCCTTAAAACTACCTCTAATAAGATTTTCTTAAAACACTGTGGAGAGAGACTGTATTAGGAGAGCAGCTAGATTAATTAAGCTATCTACCTGTCTTTGTGATATCTTCAATTAGGATGTCTCTCAGAGATCTATTCTTCGGCTCCACCTGTTTCTCTAGAATTTTGTTTTCTTTCTTTGTCACAGATTTCAGGGATCAGTCTTCTTTTCTGTTTGCCATAGCTGCTGACACCTACTCTGTTACGTGGGACTTTCTTCCTTCAAGGTTGGCCACAGTAATCCAGTGGAGTCTCTTTAGGCCACTCCTCTTCCCCCAGTCTGCTGTGCCAGACCCTTTTTGAACTAAGGCTTTTCCTGCTCATCACTATGGAAATGGGAAATAAAATGATAAACATGAGAAAGTTTCAAAATTCCCTACAGGCTGGCTCCCTGTGCTTAAGTCACTTGATTCTGAGGTTATAAATGAAAGCGTTGTTTGTTTTCTGCTTCTACTTTAATCCTTTGTGGCCATTTATTTCTACTGCAATCCAGGTGGAGCAATAGGTGCCCTCAAATCTCAAGTGACACAATTCCTTGAGTCTCTGCTTTCCTCATGAATGAAACCTCTTTGGGCATTCCCTCCCAGCCTTCTCTCCAGCTTTGACAGCCGCCCCCACCTCTCACTGGGGATTTGAACTCAGGGCCTGAAGCGTGGTAGATAAGTGCTCTACTACAGAGCTAAATCCCTAGCCCTTTCTCTAGCCTTGAGTTGTTTCTTTTCTGTATTCTGATTAAAGTGACCAAATTAGGCTTTGGCAGTTCTCCAGCAGATTGACTTTTTGGTAGTGAGTGTTTTCTGTGTCTCTTTGTACAGTGTACACACTATGGTCCTATCCGGATCTTCTGCCGACCTTCACAACATGGCCTCTGGTCCTTGAAAAACTGGTAGGGGGAGCAGGTAAGTGGATTTTCCTATATTCTAGCTATTGCCTGAAATCTGCTCAGTAAAGGCCAGCTGACTTAATAAGTTTGCCCATTTCCTGTGTTCATATGATCGACAATGGAATTTTTCCCTTGTGTGTGTTCCGCCTCTCATTTGGCTGCTTCCATAAGTTCTCTGGGCTTCTCTGACTCTGTTGTAAGCCTTATACAAGATAAATGATACGAAAGAGCTTTGCAGACTGCCATCAACTGTGCTTTAAATCACAAAGCTCAGTTTAGGGAACCAGCACAAGATACATCATGGTATAGGATGCTCAGCCTGGTGCTTTATTTGACCACTAGACCCTAAAAGGAGAGCTGAGTTGCTGTTTAAAATTTTCATTGTGAATAACATAGCTGATTCCTAATCAATGTTTCTTGGTCAAGTGAATGAACAAATGATGAAATAAAAAGTGGAATAAGATGGATGCAGAAAGTTGTGATGCTTTTGTTTGCTACAGATTTGATGCTGCCTGGACTAGTGGTGCCCCCTGCTGGTCTGCCTCAGGTACAGAAGGGTGACCTCTGTGCCATTGCCTTGGTGGGGAACAGGTACTGTGACAGGCAGCGGTGCCTTTTGGGGAGAAACATAGGTAAAAGGGAGGCAGAGGGAAATGGCAACGTCCAAAGCATATGGACGAAGTATTGAGAGAAAACACAGGTTCTTCTGGAAGAAGCAGAGAGTAGGATGTGGGGAAATGGCAGTGGACTTGTGAAGTGTTTGTGTCTAGGCGGAGGGTATTGTGGCGGCTGCTTTTTTCTTTTTTTGTCTCACTATGAAGTCCAGGCCAGTCTTGAACTTGCTATATAGCCCAGGCTGGCCTTGAACTAATGATCTCCTGCATCAGTCTCCTGAGTGCTGAGACTACCGGTGTGTGCTATGATGTCCAGCTGGCTGCTGCTTTTTAAAAAACTTGAATAATTTTAAGCATGGCATAATGGTGCCTGCATATAATCCAAGTACTTTGGGAGGCTGAGGCAGAACGATCAAAAATTCAAATCCAGCCCGGGCAATTTAGGGAATTAGCGAAAAGCTGTCTCAGAAGTTTAAAAGGGGGTGGAGATGTAGCTCAGTGTGAAAGGCCCTGGGTCCAATCCCTGGTGCTGCAAAAAAAAAAAAAAAAAAATTTTTTTTTTGAGATGTACGGAACAGTAACAAAGATAGTACACAGTTCTGATGTGCTCTTTACCCAGCTTTCTCTAATGGTAACGTCTTACATAACCATGGTATTATCACAACTAAGGGATTAATATTGGGACAATGCTGTTAACTACACTACTGACTTTATCCGTATGTCCCCAGTTTTCCTACTAATGTCTTTTTTTTTCCATTCAAGGATCCAGTCTGTGCTTTCACATTGCATCTAGCTGTCCTATCTTCTAGCTGCCTTCTGTCTATGACATTCTCTTGGTCTTTCCTTGTCTTTTAGCACTTTCATACTTTTTTTTCCCCATCATCTACTTTATCATCCTCATCTTTTAATTATTTTTTTAAATTATTTTTAATACCTTTATTGAGATACAGTTTACATATCTAAAATTTACCTGATTTAGATGTACAATCGAATGAGTTTTAGTGTAGTTGTACAGTTATTCAGCCATCACCTTGCTGCTTCTGTTTTTAAAAAACTTAGGAAGTAATTTTATGAACAGTTCTGAAAATTAAAAGCTCCCTTGCCCCACAGTCCTCTTCTCAAAGAAACTGTTATTTCGATGTGTGCCTTCCCCTTCTTCAATGCTTATAGACATATATGTATAAAAACATACGATTTGGGGTATATGTGTTTAAAAATGCAAACATATTACACTGTGTATATATATTTTTTTCCCCTCGTATAGTATGGACGTGTTCCATATCGGCACACATACCGGTAGATCTGCCAAATCTTTGCACCTGATGTGTGGTGAGGTATGGGATCTTATCCTGGTGGACAGTGAGGTTTCCTATAATTTGTGTTTATTACAAACAATGTCTTCTTGATGACTCTAGAAATACCAGTGCTGATATTTTTCTACAGTAAAGCTTAAAAAGCAGTACTGTTTCCCTAAAAAAAAAAAGTAGCAGTTTTTACTCCTACCTATAGTGTTGCTTGCACCAGCATTGGGTCATTTTCATTTGTACCATCCTAATGAATGAAGAGTTACATTTCATTATTTCCTTCATTGCTTCTCTGAGAGAGAAGGAGAGATTTTAGGCATGAGAGAGATCTGTGTTTGAAGTTTTTTGTTTGTTTTTGTTTTTGGCAGTACTGGGGATCAAACCCAAGACTGAGGTACATCCCCAGCCCCTGTTTATTTTTTATTTTGAGATAGGGTCTTGTTAAGTCACTAAGTTGCCCAGGCTGGGCTTGAATTTATGGTCTTCCTCACTTGGCCTCCAGAGGACTGGGATTATACCCCTGTGCCACCAGGCCCAATGTGGAGATCTTATTTTTGCTACTCATCTTCCTTGAACTTTTTGGAACCACTCACTTAGACTCCTTTCTTGTTTACCAATGACAGAAATCAAGTTGACAAGAATGATAGGTCATTAATTTTCCCTCTACTATTCTTTTTTTTTGTATGTACATACATTTTTTATTAAGTTTATTGGTATAATTTAGATATACTTAATGATCACATTCATCATAGGGAATTTGTGCCTGTACATGATATATCTTGATTCCTCTTTTTTTCCTATTCCCCTCCCTTCCCTTCAAGCCCTTTTCCCTCATTTACAAAGCTTTGTCTCCATTTTATGTTTCTTTTCTCATTTTTTCTTTTCCCTTCCTTCCTTGCCCCCTCCCCACTCCCTAGTTCCCTCTACTGTTCTATCTAACTGCATAAATGGATATTTGACTCACACAACTTAGCCTTGGAAGGGATATAAGGATGGGTATTGGGGATAGTTCATGGTGGGGTGGGTGAACAAGGGGCTTTCTTAAAAATACAAGTCACATTCAAGACCGGAGATCCTGGGCCGGTGAGATGGCTCAGCGGCGTAAGCGCCTGCCTGGCAAGCGCAAGGGCCTGAGTTCGACTCCCAGAACCCACATACGAAGAAAGGGCCGGTGATATCGCTCAGCGGCACGGGCACCTGCTGGCACGCGAGGTCCTGAGGTCGACCCCCGCTACCCACAAAAAAAATAAAAAAGACCAGAGATCCTGAGCTATTCACCTTTTTGGGACAGAGCAAAAAGATGTCTCTTAATAACGGGGAAAGAAGCCAAATTCAGTTCCTGTCACAGGAACTGACCCTATTATAGACACAGTAAGTGGAGCCAGCACATTTAGTAACACAAATTTTAAGTTCAGATGTTGGAGCTCTTGAATCTTCTCCCTTGAACTCAGGCTACTTTGCCAGGATAATGAATTCCGCCTGTTACCTCACTGGCAATGTGTGATCGATGCTTGAGTAACACTAGGGTGACAGAGATTTCTCACTGGACTTTGGATATCCAAGCAACAGCAGTTCTTTCTTATGCCTCTTTTAGCCTGATTTGTTTTTGTATTTTTATTTTTTGGCACCGGGAATCGAACTCAGGGCCTCACATTTGCCAGGCAGGCACTGTGCTGCTGAGCTATGTCCCTGGCCCTAGCCTGATTTGAGGTGTGCGAATTGCCTCCCCCTGAACTTCCTTATAGAATGATGGCTATGATTTCTTACAGTTTTGAAGTTAAAAGAAGGGAAATTTCACTATCCTTGCAAGTTATGCCTGGGTTAAATTGCTAATAGGAATAAAACAAAGGCAGAGGAGTTACTTAGAGGGCGAAGGTTTGGCAAGGGATGTTTGAAAGTTATACTTACAGGTCATCGGAGGAAAACAGACTGGGCGGAGCTTAGCTTTGTGACAGGTGCTTGTCCCACGTGGGAGGGACGAATGATGGTCTGAATGCCTGCCCTCTGTGGGGCTTCCCCTGAGCCTCATATCTGGCCTGCTTCTTCCTAGAGCCCCCATAGCGATCGGAGTGGCTGCCTTGTCCACTGCTGAGATGCTGGCTGCGGGCCTGAAGGGAAGGGGCTTCTTGGTGCTCCACACTTACCAGGACCACCTGTGGTGGGTACAGCGTTTCTTCTGTTTGCGGGGAGCTGGGCTGAGTGGGAGAGCACAGGCCTGAGATCCCAAAGGGCAAGTTTGGGTTCCAGCCATGGCCTTAGGCAATTTGCTTACCCAACTTGGTTTCCTTACCAAATGTGGGGACGATATTTATATTTTTTCCACTTCAGGCAAGAAATGAGCAAGAACTTTGATGATTTTCTAGGTGAATGTTAGAATTCTAGACCTGGAAGACCTTTGGGGTTGGCGATACTCATTTTTTAAGTAACTCTGCTCAGTCAGGCCTTTCTTGCCATGCACGTTCAGGAGTCCCATGGCCCTGGGCAAGGTGCTTCTGAATCTACATCAAAGCGGGACAGACCCTCGAACCCCAGGAGAGCTGATTACTTTTATGGTATTCAGGTCTCAGATCGCCCTGCATGGTGGAGATTCACACATTCTGACCATAACATTTGCTTTCCAGAGCCACCTTCCAGTTCACTTTCAGGTTATTCTCTTGTCATTTTACCAAAGCAGTAACAGCGTGCTGGTCTTTTGTCCCAGTGTTGTGGCCTGCTGGTGTAAACTCGCCCTTTGCCTGAGGTGCAGCCTCAGCCTGCTTTGAGCACATGTCTAAGGGCAGGTAACCGACTTCTCCTGGCGCCTTGGTTTTAGCTCTCAGTCAGCTACAGCCATCGTGGTCATATCTTAAGTTGTTTTCAGCAGCAGCTGCCTTGGCCCCTTACCCCTGCTTTAAACACTACTATGGTACCGTCGGAGTAGCTGAACAGACACCTTGATCTCACATCACAGATCCTAGTAACCCTTACTGCGGCTATCAGTCAAAACTTGGTTTGATTTACATAATCTTGGCTAAAATAAAGCTTTTACCTCTGCATTCTCTGCTATGTGGCACCACTTTTTATCCTGTCTTCCTAGGGTTTAGGAATAAACCACGGTAATCTCAGCCCTGCAAATTAGATTGCATTTGATTTAACACAGGAGCTTGCAAATGTATTTGCAGTCTTTTTTTTTAAATTCTAGGGATTGAACCAAGGGCCTTCTGCATCCCCAGCCCTCTTTAAAACTTCTATTTTGAGATAAGGTCTTGCTAAATCACTGAGTTGACCAGGCTGTGGGCTTGAATCTGTGATCTTCCTGTCTCAGGTTCCCAGAGTGCTGGGATTATGGGTGTGTACCACCACACCTGACTTTTCATTTGCTATCTTTATCTTGTTTAATTCAAAGTGGATTATCCTTTTTTACTCAAAGGGAGTGCTTTTAGGGGTTCTTTTGGTTTGTTTTTGAGACAGGGTCTCACTATGTAGTTCAGGCTGGCCTCAAACAGTGATTCTCTTGCCTCAGCCTCCTGAGTACTGGGATTACAGGCATGGGCCACCACGCCCAGCATAGGGGTTTATTTTAAACTGCTTTTTCTTTACTCTCTTTGTTTCAGGATATCTATTAATACAGTTATTCCTTTGGGTTGGAGAGGAAGTGAGAATTATTTTCCTCATTTCAGAGATGAAGAAACTGAGGCATGGAACTTTTGTGGGCCCTGAATTGAATTGAAATAGAGTTACTCTGAGAGCATAGGCTCTTTCTTTCTGTGGGATGTTCCTGCCTTGGCTGGCTCCGAGCTCCTGGTGACTTCCATAGGTGGGGTAGGGACTATGCAGTGGCTGCTGCCTGGTGTTTGACGGGAGATTTTTCCAGGCGATCTGGAGACAAGTCCTCTCCACCATCCATTGCTCCACCGGTGCAGGATGCTGCGGATGTCAGTGAAGAGAAGGTGCAGGGAGACATGAGGGGCCTGGCCCTGCAGGGAGAGAAGGACGGGAATGGGGAGGCTCATCAGGCGCATGGGGAGAGGTCCGTCCCAGAAGCCCCAGAAGATGGCAGCACCCAGGACCTGAGCCCAGGCCCTACCGATGGCAGATCACTTCAAGGTATGGCTCTGGAGTTGGAGGCCCATCCCCTCCTCTCAGCTCAGGTGACCGCTTTACACTGTACCTCTGCCTGGCAGGGCACTGAAGATCTGGGAGGGGCCGGCCAAGTCCTCATTTCTGGTGAGGGTGGTGCAGCAGCCCTGTGGCTTCCTGCCTCAGGTGCCTTCTCCATAAGTCCTGTCTCACTGGGTGCCAGTCTCCCCTGATATTTGGGCTGTTCCCAGCTGCAGCGCTTCAAGGTGTCTTCTGACTTCTCTGGGAGAATGCTCCTGGCTTGGTGGGACTTTGTGACTTGACCCCCTTCTCTGGGTCGACCTAAAGGCTCAGTGTTCCTGCATCTGGTAGCTGTGGTACCTGGGAGTGCGTTCTGTTCAGAGCCAGAGGCGCGAGGCAGGGAGGCATTCGGTGGCCCTCAGGAGAGTGCTTCCTGTCTGTGCCTTGCAGAGCAAATGGATGACCTGTTACAGCAGTGCTTCCTGCAGGCCTTGAAGTGCCGAGTCAAAAAGGCCGACCTCCCTCTACTCACGAGCACGTTCCTTGGCAGCTACATGTTCTCCTGCTGGTATGGAAGGTGCTGTTGGGGGCTGGTGGTCGGGGGCTGGGTCATTTATCCTGACCTTGCTGGCTCGCAGGTGCCTGGGGAAGGGGTCCTAGAGTATTCTCTGAGACAGATGTGAACTTGGTGGGGGTTCGAAAAGGCCTCCCTGAGAATCCTACTGCCATTGAGTGCATGTTTTGAGAGGGGCAAATTCTGGGAGGAGGGAAAGATGACAACTTTCATCAAGAACCTCTACTCAAAACCTAACTGGTCTAGGGCAGAGGCCAGTGAACTTTTTCTGTAAGGGGCCAAAGATTACATATTTTAGGTGTTGCAGGCTGGAGGGTCTCTGTTACAACTATTCCTATCTGCCATTGTATGCCAGCGTGACCACAGACGATAAATAAATAAAGGGTTCAGCTCAGTTGGGCAGCAGGGGGCAGTTGGCTGACCCTTGCTGTAGAGCGGCCTTCCACAGTGTGAACTTGCTGTTGAACAGTGGGACTTTTAAGGCTGCGGAAAGTTTTCTGGTTTAAGAGGATCTGAAACAATATCTAATGCAGTAGCTGATAGCCACGTATAACCAATTAACTCTAAATTAATTAAAAGTAAGTAAAACTTAAAATACAGGTTCTTGAGCATGGCAGGCATATTTCAAGTGCTTAATAGCTACCATACTGGACGGCTTCACAGGCACTTCTGCTGGATACCACTGGCTTAGAGTGTCCCACAGTCTGCGTCCCTCTCAAATGCTACCCCCAGGAGAGAGCTCTGGGATGGACATGGGGGGGGAAGGCTGAGGCCAGGTTCCTCCTCTTCACGGCAGGCAGGTCCCACCCCACTGCTTTGTTGGCTTAACTTGCCTTTTCCATCTGCCGTCAGCCCTGAAGGACGACAGCTGGATGTAAAGAAGTCAAGCTATAAAAAGGTAAGCGGGTGTCATCCCTGCATCCACACATGGAGAGCTGTGTGTGGTGGATGGACACTGGGGACACCCCTCCGCAGGCTGGGGCTGGAGTCCAGTTTTCTGATTCTAGATGTAAGGGGAATAAAGAAACTCCCTGGGCTGAGGCAGGTGGGGGACCCCCACTCTGCTTTCCCACTTGGCCCCTTTATGTCTGATGAGTTCTGGCAAGCATCACCAGTTTGTCTCTGGCAGCTCCTTGCTTCTGGACCTGCAGGGTGGGGGCCTCCCAGTCCCAGTTGGAGAGGGCAGGGACCAGGGACCGTTGCCTAGCTTCTGGGCTGGCCTCGCCCGGTCTGGCACTTCCCGGGGGCTCAGTGTGTGTGTGGAGTCAATAAGGTCCCTGCCCGTCCCTCTCCCCAGCTCTCTAAGTTCCTGCAGCACATGCAACAGGAGGAGATCGTGCAGGTGAAGGAGCTGAGCAGAGGGGTGGAGAGCATTGTGGCTGTGGACTGGAAGCATCCGAGGTGAGTGCAGGGGCCTGGTCTCCGGAGCCCGGCTGGCCCCCGGGCACCAGGCCTCTGAGTGGGGCTGCGGAGACACTGGTGTAAAATGTGTTTTTTTCTTTCCTTCTGCTGGGTTTTAGGATCACATCTTTCGTCATCCCCGAGCCCTCCCTGACCTCCCAGACTGTGCAGGAGGGTAGCAGGGAACAGCCCTATCACCCTCCAGATATAAAAGCCCTCTACTGTGTCCCCGCCAGCATGACCCTGCTCTTCCAGCAGTCTGGCCACAAGTGAGTTTTGGAGAGCAGCCCTCCTCCGCCTGTGTGGTGTGGCTACACGTCCTCTCTCAGCCTGAGTGGTGTTTTTCTGTGACTGGCAAAACCTGCTCCGCCCCATCTCCCTTCTTCCCACACTAGCGTCATGCCTCCTCCCCACTCCTGCCCACCTCAGTCAGCAAAGGGGAAGAAAACAAGTCAAAAGCCAAGGAGAGAGGGCTGCTGAGCAGTGAGGAGTCTGGGTATTTGCGGTCTGTCCCTTGGCACAGCTGGAACAACCCCGGGCACCTCTTGTCTTGTAGGAAGGGGAGCACTCTCGAGGCCAGTGAGGTCCGAGCAAGTGTCATTGACTACGCCAAGAAGAATGACCTGGTGGATGCAAACAACAAGAAGTGAGTGGCTGAAAATGAGGTCCGTCTTGTTAGGTCTTTATCCTTAGCAGACACAGATGCACTGGGGAGGAGGTCTGGGGATGGAAAACAGAAAATCTCAGCAGCTTAAGAACGCACGAGGCCATTGCTTACAAACTGAGGGCTGTGGACATCTGGAGTTACTGGCCAGGGCGTTCAGATCCCTCCGTGCTGCAACACTGCTTGTGGACTGCGCTTACAGTGCCTTACACATAGCCACCACCGAGCTTCTAGTCCAGATGTTGTTTTGGTATTATTTTCTTACTAAGGGACATAGATGCTGTACTGCCAGAGAGGCCCATTGATTTTTTTTAACCTAAAAAGACAACCTCATGGTGGGCATGGTGGCGCATGCCTGTAATCCCAGCACTCTGGAGTTGCAAGTTCAACGCCAGCCTGAACTATATAGCAAGACCATATCTCAAAAAAACAACAAAAAAGACATTCTCATGATCCAAAAGTTGAGCCCCACCAGTCTAATTTAATCCCCTCGTTTGTTTGTTTGTTTGAAGACAGAGTCTTGCTATGTAGTGCAGGCTGGCCTTGAACTCACTTATATAGTCCAGACTGGCCTCAAACTCATGGCAATCCTCCTGCCTCTGCCTCCTGAGTGTTGGGATCACAGGTTTGTGCCACCCCCCCATCATTTGTTTTAACATTTAAAATTATTTTGTAGTGCTGGGGATGGAACCCAGCAGGACTTCACACATGCTAGACAAGTGCTTTACCACTGAGCTATACTCTAGCCCTAAATTATTATTTTAACTTTACAAATTTATGGGATATTGTGCAATAATTCAGTGCACATATACTGTATGATGATCAAATTGGGGCAGTTCCCATTTATATCCCCACTTCTTTCCTGCTAGCCTACTAAGAAAATAAGCCTAGAAAGTTGCATCACATGGTGTGTAGCAGAGGTGAGCCATGAATGCTGGTCTTCAGATTCGTCCCATCCCACATACCCTCCACCACCTGCTTCTCCGCCCAGGAAAGTGTGCTTACACCGCCCATCGATGGGTACACACATGCCTCACAGACTCTGGCCTCATAACCAAGTCTGATCCTGAATAACTGAAGGAGACATAAGAGATGAACCTGAGTTGCCTCGTGGGCAGAAGGGTCCAGATTTAGATTTCTTTATTGCTTCTTCTTTCCCTTCAGTCTAGTGAAATTGGATCCCATCCTATGTGACTGTATCCTAGAGAAAAATGAACAGCACGCAGTCGTGAAGCTTCCATGGGACAATCTCCTGAGCAGGTAACAGGAATTGGCAATCTTTCTCCAACTTTTGTACCCACCCCTTAATATCTATCACCTTAAACTTCAAAATTGTCACTATCATGGTCTGTGACTTTCTTCCCATAATTTATACCATGTCAGTCTGTAAATACATGGGCTTGAGTAATTCTGATGTAAAGTTCTTTGGGACAGTTTGAGCCAAAATGACATAGGAGGACTTGAGAGGAAGAAAGAAAAGAAATATTAATAAAAATAACTTCAACAAGAGAAGCAAAAAGGGCTAGGGAGAGTTGTCTTAATGTCTTCAAAGGAAAGATTCTTAATGCTTTTTTTTCATAGAACCAGAACTGAAAATAATTTATACCAGGGGTCAACACACTATAGGTCATGGACCAAATCTGGCCTGCCACCTGTTTTGGTAAAAAAAAAAAAAAAAAAAAATTTTTTTTTTTTTTTTTTTTTTTGTGGGTACCGGGGGTCGAACTCGGGACCTCATGCACCAGCAGGCGCCCGCGCCGCTGAGCGATATCACTGGCCCTTTTTTCGTATGTGGGTACTGGGAATCGAACTCAGGACCTCGCACTTGCCAGGCAGGCGCTTACACCGCTGAGCCATCTCACCGGCCCCCAAAAAAAGTTTCATTGGAGCACATCCATACCCATTTGTGTGTTGTCTGTGACTGTTCTGTCCCGGAATGGCAGGACTGAGTAGTTGTTAGACTACGGATGGCCTGTCAGACCTGAAATATTTACCATCTGGCTCTTCATAGGAAAAGCCTGTCCATCCTCATCAATAGGACACCTAGGGAAAATCTGGTTGGATCAAAGGTAGAACTTCCTTGCGGTAAAGGTTTTCTGGGAAAGGTGTATTATTGAAACATGCCAGTGATATGAAGGCAAGCGGGCAAGAACCTGGAAAGGCAAAAAGCCGGAAAGGTGTGTTCTTGAGATGGGTCGAACTCCTGCAAAGTGGCCTGGTGGGGTCTCAGAAGGCCAGACCAGTGGGCAGTTCCCGGGAGCCAAGTCCCAGAGGCGGCGGACCTCAACCTTAGCTGCACTCGGGGAGCTTTCGAGACGTCTCTACCAGAGACGCTGATGCAGTGCGGATCTGGAGGAGTCTTAGGCACAGCCAGGTTTCAGACCACGGCCCTGCAAAGTCAGCTTCCATCCAGTGCCCGCTGGTGGGGGGTACAAGGAGGTGGTTTCTGTTGACTTTCTCCATTTATAATCACAGCTCTCATTTCAGATGTCTTGAAAAACTGCAGCCTGCCTATCAAGTGACCTTTCCTGGACAAGAGCCCGTTGTGAAGAAAGGGAAAATTTGTCCCATTGACATCACCCTAGCACAGAGGGCTTCTAATAAAAAGGTAATTTTAAAAAGATGCTAAGTTCTAGTCTCCCTAATATGGTGGGAAGTTTTTAGACTGGCTTCCAACACTGCAGAGTTGTTTATGAAACACACTTCTGTGCCTGGCTGGGCCCAGTATCAAACGGGCAGAGCTCACTCCCCTTCCTCAGCCTAGAGGGTAATGCCTGGAAACCTGCTAAAGCCTGTTTGTAAAAGTAAAGAAGATTTTACTTTTTCTCAGTAAAACATTCTAAGCTTCAGCTCTTACACATTCTATTACTTCTTGGGCCTTGCTCAGTAAAAATAACTTGTAAAAAATTGCTGAAGGAACCACGTGTGTTTAGCTTGGCAACACAAAGTTGTAGGAACTAATTACATCCGACCTCAAGTACGTGGAGAGCTGTCCTCTGCAAGAGGAGCACTCTTCATTCTGTGTGAACAGAAGACAGACCTCGGGTCACTGGTAGAAATCCCAAGAAGACAGGCTTGGGCTCCAAATGGAGACCTTGCTAGTAGTGTATGGTTATGAGCATGGGCTTCGGAATCAGACCCGGGTTCGGATGCAGCCTTTGTCTCGATGGGGGTGCAGGAGAATCAAGGTTGGCCATCAACTGGTAACTGCTGAAGCTCACCGTGGGGTCCATGGAGGTTCAGTTTACTATTCTGCTTTTACTTGTGTTTTATATTCTCCATGATTTAAAAAAAAAAAAAAAAAACTTAACAAATTATGATTTTGTGATACCGAGTATCTGTCCCACTAAATACATAACACATGCATTAGATGGGGGTAAAGAGAATCTTTTTTTTTTTTTTTTTGTGGGTACCGGGGGGACGACCTCAGGACCTCGCGCGCCAGCAGGCGCCCGTGCCGCTGAGCGATATCACCGGCCCCTTTTTCGTATGTGGGATCCGAGAGTCGAACTCGGGCTCTCGCGCTTGCCGGGCAGGCGCTTAAGCCGCTGAGCCATCTCACCGGCCCAGAGAGAATCATTTTAGAAGCATAAAATAAACTATTTGGACAAAAAGGTACATAGGGCTGATGAACCATCAGGAAGCATGGAGGAGGAGAGGTTGGGGGTCTCAGGAAGCCCCCCTGCAAGGTACCCTGATTGGTACCCACTGTCCATCCACTGTCCCTGTTGTCCCCCCAGGTGACTGTGGTCAGAAACTTGGAGGCCTATGGTCTAGACCCATGCTCAGTGGCCACCATCCTCCAGCAGCGATGCCAGGCCAGCACCACGGTCATGCCTGTCCCTGGAGCCAAGGATGGCTTGCAGGTCCAGATCCAGGGGAACCAGATCCACCACCTGGGCCAGCTGCTGCTCGGTGAGCACCCCTCCAGAGAGCAGAGGCGCTGGGCCAGCCTTGCAGATTTCCTGCTGCCTCACCTTGATCAGGTTGCCATGACACACGTGCGTACACATTCACAGACATCCCTGACTTACAGTGCTTCACAGCAGTGTGAAAGTGCCACACAGTCAGCAGAACCTGTGCTCTGAGCTGAATTTTGATCTTTTCCTAGGCTAACAATACGCGGATGTTGGGCAGGCACAGCTCCCAGTCAGCCATGGGATCCCAAGGGTAAACAGCTGACGCTGCGCAGCTCACTCTTTCTGAGCTGTGATGTGCAGTGGGTTCGCTGCATTCGTTACCTGCATTTTCAGCTCGTAATATTTTCAGCTTACGAGGGCTTATCAGGCCATAACCTCATCATAAATCAAGAAGCATCTGCACGTGGGGGTGTGCACATGCACACACACGCACACCCATGAAGTTTTTAGCAGCTAACGACCTGGAGCCAATGTTGGAACCAGATCCTGTGGCCCCTTCTGAGCTCACTGCTCTCTCCAGCACACATGCTATTAGTTTTCTCCCTGGTACTCATTTTATAAGGTATTTGTTGAGCACCTGAGTAGTCGAGGCATTTGGCTGAGCTTTTGACAGGCATCTCCATACTCAAAATGAAGCTGCAAAACTATTATCTGTTTTACAGATGAGGAAATTACAGTCCAGAATGGTTCAGTACTTTGCCCTGAGCTCACTGTTTTTTTGTTTTGTTTTGTTTTGTTTTGTGTTTTGTTTTTTGTTTTTTGGGTTTTTTTGGCAGTATTGGGGCTTGAACCCAGGACCTTTGCATTGAGCCCTACCCCGTCCCTTTTGTTTTTTATTTTTTATTTTGGGACAGAGTCTTGCTAAGTTACTAAGTTGCCCAAGCTGGCTGTGAACTTGCAGTCCTCCTGCCTCAGCCTCCCAGAGTGCTGGCATTACAGGTGTGCCCCACCATGACTGGCTCACCTGCCTCTTGAGTGCTGCTCTTGGGCTCAGAACTTTTTTTATCTTGCAGAGCCTCCCTTCCCTCTGCTCTCCGGTGACCCAACTTCATTTGTTAGCTTCCTTAAATAACTACGATCATGTCCCTCCCCTTAAGAAACTTTTTATGCCCCTTCCATGCTTTTGGAACAAACTCAGCTTCCTACACCCGCTCTCCCTGAGTCCGGTCTCTCTGAGGCCACGTGCGGCTCTCACGTTCTTCCTAGCCTCAGCCCTGCTGTCCCCACCTGCCTTGATGGACCAGGCCTGTCTCTTGCCTGCTTTCTTCCAAGCAGAACCCTGTCATCAGCTCACTGGCCAGCTCAGCGGTCATGTCCCATTTCCCTCAGCATTTAAAAAACTGCAGACGTGGCACTTCCAGTTGGGTTTATATTTCTGCTTAGGGTCTGCAGCGTGGTTAATTTCTTCTAATGACTGAGCCCCCACCAGATGGAGCCCTTGAGGCAGAGACCTTGCCTTTTTCATGCTTTTCCCATCCTTGTGGCCCAGGACACAGTAAATGCTCAATAAAGTTATGGCCTGCGGCAGCACCTAGTAGCCAAGACCTTTATGTGAAGGACCCCATGTGAGATGCTTAGAAGAAGCAGAGAACAGATGAGCACATAAACATAAACACACACACTCTTGAGAAGTTCTAAGTGCCCCATCCCCGTCCACCAAGGAGGCAGCTAGCTGGCCTGAGGTGGGTCATGCTCTGTCTCAGAGAGCATCTCGAGGCCGAGAGCCTCAGCGGTCTGAGTTGGGGTTGTTGGAACAGTGCCTTGACGGCAGGGATGATGCCCGGGGCCGAGAGGGTCTGGAGGTTAGCCAGGCCCCAGGTTGGGCCAAGGGATGGTGCAGAGACGTGGGAGGGGCAAGGGGCAGGTGGAGAGTCGCTGCGCTCACCACGCAGTGTCTGCCTTTTGGATTGTAGAAGAGTATGGGCTTCCACGAAGACACATCCAAGGCCTGGAAAAGGCACCCAAGCCCGGCAAGAAGAAGTGACCGACTGGTTTCAGGCAGTGGATCCAATGGAAATCCAGGCTCTGGGCTGGTAATTTATGAGCATTTTCAGCTTTTGCAAATTAAAAATATAATTCTTTACCAAAAATTTTTATTGTAATCTAAATCCCATTCTCCTCTTCTTTCCACCACTTAGCAAAAACAGTGTACTAACTTTTAAAGTCGGCAGCGTTTTAAGTCAACAGAAGAGGCCGCGCCCAGTGCCTTTTCCATTTGTGAGGTTTCCATAATTCAGCTCCTCTCACTTTCACTACAGGGCAGCCCGGCAGTGTTCTGGTGGGTGGGGCCTTCCTGTTTTGAAAGCCCCTCTACCAGTTATTATGTGGCCTCTTGCTCATCCATTCCTAATACCTAGTTAACCTCCTAGCCCAAAAATAGTCCCTTCACACCAGTCATAAAGAAGACCGAATCCAGCTGTTCTGTGCCATCAGTCAAGGCGACAGAGGAATGAATTCTAAACTGCAGCAGAATGTAGGCTGGCTCCACATAAACAATAGAAGCATGGTAGAACATGAGTCTGTGACCGAGACTGCTCCCTAACTTCAGCGCACCGCCCCTGACAGGTAACTGTGTGATGTAATCCCAAGGTGATGGGCTTGTTGCGGTGAAGTCTTAGCCGACAGATGGATGTCTTCTTTAGTCCCGGCTTTTTAACCTGGGATCCGTGGAGGGGTCTTTGATTGGTCTTCAGAAGGCGCAGGCGCTAACTTCCTGAAATGCTGCACAAGGAACCCCATGGTCATTTTCCTAAGAGAGCACCCGTGCTTCTGTCAGATTCCCCAAGGGTCACTGAAGGCCAGATGTTCAGAGCATTGCTCTCGTCCCTTCATTTGCGGATGTCATTTCCATGACAGTGCTCTCCTTGTCCAGCAGGAAGAAAAGCTGCACCAAATCCCTTACGAGTTCTGGGAATTTTACCATCAAGAAACAGTTACACTTCATCATGCTCCCTTTTTTTCTTTCTCACATGACTTTTCAAAAAACTGACGTAAAGGCTTGAAAATATCCATAAATTACCCATCAGAAGCTTGGACAGGAAGAAAGGGAATAAGCATTAAGATAGGTCTGTGGCACCTCCTGCCTTCTGCCGTCAGGCCTAGAATAGGCCTTTTCACTGGTAAGTAAACTGTTACGTCCCTACCGGCAGGAGCACGTGGAACCAGGAAGTGATTCCTAGAAGCTGACCGCAGACAGGGTCCTATTACAGCAGAGCCCTTGGGTGGCTGGAGTCTGGTGGAGGGGAGCCGCGTGTGTACAGTCATAACGAAGGTGGTCTTAGCAGGAGTACAAGTAACTCGTAGACTGTACAAAAAGTCCCTTCAGTCACGAAGTTTTACACAGTCTTGGAAGGATTGGAGGCTCAGAGAGGTTGGTCTTGTCTCGTTAATCCCTGCTAGAGAAACAAGGCGGGAAGTGGGGGGCCAGGGCCCATAGGAGTAAAGGAGCATCTACTGCTAACTGTGGTTCAACCCAGAACGCTGCTGTGACCACGTGGTGTTGAGACCTGTGCTCCGAGTGGCTTTTCCAGTAATGGTGACACCTTTGTACTGAGTCACCCTCCCTTTTTGCCCTGTGAGTAGCATGGAGATGGGAAAGAGGGCAGCTAGACTGCGTAATGGGTTCATTTTTCTATGTGCTAAGCCAAATCATCTATATCAAGGTCAAACTCCATGTTGTGAACTCATGCTATAACAAAACGAGTTTCAGTGTAAAGCAGAAACTGCTTCATTTCCATGCTCTGGCAGTCACTAAAGACAGTGTCCTCTTGGAAGTCTAGGCCGCTGCTGTGCATAGTAATTGGCTGTCGTTAAGGCTGCCTGGCGGATGAGAGGGAGGGAGGCTGGACTGGATGAGCCCTGGAGAGCGTGATGTGTGGTCAACACCAGAAGACAGCAAGACCTGCCCCTCAGGAACTTACGTGGTTATTTATTCCAGTGTTTACGGACCCGTTCCTTTGCTGGACTCCTCTGGCCATCAGATTTATCCCTCCTCCTCCAGATGTGATGGCCTTACGTTTTCAAGGACACATTCTTCCTATCTTATTTTTAAATAATTCCAGAAATAGCACTATTGCTTACCTCAGGCTGTCCTGGTGTTCAGCCATCCTCAGCTCCACAAAGCCCTCCACAAAGCAGCTCAGTACCTGCTTCTGTCAGAAGTCCCCTTGGCTCTCGCGCTCTGGGGTCACCGAGGCAGCACCCTCTGGTGCACACATTCGAACAACTTTTTCACAGGCCTGCCTGTGAACAGTAGCCTCCCTTCCTCTGCGCACTGGCTCTGAAGAAGTGTGTCACTGTCCCTATTCTTCCCTGGCACCCCAGCTACAGTTTTCATAAGAAGTTCGAGGAAGACACTTTCATTGTGAATCATTTTTACAAGCTTTTATTTCTTTGTTTAAAACCCATATAAGAAAGACATTTGAAAAGAAAACAGTCTTAAAACCAACGCACACCAAGCAACACAACCATGGAAGGCACTACCAGCAGTTACACCCACCTGCAGGAGGGAAGGAAGCTCTACACACACTTTCCAGAGGCGCAGACCTCAGCATAGGCCCTGGGTTAACTGTGCTTGAAAGTCTGAATTTTCCCATAATTTTCTTCTTTCATAAAGAACCGTTATCTCTTATATATAGCTATATGCCTTTATGTATATATGTACATGATTTGCTTTCCTTCTCAAAAATAAAATAGCCATCCCATCGAGGGAGGTTCTGAGCAGCATTTGAGGTGGTTGCAGCAGGAGCCGGGCCTTCTCCACATTAGAGACATGCAGGGCTGAGGAAGGACTCTCCCCCGCTGCCTTTACTATATGGCAGGGAGAGAGACTATTTAAGGGAGGGAAGTGACAAGGCTGAGCATGAGATGGCAGATACCAGGGTTTTGGTGGCTTAAAAAATTAGAGTTGCTAGCTCAGGTGGCTTCTCTAGCTCTGAAGGTGACACACAGTTTGTATGACAAGGGGTCAGCATTCCTCCGGGGTCAGGGCAGTGTGGACTGAGGGACTTGGAGAGGGGATGTCTGAGGATCATGGAGGAGCATGGGCTCCAGACAGCCCATGAGGGGCTTGGGAGGGCAGAGGGCATCAAAGAAACAGTCACTCGGAGGCCGGATTGGAATGACAGTCCTCCCTCTGCACCAGAGCATCTGCAGTCCTGGCGACTTGCTGGAATTGTCTAGCTAATTTATTTTAAGTTTGAACATAAACACGGAGCCAGTGCCAATATTCAGTCAGGAAGCTGGTCCTCCCTGTCGACGTGATGTGATACTGCCTCTTGGAGTCAAAGCCCAGGAACCTAGATGGGAAAGGACCCTCGCCCCCGTAGAGTGGAGGCTCCTGGCCTTGTCTCGCACACCGTCACTGCCCACTTCCCGGCAGGAGCAAGCCAGCAGCAGAGCTTCAAGCAAACACACCCTGCTCCTATCTCTGAAAACAAAAAGGCACTGAGGTCAATGGGGAGGCTGGGCCCACGGGTTCCCTGCGCGCAGGGCTGTGTGCCGGCCGAGCTTCACAACAGAAAGGACTCCGATTTGGCCGAGTTTGGAGGACCCCCTCTGTAATCAAGGCCACTCCTTGGGCAGCACCTGGAGATCCCGTAGTCCCAGCGGGCAGAGGGAAGCAGTGCTGGAGGCCAAGGAGGAAACCAAGGCAGCCCGGCCCTCCTCTGCTCTCTAGGGTATGGCTGAAGACAGCTTGGATGTTTCTCCTGCAACACTTTTTGGCTTTCTCTTACTGTCTGGTTTTCTGACTCAGCAAGAGACTTTTAAAATGGTAAATGGCTGGTTCCCCTTTGGCAGAAACACATGAGGATGATGACAATATCAGTCCCAGATCTGTAACTTCAAATAGCTGTTCCAGCACTCTGGGAGGCTGAGGCAGGCAGATCTCATTTCTAGCCCAGGCTGGGGAGCTTAGTTACTTAGACACTGTCTCAAAACAACAAAAAAGGGCTAAGGATATAGCTCAGTGCAAAGACCCTGGGTTCAATCCCCAGTACTACAAAAAGCAAACAAACAAAACTAAATAGCTGTTGACAAACACAGGCAGACACATGCCTCTGGGTTCACACATGCTCAGTCTCAGGTGATGAGGGCCGGGGAAGGCTGCAGCTTCTCTGGAGCCCCCTGAGCCACCCTGGGCTCTGGTGCCCTGAGCATCCAGGCACAGTGACTGGTTACTTCCTGTAAGCTCAGCGGGCGCCTTGGGAGACGGACAATCCTCTCTTGAGCATTATCCTGCCTTCAGGGCTTGAACTCAGACCTGCTGCAGAGTAAATAAATAAAGATATTGCAAGGGGCAAATGAAAGAGAACATGAAGAAGGATCCAAGCCAGAGAAAGAACACAGAGCTCTAAAACCTTTCTTCTTCCCTTCTGCCAGCTGGCACCACAGGTTCCAGTTTGGTGACCAGAGGAGCAGCTTTTTGGTTTGGAAAAGGCTTGCAGATTGAGCAAGGGCAACACTGTTGGCTCCGCATGAGTTCTGATCCATCCTTGGCAGAGTCTGTCGAGGGGCACGGTCTTGGGGGGTGGGCAGGAATCGACCCTTGCCCAAACCCTTGTCCACAGAAGAGGCTTTGTGCCACATCTGGAGTTGCTGGGCAGGCACAAATGCACCCACCAGAGATGTCCTGAGAAAAAGTGTCTGTTCCAAAATAATAATAATAAAAATAAATCCAAGGGTACTGGGGAGAGAGGAAGCAAGACCAGTTACCCAGGTTTACCCTGGGATTCTCTCAAGGCCTCTTCCAGTTTCTGTCTGAACTTCTTGTACTTCTTCTGCACCTGTTGGATTTTGTCCTGCTCTTCTTTTTCCAGGATTGTTAGGAAGTTCTGGAGCTCAGGGATGGAGAAGGCATCCCACTGCGTGAGGGGGTGGGGGAGAGACAGAGGGAACAGGTTAGAAGTTGACCAACCTAAGGCCCGCAGCCACCTTCACATAGTCTGCGTCAGGAACTCGGCATGCTTTGCTACTTTATGGCAGGTACGATGTCGGAAGCTTGGGTTGTACACATCTGTTACCAACAGTAAAAGTGCAGGTTCTGGTACCTCATGACCAAGAGTTTCCAGCCCACAAGCCATATTTTTATTTTGAGAAAGAACAGTAGAGATCTTGGCAGACCCTCTGGAGGCTGGTGGAGAACAGCAGGGCTGGAGCCTCTCCAGCTGCGTGACCTGGAGCGCCCCACTCCACCACCTTGGCCCATTTTCTCCTCCACCTGAGATTAGGGCACCGTCCACAGTGCAGGCAGAGCAGATGGGACAGTGCTCCCTGGGAGGCCAGCCTGGAGCAGAGGGACGGGGGCCCTTCGGGCAGAAGGCAAGTCTGACTTCTCTCCAGCTGACCCAGGAGCAAGGGCCTGCATGGGCCCAAGTGTGGGGATGCCTAGGCTCTTTGAGCACAGAGGGAAACCATGCCTTATCTGGTTCAGTCCCCACACTGGGAAGTGAGGAACCTGGAGTCCACGGAGGGAAGGCGGCATAACCTCAGTCAGGGAGCTGGCGGTGGCAGCGTGTGGGCTGGCACGCCAGCCTCTGGGCCCCCAGGCTGCAGAGCTCTCCCCTGGGCCAGCAGTCTCCCAACAAACTCTTCTGTCCACTCAGACAGATAAAGCAGATGGACATGGAGCTGCCCTGGTCGAAGCGGGGACAGAGCTCACCTGCCCAGATCCTGCACATTCCCAGGGACCCCCAAGACTGCTTCTCACACCCCAGGCTTCTATTGAACAGTGTGACAAACACTGCGCCCCTCCTCTGCTCTCACTGCTCCCTGGAGATGTTACCTCCCAACCATCCCAGGTTGTGGGGAGCACCAGCCTGGTTTCACCCCATTTATGCCACAGACTGGACACTATTTACCCCCCACCCCCACCCCGGAAAGAAGTCCGTGTGTTAACAGGAGAGAGACAGTGACTCAGAAATACCTGCATCCAGTCGCACCCAGAGGTGGAGCTTGCTGGGCCTCAGCCATCCTGGGGCAAAACGCCTGGGCTCGAACCCAGGGAGTTTCTCGGCCCTCTCCTGCAAGTTTCCATGGGCCAGACACGGGCCCTGACCTGCTAACTCTGGAGGCTGACGGTCCTGGCTCAAACCCTGAGCCTTCCCAGCCCAGCTCTCCCAGCAGTCACCTTCCTGCTGCCGCTGCTGCTGCACAGCCCCACCTCTGCCGGGCAGTTAGGATGACGCCCACCTTTTTGCACCCAGCATGTCCTGAGGGCTGGGCTTGTGCAGAGGATCCAGACTCACCTCCACCTCTCCGGTTTCATTCTCCTTGAGCACAAAGCTGAGGACATCTGTGTCAGGCCCCGCGAGCAGGCGTAGGTAGAGGGGGCAGTCGGCAACAGACAGCTTCTGGAAGAGCACTGCGAACCGAGAGGGGGCTGGCTGCTCACACTGGCAGAGAAGGGTGGGTCCCAGGCTGGGTGGCACAGATTAGAAACCCAGAGGTGGGGCCTTGTAACTGGAAGCAGATATGGGATACACCTGACAAGAAGAGATAGGGCCAGCCTGCGTGTGGCTCAGTGGCAGAGCGCTTGCCTACCATGATGAAGCCCTGGGTGCCATCCCTGCACCATTTAAAAAAAAAAAAAAAAAAAAAAAAAGACAGGCAAGTGACCCTTTATCTTGGGCGTCTGCTCAGAGTTTAAACTTGCTTCCATTCACATCATCTCCCAGAAGATTAGGAGTGCTGGGCAGTTTCCCGCGCGTTGCACACATTACCAGACGGAGCCGGGGGTGCGGTTTTCCTGCCTGAGAAGTTAGGAGCGGGATGTGCAGGCTTGAGCTGCCGAGCCCAGCTGAGGGCCATGCGTGGTGTTCCACAGATGTGAGCACCCGTGGCTGGCTGGACCCGGTGCACAGACGCCCCCTCCTTCCCAGGGTGGGCCGGGGATTTAGTGGTGGGCACGGACACAGCGGGGAGAGGTGGTTTCCGGTCGGGAGAGCTCGCTCATACCTTGTCCGTCCTTGTGCACCCGCTTGAAAAGCGCAAACTTCTGGGGATTGTCCACAACCATGAACTTCTTGAGCAGCCCCTGGATGACCTCGCTGACTGTGGTGGTGCTGCTGATGTGGAGCTGTTTGATGGCGTCAAGTGGCAGGTAGAAGGACGTGCGCTTGTCCGTGGTGGCCGCCAGGTTCACTTCTCTGATGGCGTCATAGATGGACTGGGGCCGGATCCCAGCAGGCACTGTCACTGGCCGCCGAAGCTTCAAATGCACTTTGATGAAACCCGTGTAGGTGCCGTCTTCGCTCTGCGGGGGGAGGAAGTCACCGGGTTCAGGGAGGTCCACCCGTGCAATCAAGTCAGAGGCCCATGCCAACAGAGCCACCCCAAGAAACCCCATCTGTCTCCCTCAGAGCCTTCCTGCATCTGCTGACCTAGGGAGGCACGTGTAGGGGTGCAGGGATTCAGACAGGTGCCGGGAAGAGGCCCACAGCGTCCACAGAGGACTTTGGGGCTGCTGTGGTTTTCCCTCCCAGGAGGCTCAGATTTTGGGGCACCAACAGCCAGTTACCCATTGCCCTTTGGTGAGTTCCCACTCGAAAAGGCAGGGGCTGTGGCGGCCTCTCTGGCTTGCACTTCTGAACCAGGGGCCCTGAACCAGAGCAGGGCTCTGTAAGATGGTCCCCAGACACCCAGGCCACTGGGTTTCCTCGCATCTCTTTACAAAGAATCCACAGCCCTCAAGACTTAAAACCAGCCCAACTAGTGAAGTCCCAAAGAGTCAGTCCTTCCAGCCACCAGCAGGGGGCCAGGGTCTACCTTCTTCCCTCCCCACTGAGGCTGCCTTCCGGGCAGAGCAGTCACTGCCCTTAGCTCAGTTCTGCAGTCTCAGGGGAAGGAAGAGGCGTTACAGACTCCCCTGGCCAAAGGCTTCCTGGGGACCAACCAATACCAGGTCCTTGGTCACTGTGTCATTGCTGCCCACAAGGGCATTATTAATTCAATTAACATTGAGATGCAGAGAGGTTAAGAAAGTTTCCCAAGTTGCAAGCAAAAAAGTAGATGCAGTGGAAATTGGATCTGGATCCTGTTCTAAAGCCCGTTCTAGGTCCCTAGAGCCCGCAGAGGCCTTGGACAGCCCAGGCTGCCAGACTTCCAGAGCCCCGGGGCCCGCTAGAGGGCAGGGGGGTGGTGAGGGAGCAGCCGGACGCCAGAGCAGAGGGGAGCCCTCACCAGCTTCATGCTCAGGCAGTTCTTCTCCCGGCTGTTGTAGCTGTCGATCTTCTGCTTGATCTCCTGCAGCAGGGGCGGCCGCTGCGTCTCCTCCACCGGCTTACAGACATTCTGGAGCAGACACAGAAGAGGGTAGCATGTGGGGGTTCTCAGCATGAGATGGGGAACGGCCACACCTCCCAGAGGCCTCTCTGGCAGAGAAGCAGCAAGCACCAGCCCCCCATGGTGACATGAATTGCACGGACCCTGAGTGAGAACAGTAAGACGCCAGCCGCCCCAGGGGAAGCAACTCAGATCTAAGCCTCAGTCTCTTCCGTGAAATGGGAATAATACCTATCCCTCGTGCTTGTCGCAAGACCAATGTGAAAAATGTACCCCACCCCCACCCCAGCGCCAAGAACTGAGTGAATGCGCAGAGCCACATTGTTGAGGAGCTACATTGTTGCTGTGGAGAAGGTGCTTGAGATGCCATGGCGGAGGCAGAGCAACCCAAGCAAGCCATGGTCTGTCTCCTCAAGGAGGAATGATAAAGCTGGAGAGACAGGAGCGTACACGGGGTGCCAGCAAAAGCTGACAGGGATGACGAGGATTCTCCTGGACCCAGGCCCGAGGGCACGTGGACCCCAGTCCGGGCCCACATCACTGGATACAGTGCCTTGCATCTTTGTCGAATGAGTGACCTGGCAGGGAGGGGACTGCGGCTGCGGTCATAACTGAGGAGATAAACCACCTTTACAGGGCACAGGGACAGCCAGCACTTACCCCGCACCTCCTCTCCAAGCACTTGGCATACGTGACCTCGTTTACTTCTCACAAACCCAAACTCTACAGGATGGCTTGTTACCCCCATTTTACAGCGGAGACTACCAAGACCAGGGGCATTTACCGCCTTGCCTAAGGCCCTACAGTCTGCGGTGCAGAACTAAGTAGCAGCTCCATCGCCGTTCTGTGCTCCACAATACAATTCGTTCTTCTCTTACGTCCCTTGAGGTCCTCTTCCCTCTCGTCCCCGGAAGGGCAAGAGAACAATGAGGCTGAGATGGAGGTCAATGTCCCTCACTTGCTGAGGGAGTGCAGGGGAGGGGCCTGGGGATTCTGGGGTCTAAGCAACACTGTCCCGCAGTCAATTCTCTGGATTCTCTCAAGTTCACCGCCACCCACCTTTTGGTTTTGTCTTCCCGCTGCCCTGTGTGGCTGGGAGGTACCGGAGCTGGTTGCCCATGACCCACCCTCATTTGCCTTATCTTGGAAATCCAGTAGACTGGGGCAGAGGAGGAAACCCTGCCCATGGCTGTCTGGGTTTGGCTGAGGGTTCACAGGGCCCTGACATCATATCACCAGCCAGTGGGACACAGTGGACACCAGCCACAGTGTTTGCCCGACCTCCCCCTTCAGCCAGGTCCATGGAAGATATCTGAGCACAAAGTTTGCTGTCACCTCCTCTCATTTTCCAACCCACAGAGCAGATAAACGTAAAATGTCAGGCTGCGGGAGGAGCGGCTCTGGCCTTGCAGCCCTGAGCAGGGAGGTGGACAACACGCTCTTTCTGCCACAGCATCCCTCCCCACCCATCTGCTCCTTCTGTGGTCTTTCTCCCAGCTTCTGGTGGTCACAGCACTGCACTAGGCAGTGGCGCAAGCCTTCTCTTACATGCTACTGACATTGTTCCTATTTTACAGATTACAGAACTGAGGTTCTGCCGGGTGGTGGTGCACAGCAATCTCAGCTACTCCAGAGGCTGAGGCAGGAGGGTCACAAGTTAGAGGCCACCCCGGGCAACTTAGTGAGACCCTGTCTCAAAAATAAAATAAAATAATAAAAAGGGCTGGGGGTAAGAGCTCCATGCAAAGGCCCTGGGCTCAGTCTCTAGTACCAAAAACAAAACGCAAACCCAAGGCTCAGATAGGTTAAGAATTGTGCCTGTGTCCCACTGCTAGTGAGTGGCTGAGTAGGGACCGGAACCGAGTCCATCTAGGCCCAGAGCCCTGGTTCTCCATTCACTGTGTGGCCACCCCAGGGTAGCCTCTGCTGCTGACGGGGCCAGTGCACAGCTCCCATAATGGTCACTGAAACTGTGCTGCAGGGCTGAGATAAGCCCTGATCTGACCCATGATGCGTGCATCCAAGCTGTGTGAGCCCGGCGGGTCAGGACGTAGAGCACCCATGGGCACTGTGTCACCTCTGGAGAGGAGTGGAGTGGGAGGCACCTCCCCAGGTGCAGGGCCCACTCAGGCCTCTGGAACTGGACTTTGGTCCTGCTGAGGACCAGCCAAGGGGGAGCAGGCGCTGGGACGTCTCCTGTTTGCCCCAGATGAATAATAAGCAGCCTGCGCCTCACAGGCTGTCTCCTTTCACTATCGACCCATTCATGCAGGGACCCCCAAAACGGAGTCTTTTGTCTGTCTTGGATCCTGGAGCTCCCCATCATCAGTTCCCACCAGCTGAGCACATCTATATGGACCAGATGTGCGAGCCTGTGGCCCTAGCGCTGCCTTCCCTTTGGGGGCTTCCAGCCCGAGAGAACTACTGTCTGGTTACTGTTACTCCATTCTGCCTGTCTCTGAGGCACGCAGGCTGTTGCTCCTCAGGAGTTAAAAGCTTTCTTATACTTATCACAAAAAAAGGGTTAAGCAAGCCAGGCATGGTGGAGGATGCCTGTAATCCTGGCACTCTGGGAGGCTGAGGCAGAATGGTATCTTTGGCAACTTAGTGACATAGTGAGACCCTCTCTCAAAATTTAAAAAGGGGTCCGGTGAGATGGCTCAGTGGCGTACGTGCCTGGCTGGCAAGCGTGAGGGCCCAAGTTCGACTCCCGGAACCCACATACGAAAAAAGGGCCGGTGATATCGTTCAGCGGCACAGGCGCCTGCTGGCGCGCGAGGTCCTGAGGTCGACCCCCAGTACCCACAAAAAAACAAAAAGAAAAAAAAAAATTTAAAAAGGGCTGGGGATGTAGCTCAATGTGAAGGCCCTGGTTTCAATGCCCAGTACTGAAAAAATAAATAAATAAATAAATAAAGTGATAGAAAGATGACTCTAGAAGCCCCTGGAAGAGCTCTCAGTTCCCTGTAAGAAAAGGCAGCTGTGTCTTAGCTTTCAAAGGTCTGGTTTGGAATAGAGCAAGTGTCAGAGCTGCCTTGGCCTAAGGTTTCTCCTTCCTGTTCCCTCTTCTTCATCAGATAAACCCATCTGATCTCCCCATTTCCCACCACAAACCTGAGAAGTGATGCAAGTGGCACCCCACCTTCCAGGGCAGAGGCAGGAGATTGCAGGCCGACCTCCGCATTCAAGGTCTGGCCCTGGGGTCGGGGAGGGCAGGCTCCGCTGCTGAGTGCCAGGCACCCATGTGTGGCCGGCACTGCAAACCTCATGCCCGTGGAATGTCAGCGCCCGCCTGGGCTGGCTGCTGCCCATGCCGCATCGGCCAGACAATATCTGACCCTCAGAGCAAATGAATCACCTCCCCAAGTGGGCCAGCCAAGGAGCCCGTGGGCCAGCCAATGCCTCACCAGGCCTCTTCCCGTCCAAGAGACGGTGCAGCGTCCAGACCAGTGGTTTCCAAACTTGCCTATGCAATGGAGTCATCTGGGATCTCAGGAAGCTCGGCTGCCTGGGCTTTCGTCCCCAGAGATCTGCGATTTAATTGGTCTGGGATTCAGCCTGGGCACAGGGACTTAGAAACCTCCCAGGCAATTCCTTTGTGCTGCGGCATTTGAAAAGTGTGATAGACATCCCTCCTCCAGTGATTCTATCCGGCGGCAGCACAGTTAGCACTTCAGTGCCAACAGATACACACTGCCCCAGAGCTTTACCTAAAAGGCATTGTCCACTGTGCATGAGATCAGCGATGCAGTGATCTTCCAGGGCAAGGCAAAACCCGATTTCTATTCACCTTCCAGGTTCTCAAGTCCTCAAAGTGAAAGATCTGTCTCTGTTCATGGGCACCAAGCTAGAAACTACACACATAGCATTTCCTCTCTTGGGGTGGCCCAAGATAGAGACAGAACAGGGACCTCTGTTATGACTTAAGAGATCTCCGCCCTGGCCTGTGCCATGTCTTTCTCAGGGGTTTACACATCTCAGTGCATCTGGCACGGAATTCATCTGCTCTGATTAAGCCCCTGGCATTGGTGGCAGATGGCTGAGCTGTTCCCTGCATACCCGGCACATCTGGGGCACTGGTGAAAAATTGGTTTGTCACATGTCCCGAGCCATGGAAAGGACTTATGACCACTCTTAGTTCTTGAGGTTACTGGGGTACAGCCGAGTGAAGAGGTGCTAGGGTAAAAGCAGAGGGCACACGCACACACACATGCACACAAAATAAGGAGAGGTGTGCCTTGCAGCTGAGGCTAACTCAGAGCAGATCTACCCTAAACCAAGTTTTTCTTTAAGACACACAACACTGGCTAATTCTGCATTCTAATCAATGTGCAGTCCTAACCTTGGTCCCTGGCAGTGACCAATGCCCTGAGAAGGACAGCAAGTCCCATGGCTTCTGGACTCGCTGGGTGGGCACAGGGCAGCCCAGGGAAGTCCTGCAAGCAGTTTGCCCCAGGGCCAGGGTGGACAGGGACCGTGTCCTGCCCTTGGTGCCGGTGCCACCACATACACTTTTTCTTGGCCTCTCAGTCACACAAACCTCAATGTTGCAGTACCGTTCATTCTCCTCCTTTAAAACTTGTCAGTCTCTTCTCCTTCCTGCCCGCTGCTTCCTCCTATCCCTCCTGCCTCTCCATCTGTCCATTCTATCGCTCTTTCCCTGCCCATCTGAGACAAGGCCACCCTGACCACTCCAGCCCTGAATGACGACAATGACAACGATGGTGGCAGTCATCTCACCTAACATGTATTAGCTGACTTTGTCCTCACAGCAAACATATAAGGAAAATTACTACCACTACTGTCCATTTTACAGTCAAGAAAACTGAGCCATCATCAGATTAAGGCTAACCTATACCTGAAGCTGATCTAGTATTTCAATATGCATCTACTCACATTAACCTCCTGGCGGACCAGCCCAGGTGATTTTCCTTCCCAACTAGATGGAAGCTTCCAATGACCTACACCACACTTTCTCTATTCTTTATCCCAGTAGCTCTGAGCATGAAGCAGATCATAAACCCTTGCTCAGAACCTTCAATGATCCCCCTGTTGCCTACAGTGGAAAGAGAGGTCTTGGTTGCTCTTGGGAGTGGCACTGAGCCTTGGAGTTCAATTCAGTCTGAGTTCTGTGAGAGAAGCTGGCATGCCTGTCTTGTCTACCACGGCATCCCGGAGTCTAGGTGCAGCTTAGCACATAGTAGGTCTCAGAGGGGACACAGTGTATATTTGGCTTAAGTCAGATAGCTTCAGTTTCTTATCTATAAATTTGGGATAAAAATCCCTTATTGCCTCATAGGATTGATGCGAAGGTAAAGTCAAATGAGATAAGGGCTATGAAAGCGTTTTGGAAATTAAAGCATGCTCTGTTACTACTGACCCAGAAGAACGAGCCTCGGCCCTCGGAGCCAATCAGATCCCTCACTCTCCTCGAGCGCTTAGGCTAGAGTGGCCCACACAGACAGAGTTGGTTCCTTCCTTTAATCCACACCAGCAGCTGGCACACTTTCTTTGCAAGGGCCAGACAGTAAATATTCCAGGCTCTGCGGGCCACACAGTCTGTCAGTGTAGCACAGGGGCAGCCCCGGGTGAGTGTGGCCCTGCTCCACTAAAACTCGGTTATGCAGTCTGGCTCATGCGCAGTAGTCTGCCCCACCCTGATGCTTGTGGGATTTCTCCTGCCTAGCATTCATTCTCCCCACGCCCCCTAGTTCCATCTTCTCCATGTCATTTCCCAGTGAAACTTCTCCAGCCCATAGCAGTCTCCTTTTTCTCCGCTTTCCTAATAAATCAGAGTCCATGACATTTGAATCCCCAAGTGAAGAAAGGCATTTACCATTCTATCCCGGCACCCTGCTTTCTCCAGAATCGTGCTTCCCGGGTTTCCTGTATTTGTCCTCATGCCACCAGTTAATGGGCTTCTGACTTTACTCCCCCTAAATGGACACTGCCCACACGCAGACGAAGGCTTGGTCATTTCGCTGGAGTTGCTCTCCTCCCGCTGGCACGAGGAGCACGGAACCGGCTGCGGCAGGGGCGAAGGAGGCAGCAGGCTCACTCGCCGGCGCGGGGCGTTCCCAGACAGCAGCCCGAGGCCCCAGAGCCTCAGCTTCCTCTTGCCGCAGAGCCGCAAAGCACCACACGGCAGCTGCTTGCGGGTGTAAAACCCACACTGTAAGGACCTACGGAAGTGCCTTCAGAGCTATATTTGGCATCTAATTATATGCTGCCTTTTACTGTTTAAACATTGTTTCACATATGTTAATTCCATATCTCCAATCAGGTGCTCCCTGGAGGGAGATAGACTGTGTCTGATGCTTAGGCTTCTTTGGCAGCCCCTGGGGACTCAGCTAAACTCTGGCTGACCTGCAAGGAGGTGGCCAGATAAATACCTGTTGGGTAGGTGGCAATAGGGGCAGAGCTGCCTGAGACATTCCCAGCCCAGAGCCCACTGACCCTGGACACCAGACAGCTGGTCCAGGAGCTCCTCACCCTGATCTCTGTGTACCTCAGGGGCCAATGTCAAGAACAAGCAGGTTTTGAAGGGCTTCGGGCTATGGCTAGAAGCCAGCCCTGTGGTCTGCCTCTTTGCAGTCTGTAGATGAAAATGTAAGACCCCAAGTGACCTGTGACCTATGGCGAGCCACTTCTCCCAGGGCCTCAGTTTCCTCATCATGAGGTACTACCAAGGGAGCGCTAAGGCCCCAGTGGAGGCTAAGATTGGACACACAGATAGGGTGGGTTCTTGTCACTGCTTCCTCTTCTCTTTCAGAGAACTGGGTGTGGGCTTCGGGCCCTCAGGAAAGAGCTGGGCACAGGTGGAGTACAGCTGTAATCCTGGCCACAGATTCACAGACTACTGGTGCCCTCCATGACGATGGGGCTCTTTTCTCACTCTTGCTTCCTGTCAGCAAGACGCCATTTGGCTGAAGTCCATAGACAGCTTCTTACCTCACTTAAATCAAGAAAACAAAATAAAAGTACCCCGGAAGCCATTCACCATGAGTCTTTGCCACATTTCCTCTTACCAAACCTGTCAGCAGCGATTCTCTCACAGCTTTGTCAGAAAACCTCCCCAAGCCTAGGTCAGGGAGGAGAACCCCAGGCATGTCCTGCAGGAAACACACCGTGAACAGAGGCCTTCCAACTTCATGCCTGGATTTTCTGCTGGGCCTGTCCTTAACAAGAACCTCAGCAAGCAAAAACACGTTCCATCTGTCCTAGGCTGGACCTGAAATGCCCTGCTCAATGTCCAAGCCACAGTCAGGGGTCATTGGGTCCCTTCGTGATGGTCTCAACAGATAGGAAAGAGGAAGTCCCTCGGAGCCTCACAACAGGCCCCATCCCAGGTCCTGAAGGGTCTGTGTTCTGGCATTGATTCCCCAGTGCAATCCACAGCAGTGAAGTTTCATTCCCAAGGTCTCTCTTTAGACCTGTCCAATGTTCCAAAAATAAAAGGGTGGAGGGCCAGTGAGATATGGCTCAGTACCACAAGCGCCTGCCCAGCAAGCGTGAGGTCCTGAGTTCGACTCCCGGAACCCACATAAAGGAAAAAAAGGGCCAGTGATATTGCTCAGTGGCACAAGCGCTTGCTGGCAAGTGCGAGGTCCTGAGGTCGACTCCTGGTACCCACATAAAAAATAAATAAATAAATAAAATAAAAGGGCGGGGAACTCCTAAACTGTGTCGTCCAATAGATTATCTGCAGCTGCAGAGCAGGGAAGGGGTTTCAGCGTGGAGCCGTCCCTGTAAGCTGAACCAGGGAGGAGCTGAGCAGCCGGGAAGACTGGGTGGAGGAGCAGGGTGAAGTAAAGGTGGTGGGATTTGAGGAACTGGGGTGGAGAGAGACTGGAGTCCCCAAAGACAGAAATGCAGAGCAGATAGTCAGTGCAGACAGTCAGCAGTCATTGACTGAATTGCCTGTGAGTTAAGAGCTATGAAAGGCACCTTGGGAGATAAAATAGATGGGTGTGGTCCCTGTCCTTGGGAGCCCAAGGTCATCTGAGGAGGAAAGACAGACGCATGCACTGTCATACACCAAAACAATTCGGGACAAAAAGCCTCAGTGGATTCTAGGAGCCCAGACCAGCTTCATGTCATCCTGGTGGACCTGCAGAGTGCCAGCATATCCTGGAACGTGGCACAGCGCCCCATACCCCCTTGAGACGACCGGCCACCCCAACCAGTGTGCAGGCATAGCTCATCTGTGGTGGGTCAGGACCAGGGGACAGTAGCTCCGTGCAGGGGCCTGGACAGCCCTGCGGCCTTGGAGCTGTAAGGACCCAGCTTCAAGCCCTGCAGTGTCTCATCATAAGACTAAAAGTCACCGACAGCCCAGTGCTGCTAAGGGATCACAGAATGCGGTACGGAACTCAGCGCCGGGAGGTACCGCTGTTCGAGTCCCCCCTCCTCACTGCGGACCAGACTGCCCAGGCCCTGCCCTTGTTCTTCGGTGAGTCTGAGTGAGTCAATCTCGTGGAGACTCTGGTTCTCTGTGGAATTTTATGCATGTGCAGCAGAGAGTAAACGAGACTGCACATCTGAAAGTGGTTGCACAACAGAAATGCAGGGACCACTCAATAAGTATCTCCTAGGGCACTGTCATCACAATCATCATCGGAGAGCTAGGTGTGGTGACACAGCCTGTGATCCCAGCACTCTGGGAGGCTGAGGCAGGACTATCACAAAAGTTCGAGGCCAGCCTGAGCTACATAGTGAGACCCTGTCTCATAATAAATAAATAAGATTCCATTGCAGATAATAAATTTGACGAAGGACTGATGTACAGAAAACGTAAAGGACTCTGGCAGTTCAACAACGAAAATGAACAATCTGATTAAAAATGGACAAAGGACTTGAACAGACGTTTCTTCACAGAAGGTACAAAAACAGTCTGCATACAAAGGAACAGATGCTCAACATCTGTAAGCCAGCCACTAGGGAAATGCAAATTAAAGCCACAATACCCATTAGAATGGCTACTATTAACACACCCACTACTGCATGTGGAGACACCGGAACCCGTGTGCTGCTGGTAGAAATGTAAAATGGTGCAGCCGCTGCAGGAAACAGCATGGCGACTCCTCAGAAAATTCAACACAGAATTACCCAGATGACTCAGCAATTCCACTTCTGAGCAGACACCCAAGAAAAACAAAAGCAAGGACTCAAATAGGTATTTGAACACCCACATTCACAACTGCATTATTCACAATAGCTAAAGGGTGGAAGCAACCACTGATGGATGAATGCATAAATAAAATGCAATATATGCACATAATGGAATACTACTCAGCTTTGAAAAGGAAAATTTGATGTATGTTAAAATATTAATGAACCTTGATAACACTATGCTGTGTGAAATCTCTTTAATTTTTTTTTTGCCATGCTAAGGATTGCACACAGAGTCTTGCACACGCTAGGCCAGTGCTCTACCACTGAGCTACACCCCCAACCCTGCTAAGTAAATAAGCCCACCGCAAAAGGACAGACATTTCTGATTCCAATGATTTAGGCACCTAGAGCAGTCAAATTGATAGAGATAGTAGAATGCGACTGATCAGGACTGCAAGAGGGGTGAACGGAGCTTGCTATTTAGGCAAGGCATTTCCATCCAGGAAGATGAAGAGGCTCTGGAAGATTAAAGGGGCGCTGGGAGGCTCAGCGGTAGAACTCATGCTAAGCAATCCTCAGCACCAAAACAAAGCTCTTGAGATGGACAGTGGTGACAGCTGCACAGCAGTGTAAATGTCATACTTACTGCCACAGGACTGTGTACTTCATAACTGGTAAAATGGTAAATTTCATGTTATGTGTACTTTACCACAAGTAAAAGAAGGGGGGGTGCACTGCAGCTGTAGCTCAGGGGTAGAGCACTTGTCTAGCATGTACAAGGTCCTGGGTTTCATCCCCAGCTCTGCGAAACATAAGTAATAAAAAATAGAAGATTCCAAGGGCGGGGGAAGCTGAACGCCATGGAGCTGGCTGGTTTCATCTGGTCCCATAAAGTTGGGAACTTACCCTATTTTCTCTATTCCAAGCATGTGAGGCATTGAGCCCACTCCTAAGCAAGTCGGCCCCCACGCCCAAGAAACCACCCCCCACCCAGCCTCTCTTCCTAGGATGAGGCTGTCCACCTTGAGGTGGCGCCAGCTCTGCAGGATGGGGCATTCAGCTACAGAAAGATCCAGACACTGCAGAGGGGGAAGCGGTGCCTGGGAGCAGAGGGGCTCTGAGGGCAAGCTGGTCCCCAGCGCCCAGCACACCCACATGTGCTAGGAGAGGGTGGCTTGGGCCTCATGCTAGCAGCCAGGACACCAGCCACCCGTGCCACCCTGTGGGAGAAGCGTGGTCCTTCCTGGTCCCCTCGGCCTGGAAGCTTCCTCTGCTTCAGCAGCCCACTTTCTATGTCAAAATTTGACACCCATCTGCATTTCTCAAAACAGCCTTTGTGGAGCCGGTGAGATAGCTCAGCGACATAAGTGCCTGCCTGGCAAGTGCGAGGTCCTGAGTTCAACTCCCAGTACCCACATAAAAAGGAAAAAAGGACCGGTGATATCGCTCAGTGGCACAAGTGCCTGCTAGCAAGCACAAGGTCCTGAGTTCGACCCCTGGTATCCACATTAAAAAAAAAAAAAAAAACAAAAAAAACCAGCCTTTGTGATCCCAAGCCCACACTTCCATGGGTCCTCACAGTCCGGGGCTATGGGCACCCTTCAGCACTTCCTCTGCATGGCAGGGCCAAACTTTCCCATTTTGGAAGATGAAAGACCTAGAACTGTGAGCCTGCTTCCTGCATAAAGGCTCTCAGGTCCAGTGATAGACTCAGGGCGTTCCAGGGCCCCAGAGCACCAAGCCCCTGCCCACTGTACCCGACCGAGGGTGCCCAAATGACTGGGGCTGCCAAGCCGGAATCTTTCACTCCCTCCAATTAAACTTGGAAAAAGAAACAAATGAGGCCCATCATCATCTTTCCTACCCCACCTGCTATTCCCCACGGCTGAAAGGCAGACAGGAGAAATCTGTCTCCCGCCTCCATACAGGGGACCCCGGGCCTCCACCTCCCTCAGAGGCCCCATTTGAGCAAGGCCCACTCCTCTCCTGCCAGCCAGTGCCAAGTCCGATTGCCCAGTGCCCCAGCCCTGCCTGCCCTCGTCCTCCAGCGCGGACAGCTGAGCTATCATGGATGGGGTGGAAGGGCCGCTTCTTGGTTGAGGAAGTTGTCCTCGCATTTTCTGCTCACTCAGTGGGATTTTTCTTGTCAGAGTTACTGAAAAAATCCACTTATCCCATATTCTGAACCTTAGCAAGCTTCCCTTGAAGACAATCCTGAGATAACTTTCACAAGTGCTGCCCAACAAGCTCTCGCTCGCGTGTCCTCCGGGGAGTCGCTGCCGCCTCTCGGGGCTCTCGGTAATTGAGAAAGAAATTCCGAACCAGCTCCTCCCTTAGCGAACGTGCATTAAGCAGCTACCATGTGCCAAGGGGCACAGTGCAAAATAAGACAGGGCTCTGGTCCAGAAATGACAGCCCATCTCTACGAGGGATGGGGGAGGATGGGTCGGCCACCTTGGGTGTACAGAGAAAGGAACATTCGAGATACAACTGGAAACATCCTCCCAACATCCCGACCCCCTAGCTCCCATGTTCTCCACATGGACCCACATTCTCCCAGCCACTCGTGTGTGTCACAATCATACACGCCCACCCCCTCTTCGCTGTGTGCTGGCCATGTGCAGCCATGTCTCAGCTCAGCTCTGTAGCGAGGAGACTTGCTTCAGGCTCCCCATGCTTGGATGGCACCTGCAGAGCCCGCCTCTGCCCGTTGGCCAATGGCCAGGGAGGCGAGAGGCCGAACACCACCTTCATACTGGGGGAGAGCCCCAAGATTTGGGGGGGGGATGGAGGTGATGTTATGTAATAGGGTACAAGGCCTGAGGGTACAGCTCAGTGGTAGAGCGCTGGCCAGGTGTGTGCAAGACCCTGGGCTCCACTGGTGGGGGGAGGGGAAAGGAGAGAGAGAGAGAAAGAGGGAGAGGATGTCAGCATGTCAGCTTCAGGAAACTGACTGAATCAGAACCATGGCTTCCTACATCAGGTCACCAGAGTTCAAGATGGGTGATTGGGACTTATTTGGAGCCTTTCGAAAAACATGAATCTCACCCAAGAGTCCTGTGTGGTGGGCAGAGCATGAGCTTTGGACAACTGTGGGTGAGGCCTTGACCTTGGCATATTACCCAGACCAGGGCGCCAGCCCTCTGTCGTGAGAGCAACAGAAACTCTGCTGGTGCAGCCTGGCAGGCATAAGCTGTCTCCTGCCTTCCTCTGCCCAGGACTGTGGGCCTACACCTAGCAGGGATCAAATCAGCCAGTATCAATCTGTGTCGCCCTAGGACTGATAAATAGGTTGGAGGAGAATGGAGGTGTTGAGCTCCCTTCCCCCACCTGTGATGGCTTATGTGTAGGCTGGCTTGGAAGCAGGGGAACGGCCGCACTGACCCCCAGCAATCTCTCCCAGCTCCAGGAATCTCTGCTGGAGGCCAGGTTCACTACCCCAGTGCTGTCGCAGTCTGCTTCTGCCAGCCCACCCCAGCCCGCTCACTGGCAATTCATGTCCAAACCGTCTGATTCTAGGAGTCAGCTCTGCTACTCTCCCTGTCTCAGGAGCTGCCGCCACTTCCTGATAAAAGCCACCTGGCTGCAAGGCAGGTGCCGAGAGAGTGCCTTCCACCTGATGTCCCTGTGCCCAGGGACCCCCATTCAAGTACTTCGTAGATGGGCAAAGGAAGCAACTCGGGTCTGTTACACCACAAGGCTGGAGCCCGTGGGGCCTTCCCGAGTGGAGACCTGTCTCACGCATTTCTGTATGCCCACCTCTGAGGCCCGGTGCATCAGGTAAACACACGGGTTTGGTTGAGGCTACTCCGAGGTCTCAAGTGTGCCCTGAAGAGCAGGAGCCAAGTCGGGGCTTCACTCTGGAAAACAGGGAGTTCGTGCAGACTGGGGCACCAGAACCCTATGCCCCTGGCGGCTGGATGCAGGACACCCAGGAAGGGAAGAAAGAGGAGAGAAACCAGCTAGATGACTTACTGGGGCATCAGCAGAGGGGATGAGCATCAGCATAGGGCAGGGCAGGGCACAGAAAGGAGGACCTGACATCCGCAGTGCTGTAGGGGTAGGACCCACAGTGACAGGAGGGATGAAGGCCCCTGAAGTCTGCAGGTAGAAAACTACGAGGAGGGAGGAGACAGGGAGAGAAATCAGTTAGGAGCAAGGGTTCTGGACAAAATAAATAGGTACTGAAGTAGAGACTTCCCACAAGCCATAGACCAGTGGTGGCGAGCCTATGGCACAAGTGCTGCTGTCACCATGCGAGCCAAGTCACCCCAGCCGGAAGCACTGAACATTCAGATTTAATCACGGTGCTGGCACCCTGTGGTGGACAAGTGGGCTCTGGGTTGCAGTTTGGGCATTTGGTTATGAAAGGTTCACCATCACTGCTACGGGCAGTTGTGTTTGAGACAATGCAGGCTGGGACAGGAAAAGCACAGCAGTGTGGGGAGAGACCACAAGCTCGATGATTCAGAATTCTCTGTCACGTACAGCTTTTAGTCCTCCTGGCCCTAAAATTAAACACTCTTGATTCTGGCAAATGGGTCTGGTCTCTTTTTTTTTTGAGACAGGGTGGTGGTGTATTTTCCAGGCTGGCCTCAAACTCATGATCCTCCTGCCTCAGCCTCTCAAGTAGCTGGGATTTACAGGCACATGCCACCATGCCTGGCTTTATCTGGTCCTCTTATCTCCAGTGTCTGGGACAGGCTCTTTTAGGGACAGACTAAGCCATGCAGAAGAGGAAATCAAGGTCCAGAATGAAGACAGGTCTAGGTTCTCCACACGTAAAGCACCCCCTGGAACCACAGATACACAGGTGTGGGTTACCAGGCAAGTAGAGAGCAGAAGAGAAAAGAGAGATTGGGGTCCTAGGCTGGGGATCTGGATCCAGAGCCCGCTGACAATGTGAAAGGGCTGGGATTCAGGGTTTCATACCAGCGTGCGATCTTTCTTATTAAACAGCGTGGGTAGGCAGATACAGTACGTGTGTATCCTCAACCATAACTGGAATCGCTTTATTAGGGAAAGGTCAGCTGAGCCAAGATAAACACTTTGAACTTTTTTTTTTTTTTTTGTGGGTACCGGGGGTCGACCTCAGGACCTTGTGCGCTAGCAGGCGCCCGTGCTGCTGAGCAACATCACTGGCCCTTTTTTCATATGTGGGTTCCGGGAGTCGAACTCGGGCCCTTGAGCTTGCCAGGAAGCGCTTACGCCGCTGAGCCATCTCACCAGCCCCAAACACTTAGAACTTGTGAAGAAGGGAGTGGGAAAATCTAGTCCTAGGGGCTGTGGGGTCGGCTGTACAAGCAGCAAGTGTGCACAAGGGCATCTTAATAAGTGCAGGTGGTCCTGAAGGAGAGGACTCTGCCAGCCGCCCGGGCCCCCTTTCTGACCCCACCTTACAGGTGAGAGAATTCAGTAGTCAAAATCTAAGATCCTTCCCCGGCCCAGAGATACCGATGTGAGGGTCTGTTCCCTGAGGATGAGGGACGCTCAGTGAAGGGGGGAATCAGGACAGATTCACATCACAGGTGCTCTTGCTGAAAAGAACCAGATGAAGAGTGCAGGAGTTGAAACGACTTGGCCACAGACTCTCCGTTAATGGCCCTAGGATGCAAAGCCGGGAGCTGAGTTACAGCTCTGTGTCTTCCATTACACCAGGTGCCAGTCAAGGGCTTCAAGGGCTGTCACCCAAACCGTCCTGACATGAGAGCTCAGCATGTTGTGATGAGAATGAAGGACACAGCTCTCAGCCGGACCCGGGGACCTGAGTCTTCTGTTCTATCTCTGGTGTGACTGGGGACAAATCATTTTACCTCTCTGGGCTTCCATTTCTGGCCTAGGAAATTCCAGCCTCTCAGCAATCTGTCATAAATGTTTGTCTCACACGCCAATTGAAGTAATTAGTTAACTAGCAAATATTTCCTGAACAAGTGGTTCACAGACTTCAGTATATGAGATGTGATTGAAATATACAGTGAATGCTTAAATTTTTAAAATGTATTAAACATACTCTGTCCTGAGTGTCTTTACAAGCTATGATCAAAAATAGAGTGAATGCTGCTGCTGAGTGCCATCCAATAGAAAAGCAGGCTCATAAAAATATTACAGTGTGTTCCTCATCTACTTTATTCACGGAATTTGGCACGTGTGACGTCTGCCTCTTCCGGTGACCATGAAAGGCAAATGTTTTGAATGGATTTAGGACATCAAGGCAGCCTAACAGTGCAACAAAGAGATAGAGACACCAGAACTGCTTCAGAAAGTGGCAAGAATGATAGACAAGCGTGTTTGAAGTGAGGTGGAGTATTTTGAGAGGGATTAATAGGAATGTGGCTTTTACAGTAGTAAATTTTTAAAAATTTTTAAAAATTTAAAAATTTACCTTATCTGGGGCCGGTGAGATGGCTCAGTGGCATAAGCGCCTGCCTTGCAAGCGCGAGGGCCCGAGTTCGACTCCCGGATCCCACATACGGAAAAGGGGCCGGTGATATCGCTCAGCGGCACGGGCGCCTGTTGGCGCGCGAGGTCCTGAGGTCGACCCCCCGGTACCCACAAAAAAAAAAAAAAAATTTACCTTATCTGTCAATCACACTTTATATATGAGAATCACCTGGGGGGGGAGTAATATTTTAAAAAGCAAATTCCAGTGTCATAACTGCAAGGAGCCAGTAGGTCTAGGGTGGGGTCCCTGCCTCTCCACTTCTAAAAACTGACTCAAAAGTGATGCAGGTGGCCAGGGCTGCCCTTTGAACCGCACTGGAGGTTTCAGAGGTCTAAATGACTAAATGCTGGTTGTGTTTAGTTGGTACAACTCTCTTGTACCCTGTATACTAGGATGGACTGACTGTTGTGACAAACCCCTGATTTTCAGTCTCTGAGCTCTAATAAGCTTATTTCCATCTTTACATCCTTTATCTGGAGGAGCCAGAGAAGCTCTGAGTAAGGAGATCCATCTCCCCTAAGGAGCACCTGGTCCAGCTGGCAGACAGGACAGATCCCAGGAGCAGCGCACCCTCAGTGACAGATGAAGAGGTACAAGGTCAGAGAGACAGAAGGCATGGCCTGTATCAGGAAGATGTGAGAAGAGCTTCCACTAGAAAGAGCAGGGAAGGCAGTTAGAGGAATGCATGGTGAGGCAGCTAAAGGTTCCCCAGAGCCTGCTTTGTCTTCCACTGGGCTCACAACTGGACTACATTTCCCACCCCCCTGTGGTTAGATGTGGTCATGTGACTGGGTTCTGACCAATGGCATAGGGTGTGAAAAACACCACTTCCTGGCCTGGCCCGCAAAATTTTCCCATGTTTTCCTGAGCCCCACCTGCCAACTTGAATTTATGTAAAGATGGAAATAAGCTTATTAGAGCTCAGAGACTGAAAATCAGGGGTTTGTCACAACAGTCAGTCCATCCTAGTATACAGGGTACAAGAGAGTTGTACCAACTAAACACAACCAGCATTTAGTCAGTGCCTGCCTGTGTGACCAAGTACTTGGGGCTGTATTAGACCCAAGGGGGTAGGATTTCTTATTTTACAGGGAGGATGAACTTTGCAGGGCAGTATGATGCTGGGAAGGGCCAGAGGAGGCAACAGGCAGTGAACCCACCGTGAGGGAGTGGAGCCCACATCCCCAGAGAAGACTCTCACATGGCTGTGTTTCAGTCTTGGGCTGCGTGAACCTCTGAGATCACACATGAAAACAATTAAATGTCCAGTGGGTCTGAAGATTCATGTCTTATTTTTATCACTCAAGTTCATAGCTAGTTTAATTTTAGTATTCTTTTCTCTCATGCCAAGGTGGTTGGGGCAGGCACTGTGCCTCAGGCCTGAGAGACAGGGGCTTTCCCAGCTGGCCCTAGGGTGGTCACGGTTGGCTGCTGTCCCTGGAGTACCACAGGCCCTGTCTATGGAGCCACTAACTGTCCAGGCAAGAAGTGATGGAGGAAATGAGGAACAGAACAGGGAGTGGTGTGTACTCCAAACTGTAAGAGCCCCTGCCTCTTAGCATCTACTTTGAAGAGAAAGAATCCAGGGTTGTCAGTGTAGACTAGAGAAGGCCTGGGACAGGCCTGGGACATGGATGGACAGGAATATGGTCCAGGTGTGCTGAAGTTTAATATATAACCATAAATATAGCCAACCTTGTGTTTTCCGTATCCACAAAGAAAAACACACATGGGAAAGTCTCCAGCAAGAGATAGATTTTTATGTAATAAAATCTGTCCATTTTAGGATGGGAACCAAGAATAACTTTTAGAGATTAAAGTCAAAAAATTATAGGCAAACACATGAGAGATTTTTGTGGGCCAGGCCGGGAAGTGGTGTTTTTCCTACCTATGCCATTGGCCAGAACTCAATCACATGACCACAACTAACCTCAAGGAAGGCTGGGAAATGTAGTCCAGTTGTGAGCCCAGTGGAAGAGAAAGCAGGCTCTGGGAAACCTTTAGCTGCCTAGTGTTAAATTTATGGCCAAGGTTCCTGGGCTGGTGTGCTGTGTTGAATGCAGGGATGACAAAGAGCCAGCCATACCTCTCCCAGCCTGTGGTTGTTTAGGTCTTTCCATTTTGTAGAAGGCTCTGAGAGGACAAAGCCTGAAGCCTGTCCCGGTCACCTACTGAACAGAAGATCAAGAGGAAGAGCACTTGATAAGAACTCCAAGAGGTGTATTAGTCCTCGTTCCCCCCAACCAGGTGTGTGGCCTGGTGAAGTCCTTCTACCTCTCTGGCCTTAGTTTCCCTATCTGTCAAGTGAGAAACTGAAATTCTACAAGAAGCAAGGTTTCTGTGTCCTTAGAACACACAAGGTTTTAGATTCGTGGGGTCCTGCAGCCTGAGGAACACGCAGATTTTCCAACATCTGAGATGGGCTAGGTGCATGCCTTACTGAGAGCATCAGGCTTCACAGTGCCTGGGCCCCCAGGCTGCTTGTCCCTCAAACCACCAGGAGCCCCGTTTTGCCACATGACCCTGGCAAGAGGGAAGAACCATCTAATTGTGCTCAGTCAAGAGGGAAGAACCTGCAGAGTACTGTCGCAGCCTCCTGAAACTGCTGCTATGACTCAAAATCAGGCCCCTCATCGCCCCGTTCAAATGCAGCGCACTGCCTCAGGAAGCTGCCATCTTCTGAGAGGAGAGACCAAGCTGGGCTCCATGAACTGGTCCCCTTCTCCTGTGCTGTCTCTCCACCCCCCACGCACCTCCTGTCTATGAAGTGGGGACACCGTCCCCACCACTGCCACCTCCCACCAAAGGGAGCTGGAGGGAGGCCCTGGGGACTCCTCCGGGGCTGGCTAGGGACACCCCCAGGAGACGGCAGAGAAGCAGCAAAGAGGCTTCCCCGAGGCTGAGCCATAGACACAGGTTGTTCTGACAGGGCTATTTATAGAAGCATCTTGGCCTTTCCCCAAGACTGAGGAGGGCCTCAGTCTCTCAGTGACGAGGAAACACAGAAGCTCCTTCCCTTGGAGACAGGGAAAAGATATTCTCTTAGGACTCAGACACGATCTCTCTTTGGGTAGGAAGAAGCTAGGGCTCAGAATGGGGTTGGGGTATAGCAGATCGCTTCAAACCCATCGCAGAGTGACCCCAAGGGAGGAGAGAGAGCTGGAAAAACACCACTAAAGGTGAAAAAAAACACCAAGAAGAATGAAAAACTGAGACATTTGGAGGAAGCTTCCCCAGCTCCTAAGTCAGCCACACACCCCGCTTCACAGCCTGTGCCTTCCTCAGCCAGCGGGGCTGCTGGGGCCGGCTCAGCCAGCCTTGCCCCTCCGAGGATGCGCGGTGCTGACGGCCGGTCTGTGCGGAGGGACACTGTCCCTGACCACAGTCCTGAGTGTCCACGCTTATTGTCCTGTTCCACACTGGAGCTACGCAGCAGCAGGGCAAGAGGGGCCATGACCACCTCCCCGCCCTTCTCTGGAGCATTTATCCCTCATGGTCTTGTCTGGCATTCAACAAAACGAGTTTCTTAGAAGGGATTTCTGTCCTCAGTGGGCTTACAGACTCTGGCAAAATGGGGTAGGGAGACATGCAGAGGACTCAAGACGTGTCATGGATTCAAGACCCAAAGTAAAGAAAGAAGTTCTGTGGGCACCAAACCAAAGGTGCATTTTTCTAGAGCAAAGCTACAAAGGAGAATGTGGGGGCAGAATGAAGAGTCAAGGCTGTCCGGGCCATGGAACAATCCTCCCCCATCCTCAACCCCATTTCAGAGTATTTTCCTGTAAGGATGTTTCTCTTTCTCCCAAGAAATATCAGAAACAACTACCTTTTCCATTTTCGAGTAAAAGAAAATCCAGCTTGGCCATGATCCTTCTTAGCTCAATTATGCAAAAGTGTCACCCTCTGGGACCAAGAGCGTACAGCCTAGCAGGCAGTGAGAGGCAAGCAGAGCAGCAAAACAGGAACTGTTTCCTTCCCAGGCAGCAGCAAAACTCTCTAGAGCAATAGTTCAAAACCTCAGCTGCCTATCAGAGTTACCTGGGGAGCTTTTCAAAATCCTGGTTTCTAGGCAGTCCCTCAGGCCAATTAAGTTAGACTCCCTGTGACTCAAGGATCAGTGTTTCCTAAAGCGCCTCATGATTCCAGTGTGGAGCTAAAATTGAGAACCACTGTTCTGGGGGGAGGGGTCACACAGTGAGGCAAGAACCCCAAGAGTGGGTGGAACACTTCCGGTCTGCAGGAGGCCTACCTAGCCAGAGAAGGGAACTCCTGAGCCCCTGCCTCAGCCCTCCAGAGTAAGACCAGCTCTCTAGCCTCGAGAAGGGGGTGCCCCAGAAAACAAGAGCTCGTCCCAGGGGTCTCTTTTAGTTGGTTTCCTCACACACAAAATCACAACCTCTCCTTTGGTTCTTGGGTGGCCTTGCATCACTGGAAGGCCCAGAGCCTTCGCCTGATGTCAGAACCAGCAAATGCCGGGCCCGTGGGCAAGATGAATTATTCATAGAGGAGGCTTCAAGTCAGACCTGGGTACGTTTTTGGTTAATGCCTATTGGTGCTGGACTGCTGAATTAATGATGAGCCCGCCGCACACCTGTGAAATGTAACAGTCACTTCTGCCTATTAGCAGCCCCTTCTAGGTCCTGGCTTAAAGCTCTCTCGTTTTAAATAACACAGCAAATAAGCACACTCTTGTCTTCACTCCCAGCAGGATAGGTGGCAGATGATGCGGCTCTGCGGCAGCTGGAGAGTGTGGCCAGGCAGGGGCTGACGCTTATTAAGAAATACACATATCCCTCACCCCACCTTAGGGAACCCAAGACCACCTGGGTAGTTAAATGGTATCACAGCAGCCCAGGAGAGAGGGTTTTAGTTTGTTTCTGAAAACACCCAGGACTTCTGCAAAGTTGCCTGACTAGGTTTTAAAATGGTTTCTGGACACTTACAACATGGAAGTCTCAACCTAGGAAGGCTGAGCCTGCTGAGGGACCACGTCCACATCCCCTTTCCTTCCCCAACTTGGAAGCTCAGATTTTGCCGGGAAATGAAACAGAGCAGTTGCCCAGCTGCCCTGGCACAGGCGAGCATGCAGTCAATCTATGAGCCGACCGAGGTCCCCAAATCTTAGCCATTTTGAAAGGGTGCCAGGGACAGGAAGCATTTTGAAAGGGTCCCGGAGCTGCCTGAGGGACTCCAGACCCAGCCCTTGGTGCACCCAGCGGGCCAGTTCAAGAGCACCCCAAGCAGCTGCCGGCCACTCTGGTGACACCCGGCTTTCGGCCCCTCCTGGACCACGGAGCGCGCGTGTCGCGGGAGGCCTCGCGATCTCCACGGCGTTTACCTTTGAGGGGTGCTTGGTCTGCACGTTCCTGAAGAAGGTGGTCTTGGCGGTGAAGAAGCAGTCCTCCAGCTCCTCGTCCAGACTGCAGTGCCCACTGCTCATGCTGCTGTCCACCGTCATCGAGCCCGGAGCCCCGTGGGCGGGCACCCCGCGCGGGCTCCGCTCCTCGGTCACCGCGCCAGGCAGGCCCGGCGGCGCAGGGGTGACCGGTACCGTCCCGCTCGCTTCTGCGGTGTCACCTCCGCGGGCGCCGCCGGCTCCGCTCGCTCCGCCCGGCGCCCCACACCTCCCCCGCGCAGCTCGCTCCGAAGCCACTTCCTCTGCAAGGTTCCTCAAAGCGCCTCGGCCTCCCGCGCCCCTCCCCCGCCCGGGCACCCCAGGACTCGGAGGTGCCACCGGTCAGACTGGGGATGCAGGAAAGGAACCGACCCGGATGGTCCCGAGAGGGACAATTCCCTCTGTCACCTCCTCGCTGCCCATTCTAGGAAGCGCCCTTCTCACCCCTTAGGGTGAATAGAAGATGACAGAAAGTCAACACCATCGTCCCTCCTCCCCAGCCCCTCATTCCAGCCCACTCCCAGCCCCTATCCTTGGCCTGGGGACTCGGGTCAATCAGGAGTTAGAGAAGTAACTGGAGAAGGCAGGAATCAATATCTGGCCTGCCTGGAGAAGCAGCAATGTTTTATCTTGAAAACACCAGAAGAAACTGCGCGGTCTCAAAAGCACATGCAAATCACATGCAAAGTTATGCGGGGCTGGCAAAATCGCACTGAAGGAGCCTGCGGACACCACCTAGGCTACCTGCGCATCCTCTCCTGACAGCGTGGCTAAAAGGGGTCTCTCCGCCAGATCTTGTCATTCCTGTCATTAAGGGTGGCTCACTTCTATTTCCGCAGGGCCAGGATGGACTAGCTGAAGGGACAGCGTCACTGCGGAAGGCTGAATCCTTCAAAGCAATTAGGACAACACCCCTGCAGCCCTCAGACCAGGCTTGTACAACAATGACAGTTATACCTAGCATTGTTTGAGCAACCACTGGGTTTGCAGATGGTTTCCATGCAGCCCATCACTTAATTTTCCCGGTAACCATTCGATTGAGACGATTATTTCCATTCTATGGATGAGAAAAACAAGGCTCAGAGTCATCCATGTGTGCTGGATCAGCCTCAGTTGTGTGTGACTGCAGGGCCTATATGCTCTTAGTCACTGCGACGTCCTGTTAACAGGATGGGTGGTTTGCCATATTAAAACAAAGTAAAGCCTGGGGTCCCAGGAAAAGAGAACCTGGCATGCTAGGGGCACCATGCCCATGCAGCCCAATGGCCTGCGGACTGCGGGAGTAGCCTGGAGTGTGGCCAAGGGGGTGATCAGGGCTCCCTCACATCTGTGTGGCTGAAATAATCCAGTGCTGGAGGCGCTGGAGGAGGGCTGGACTCAGCCCCCAGACACTGAGCTGCCGACTCCACTTTAAGCTCTGGTTACTTTTATCAGGAACCTTCTCCTTCCCCTACCTTAGCAGAATCTCTGCACTCAGCAGAGTTTCAAACTGCAGCCCAATTTGGCCCTGGCCTCCCACCTGGCCTCTTTTCCAGAAGCTGGCGAATGCCTGGCAGGCACAAAGCCAATACAGCTGAGAGCCGGTGCCCCTAGGCCAGCCACCCTCTGCGCAGGAGAACTGTCAGTACCAGCAGCTGCCTCCTTCTGCAAGAAATCAGTGCAGGTAGACAGTGGGGTCAGAGCTGGGGGGCTAGGGAGAGTTTGAGGGGGAGATGGCCGATGAAGGTCCATTCTGCTTCTGTCTGAAGCCATCTTTTCTCTAAATGGGTATTTTAGAGGCCGTTTTAGGGGGCTTTCCCAGACACAGGGATTCGGGCCAAGGAGCTGGTACCACCCTACAAGTTAATACCAAAACAATGCACCCTGCAGAGAGGGGCGCTGCATGATCCCGCGCATCCACCACAGCCCACCTGCTTTGTCCAGCCCGCAAAAAGCAGACTATTCTCCACAAAAACAGAACCTCCTTGCTCAGTGGGAATCCAATACTTAATACAAAAGCGGTCCCAGATTCTCTGCAGCCACAATGTCCTCCGTGTCACATGGGGAGCTCTGTAACACAGCCACAGTGCCGCACATTCAGAATGCGCAATCTTAAGACACAGCTAATCACAACCTCCTTGAACACCAAGGCAAAGGCCCCCAGGAGTCAGCCGGAGTCTTCCTTGTGCGCGGCATGCCAGATGCCAGCCCTGGTGAGGAGTCTCAGGGATGCTGTGTTCTCCTAAGGTGCTGCTCTGTGCCATTCCAAACACCAGAAAACCTGACGCCTCAATTGGATTTTCCAAAGCCCTTTTAACACCCATCACTTCACTTATGCCACTCTGTAACCTTGAGAGCAGGTATTATGCCCATTTTACAGGTGAAGAAACCAAGCTGAGTAACTCACTCCATCCTAGCTCATTACTTCCAAAACCTTTTTTTTTTTTTTTAATATATGCAGGTACCGGGAGTCGAACTCAGGACCTCATGCTTGCCAGGCAGGTGCTTATGCCGCTGAGCTATATCACCAGCCCTTCCAAAACCTCTGATTTCTAGTTAATATCTCTTTCTCTACAACACCCCACCTGGGTCAATGAACCCAGGCTCGGAAAGAACCCACATGCAAGAAGTCAGCAAGAGAGAGACTGCTAGCAGGGGCCCAAGGACTAGAGGAAACCTGCAAAGATCATGCACAATATAAGAAGTCGGCCAGTAACCAGAAGGAAAAGTCCAGACTGAAGCCTTAGGGGAGGAGACCTGGACTTCAAGTGTCCAATGTTGCTGTTGGGTTTTTTTTTTTTTTTTTTTTTTTTGTGGGTACCAGGGATCGACCTCAGGACCTCGCGCGCCAGCAGGCGCCTGTGCCGCTGAGCGATATCACCGGCCCTTTTTTTGTATGTGGGATCCGGGAGTTGAACTCAGGACCTTGCGCTTGCCAGGCAGGCACTTACGCCGCTGAGCCATCTCACCGGCCCCTAATGTTGCTGTTGGAAACTCCCCCGTGAGTATCGGTGGGAATGATGGTGATTGGCCCAGAGAAGGGGCTGGGGTGGATGAGCCAGAGCATTAATCTTTTATACATCTGAGAGCCACCCATGAAGCATGGAGGGGCTGCTGTTCTTATCCAAGGTCCGAGGAAGAGGAGGCTGGGCCTAAGCACAGCACGGAGAACCTTCAGTCCCCGGCATCATGCTGAGGGTCACAGAACCCTGGAGCTGTGACAACACGGCCACTTTCCTGACTCAAAGTGCCAGATGATGAAAGACATTTTTTTTTTTTTTGGTGGGTACCGGGGGGTCGACCTCAGGACCTCGCGCGCCAGCAGGCGCCCGTGCCTCTGAGCGATATCACCGGCCCCTTTTTTGTATGTGGGTTCTGGGAGTCGAACTCGGGCCCTTGCGCTTGCTGGGCAGGCGCTTAAGCCGCTGAGCCATCTCACCGGCCCCCAAAAAGACATTATTTTAAGTGTTCTCCCTTTCTCAAATGCAGTCCTGACATGAGACAAGAATCACCCTGTGGTTCTGTATGTTCCAGAAAAACTGTGACACGTGACTGGAATTCAGGAGCTGGCACTCTAGTCCCAGCCTGGTTCCACTTGATGCGGCATCTTGAGCACTTGCGGGCTCTGGGTTTCCTCACCTGCCCAACTGAGGGGTAAGGGGGTGAAGATCGGATCTGAGGCCTTACATCCCACCCACATACGCCAAGGCTCAAAATGGGTGAGGCACTATCCCACCCGCAAGATGTATTTTTAAATTACTGGTAGCTAATGCATACTGTTAACTTGATGTGCATCTTTTCATTTAACCCCTACAACAAACCAAATGCAGTCATTGTCTCTGTCTTACAGAGAGGAAAGGGAGGACCTGGCAGGTTGAATAACTTACACATGCTCACACATGCTAGCTAATGGTGGAACCAAAGCAGCCCAGCTGGTCTGACTCTTGTGGACCCCAAGTCCTTGAACTCTATGCTCTGTGGCCTCGTGGTTGAGCCCTGTGATTACTGCCATAGTAACCACACTGCCTGACACTGTGTCCATCACAAACACAGCAGGAACCTCTTTCCCAGCCTGCCTGTGCCCCTGTCTTCCTTTTTGCTCATGGGAGCCCTTCTCTCCCCCATGCACCCCTGATCTCCCCAGGGGGTCAGTCTCATCTGTGCCAATGGCATCAACCACACCTGACAGGCCCATGGGTCATATTTCTGCTTTCCCGGGGAGCTCCAGACAGGAGCGGAGCAGCTCCCTGAGGAGCACCCAGCCCAGCCTGCGGAAGCTTCACTCTTGGGGGGCCCCAAACAGAGCTCATTCCCCCACCGTCCCCACTCTTCTCCTTTCTTCCCTTCCTTTCCCTTTCCTTCTCTTCTCTTCTCTTTTCTTTTTGGCGGTACAGAGGATTGAACCCAGGACCTCTGCACTGAGCTACATCCCAAAGCCTTTTTTTGTCTTTTATTTTTTGAGACAGGGTCTCTCTAAGTCATTAAGTTGCACAGTTGGGCTTGAACTTTCGATCCTTCTGCCTCAGCCTCCCAGAGTGCTGGGATTACAGGCGTGTGCCACCATATCCAGCTTCATGTCCTGTCTTGGCGAGTGACACTAACCTAGACTACTGCAAAGCCTTCCTGGAGCTCCCCTTGTTCCCATCTCTGCCTCCTCCAAACTCCTCATCCCTGTATTGTCACAGTTACTCTTCTAAAGCCGAGATCTGATCATAGCTGTTCCCAATCATAAAGCTTCCGTGCAGATTTCAACTCCTAATTATCAAATAATTACAATGTGTCAAGCTCTAGTTGCTTTGCTTTCATTGATTCACTTAACAACTACTTACTGAGCCCTTCCAGCTGGTGGGCACTAGCCCGATGCTCAAGTTTGGGCATGAATAAGCCGTAGTCCTCACCTTCTCCTAGTAGCGTTTACAGAGAATGACGTGAAACAGGAAGCTACAGAGGGCTCCCAAGCTCTTACACCTTTCACTGTCTCACTTAACATTTACGGTATTTTAACAGATGAGTAAATAAAGGCTCAGAGTGGTTCACTTGCCCAACAAATAAATGGCAGAATCAGATTTCAAACCCAGAGCCCTCGTATTTAATTTTATAATTGTTCTCCCTCCAGGGACTACAGTGCATTCACAGCTCCCCAGCGGGTCATTCGCCAACAGTTCATCCTCCCCTTGAAATTCAACCTGCCCTCGTGGGGTTTTGTTCTTGCTATTTTCTGCTTATTAAAATCCTCCTCCTCGGTCCTCCCCCTTCCTGACACATTTTCCCCGGCCATGACCACCCCTCCCATACCTTCCGTGGGACTCTCAGAAGCATCCTTCCGCAGAGGTCTTATCTGGGTTGAATCTTAAGGACCCCACCCACTGTCCCGGGAGCAGCATTTTTCAGCATGAAATGGGCGTGTGCAGCACAGAGCTCAATTCCTCTCCACACGACTTCCTGTCCTCTGAGGTGTGGGATGCACGCCATGGAGGTTAGACTCACACGAGAGTCACTTCCTTGGGGGTGCTGCCCACACCTCACTTCTTTTCCTTGGCTGCTAGGCTGACAGCTCTGAAGAGGCCGGGGGCCCTGAAGAGCTGGTGTTGGGGCCGGAGTCAGGCCAGGGATGCTGTCCCTCACTGTCCTCTAGTGACACTTGAGAGTGACAGAGTGTGTTTCTTTCTAATCAGCAGCCCTTTCTGTCACGGGCTCCTCTAGGCAGGGCAATCTTCCAGCATCCAGGACAGCTTGGTCACCACTGGGAGACGTGCACAGCTGTTGCCCTGCCATCCACAGGAAGGAGGGGTTTGTCACCACCCACCTCACAGCCCCGGGACCGACCTGGCCATCTGAGCAGCCCCCTGCTCCCCTGGGTGTGGAGAGCACAGAGAAGCGTCTCCAGGATTTCTGGAGCTCTGTCCCTCCTTGGAGCCAGATCACAGGTGCCTCCTTGCTGGGATGGGCTTCCGCTCTGCCCAGTCAGAACCGAGCTCAGCCCAGGCTGCTCAGGCTCGCCTCGGGGAGGCTCCTGTGAGGGCACTGCCTGGGGACAGGGAATCCCTGAGAGCCAGCACTTCTGGCTTCCAGATGGGGCAGGGAATCTGTGAAGGAGCGTGGGACAAGCTATCCCAGACGTCAGAAAGGAGGGAGTGGGGAACTGGCTCCTCCCATTGGCGCATGGGGGGGGTGGCACTTGCCTGGCTACCACTGGAACCCCCTGGAAGAGGCAGTCGGTTCTGCCTTAAGGGGAGGAGTCCAAGGCAAAACAAGGGCCAGATTCTGAACTTGAAAGCTAAGGAAATTATGGCTGAAAATAGGAGGAGTCTAGCGTATTCCGCTCCCCATTTCCAGATCTCCCTGCGAGGTTAGATATGAGATCCCAGTCTCCGCCTTTTCTAGTACCACGCCAATGCCATGCCAACTGGAGATGGTAAGTCTCCTCTTGTTTTTGGTGGCCAGAGGTTGAGAGAAGATGCTATCAGTATCAATTGATTGCTAGATCATAAATGTATTAAGCAGTCAAAAGTCAGTTACGGCACCGGGAACATTTAATTCACTGTAAGATGGTATGCACCCCACAAAATCAGAAAGGGGCTGGCAGCAGCTTCAAGGATTAGGTACCAGAGTGGGTGTGCTGGATTTAAAAGCATGATTCAAAGAGATTGAGCCATTTCCAAGTAACTTAACTGAGTCCTAGAACAATATATATATGTATTCATATACATATGAATACAAAAATACTCAGTATCCAAGAAGGTAAAATTTGCAATATCTCACATCCAAGCAAAAATTACCAAACATGCAAGAAACCAGAAAAATTTGATCCTTAATGAGGAGAAAAATCAATTAATTGAATCCAGTCTATAATTGAGACAGATTTTAGAATTGGCAAAGATACCAAAAGTTATTATAAGTGTATTCTATTTCTATTTGTTCAAAAAGTTAAGTAGAAACGTGGAAGATATTAGAAAATACCCAAATCAAACTTCTAGAGAGAAAATTTACAATGTCTTGGATGAGAAATTCGCTAGAAGAGATTAATGAAAAATCATACTTTACAGAAGAAGAGTTTAGTGAACTTGGAGACACAGCAATACCAAATATCCAAAATGAAGCACAAAGAAAGGAGAATTTAAAATACGAACACAGCAGTAAGCTGCAGGAAAGTCCAAGCACTCTAATAATATAGTAGGTGTGACTGAAATATAGAGTGAACTTTTTAAATTTTAAAATTATTACAGTAAAAGACGGCCATTAATCCCCATCACTTTGAACACACTTATTCCATCATTCTTGCCACTTTGTGAAGCAGTTCTGGAAGTCCTCTTTTATGAATCTTTAAGAGGTCTGATCAAAACTACAGTGAATGCTGCTGCCAAGTGCCATCCAACAGAGAGGCAGGCTCATGCAAACATTATGTGGGTCCTCATTCACCTTATTCCCTGGATCTGGCACCTTGTGACTTCTGGCTCGTCTCTAAGGTCAAAACAACCATGAAAAGTTAATGTTTTAAATTGATTCAGGGCATCAAGGCAGCCACAGCAGCGCAGCTAAAGACGCTCACGAAAGAGGACTCCAGAGCTGCTGCAGACAGTGCCGAGAACGGTGGGATCTGTATATTTGAAGTAAGTGGGAGTATTTTAAGGAGGTTAATGGCAATGTGTCTTTTACTATAATACATTTTAACATTCACTGTACTTTTTAGTCAGTCCCTACACTTATAACTGGCATTCTGGGGGGGGCGGTAAAAATGTTTGAAGAAATAAGCCTGAAAATTTTCCAATTTTGATAAAAATTGTAAACCCACAGATCCAAGAAATTCAGTGAATCCCAAGGACAAGAAACATAAACTACAGTAAGGCACATCATAATTAAAATGTTCAAAACCAGTGATAAAAAGAACATTTTAAAAACAGCAAAAGAAGACATATGCAGAAAGGAGATAAACACAGCAGCATATTTATTGTTGAAAACAATGTAGATATGAAAATAGTGAAGCAACACTTTTAAAATAGTGAACAAAAAAACCAATTAAACAAAAACAAACCCAAACCCCCCCCCCAAGAAAACCTGTCAACCCAGAATTTTCTACCCAGTAAAAATCTTTCAAAAACAAAAATGGAAACAAAGGCTTTTTTTTTTTTTTTTTTGGATAGGAAAAGCCGAAAGAATGCATTATTAGCATGCCCACAATAATAGAAATGTCAAAGAAAGTCCTTCCTACAGAGGGAAAATCTGATATCTCAGTGGAAACCTAGATCTACCCAAATGGGGAGGGAAAGTACCAGAAATAGTAACCGCATGGACAAAAATAAATAGTTTCTTTTTATTATTTAAATCTAAATGTAACTGACCATGTAATAAAATGGTAGCAATGAAGTATGGAGTTTATAGTATATAAAGGGGGGAAATGGAATACACATTTATATACTGTAAGTTTTTTTGTTTTTTTTTTTTTTTTGGTGGGTACCGGGGGAACGACCTCAGGACCTCGCGCACCAGCAGGCGCCCGTGCCGCTGAGCGACATCACCGGCCCCTTTTTCGTATGTGGGTTCCGGGAGTCGAACTCGGGCCCTCGCGCCCGCCGGGCAGGCGCTTAAGCCGCTGAGCCATCTCACCGGCCCTTTTTTTTTTTTTTTTTTTTTTGATACAGGGTCTCACTCTGCAGTTCAGGCTGGCCTTGAACCCACTACGGAGCCCAGGTTGGCCTCAAACTCACAGCAATCCTCCTGCCTCAGTCTCCTGAGTGCCGAGGTGTGCCACCACGCCTGGGTTGTAAGATTTTTTTAAAAAAGATTTTTATATTATACACGAAGTGGTATAATATCACTTGATAGGTAGACTGTGACAAACTAAAGATGCATACCATAAACCCTGGGGCAACCAACCACTAAAATAACATAATGAAGGGCTAAATCTTGTAGGCAAAAAATAAGAGAGAATGGAATCATAAAATATATTCTGTCAGGCCAGTGAGATAGCTCAGCGGCATAGGTGCCTGCCTGGCAAGTGTGAGGTCCTGAGTTTGACTCCCGGTACCCACATACGAAAAAGAGGGCCGGTGAGATCACTCAGCGGCACGGGTGCCTGCTGGCGCGCAAGGTCCTGAGTTCAACTCTCGGTACCCACAAAAAAAAAAAAAAGAAATATATATATATATATATATTCTGTCAATCCAAAAAAGGGGCAAAACAGAGAAAACAAAAAGGGAAGAAAGAACAAATAGAATATAAATATATATTTGGAAAAGACAGATTTAAAAACTAAGTCCATCCGGGCGTGGTGGTGCATGCCTGTAATCTCAGCACTCGGGAGGCTGAGGCAGGAGGATCGCTGTGAGTTCCAGGCCAGCCTGGACTACACAGTGAGCTCAAGGCCAGCCTGAACTACATAGTGAGACCCTTTCTCAAAACAACAACAACAAAAAAAAAAAAGAAAGAAAAAGAATAAAACTAAGTCCATCAATCACATTAAATGCAATTTGGCTAATACTCTAATTCAGCAGCAGAAATTATTAGATTGCATTTTAAAAAACAAATAAGATCCAATTCTTTGCTGCCTATAAGACATAACCTTTCAATAAAACCATGTGCTGCACAGTGTTTCAGTCACCAATAAACCCCATGCACAACAGCGGTCCCTTATATAAGACTATAATGGAGCTAAAAATTCCTACCACCTACTGTTTCTCCTGAACTTTTTTTATGTTTGGATAAACAAATACTTACCATTGTATTACAGTTGCCTACAGTATTCAGTACAGCAACATGCCGAACAGAGTTGTAGCTTAGAAGTAATAGTGCCAGGCGTGGTGGTGCACATCTGTAATCCCAGCACTTGGGAGGCTGAGGCAGGAGGATTGCTGGGAGTTTGAAGCCAGCTTGGGCTCCATAGTGAGTTCAGGGCCAGCCTGCACTACATAGCAAGACCTTCTCTCAAAAACTCAAAAAACCCCAAAAACAAACAAACAAACAAACGACAAAAAAATAGAAGCAATAGACTATCATATAGTGCAGTAGGCTATGCCCTCAAGGTTCACAGGAGTACACTCTGACATCTGCACAAGTGACGAGATAGCTCAATGACACATTTCTCAGAACATATCCCCACCATCAAGCAATGCATGATGGAATAGACACAAATAGCCTAAAAATAATAGAAAGAATAAAGAAATACCATGCTAACTGTAGTCAAAACAAAGCCACATGGCTATATTAATATCGAGGTAGATTTCAGATCAAGGAATGTTACCAGGGATGAAGAAGGTCCATTAATGATAAATTAATGAAGGGGTCATAATAATCCTAAAAGTGTATGCACCCAATAATGGAGCTCCAAACACAAGAACATAGAACTGGGAGGAGAAACAGTCAAATCCACAGGAAGTGCTGAAATTTCCACACCTCTCTCTCAGTAATAAATAAAACAAGTAGAACATAGGTACTGTATGCTTCAACAAATGCCAGCTGTTACTGATTGCAATCCCTTGTAATAAGCATTTTTCGGAAGAGATCCAGGACCCTGCACTTCCCCAGACACTGGCCTCCAGGCCCACCCCCGACCCCAAGCTCCTCCCTTTTCAGGTTCCTCCCTTCTTGCTCCGGGGCTCCCCCACGTGGTGACCCTGGGTTCAACACTGGCAGTTGGGCAGAGGACTGGGGCAGGACTTCCAGAGCACTGAGTAATGGAGACAGCGGTGTCTGCAGGAGGGAGCTCAGGACTGGGAGCCAGGGAACGCAAAGCTCCCAGCCAGCTGAGTCACCTCTGCTGCGGAGGGGTGGAGGGGGAATCTCAGCAGGGGCCGTCCGAGGAATGACAGTGGCTGGGGATATATTCGTGAGTGCTGGCAGTCAAAGGCATCAGGCCGGGCTGATTCACCCCGGAGCTCTGGGAGCCATCTGTCCCTTGGGTGAAGCAGGGACAGGTCATCTGCAGAGTGGAGCAAAGACTTAGGCCTCCATGTTAGAAGAGGATAACTGTAGACTGCAGAGCAAAAAGTGCCACCCAAGCCGCAAGTCACAGTGGCCTGGCTTTATATCCAGGATGATAGCTCAACTTTCCAGACTTGGAGAGCTGGCAGAACCAGACCATGGAGGGTTTCATGCACTAATCCAGATTTAGACTCATTTGAGGGCAGCAGGAAGCCACTGAGGGTTTTTATTGCAAGGACTAAAATGCACTGGGGCCACTGGCAGTCGCAGTGATGGCCCTGGGCTGTCACCCCAGGACACTTACCCCATAGGCTGCAGATGCTTTTACACCCACCTCCTCCCTGGGCTCCCTAACCACCCTGGGGAGGTCCCATTTCTCAGAGGAGACTCCTGAGGCCCAGAGGAACTAGGAGGCTAATCATGGGTCCTAAACCAAGTGTTTCATCTACACACTAGGGATTAGAACCTAGTTCTTCCGGTCACCCAGGCCAGGCTTCTTCCTTTTCCTCAAGACAATACGTATTGCCTTTAAGAAAGCATTGTGTTAGAAATGTGTACTATCTTCTCATGGTCAAACAGCAAAAAAGCAAATTACCCATTCATAATTACCCATTCAACTCCACCTCTCATGTGGTGGAATCCCTTCCGACAGGTCTGCTTGCACCTTCCAGACCTGCACACTGTGCACTGCACACACCTGCACGTGCACACACATACGCACACTCACCCTCACTACTCCCTACTGTACTTAAGGATCCATCTCTCCTTTGGAAAGACACCGTGGTGTCAGTTCAGATGGCTGGGATTTCCTCCCCAGCACCCCCGCAGTTCTCTCTATGGCTCCCAAGGACCCTGCGGCGCCCCCTGGAGCCAGTGCCTGGGAGCCCAGGCACCAGATGGCCAGGGACAGGGCCTCATTACCGCAGCATTTCCCACTGATGGCACCTGGAAGGATTTCAGAACAGGACCTGGCTCAACAAATTATTTGTGGAATGAATGTGAGGCAGTCTTTAGATACATTTTTTTTTTTAATTTTAGAGATTAAGTATTAACGCCTATCTGGGAAAAAATTTGAAGTACATCAAAGCAGTGATTTAAGGATATTGAAATGTTCCTTTAACAAAAATTGATTTAAGCTTAATTAACTGAGTCAGTCTATTTAAAGGGAACTGAAGTAAATGACAGCATGGGTGGAACACAGTTATGGCCACAGTCCTGGGCATGGGAGTGACCGAGCACGCTGGGAGCTGCTGCAGTGGGCCTGGCAGCCCCGTGTCTGCTTAGGGGCCTGTAGGGCTGGAGGCAGGAAGGCACCTGGCCTGCTGCAGGGACAATTTTGGCTCTGGCTGCAAAGGATTTGAGTAAAAGAGGAGTTTGTCCCTTGTGATCTGTGCATTACATGCCCTGGAAAAGTGGCACCAAAGGCCAGAGGCCAGAGCCTCCAGGGTCCCCAAGGGGGCGGTGGGTTATAGGGGAAGTAGCAGTGACATGCAGGTCAAACACATTTTGTCTCAAAGTTGGCTTCCCCGGAGGCAATGAAAGAACTGGACCAAGGCATCAGAGGTCATCAAGGAGGCACGGAGGAGCCACTGTCGGTTTTCATCACAGGGGTGTGTGACATGATAAGAGCACTTTTTTCCCCCAGTGCTAAGGATTGAACCCAGGGCCTGGTGCATGCTGGGTAAGTACCCAGTGCTCTACCCCTGAGCTACATCCCCACTCTTTTTATTTTGAGACAAGGTCTCGATAAGTGGCACAACTGACTTCAAACTTGTGATCTTCCTGCCTCGTCCTCCAAAGTAGCTGGGATTATAGGAGTGTGGCACCATGCCCATACGATATGAGCATTGTTTGTTTGTTTGTTTGTTTCAGTACTGAGCCTTCATAATGAGCTGCATCCCCAACCCTTTTTTATTTTGCTAAGTCATGAAGTTGCCCAGACTGGGGTTGAACTTGTGAACCTCCTGCAGCAGCCTCCTGGAGTGCTAAGATTACAGGTGTGCACCGCCATGCTCGGCTGATAAGAGCACGTTTAAAACCACCAAAAACATAAATTCTTTCAGGTGAGGGCATGCCCCCAAATAGAGGAACTGTAGCTGTTCTGGCAATTCAGGTGGTCTGTGACCAGTACCACAGACCTCAGGATCTCCAGGAAGAGGCTGTGAGACCCCTGGGTCTGTGGTTGGCAGAAGCACAGGCAGCTACCAGCCCCTTGTGTTTCTGGTGCCTGCAGGGGACAGGGTGACCCCATGGTCTACGAGCGTGTAGCTGGGGCTTTGAGCCGTCCCTGCCCCTCCTAGGCCCGTCCCTCTTCCCCCTTCCCCAACCCCGACGGAGGGAGACATCACTGTGATTATTGCTTTTAAAAGGTTGAGGCCAAATACTTATCTACAGGATGATCTCAACCACATTTTGAGAAATGAATGACTGTACAGGAAGGACATGTACAAATGCCAATGAAGACTGGCTCTGTCCGGATGGAGGAAAATCGATGATTTTCTTTCCTTTAAAAAGCGGAGAAGAGAAATACCACCAAGATGCAAGCTCCTCTTAACGGCCTCATGCACACCCTGAGGTAGCTGAGCTCAGAGCCCAGGCCTCTGCCACGTAAGTCCCCAGGAAGACAGCACCAGTCCTTGAGGCTGACCCTGCATGGTGAGCTCCTCCAGGTGAAAGACAGCACCATCTCGATACCCAACAGAAATCAAGCCTGGGCAGAAATCAGCACCCAAGAGCTTTTTAGCAAAGGCAAACGACTCTGGAGCAGGGCCCAGCTTTGTTGACAGAGGCCGGGTCCTGCCCCCGCTCTCCTGAAGCCCTGGTGGCTGCTTGCCGCTCGTGGGGCCTGTCCAAGGCAAACACAGCAGCCTGCCCAGCCGGCCCGAGTGCTCCCTGCTCCCTGGGTGCAAACAGCGGCCTGGGGGTTGCACGACACCACGTGGAACCCTTCTTCCTCGGTGACATCTCAGCGGCATCTCTGCTTCAGGGGCAGACCCAATTTAGTTTGCCAGGGTGTTTGGACGTTGCCTCGCCTCCTGTCCCCCCCCCCCAGGACAGGCATTTGCTCTGTTTCCAGCTCCTCCACTTGGGAGTTCCTCTCCGCCGCTGGCATTTTGAGGAAGAGACACTGTGTACAGCGGATTCCAGGCCTTTCCTGGGCCTCCCGCCCTCCGCACCTGGGAGCTGGCTGAGCCACTCCATGGCAGGCTTGTCAGCCTCCGCACGATGGACACCTGGGGCCACATAACTCCTTGTCATGGGCGACTGTCCTGCGGGATACGTGGTGGCACCCCTCTGCTCACTAGAGGCCACTAGCATCTCTCAAATTGTGACAACCAAGAATGTCTCTAGACATTGTCAAATATTCCAGGCTGGGGAAGGCAGCTCATACCCCACCCATGTCCTTTTTCAGTACTGGGGGCTGAACGCAGGGCCTTCACACTGACCTACATCCCCAGCTCTTTTTTAGTCTTTATTTTGAGACAGGGTCTCACTAAGTTGCCCAGGCTAGACTTCAACTTGCCATCCTCCTGCCTCAGCCTCTCAGAGTGTCAGGATTACAGGCACGCACCAGCTCGCCTGGCTAAATCACCCCCTTTTGATACCTTGGAAAGACCAGAGAGACCCAAGAAGGAAACGGAAGTAGGGGTTGGGAAGCTGGCTCTGGAATGGGGGATGGACAGGGTTGAGGGAGGAAGAAAGAAGAGAAACTTGGTGCTCCCATGAGAATAGAAAATTGGGAAAAGAAGCAGTTGACGCTTTTAGGAATGTTGCTGATTAAATGCCCTCTTCTCGGGAGGTTAAAATCTGCATCTCCGCAGCTACCTAGCACACTGGAGGCCCTGGGTTCAAACCCCACACCGCAGCAGGAACAGCAGCAATCTGCACTGTGCATTGGAGCTTTGTGAGCCTGATGTGGCCCCGCTGTCACCCCGGGCAGACGAGTTCCTGCTAAGGGCCAAGCCTGCTTCACCAGAGACACACTCAGGGCACACCGGACCGCTACTCCCAAGTTCGGGTGGATGTACTGAGTTTGTAAATAACAATTCAGGACCAATTCCGTACCATCCTCATGAAAGTCTGTCACACTTGTTTCTTTTTTTTTTTTTTTTTTTTTTTTGTGGGTACCGGGGGGACGACCTCAGGACCTCGCGCGCCAGCAGGCGCCCGTGCCACTGAGCGATATCACCGGCCCCTTTTTCGTATGTGGGTTCCGGGAGTCGAACTCGGGCCTTCGCGCTTGCAAGGCAGGCGCTTAAGCCGCTGAGCCGTCTCACCGGCCCTGTCACACTTGTTTCTGATGACACTTTTCCAGTGGGAGATGAAGACCGCAGGGAGCGGCAGGGAGCCTGTGACGCCCAAGCGGATGGGGCTTTTGAATACTTTTCATCATAGGCAATGTGGCCAGGAAAAGTACGTGGACGGCTACTCTGGGGACTTGGGGCTGCTCATGAGCCCCCCCATAATGTCTAGGTCCCCTTTACTGTCTTATAGCATGCTGGGCTTTTTCTTCTGACTCAGAGCTTGTTTAAAATTCCCCCCACATACACACAGTCAGCACAGGACGAGCAGGGGCCGAGTCTCTTCCCTTTGTCACTAAGTCCCCAGCATTCCTGGGCCTGGCACATGGTGAACACTCAAAGCATATCTGTTAAGTGAATACATGGATACATCCTGCAACACGCCTTACTTCCTGAGCAGCAATCTTCAACTCACAGATGAAGGTGCCCATCAAACATCACCTCCTAGGGCCGGTGAGATGGCTCTGGGGTGTAAGCGCCTGCCTGGCAAGCGCGAGGGCCCGAGTTCGACTCCCAGATCCCACATACGAAAAAGGGGCCGGTGATATCACTCAGCGGCACGGGCGCCTGCTGGTGCGTGAGGTCCTGAGGTCGACCCCCCGGTACTCACAAAAAAAAAAAAAAAAAAATCACCTCCTCTGGGAAGCCTTCCTGATTTCTCCCAGCAGAAACAACTGCATGTGTACCCAAAACACTTGGCTCATACTTTTATTGAGTATGTGTCACAGGATCTACTACGTGGTTGTGTTTGGCATCCCCTGCCCGAATGTAAACTCTCCGAGGACTGTCATGATGTATCATTTATTATCCCCACTCCCATCAGCCCTTGGCACATAATAGATTATCAATAAATGCTTGTTTAGTACAGGAATCAATAAATGTCCTCCTCTGTCTCCATTCCAAACCCTAGATGTCCACGTCTGGACACACTGTATTCAAGTGCCTTGGCAAAACCCAGGAGCAAGAGCTGTTTTGGACATCGACTTCCTGGTCCTCCCCACCGCCTCTTCCCCTGGCCTCCAGGACTAGAGATGGAACCAGGACTTCCTGCATGCTTGGCGCTCAAGCACTAAGCTACACCCCGGCCCTTTTAAAAGAACTTGTATTTTGAGACAGGGTAGCTGGGATTACAGGCAGGTGCCACCCAGCCGCCTAACTTCCTGGTCCTTTGGCACGAAGAAGAAACACTGGCCGAGCCCCTCTAAAGGCTGTTCCGGCCCTGGCCGGCTGAGGGCCGGCAGGACACCCTGAAGGTCTGTGGTACTCCCCACTCTGAAGGCCAGATGGTGTGTGAAGCTTCGGCCGCATCATCCCCACGGGCCCAGGGCTCCAGGAACCTTCTGGAAGCTTCTCTGCAACCCACCCTGCCCCTACCCACCCCCACTCCAGGATCAGACTCCGCGCTTGGGGACAACCACGGGCATCGCCGGGTATATGAAGACCCCGCCACGCCTGCCCCAGGCCCCTTGGAAAGGATGCGTCTGTGGCTGCATCTGGCCAGAAGGGGCCCCACATCCAGCACACGCGGAGCTCCCGGCAGAGCAAGCGGAGCCAGGCGCCTGCAGGGGCTGCCCCGGCGCGCCTGCTGCCTACCTGGCTGAAGGCCGGGGCGAGGACGGCGTCCTGGGAGTGTCGGTCCCACGCCGGGCCCTCCCGCCGACGGCAGTCCAGCCGGATGAGGGTGCGGCACTCAGGGTGGCAGGTGAACTTGCAGTCTGAGGGAAAGAACCGCAGGGCGTCAGGGTCCCGCAGGATTTCTGCCGCCTCCCTCCCAGGGTCACAACCGAGGAGGTCAGGAAACCGTGGTCCGCTCCCGCCGGGGAGAGCAGTGCAGGAGGTGGGGGCGCAGCATGAGGCCAACGCGAATGGCAAGGACAGTGACGTACTTTGCGCCTGCGCAAACTGCCTCCACCTGCACCCTTTCACGGAAGCCCACAGTCACCATTATGGGCCCAGGGGCCTCGGTGACTTCATCACTGTCAGGCCATCTGGCTCTTCATAGGTGCTCTTTCTAATTCCCGCCTGAAACAGCCTACTGGGTTGACTTCCATGGAAGCCAAGATTTAATTTCCAAATTTGGGAACAGCCTTGGGGACTTCTTTAAAGATGGGGAAACTGAGGCCCAGAGAGAGAGTGTCAGGTGCCCACTGACACAAAAATGGTATTTCCCAGCTTTCTTAGAGCTCCCTCTGGGGCCTCCTTGGTGGGAGGGAGGTAGGAATGAGGCCAAAAGGAAAGGGTGGCAACAGAAAGAATCAACACAAGTCTTCCAACTGGCAAAAGGCAGAGATTTCGGTGGCTCACAGTGGCACAGGCCTGTACTCCTAGCGCTCTGGGAGGCTGAGGCAGGAGGCTTGAACATTTGAGCTTAGCCCGGGCAACTTACCGACTTAGCAAGACCCTGGCTCAAAATATATACATTTATAAAAGGTGTGGGTGCAAATGCCTAGGTTCAATTCCTGGTAAAAAAGAAAAAAAAAAAACAAAAAACAACTCAGCTCACAAGTGCAGTTCCCACAGTGCCACTCCGCCAGCGTGGCCTCCTGTCCCAGAGGAGCCACAGCTCGGTGTGAAGGCCCAGCCTTGCAGTGCCAGTCCCTCTCAAGGGTCCCCTGCTGGCTGTGAATGAGGGGCATGGGCTGGGGCAGAGGAACAGCCGCCTGGACTTGCTTGGATAACCCGGGGACTAGGAGACTGCTTTTGGTTGATAAGGGCTCAGACATGCCGAGTCTCTTTTCTTCTAACGAGATGCAAACAACACATCGGGTCTCTGTATTAATTAATGTAATAAAATTTAAATTTTTTTTTTTTTTTTTTTTGAGACAGGGTCTCACTGTGTAGTGCAGGCTGGTCTCAAATTCCTGGCGATCCTCCTGCCTCAGCCTCCCGATGCTGAGATCACAGGCGTGCACCACCACGCCAGCCTCTGTTTTTAAAGCTGCCACAGCACACTCTGTCTCGGGTTGTGGTGGCAGCTGCCCTTCTGCCCACGCATGTGAACAGCTCTGGGATGAGGCCCACCTCTCAGCTGCCCCCTGCCCATACCTCCCTCATGATGAGCACCTAGGCCAAGTTCTTCATAAGGGTTTTCCCACTACCATCCACAAGGCAGTGCCTGACAAAGTGGGGGCACAGATTCCAGAGCCCTGCAGCCTCCTGACCCTACAGGCTGAAGCCCCCGGCCACCTTTCTGGGTTGGAATTTAGAACTCTACTGCTCATCTTGCTGTGCCATGGGTGACGTGGCACCAGCGTCCCCTCCTGAAGACCCCTCTGAGTCGAGGCCTGGCACACCTGCGCAGCAAGCCCTCCTCCCCCCAGGGATGGGATGAGTGGTCTCCAGGGCGTGCTCCCTCCCTGCCTGCAGAGGGAGATGAGCTTCACGCAGGCACAGCCTCACCTTAGTGGGGTGAAGGGCACAGGGCTGTGCAGGCCAAACCACTCCGGCCTGCAGTGCCCAGAAATGCCAGGGCTGTTGACAATGTGGCACAGAGGCCAGAGCCCACAAAAGACAGCATTGTCCCCAGCTCTGGCCCTAGGACACACCTGCATGGCTCCTGGTCACGCTCTGAGCCATGAAAAATGCTGTGGAGATGCCAAGAAGCAGGAACAAGGAAGAGGAGAGCGAGGAAGCCCTGGCAGCCCCAAGACCAGCGCTGCCCTCGCTCCCAACTGGACGGCATCCAGGAGCAGGATGTCTGCGCCCCTCCACCTGCAGCACCCGCTACAGTGAACATAGGACTCTGGCCATCGTGCACCTGGGTCACTCTCATATCATTCTCTCTCTTTCGCCATCGCTCTCTGACACACACAGATCTTGGAAATGGCAAAGAAACCTCAGAAGGATCTGTTTACAGGCCGGGTGCTGAGCTGGACAGAGCCAGGGACGGAAGACTCCAGAGGCAGGATTCGGGATTTCAGCAACAGCACATCTGGGTGCGAATGACCCATCCCAGCAGACCGCATAACTGTGGGCTGCAGCCAAGCCACTGGAGCACGGCTCTGCATTTTCTGGCCCCTGGAAGCGATGAAGTCAGAGCCCAAGCGCCCTTCTCCTAACACAGACAGCAGCCCGAAGCCCGATGCGTGCCAGGAATGGAGAGACGCACGACATTCCAAAGCTAAGGCTGTGTCCCCTGGGACCCAGGGGCTGAGCTCCCTCGAGGCAGCTCATCCAGGTGGCCCCTCCTATGCCCCATCCTCCACAGCCTTCAACCAGTGCTCAATCTGGACAGTGGAAGAAAGAGGGACCCTGGGTGGAGCAGGGTCACACAGGCCCCGGGAAGGGGCCATCTCTGGCTGTGGCTTCCTGGGTTTCCATGGGAAGTTTTGGGCACAAGAGGCTCTGGGGGCAGAAACAAGGGACAGATCCAGGTCATTCAGATGCCCCATTGCAGGGGTCAAGAGAAGGCAGGGGGCTCCAATGTGACTAAATAGACAGGACGAGGGTCTCAGCACAAAGAGACAGCAAGAGCTGAGGCAGTAACATTCCTAGGATCTAACTGTAGGTTCTCAGAGAGAATTGACTTTTCCATTGTCATCTAGAAAACAGAATTAGCCCTCCCCCTCTCTCTCCTTTCCTTCCCACTACAGCTCGTGCCCCCCATTCCAGGCAATGTTTTAAGGAAAATAAATGTGCTTCCAAGTTTTGGAAGAGGGACCTTTGGAATAGAAGAGGCCAACTTCAGGGAGCAATGATGGATACAAACTGCAGTAGGGTCCTCTCCCAAGAAAGGGACTGCGCAGCAGGATGGAGGACCCCCAGCACCCAGACTCCACTAGATTGCTAGGGCGACCAGGGCAAAGGCCCAGGAGGTGGGTGATTTAAGACAGGACTGGATTGTCTCCCAGTCCAGAGGCTGACTTTAACTCAAGTGGGTACCACGGCCATAGTCCCTCTGAAACCCGTCAGGGGACCTGACCTGCCCTCCTCCCAGCTTCTGAGGCTCTGCCAGCCACCTTGGCTTGCAGCTGCAGACTTCTGATCTCTGCCCACGTCTTCAGTAGGCTTCCTGCGGTGTTTCTCTGTCTTCAATGGCTACCTTCTTATAAGAATTCTAGTCACATTGGGTTAGGGGACCAGCTTACTCCAGTGTGACCTCGACTTAGCCAGTGACATCTGCAACAACTCCAGTTCCAAATAAGCTCCCATTTAGAGGTACAGGGACTAGGACTTAAGTACATCTTTTTAGGGGGAGACACAGATCAACCACGACACAGACCCTGGCCACGAGGGGAACACAGACTTAGTCCCAACAGATGGAGGTTGCCACGGACGCCATCTGCACAGATCAGCAGTGGATGCAGGGTGGGGGCCAAGGAGTGCAGGGCTGAGTCCCGGGCCACTGCCTAGCCCCAGTGACCCTGCTCCTGGCTTTTGTCACTCAAGCTTAGAGGCCATGTCAACCTGCTGTGCTCAGATGCCATTCCTTCTTTCACTTCAACCCAGAGGACGCAAAGCCCGCAGGTGGAACTCTGTGCTAGGAGATTGTTTTCCCAGAATGCAGACACTACAAACTTTCTCCTAATCCCCAGGGCTGCTGACTTAGTCTCTGCCCCAGCCCCATTGCCAAACGCCTGCACACGTGGAACAAGGTGACACACGCTCTGTCGAGGGACGGTGTAACTCCAGTGGCTCCTTTTCCTGAAACAGGCATTCCATTGACAGGAACCTCTGAGGCCCTTGCACACAGGGAGCTGCATGGGAGATCCTGAGATAACAGAGCTCTCTGCTTAACTCTCCCCACTCCAGAGCAGTCCTAGGAGTGAGGTGAGGGCGTGGCAGGTCCTTAGTGTGCAGAGCCTGGTTACAGGGAGCCCGCTATCTCCCCACCGCCACTCCCTAGTCAGCAAACAGCAGCTTCTCACCCTGCGTGGACAAAGCAACTTCCGAGGCCGAGGGGAAGCAGACAAGCATCTGAATCACGGAGTGTACATCCACCCTCCTGGAATCCCCAGCCATCAGGGAGGAGGCCGACCTCAGAACACATCTTATCCCAACCCCTCCGCACTCTTTCTTAGGACCAGCGACCCAGCTGGTGTGATGAAGAGGGAACACCTGCCCTCCAATTTGTACCCCATAGATCCATGAGGTTGCACTCATTTTCTTACCTATAAACGGAAGTCATAACAGCCAGTTCATAGGGCTGCTGTGAAGATTGAATGGGGTTCTTGAGGTCAAGAACTGCACAGAAGGCCTGGAACGTGGTCCCCAGTTAATAATGTCCCCTCCGCCTTCCTTTCCATCCACTATTCTGCTATGCTGATTCCTTTCCCACCCACCAAGCTCCTGATGGGGAATATGCACCTTCCTCCAGCACTTACTTTCAAGACAAGCACACAAAGAGCTTTGGTTCTAAAATAATGCATTAGGTACTATTGGATAATCTGAAAAAAAAAAATAAGTTATGGTACCTCGAAAAATTATAATTTATGAAAGCTTTTAAAGAGCTGGCGAGGGGAGGGTTGTCCTGATCTCAGCCCTGAAGACAGTCCTCAGTCAGTGGTACGTGTCCTGGCTCCTTCTGAGACAGTCCTTTCAGGGACCCCGTTCTTGCACTGGGGCTGCTCCATCAGGGCCTCTGGGATGAACCAGCTGTGGCAGCCCAAGGACCACCCAGAGAGTGTCTCCATCACCCTCGGTCCCCACCTGCTAGGCTGGCCCAGGCCTGCTCCACTCCTGGTAGTCCCCACCATACCCTCACTGCAGCCTCCACCAGCCCGCTCCCCTGGCCAGGGAAACCCCTCTCTACCTGGCCCCAAGAGCTCCCAGGGGACCTTGGGGTCCCTGCAACAGACCTGGGAGTTCCCTCGGTGACCACACCACCTCTCCAGGTCTCTGTGGCTCAAGTCCTGTCTCCAGCCCTGTGTCTTGGGCCCTGCCCAGCACTGGAGAAGCCCCTTCAATAGTAAGCACTCAAAAAAGGTCGCATGGATTGACTGAGTGAATGGAGGAAGGAGTGGAACTTCATCTTTGGCCGAAGAGACCAGAGTGGGAGTACTGATCTGACCTAGGCTAGTGTCCTGTCTCCTAGTGCCTCACTTGCCCTTAAGTAGAGGTGATCATAGTATCCGCCTTATCGGGCTGCTGAGGGGATTAGATGAGATAATTATGTAAGTAACAATGCAGCACGTGGTACACACTAACGATTCAAGTCTAGTCTGGCTGGCAGTCAGCATCAGGCACCGAAAGCCTGTCTGTGCACATCTCGTCAGTGCCACCGACCTCCTCCGGGTCTCTACCAAGCCCTTGGAGACACCGCCTCAGCCAGTCCCCCGTGCACCCCTACCCGCTTCTGGGCAGGAGGCTCCAGGTCTCAGCTCCCTGCTGAGGGTACCTGGAGCAAGGTGAGGGCTGATCTTCCTCTGTCTCCCCAGGACTTCCCTCTTCCCCTCTTTCCTACTCACCCCCTCCAACACTTGAATTTCTAAAAGCTTCACTAGTTTCAGAAAAGAAAATCGTTAACCAAAGTCGAATATGTTCAACATCAAAGAGGATATGTGGGAAATACCAGTGGTACCTTACTGGTGGTTCTGACTCCTTGCAGGGATATACCCTGGGAGTATATTTACTCATATCTAAATATATCTTCATCACGTCATTGTTCATGACAACAAAATGCCAGAAATACCCCCAAATCCCTCTGTCTCCGGGGGACTTGTCACAGTTATGACATATTTATCAATGGAAAACCATAGTGCCATTATGTAAGATGCTGCAGATAGATCACCATTGGTCAACGTGGAAATATGCCCACCACCTACCAGTGAACGAAGGGAAAGGTTGTCATTTTATGACCCTAATGATATAAAATACACACACACTTCTACACAGATGGTGCAGGGAGATGTCTGGAAGGGCGAGCACATGCATGTTCTTCTAAGGGGTGAAATTTCAAACATTTTTCCTTTCTTCACAGTTTCTAAATAGTTTAAATGTTTACAATGAGCATATCTTAATGGGAAATATACCATAAAAAGGGAACAAAGAAAAGTCACATGTCTATGCTGGGACGATAGCAAGCCCCATTATTTACCACCTACCACGTGCCAGGTAGTGGCATCCTATCTTCGTATAATACTTGATGTGTCTGCCTGATATTGTTTCTACATTTATTTCTTAAGTAGATTATTTTAGAGCAGTTCTAGGGTCACAGGAAAGTTACACAGGAGGTTTTCTTTTTCTTTCTTTTTTGCAGACCTGGGGATTGCACACTGGGCTTTGCACTAAGCTACATCCTGACAGGGCCTCATTAAGTACCTAAGTTGCCCAGGTTGAGCTTAAATTTGCAATCCCCCTGCCTCAGCCTCCCAGAGTACTGAGATTACAGGTGTGCACCACCACACCCAGCCAAGTAGAGTTTCTTTATCACCCCTGCCCTCACATGCACGACCTCCCATCATCCACCCTCCCACCAGCATGTTCACCTGCTATAGCTGATGAATCTACACTGACACATCGCATGTCTACAGCTGTTTGGGTCACCCTTGGTGTCATACATTCTTGGTGTTACACATCCTTGGGTCTGGACATGCATCCACCATTACAATATTATGCCAAGTATTTCCACTGCCCTAGAAATCCCCAGTGCTCTGCCTAGTCATTCCTCTCCACTCCAGTCCCTAGCATCCACTGATCTTTGTTTCCCAGGTTCTGCCTTTTCCAGAATATCATAGTTGGAATCAGGCAGTATGTAGCCTTTTCAGATGGGCTCTTTCATGGAGTAATATGCACTGAAGTTTCCTCCCTTTCCTTTCATGGCTTGACAGCTCATCATTTTTTATTGCTGAATAATAGTCCATTGTCTGAATGTATTGTAGTTTATCTTTTCACCTACTGAAGGACTCCTTGGTTGCTTCCAAGTTTGGGCAATCCTGAATAAAACTTCTGGAAGCACCTATGGGCAGGTTTTTGTGTGAGCCTAAGTTTCTAGCACCTTTAGTTTACTCCTATTTTCATTCAAGATGAGGAAATTGGGACTTGAAGAGGTGAAGTAGCCTCATAGCCAGCGAGTGGCAGGGCTGGGCATGGAATCCATCACATCTGACTGCTTCTCATAGCCCTGTTTTCTTTCCATAGCCCGTTCCTCAGAGCCATCCCCCTACTTGGTCCTGGTCCCCCTGCTCTGAGTTGCTGGAAGTCAGGGGTGGGCTGAATTGGGGATGGCAGTTAGGGTGGCCTCCACCCTTCCTCAGGGGTTCTGGAAGAGCCACATCACAGCCGGCTCTGGCCTCCCAGCTCAGCCAAGCTGCTCAGCCTTGGGGGCTGCCAGGGCTCCGGGAGTTTCTGCCTGCCTGCTCTGGACTGTTCTCCAGCCATGACCCTTCTGTCTCTGGGATGTCACCTCTGAGAGACTGAACTACCAAGGCAACAGCCAGAGGTTCCTGTCCCGAGCTCTAAGGGCAACTTCACCAGCGAGGCCAGCTCCCCCACCAAGGTCAAGCTCCAGCAGGCAGCAGGCTCTCAGCCTCCCACACGCAGGCCAAACCGACACAACCCCACTCCCCATGACAGCAGGATGGGCACGGGGTTCCCACCCAGCCTCCTCACACACTGGCACAGAAGCACGCCCACTCGCCAGCTATAAATCAGAAACCCATGAAACACGCCGCTGGACGTGTGTGCCAGAGGCCTTAGAGAGCAGGTGTGAGGGATGGACACTCGATCTGGGGCTGGGCCGTGGAAAGAATCTGGCCTCCGCATCACACAGGTCAGGATTTGAAGCCCTGCTGCTAACTGGGTATGAGATATCTGGCCATTCATCTCAGTTAAATATGGAATTGATCTAGCCTCGATTCTCTCACCCACAAAACGGAGGTCATAATATTTTTCTTGTTGGCAAAATTAAAATGTATGTAAATGACTCAAAGGTGCCTGCGCTTAGTAGGTACTCAGTAAATGGCAGCTTTCATTTTCAACACCATGGGACTCCTCAGTCTGGGTACCCAGTTTCCTATCGACTCAGCATGGGCTGCCAGCCAAAAAAACTCCGATTTTCAGTCCTCTTCCACTGAGCTGCAGAATCCTGCAACTTTCCCCTTCACCTCCCAGCTTCACCTCCCTCCATCACTGCCCGGGACAGGCCCGGAGGAACAAGGCAGACGCATGGAACGGTACAGCATACCGGTGAGTGGGAAGGCGGAGAGACTGTGATGCCAAGCCTTAGGGCTGCAGGCACCACCAAAATCAACACAGCCTCTATACACTGTCCTACACCTGGCGAAACTACTGCGGCCCAAGTGCGGGACTGGAAACTCCATGCTCCGGGGTTAGGCAGCCGCTCAGGACATCTGCATCTTAATGTTTCCAGGGAAGAGCCTGAACCCCAGCCCTCCTGAGACCATTTCCTATAGTTACTTGTTCCAGAAGGCAGACCACCGCTGAGGACACTTGCCACCTGCAACCCCAGCCAGAGGGTCTGGAGACACACAACTGCCCCTGCCCACTACCCAACCCCAACTCCAACTCCAATATAGGGATGGGGTGGGGGAGAATATGCTGGAGAGCAAGCCAGGAGGCCAACAGGAAAGGTCAATGCAAAGGGAAGAAAGGGACCCAGAAATCACCTCCCATAGACAGCGAGGTGGCCAGCTGGCTGCACAGGGACTGCTGTCCCCACGAGAGGAGCTAAGAGAGGGCGTATCGGAACATGGTCAAATTGGGATCCAACCTTCAGGCCCCATGTTGGGGTGGGTGGCTCTGCGAAGCAGGTCCTCCAAGGCAGGCTGAGGAGTTAGGGTGCCACTGGGGAGCCTGGGTGAACCAAGGCAGCAGGAAGTGATCCAAAGACTACTCCAAAGTCCTGGTCCCCACTGTCCCCCAACAACCCTATCTGCTTTGCATTTGTCAACATTGGGTGGAGCAGACAAGTGCGCTCTTAAGGGACCTTTTTATACTGAAAGAAAAGGCAAAAGGTCTGCTTGGTCGTTGACTCAGAAGATTCTAAAGCAGATATCAAAACTCCCTCCCTGCACCAGCAGTTACTAATTCCCCAAGCCTGGCTTCCTGTATGTCACATCCCCAGGCAGCTGGACTTGTCCCCTGTGCCCTCCTCCCATACCCAGCCAGCCTGGCAGAAGCTAGGCGCCCAGGCGGGCCTGCAGAGGCACAGTCCTGCCCCACGTGGGCGGGCGTGGGTGGGTGCGCCTCTCGGCAGCGCATTAATCATCCATCCCCAGCAGGGCCACACACCCTGAGGCTGAGGCTGTGGCCAGGCCAGGCTGGGCGTGCTGAAGGGGTGTCTGGGAGGGGCAGGGAGGGAGGGCAGGATGGTTCACAGCAAGTTCAGACAGAGGATGCAGGAAGCAGGGGAGGGGCAGGTGGTGCCCACCATGTGTCCTGACTTGACAGCCAGGGCCTGACCACAGGGCGCCTGGTCCGTATGTCCAGTGTGGTGTCATTTCGCCCTTTGAGGGTGCTGTCCCCTGATGCATGTCCCACCTGCCCCACTGTGTAAGTACATCCATGTGAAACTATAAACAAACCGTACGGGGCTGAGTCACTTTTAGCAATTGATGCTCCCACCTCAGACAGTATTAACTGACTCCCGCTAGATCTCTCTTCCCATCCCTCCAGCCTTACCTGAGATTTCTACCCACTCATCAGTGATGGGACTGGAAGCCAGGACCTTGCATGCCAGGTGAGTACTGTATCCCTGAGCCACACTGATGGTCCCCTATATTTTTAATGCTTCCAACATTGATAACATTTACCTAGTTTTAATGCCCATGGTTATCTAAAATTAGCTCTGCTTTTAGGGTTGGGAGTGTAGCTCAGTGGTAGAGTATCCGGAGATCAATCCTAACACTAAAAATTAAGTTACATTAAACTAAATTAACTCTTTTAGATGGATTAGCTCTTTTAAACGGATTAAGTCCTCTTATGACAGCTACACTGTTCTTAATTTTAAAAATTTTCAGGACTTCCAGGAAGATGATGGAATGGTAAACAGCAGAGAAGCAGCCTCTCTGAGATTAGGTGTCCAGAGGCTGGAATAGCAATGTGAGGAAGAGAAGGAGGGAAGTGAGTCCCTGAGACCCAGCAAGAATTGAAGTCCACAGGGAGAGCAAAGAGAGAGACCTCAATGCAGAAGAAGGAGGCGGCAAGCGGCGCTTTCTCCCTGAGCCCTAACTCACTGCACGGGAGAGGCAGCTCAAACCTGCAAATGCACGGTGACTACTGGTGACACCAGAGGCTTCCACTGAGAACACACCAGGGGAACAGAGCAGTGGACACAGCAGGCTGCAGTGGCCGGTGAGTTATTTGGGTTCAGATGTCCCTCAGTAGAGGGTGATGGGTTGGTAGCCTTCTTGGAGAAGGGCCAAGTGAGCTTGGAACTCGGAGCAGGTTTGGGCTGGCTCCATCTAGTGGCTCCCAGTATTAGGGTGAGGTAGAACTGAGTTCAAGTGGGCAGGAGGTCAAAGAGCCAAGTTCAAGCTGGCAGGGAACTGAGCTCAAGCTGGCAGGAGGCAAATGGAGAGTTTCAGGCTGAACAAATCAGGTTCCAGGCTCACAGCCAGAAAGCAGCCTGAACTTCAGTGAAACTCAAGGTGCAGGGTTGCTGGGATTATCCACTACCCTGCCGTAAATCTACGGCTGGCCTGCTGTGATTTATCAACACAGATCTGGGCTCTATCTGCCCGTTGTTTCTACCAGACAGCAGAGACACGCACTGAAGTGGACACTTCTTTCCTTTCCTCTTCTTCTTCTTCTTCTTCTTTTTTTCTTTTTTTGATAATTTGTTCTTGTTTTTATATTAGTATGAACACTATTTCTAGTTTTGTTGTTGTTGTTGTTCTGTTCTGGTTTTTATTTCTTCCTTCTCTCTTTCCCTCCTGTCTTTTTCACCGGTTTCCCACAGTTCATGTAATCTTCCTTTGTCCTCCAGCCTTGATTCTAATCTGTTCTTCTATTTCTCTGTTTTTCTCCCCAGCTCCTTTTAAGTTTTCTCCCCTGAGGGTAGAATCACCATATTGTGGGCATACTTGCGGTGTGCAATTTTCTGGTTTGTTTTAGATTTTGTTATATAACCACAAATATAGTTTGTACACTGAAAGGTGGCAAATTAATAGTTACCACAGTTTGTCATTTTCTAGGCTGTGTTTGATGCTATTGTTCTTCCTGATTGTACTACTTTAGTCAAGGTGACATAATTGTGCTAATCAGTTGTTCTTCCTGGTATGCCAAGACTGAGATTGCCTAAGGGTCATAAACAATAGTATAGGCCAGTGCCAAAGAACCAGGGGCTGGGCCAAGTAGGCAGCAACTTCTCATCCCCAATAAATTGAAGAGATAGGATCTTGCAACAGACTCAAAACCCAAAAGCCAGCTACACCTCAAGACACCTCTGAGAAGTAGTCATTTCCTAAGGGTTCTAAGTACTAGCAATAAAGCTACCTGCCATAAGCAATTTATAAACATCAACCCAAGAATTAAACTAAAAAAAAGTAGAAAATGAGAAGACACTTTAGCAAGACGCAACCCCAGACTTACAACTCACTAAAGGCAAACCAAGGGGGCAATGAGGTGGAACAATTTAAAAGCCATCCAGCTGGACTCTCTGAAGTGGTAACAGCGAAAGTAACAAAGCAGATGAATGAGGCTCTAGAAAAAATCAAATCAGAAGTAATCTCTCAGATAACTACAGAAATGGTGACCATAATGAAAGACATGGTTAGTGACTCCAGAGCAGATACAGAAAGAAATAGAGGAGGGCCGGTGAGATGGCTCAGCGGCGTAAGTGCCTGCCTTGCAAGCACGAGGGCCCGAGTTCGACTCCTGGATCCCACATATGAAAAAGGGGCCGGTGATATCGCTCAGCGGCACGGGTGCCTGTTGGCACGCGAGGTCCTGAGGTCGACCCCCCGGTACCCACAAAAAAAAAAAAAAAAAGAAAGAAATAGAGGAGCTTAGGAAAATGATAGAAATCATGAACTCCCAACATAGGAAAGAAATGGAACCCATGAAACAGATTCAAACAGATATCCGGGAAATTAAAAATTACATTGAAAGTATACCCAGAAGAATGATCCAATGTGAGGACAGAATCTCAGAGATAGAAGACAGGATTGTGGTTAGCAATCATAAAAACAAAGATTTCTTAATAATAGCAAGGGACCACAAAAAATCAACCTAACAGCTGCTAGATGATGCAAAAAAAGAATAACATAAGATTGATCAGAGTCAATGAAAAAGCAGGAGATGGCACAAACAACATTAAAAACCTATTCACAGAAGTAATGGCAGAAAACTTCTCAAGCATGGAAAAAAGAATTTGACATACAGTTAGATGATGCATACAGAACTCCAGTTAGCCATAATTTTAAAAATCTACACCAAGGCATGTAATAGTCAAGATTCCAGAAATTCAATACAAGAACAGAATATTAAAAGCTATTATAGAAAATAAACAAATCACCTATAAAGGAAAGCCCATCAGAATCACAACAGACTTCTCAACACAAACCCTCAAGTCAAGGAGAGTTTGGAGTGAAGTATTTCAAGCTCTGAAAGAAAACAACTTCCAACCCAGACTGCTGTAGCCTGCAAAGCTATCTTTCAAAATTGATGGAAAAATAAGATACTTCCATGACAAAGAACACCTGAAGAAGTTCATTACCACTAAACCAGCACTCTAAAATATTCTGAAAAACATTCTAGAAAGAGATAATGAGGACTACAACACCATGAACCTCAACAGAATTAATCCACCAGGCAAGGCAAACAATTAAATGGGAGGGGGGGAGCCAACAACAGGAAAATGACATGACAAGAATAAGTCAATACGTATCAGTTATAACCATTAGTGTTAATGGTCTCAATTCACCAATCAAAAGAAACAGACTGGCAGAATGGATCAAGAAGCAAGACCCAACAATATTCTGCATACAAGAAACCCATATAATTCAAAAAGAAATTCATAGACTGAAAGTCAAAGGACGGAAAACAAAACTCCATGCGATAGTAACCTGGAAAAAAGCAGGGATAGCTAGTCTGTTTGCAGACAAAGTGAATTTCAAGCCAAGACTGATTAAGAGAGACAAAGAAGGTCACTACATCTTTGTAAAGGGAAGAATCCAAGAGGAAGAGATAACAATCATAAATATATATGCACCAAATATCAGCACACCCAACTATATAAAACAAATATTAATAGACATGAAAAATCAAATAAGCACTAATACAATTGTAATGGGGGACCTCAATACCCCACTGTCACAAATTACACAGATTGACTAGACAAAAAAATCAAAAAAGAAATATCAGAACTGAACCAAACTTTTGAACAAATGGACTTAGTGGATGTCTAATAAGTATTCCACCCCACAATATCAGAATACACATTCTTATCAGCTCCACATGGGATGTTCTCCAAAATAGACCACATACTAGCGCATAGAACATGCTTAAGTAAATGCAGAGGAATTGAAATATCCCATGCATATTATCAGACCATAGTGCAATGAAATTGGAAATCAATGGCAAAAAACCCACAAAAACTTCATAAACACATGGAAATTAAATAACAACCTCTTGAACAACCAATGGATCACAGATGAAATTAAAGAAGAAATTAGACAGTTTCTACAATTAAACAATAATGCCAATACAACATACTGGAATTTATGAGACACAGTGAAAGCAGTCCTATGAGGGAAATGTATAGCAGTGAAAAGCCATATGAGGAAAACAGAGTGAGCTCAAATAAACATTCTAATGTTGAACCTCCAGCTTCTAGAAAAAGAAGAGCAAGTCAAGCCCGAAGTTCATACAAGGAAGGAAATTATAAAGATCAAAGCAGAAATTAATGCAATGGAGACTAAGAAAACAATACAAAGAATCGATGAATTGAAGAGTTGGTTCTTTGAAAGATTAAATAAAAGTGACAAGGGCCAGGGATATAGCTCAGCAGCACAGTGCCTGCCTGGTAAGTGTGAGGTCATGAGTTTGATTCCCAGTACCAAAAATAAATAAATAAATAAATAGCGACAAATTCTTAGCTAACCTTTTCAAAAAAAGGAAAAAAAAAAAAAAAGACTCAAATCCGTGCAATTAGGGATGAAAAGGGTGAAATCACAACCGATCCTGCAGAAATCCAGATCATCAATACCTAGTTCAAGAACCTGTATTCTAATAAGATGGAAAGCAGAAAAAATGAACAGATTCCTAGATACATATTAATTGCCAAAGCTGAATCAAGAAGATATAAAAATTCTAAATAAACCAATATAGTCAACAAAATTTAAGATATAATTAAAAACCTACCAACAAAGAAAAGCCCAGGCCCTGATGGAGTCACTGCTGAATTCTACAAGAAATTTAGAGAAAACTAATGCCGGTACTTCTCAAACTCTTTAAAGAAATTGAGAGGGAAGCGATACTTCCAAATTCATTCCTGGAAGCAAGCATTACCCTGATACCAAAACCAGAAAAGAAGCCAACCAAAAAATAGAACTATAGGCCAATCTTCCTAATGAACATAGATACGAAAGTCTTCAATAAGATACTGGCAGACAGAATGCAGCAAATCATCAAGAAGATTATACATCATGACCAAGTAGGATTCATCCCAGTGATGCAACAGAGCCAAGGACAAAAACCATATGATCATCTCAATAGATGCAGAAAAAGTGTTTTACAAAGTCCAACACCACTCATAACAAAATCTCAGTCTGATAAAAGGCATCTATGACAAACGAACAGCCAACATCATACTAAATGGACAAAAACTGAAAGCTTTCACTCTAAAATCAGGAACAAAACAAGGATGTCCACTATCACCACTCTTATTCAATATAGTTCTGGAAACATTAGCCAGAGCATTTAGACAAGAGAAAGAAATAAAAGGAATAAGAATAGTAAATAAAGAAGTTAAATTGTCATTATTTCCATATGACATCACACTTTATATAGAAGACTCCAAAAATTCCACCAAAAGACTTCTAGATTTAATAACCAAATTCAGTAGTGTAGCTGGATACAAAGTCAACACTCAAAAATCAGTAGCCTTCCTGTACACAAATAACAAACTCTCTTAGAGAGAAATTAGGGAAACTACACCTTTCACACTAGCATCCAAAAAAATTGAAGTACCTAGGAATAAGTCTAACGAAGGAAGTAAAAGACCTTTAAATTGAAAACTACAGTACTCTGAAAAAGGAGATCAAAAAGGATATCAGAAAATGGGAAGATATCCCTTGTTCTTGGGTAGGAAGAACCAATATAGTGAAAATGGCCATACTTCCAAAATTGTTACACAGATTTAATGCAGTCCCAATCAAAATACCAATACCATATCTCACAGAATTAGAGAAAACAACCCTAAAACAAATTTGGAACCAGAAGAGACTTAGAATAGCAAAAGCAATTCTGGGCAACAAAGGCAAGGCAGGGGGCATCACCATCCCTGACTTCAAATTATAGTACAAAGCTATTAAGATAAAAACAGCATGGTACTGGCAAAAACAAAAACAACAACAAAAACAAACCCAGACCCAAGGATCAATGGAACAGATTAGAAGATGCAGAAACAACTCCAAACATACTCAGCCATCTTATCTGTGACAAAAGAGCCAAACACATTCACTGGAAGAAAGATAGTCGTTTTAGTAAATGGTGCTGGAAAAACTGGCTCTGCACATGCCAAAGATTAAAACTGGACCCTTATCTTTCACCATGCACTAAACTAAAATCAAAATGGATCAAAGATCTAAATATTAAAACAGAAACACTAAATCTGCTGGAAGATAGAATAGGTAGAACACTTGAAGACACTGGTGTAGGCAAAGATTTTATGAACAAAACGCTGATCACACAGGAAATATCGCAAAGAATCAACTGGGATCTCATCTTATTAAAAAGCTTTTGCACTGCAAAAGAAACCACTATCAGAGTGAAGAGACAACCCACTGTGTGAGAAAAAAATTTTGCCAGCTGTTCCTCAGACAAAGGACTAATATGTAGAATATATAAAGAATTAAAAAAAATCAGAGCTCCAAATTTAAAGACATAATCCAAAAGTGGGCATCTAAAATGAACAAACACTTCTCAGATACAGAAGTACAAACAGCAAATAATTATATGAAAAAATGTTCAATATCATTGGTCATCTGAGAGATGCAAATTAAAACAACACTGAGATTCCATCTCACCCCGGAAAGAATGGCTCTTATCAAAAAATGGCCAATAACAAATGCTGGTGGGGCTGTGGGGAAAGAGGAACACTTCTTCACTGTTGGTGGGAGTGTAGATGGTGCAACCTCTGTGGAAATCAGTGTGGGGATTCCTCAAAAAACTAGGACTAGAGGTTCCATTCGACCCAGCTATGCCCCCTTCTTGGTATCTTCCCAAAACAATTAGAAGCATCATACCACAGCAATATATGCACACCCATGTTTATAATGGCACAGTTTGTAATAGAAAAATTTGGGAACAGCCCAAATGCCCATCAACCAATAAGTGGATAAAGAAGATGTGGGTTTTTTTATACGCTGCCATAAAGAAAGATAAGCTTGAGACATTTCTAGATAAATGGATGCACTTTGTGACCATACTTTTAAGTGAAATATATTAGATACACACATTTAAATACTGCATTATTTCTCTGGTATGAGAAATGGAAAGTGTAAATAAGGACCAAAATGTATAAGAGATATTGGGAAATGTGAAGAAAATGTTCAAATGAGGAGAACAAGGGAGAGGAGAGGGGGAAAGGAAGGAAGGGACAAGAAAAAAGAGAATAGACAGGAAAAAATGGAAACAAAGCTTTTGTAAATAAGGAGGGGAAGAAGGGTTGAAGGGAGGGGAGGGGAATGGGAAAAAAAGAATAAGCAAGATATATCATGTACAGGTACAAATTCTCTATGATGAATGTGATCATTATGTATATCTAAAACATACCAAGAAAAATGCAAATAAATAAATAGTGAAAATTTAGCGGGGCATGCTGATGCACACCTATAATCCCAGCACTCAGGAGGCTGAGGCAGGAAGATCACCTCAAGTTCAAGGACAGCCTGGGCTAGATAGTGAGTTCAAAACCAGCCTGAACTACATAGGGAAACCCTGTCTCAAAAACAAAAAATAAATAACACAGAATGGCAATAATAAAAAATAAGGTCATTTAAAATGTATCATGGTAAAAAATATATTTTTCATTCATCCATTCATCAACTACATTTTGGGAAGGTATTTATACTTTAAATGCAATGTTTTTCCGAATGGTACAGCATGCACCTTAGAGAGTCGCACCCCTATCTGATTGGTCTTTCGGACGGTGACACCGTAGCCTCGTGCTGCAGATGACAAGTGTACCCCTGGGAAATGTGCCGGAGCAGAGCGAGGAAGGCAGTGTGCAGCCCTCTGTGTTGCAGAGCATTCCTGAGAATCCCTCCTGGGTTGAGGACATAAGAAGCAATGGATTTGGGGGGAAACGTCAGTTAATGGTGGGAGGTGGGAGGCCGCGGTGAGTAAGCCAACGAACCTCATTCCTCAGGTGCAAGGGATGTGGGATTCTCCATCTAGGTCCCCTGACGACACATCCAGAGAGGCCCAGTTGCACTTAGGTTGTGGCCATGCAGGGGCACAGCACGCTTTGGGAGCGCAGCGAGTACAGTGTGTGCACTCATCAGACACAAGGACTCACGGAATAGTAAACCTTTCCGCACTACTGTGTCTCCTGTCTTTCTACGTCTACCTGGTTCCTATCCAGTTTCTCCTGTGTGCATGCATGCGTGCACCTACTGAGAGCCCAGCCTCAGCCACGCCTGCTACAGAGGACAGCCGGCTACATCCAAAGCTCTGGTGTAACAGGAAGACACACACAAGACTTTCATACACAGAGAGACAGAGTTCAGTACACATATATCCTGCTCTGATTGTCACAAGAAAAAAAAGAACACTTTGAAAAACAGAATAATGTTTTGCGCCAGAGTAGACAGCTAGGTTTAGTGGAATGTAACAAATAGTGACAGGCCTGTGACATCCAAAGCCAGTGCAGTGCGGACAGGCACCGCTCTGCCTCCACTGCCCCTGGCATGTGTCACCGGGCCCTGGGTGTAAGAGAGACAAAGCAGCAGGGGTCCCCACAGCCGGGCTCTGGGTCCTCTCCACTCATCCCTGGGCCCCCAAGAGATAGAAGGAGACGCGTGAGTGGCTGGTGGAGAGGGACATGGGCTCCGGCGATAAGGGGCACACATGGAAAGAAGAGCTTGTGGGGTTCTGGGGCTTTGCCTTTTTATTTTAAAGCAGATACCACCTCTGAGAAGGGCGAAGGACAGCGTGGCCTCTTGGCAGCCTGAGCACGTGTCTGGTAGTGTCTCGCAGGCACACGCAGACCGCAGGATGGCAGATGAGACTGGCGCAGATGGGCAGACATGGGTCACACCCAGGTATGCCTGGTCCAAGCACCAGGAGGTCACAGGAGGCCAGGAGCAGGTAGGCTTAGTCCTTTCCGGGACAACTGGGCTACTGCATCCAACTGGTTTTTCCACACCTGCTTTGATGTCACTTGCAACCACCCAGAGTGCACACTGCCAACCAGGTGGAGCAGAGTTTTTGCAGTGAGCAGAAAAGTAAACAGCTGACGTCTGCGGCTGGCCCTCTCATCGCCGTGGCCAGGACCAGTGTAGACTTCTGGGAAGACTCAGGCCTGTTAGTCCCTCACCCCCCAGCAGTCTTTTAAAATGATCTATGGCTGGCATTTTGGCGACATGTTTGCTTAGCTTCTAATGATGCCCGGTGGGCTGATCTAGCTTTGCCTGCTAATTGTGTGGTGCGGTAAACTCAGTGACAGGAATTTTTCCACAGAAGGTGTTTAAGAGTGTCACATCCCTCCTCCACTTTTGCCTGGGCAACTTTCAAATCCTACATTTTCCCCGGAGACGCAGGCAGAGACCACTCTGGCCCAGGTGCTAAGGAAGAGCAGGCAGTGTGTTGGACACTTGTCCCCGCGGCCTACTGGGGGTCTTTAAAGTCTCCCTAGGAGTGCTCCACGCCAGGAGGGCCCAACAAGGCAGGGACTCACCAGGTGCCCTGCGCGGCGTCAACTGATTACATCTGATGTCGTATCTAATCTTCCCAACAACAGTGTGAGATTGGGATTCTCTGCCCTTCTTTATACTCAGAAAAACCAAAGCTCAGAGAGGTCAGTCTCTACGAGGAAGGCCCATCAGGTAGGCAGTGGTAGCTCTGAGGCCCACACTCAAGTCAGCCCGGCTGCCCATCAACTTTCTTAAATGCCACATTCCAGCTGGGGTCCTGGGAGGGGTGGAGGCTCTTGAAGTCGGCTGCTCCCATCTTTGAGCTCTGCTGCTTGAGTTAAGCGAGCACATCGTGGCTGCTCAGCGGCATCTGCCCTAAGCTGGGTGCTGCCACTCCGGGCTTGACTGATTTTATTAAATCTATAACTCACTGGGCTGAATAGTAAAGAAGCAAGGAAATGCTGAATAATTCTTATAGAGAACGCACCAGTAAGCATTTAAATTGAGCAACTGAGTAACCAGTTCCCTTCTTAGTGAAGGTCACAGTACGCATCAGGCTATGGAGGGGAATGAATTATTTCAGGCTGGCTAAGGAATATTTGCCTTCAAATGGGGATTAGGCCTGGTTGAATTAAAATCCCCGTTTCTCCAGAGTTAAGCCTTCATCAGGAAAATTCTATTTTTCGTTGTCAAGGTCCTATTTTTTTTTTTTAACTCTGCTTCCAAAAAATTAGCCCCGAGCTAGCATTTCATTTAGCTGCATCCCTAAGATGTTCATGTCGTGATCCACCCCCAGCCCCACCTATTCCTGAACACGGATGAGAACGGTGTGGACACAAATGGGCCATGAACCGTGAGGCTGGCTTATGCTCTCCAGAGATTTCCAGCCACCACAGAGAAGCAGTTAAAGTCAGTATGATGAGCAGGATCCAATGGCAAAGGGTCACAGGGCTGGCCAGGTGTCAGTGACTGCTGACAAGAGGCCCTACTTCTCTGAGCCACCTTATCTGTGAAATGAAACAATCCCTCTGCCATTCCTACCCTCCGGAGATCTGGAGGAAATGAATGATACTGAAAAGAAATATACATGCTTTCAGTCTTTGGCAGATGGCGCAACCAACATACAAGATGCTGCAGACAGAATGATACAGCAGAAAGAGCCGGACTGGGAGGTGGGTGTCCAGGATCCCAGTCCTGGTGTTGCCACCACAGGGGCCTTTGCCGGCCTCAGGAAAGAGGAGCAGGATGATCACAGAGACAATGATAACCTGGCTTGCTCCTGCTCTACTCGTTCCTGATACTGCCCGTTATCCTTCCCCAGGCAAACCTTCTCACACTACTTAGTACTTAGAAGAAGAAATAAGTGGCCAGTTGCTGCCTGAACTCCTGTATTTACCCAGCGGCCTCCAGCCTCGCACGTTACGCACACCTCCCCTAACCATGCAGATTTGAAAGCTCTGCCTGGAAACGCCCTTGCCACGTCCTCGGCGGGCTGATGCGGCAGTTTGGCGGGCCTGACACCCCTCTGGGCCGCAGGATAGGCAGAATGGAAAACAGTGGCCACCCAAGATGCCTGCATTCCACCAGCTCCGGGACCCTGATTATGACGACCTCTTAGTCTTAATTCTCAGCCTAGAAAGTTATTAAAAGCCACGGCTAAGATGAAGGCTCTGAATGCGGCTGACCACATCCTTCCAGCAAGGTGGCAAGGACTCAGAAGGACCAAGCAGTGGTGGGGAGCTTCGATGGACCCACACTCCTTTCCCATGAGAAATGCCACTGGGCAGAGGCCTGGGACCCAAGCCCCCGATTGAGCACCCCTAGCTGGAACAGCTTGGACCTACCGAGAGCCTGCTGGGCCTCACTGCAGAACCTCTGTGGGGCTTGGAGCTTTGCTGACAGCGGGCAGGTCTTCGGGAGCCTGCGGAAGAGCCACTGCAGACGGGCAGTGAACGGCCCAAAGCAGGAAGCTGCTGCCTCCTCGTCCTGGCCCTCGGTCATCCCGCCTGAAGATCAATAGCTCTTCTCTAGGCCTGGCGTCTGGGCCGAGTGCCAAGTGGGGGATCGCTGGCCCTGGGAGGGACCCAGACCTCATGTGACCCAAACGGGTCCCCAGGACCATGGGCTCCAGCAGCCGCACACACCGACTAATGCCACCTCCTTTACAGCTGAGGTCCTTTTTCCTCCGCCTCCCCCAGTGGAAAGCTTTCTATTCTTGGGGCTTTTAGCTTGATAAGATAAAAATGCCCCCACCGAACAGGCTGCAGGAGAGAGCCTCCCTGAGCCTCATGTCTCAGTCGGGCCTGGGAGTCTGAAAATCAATGTCTCCAAAGTTTGAACAGACGACAGGAGTAATCGCTTACCTCACACCGTGTGCCCAGCCCGGGAGCTTCTTAATGGATTTCTTTGCGGATGATGGGTTAATAATGCTTTACCAGCTGTGTAGGCTCCTTGGGGATGACCGGGGCAAATTCATTCCTCCCTGCTGAGCCGAGGGGGGAGGGTCCATAGGAAGCCTTGTGGCTTTGAGAGGGTGAGACCCTTTATCTAAGACCAGATACCTGGGCAGAAAGGAGGGGAAGGGCAAAGGGGGTGACCCAGTGGGCTGCAGGAGGGGAGACAGACAAGGGGAAAACAACAGTCTCTCACAAAGAGCGGGGAAATGCTGTTCTCTTGCCCTAAAAGGGTGTCCCCTCGCTCCGATCCAGAAGCAGCCAAGTTCCTGGAGGCCCTGTTGCTCCAGCCAAGGCGTAGCACTGGCACCGGGAAGGCTGTGGGAGAGAGATGCCCACTCCCAGGCTGCCCAGAGAGCCCAACCTCACCTGCCAGTGGCCAGCGACGGAGGGACACTCATCCTTTAGCTAGAGGAAGGGAACCGCAGAGGACCTGCAGAGTTATGGAATTCCTGGAGGAAGAGGACGGAAACATCTGTGCTCTGGTTGTCTGGTGCCAGGCCCAGGGCACTCTCGAGTTCAGGCGTGAGCTACACCATTCCCCATGCAACCACCAACTCTGGCTCAGCTCCTGTGTGCTGTCACTTCCCCCAAGGCCACAGAGAGCACTGAAGGACATCCTCCCCCAAAAGCCCTGTCCTTGGGTCTACTTAAAATGTGGACTCCAATCCTCCCAGGAGGCTGTAGCACCTGCCCTCCTCCCAGGAATCTGACCAGGAGGCCCTGTCTAGACCAGCCCATCTTGCAGGGGCCTCAGCAGTGGGTACAGTAGCAATCATGGCACACTGTTTACAATTCATTTATGTAATACGGAACTCCCCCAGTGCCACCCTTCCTCAGGCCCTAACCCTGATTCTCCCTGATGCTTTCTGGGGAGACTGGGATGCCTCTGATCTTTGTGGACAGGGGTGCTTTTGTTTCCTGCTGCACCAGAAGAGGCTCCTAAATGAGCTCAGGTCCTAAAATGACACTTGAGACCATCAAGCAAGGGGTAGGAGCCAAGGTCCCCCACCTGAACACCACTCTGACCCTGGCACCTGAGATGGCCGAGGGTCCAGGAATTCCTGCATGGCTGGGCACAGGCAGGTGTGGCATTCCCAGTGCAGCTCCAGAGAGGGGCACACATGTGCTGGGGGAATTTTCAAATATGAGCAATGAGGGGAACCCCTCCCAAATGCCCCATTTGGGTTTAAGGATAGACTGATCTTGTTTCTCTTTTCTCTTCCACACAGAGCTGTTCTTTATCTTATTCATCTGTGAATTTATTTTTGGACTACTGGGGCTGGAACCCAGGGTTTCATGCAGGATGCCACTGAGCTACGGAGCTGCCCAACAGAGCTGATTTTTAACAGTTAAGCCTTTGGGAAAAGCACCACAAACGAACTGGCAGGGACTGGGTCTGGGGCTTTGGAAGGTTGTAGAATCCTCATTCCTAGTCCTTTAGAAACTAGATAGACGTTGACTAGGGATGGTTAGGGAGTGGCACCACCTCCCTGGTGGCTGGAGATGTCTGCCACGACTTCTCGTGGCCCCTTCATTCAAGCATTGACCCCATGACCTCCAAGTTAATGGGAACTTCAGTGACAGCCAGCGGAATTTGAAGCGACAGCCCTCACCATCTTCAGGGCTGGGGTACAGTAGATTCTCTCTTGAAACACCCCATTTGTATATAGCTTCACAGACATTCGCTGACAGCATCTGCAGTCCTTCCTCTCAGAACTCTCAATTTGGGCCAGTGAGATAGCTCACTGGCAAGCACGAGGTCCTGAGTTCAACTCCCGGTACCCATATACAAAAAGAAAAAAGGGCCGGTGATATCGCTCAGTGGCACAGGTGTCTGCTGGCACAGGAGGTCCCGAGGCCAACCCCTGGTACCCACAAAAAAAAAAAAAAAAAACCAAAAAACTCTCAAGTTATAGCTGGAGTCCTCTGTCCCATTTAAACAGTAAGGCATTGCTGAGGTTTTTTGAATTTTTAGTACTTTCCTCACTGCAGAAAGAATATAATTGTTTCAGCAGAAACCACTGAATCTCCAGCTTCCATTCAACTTGGATGAAAACAGCAGCCTCCTCCAAACGCATAAGGAAAGTGGGTGATGGGACTCATTCCCAAATATGAGCCTGACCCGAGGAGTACACAGAGTTGTGGGGGACCGGGGGGCCCAGATTTGCTGTTTCCCACGGGCCACACCACTGTCTGGAACTGAGTCCCCAGGCACAGACGCTAATGTACCTTCCAGTCCCTGTCCAACCCTCCTTCACCCCAGCTGCCCCCTCTAGGATCCAGCCTGTGATCATCACTCGGGGGTCATGGCAGGAGGGAAGTGTGGAACACGGAGAGAACTACCTGCATTTCCACACCCACCCCCTGCATTCACCTTACACCAATGGGCTGCTGGGAGTGGGGGAGTGGGATTTAGGAAAAGCTCACCCCTTGCTTAAAAATCTCATGATTTGCACATCTGGAGACCAATTTAGAAACTGCATGCTGAAAACAGGCTGAGTACAGCCAGCTCTCAGTTATCCAGGCGGTGATGGGTTCTCCAGCGTGCACATGGTTCACCCACCCCTTGGCTCAACCTCCTTTTTTTATGTATTATTATTGTTGTTATTATTGGACCTTTCAGCATTCCCTGGCAGAAGAGAGGCAGATGAATAGGGAAACTCGATGAGCTTGCGTGACCAGTGATGTTAGCTCATAAGGCAAACTTCTAGGTTGGATGCTGGTGCTGATTTGAGACCAATGATCTGAGCCATCTGTGAGAAGTCACTGGACTTCCTTGAATGCTTTCTCCTCCTCTGCGAGATGGGCACGATTAAGCCATCTTTCCTTACCCTGCAGGGGAACCGGTGGGCTCAGCAGAGACAGGGCACAGGAAAGTGCTTTAGATGCAGCCAGGTACAATGAAAGTTCTCTCTGCTCCCCCATTTCTTGCCCATTCCCAACCGCTCTCATCCCACTTTAGCAGGTTCACAGAACACCAATTTGTATCTTCAGCAAACTCCATGATAGTCCTTCACCAGATCTGGCACCCAGCAGGAACAAAATATGGAAGGATTTTTTAAAAAAAAACTACAAACAATATCACTCCTTTTAGGTGTGACTTTCAGGCACTTGTGGTCTGATTTTTTTCAAGGTCCTGTTTTCACTTTCTAGCATCCCCAGCCAATGGCCACTGCGGACATGTGGGCATGACTGCCCACCCTGGACATGTGTCAGCTCAAGAGACAGGGAGGGGGTAGGAGGTGGCCCAAGGATCCTCACTGAAGAGTACACATGACTCAGCCTGCTCTGGTCACAGGCAAGTGTCACACCGGGCCACCCACCCACCTCCCAGTGGCACATAGGAAAGAAGAGACTGAACATGATAATCCCCCTCTCATAAACCCGCTGCACAAGGCCATCTTTTGCCTCCCCCGTGATGTCCTCAAATGGGGTCAGGGAAGTTGGAGTAGGTAGGAAAATTCTACAGAAAAACTGGGATCTGCTTCAGCTCCCAGGGGTCACCAGACCCCTCAGCCGAGATGAGTCCTTCTCTCTGGAAGCCAGGCACACAGTACAAGGCTCCCACCACACTTCTTCCTTCCTCTCCTAGAGGGCAGAAAAAGAACTAAACCTCACAGATGTCCCTATGGGTGCCTCTCTCACGAACCTACTCTACTTCCAGGAAGAACAAGAAGCCTAGAACAGATGCACTGTGGACTTGTGGGCCACCACAGCCAATGACCACACCATGAAGAGGTCTTGGGGTCCACCAGGTGCTGCCATGTCTCCTCAGCATAGTGTGTGGGTGCTTTGGAGAGAACCTAAATATCACCTCCCCAGCTCGGAGGTGATTACGCATGCCTATTCGCCACCACTGATTTTATTCCATTAAACCAGTGCCTCCAGGGAGCTGAGCTGTCTGCCCCGCCTGACAACATCACCTCAGTCTCCTTGTTCTTTCCCCAAAGCCCCAAATCAGGCTCCGCTCCCCTCCCAACCTGGAACATGTGGAGAGAAGCTTGCCAGAACTCTTGGACAAAACGTTGCAAGTGACTAAATGCAAAACCATCTTCCCAGCATCAGCTGCTGCCAGCACTTCCTGGCCAGCCATAGGAGAGCCCGAACAGGGCCCTGCAGGAGGGGTGGGCGGCCCGAGCAAGCAGAGGCCGAGCCTGAGCACCCGCAGCAGCACAGGCCTGGATCTGCAAGTAGGGAGAGCAACCCTCGAGAGCTGGTGCAGACTGCAGCGCTGCAGAAGAATGGCTGAGCCTGGGGCGTTCACATGCTTTGCGCATCCACAAAGACTCCGCCACCCAGGAAAGAATACTCACCCTGCCATCCCAGGAATGCAAACAGGAAGGGCCTCTGGTGAGGCCAGAGGTGTGTTTACAGGTTCCTCCCCAGCCTTAATAATACCCTGGGCAGCACACGAGAGGCAAGCAGCTGCGCTTCTGGGGGAAACTGAGGAGGGGTGGTGTGGGGAACCAGAAACGCCCATGAGAAAACAACTGGAGTACAGGAGTGGGGACCCACCCATGGCTGTGCCACACCAGGTGGCCGCCTCCCACACTGAGATGCTGGGCATGGAGCCCAAGGCAAAATGGCTTGAGGCCCTGAGATGGCCCCAGAGCCTTGAGGGCCTGTCAGAATGAGCCCTCCTTGAGAGGTCCCAAACTTTCCGCTGCCCCTAGCAAGGTGGACAGGCCAGTCCTGGACAGACGAGATCTCAGCCGACGCATCCGGGAGCCGTCTGACCGCACAAAGCTATTCTGAACGTGACTGCGGCAGCAAGCAGGAAAAACGCCTGGGCTCTTCACAGCAAAGGCACTGCTGACATGCGAAGAATTCTTCTGGGCTCCTTCTGAGAGCTGGGCTGGGCCAGGCCACGAGTCTGACCCATGCACACTCCACAGAGGAGACAGCTCCCTGACGGGAAGCATTCACTCCTCCAGCCAGGCTGGGCCCTGTCTCTTCTTCATCACTCAGAGCCTATCTGCCAGGCTTGGCACAGGCTGGCTCACCAGTAAATTCGGAGAGGGGAGAGAGAATCCCAGCCCAGACCTCAGTGCTGAGGGGAAATGTCAATTCGCTTCCACCTAATAACACTGCAGGATCAGCAGGCGAACACACACATTCATTACCAAGTCTAATTAGGCTGGCAGACAAGTGGCATTAATCATTTTTGACTGTACCTGGGATTCAAGCCCCCCACACTCCATAATCAGAAAATTTCATGCTCTGATGAATAGGGGGAGAAATGAAACCCACATTTAATCCTTTCACTTTCATCTTTTGAGAAGACAGGAAATGGGAGAGGAAAAAACAGGGGGTGCAGCTTGAGGGGCTCAGAAGGCCTCTAGAAAGCAATTTGTGTCCTTTGTGTGTCCCCTAAATCACATTTTTCTATAGGACCTTTCCTAAGAAATGACCCATCAGAGCCCAGGAGGAGGGAAAGATGGGGCAGGGGGTTCTCACTATCTATCACAACAAAGCATCCATTTTAGGGCTTAATTTTCCCAGCCTCCAAAACCCAACCTGGGTCTAAATCTACAAAAATTAAGCCACACACTTCAGTGTGGCCGGGTGCACTGAACAAATGCCTTCCAAGTGCCCAAGGTAAACACAGAAGCCATCAGGACAACAAAGGGCACTTTCTGAGATGCCTGGGGTGAAGACCTTCCCTGCTGCAGGGGGTCAGTGTCAGTATCCCAGTGGTCTACTCCAGCAAAGCACCCACGGTAGGCCGTGGGTCTGCAGGATCAGTGGGCTATCACACGGGTGTTTCCAGCCCTGCAGAATTAAGCTAAACCCAGCCATTCATGCAGAGGCGAGAGCTAGAGAGGTCAGACAGGAACCAGCCACGCTCCGTATGAGCTCTTCCCTGTGGACACCATGGCCAGCACCACAATTTCAGTCTGCCATGGGAGGGGGAAGTTAGGATGAGGAGTACCCAGAGCCCCCCTTTCAACCCTAGCATTCAAATCACTTAACACATCGTGGCTCTGAGAACGCCCTCACCTTGGCCGAGAGACTCCGAGTCCAGAAACAGACGCGTGATGCCCACCAGCAAGGCGCAGGGGAGGCCTCAGCCTCTCCTCCCTGAGTCCAAGAGCTGGAGCTAGGTTTCTCCAACTGCCAGACCATTTGCTGGCCGAGGATGGCTTACACATCCACCAAAAACAAGAAGAAAGGTAAAAGGCCACCTCTGTGTGCCCTCTACAGAAGAAAGGACAGTCCCTAAAAGCAAAGCCAAAGGGCAGCTGATGAGTTTCTCAGGTTATCTGCTTTTGACCATTGCTCCCAGCAACGACCACCGTTCCCGCCCCAAACACGAACATGCAGTCACATCACCTTTCATGTCTCATCTTTCTCTCTACACATTTCTGCCAACCCTCGCCGGATTTCCTTCTCTAACCAACAGGATTTCTTGAATCCTGAAAATTGGTATTAATTCTGAACTTGGCTGTTGGCAAATCCAGCATTAACCAGAGCTCAGTTACAGACCTGGAAGTAGGGGAAACTTGTTAGGCAGGCGGACGGTGCACCAGCGACTAAGTCTTGAAAACTTTTCGTTTATGGGAAGCCCATTTGCCAACATGGCTCCCCCCCAGTGTCAGTCTCCTGTGCAGACAGATGTCATTTATGTACCCACTGCCCTTCTGCTTGTTTCCAAGAACAGGCCATCCCCTTTTAGCCAGCACTTATTGATGCGATGGCCAGCACTTTACTGGGCGCAACCGACACACAGATAAGAAGCTGGTGTCTTTGTGAGCCCCTAAGCCAGCTAGAGAGGGTTTCAGCTGCTGGCGTTCTGTTGCAGCCTCCGCAAGACATCAGGCAGGAGTCCATCTCTAGGGGTCGCTTAATACTTGAACTTCCTGGGATGCCTGCAGCACTCACTTCGCCACTGAGCACAGCAACTGGGCAGTCAGAAAATGGTGCTCACTGCTTGCAAAAGTGATCCAAAAAGCCAGCACGAGCCCAGGCTAGTGCTACTGCTCTGGGACGAGACGGTTTAATTCATATTGAATTAAACATTCATATTGCATTCTTCCAGGCTCTACTCAAAGTGCTGCACACAAACTAAAAAATTAATCCATTTAATTCTCACACTAAGATGATGAAGCAGGTAAGATTATTCTCCCCACTTTTTGAACAAGGAAATGGAACACAGAGAACCCGAGTCACACGGAGGGGAATGACAGTCAGGACTCAAACTCGACTCTGGTTCTGGTCTGCGCTCTCGTCACTGTACTGTGTTCCTCTTACAGGTGCCTGTCCCAGCCTTCGCGTTTCAAAGCGAAGACAGACAAGTCAACCCTGCCATGGAACTAGAACTTCTGCCTAAAGCAAGATGCGCAGTGAGCTCAGCCCAAATGACCGAACTCGGCCATCAGAATATTTCTCAACTTCTCCCAGCCAGTCACAGGCTCACAATTAGTTAAATATTAATAACAACAAACAGAGACTCTTTTCTGCAGCCCCTGATTCCGGTTCTGCTTCCTCTCTGGCGTTCAGGCATTCCTGATAACACATAGTTGGTGTTAAATCAACTGTGTGGGGTTATGGGAGCCCAAGGACGGGAAAAGACTTCACCAATCACACACACACAGTCCTGCTGTGGACCTGTGTCTTCCCGCCACTAGCAACCATGACCCAAGCAAGGCAAACAAACAATTCCAACGTGATGTGAGGATTAAGCAGGGGAAGCAATTCTAATGTGATGTGAGGATACCTTCATGCGATCATCAAGTATCACACACAGATGCACACACGAATACACACGAATACATCATTATGACCAAACAAAAGCATAAAACTATGCGCAGAATGTCCACCATTGATATGGTTCCCAGAAGCCTAAGTACAAACAAGAGTGCACAACAAAACCCATTGGCAGGGAGGATACCGCCTCACTCCCTGAGCATAGGCTTTGTGGATGCAGGAAATTACCTCAAGACCTTGTGAGGGCGGAAGCTGCCAATATATCTAGGTTGTGTTCGATTTTTCTGTTGGGTCAGAGGCCCTGAGAACATGGTAGCAGCCTTCCATATACACTGCTCTCTACAGCTTCTGCTCCATCCTCCTTCTCTGGCTCCTGAACTGTGAGTCCTGGTGGTGGAAAGGACAGCACCCACCTTCCCCTCCAAGCTCCTCTTTCACTGGACGCTGGTTAGATTCTGAGCCCTGCTGCATGCACCCAGGTGCAGTGGGAGGCACACTGAGGTCCTAGGCTGCTGCAGACAGAGGAAAGTGAGGCTCTGCCCACTGGACACAGTGGGAGCTGCTACTGTCCAGAGCTGCAGTGCATCATGGGGGAAGGGCCTCTGCAGAAAGATGATGCAAACTGCAGTCCATATCCAGAGATGCTGGTTAGGGGTTGTGCCACCACCGCCTGTGCCTTGTGTTTCAGGTATTTAAAACATCTACATAAACACACGGCTATGGCTATCCTCTGCCAAACTGGCTACAGAAAGGGGGCGGGCAGACACCTATTAAAGGAATACACATACCTTACTGTAAGAGAAGAAAATAATAAAGAGTAGGAAGACTGCAGGTTTGCTCAGAAATTCTCCACACTGGGACCCCAGTGTGAGGAGCCTGGCTCAGGAGGGGACTAGAGGGGTTGACAGTGCCAGGCAGGAAGCTGGCAAATCACGGAGCAGGATGAAGCTGCGGGAACTGAGGTGAACGAAGAGGAGGAGGCAGGGTCCGGCCCAACACTGTGGTAGAGTCCACCACTGTGGTGAGGGGCCACGAGGAGGGCATTGGGGTGAGGGCCCGGGTGACCCCAGCCTCTTCAGTCTCACAGCCTGTTTCCATCCAAAGCTTAACTAGGTCTCCAGTAGGGAGGAGAGTTTGATCTCTGTGCCATAGGCGGATAAAAAAGCCATTTCCCCATTAATTCTAATGAGCAAGGGTCAAATAATCAACCTCTGAGCCCAGTTCCAAGAACTGACAACCAAAAAGCAGCCAGATGCACGGGAGACAGCTGAATGACCTTGTGCCCAGCCATCGATGCAGCCCACTAGCGAGCGTGCGCGCATGCAGGTGAGCGGGGACAGGCAGGGCCGAGGCACACACCTGTAATTGTCAAACACCGCACACCCATACCGGGGCAATGGGCAGTCATTAAAGGACACCACGCAGGGGACTAAGGAGCAGCGTGTCTGCAGGGGCTGCCTGCTTTAAGATTGCACCTACCCTGGAGAAAGAGAGCGCAATGCCCTCTGTCCCTCGCCCCTGGACTGAGGTCTCGCGCGCCCTCCCCAGCTCTCCCGGGCGCTCCCCTCACACTCACTAGCGCAGCGCAGCGCCTGCCGCAGCACCTCTCGTCCGCACAGGTCGCACCAACCAGGGCCGCCCCGCAGCGCCAATTCCGCGAAGCGGTGTCCCTCGCCTCGCTCCGCCGGGACGCGGGGATCCTGCGGCTGCTCGAAGATGCTCCGCACGTCGCGGGGCCGGGGCGCTCCAGGCCGCCGCCGCAGTCTCTGCTGCAGACCCGGCCGGAGAGGGCGAGAGGGTCGCGAGGTTCGGGGCTGAGATTCGGGGTCCCCCTGGGCACCCCTGCGGGCGCCGCGCCCCTCGTGTGAGCCGGGCGCAGTAGAGAGGGACGCGTGCACGCAGCGGCGAGAGGAGCGGCCGGGGGGCGGCGGCTCCGGGCCGCTCAGGCTCTGCAGATAACGCGGTGGCTCGGGGTCCAAGAGGAGCGGGTAGGGGCGCTGCCCGATGGCCGGGGACGCCATGGCCATGCCCGGCTGGCGGCGGCGACTCCTCCCGAGCCAGCCCCGAGAGAAGGGGCGGCCCCAGACCAGCTCGCCTTTAAAGGGACCGCAGCCCGCAGGGCGGGGCGAGGGCGGGCAGACTTCGGAGAGGCAGGAAGGGCTACTCGAGGGAACGACCCAGGGACCGAGGGCAGGATCGGCAGTGGGCGGGCCCGCGCGAGTGCGGATCTGGGGGCGTCTTCAGGAAGCAGAGTGTCGATTGGGGCGCTGAGGATTCCGCATAGGGAAGGCTCCAAACGATGCAACTCCGAGGCGCCTGTTTCTATAGGGGGCCCTCTGCCTTCAGCCAAGCCTCTTTCCCACCCCCATCGCCAGATCCGCCCCCTCGCACACCCCAGCACACCCAGGTGAGGGGCAGGTCGGAGGGGAGGGCTTGGGAACTGGGCGCGATGGGACCTAAGCAGGGTCCGCGGTCCTGGTGTCCCCGCCTTCAGGGGTGCCGCGCTCAGTCCTTTGCTCGCCACCCCTCTGCTCCCTCCCCGGCCGAGCCCAGCGTGGGTCGGGAATACCCCGACTGCGCTTGGGCGGCAGCGCCGAGTCGCGTGACGCGGGGGGACGCGCGCTCCGGACGCTTCCTAGCTGACCGCGGGGAGCAGCCTTCAGCGCCCACAGCGCAGTCCGCGTGAGCGGCCTTTCCCTCGGGTTGGAGTTCCCCTCACTTAGGATATTCCTCTTTCCCGGAAAATACTCTTCTTTCCCAGAAGGCTGGGTTATGGTGATCAAGGTCCCTGGATCCTGAGAAAGCCCGCGCGCCTCGTGGGTTGGCGAGCTTTTCTTCCTAAGTCAAACCCTCCTCCCCGCTTAGCTGCTGAGGAAACGCCACCCCTTTTGTACCGGCTTTGGGCGAACCTGCGGAACCCTTTCCTGCCAGCACCAGGGACTTGCTTCCTGGGCCCTGCCTGGTTTAAGGTTCTGCTGCCACCACCTTCCAAGTCTTAATTTTTGAACACAGGGCCAGGCAATTTCTTTTTGGCCTGGGTCCCAAAAATTATGCAGCAGGTCATGAGCAGCGTGAGGAAGCGGGCGGAACCAGGACTCCTGAGTCTGTTGAACGTGTGTCCTGTTATGGACCGGCAATGACCTGGGCCTAGGCCCTCTCTAGCCCGAGTTGGTTAACTGTACATTGCACTGGGAGCAGGGAGGCCGGCAGATGCTTCTGCGGTTCTTTCCAGCGCCCCCCCCACCTTTCCTCTTACAACAGGGATTTGATTGGTTGATTTAGCAGAGGTCACCTGAACCAGCTCTGAGAATTCAGTCCGGTATCTGAAGGTCTTGCTTCCTGGTTTCAGCCAACCACTGATTGAAAATATCTTGGAAAAAAAAATTAGGTCTGTAATTGAACAGGTACAGACTTTTCCCTTATACTTATTCCCCTAAACAATACAGTGTAACCATTTACCTAACATGTACATCGTATGAGGTGTTGTAAGTAATCTAGAGGTGACTAAAGTACGCAGGGGGACGTGCGCATGTTATATGCAAACGCTGTGCCATTTTCTATAAGGGACTCCAGCATCTATGGGTTCGGGTATGGGAGGGGTTCCGGAACTAATCCCAGGCGCTCACCTCCACCCAACTTCGCCAACTGTGGAGGGGAGACTGTGGCCTAAATTCTTCCAGACCTGAGTCTCCCTGTTATTCCCAGGTGAGAGATGGCTCTCCCCCTAGCGTCTGACAGGGGAATTCTCACTTTTGCTTTTTATTTTCCCTTTGGAGGTAATTTCTAGGTAATTCCTAAAATTTTAGAGTCCGGTGGTCAGGAAATTCCCGGCCTGTTTTGTTCCATGGCTTCACCCTCAGAGTGGTGGTAATCAAAGTCCTCTTCCTTTCAGACCAGGGTCCTGGTCTCTGGGTCTCACCCCATGAGGTTGTCCCTGGGTAGAGGAGAAGAATGGCCCTGGGGGCCCACATCACAGTGCTCCAAGCAGAAGGAGCACTGGGGAGCGGAAGCCACAAGCAGCCCCCTCTGCTCCATTCCTCTTCCTCCCCCTCCTTCTCTCCCCCTCCCCCTTCTCCTCCTCCTCCCTCCCTGAGGTTCTCAAACCTTGGCGTGTGACAGTCACCTGGAGGGCTTGTCAAAGCACACCTTACTGGGCTCCACCCCCATCGTTGTTTCTGAGTCAGTAGATCTGGGGCTGGGAATTGAGATTTTGCGTTTTTAGCAAGTTCGCAGGCTATTGGTCTTGCTAGCCCAAGGAACCCACTTTGAGAACCACTCCGTTAGGTTCCTATAGAACTGGTAAACTTCAGTGGGAAATGGCTGGAAAAAACCCAACAGGGACTGTTCCTCAGGACTTTCTGCTGCATGTGTAAAGGGAAAGTACAGTTTGTTTTTATGGCCTCCTGTTCCCACTGCTCCCAGTATTTTTGGAACCAGTTCTCCAGGAGTTGTTGCTGAAACCTGTGCTGCATGTCACCATGTGCTTGGGTCCACCCTGTTATCCATCCATCTCTACGAGGCTTGCAGGCCATCTGGAGGTCACTCCCTCTCAGGAGTGCTGCGTGCTGGGGGACCCCCAGGGCACAGACCTGGCTTCAGCTCCGGGTGACAGTTCGGTGTGTGAGAAGCAACAGGGTTCTGGCAAAGAGCACAGCACTGGGAGATCAGTTTTGAAAGGTCACTCATGAAATAATTGCCAGTGGTCACCACCCTGTCCTTCCCTCACCCCTCTGGCCCCATGCGTCATTCAGGCAGCCCAGGCTGGATTCCCTGGACAGAGAGGCTTGCGGGGACAGCATCGTGGCTGGCATGGGGGACTGAGGGCTGTCTAGAGCAATCCAGCGCACAGCCTCCCAGCTGCCCTGGTTTCTGTTTTCTCACTGCAGCTCTGGTTCGGTGGAGTGGCTGTCACTGCTCTCATCACACAATGAGGGAGGAGATGGTGCAGGGCCAGAGCCCCACGTTTGGCATCTGGGATGGGAATAGGGATGTGAATGGAGATAATATAACTTCATGTAACCAAGCCAAAAAGTTAATCGAGTTTATACTGAGGTTCGTCTCCCTGAGCCAAGAAATTGAGGTCAGGGTAGATAGTCGCCTCCCCTAAACTCAAGAGGAGGCTCCCTGCACGGGATCTGACTCTTCAGATGCTATCTTTTCGAGTCCCTTCCTCCTCAAGACAGCATTCCCTCTACACACACACACACACACACACACACACACACACTCATTCCTCCTTCACCAGTGCAGAAGTGCTAAGAAAACCTCTAGTCCCCTTGTAGGTTAGGACATTGCCTGGGGTAGCGTCTGGTGCCTGGACATTATAATTTTCTGGGAGCACGCAGGCTACAAGGGTAAGACTTTGGCATCTGCTGAGCTCGACTGCTGGGAGTTTCTCCCTCCTGGCCCAGGGCTGTGGGCTTTTTTCATTGTGACTCATTTGAAGCACAGTGGGTGTGGTGTTTTTATTTTTGACCAAGGGGAAGGATGAGGACAGCGAATTGGAGCATGTGGTCAGTGTGAGGTTGCTTCAGAGATGGTCCCAGAGTGTGTCCGTTTCCCTATTGGATGGTTATTTCCAGGCTGTCCCCCAACCTCCCTCCTCTTCCCTCCCAGTAAGAAGGAAAAAGGAAGGACAGACATGGCCTGATTTTTTTTTGAAGGGGAAGCTTTTGGTTTTGTTTGGGTTTGAGGCATTTGAGATTACCTGAAATCCCCAAAGCTTTTGGGGAGCCCTGGAGACCCTGACGGCTGCATAACTGTACACTTAGAATTACCATTTCAGTCAGGACGAGTTGGGTTATGTTGCAGTAATAAACACGGCCCGGATCTCAGTGTCTTTAGATAACAGAGACGCTTCCTTGCTCACACTGCATGTCCTGTGCAAGGTGACAGGGGCACTCTGCTCCTCAGAGTCACTCAGGGACCAGGCTGCTGGCAAAGCCATCCTATCTAACCTGGCCAGTCACTGTGCCAGAGGGAGATCGAGAAAGCTGGGAGACTAGCATTAGCATTTCAAAGCCCTGTCACCTCCACTCAGGACCCTGGCCAGGGCCAATTACACAGCCCCGCCCTACCCCAGGGGAGCACGAGGTGCAGTCCCAGCTGGTCATCAGAATGGGGGAAGAGCTGGAAACGCTTGCCAATGAAGGCCAGTGCAGTCCTCAAGGGCATGGAGAAGTCACTGACGTAGCAAGGGGTGCCAGTGTGGGCACTGCCGGCACCACAAGGACATGGACGTGTCCATGAAAATTGGGGTGTAGTGGAAGAGCCAAATGACACAGGTGTCATATGTATATCAGGCTGTAGGTACTTTGATGACATATAAAGCACATGAAAGGCATAGAAAGCGACAGGGGCTACTTACAGTCTTTCGCATGGGCGGGAAAGGCCTTTGTGAGGTGCCGACATTTAGCACGGAGTGAACAGAGTGGGTCCTTTGTCTGAGAGAGAGTCCCGGGCTGAGAGAGCAGTGGACCCTGCAGCCCCTTCCTTCCCAAATGCTGTGCACAAGTTTGCTCAGAGCGCGGCTTCCCAGGCCTGCTGTGTAATGTGTCCTGCGAGACTCTGAGCAGGGACAGTGACAAATGCTGTTGGGAATTCAGATGTGCCTGTAAAAGCCCCCCTGGAAATGTGAAGTAGCTGGCATCGCTGATTTACAAATGAGAAAACTGAAGTCACATGACCCTTCTGAGCAGTGTCGCTCGCTCAGATCCCTGAATTCGCCTCCGCGCCGCCCAGCCAGCGCGGGGGAACGGACACTGCTCAGAATCTCCAATCTGGCTTTGTGGGGTAGTGAGCTCTTTTTCCAGTTTTCTCTCCTCCTCTACTTTCCAGGTCCGGCCCAGATGCCAGGCCCCCCACAGAGCTTTCCTAGAGTCACCCGGATGAACTGATCACTGCTTCTTCTGGGCGCCCGCAGGTCCCTGTGTCCGTTTAATATTCGCGTCATCCTGATGTGAGTCACATCTCTCTGACCCCTCAGCACACAGGAGGGGCTGAGCCAGTGAGACGAAGCCAGCTGTGGGCTCACCGCCCGTGCCTAGTCCAGCACGTAACTGTCCCACCCTGTAAGCCATGGCCCCAGCCCCCGAGCAGGTACGGGGAGAATGGAGCCCTGAGCCCCTCTGGTCTGCGCAGAGGAAGGGGTGGCGCTGGGGACTCACTGGCGACTCCTGCACACCCTCTAAGATGGGGGCACTGTGTGGGTTTGCTGGCCAGGGCTGTGGGCCAGCTGAGCGCCACCCTTGCTCTCAGGGAGATGGACTCTATGTCTCCCACCTCCAGCAATCCCAAGAGAGTATCCTGGGTCCTTGACCATGCTCAGGGGTAAGAAGGGCAGATGGGGAGGGAAGGTGACTAGAGATAAGGGGGCTCCAGAAAAGGTGTCACCCTGTGGGGTGGGGGGGTGGGGTTTGTTTTCCGTCAGTCTAGTGGCGCCGCCTCCATCTGATTTCAAGCATGGAATTTTCCCATCTCGGCCACTCTGCCAAGCTTGGGCAAAGCCTGGTTTATGTATTGTGCATGTATGTGTGCCTGTGTGTATGTGTGTTTTCTTTCCGAGTTGGAAAAACTCAGAAACCAGGCAGCTTTGTCAGCAGCTTTTATCCCTCAGCCAGAGGGGAGCCCGAAAGCCTCGGCCACTAACATTCCAGCCCCAGCCAGCTCCAGGCCGTGGCTCTGGCAGGAAGCCAGCGACTGGGTGAGGGCAGAGCAGTGACAGCGACAGCAGCGAGTCCTCCTGGCTGTCCCATCCCCCCAGCCCCCCTTCTGCTGCCCCTCATTCTCTCTTCCCCTCTTCCTGCTGCTCCCACTTCCTCCTCCTTGCCCTCTGTCTCTCCCTCCCTTTCTTCTTTCCTCTCCTCCCTCCTGCCCTCTGGAGAGGGGTGCAGGGGAAGGATTCACACCGGTCCAAGTGGGAGAAACTGACTTTCAAGGAAAAGAAAGCTACTTCCAGTCATCCTGGCCCATTGCTTCCCACCTGCCATGGGTGACAAAGGACCCTTCATGATACAGAGAAGGGAAAGCCAAGAATTCACACCTTAAAAAAAAAATCACTGAAGCTGCTTCAGGTGAACCCCAAATGGCAGCTGCAGCTGTCCTTGGAGGCTTCTACTGAAGTGAGGCAGCCCCGTGAAGGCAAACGGTGGATCCAGAAGGAAACCCGTCCTCTCCTGAGAATGGCTTCCCAGCCTCAGCTGTCAGGGAGGGCTGGGGCAGGGCCGCCCAGTCCGGGGACCTCAGCAGGACACGTGCAAACTCCGCCTCAGTGCCCTCAAACTTCAGCTTGTGTAACAACTGACAGGGAAGCACCTTAGCAATGTGGATTCCTGGGCCGCACCCTCACCGACTGGGTTCAGGAGCTGGGTGGGGGCCTAGAATCTGTGTTTTGAATCTGGACACCAATCTAGGAGCAGAAACTGTGGATTCTGAGAGGGAAATAGAGCTCTAGCCTGGGGCACCAGGGCATAGAAAGAAGTACCATGCCTCCCAAGTTGACTGTACTTCCAGCAGAGGGAGCAGGGACATCCCCTATGCTTCAGGTTAGACCCCTTTTTAGCTTGGACAAGTCTGTTCTAAGAGGATGCCAGCCATGAACCGGAACACCTGGACCTGAGCCCCTCACTGAGCTGAGAGGGAACATCTGTCTTTCTGTCACCCTGCACAGGGGCCTCCAAGGCAAGAGGTAGGCATGGGGAGAGCATGCCGAAAACCAACACTGTGCCTTGGCACTTTATGGAAATAGCTATTCCTACCGGTACGTTCCACCCTCCACGCAGGCACCAAAGAGTGGCTACCTTTAAATACCGGTTGGACTTGAAAGAAAACCTGTCCTTTGTTCCCAAGTTCTTTAGTGTGGCACTAATCTTTTGGGGCCAGCTCCTCCGTTTCTGCAACACAATTTCCTACTTCCTCTTACTCCCCAAGAATGCAGAAATACTTAGTCCCTCCCACTCCTGGGCTTCTGCTGTCCCCACTGCCAGTGCCTTCCATAGCTTCTTGGCAACTTATCACCAGCTCACTCCCTAAGATTCCACTCTGGGGCCACCTGACCCCAGTCATGCCCTGACTGCCCAGCCTGATGTACGCACCCTGCCCTGCCAGGAAGATGACTGCACACAGCACCAGACTGCTCATTTCTAGCACAGCACTTACCAGGTGAGGCTGGAATTCACTGGCATGCCTGCTTTCCCCCAGACCTGAGCTCCTCCGGGGAGATGAACGGAAGAGGTGCTTTTCAGGAATCACTCCGGGGAAGAGAGAGAGGACTTAGGGGATGTTTAGACACCTGAGGATGGGTATTCTGGGTCATGGGCCTTGGTACACTTCCTCATTCCCTTCTGAGATGGAACCGGAAGCTCCCTGAGGTTCAGATTGGTGGAGCCAACTGGAGCCTTTGAGTGTGTCCCCCACACCTCATGGGCTTGCTTATGAGGTCAGGTCCTGGTTCACTTCCCAGACATCTGTTTGGCTCTCAGGAATACCCTGGCTCTTTCACAGAGCCCCACCAAACACACAGGGTGCAGACCAACCACAGCTGCCAGGGAAAACCTACTGTGGGGCTTTCCTGCTGCGCCGTTGATGAGCTGGAAGCGTTGGCCTCGACTTTGCCCTGGCAGAGGAGAGGGGGTGACCCAGCACTCGGGGCATCAAAGCAGCAGCTGGTCCCTGAGATCCCAGAACTTGAACCCATGGCTCTAGTGACCTGCTAGGCTTGAGGTCCAGAGAGCAAATGGGATGCTCTCAGGCCAGATTCACGCAAGCAGCCTCCAGGAGCTCTGCCCCCAGTTCAGAGCCTGCTGGAGTCACAGCGCTGAGAATGTCAGCCTCCGGGACTCGCCTCCCGCCCCTGCCCACGGGTCAGGGAAGACACGGAGGCCGCAGAAGGGCAGGAAGGGTCTGTGTCTTCTCGGTGTGCTCGCTCCTCCCGGGCTGCCTTCCTGCGCTCCCCGTTCCCACCAGCGCCCAGGCTGGGTGGGTGTCCAGCACTGGGTATGGGCAGGCGGGAGGCATCTATCTCAGGGAATGACTATATTTGCAAGCTGTACCCACGCACCATTCCTGCTTTTACATGAAAAGAGGGAAGGCTTAAAATGACCCATAGCAGTACCAAACATTTAGCTCATAGCCTCGGTTGTAAATAGTGCTGGGGATGGGCAAAAGCAGCAAGTACTTGGTGGTTTGGGGGGTTAAACAAAAAACTAAACTTTCTCCAGGCCCCATGTGCAGCTCCCCAGAGGCCAGGGACAGGAGAGCAGAGGGGAGAGAGGCCACCCCTACCCCCCAGCAAGAGGTCATCTGCCCTGGGCTCTTCCCTGAAATTAGGGCCCATTAAGGGGAAAGGTGGAGCCTGGAATCGTCAGCCTGGCCCCAGGTCCCCACATGTCTTCTCATAGGTCCCCACCGAGCCCCATCTGGCCAGCCAGCATGCCCAGCTGAGGGCCTCTCTGCCCCTCGGACACAGCCCAGCAAGTGCCACGGAGAACAGACATGGCAGCGGCATTTACTCCACCTCGGGGGGTGCGGCCCATTCTCTTCTCCAGGCTTGGCCCTTCCAGGCTGTGCTTGTTGGCACAGCTACCTGTAGATGCTCCCTGCTGCATCCCAGGACCACGTGGCACCCAAGGGTGGGAGGGGAGAGTCCCCAGAGTGCTGGCATCTCCTTCCATTCGGCCCCTCAGCCTGAGTGGAAGGTCAGCAAGGCTCTGTCACCTGCAGCTGAGTGTGGTGACCCTCAGGAAGCCCAGGAGGGCAGAGGACTCCGTTTCCTGTGAAACACTCGAAGAGCAAGGAAGACGCAGTGCACTGGGGCAGCCCCAGGCCTCCTCTGCAGATCCAGCCTCAGCCCTCCGGGCCAGGGGGTAAGGATGAGGCACAAAGGCCAGCACAGTGACGGCTGCCAGTTTGTTATGGGTCCTCACAGAGAAGCCCAGGGGCACAGGCGGTGGACGGTAATGCTGGGGACATCTCCTGGCTGTGCCAGGATGGAGGTAGTAGGCTGATGAGAGGGGACCGGATCTCGCCCTGGGTTTGTCCCACAGTGCAGGAGATCAGCGCGCAATGCCTCTGACGCTCCTAGATGGCTCGTGCAGCCTGGGGAGCTCAGACATCAGGAGTGGACGGGACGCTACTCAGCCTGTAATGAGAAGCGCAGGTTAGTTCTGCTCACGGGTGGAGGAGCCTGCAGACCACGCCTGAGGGCCCAGCACCATCCGCATCCTGCAGCGCCCCAGCCCTGTGGGTTCCCAGCTCTCCTGTGGCAGCATCCTGTACCCCACTGCAGCTCAGACTGCATGTTAGAGTCACCCAGGGAGTTTATAAAGCCCCCAACCCCAGGTCACACCCAGGCTCTCTGGAGCAAGACCCGGGCATGCGCCTTTCAGAAGCTCCTCAATGGGATTCTACCGTTCAGCTGAGTTTAGTGGGAGGAAAAAGGAGGTCAAACTGGTTCATTTGGCTCTGTGCCTGCAGATCTGAATAAGGAAGTGAAAACTCACTAAAATAAAGTTTGCAAGGGGACTACATATCATAGCAAGAAAAATTTATGTCTGCACTAAAATTGGAACTTCCTGACCAGAGGGTTGTTTTGGAAAATCTTTCCAAGAAGCTTCAGAATCTCCTGTTGTGGATACTTAAGAAAATGGAGCCGGACCTGATGGCTCCTCTAATCTCAGCACTCTAGGAGGCTGAGGCAGGGGGGTTGCAAGTTCAAACCCACTCCTGCCCGCTGCCCCCAGGCTCCTTGCCTACCACACCCTATTTAACCCCCATGTTAACACCACAAGGTAGGAATTATCATTCCTTTGTCACAGGGGAGAGAACTGAAGTTCGGGGCTGAGGAAGTCTCCCAGAGTCACACACAGGTAGGGAACAGTCAGGATCCAGTTCCCGCTGGGATCTCTGCTACCTCTTCCACCATGCCCCTAGTCCCCACACGGGGACGGGACAGACAGAATGCCAGAGGCGTGTGTGTGTTTCTTTGGAGGTTCTCTCTCTGGTGTTCATGCGCTTTATCCAGTCTTCCCCCCACCTGGTTACAGGAGCAGCTGGCCAGTTTTCTCTTGTGACTTTTACAGGGCATAGAATCCAAAAGCTTTTGGGGGCTGCATCCATTCCCACCCGCCCAGGAGGGGATCTGCACAGGAGATGGACCAGAGTCTCCCTCGCACCCCCAGTGCTGAGAGCAGGGAAGGAGGAGCAGGACCCTGGAGGTGAGGGAGGCACGGGCTAGGGGCCGTGAGGCCACACAGTCTGGTGTGGTTTGCAGGAGTGGGGCCTGGGGCCGGAAGCAGTGCTTGCTCTGAGGATGACCATGGGGATGCTAGGAGGTGGATGGGGAAGCCTCGGGCACGCGTCCATGGTCACCGAGGGTCTGGACCTGGACACAAATCACCCGCCTGCCTCGAAGCCCCGGCTCTCTGATGGCACTGAGGGTTGTGTTTCAATCTAAGTAAAAACCTGGCGTGTAATCCCAGCTGAGGCAGGAGGATCGCAAGTTAAAGCCCAGCTGGGTAACTCAGCAAGACCCCATCTCAAAATAAAAAATTTTAAAAAGCCTGGGGATGTAGCTCAGTGGGAAGGCCCTGGGTTCAATCCCCAGTGTCCACAAATGAATGAATGAATGAATGAATGAATGAATGAGGATGGGGTGAAACACACAGCTCCGTTGGCTGGCGACTCACTTGTGGACCAGGCCTGTGCTGTAACATGTTGGCTGGAAAAGAACAGGTGCCTTCCAGCCTGCACCGGGCCTGGGGACTCTACCCCGCGGCCACAGTGGCTGGAGGACCAACCCTCCCGACACAGCAGGGCCTCCTTACCTCTCAATGATGCGGTTGTTGTCCTGGAGGTCAAAAGTCAGCAGCTTCATCTCCTCATAGAGCTCCTGCATGCTGTCCAAGGCAGAGGCCGGAGAGGTGGGTGAGGCCGATGTCCCAAGACGTGGACCCACCCTACAGCCCCACTTGGGCAGCGTCCAGGCAAAACAACTCGGCCCTGAACTCAGCAGCCTTCGTGCTCACGCACGCACACACACACACACGCGCGCACGCACGCACGTGGCATGCACACTCGCCCCTCTGGCACTTACTGCGCAACCAGGCCCTTCGGAGCTGCGCTGGGATGAGGAGCCGTGGGGGGTGGAGAGGCCTCAGCGCCCGTCGTCCTGTCCTGAAGGAGCTGGTCAAGGATCTGAAGCGAAGCCACGCGTTAGTCAGAGGGATGCACCAGCTTGTGTGTGGCTGGGTAGGATGCGCTGAGGAAGAGGGTAATAAAACTGCCCCCAGCCTGCATCCCTGGAATTGTCCCCGGAATTGTCCCACTTTTCCCACGAGTCATTCCTTCCCATCCTGGAAACACAGCTGGCACTGTTCTCACTTGTCTGTGCTCTGATTGAAGGGTCCAGGCTGCCCAGTTCACCTCTGTATCTAACCTAAACCTCTCATGACACATCCCCAGCCACAAGCCTTGCAGAAGGGGCGTGGTGACCCCGGGCCTGTCTTTGACAGCGGGAAGTCACTGTCCAAGGCAGGAGCAGGGAGGCAGCAGGGGATCCCTGGGAGGAGCAGCCCCTGTCCAGCCCCATGAGCCGCACCCCACAGCCCCTGCCCTTGCTCTTTAGTCTGAGATCACCAGGAAGTGTGTTCCAGACATGCTCTGTCCCCATCTCGGGGCACATTTGTAAGTCAGAGACCTCCGACCCATGTGGAAGTCCTTGGACTTGGTCAAGGTAGCTCTGTCCAGAGGCAGAGGAACGATCCCCACCCCCCCACACACGCAGGGCACCCGAGTGCCTCCTCTCCACAGCCCCTGGTGGCCTCGCAGGCTTGGACCTTGCTCAGGTTCTCCTGGGCTCCCTGGGCTTCTGTGTTGCAGGTGGCCACGGACCAGCCGGCCAGGCGCAGTTGGTTCCTGGTCTTCTGCACCTCTCTGGAGAAGGCAGGGGGAGGTTAGGGCTAGAGCAGGACCTGGCTCTCACCTCCCAGGGCCCCCCAGCCGTCACTGGGCTACGACACAGACAGCCATGGGCCCCAGGCATTTGCCTCCCTCACTGCCCCTGCCCTTCTAGGTGCAGCCCAGCTGTCACCTGCCCCACTTTCATACAGCAGATGGACAATTGTCACCGAGGCTGTGTGGGAGCAGGGATATTTGCTCTTTTCATAGAGAGGAAACTGAGCCATTAAACCCATGGTTGGTTCTCCACCCTGATGCCACACTAGGGTCACCGAGAGGAGCTTTTAACATATTGCTGTCCAAGCCCTGCTCAGACTTGCTGGGGACAGGGAGCCGGACGCAGGTATGGTACCATGAGGCTGGGGGGTCACAGGCCCACAGGTCACACAGCGCTCGGGAAATGGCCCTCTCTTCTTGGGGGTCCTGGGCTCACACAGTAGGGGAAGCAGGGGGCTACCTGAGAAGGAGCCCCCAAACTCCCAGAGGTACAGGGGTGAGAGGAGTCTGTCCGAGGACACTGCCTGCCCCTGCTCCACCCACTCGGAAGCCTAGAAGCTGCTTGTTCTGGTCTCAGGGGGACTTGGTGTTCTCATCAGCAAGGACGGAACAGACCAGTGATCCGAGCCTTAGTTCCCTCATCCGTCAGATGGGGCGATGTCGTCTACTGTACAGAGTAGATACTGTGGACTAGATTAGCAAATCTGGAGAAATCCCAGCAGATGCCTGGTCTGCCGGGTCCACAGCATGGATTTCCTCCCCCTGCTTCCTGCACTAACTTCTCCCTCTGGGTCCTCCACAGCCCTGGGCCCATGAGTTCAGGAGGAAGGGCCAGGCCATTACCTCATCCACTTGCCGTGCGTGACCAGGGACGCCTGATACTTCTGCACACACTCCTCCTGGAACACCTGCAGGAGCCTCCTGGCTAAATGACTGAAATTCACCCTGGAGGGACCGAAAAGCGCGGCCCAGGCATGAGGGGCCACGGCCAGCCGTGCACTAAGTTAGCATCTCTGTCTCCCCACCACCACCTGGCACGAGTGCCCGACACCTTCGTCCACCACAGGGGTGGGGCTCCAAGGAGGGAGGAGACAGTGGCCACACTCTGGGACCCGGAAGGCCAGAGGCCAGAGAGGCAGATGCGTCAACAGGTGGACAAGGAAGGAGGACAAAGGGCCCTGGAGGACACACGTGACACACTCAAGCTGGTCCTTGGGGAAGGGAAGGACAGTTACAGGAGACACATGACTGTGTGTGCACGTGTGTGTTGGGGGCGGGTGGAGAACTGTGAAGCCTCCCTCTCACTCAGCCCTGCAGCTTTCCTCCCCCATCCCCTGGCCCCAGAAACCTGGCCCAACCCACTGCCCAGCCACAGCTGAGGATCAGGGCTCCCCCCTTCCCATCTGGCACAGAACATCGCTGTGCCCCGTGACCCCAGCCCACCCCGCCGCTAGTGGCCAGGTCACTCACTTATCCAGCTTGTGAATCTGCTCCTCATTGTAGCCGAGCCCTGACGGAAACAGTTGGGAATGACGTCACCTCCCGAAGCAGTCCACACCACGGAGTGCCACAGGGAGGGGGACAGTTACATGCAGACAGCCGGACCCAGGACCCCGTTTGGGGGGAGCCCGCAGCCCAGGGATCCAGGAAGGGCAGAAGGAGCAGAGGCTGCGGAGAAACTGCTACAGGCTCCCGAGGAAGGCGCCTGTGTGGGGGCTGGGGCTGGGGATGCAGCAGGTGGGAAGAGGGGGATGAGTGGCCCCTCGCTCAACATTCTCAAGTGGCTAATGCCTGCAGCTGGCTGGCCCCATCCCCGCAGAGTCACACTGTAGACACAGCCAGATGGCTCTGCAGCAATGAGCTGGAGAAGCTAGGCCACCTCCCCAGTCTCCTCCTCCATGCCCAGCCACTTTTGTCAGAAGGAGCACTTTTGCCAGACAGCTACAGTTTTGTGCACCCACCCACTGTGGCCTGAAGGACCCTAAAGCTAGCGTGCTGGGAGGTGCTGCCCCCTGCTGGGCTCCAAGGGAATGGCTCTCTTAAGTGGTGGCAGCTGCAAGATGAGGTGATCCAGGTTCGAGTCTTTCCATTCAGCTCCCCTAAGAGCAGGACCCCCTTCCTGGGCCTGCAGTGGCTGAGAGCACTTGTGACTCCAGAGATCTGCAACAAGTCCCAGCCCTGCCTGCTAATAGCAAGTGATCTGGCCTCACAGAGCCTGTGTGTTTCTCCATCGAACGTACTACACAGGATTCCCGCGCGGGTTGCGGAAGAGGCTGCTTGGAAAACTACGAAGCCTTTTCCAGTGGCTTTTTTCCCTTTTTGTAGCGTACTAGCAATATGCACCTGGGGCTTTTCACTGAGCTGCATCCCCAGCCCTTTGTTAAATTTTATTTTAAGACAGAGTCTTGCTGAGTTTGCCTCAGCTGGCATTGAACTTGAGATCCTCTCAGCCTCCCTAGTAGCTGGGATTACAGGCGTGTGCCACCACACCCAGCTGGAATAGCATTTTTCAACATCCCAGGTGTGACCAGTCAAGGGTTCATTTCTGAGTTTAATAAAGGGTTTGAAAGGCCTTAGAAATAAAAGTCCTTCGAGGCTGTCAAAAGGGGTGGTTAAAAGCAGTGGGGCCTATACTGCCTGAGCTACTTAGCCTTTCTGTGTCTCAGTTTCCTCATCGATAAAAACAGGGAGGATATGGTGCCTACAGTCTCTATGAGCATTAGATAATGTAAAAACACCCATGGCCCTTAGGACGGGTCCTGGCACCAGCAAGGTGCTGCAATTTTGAATGACAGGACCGTGGACTCCTAGCCTCTGAGGTTTGAAGTCACTACAGAGGTGGCCACCAGGGTATGGGGCAGCCTGGCTAAGCCTCATGGCGCCACCGGATTCCTTGCCTTCCCCTACCCCCCAGGACCTCGAAGCTGTCCGAGGCCAGATCCAGAGGCGGGACTGGGGCCCGCGAGGAGAGAGGTTATCCTCTGTAGACCTGCGTGTCCACTGCAGTGGCCACCAGACACCCATGGCTACAGAGCCCGTCACACAGCTAGCACAGCTGAGGACCTGAGTTTTTACTTGAATTAATCTAAATTTTAAAACTAATGCAGTGTAACATATCTTTCCCATTAAATGTAGCTTTACAGTTTCATTAAGACTACATTTTACTTTGTGAAACATTCAGCTTCCTAATAGAGATGTGCTATTGGGCCGGTGAGATGGCTCAGCAGCGTAAGCGCCTGCCTGGCAAGTGCAAGGGCCCAAGTTCAACTCCCATAACCCGCATACGAAAAAGGGGTCGGTGATATTGCTCAGTGGCACGGGCGCCTGCTGGCGTGTGAGGTCCTGAGGTCGACTCCCAGTACCCACAAAAAAAATAAACAAATAAAATAGAGATGTGCTGTAAATGTGAAATACGCATGTGATTTTGAACCCTCATCACAGAAAAGGAACATAAAATATCTCTTTAGTAATCTTGTTTATACTGATTACATGCTGAAATGACATTGGTGATATATTGGGTTGGGTAAAATATATTAAAATTAATTTCACCTGCTTCCTTCTACTTTCTTTTCTTTTTTTTTTTTTTTTTTTGTGGGTACCGGGGGTTCGACCTCAGGACCTCGCGTGTCAGCAGACGCCCGTGCTGCTGAGCAATATCACCGGCCCCTTTTTCGTATGTGGGTTCCGGGAGTCGAACTCGGGCCCTTGCGCTTGCCAGGCAGGCGCTTAAGCCGCTGAGCCATCTCACCGGCCCTCCTTCTACTTTCTAATTTGGCTATGAGAAGCCGGGCATGGTGGCACGTCTATAATCCCAGCAGTTGGGAGGCTGAGGAGGAAGATCCCCGAGAATTTAAGGCCAGCCTGGGCTACATAGTGAATTCAAGGCCAGCCTGAACTACATAGCGAGGCCCTGTCTCAAAAAAACTAAAACAAAACAAAACAAAAACGAAAAAAATTGGCTATAGGAAAACTTAACAATATATGTGTGAATGGCGCCCCTGCCCAGAGTCTTTTGAGGATTAACAGATAATGCTGGCAAGATGCATGGCCTAGTGGCTCTAAATGGGATTTTTTTTGATCCCCCTTTTCTGGAAAACCTGGCTACCTCAGTGACCCAAAGACAGTAGATAGGAAAACACTCCATAAAATATAAAGTGCTCTGCCACAGCAAGGAGTCCTTTTCCAGGGCTATTCCTCTTTCGTTTGTTTCTTCAGTACTGGGATAAACTCAGGGGTTCACACATGCCAGGCAAGTGCTCCGCCACCGAGCTACGTCCTCAGCCCTTCTTGTTTTATTTTGAGACAGGGTCTCACTAAGTCCCCCAGGCTGGCCTCGAACTCGTGATCCTCCGGCCTCCGGAGTAGCTGCACCACCACACCTGGCCAGGGCTGCTGCTTCTACAGCACCCAGGCTCCAGCCCACTGCACCCCCACCCACACCCACAAGGCTGTGGGCAGGGAGTAAGAGCTGCGTGTCACTCACCAGCCTGCAGGCAGTGTGACTGTGGGGACCTGGCCTTGGACCAGCCGCACCGGGCACCCCACAGCGCCATCTGCAGAGCGGTCCCCAGCAGCTCTGGAGGGAGGACCCACAAACAACAGGAGGGCCGCCAAAGGGCTCACCTGGCCTCATCCTAGATTTCTTGAACTGTTTGTAGATGAGGTACATCTTGTCCAGGCAACTCTGGATCTGCTGGGTGCTGTGGCAGAGGCAGGAAGAATCAGACAGTACAGGGTAAAGGGCAAGGGAAGGGACGGGTGGCTGCGGGAGTGGGTGAGGCTGTGCTGGCCCTGGACACCTTGGTTTCGCTCCCCCCACGCACTCACACAGCCTCACGGTGGGAGTCAGAGGAATCCGAGCCCCCCGCAGGAGAGTGGCGCTTGTTTCCCCAGAAGGTGGGGAGGCCCGGGCACAGGCAGGGTAGAGGCGAGCAGGAATCTCCCCTGGTCACCCGGCCAGGCCAGAAGGGTCTACCTTCTTGGGCTACCCAGAGCCTGGCGCACAGAAGGAACTTAAAAAGAATGACTCCTCCGCGGAGCTCAGCGCGGCCTGCAGGCAGGGAATGAGGAGGGGACGCTCGCCAGACTCCTGCACCTGGGGTTTAACCTGGGGCTTAAGGTCAGGACTGTTTCTCGCTTCCCCTTTCTGGCTGACACAAGCACTTCGGGATGCTGGGGTGGCCTTCCTCACCCCCGGGGCCATGCGCTCCACTTCCTCCCTAGGCTCCTCTGGGAGAGTCCATCTCAGCTATTTTGGAGCTGGCTCCTGGCTCCGGCCAGAACACAAGGGATCCCTGGGCTCAGCCACCCTGCGCCAGCCCTTTTGAGAACATGGGGGTTGGGGGCAAGGGGGGGAGACAGGGCTCGGGGCCAGGTGGGTTCTGAATTCAGAATCCTCCTCCAGTCTCAGGGCTCAGAGACTCAGCGTGCACACAACATGCTGTGCGCCCCGCTGGGGTGGCAGCGCCCCAATCTGAGAAACACGGGGATACTCACTCTGAGGGGTAAAGAAAGACTGTACAGAGCCTTATGTCCATTGGGGCTGGGTTTGATGGCGTTTTCAGAGTGTGGCATTTAGAACTGAGGACGCGGATTGCAGCTCTATAGTGGGGACCCGGGAGGCTGCAGCTGGGATACGGCCACATTCACGAGGGGGCGGAGGTGAAAGGGGAGTATGAGGTTTTAAAAAGGTTGTAGATCCCTGCCTGCTGCAGGCCAAGAACACAGTCTTTGGAGGTAGATGTGACCTGCAGCCCACCTCTGTGACTTGTCTCTCCACAGTGAGGAGTCCCTTTCCAGGGCTATTCCTCTTTCGTCTGTTTCCTCAGTACTGGGATTAAACTTGGGGGTTCACACATGCCAGGCAAGTGCTCCACCACTGAGCTACATCCTCAGCCCTTTTTGTTTTATTTTGAGACAGGGTCTCACTAAGTCCCCCAGGCTGGCCTCGAACTTGTGATCCTCCTGCCTCTTAGGACAAATTAACACCACAGAGGGAGGAGCATCCTCCTCGTACACAGGCGTTATTACTGTCGCTACAAGTGAGAGGGCCTGGCAGAGCAAGGGGACTCTCCATTCAGAGCCATGGCACCCGCGAAGATTCCTAACTCCTCGAGTTCCCGGATATGAGGGGACCCCAGGCCGTTATCCTGTGGGTTGGTCTCAGGGAGGGTCTGGCTCATTCCTGCCCTAGGACTTTGCCAAGGGCAGGGAGGAAGCGGGTGGGCTTCTGCAAAGGCTGCAGGACCATTAGGGCCGTGCATCTCCCAGCCTCTACCCCACAAATTAGGAAACTCCCACGGACCTTCTGTCGTCATGTACCTGATCCCGGTTCTTCACCAGCTCCGAGCTCAGGTGGCTCAGGCTCACCTGGGTCTCTGTGAGGTCTTGGGAACATCTGGAGAGGACCGTAGCCAGCTATGGTGTGAAAAGGCAGACATCCATGGGGTCCTCACCTGAGGCCCTGTCGGCAGCCTGGCTGGACCACTGACCACTGACCACTGACCACCCCCAGCTCACTCACAGTCTGCAGTTTGGACCTCAGCTCCGCGACCCTCTTCAGTTCCCAGGTCTCGGGCATCTCAGGCATCCTGGCTGCACTGCTGGACCTTGAGAAAAGGAAGGAGAAAAGCTGCATTTGAGAAGGGAGCCAGAGAGCTCTGTGCTGGTTGCAAAGCAGGGCATCTTTGGGACAGCCTTGCTGGCTCTCAGGTCTAGGGGAAGGGGAGTCTTGCGTTTGGGACAGAGGAACCAACTGGAAGACGGCCCCATATACCAAAGCTGTGACACTACTGAGCACTGCAAAGAGTAAAAGTTGGGTTGGATTCAAGCCTTGAATCTGTGAAAATGCATGAGTGCAGGTGGCTGCAAACGTAGCCCTGACCAGGAACATTTGTAACTAGACAGAAAGAATGAAGCTCTTCCCAGTAGAAAGTGTATTCCATGGTCGCCAAGAGTTTACTGATGACGGAAATCCATCTTCTGTGGACTATTAGACAATAACCTGCTAGGACTTGGAGTATCAGCTCCCTGCTGGCCCCAGTGAAACGAGCAAGGAAAAACGCATCTGCGCAGAGGAAGGACCAGGCTGTCCCTACCCAGTGGTGTGGTGATGAGATGTCCCCAGCACCACCCATGATGCACTGCAGCACATAGAGTTTAACTTGAATGAGTGCAGCCTGCAGCACTCCTGATTTACAGGGAGTGCTGGGAAAGAAGAACAAGCCAAAAAGCACCAAGAGGAGGGTCCAGACAAGTCTTCAGGGTGGGACGACGGCCTTGGTCCCTCCACTAAGCCAGAGGCATGAAAAGCGGGAAGCGGGGGAAGGGAGCCTGTGCTGGATTCAGATGTAAAGAACGTAACAGCCAGGTACAAGGTGTGGTCTTGGACGGGGACCTAGTTTGGAAACGAGCAGTAAAAGGAACTTTGGGGGAACATTAGAAATATTTGAAAAGAGATGAGCACAGATGAGATCAAACTGCATTGTCACAGAGGGGAGAGCTCATTTGCCAAGAATAGCGAGTATAAAATAGCAGATACAGAAAACTCGCATGTTGCCTAGTACATATATACATCCCTTTACAGTAGGAAGCTACGTACTAGCAAAGGATACACTAGTAAAGTGCAAGAACCTGTCCCTAGGAGGTAGCGGGTGATATTTCTATTTTTGCTTAGCAGTATTTTCTAACGTCCTACCATTGACATGTATATTTAAAATTTGTTTATTGATTGATTGCAGCACTGGGGATGGAACACAGGGCCTTTGCCCTGAGCTATATCATCGGCCCCTTTTCAATCTTTTGAGACAAGTTCTCACTCGATTGCCAAGTTGCCGAGAGGCTGGGCTCAAACTTTCAGTCCTCTTGCCTCAGCCTCCCAGTGTGCTGAGACTACAAGTGTGTGCCACTGTGCCCCGCATCACCCAGCCTAACATGTTTTTTAAATAACAATTAAGAATGAAGGGTCCCACAGGCTTTGGCTTGGAAATGGAGGGCCGGGGGAGGGAGGAGGAGGAGGCCAAGGAGAATCAGGAATGACCCCGGAAGCCCATGAAGGCTGGGGTGCTGTATGCTTTGCCATCTGCTGTCCCCAGGGCTTGGCAAAGCAGACACACACACACACATGCACACGCACGCACACACACACACACACACACACACACACACACACACACACACACAGCAGGTACTGCCTAACAAAGGACTGCACACATAGTGGTCTGGGGCCTGGAACATTTGATGGCAGCAAAGGATGAGGCGGAGCCAACTTAACCGCACAGGGCGGGGGGATGGGTCAGGAATCCTAGGTTCGAATCCTGGTCCTGCAGGCCACACTTGTCATCTTTATGGCCTCAGGTTCTTCATCTACAAACAGAAGACAACTTTCTTTCCTGTTACAAAGGTGTTTGGGGGGTCCAACAGGACCCCAGGGATAAAGGGCTTTTTGAGAGAGCAAATTTATATGAATACACACATTTCTGGGAGGGAGCTAGAGAAAACTTCGGATCCCCAGAGCCAGGCCTGGCTGCCCAGATGGTACCTCGCCTGCCCAGGACCTCCGTGTCCTCTGCCCGCATTCCCCACTCTGTCCCTCTCTGACTCTGTCTGGCCAGAACAGTTGTCACACTACTGTGGCTTCAGTACACCCCATGGCAGCCTCTCCATCCTCCGCGGCCTCTTCCTCTATCTCTACACAGACCTCCCCAGCCAGGGGCTCCCTCCTTCCGGCCTTCATAGCCTCATCTTCCAGGAAGGCCTCCGTGCTGCTCTGCCCATCTCTGCAGGGCCCTGCCTGGCTCCCCGTCACCCTCATGTGCTGGAAGGGCAGCACCAGCCCCTCTGTGTGACGGGAGGCCACACCTATCCCTGGACCCCTTCCTGTGCCAGGGTGGGGAGGGTGCTGCTCGGAGGAGACCTGCCAGGGTTCTGCAGGTGGATCCCTCCTCTCTGCCACCATCTGAAGGGGCTTAGCCATGATGGAGGCCCCACCCTGCCATCCGGAGCCACTCCTCTTCCTCCCCCTGTGCCTCACTGCCTCCACCAGCCCTAGTGTCAGTGTTGTGCTGCAAAAAGTCAGGCAGCCACGCTGGGAACCCCCTGCACACAGGCTGGGAGAGGCACTTCCAGCATGGCTGGCGGTGTCTGCCGCGTCGCCACCCATCTCCTCTCAGTGAGTAAGGCTGCAGCTGCCGCGGGCTCCTGGGCTTGGGAGCTGCTCCTGCTTCCCAGCAGTGCTCTGGCCATGGGGTCTTCCCTTGCTTCTCATCCCCAGACCCTCCAGCTCCTCCCTAGTCTCCCTTTCTACACTGCCTCCCTATGTAGCCCAAGACAGGAGAGCGGAAGGCGTGGCGTTCCAAGGACACGTGGAAGACCCAGAGGAGGCAGGCACAGAGGCCGGAGGGTGATCCCACTGCATCTCCACCCCGTGTTGTGTCCAAGGACCCTGCGTGGTGTGAGTGCCTCCCCCTGGGTCCTGCTCTGGGCCTTGGCGCAGGGTGCATATCCAAATCAAGTAGAACAGAGATGCCTTCCTGGGGCAGAGAGGCTGCCCTGGCACCTGAGAGGGGAGCAGCTCGGCTGGGAGGGAGGGGTGAATCATTTGGCATGAGGTGGGGTGGAGGGACAGGGGAGGGTGTCCTCTCTCCCCTACCCGGGTGGGGAAGGGCTGGTGTATTACTGGATATCAGGAGAGAGGGAGAGAGAAGGGCTGCAGCGGTCCCAGCTGGCCGGGGCAGGACACCTACCTCTCGGTGGCCAGGCTGCTGCTGAGGAAGATGAGGCTGGTCCTGGTGACCTCCAGGGTCTGCCTGCACGTGGCCTGGAGCACCTCCCTGCTCGAGAGGAGCTTGAGTTAGGGCTACCCTGTCTGGGTGCCGGGGGCATGGGACGGTGCAGAAGAGCGCAGGATGGGCTGCCATGTGGCCCCCCCCTCCCCTGGTCCTCACAAGCCCTCACACGGCCCAGTGCAGCCCCCGCAGCATCAGCTCCTGCCCATTCAGCAGAGCCCGTGCCAGCCTCAGCGCCTGGTAACCAGCGCCCAGCACACCCTGAAACACACAGGAGGGCAGGGTGAGTCCCACACCTCCTACCCCTGTGCCACACACACCCCGCCACCTGGGGGCTGCTCTCACCTTAGCAGTGCTGTAATCGGCCTGCAGGTCCACTTTGGGGACGAATTTGGGGATGTCCACAGCAGCTGCAAAGACCCCATATGAGTGGCCTGCCTCTATGACCTGGGTCAACTTCCTTGTTCCTGGCACACACTCACCCTCACCTGTCATTGCTGATCTCTCACCCCAAGCTTCCCAACTCATCCAGCCCCCCACCTTCCAAACCTGCACCATCAAGCGGGTCTTTCCAGTTGCAGTTGTTTGCTGCCACCTTGTGGACATTTTTGAAACTACACCCTCAAGTTTAAGGCCCTTTCAACAGTCAGAAAAAGGGCTAAACCTTGCTATTGTTTTTCAAGATTAATCTCCCTTCCCCACATCAGAGGAGAAGGATGAAATTGGGGCAGCATTCTAATGAGAAGGAATGATATTTTTGCTAGAACTTGGAGAAAGAACAAAGCTGGATCCCTGGCCACCTGCCCTTCTTCTAACATCAACACCCTGCAGTATCCCCACCAATCACAGAGACTGGACAGCGTATTAAATGCTAATGTCCCTGTTTCAATTGGAGTTTTTTTCACAGCTCTGAGGACCCCAGGAATACTACAGAGGTCATGTGGCATCTTAGAGTCATGGGTAGAATTAAAACCCAGATCTGCCTCTATACCCTGTGGGCCCAAAGAAACACCCAAAAGGAAAATTGCCCTGGATTCTAAGCCCCTGCATCCTGGAGGAGAACTTCACCAGGACAAAAGATCCAGCCTGGGTGGCCCTACTCACGGTCCCTGAAGGTCAGGCCCTTGGGGGTGTCGCTGGCCATGCTGAACAGGGTCAGGGGGCTGCTGGCAGTCGTGTGGCCGATGTGCTGTGCTGAGAGGCTGGGCTCAAAGACACGAAGGTGACCCTCAAAGAGATACTCTTGGTGCTGGGGGGCCACATTGGTCTGCTCACATACAGCCTCCAGAAAGATGGCGATCCTGGACATGGCAGGGAGATGGTGCAGGGAGGGGGCAGGAGAGTCAGCGGCCAGATGGAGGGTTGGGGGACCAAACCCCAGCCAGAACTTTGCTGGTGGAGAAGGCTCAGCTTTTCAGTGAGAGGGACCAGGGTGGTTCTCTCCCTCACTGAGGATGGAGAGATAAAAGGAGGGGTTCATATCTTACAGACAGAATGGGAACGGGACACAGAAGTGTCAATGCCCAGTATCTGCTTTTGTACCTGTTCTTGCTGCTAAAATTCTCCTAGTCCCATAAAGCATGCCATGAAGTGCTTCAGGAAATGTAACACACACACACACACACACACGCACACACACACCCCTGGGATTTATAATGCACATTAACATTCTAAAGGACACTGAAACTCCGAGACGCAAGCAAGGAAACTTGCCTGCCTCAGTGGAACTAGTACTTTTCCAAACTAAGTTTGGACCCTGAAGCTTCTCTGTCTACTATGTCCCCAGCTGCAGGTCCTTCCGGAGGTGCTGCCTGAAACGATCGCTGCTGCTCGGTGGAGAAAACTCCCATCCCTTGTCCCTACTCACGTGTTGTGGGCATGGATGTAGACATGGTGCAGGATGGACTGGGACAGGGAGAAGACGTGGACTACGACCCGTTGCAGGATGTTACTGGTCTCCGCAAAGAACTGATCGAAGCCCCAGCACTTGGCCTCTTCCACCTCCAGGATGTTGGCCAGGATGGGTACCAGCTGGCTCTGCAGGCCCCTGCCCTCCCAGGACATGGAGACTGTCAGGGGCTGGGACAGGACATGTCCTGCTTATATAGCTATGGGTGTGTCCCAGGAGAAGCCCTGAGGACCCAGGACCCAGATAGTGTGGCAAGACAGGCTGAGGAGGAATTTCTGTAAAAGCCAAGGCCACAAAGGCAGTGTGGTACCCAGCCTGCAGCAGGCCTGGGGCTGCCCAGGGCCAGGCTCCAGAGTCCGGACTCATCAGAGAAAGTGGTACCCAGAGAAAGTCATGCCCACTCACATGGACAGCTGGCAGGTGACTGGGAGGCTGTAACTCCACTCCAGGGGCCCGTTTTCCCTCCTTTGCGCACCTGCGATGGCCCCTGCCGGCTTCTCCGTGGTGATCCGGTACCTGGGGCAGGCGGGACCAGGTCAGCAGGATCCCCAGAGTCCAGCACACTGCAAGTGGCAAGGAACTCAGCAGCGTGGGTCCATTCTAGGCTGAGTGTGGGGCTGCACAGCCAGCGCCTGGGCTGAGGGTATGCACCTTGACCTCCCTGCTAATCCACTGACAAAAGGACATTCCTCAAGGGCCCATATTTAGAGGCAAAGGCCAGAGGATTGGGGGCCAGAGAAGTCAGGGGAGTTCAGAAGAACCGTTTCACATTTTTGAAGGGATGAGGGAACGTTGACTTAACTCCATCTCACCCACCCATCAGGGCCGTTGCCCCGTTTCTGTAGCTTTCTAGGATGTGAACCCCGCCCGTCCGGAAGAAGCGGGTCCAGCCCAGGGCCTGCTCTCCATCCCACAGCTCTCCCCTCTTATCCTGCCCTGTTAGCCAAAGCCCAGGTCGGCTCACTGTGCACTGTGCCCTGTGCCTTCCTTCCCTAAAGTTCATAAAAATACTCTCAGCTCCAGGACCAATGGCCACTTTTCCACATGCTCCCTAACCCCGCTGTGGAACCTGTCCCAGGACCAGGTCCTTTTCCTGGTTAGCCTCCATCCCGCTCCAGGAACGCTTGAGTTTCAGAGGTTCCCTGGGGCTCTGCAGTGCTGCTGTGAAACCATCTTAAACCTCTTTGTTCTGGGAAGCGCCCTCTGGGAGCAACTACCCGCAGCGAAACCAGAGCCGGGCCTTGGACAGGGGAGCTGGCCCCACCTTCAGCCCGAGGGCGGCTTTGGGTCGATCTCTGTGATGCTCCCTGGAGCGGGGTGAGCAGGGAATGAAGGAAGAGATGAGGGAGTGTGCACTGGGCACAGTTGGGAGGCGGAGGCAGAAGGACTGTGAGTTCAAGCCCAGCCTGGGCAACTTAATATGATTGTTTTGAAATAGAAGATAAAGGACTAGGGCCGGTGAGATGGCTCAGTGGCATAAGTGCCTGCCTGGCAAGCGCGAGGGCCCAAGTTCGACTCCCGGAACCCACATATGAAAAAGGGGCCGGTGATATCACTCAGCGGCACGGGCGCCTGCTGGCGTGTGAGGTCCTGAGGTCGACCCCTGGTACCCACAAAAAAAAAAAAAAAAAAGGAAGAAAAGAAAGGACTAGAAAGGCAGCTCAGGGGTAGAACACCCCTAGTATTCTCAGTAGCAGAGAGAGAGAGAGAGAGAGAGAGAGAGAGAGAGAGAGAGAGAGAGAGAGAGAGAGAGAGAGAGAGAGAGAGACAGAGAGAGAGAGAGAGAGAGAGAATGGAGGAGAGAATGAAGTCGCCCATCAAGAAGCCAGGGAGAACTCACCTTCTAGTTGACTAACAAAGGCACTGAAAGGAGCCTGGCATGGGGGTGGGGATAGCAGACAACAGCAGGGCCCAGGGCCCAGCAGGGGCCAGTTGTCTGCCCTGAGAAAGTCCCAGACCCAAACCCCCTCACTCGTTGCCGCGTACATGATCTCCTTGTTGCGCCGCGGCCCACCAAATGGGACAAAGGGCAGGCTGCCAGTGGCTGCATGGTACAGCGTCACCCCGATGCTCCAGAGATCCACAGTCACCCCAAATGCCTTCTGCTGGGGCTTGTGCAGCACCGCCCGCTCGTATATGTCAGGGTGCTGTGGGGAGAGAGTCAGAGGAGCAGCCATAGAGGCCGGGGGGGGCACTGAGCCCCCACACATCAGACCCTTCCATGGCCTTTCAGCTGTAATCCCGGCACTCAGGAGGCTGAGGCAGGAGGATTGCCATGAGTTTGAGGCCAGTCTGGGCTATATAGCGACTTCAAGGCTAGCCTGAACTACATAGTGGGATCCTGTCCCAAAAAACAAAAAAAGGTGCTGTCACCTACCCTGGGGCAGGTGGGGGCCACTGCATCCCTCCCTCCTCCATTACGGTCGGACTGGCTGGGGCAGTCGGTGACATCTGCTGTTCTGAAGAATAGGATGGGATGCATCCTCCTGGCTGGGCGCAGGGCTGAGCTAGGACCCTGCTGGAGCAGGGGACGGGCTAGACCCCCTCCTGCAGGAGGCACAGGCACTGTGGGCAGCAGGTCCCCGGCAGGTCACCCACCAGGTACTCCTCTGTCCCGTAGACAGAGATGAATTTCTCCTCGTCGTCCAGCTCCCGGGCGGCCCCGAAGTCCGTCAGCTTGTAGATGCTCTGGCCCTCCTCCCCAACCAGGCGCATGATGTTCCCCGGCTTGATGTCCCGGTGGACAATGCCATTCTCCCGCAGGTGGTTCATGCCAGCCACTGGGGACAGACAGGCCTGGGGCTCACCTTGGGAAAGCCGTCCTTGGGTCCTGATGAACAGGGACTCCCACAGGCAGACAGGGCCACAGCAGAAGTGGAACAGAGCTGGGCACAGGGCAAAGGAGGAGGCCCAAGGCTACTGGGCTCCTCTGGGTTCTCTATGAAACCCAGGCGAACCCCCCCCCACACCCGCACACACGCTTGTGTGTGTATGGAAATGCATCTAACAATTCACCACCTTCACGTGTACAGCACAGTGACATTAGGCACATCATCACTGTCATGCAGACATGGCTTCTGCCATCTCCGGAACGTTCTCATCTCCCCACACTGAAACACACTGAGCTACAGTTCCAGCCCAGTCCCCATTTTTTTTTTTTTTTTAATTTTGAGACAGAATCTCCCCAAGTCACCAGGTTGCCTAGGCTGGGCTCAAACTTGCAATCCTCCTGCCTCAGCCTCCCAGAGTGCTGGGATTACAGGTGTATGGCTGAGAGCATCCACCCTTTTCAAGGCTGAATTATCATCAACTGCAAGTAGGCACCACATTTTTCCCTTTTAGGCTGTCTCCACCTTTCAGTGAATAATGCTGCCTTCAACATGATGTATGATCTGCTTTGAATTTCATTTTTAAATTGCAATTTATTAAAAGCAGACATGCAGATTCTGTCTGTGGATGGAGAGCCTGGTGGTTTCAGGGTGTCCGTCTGTGTTGGGGTCCTTGTTCCGCATCACACCACCGGAGATTTGCCCAGCACTCAAGGTGCAGGCTTGGAGCCTGAGGGACACGAAGGGCCACTCACCCACGCAGCGCAGCACCACTAGGAACTCCTCCTCCGGCAGCCCGAAGGCGTTCTCGGGGCTCTCCAGCACGCTCAGCAGGCTCCCGCTGGAGCAGTACTCCATCACCAGCACCTTCTGCCGGCTGGCCCCCTGTGAGAGGGCAGGGGAGGCTAGGGAGGAGGGCACTGCCCCACCCCCTCAGAAGAGGTGGCTCTTATCCAGGTCCCTCTTCCTGGCCTGGCTGTTACTGGTTGGCCCTACATAGGCCCCATACACTGGAATCCAAGGCCGCCTCTTCCAGGAACCCTCTGGGATTAGGCATGGATGCCCAGAACTTTCCCATGTGCTGTCCCTCCTCTTACCTTCTTCCCTCACCTCCATGGTATGGCTCTGATTAGCATGCGACCAAGACTCTGTTATCTCAGGCTCCCTTCTCCCTAGCCTCTGAGGATCAAGGACGAGGCCACCCAACCCTGACCGAGCACGGGGCCCACCGTCTCCTCCACCGCGAAGAGCTTGACGATGTTCTGGTGGTTGAGCTTCCGCAGCACCTCAAACTCCCTCACCTGCACCTCGCGGGGCCGCAGGTAGCTGACAGTGTTGAAGACCTTCACGGCCACCAGCTCCCCGGATTTCTGCCATGGCAGGAGGGGGCAGCGTGGGGAGACTGCGGGTCCCACCTTGCGGGGAGTGGCCAACCTCTGTGGGCCTCTGTCCAGTCTCTTCTGCCAGGTCCCAGGGGAGCTCCCACCCCCAGCTCCTTCTCTCCTCAGGCTGCACTGGGAGGTGACCAGGGCCCGGTGCCCCAGATGTCCTCAGGCCACGGCTGTGGTATGGTCACTATCGTCACAGACGCGGCTGGGATTGGAACCAGGCCTGCCTGGCTGGACTCTGAAGCCTGAGAGTGGAGCGGCATCTGCAGTACGGGTACAGCTCAGCAGCAGACACAGGACCGAGCAGACAGGTCCGACCTCCCACCCTGCTGTCCCGAGAGCCCACGTGCCCTCGCCTGCCCTGGGGGTGTGCTTCTGCCCTCCCCCAGGAGCCCTCTGCAGTGCCCCACGCCTCAGCCGAACCCAGGACGGCCCTCTGCCCGAGTGCACAGAGCAGCTGCTGAAGCCCACTGGGGCCACTGTGCCCCTGCCGGGCTGAGGGCTGAGGGCCGAGAGCTGCCAGGGCTGCTGCCTACCTTGTTGCGGGCCTTGTACACGCTGGCGGTGGCCCCCTGCCCCAGCAGGTCATCCTTGTGCCACAGGTAATTGGCTGTGCTCTGCATCTCCTGCCCCAGGCTGGCTGGCCACCTGCTACCTGGAAAATGTACATGCCGGGGGCCCTAGGACTCTGTCCCTGCCCTGGAGTGCCAGCCACCAGTGCCCTGAGACTAACTCATGCCAGTCTCCCTGTGGCCATTCACAGACAAGGGAGCAGGGCGGGGGAGGCACAGAAGGGTTGGGTAACTTCCCCCAAAGAGGCCCAGCTCAGCAGAGAGAAGCAGCAGCAGCAGCAGTGCGCTCAGCCTAAGCCCAAGCCACCCGGGGCTGTGCCCCATCCTCACCCCTCCCAGGCAGGCCGTCCTGCAGACAAACCTCCTCACTGCTTCACCTCTTCTCTGCACTGAGGACGCTGAGGCTTTGGCATCCAAGCCTGGCAATGTCCCAGGAGCAGAAACAGCGCAAGAGGAAGGGCCCCGGGTCAGGCAGCGGGGCAGCAGCGCCCATCACACCACCGCAGATCTCCAGGATTGCGACACCAGCCTGGAGTCCCCACCCTACCCGCTCGCCTGCCTGGCCCGCCACTTCCTGCTGCCTAGGCCACTAGGTGCTGGCCCAGAGAGGGACAGGGCTGCGGAGGGGAGGATCTGAAAGCCCTCTGCAGCTCTCTTCCCCATCTCTGCTCCCTCCCATCCTGTCATCCCCAACTCCAGAAAGTGCAGCTTCAGCAGTTACAACTCAGTGTCTGAAAAGCAGGGCCAGGGCTGGCTCTTTGGGGACACCTGGGGGGCAGGGGCATAAGAGGGGTCGTCATCCCTTCAACATGTGAAATAAGGCTGGGTCAGACAAGGTCCTTTTCCTGCTCTGACATCTTCTAGTTTCTCAAGCTGTCACCAGGCCTGGAATTCTGTGCTACTTAGCTTTGAACCTTTTCTCTCTGTAATCATTTTTAAAAACGCAAATGCTGGAGAGTGTCCAGTGCTTGAGCCAGAGGCCACTTGGAAAGTGCAGGACCACAGACTGTACACCACCTCCATCACTCTTCGAGGGCTGGTCCTCGAGAGCGGCAGGGGCAGAGCTGAGGACGCAGTGGGTGCTGGGCCAGTGCGCCCCGTGCCCCTGGCTCTGAGCTTGGGAGTGCCGACTGCAGCACCTCTGGCCTGACCCTGCCTTCTCAGGCCTGTCCCACTGGCTCAGCTCTCGGAGAGGAGCAGCTGGACTATGGAGTGGGTGGACCTAAAGTACCTGAGCCGCAGGCCGCCGGCAGCCTCCCCTCCCTCCACCGGCTCTTCTGGGGCCACAGCACTTACCCGGCTCTGGGTGCGGAGTCAGGCAGAGGCTCTCCCAGGCAAGCAGGTGTTATATTTTCTGTCTGGGCCAAGTCCAGGACCTGAGCTACACCGGAAAGAGGAGGGCAGGGCGGATGAGAGGCCCCCTTGGTGCTGTTTGATTCTTAGCCCCCATCAAAGGCCACCAGCCCCAGCCCTTAACCCTTTCCTGTTTGTCACCCCTAAACACACACACACACACACACACACACATAAGCACATGCACACACAGGCAGTGAGGGGGTGGTTTCCAGCCCTTTTCTCCAGGGGCTCTGGAGTTTTTCCTGGCCATTCCCACTCCTGGGACTCTGGCCAGGGAAAAGACCTTAGGGAGAAGGCTCACCCAGAAGCTGAACCCCAGCTTGGGGTGTCAGGAAGCAGAGCCCAGCAAAGGAGTGTTGGTGGCCCATGGTGCCTCTCCTCTGGGTCACAGTCCTCCCTCCGTTTCTCAATGCCTCCAAACAGTCCTTTCCAAGAATGTCCCCCAGGGAGGGCGTGCAGGACTACTGGCTCCCCAGTAGCCACAGAGAGACCCAGGGAGGGGATGCAGGACACCTGGGCAGGGCCTCCAGAGGGGGCCCCCTCCCTCACACTCACCCCATCTTGGCAGCGGGGGATGCAGGCTTGTGGGACAGGCAGCAACCCAAACTTTCAGAGCCTGCACATATTCATGGACAGTGCCCAGAGCATCCTGGTCGCCATGGGCCCCAGAGACCCACGGGCAGGACCAGTTGGAAAGGCCTTGTGCCACCCTGGGAGCTGGGTTCGAGGGTTTCTCGGCTGCCTCGCCACAGTAGCACGCCCAGCTCAGCAGAGCCCGGCCAGCTCTCTATACTTCCTGATTCCGTTTCACTCTCCCCACCTCTCTCCCTCTCTCTCTCTTAAAGAGACAGGCAACTCTGCAGCTGCCACTCCCCCCACTCCCACAAGCAGGAAGGAGAAAGAAGGTCCCGTGAGTTCCCAGGTGGAGGCAACAGGACCAGCATGAGACCCACAAAGAGTTGAGGAAATGAGGTGCAGGCTCATTGTTTTGGTATCTCACATAGGGGAGCAGGGAGGTTCAGGGCTCACCTGAGGTGAACCGAGCAGGTTGGGCGAGTTAACCAGGTAAAGAGGTCCCACACCCAGGAGCCCAGGAGGTCCAGGAGCATGCCCCTGCCTCGCCACTCTAGAAGACGTCGGATCTGACTCCTTCCATGAGCCCGCAGTGGCCCTCAAGCGAGCCCTGGAGCCCAGGTTATGTTCTCCAGGGGCACCTGGGCCGCTCCCTACCCCTTCCTTGTCCAGCAAGGAGGGTGTGGCGGGCAGGGGCGCTCCCCGGAGACTTGAAGGCACCAACAGAGCACACCCATATTCAGTAATAGGTCCTGAGCTTTAGGGACTGCTGGAGCCAAGGCCAGCGCGCCAACCTCTCAGCCAGCCCTGTGCCCCCAAGGTCCTGGAAGGCTGGAGAACTCCAAGCTGCTCTGGGCAGCTCTGGGTCAGCAGTCAGATAAGAAATGGTTAAAACCAGGAAATTCCATGTTTTGTTAGAATGTTGGAGGGACTTTCCCAAGGCCACACCTGGTGGTTTCCTCTGCCAGCTCCACCCCTCGAAGTGACTGCAGAAACTGCCTCCTGCTCTGAGAGATTTACCTGCTGATAACAAGGAGCCCTCTCTGCAGTTCTCACAGCAGGGCCAGGAGCAACAGTTCCAGAGCCAGGCAGTATTCTCAGCCTCCCACCTGCTGGGCATGGGCGAGAACTGCACTTCCGTGGCCCTGTGACTGGGGAGGGAGCGAGGCGTGAGACTTCCACTTAAAACTGTATTTGTTCCTGCAAGATCTCTAGCTCCTGCCCCCAGGTAAGCTGACTATGTTCAGTGTGGGGTTGCTCCATAGTCCAGGTCCCGAGAGACTTTTATGGGGCGGAGTGCCCCCTGCTGGCCTGAAAAGGACATCTGTCTTTGGTGAGAAATCAGTTTGTTGTTTTAGGCTGCTGAGGTTTACACCATAACCTTGCCCATCCCTAAACGCTACCCTGATGAAACAGCGCGCTCACCTTCCTTGCTCTAGCAGCCCAATCTCTCTTTCCCAGTCTTTCACCCAGGACAGCACGGTAAGTGCTATATGTATGCAGTGGTTTATATCTGGATGTCCCCCCAAAGCTGCCTGTGTGAAGAGGTGGGGCTTATGGAAGGTGACTGGATTATGGGGTGCCACAGCTGCTGCTGTTAGGTGAGGCCTGGTCAGGAGAGGTGGGTCATGGGGGGCAGGGCCTGGAAGCCCCCCACCCCACATGCCTCCCTTTGCTCTCTGCTTCCTGGGCCCACGGTGTAAGCACTTTCCTCTGGGGGACCCTTCTGCCATGTCATTCTGCCTTGGAGCCGGCTGACCGAGGACAGTAACCATGAGCCAACATAAACCTCTTCTGCAAGTTGTGGGCATTGGGCGTTTGTCACAGTGATGGAATTACAGGTGTGTGCCCCCATGCCCAGCTCATCTCCATCTGGTCCCTTCGCCCGTCTTGATGCTCTGAGAGTCACTGATTCTCCTCCCTTCTCGTTTACTGCCCAACCCACTCCACTGGGACTCGTTTCCCTATCCTGAAGATGCTGCCCAGTCACAATCACGGTGTCCCTTTCTAACAATCTCATGTCACCCTCCGTGCCCCAAAATGGATCCCTTCCTCTGTGTCGAGCGCGGCCTTCTCTTGGTTTCAGTGACCCGTGCTCGCCGGCACCCACCTCACCGTGGCTCGCTCCTCCTTCTCCTCTGCTGGGTTTCTGAAGATGAGGACCCTTTCCTCTTCCTGTCTTCCCAGGAGGCTCACAGTTTGAATACGTTTGTCTTCGAGCAGGATCTCTCCCCCATGCCCGAGTCACACTTCTATTCCGGTCTGTTGGACATTTCTACCCAAATGGCCACTCGTGGTCTCAGCGTTGCCAGACCAAGCGGGGTTCTTGACTTCCTCTCCCCCACCACAGTGGCCTCTCCTGACCCAGCCAGACACTCCTTCTCTTGTGATGTGGTTTCATTTTTCAGTTCAACACTTACTTTGCTTATTTTCTGTTCTCCCTGACTAGGAAGAAAGCTCCATTATCTAATACCATATGACAGTGCTTGCATGGAAAGGCTGAAAGTTTGCTGATTGAACATCTCAGTCTCTGTTATATGTAATATGCCAGGATTAACTCTGGAGTAAAAGGAAACTTCCTGTAACTATAAACATTTAGATGAGATCATCTTAAAGACTAGCTCCTAAATTTACAACCACTCGGTCTCCTTTTTTGGTTCCTATCTGGATGAAATGGGCTTGTGTTTCAGCTGCTCACTGCCACTCATTTCCATCAAGCTCCCATCAGATAGATGAGAGCTGGGCATGGTGGTGCACTCAGGAGGCTGAGGCAGGAGGATCACCAGGAGTTCAAGGCCAGCCTGGGCTATATAGCGAGACTCTGGCTCAACCAACATCTGCCCCCCCCCACAAAAGAATATGAGAGGAAGCAGCCTTTGCCTTAGGACTCTCTAAAAGGTCTCTTCTGTCCTCTGTCACAGCCTAAGAACTGGCTCCACCTCAGCTATTCAGGTGCCCCAGGCGGCTCCTCTGCCTGCACCCTGCTGTGCTGAGGGTGTAGGAACAACCCCAGCTTTGCTGCCCCTCAGGTCAAGGGGCCAGCAGGAGAGCTCAGGATGCAGCTATGCCATTTAAACAGGGGAAGGGAAGAGTGACAGGTTGGGAGGGCCTGAGAGCTGAGTGCAAGACACAAAAAGAGCAGATGGAGACGAGCACGCTAGGAGGATATGAGGTGTCTGGGGTGGGTTCTGTATGACCACAGAACACAGGGAAGCCCCTCTCAGTGGAGAGGTCCAATCCATGCCCAGGGTGACTGTGTTTGAATAAGCCCCTAGACGTAAGTGTCTTAAGAGCCCCCTTAGGGCTCTAGAACTCATTCTGTTATCTTTGATATTTGCTTATTAATTATGTTTATAAAATACACATATATACTTGTTCCCACATGGGGAAGAAAAGCAACTTACAGATGTATGAGAAGACAAGTGGACCCAGACACAGTGCAAACTATGGGCACAGCAAGAATGGGTGTGGGGCTGGGGGCTCACACTCTTCACCAAGTAGATGCTAAAGACAATGGCGTGTCCGAAGAACAAGTGACTCAGCCATCCCAAAGAATCCTGCTAACTCCAGACTCAGTTCCTCCTCTCTTAGCAAGTGGAGCCTCTGGGGTTCCAGTCCATGACAGGCTGGGCCCGTTGCTTTGGGCCTGTGGCGATCCATATCCATGGGAGTGCACGGTGGACAACAGCTCACCCTGGGGCCCGGAAGTGCTCACTTATCTCTGAATAACTTCACCCTTGAGCTTACTCTCTTATAAGCAAAATCTAAACGACAAAGCACCCCTGTATCCGCCTCCCCACCAACAGCAAAGGGGGTGGCCACGGGCAGAATGACTCAGGGCCTTGGTTGTGGGAGAACCTCTGGTCACCCTTCGTCGTAGCTGGCAAAGTTTCCAACCAACTTATCAGGCTTCACTCCTCCAAAGGGGAAATCTGACTAAAGATAGAAATGAGAACAGTCCTCACTGAGATCAGGGAAGATGGATTCTGTGAGGATGGTTCGCCTGGTAACAGACTGGCCAATCGCGTGCTGGGAGACTTTCTGCACAATCTCTTAGGTTCCACATCTGAGCTAAATGGAAATACTGGGAGAAAAGAAATCCACAGTCTAAATGCAACTGTGCTGGCCCTTGGCTGGGGAGGGATGTGGCTGGCTCGGGTCATCTCGTCCCTCCCTCTGTTGCCAGGCAGGGCTCAGTTTGCATGGACGAATCAAAATCCCTTCTGAGCAGCTGTGCTCCTGAATCAGACAGTGGAAAGGGATGTGAACTGCAGCATCGAAACCTAAAAATGTATTTTATTTTGAAGTTGTGCTTTGGATTTTCCCCAATCCAACATCTGTTGAGTGACAGTCTTAGGTTCACACAAAGCATCTCCAAGCATACATACAATATTCCAGTTATCAACACTATTTAAAGAATATACCATTTTACACAAATGTGACATACAAGTCAGACGCCACCACATTGCAATTCCCTGGAAGAGCTAACTTCCCTTCTGAAGGTCAAATCCATGGACACCAGCCCTCCCCGAGGTCTGCTCCTTCTGATGCTGGCGCCAGTGCTCCTGTCTTGGGGAGAAACCAGGGTGCCCTGAGGAGGTTGGCTGAGACCAGGGTTTCCAGTTTCCAGGCTGCTGGCTGCAAACTCTTTTCCAAATTGGGATGCTGGGAGCCCCTCCTCACCCCTCTTTCCGAAGGCTGACCCTGCAGAGTCCACTTTGGGAAGAGGATCCGTGCTGCAGCGGGCAGAGCGGGGCTCCCGGGAGCATCGTGCTGGTTTCGGCAAGTGTGTCTGAGGACCGATCTCCCCAAGCCTGGGTGACCAGCTCCTTTCGGCTTTTCGGTGTAAAATCACAGTGTGTAACCTCCATTCCAGCTGACCACAGTGAGCTCTGCCGAGGACTCTCCTCCTGTCGGTGCCCAGTCCTCTGGACCAGGACATCTCACAGGTGTCAGGAGCACCAGGGATGAGGACGACAGCCCGGCTCCCAGAGCTGAGGTTCACGGGTGACCACTCACACACCGTGCAGGTTATGACAGATCAGCAGGGGGACACTGACCAAGGGGATGGCAAACACAAATCATGTGCAGGGTTGAAAGGGAAATGAGGCAAGAACAACAGGACAGGCCCAAAGCATTATCTTTAACAAAGTTTCCCTTTTACTTTCTCAGAGGAGAAGGGGCAAAGAGCAGGCGTGGGAACCAGTTTTGATCAGCTGGATTAAAAGGAATGTAAAGTGTAAAGTGGGGTTTCATTTTCAACTAGGAAGCAGATCCTTGTGTCTGAAAGCCCTCCCTTGGCTCAGGACCTGGATAAGCCCGGGTCAAAACAAGAACAGGGCCCTAAACAGAGCAACAAAGACCAAGAATCCTAAGCACTGTGGGTCACCTCTTCCAGGGTGACTCCCTGTGCTGAAGGAAGCCTGGCTTATCCCAGCTCCTCGAGTGGTTTTCTGATGTGGCAGGTCACCCTTCTCATTAGGGGCTCGCCCAGGCTCCGCCTCCTCCTCGTACAGAATGAGAAACATCCTCAGCTTTCCACGGGTCCAACTACCAACTTCACATGTTGGTGCAAGCAAAATCTCTTCTAGGTCAAAGAACACTCAGATTTTCCCACCAGAATGGCAACCCACCATCTCTCCCACACTGCAGAAAACAAAAAGCTTGAATGAAAGCATAGTTTTCAAACCAGAAAACACAGAAGAGGAAAGAACTTCGGCTTTCACTCACCCAGCTGTCTGGGACCTGTGAGCCTGAGATGTGGGTGTCTCCAACCCTGGTGCCCCCATGGCAGCCTGGTGCTAGGACACAGGGACCAGCTTCGGAACCTGGGCTGGAACACGCGAGGGTATCATTTCTGCATTTTGTAGGAAACTAGGAAAAAGGCCAAAGGCAGGCCGGAATATGCAGCATCCAGTGCTCTTTAGATTCTGGTCTTGGGAAGACTTTAGAACCTCTGGGGCCAGGCTCCCTTAGTTGTCTTTGTTTAGATAAATGAAAACCGACTTTAAGGGGCAGTGTCTCTCTTTATGCCTAAGTCCTTGTTGGTCCCTGGAGAGAGACCTTATAAAAATAACCAAACCAAGGGATGAACTTAAAATAATTTTTCATTTGGGAACAATTTTTGTATTCGCACAGTGGAATTTAACTTTTTAATAGGATAATGAATTTCATGTTTTCAGTGCCCAAAAAATGGGAAGAGGTAGGACCCATTTCTTACCTTTTTCAAACCTGCCACAAACACAATAAAACTTTAAGACTCTTTACTCTAAAGGGAACCAGCTACAAAACTGTCTTATATAGGAAAATGTCTTAAATGGAAAATGGTCCACTGGAGACAAAGATAGGAACGCGAGAAATGTCTACACATTCAGAAAAACTTGAAGAGCTCCTTAATAAGATTGGGTTGTACTTCTACGGGTTGGAGAGCAAAAGCAAATACCAGTGACCAACTCACAGCAATAGAAAGACAGAGGGAAAGCCCCGCAGCCCCTCGAAGATTACAGGACTGGCCCATCCTGCTACAGGTGAGAATGAGGGAGAGATTCCAAAGGCTAGGTAGCTTCTCTGGCCCAGACAGAACAGTTTGTAACGGAAACAGAGACCCCTGGTGGCTCCTGTATGAATTGCCACAATAATTTACACAGAGACTGGTTTATGACCAGGAGGCTACACATGCCAGAGACTAGGAAAACGTGTGTGTGTGTGTGCATGTGTGTGTGTAAAACGAAGAATGGACTCTATGTGATTCTATAATCAGATCTGGCCAAAGCCAGATGTCACCGAGAGCTGGATGTAGGAGCCAACCATGTGGCAAGGCATCCCCTGTGGCCAGAGGGGACTGAGCCTCGAGCCCACGTCTCCGTGACTTGCCTTGCTAGGTTCCACGGTGGCCTGATAATGAAAACGCTGTCTCTGGCTAACCTAAGAGCAGTATTGCTGCAGTTGGCTGGTCTGTAACGACCAGGGGAAGCGGAGGGCAGTGGGAAGCAAAGGGGAAGACGGTAACAAGGGCTTCATTCTCAAGGTCTGGGGTGATGGGGAGGCTAATTCTGCAAGAACAACTTAGAATCTAATTTTCAACTGAAGTCCCCAAGCTAGTTAAATAGGAAGATTTTAATAAGTCAGTCCCTACAGTCCCCTTGTCTAGAACAATTAAATTATACCCCTCAGACAGTACAAGACTTGTCAGTGGACTGTGGGGAAGCTGATGAGTTGACACCAGGGCTAGTGGCATTCGTTTTGGGGAAGACAGTGGGCTTGGGTCGTGTGGCTGGGGGTTTGACTGGGGCGGCCATCTTGACAGACTTGACAGGCCGGAAGGCGCAGGCCATGTCCCCTGCCGTACTGGCGCTGCGCTGGAAGGCAGGCTCAGGGTCCTTGAGGAGCTGGGTATGTAGGGGGCTGGAGGGCTCCGAGGTGGGGGCCACCACTGGTGAGGTTTTGAGGGGCTCCAAGGTGTCCAGAACCACATCAGGGGTGTGCTTGACACTGCTCTGCCGCTCCAGCTCCCGTAGCTCGTTCAGGGCAGAGTTCATTGTTGCCTCAATATCCTGCAAAACAGGAAAAAGGAGGAGATGAGATGAATGAAGGCCCCAGTTCCCAAGGAGCCTATTTCAACAAGAGAGGCCAAGGCATGAAGAAGCCAATGATAAGAGGTCCAGGTTATTTTATTTGGCCGAAGTCCTTGAACATACAAGTGCTCAGAATGTGGAGGGACAGGGGACAGAGTGATTTTCATTTTCAAGTTTGTTTTTCCCAGCGATTGAGCTGATCTACCTACCTACCTTCCTTCCTTTCCTTCCTTCCTTCCTTCCTTCCTTCCTCCCTGCCCCCCATACCCTGTACTGGTGATTCCCAGAGCTACATTCGGAGCCTTTTAAATTTTTTGTATTTTGAGAAAAGGTCTTACTAAGTTGTCTAGGCTGGCCTTGAACTTGTGATTCTCCTGGTTCAGCCTCCTGAGTAGCTGGGATTACAAGCACGTGCCAGCACCCCAGGCTGGTTGAACTGATTTTTAACTAGAGTCCTTGGGTTTTAGAGATAGGCACTGAAATATTGATGGATGAAATACATACCATCCAGTGGGCGGGATAAAGGTAGAACTCAGAATAGCTAGGAGCTGGGCTACTTTGAGGATGGGGATACACTAATTCTACTTCTATTTGAAAGTGTGCTAAACAGTTTTTAAAAAGGGATAGAGATGAAGTGTGATCTTTATCTTCTTGAATTTGAAGGCCAAATTTTAAGAGTTCCAGTCATTCCTCGGCATGGGATGCGGAAAGTTCAAGAGCCCAGTCCTGGAACATTCATCCGGACCCCACCCCTCATTCACAGGAGTGTCCAACTTGAAAGACTTCCTTCTACCCACCACCACAGAAGGGGAACCACAGAATAGCCAGGAGGGGGAGCCAAAGCCCACACAGGTGAATCACTTTCTGTAGCTCAGTGAAACACTCAGCTATCAGGAGACCAGTAGTCCTAGCCCAGGGCTTAAGGCAGAACCCAAGAACCTTTGTATGCAAGCCAGCTGCTTCCTGGGGAGACCTCCCAGCTGCCTGCAATGTCCAAACAGACTTGTCAGGTGCCCCCACACCACCAGTGGACTCCTCCTTGGGATTAAGCTAACACTGAAAGATTGCATGTTCTAAGCAAAGGCCCCATTGTGGATTCTTTGTCCTACAAAGTGACCCATGCTTTCTTTTGACAGTAATTCCACTTTCACTCATCCTGACGGCATTCTTAAAACCTGTGTGTATGAGACACAGGGGATTACACCCAGGGCCTCACATATGTTGGTCAGGTTTCCACCACCGAGCTACATCCACAGCCCTCTCAAACCTTTAAGATGCTCAGGAAGAACTCCATCTGCCCCCTCAGCCCAGCTCTGCAGCTGGAGTCTGTCCACCTGTGTACCTTTTCACTCCCAGTAATGCCTGACCAAGGAAGAACCAGGGAGGATTCCCATGGTGCAAGGCCAACTGCCAACAGGAGCTTGAACAGAGGCATAGGATAGAAGGCCAGCAAAGCAAGACATCTCAGGCCCGCAGTTTAACACTGGGCTTGCCAGGTACACCTCCTTAAGCAGAGCACCAATGAAGCCAGTGGAGACCACACCCAGCCTCTACTGCCCCCTGGAAGATGGAGCAAAGAGAATCTCAACTGGATTGAGATTTATAAGGGCCACAGTGAGCCCTTAATTCCTACCTGGTCTAACGGAAATTATATAGTTGGGAGAGACGTCTGAGAGCACTGCTTGGAGTGGCCCTGGTAGTCGGAGTTTTAGAGGTGGGGTTGGATCTCTAATATTTCATGGAAAACAGAGAGTCATCAGTGTGGTGCAGGCGTGAAGGAAAACACTCTAACGGGGAGCTCATCTCTACTGCTGCTGGAGCCTTGGGCCAGAAATGCTTTTAGTTCTCAAGCTCCAGCAGCCAAAGTACTTTGGGGTCTTCAAGACCAGGAGCATATTGTGGATCGGTCATCTACCCATGAGGTATCAGTGACACCTTTGGGAAATGGAATGATGGGGGTGGACAGAGCCCTCTACAAATGCGGTTACATCTGTATAGGAGTCTCAGCACTCAAACAGCTTCACAAAATCTACCCGGGCCTCAAGACGTACAACTTAGGCTGAGCGGACTCTACTCAAATACTCTAACTATCAGCTTTAAAAATCAGCAGCAAAAAAAAAAAAAAAAAATTAGCAGCTTTGCAAATAGCCAGAGCAGTGGCACCTTGGTTCACAAACTTAATTCTCTCCATGGTTCTGGCTGTAAACCGAGTTGGACGAGAACCGAACTAAATTTCCCCATGAAGTCAACACTGAGCTTAACCCTTGAGTCTGATTCAGTTCTCATCCAATTCTGTTAATGACCAGAATCGTAGAGAGAGTTAAGTTCGTGAACTGAGGCCCCGCTGTATCTGAGTAGGAAGTTAGAAGCCTCTTATTCTATCTTTAGGGTCTTATGGGGGACAGGCGATGGCTGGGCAAGGTGTCTGAGCCCGAATGTGACTAGTCCTGGGGCCCAGCACGAGTGCACTCGAGCTGTGTCACTTTCAGCAGGGGCTGCACCGAGCGGCCGTGACGTGTGGACCCATGCTACCCGCCCGTCCAGGGCCCTCGGTTACCTGTGCGATGACCTCGGGGTCCACGGGCCGGTGGTTGTTGAAGCTCTGTGACCTGCCTGCTGCGGTGCTCCTCCGGGCCTGTGGACTGTCCAGCCGGTTCTTCAGGGAGGAGTGGCGGCTGATGGAGTGGAGGCTCCCATGCCCGCCGATGGGGCACTTATCTGCCCCTTCTTTGGGGAGACTCTGGCTCATGATGGGCTGGGAGGATGGGCGGCAGCTGGCCCCCACCCCCGAGGAGGAGGAGTCATTCAGGGAACTGCTCAGCCCATGGCTGTCACTTCGAAATGTTTTCCGGATACTCCCAGGTTCTGGACGCTTCCTTTGCCTTCAATCACAAATAGAGAGGGTAGGGTGATCAGGGAGCCCCAGCTCCAAGGAGGCCAGGATGAGGAGAGAGGGGCAGATGTGACACCCAGGGACTTGTGGCAGGAGAGGCACATGGAGCACCTTCTCTCCTCCGTGTCACCTTCTCTTGCTTCCTCCCTGTGCCTGTTCCCTTGCCACCCCCAACCGGGGCAAAGGAGAAATGGATACTTACTTGTGAGTCCTGGGCAGTTGCTGTCAGAAAAAGTGTCCGAATAAGGGAAAGTGTCTAATGAGAGAGAGAGTCACGGAAAGACTGTGCTTTGAGTAGAAACCAAAGGCCCCAGCAGGAAGAGTGTCCCCATCACCACTGACGGAGGGCACGGCTGGTAAGAGGAGCGGTAACTTCCCCAAGTTTTAGCTCGTCTCTTGGTCTAGCTACAGTGACACTAGAATCATTGTGGGCTCTGCCTTATTCCACAGACATAGAATGGGAGATTCACTGAGGGTGGAAGGACGTCCACATGACTCCTGTGTCACCAGCGCTGGCCTGAACCCTGGCTCTGAGCAGCTTTGTTTCATGCCACCTAAAGCTCTGCAATGAAACGGCTTGGCAGGATCCTAGTGGAGTGCTGCCTGCTGCAGAATAATCCCATGTCCTCTTGGAGTCAGATTTTGAAGGACCTAACCTATGGAAGGCACGAGCGGCTCATTCCGACGGCAGCTGGGCAGCTGACTGTGAAGCTGGGGCAGAATAGGCTGCGGTGGGAGTTGAGGATGGACTTGGCAGGTAAGGGGCCACCTGTGAGGCCCTCTTCACTGCTGTGGCCTTCCCCATCTTTACAGACCTGGGGCCTGGTACAGGCCCCGGCCCAGAGCAGCTGCTCCATGAATCTGTCTGATCAGCAGTTCTAGCCTTGTGAGTCAGCCACCCTCCCGAGTGGAAAAGGAAGTTGAGCTCTGAAGGTCCTCCTGAAGCGAGCCCTCTTCTGCAAAGCTTTCCGACACCACTCGCTGCAGCTGCGGACAGAATGGATCCCTCCCTCCCATGTTCCTTCAGGGTGCCCACAGCACTGAGAACTCTGAGCGCTGGGACCATGTCTTACTTGTCTCTGAATAACCAGCACTGGTGCTCGGCACAAAGTGGATGCTTAATAAACGCGTCGAATTGAAAGGCCACACTCTGATGACTTTGATTTCCTTATTCCATTTGAGGGTGTCTGACTCACAAATCTCAACTGCTGAGAAGGCAGACTTACGGAGTAGCGGCAGTAAGCCACGTCCCAGGCCAGCCCCGGGGATATAAAGAAGGGGAAGATGAAGTTCCCCGTTCCTGGCAGCTGAGCCTTGTGGGAGATTTGGCGCAATATGAGCACCAGGAACTACTCAAGCGGCCTGAACACAGGGGAGGGCACCTAACTCAGCCTGGGGGAATTCAGGGATGGCAGAAAGGCCTCCTCAGAGTGGTAAATTTTTGGACAGAGTCTTGAAGGGAGGAGAGGAACTGACCAGGTAAGAGAGGAGTTGGCAGATGTGAAAATCTACTGGGAGAGAGCCAAGCTCTCAGGAACTGAAGGAGCTTGCTTGGGAGGGGCAGGGGGAGGCCGGAAGGCAGACTCACTCTGAAGGGCTGGACATACTGAGGGCTGCCATTCCCCCACCCACCGGCTGGTGTCCGGGTAGGCCATGGGACAGAGGCCTAACCTCCAAGAGCTTCACTATGAGAATTCTCCCACCATGCAAGCAGTTCAAGGGAGACGCTGACTTTCTACCAGATGTTCATCTTTTGACTGTTCAGCTGTCACTCTCCACAATTCTTTTGTACATGGCACTGAGTGTATGACTTAATAATATGTGCCTAGGACTGGGGTGATAGCTCAGAGGTAGAACCCTTGCCTGGTATGTGTGAGGCCCTGAGCTCCATCCCCAGCACAAACAAAAAGCCTGTACATAACTACATATCTAACTCTCCCTCCACCAACCCTGCTTTGGTTTTCAGCTTAATAATTGGCTTACAAGCTTGTGATTGTAGGCTTATAATTAACATAGACTTGTAAATATGGAGAAAAAGGATGATTAGCTCATAGTTACTATTTACTAGTTTGTCCTCCCAGCAGGGCAGTGTGCTGGAGGGAAGTATAAAATTCTCAATTTTTTTACTGGTCTGAATTAAATTATCGCTATACTGAGTTAGAATACACTACTTTATGAACTTGAGGGTGAAAGCGATGGAAACGAACCAAGTGACCCAACCACTCCCCCTGCTACCACCTGGGTGGAAAGAAGCCAAGAGATCTGGCAACCTGGTGTAGTTTAAAAACAACAAGCATCTTTTATTCTCCTTCCAGTCTCAGTGTCCAGAGGCTATGGTTAACAGGTTTTCAAAGTGCAAATCATTTCATTCCTCCAAAGCCAGAAGGGAATAAAAACTGTACATCATCTCCAATCCATATTCATCAGGAGCGCCCTGGGGCTTGTCATCCTGCTGGCACTGGGCCAGGTCTCAGGGTCTGGCGAAAAGAGGTCTGTAGGCTTTGGGACTTGGTGTCTGGCCCCTTGAGATGAGATTAGTTCTCCAATAACCTGAATGGCTCTCGGGGAGGCAGCAGCACACGGGTGGCGCGGGATCCCTCTAGACAGCCGGCTCGGGTGTGGGTGCAGTTAAAACCCTGGATGTTGCTAACGGGCACAGTGAAAGCTGGGGGGCAGAGGTAAGAGCCTGACGGACAGGAGTGAGACTCTGTGCAGGGACTGCTCGGGAGCATAAGACACAGGGCTTAAGCAACAGGAAAAAAATGGAAAATGATTTCTCCCAGTGTGCAAGGGCGAAAGAAAAGAGCACCAGGGTGACAAGCAGAATAAAGAGCTCAGGACAAATCTTTCCCTGAGGGCACAGTGCTCTCCTCTTCTCCGCAGCAGTGGATGCAGGACAAGGGGAGAGACAGACACATGACATCTAATAAGCCCACCTGGTACGGCCCGAGCCTGGTGGGAAACACACGAGACTCGGAATCTCCGACCAGACAAGGGTCAAGGAAGACACCCGACACTACTGTTTGAGAACTGGAAAAGAGAAGGCACCTCTAGGAAACAGTACAAAACCAACTTGCGCAAAGTGACCAAAGTTTTGGCCAAAGTTTTAGTCGTGAGACTGCCAAGAAGGCTGGGGCTGACAGACACTGCAGGGACACACAGGAGAACACGCTGTCACAGCTGGTCACAGCGAGCTGGGGACCCGGGCCGCCCGTGTCGCCTTGCAGCAGCAATGAGGGCATGCAGACTGTTAGGCCCCACGAGCAGCGCAGGAGTGGGGATTCGGCCAGGGGTGAGGCTGGGTGGTGGGAGTCGAGTTGTTCGGGGAGCAGAGAATGAAAAGCAGCGCTTACTTGTTGATGTTTGCAAGATAAATATCGGCTACGTGACCCCCACCGGGACAGCTGGCCCCCGCTCTGGGTGTCACCTTTTCTTCAGGTGGCTCAGAAATGACCTCAATGTCAGACTTGGGGCTGGACCTCTCCACGACACCGTCCTCGCTGGGGGAGAAGGGGCAGGCAGGCGGGGGGGGGACAACAACACAAAAAGCAGTGTTAAATCAGCAAGATGGCCCCCCGACGCACACGCGACCCAACATGGCTCTGAGGCAGCAGGCGACACCTGGCGGGGCTGGCTCTGCAAGCAGAGACAAGGAAACCTAGGGGCCTTTGGAGGATCGTTAAATAAAAATAAATAATTCGCTGAATTCTGTGGGATCCTCAACTCCTCGCGAGAGCTTGGCTAGGGGACACCTGGATTCGAGGCATCTGCCCTCTACCCCCGTGCAGGGCCACCTCCTAGAGGAGGCAGAAGGAAGTCCAGGTGGTGGTTTATGTGCTGAGGTCCTGAGCACTGCCGGGTAAGGACAGTCAGCTCTGCGGTGGCTCTGGAGATGCCGGCGTTGAGGAAGGACACGGCCGCACGGCCACACTCTCGTAGCACATTTAGCCTCGCTTAGAGCGTCCAAGCCGGTCCCAGGTCTCTCCACTGTTCTCCTGGCCCCTCTGGCTAGTGATGACAAAGAAAGCCCCTTCTCCCCTAGCATTCATCTTCTCTCGGTCCTGTAGTGAAGTCATAATGCTAAATTTGGGAGGGTCCTGTCCGCGCACAGATCACCACCAGGTTTGCGATGTTAACACAGGGAGGATTTCCCCGCAGAGCTGTGAGCCGGGGAGAGGCAGGGAGGGTGCAGACTCATTCAGGATATCAACCTTTAAAAAATAATATTAAGGGAAGGACTAAAAACAGTGACAGTGTCGTATCCAAGGGAATTAAGTAGGGGCAAAGGGACAGGGAGGTGGGCTGGGCTGGGCCACAGGGGACACTCTTCCTGCCCAGCGGACAGTGCTTTGAAGGGTGGGAACCAACTGACAGCCCATCTAATGAGGACTCAGGGGCCAGTTCAGCTTCCCTTTGTTCCCAGACATTCTCTCCCTTCCTTTCTCCCTCTCGCCCCAAATCAACCTCATTTGGGTTAAACGAACTTGGGTCACTTCTACAGGGTGCTTAAGCCAAACTTCTCCTAGGAAGTGACTTGTCACGTTCATGTGGAGGTGGAAGAGAGCCACCAGCATCCCAGCTAGTTGGGGTATACGTGGTTATTAAAAAAAAAAAAAGGACAGCAAAACAAAAATGTCTCCCCAACTTGATTTTTCTGGAAAGGAAATGTACAAGAGGAGATAAAAACCCACATTACCACTCATCAGGTGTACGTGTGGGTGAGTGCTGGCTGGCAGGTTTCTAAAACAAATGGATGGCAGAGTGATTCAAAGGAGGATCAGAGTGGAGAAATTAAAAAACATTCTCCACTGAATTGGGGGGGTCTCTTTGGGGAACTGTGAGCCTCAGGCCCTTTCTGTGCCCCTGGGGGGCTGGTCCCTCATCCTCCTATAGCTCCCAATTGAAGTCTCACTCGCGCAGTGCAGCCAGGGGCCATCCCTAGACGTGTCAGGGCCCTACGTACGTGTCTTGGACCACGATGTACTGATGGGGGATGAGCCCGTCGATGCCGTTGTGCCGGCCTTCCCACCAGTCGTCGGAAGCCCTCTGGTAAAGCAGCAGTGATGCCCCCTTCTTGAAGGACAGCTCTCGGGCTGTACGGCCCACGTAGTCAAACTTGGCAATGGCCTCGATGGGCTCGCACTCTGGCAAGGGCAGAGAAGGAGGAAACACATGTTGTCAGGACCTACAGACTCGGGAAATGGGGTGGGAAGGTCCCAGCAGCTGGACTTCAGTGGGGGGAGGATAACCTTGCGTGAAATGCAAGCAGGGACAATGGTGATTCTTGTACGCCCCGTGCCGTCACTCTGAACAAGCTGCTGTCCTCCCCCTGCCTTTGCTGCACTGTCCCCTCACCTCGAGCCCCTTTCTCTCCATCTGGTAAGACGCATGACGGCTTATTGTCTCTGGCAACTCCTTTATGTTTCTATACAGCTCATTACGCTGATCCCTCTTATCATTGAACTTGCTATGCTCTGTTTTTAAGCATTATTTCTTTTCTATCTAGTAACTCCATTAATTGCAGAAAATTTATCATACTATATTTTAAGTAATTTATTTATGTTACCCATTCTCCCCAGTAGAACGTAAGTTTTTAGTCTCTATTAAAAGAAAATAACTGGCCTGGTCAACTGTGGAAAAACACACATGAAAATAATTTGAAAAATTAAAAGGTGTTTACAAATGCAATGTACTTTTATTTTTGCATAGGCTTCTGTCTCATCCATGAAATGGGGATAGTAAAGTGCCCTGAAATGAAATGGTTAGAAGCAGCCAATGAACTCCGCTTTGTAAACATGCAGAACAGTGCTGTGATGTGTGTATCGGTCACTGTTGTCATTGTCTTGATCTGTCCTAGGCTGCAGGTAGAGATTAGACAGTGAAGAGAAGGCTCCCAGAAAACTAGATCCTGAACCTCAGACCTGCTGGGAAGTAGAGAAGAAAACTGGATAGAAACAAGATCAGAGCCAGGTGTGGCGGTGCACAACTGTAATCCCAGCACTCCGGGAGGTGGATGCAGGAGGATCGATCACAAGTTTGAGCCCAGCCTTAGCAAGACCCTGTTTCAAAATTAAAAATTAAAAAGGGCTAGGGATATAGCTCAATGCGAGGCTCTGGGCTCAATCCCCAGTACTGGAAAACAAACAAACAAGGACCCCCAAAAGGAACAAAAGGACCATGCCCAGACAGCCCGGGCTGGAAAGTCTGCTCCGGAACAGGCTGGGCCGGAGATTTCAGTACAGGAGGCCAACCACAAAAGGTCTGTGTAAGCCTCCTGATGGTTCTCTACAGCCTCACTGTGTCACTTGACCTCTCCGACCTCCGTTTTCTCAACTTGATTTCACTAGAGATCAAGAGACAAAATACACAAAGCCTCTAATAGTGTAGAGACGAGGCGGCTCTGACCTAACACTAAACTCCCTAGTTCACCTACTCCCTCATAATGTGGCAGATGATCATACTGACTCTCCTCCCATCAGGATCTATGTAAGCTGTCCTAATTCTTTTCTCCTTTAAAAGTTGGCCCAGGACAGCAGAATTCATCTGAAGCAAGGGAGAGAGCAGGCAAAGCCCTGCAAACTGTGCCATTTTATTCTTTTGCCCAGAAAATTCTGAAGCCCCATCAGCTGCTGAGCCTTCCCAAGCCCAAGTGATCTAGAAATGGAGGTGTGGAGCTGTTTGAAACAGAGGAAAATATGCTGGCTGGACAGAGCCTAATAAATCATGGGTACTGCTGCGAGGCCCAGGATGACAGCTGAGCATTCCGGCCCTAGGCGCATACCCACCACACTGCTCAGCACTCGCGTGCCTGACTGAGGAAACGGTCCATTTTTCCAGTGAGCCAGGCAGCAGGCATACGAGTGAGGGGTTCCTGCGTCCTCCTACCCACTCACCCTGGCTCGCTTCTGTTGGTTCTTGGCACCCGCTTCTCTATTCCTCAGGCTTGCTGATTTTCAAAGCATCTCTTTCTCCCTTTGCTCTCCACTTACCTGGTAGGAGTCTGGGCTGCGACAAGGGACCAACGTCCTGCAGAACCACGCTAGACAAGGAACTAGGAGGGACAAGAAGGCTACGCAAGGTCTAGTTCTTCACCGCTGGTTTAATACAAAGCCTAGTCTATTGGTGGATGTCCCTCCTAGGAAGGGAGAGATGAAAGGCAGGAGAGCTGCCGCCTGTCCTCAGGGGACTGCCAGGCAGAAGCGCATCAGGTGCGTAGGACATACAATGCGACTCAGCACTGGCAGCCCCACCGTGCAGGAAGCAGGGCTTCGTACCATCATCACTCGTGTGGTGTTCCGTGGTCACGTCCTGGGTGGAGTCTTCAGCCGAGGTAGTCTCTCCATGAGGGCTATCACTGAGACAGAAAAGAGTCACCAGGACGTCAGTGACTGCTTACAAAAATTTCCTCTTCCCCTTTAGACTGCCTCCTGGGAGCAAGAGCATCAGATCAATCCTCAGCTCACTACACCTGGAGTATACAAAAAAATACTCCAAACGAAACCTACAACTCTGCAGGTTCTCTACTCTGTCCCCTGTTACAAAAACTGCTGGAGACTATTTAGGACTTAGACTAAAGGGAAGCCCTTTAGAAGTTATCAAATAAATTCTTTAGAAAACACAGAACAGGTCAAGTCCTCCAGGGCTGATTCTCTAGGTGAATTTGTTCCTGGTTCTTGAACTGAAGAGGGAGGGCAGTAGAGAGGTAGCAAAGGACTGTGCTGTCAGATCCAACTGAATCGGGTACCACCCTGTGACCACAGAGAACTACACCGTCATCTCTTTCCTGCTCACCTAGGTATCTCAAGCACACACCGAAGACAGTGATCTGTCCACCTCCCAGAGTTGTGTTAGGAGTTAATGGTACCAGTCAGCAAAGCATTTGGAGTGCTTAATAAGTGTTTCTTCTTTCCTCCTTCTTTCTCTCCCCGTTTTTTTAAATTAAATTTTTGCAGTGCTCAGCTTGAAGCCAGGGCCTTGGGCATGCTAGGCAGGTGCTCTACCCACTTAGCTACATCTTAGCCCCTTCCTTCTCACTTTGCTTGATGCCCTATGTTGCTTTGTGCTTTAGTGTGAGGCCCTAAGTTTGATAAGGGTGGAGGGTGTGGGGGAGGAGAAGAAAAAAACCAACCAAAAAGCAAAACGAAACAAATTTGTCTTTCACAAAATCATCCAGGGTAGAGAGAATCAAGAATGGCCAGAGATTTGAGAGTAGATGATAGTACTCACTTCTTAAAAAGTGGAGAAAAACACTGTTCATGTCTGAGGTTTCCACCTCCAGCAGCACACAGTAACAAGCTGGCCTTCCCGGATGGTGCCCACCAGCCCCAGTCTCTCCTCCAATCCTGCAGCCTCTCCCTCCCCAAGGCACGGGTCCTGCAATCCCAGGAGGTTCTGCAAACACTGGGTGACCAGGTCCAAGGAGGCTTCTCTGACTCCACGGAACATTCAAGGAGAGCATCAATAGGGCTTCCTCTTTGCCAAAAAATGTGAGCATAATTCCTTATGTTTTCTGGGCCTAAAGTCCCTCTGGTAAGTTTTGTGACATTCTGGAAACTCACGGGGCTTTCAGGGTGCACAGGGCAAAGGCAACCCTTTCCACGTGGCCATCTACTCAGGTGAGAGTTCTCAAACTGCAGGAAGCGCTGGAGGGCTGGTTAACCCCACAGCCCAACCCCAGAGTTCCTGCACCCACTGCTGGGTCTGGCTGGAGCTGGACAATCCGCATTTCTACCCAGCCCAACGTGACCCGGGGGCTGTTGGTTAGAAACCAACATGCAGTTAAAAACCTTTGTACTGTGGCAAGACGATACTTTTTTTTTTTTTCTTTTCTTTGTGGGTACCGGGGGTCGACCTCAGGACATCACGTGCCAGCAGGCGCCCGTGCCGCTGAGCGATATCACCGGCCCTTTTTTCGTATGTGGGATCCAGGAGTCGAACTCAGGCCCTTGCACTTGCCAGGCAGGCGCATACACCACTGAGCCATCTCACCGGCCCCAGATGATACTTTTTAAGGTCCTTCTGGCCCTAAAATTCTATGCTTCTCACATTCCATACCCTAAGCCCCCAACATTGCCCAGGCTCACAATACCCTAGGAACAGAAGGAGCTGCAATGTACCCCACAGGCTGTCCTAGAACACTGAGTTCCTGTTTCGGGACTGGAAAGAGTGGGGAAACGGGTTTGCCAACAACTGAGGGGAGGACAAGTGGCCAGGTGGGGTTCTGTTTCCTGGCCATTCTCCGGGAGGCTTGGGGATCCCCTCCTTCACTGTCTTAGCTTATTTCGCTGGCACGTCTCTTCCCAAAGAAGAAAGAGGAGAGGTGGGGAGCTTCTGAGTGGGTCTCAGTCCGGGTCACTGAATGCTGCTCATTGGCGCCTCTGGCCTGAGGCCCAGGGCCTCCCACCTAGACTGAAATTGTGGTGTAATAAACGTCAAATGCACAACACACAGGGGCCATGGAGAAAAATGGTCGGGGAGAAGAGGTTCTGTTCTCTGGGAGGTCCGGAGCCTATGCTGCTATTCGAGCACTAGGGCAGACACTCTGCCTGAGTTCAGGAGTAGGAGCTGGCAACATGATTGCAGTTTGTCACTCCTCTCCAGAGGGGCAAAACCCTGAGTCGTGTGCACCAGGCCCGCTCCCTGGAGCTCCCCAGCCAGTGGGCCGAGATTGGAACTGACCAACCTCCCCAGTCACCACCAGCCATCTGTCAGTGACAGAACCTTTCTCTCCAAGTCAGCCAGCTGAGGTTCTTCCAGTTTGGACCCAGACCTGGGCTCTGCAGTACGGCAGAGGAGTGAACCCAGAATGTCGCTGCTACTAGGATGCTCACAGAGATACAAATGTCACTTCCTTCACTCCGGGGGCAGGAGTCTCTGCTTGGGGGTCAGGGAGAAAGTGTGGCCCACTTGGCCTCTAACTAAGTAAACATCATCCCCCTGCCTCCCCTACCTCAATGGATAGCACTGGGGGGGGGGGTGCTGGCTGAATTGGTTCCAGATGTTGACTTCAGATGGAGTCCGATTTGGGCTGGCTTGTGCTTTCAGCTCAGGCTGAAACACTATTCAGGGGAAGGAGGGAGGTAAGGGACACTAGGGTTATAAGAGAGACTCAGTTGTCTTTGTGTTTGGTGGGAAAATGGCACTGAGAGCCATATCATGGCAGGCTACACGGGGTAACGGACGGTGCCGTGTACTACAAGACAAGAGGTGAGGTTGCGTCCCCATCGCTGAAGTGCTCTCTGGGTTGCGGAGACTTCCTCTATAACACAGAAACAGGATTCCATCTGTTGGGAAATGACTGTCCAAGGGTGGCGTCTAGCAGAGCTGTTCCCTAGGGGTTCTTCTTGGCTCTCTGTTCTCAAGCTCCGTCATGAAAAGCCCTGCCCCGTGGAATGTGATCCCGCCGCAGGGTGGGACCATGCTGAACCTGCCCCAAATGAAGCTGAGTCCTCTTCCTCTTCACGCATTCTCAGAGCATTCTAACGTGTCCTCTTACAAACTCACAGTCAGGAAATTATACCTCACTACCTAAACTCTCCCCAGCAAGAACGGAGTCCCTGGGACCCGGGACTGCTGTTCTCACCGTCCACAGCACAGAGTAGAGGCCGTGGGGAAGCTGCTGACTAAAGAACAGCAGTTTCACACACAGCCTTGCAAAATCTCCTTTCCTGGAGTATTAGTACTGCTACGAATGTTATCACTATCTTGCAGAATCACCCCTCACCACTCAGAACTCATAGAAAAGGGAGGCGGCACTTATTCCATAGGTGGGCTGAGGCAGGGGTCTGCCTGTAGCACCCCAGGCCCTGGCAGCTGACAGGCCCGGAGTGGAGGCCGGAGGACCCGCGTGTTTCCCTTCAGGTTTCCCTTGGCCATCTGTCCCCAATGCCAGTATGCGCTGGTGACTCTTCCCCACCTCCAGCCCGAGCCCCTACCAGTAATCCTCCATGCTTCCTCCTCTGCTGTAGACGGGGCCCTCCAGCTCCCTGGGGTTGGGGAAGATGTTCTCGTGCTGGATGATGATGGTTTTGATCAGCTCGTTCACGTGGGCTTGGCAGGACACCTGGTCATGGCCCTCCGGCACTGACATCAGTGAGGGCCCAAAGCAGATGGCGAGGTTGTAGGGGTCCATCATGTTCTCTTCACTGAACTGTGATAAACTGGAGGGGAAGGCAAAGGGGGCAAGCTGGAGAGCTCTCGCATGAATGCCCAGAAAACACAATCACAGGAGGCACTGCCAAGGGCAAAGGCAGAAGGTCCACAAATTGCCACCTGCCTGTCTGGGCATCAGAGCCTTCCAGAAAGTCACCTGGGGACACAAGAGTGACCACTGGATAGTCATTCAGGAGCCAGAGAAAGGTAAAGTGGAGGTTCCTGCTTTTAAGTCTGACCTTTCCTTCTCTCCAGCTCCCCATTCACATCTGCCTTACTGCCTCTTCCTCATCCCCAGCCTGTACCTTACCCACCAAAGCCAGTCTCCCTCGAGAACGTGTCACTCTACAAAGCTCAGTATGGTTCCCGCAGCCAACCCATCGAGCCACCAGAGCAGACAGGGAGCCTTGGCCTGCCCTGGTAATGGCCACTGTGCAGTGTGTACCTTCTTACAGAGCAAAATAATCAAATTATTAGGGATATCCCACTCCTGCCTCTAGACTTAATTAAAAAATAGCCAACTGATTAGCTTTTGTATTCCACCAAGACAGTGAATTTCTTTCTCAAATGGCTACTGTGATTGTTTTTCACTTTTGTAATATCCTCTTCCATTATTACACTCAGGATTTATTCAGGAAAAGGTCAGTGTGCTGTTCAGACTGCTTGGGGTATTTATTTATTCTGGGAACTCCCCCCAGTCAGCCAGCAGTTGCTCGCCACACCCCCAACCCTGGCCAAGGATCCAAAGCCTTCAACAGGCCTTGGCAGGACACCTGGTCATGGCCCTCCGGCACTGACATCAGCGAGGGCCCAAAGCAGATTTGGATAGGCCCCATTGGTACTTGCCTATCCAGGTCCAGAGTGCTAGCCCAGCTCTGGACAAATCCCCACGCAGCCTGCAGAACTGTCAGCTCTGCAGAGGTGTGCGGCCTGCCCCGGACAGCAGCAGGCACTGCCCAGCACCGATACTGACAGAGCCAGCCCTCTGCAGTTGCTCTTCTGAACTGGGCAGAGTTTTATTCCTACGTAAATAAAAGTCACATGCAGACTCATGTTACAAAGCTGGTTTCCCTCTCTCTCATCTTGTGGAGGTTCTGAGATGTACCTCATGCCCCTTTGAGAATCACTGCAGGACATACAAAGTGGTGCCATGGATATGAACGATAGTCTTGGGAGGGAGAGCTGAGAACAGCTGTTCTCTAGGACCTAGCATCGAAAACAGGAGTGATAGGGGAGGATATAAATCCAGTGGCTGGACTGCTTGACAGGGTTCTTAAAGATTTAATTTTATAACCCTTCTCTGCATCCTAAATTAAAAGGAAGTTTCTAAGTCTTCCTGCTCACACTGGATCAAGAGAGGAGAGCAGGAATGACTGAGAGATAAGGCAGCCCAAAGCTCATGTGGAAGCAGATCCCAGGCTGGCCAGAGACAGGAGGCTTCAGCAAGGCCTGGTTTTTTAAGTGTGATCTGATAGTGTTTTGGTGACAGGAAAGAGAACCAGTAGTTTCTGGGAAGCCTGGCGGTCCAAAGGGCACAAACTCTAGCCCTCAGTGTGCCAGGTGAAAGCACTATGATAGACGAGGAAAGATGTGAAGCTTACCGAAGAAAGAACTGCTCAACTTATAGGTGTCGACAGTGACCGGGGGCTCGAGGAGGACTTTGCTGCATGGGCTGCGGTCTCATGAATTGAGGTCCATTTTCTGACTTCCATTAAAATGCACGGTAAATGTGCAAAGCCCTGGGTTCAATTCCCAGTAACTACTGAGGAAAAATAAAAAGACCACAATCCTTTTCTCTCTTCCAATTCATGGTGGGAATACACATCCCAGTCTGGGGGCTAACCAGCGGCTCTTAACTACTGTATCTGAGGGGCACAGAGGTTTTCAAGAATTTAGCAGTAGAGCCAGGCGCAGTGGCTCAGGCCTGCAGTTCCGGCTACTCAGGAGGCTGAGGCAGAAGGATTGCTTGTTCCCACGAGTTTGGGGCAGGCCTTAGAGACAGCGTGAGTCTCTGCCTCAAACAAGCAAGCAAAGAAAAACAAATTTGACCAAAACTAGGTGTTCTATCCTCCCAAAAATCCAAACATGTGCATATACAAATGCACAGTTTCGTGTAACATGTCACGATATTAAAACCAGTACAAGATCTCAGGCACTGAGTATTTATATTTAAGAAAATATCTAAAATAGCACTGATAATAGCTTCCTGTTTAAAAAGAGTTTTTTGATGTTGACTTATATTCATGCCATCTCTTCTAAGAATAAAACTGTATTTTGATAGCTTCAATCCATTACACCAGTGAATTCTCCTAATTGATTTGAACTCATCCTCTTTCGTGCATCCTAAAAAGGTTCAGCATTATGGTTAGGAAGCGAGGCTTTTTGGGAGAGCAAGGCAATCAGGATTGGTATGGGAAAACATGTTTCTCATCATGCACTTTTCAGGATTTTTTACTTTTTGATATGTGCAACTGTCTGTTTGATTAAAGAGAAAAAATAGCCCAAGAATTTTAGAGTAAAGTAGGCACGGTTTCTGCCTCCTGTCTCTGTTGCTTACTAGTTCTACAGCATGGCTCTAGTTTCCCAGTTTCTTCATTGTAATACAGGAGTGAAGATCTGCCTCCTTTATGAGGCTGCTGCGAAGACAAAATGGGGTACTATATGCACAACACTTTACACTGTGCCTAGCACGTAAGTGGTATTCATAAATATTTTCCGTGATTAGAATATTCCAGTTGCTTTATGATATAGGAACCCCCATTCTAGTCAGGGAATGGCGGGCAGGGCTGCTGACATTTGGCAATGATTAATTTATAGAACTCTACCCATCTTCCCTCAGCAGGTATTATCTAACGAGCTGATCTCGACTCTAGATCTCAAAATCAAAATCTTAAATCTTTGGGACACTAAGCTTTGTACAGATTTTTTTTTCTTTTTTGGTGGTGGGGATGGGATCCAGGGCCCAGTGCATGTGAGGCAAGCGCTGTAGCTACAACCCCGCCTTGACTTCAGATTTGAAAGAGAGAAAAAGCTGTGTTTGGATGACCTAGGCTGAGAACCTCTAGGCCCTTAACAGAGCCCCCCCTGTGTAGGTAGATTTCACAGCCTTCCCCTGATTTCCCTGAGGGTTCTCTTCGAGACAAGGAGGGAAAGTTAATTCCAGCTGATGCTTTCTGGTGGTCCTTGCAAGCTATTCCTCACTCCCCTACCAGCGCTCTGTGGTCCCCAAGCCCACTGACCGTTCTGTCTTCCTGGGCAGTAAACTCCAATCTTTATCATCTCCACAGGAGTATTATTCCTCCCCATCTTAAAAAAAAAATCCTCTCTTAACCCCACAGCCACCCCAGATTACTGTCCCATTTCTGTGCTCTTTATAATAAAATTCATTCAGAGTCCTCTGCACCAGCTGTTTTGATTCTCTGGTTTCTTCTCTACCCCTTCCAGGGAATGTATTGTGTTCCCCCAAATTTGTATGTTGGATCCCCACTGTGACTGCATTTGGGGATGGGGCTGTAACCTGACAGGACTAACATCCTCCTGGGAAGACGAGGAGATGCCAGAGCTCTCCCTGAGCATACACAGAAGAAAGGCCACGTGCGCACACAGTGAGAAGCCGGTTGTGACCGTCCATCGTGATACGTCAATTCTTTGGGTTAAGAACCGCCTAGCAGCTTGGTAGAGCACACTTCTGGTGTGTGGTCATGGAGGCAGGGCCTTGGGTGCTATGTCTGGTCCCTGGCCTGTTCCTCCCCAGCTGCCGTGACCGAAGCAGATCTGCCCTGCCACACCCTTCCACCACCATGTTCCTGCTTGGAGCCAGCTGACTATGGACTGGATGCCCCAAAACTGTGAGATAAGTTAAACCTTTCCTCCTTTAGGTTGTGTCAGGTATTGTGCCTGGCAACAGAAAAGCTAACTAAATACAGAGGCTGTCTATAAACCAAGGAGAGGGGCTTCACCGGGAAACTAACTCTGGCACTTTTTTTTTTTTTTTTGGTGGGTACCGGGGGGTCGACCTCAGGACCTCACGCGCCAGCAGGCGCCCGTGCCGCTGAGCGATATCACCGGCCCCTTTTTCGTATGTGGGTTCCAGGAGTCGAACTCGGGCCCATCGCGCTTGCAGGGCAGGTGCTTAAGCCGCTGAGCCATCTCACCGGCCCTAACTCTGGCACTTTGAGCTTGGACTTCCAGACTCTAGAATGTATGAAAATAAACTTCAATTGTTTGAGGCACCAGTCTATGGGATTTTGTTATGGCAGCTTCAGTAGACTAATTCACCTTCCCTCTCTCTTTCAACTCCCTTTATTGAGGTAAAATACCCATAACATAAAATGTAGCATTTCAACCATTTATAAATTATACAGGCCTGGGGTGGTGGCACATGCCTGTAATCTCAGCACTCAAGAGGCTGAGGCAGGGCAGGTATTGGTCAATGAGGGAGGACAATGACTGGTCCCCTTAAGGGACTTATTCACTCAAGAGTAATTAGCAGTTTCCAGGCCACATGTGAACATCTTTGGGGCACTGATGAGTTTTAACTCAAAGACAGTTGGGGTGCTGAGGCAGGGCCTGGCCAATGAACAGGACAGACACAGCCTCATGGAGGAGGTGGGCTGTGGAACCAGGATCCTCCGTGGCTCTGCAGGGCCAGCCTTGGGGTGACATGATGGTGTGGGTGCCCCAGAAAGGTCTCAGGTCTCACCACTAACCCTGACGCCTGTAGGGCCAGGCTGACTTTGAACTTGTAAGCAAGCTGAGGCTTGTGAAACGGCCTCTAAAGTTGTATTACTTTTAAGTAGAGATCAACCATATAGGAAGTCTTTTCATTTTCACCAAGAAATACGTGATCAAACACTCTGGCCCCTTGATTGCCTTTGTTTCCCTCAATTTGATAGATTCATGGATCCTGAGAATGGTTTCTGTCAGTCTTGGGACTGGGGAGGGACAGGGAGAGTTGGGACCATGGTGACCTGGAAGTGCCTGTCCCATCTAGGGGCAGCCCTGACTCCACAGGGAATTGCTGCCACATCAGAGCGCAGGTCTACTTACTGCCAGATCTAATGACTTTTCTGAAGAAGCTGGTGAAACCCCCAAAGAGTTACATGCTGTTTCATTGCTTCCCAAACACAACAAACCTGAAGGAAACACACCGAAGCCCTATCTGGCCTGCTCAAGTCCAGCATTTTGAGGGAGAAGCCTAAGTAAGTGTAAGCAAAGTGCAGACCGAGGCTCCCGAAAAGGTAAGTGCCCTATGTTCCTGCTTGATGCCTTTGCTGCCACGTGGGGAGCCTTGTGCTAGCCCCGGGCTAGGACACACTGTTTGCACAAGAAGAAATGCTTCTGCCAGGCCCAAGGACCCTCTGCTCCTCAGACCTTTCTTCTAGCCACACTCATACCCCACGTGACCAGCTACACACTACCAATACAAGGTGACTCGCATCCCCACACCTCCACCAGGCTTCTCCCAGAGTGTCAGACCCCTGTGTTCAACTGCTTAAAATTGCCACTGGGATGCCTAATGGGTGCTTCAAATGACCCTGTCCACAGGGGCCTCTTGACCTTGAGAAAGGTCTTTGCACCTGTCTTCCTTAACTCCATGAATAACATCACAATTTCCCTGTTCCTCATGCTGAAAAAGTAGGATTTCTCTCTTCCCTCACCCTCCACACCCAGTCCACGAGCAAGTCCTGTCACTCCTCTGTGTAAAATACACCCCCACCTGCGTCTTCCTGCTCACCCTCCCTTCTGTCCACCCAGCCCTCGGCCAAGCACACAGCCGTTCAGACCGGACCCCTTCTCTCCACGACCCCTCCCGAACTAACACTGCACACAGATCAGATCATTACACTCTCTCCCTTAAAATCTCCCAGTCATTTCCCAAATCCAAATCCACTCTTCCCAACGGCTCTCAAGTCTCCAAAGGCCCTGGGCTCCTGTCTCAGTGTGTTTAGGGTGCTGCTCGCACCCTGTCTTCTCAGAGAGGCCTCTGCTGACCACCCCCTGAAAATGTTCTCCTTTCAACCTTCTGCCCCATCCAGCTCCTGCACTCATCTGTCTCGTTGTTGTTGTTGTTTTGAGACAGGGTCTTACTATGGTAGCCCAGGCTGGCCTAAAACTTGAAGTCCTCCTGCCTCGGCTTCCTGAGTGCTGTGATTGCAGGCATGTGCACAGTGCCCAGCCTTCATCCCCTTCTTTAATCCTCTTCTCTTCTAAGCACTTATCCCATCTGAGATGCCTGTTATTATCTGTCCTCTTCCCCAGAACATGCGCTAAACATTTCTCATTTAACAATGTGTCCTTACGGCCCAGCACTGCGGCCAGCATACAGTAAGCACTAAGCACGTGTGTACTGGTGTGAATGAACAGACAGGTCCATCCGGAACTGCCAGTAGCCAAAGCCAGGGCCTGCTCCCTGTGTTCACTGGGGTGGCTACTTACTGACTGAGGAAGGCGAAGAGGTATCGCATGATAATCAGAGTGGTTTTGGGTAGGGCCAGGAGGACTTTCCGGATGTGAAGAGCTCTCTCCTGCAGGTTGTCCATTGCTGAAAGAGGAAAGCCACATGTCATCCTGCACTGTGACTGAGACCCCAGGCAGAATGGTGAGAAGCCCTCATCACCGGCAGGTGCAGCACAGACAGCACGAATCTAGTCAACACACAGCACGGGAGTCCAGTGACAGGACTGTGAAACTGGCTACTTTTTGGAGTGGGCTGTCGCAAGACACCACATGTCACTGTTGTGCTTCTGGGACAGAGGAAGTATTGGAGTGCCCCCTACCCTGTGTGCGTATCTACTATGCTCTTCTTAAAACGACCACAGACAATGGGCTGACTGCTATCCTGCCGTGACGTTCAGCACCCAGCCTAAGAGGGCCCCCATCTGGCCTGCCCACTGTCCATGTGCCACGACCCCCTCTTCTGGACAAGCCCGGCTTGTCTGCCCCCTCTCATCTGCAGTAGGAGTGAGGAGGATGTGGCCAGTGGCAGGGGATGGCAGGGGATGGCAGCCCTCGTGTAATCATCCCCAACTCTCACGGTGTGGACCAGTTAAGCTACAGGTATGGCCCTAGGCCTGCGGCTGCTGCCGTGGACAGATGCACAGTGTGTCATACGGACACCATCATCTTGTGTAAGTGACATTTATACGACTGTGCCTTTATGAGAAAAAGGAATGGGAAGTACTGGGTTAGGAACAAGAGATGTGTCAGGGATCTCAGACTCTCAGCAAACCCGGCTGAAGGGCCTTTGCCTGGGTCCAGCCCTGGAAAAGACATGAAGACATGAGCTAAGGGATGCACATACTTAATCACACGCATAACTCACTCCCCTTACGGAGATTCCTGCAGGTAATCATTTCTTGAATGCTCTAGGCTCGGGATGGTGAATGTTTTAGAGCTTTCAATGACACAAACAGCCCGCTGTGGCATGAGTGCCATACGTTCACCACCAATGCTCTCGGCTGTTCTCAGAGTAACTGAAAAGGACAGGGCAAATATTGAGCCAGATGGAAAACCAGGGAGCACGAGGACCCTGGTCAACCTGGGAGGAAGGATTTTGTCTCGTTTCAAAGAGGCTCCTGCCTTTGGGGCCATCCTTCAAATGCCATCTGCTTTCAGCAAGACCTAATATTAATCTAAGTTTCCACAGACAGTTGTCCACAGAAACAAATGAGAGGATGTTTCAGTACCATGAGCTGAACTAAATGGTTAGGAACAGCTTCTTTTTAAGTCCCAAATTTTAGAGCAAAAGGCAGAGAACCCCTAAGAAAATCGAAAATATATATTGCTCTCTGTGAAAATATCTTATGACTACTTTTAAATGTGCAGAGGGCTTTCATTCTTAGAATGCACATAAACATATCTAGCAGATAAGCCATGCCATGGTTAAAACAAACAGGAAACATTTGTAATATTTACACTTTTCCCCTGATATCATGAAATGCCCAAGCCCTAATATATAAACTTCAAATAACTGAAAAGACTAGGTCTGTGAATGAATGCAAAGACATTTTACTAAAGGAAGATAAAGCCTCCTTCTCAGAAGAACAAAGTTTATGACTGAAGCAAGTCAAAAGAAAAGAGCCAGGAGTCCCGACTCAGGGCCCGAGACTTACTGAAATGTCACCCTCCCAGCCCCACCCCTACCCCCAGGGATGAAAGAGTGAAGACGAGAAGGAGAAACTCACTGGGGAAAATGTGAAAAAGGAAAACTTTACTGAAAAGCATATAAGGAAACAAAGAACTGCATGGAAATGTTCAGATCTCTGGCTCCCGGCAGCTCTGGCCCAGGAGTCAGCCTGAAGGCAGAGTGGTACTTACTGACACAGGTCATCAGGTCATGGAAGATGTCCTTGGGGAACAGGGGGTGCTCCAGCCCGCGGAAGTAAAGCTTCAGGACGCCTGCTATGGAATCCATGTCATGGTCATTCTGGTCCCCAGCCAGGGGGTCCTCTCCTGAGGATAAGCAATGCCCCACCAAAGGAAAGAAAGTAAGAGAGGCAGAAATACACAGGACAAAGCAGAAGTGGTGGGGAAGGGTGACCTATTCGTGTCCTTGACCAGTTCATCATCTCTCTGCCAGAACGGTGGCCACAACTGGGGCAGGCCGGGGAATAGATAAAGCAGTCTTCTCGGGCTCAGGGACGGTTCCCTGGAGCCTGGGGCACAGCAATTGCCTCTCTCACAAGAATCTCGAAAGTAGGCTGGGCCTGGGTCCCTGGGGGAGGAAAACGAGGCCAAGGAGGCCAGTTCCTCCCACTGGCTCTTGCTCCTCTTGGCCCCCAGCAAAGGACACCTACTTACAGGAGCTCCCTATGGAAAATTTCGTATCAGATGTAATTAGATTTAATGACAGGACCAACCTCAAATTGAAACTATATATATCCATTACAGTGACAGAAATTGCCAAAGCTTGCCCATTACCTTAATAGCCCACAAGATAATAAATGGGCTACAATGAACAGGCACATTAGCCTTGATATTAACTGCCACCGAGGGTTCCGGATGAAGCTATAAACCGCCTGGATATCATAGTTAGCTTCTCAGTTTTTGGCAGATCATCCGCAGGAAAGGCAGGAAGGGTGGGGCCGAGAAGGAAGGAAGCTGGGATGCGCCCGGCCTCTCCCCGCACGTCTAATGGGCTGCGTGTGTGTTCTGGGGACCTCTCGGGGAGAAAATGGAGCGAATACCGCAGGAGGCTGCAGACATTCGGTCTTGTCTTCACAGCTGTTCCCTCACCTCTCTCGAAGGCATTTTTGATGTCATTCACTTCCACCTGGGATCCAGACACCCGGAAAATTCCTTCATGCTGTAGTCCTGGAACCACACAGGGAAAAGAGTTCACAGAGAAGAAAAACCAAGTTCACAACCATAGTACAAGCTCAGCTGAATGCCTATCTCCCCCAGCGGTGGATACTGAAGTATCCTGTGTCCCTTTCTTTTCCAGACCGACGAGGAAAACACGTGCAGAGGTGTTGGGAAGTCACTGGGAAGATTATGAAGCATCACCTAAAGAAAGAACCACGTCAGAGAAGTACCGGAAGGGACATCCACAGCCAGCTCTTCTCCTGACTCTGAAGGAGACTGAGGCAGGTGCCTTCCCGCTTTTTCCTAATTGGCTTGACCTGCATCGAGTGACCTGCTGGAGCTCACTTATTACCCAGGATGGGAGCTGGGTCATGGCAGTTGAGACATTAGGTACCACGGGAGAAGTTTCATGAGGTTTGAGGTGATAATGATTGCTTTAGTTGATTTAACACTGTCCTACTATTTGGGGGACAGTGCTTTCAGTAGTGAAGAAAAAGAGGACATGAACATACAAGGGATCAGTCACGGATGGCATTGGCAGCTAATGTCCTAGGCATTGGTCCCTCCTTGCTGCTTTACTTTAAGAACAAACATGCACGAATGTTACACTATAATAATGTGCACAAAAACTTTGTCTTTTTGAATTCTGTTAGAGTAGAAATAATTATTAATAAAAATAGTGTATAGTAGTAGTGATTATATAGTAGTGATTGCTGCTATCAAAAGCTCTCATATAAAGAAAGTACCTGGTCCTTACAGCAAGTGATAACCTCTCAACAGGGTCAGGGTTAGCAGTAACCCAGTCTTCTAGCTGAGGGGATTGATGAGTGATGAGCGGCCTTCAGTTACACAAGTAGTAAGGATCTGGGTCAGGACTCAAATCCAGGCCTTGTGGCTCCGACCACGTGCTCATCCTTGACACCACACCTGTGGGGCTCTTGGTGTGCATGTAGGGAGGGCGAGAATCACACGGCCCGTCTGGACTTGGACATGGCTTACGGACAGCACCACCCCCACACAACTGCAAGCCCAGGAAGAAATCCAGGAAGCGCATCTTCAGCGCCAGGCCAGGGCTCGGGCTGGTCTAGCATCTGTAAGTGCAGCGGGGCTGCCCAGCCTTTCTCAGGAGCTCTGGGCCCTAAGGACTGGCATTTTGTCCAAATCTCTCTGTGACAGCACAGTCCTTCCAGAACTCTGACATGTCAGGAGGGAATAATGCCGCCTGTTTCAGGGTTCCCTTCTCAGTGAAGAGGCAGCTGTGTTCTATCAACTAGACCTTTGGAGGGAAACCATATAGACCAGGGCTAAAATTGCTGAATCTGACTGAAATAGCATGAAGAAGTAAGCAGAGGGAATGTGATTACCTTCTTGGTGACAGGACTCAAGCTGTCTGCTCCTCTTAAGGGAATCTCCTGAGTATTCCTCACAGAACAGCAGGCAACAGCAAAACCCATTAATACCAGTGTAGGTTAGTTATCCAGCAGGATATAAGAGCCAAAGAATGTTGTTTAAACAGAAAAGAACAAGTACTCTGACAGAAACAGGCCGAGGCCCACTGACTTGTCAGAAGCACAGTGCAAGGAAGTGTCATGTGAGTGACAGGCCCGTGGGTGTGTGAAGCACTGTACGGTGTCCTGAGAGGGCCAGCATGGTGCTTCTGGACAGGGGAGACCACAGTAACTGCAGCCTTGGCCTGTGGGCTCAAGACAAGAAGAAACGAGACGTGTGCTGGTTGGAAATCAGGCGCCCGGCCTGAAACACACTGAGCTCTCTTTTGGTCTGGCTTCCGGTCTCCCTGGAGTACCAAAGGACCAGTATGAGTTCTTGCTCAACACAGAATCTTTTGAGCAACTAATGTGATGATGCTGAGAGCAGAAACAATGTTTTCCAGAGAGGAAAGGGGAAAACCAATTGGCTTTTTATTATAATTCAGGTAAATCCTTGCATAAACAAAATGGCACATCCATGATCTTGTGTACTTGTTTGTAAACACTAACATAAAAGTGTAAAACCCATCAGACTTGGGAAAGTCATCTGGAAACGGCACAAAACCTTCCATTTTACCAGATGCAGCTGTTTTTAATAGCTGCTCTCCGAGTTGATTCTTGATATGGTCGCTACAACAGCCATCTTGTGTTCCTTTCCTCCTGACAGTGGTGGGTGTTTCCTACATGATGGTTTCATTTTACTAGTTCCTGACACTCCCTCTCCTTTCAGTCTTCCTGGATTACCCTGTCCCACCATTTACAGAGAAGCCTCAGTTTTCCCTAGTTAACAGGGACTATGATATTTATCTCCCAGGGGATATGAAAATAGTAAAGATAAAAACATTCCCAGCATTTGGTGGGCCACAAACCCTTTTGAGACTGACAAAAGTAATGTATATGATCCCTATTAAATGTACATAAATGTATGTACATTTTATTTTCAAAGACAGGGTCTCACTATTACGCTCAGGTTGGCAACCACCTCCTGCCTCAGCCTCCCAAGTGCTAGTATACAGGAGTACATCACATATACAAGAATTTTAACTACAGTTTTTTAGAGATTTCATGAATACTTCGAGTCTCTCTTTATAAAAAAAAAAAAAAAAAAAAAAAAATCACTGACCAAAGCCAGACCCTGTCTCAAAAAGACAAAATAAAAAAGACAAAAAAAAAAGAATGTATTTATTTAATGCTAGAATACATGTCAAGTAATTTCAGAATTGCTAGCCCATATTTCTGTGATAAAAATGACTAACAACTGTACAATTATTTATAGCTCTTTTCGTTTTCAGACTTACAGTATATAGTCAAAATATTGTTTTCAAAGTTATTTCCTTCCTCATTCCCCTTCAGTGTGGTTATGTTACTCGTCATAATACAGTCAGATTGGGCTGGTGAGATGGCTCAGCGGCGTAAGCGCCTGCCTTGCAAGCGTGAGGGCCCGAGTTCGACTCCTGGATCCCACATACCAAAAAGGGACTGGTGATATCGCTCAGCGGCACGGGTGCCTGTTGGCACGCGAGGTCCTGAGGTCGACACCCCGGTACCCACAAAAAAAAAAAAAAAAAAGAAAAAAAAAATAATACAGTCAGATTTACTTGTTGCTGTTTACATTCCACTTTGGGTTTACTTACACCCTTGTTTTATTTATTTGTCTTTTGAGTATACAAATACTAATACAGTTCTAAAACTCAAATTATACCAACACATATACTCAGAGAAATGCCAATCCCTCTTGCCCCATTATTTCCACCCCCTTTCAGTGTGTTTCTTTCTTTTTTTTTTTTTTTTTGTGGGTACCGGGGGTCAACCTCAGGACCTTGCATGCCAGCAGGCGCCCATGCCGCTGAGCGATATCACTGGCCCTTTTTTCGTATATGGGTACTGGGAGTTGAACTCAGGACCTTGCACTTGCCAGGCAGGCGTTTATGCCACTGAGCTATGTCACTGGCCCTCAGCATGTTTCTTGTAATGGCCAATAAAGTATTAGTTTCTGTCTGCTCTTCATATTTTGTTTTTTCATTTAACAATACACCCTAGGAATCTCTCCATATCAGTTCACAGAGCACTTCCTTGTGTTTTTGCAGTTATATAGTACTCCATTTTATGGACATACCATAGTTTTTGCAACCACTATTCTGTGCAGGGGCATTTAGTTTGTTCCAGTATTTTGCAATTACAAACAATGCTGCAGCAAATAATCTTCTGCACATACATAGTTATATTGTTGGAGGTGTGTCTTCATGGTAAACTCCTAGAAGGACTGCTGAATAAGAACATAAGTACATATGTGGTTTTGTTAGATATTACTGAATTCCCTTCCAAAAGGGTTGTACCCATCACCAATTCATCAGGAGTGTCCCTGTTTCCTCAGAGCCTCACCACAGAACTGGGCTGAATTTTTGTCTCCTTGTACACTGTACCTGTACAGGAGCAGACAGGTATGTACAAGCTACACTATCTGAAACCACTACTTCTCAGCTACCACCATGGCTAGCATCCTCGGACAGGCCACTGCCATGTTTCACCTGCAGTAGTTACTGCTAGTAACTGTGGTAACTTCCTATTTCTTTCTTGTGGTCTTATCTCCCTGCAGCAGCCAGAGTCCTTTAAAAAGTTCCCCTGTTCAGAATTCTCCATGGCTTCCCATCTCATCCAGAAAAAATCCAAATGCCAATGGCTAAGAGATCTGGTCTCTGCTTCATCTCCTGTCTCTCCTCTTCGCTCTCCCGGCTCCTGCCCCGCTGGCCGCCTGTGAGGTGTTCCTTGCATACGCCAGCAGTCTCTGCACTCTATGTTCCCTCCCGTCCCTAGATATCCACATGGCCCACAGCCTCACAGCTCTGCTCAAATGTTACCTTCCGAGGAGAGGTCTTTCCCCTGACCCCATCTAGAACAGTGTCCCCTCCCCATTCTCCATCCCCTCACCTTGCTTTGCTTCATGAAACTCAATAACATTCGAATTACTGCATGTGAATTTATTTATTAGCTAATCAACTGATCATCTGCCTATCCTTCCAGAAAAGGTAAGGTTCAGGAGAACAGAAACTTATTGGTATACAATAAGCAATCGGTATATATTTTTGTTGAATAAATGCATGGATGGACAAAATGCATGGATGAATGAATAGGAGTTCAGATCTTCTAAAGTTCTTTAGGCATGAATAATTCTTCCTTTCCTGAACTTAGTTCAGACTTATCTTTGCCAACTACCTGACCATTAATCATTACTATCTTGTGAAATTTCTTATTCTGCCATTCTGAATTACCATCACTTATCTCTTTTTATTTAACTTATCACTTACTTATTTTCTCCCAAATGCATCATAAAACCACTTAAAAGACAAGAACAGTGTATTACTCCTGTTTTTATTTTCTACTTCGCAATGCATGGTGCTCAGCATTGATTGGGGGCTTGATAAATATTTGTTGATTGTTCCATAGTGATGTATAATGCTCTTACTTCAAGTAAATAGAGATAACATTAAAAAATTACACCTTGGGCTTGGGACATAAGTCAGTTATTTCCTAACATGCATGAGTCCCTGGGTTCAATCCCCAGCACCAGGAAAAAAAAATACAGCTGATGGAGAATGGGATGAGTTGTAAGAATGCTAAAATAAATGCAGTTCCAAAAATGAACCCATGCAATGTCCCAGTCTATGAAGAGAGGAAAGTGAGGCAAGGGAGGGAGAAAGGCTGCCTCTGAATTTAGACCAGCAATACTCTACATTGCTCCTTAGCCTTTAGGAAGGTCATTTTGTATCAAAAAACAATTTCTGAAGCCCAGTTCCTAGACGTCTTGATGGTGCTAGTTCAGATATCTGCTCTATCACTCTTTCCTTCTGGAAAATCAATTCTCTCCATCCCTAAGATCTGTCAGAGTAAGCCAGCAGCTGGTAAGGAGTGAGTCTGTAAGACTGATCTTTGTCCAAGCAGAAGGGTTAGTGTGATCTCCCTAAGGCTGAGAAGAAGCCAGCCCTTGCAGACTCTCAAATGCTGGGTACAACTTTGGACCAGCTACTGAGTGCTTGGGGATGTTGTATCCAGAGAGTTCTCTGGATACCAGAACAAAACCTGAATATTTTTAGGACTCAGTGCACCATTAGACATGGAGTTGTTTCCATACCAATGTGGTCCAGAAAGCCAATGGGACAAGAGTCAGGCTATGCCCTGGGAGACACTGAACATGCAAAGGCAATGTGTAATGGCGAAAGTACCGCCACAGCTATCACAGCTCCTCACACAGAGCTGAACTGAAACACACTCTATGCTAGAAAAGGGCACTTGGGAAGTGGCTATGTCATTCTGGGTTAAAGCCTGTAGTATCTTTTGGCATCCAGGTGTGCCCATTCTGATGTAGCCAACATTATGTGAACAAATTAAGATTTTATTCTTTTTCTAAGAATACGAGGATGGGAAGGTAATCCCTATTCTCACTGTACAAAGAATTCCTGGAAGTTCTTCCCAGTCTTTGCACAAATATGGACAAGGCTGGAATCCTGCTTACCATGTCTGCTGATAAACCGGATGCAGCTTTCCACCACCAGAGGAATTGCCTGGCTGGAGTCCTGAAAAGCCAGAGAAACATGACATCAGAACCTCCAAACAGGGATAGCCAGGGACAGAGAAAATGGGTTATGTTATGTGGAATTTGTCTTAGCGGACCAGTGGTTGGTCCAATAAGAGGAGCTGACCTGTATTCCAAGCCCCAGAGTCCAAAATCATAACCAATCACTTGGAATGCCACACAGATGCCATTAAGTCCTGCATGTCCTAAGTGAAGCAGATCATCTTTTATCCTGAACCAGCTCTCCAATTCAGCCATCCAATCAATCCAAAGATTCTGTTGGGTTTTCCTCCTCAATATACTCAAATCCACTCATTTCTCCATCTCTACTGCCAGCAACCAGACTCAAGCCACCATTATCTCAGTTCCCACCACTTCTACCCTCCCCACCCTCTGCTCCGCATTTCTCTTCCTTCACAGAGCAGCTGGGCAATCTTTACGTAACTCTTTCTGAGACTACTCTGCTCTCTGTAGAGCCTTGCTTGTCTGAGACCGTGCTTTTACCTCTTTTATCTCATCTTCCCCTCGTCCCTGCCAGAGCCACACCGGCCACCTTTCTGATGCTGATAAGTCCTCCTTTGCCTTGTGGCTTTGCATGAGCTGCTCCTGCTGCTGACACACTCTCCTCAGTTCCATGTGTAGGACTCAATTCCATTTGCATTTCTCAGGACAGCTCAAGCTCCACAAGGGTAGATCCAACGCCCACACCTGGGTGCCCAATCCTAGCCACAATGCTCTTACATAGTAGATGCCCAATTAATATCAGTTTAAGGTCACAGAATGAATCAATGATAGCCTCAGAAAAAGGGTTGTTTGGCATAAAAGGTAAACAAGAAAAGAAAAACCAAGTCTTACAAATGGTGGGGATTATTTGATACTAAGCAAAACAGGCTTCCCAGATATCAATCTTTGCTCTTCCCCTTTGCTATACAATCCTATTCAATCATATCATTTAACTTCTATCAGCTTCAATTTGTCATCTGCTAACTAGGGAGGGGACTGGTGGTGAGCATGGTAAATCCTACTGGCATGTGAACATCAGTGCCTACCATTTACCGAAGAACTGACAGAAGTCTTGGGCTATGCACTAAGTCCTTCGATAGATTAGTCTTCATAAGAACTCTATGGGATATGTATTATTATTATTATATTATTCCCATTTGACAAATGAAACAAAGGCTTAGTGAGGTTAAACAGCTACTTATAGTCACATGGCTGCTAAGTTACAAAGCCAAGATTCAAGCCCTGGCAGTCTCCCTCTGCAAGTGAACACTTTGCTACCACCCATACTGCATTCTAGGAGTCCAGCAAACACTATACCAACCACGACTGAAAAACCAGAAAGGTTTCATAATGCAGCTACACGCATAATAATTCAGCAATATGGAAGAAAGAGCAGGCAGAGAGGACCCAAAATCCAGCTGGAAAGCGCTTCAGATGTTCGGAACAGAGACTGGACTCTCAAGTGGAGGGGACCCTTGCGCCTTCTGCTCGCTGCACAGTTTTGCCTGTACCCCTCCTCTGGCTCTGAATTTTCAACTGTAGCTGTGGGGTTTGGCTACTATTAGGGAAGCAGCTGGTTCTCATGAACAAGTCAGTCCAAGAAAAGGACTGCTTTGGCCTCTATCTCCTAAGCTTGCCAGGAGCCAGGATACTGCCAAAGGGAGTACCGCATATTCCAAGGTGCAGCTGAAGTCAGGAAGGTCTCAGTGACCCAAATGCTCAACTTTGTGACCCCAAACCCATCCGCTTCCTCTAGCTGCCCAGCCAGTGCCTGCTGTCTGGTTCCACTATTAAAAGAAAAAAGTTCCATTTTTGAGAAATCTTTTTATGTTTACAGATTTCTGTTACTGTATTTTTCATAAACAGCAGCAAAAGACATGATGAAGATAGCAATAAGAAGGCTTGTAAAGTTTTGCTGGTCCCAGATTTATACATAAAGAGCCAGAGGGAGGTAAGTTGGGAGGCTCATAGATTGCTGCCTTCGACAAGTTATGTGAATGCAAAATTCTGCCCGGATGCACAGGAAATAGAATATCGGTGTAAAGTGACCTACGTAGGGTTGGCAGGGAACATGGCATCAGAGATATTAACCTGCCTGTCCATGGTTACCAACAGCACGTTGGAAGTAGCTCAGAGGGATAATCTGTGGCAGATAAAGGTGGGCCAGAGCTGACTGTCCTACAGCAAGGGGGCGTTTCCCTGGCCCCACAGTTCCAATGGGCCCTAAGACAGAGTCTAGAAGGAATAAACAAGGCACAGAGGCAAAGGCTTTGGATGCCCCTGCCATCCCCCGGCCCCCGTGTTGTTTCCAAGCCACGAGTGAATTTATCTCCCCAGATGTGCTGTGTGCTCCAGTAGCGCCCCGCAGACCCAGGCCTCACCACCGACAACGCGCACGACTGACTGTGCAGCTTCTCCGTGTATTTTCCCTCACTGTATGTTTCTCTCTCCCGCCCTCCCCCAGGTCAGAATTGACGCCAATGTAATGCTTTGCTCAGAAAATTTTCAGTCAGATAATCTCAGGGCCAGAAGGGCCTTTAAGGACAATCAGGCTAAATTCCCATCCAATCAGATTGAGGGAACTGGAGGGAAAAGGACAGCAGGTATAACTTGGAAACAACAGTCAAGCAGTGGTCCAGTAATTCGCAGGAGAAAATAATCAGGAAGATGGCTGGATATGTCCAAATACACATTGTTTGGAATATGTTCTTTTGGTTTGGTATTAATTGGGTGTTTTTAGATTTTACTCATTTTTAATGAAATAAATTAAATACATTTTAATCTGTTTTTGTGTTATATTATGTAACATAAAAATGTACATAATAATGGGATATCATGTGATGTTCTCATACAGGTGCATGTTGTGTAAGGTTCAAGTCAGATCTCCCCAGACATTTATCATTTCTTTACAGCGAAAACATTCAAAATCATTTCTTCAGGTGTCTGAAATGCACATTATAAGTGCTATCTATAGTCACCCTACTGTTCAACAACAGCATGCCAGAACTTCTGACTTCCAGCTAACCGTAATTCAGTACCCTGATCAGCCTTTTCCCATTGGCATAAATTTTTATGAGGAAGAGGATTAAAGTGCTGGTCAGGTACTGACCTCTAATTATATTTGTCAGACTTCTGCTTTCACCAAAAGAGAAAATACAAGCCTTGACAAGAGACTAGATATGGGTAACAAAGGCATCAAAGATTGAATTTGGGGCCACAGGGACTGTAAAGAACAGACAGCAACAGAGAAGTTGGGGGAGGAGGCCAGGGAATCAGAATGGAGCGAAGTGCGGGAAGGTTAAGGCTGACCCAGAGGGGAGAGGCACGTCAGTTTTCAAGCACAAGTGCCCCATGTATCCCTCAGGAGTTAGCTCCAAAGGCTCAGGCAGGCAGCAATGCAAAACAGAAGGAAGCGTGGGGAAGGACAGAAGCTCATCCAGGGGAATGGGATGATTTTCCCCAGTGGGAAAAGAACATGGAGAGAAGTCTAGAGAGGGCCAGGTCTTGAAGAAATGCCTACATCAGAGGCATGGAGACGGGCCAGTGAAGAAGACATGGAGGTAACAGCAGAAAAAAACAAGCGAGGACTGACAGGAGCAGAGAAGGTCTGGAAGCAGCAGCTGAGGCGCCTTCGTTTCAAGAAAGATCCAGGATATTTTGAAACTAGTTTTACTAGGGTCAAAAATAACTGGGAAGTGGATGCACTGGCACACACTTGTAATCCCAGCTATTTGGGAGGCTGAAGCAGAAGGATTCCGTCTCAAAAGAAAAAAAAATTTACAAGGGCTGGGATGTGGCTCAGTAGTAGAGAGCCTGCCTAGCATATGCGAGGCCCTAGGTTCAATTCCCCAGTACTACACAAAAAGAAAATGGACTCCATTAGGCACCCTCAAAAACAAAGGCAATTAGATTCTTTCTCTTTTTTGGCCAACTTATCATAAACAAACAAACACTGACTTCCAGGTTACCTATACAAGATACTCAACTTGAAAGCTACCTACTATTTTACCCTCCTGACCATCTTAGAAAAACCTTTTGCTAATTCACCAACAGATGTGAACTGCTGGAGAGAGATGGGGGCAACAGAATAAAAGCAAGGTCTTCATTGGATTGGGGTTTAGGATGTATCCTGGAACTCTCAAACAAATCTGGCATCAGGCAAATACACATGCCTGCAAACGCTCAGGTGCAGCAGGATGCAAATCACGAAGCAGACAGGTGCCATGCTCTTCTGATGGTGAGGCTGACTGGGGTGCCTGTCACCTGCCACACTGTGGTCTTCTGAGGCCAGAGAAGCTGCAGAGCCCTCACATATATGCTCGATCCATCTCTATGCAGGGAGTTCAGTTTTAGATCAGGAATGGAAACAAACTTCAAGTTCAACCCTATTATTTACCAGTATTAAAGGGAAAATGGCTTGCTCACTCTAAGATCCACCTATTAATTTTAAATGCCATAAATGATCCCTGGAAGGTGTTCTATTCTCCTTCAGTTTTAAATGAAATTATGAGAGAAAGGAGAAGAAAAAAATCGAGGAACAAGAGGGAGGAGAGTTGTAATGACATTTTTATTATTTACAAATGTATAAATAGCTAGGTGTAGTGGCAAATGCCTGTAATCCCGGCACTTGGGAGGCTGAGGTAGGAGGATTGCTACAAGTTCAAGGCCAGCCTGAGTTACACAGAAGTGCAAGGTGAGTGTGAACTACATAGTGAGACCTTGCCTCAGAAAGAAAAACAGAGAGAGAGATATACAGACAGAGGGAAAGGAAAGGAAAGGAAAGGAAAGGAAAGGAAAGGAAAGGAAAGGAAAGGAAAGGAAAGGAACGGAACGGAACGGAACGGAACGGAAAGGAAAGGAAAGGGAAAGGAGGGATGGAAGGAAGGAAGGATAGAAGGGGAAAAAAAAAGTATAAATACATCTGATGTGTTCTCATTAACATGAGATCTACGGGGTACGGGGAATAATGACAGCAGAGCTAAGGCAAGTGAGGCCTATGTGTCCGAGTTCCGGGCCTGCCCACCCACCTGGAGCAGTCCGATGAGCTGAAGAGACTGCTGGGGCTGCCGATCCTACAGAAACCAGACACCTCTCCACGTGATGATCTCCCTGTGGCTAGGGCCACCGTGAGTACCCAAAAAGACTTTGTAAAGCCTGGATCACTTTACCCCTGGGTAGACACAAAGATATTTCCGAGCTCTTTCCACCGCCTCCCTGCTAACTACTTTCTGCAAAGCTGGTATGAGCTCAGGGGACATAAAATCATTTCAGTATTTGCCATAAAGTATAATTAGGAAGTCAGATTTGCTACTGCAAAAAATACTTAAATTACTTTTTTTTCCAACAAGCACAAGTGCTATTTACATCCCCACTGATGTGGATTATCCATGCCACGGCTCCCCAAGATCCCTCCTAATATGGGTAACGAGAGCTGGCTTAAAACAGCCGTGAAGCTCAGAGCCCAAATGCAGAGCCGAAAAGCTCTTGTCTGTTGTACACAGAGCAAACTCAGCTCTGTGTTATTAGCACGTGTCAGGGACACATCTAGGATGACCACAGTGCAGAAGCGAAGAAAGCTACAAACTTAAAGCAAGACTGTCCAGCTTCGGGGACCAGCTGCTGGGAGTCCCTGCCACATTAGTGTGGGTGTGAGAGTCCTCTTTGGGGCTCTGGGCAGCTCTGGCACAATCTGTTTCATTTAAATCAAATGTCGAGTACATAAGAGAGTAAACAACTAGAGAGGAGAACAGGTCATAAAGACTACGACCATTCCATCTAAAGTTAAATCAATGACGTTCCAAAATCTTAACCATACCACGACTAATGGGTACATTCCAAATGCAGGCGTGAAGTCAGAGGTGTCTGCCCTGTCCACAGTGAAGTCCTTAAATGGCTATGGGATGTACTCAGTTTTCATGCCGGACAGCCTGGCTCTTACTGGACTCTTACCTGTTTCCTCACGGTTGAGCTGCGCCTGTGGGTGATTCCGAGTCAAAGAGGACCAATCCAGCAATAGGAAGGAAAAAGAAAATTGAGACAGAATGAGACAAACAACTACTCTTAAACCCAGAGGTAATGTTTTTAATTACGAAAAGCAACCTATAGAATGGTTAATGAGACAAGTCACATTTTTCAGCTCAATCCAAAAAATGGCTAAGAGGCTTGATACGTTACTTCCCAACTGAAGCCCAATAAAGCTTTTCTCTTCATAAAGGCACAGGGGTTCCTGTTTTTACTGTTACCACCACTCGAAATTTGAATAGGAGGAAACGGGTTTGATTCATAGTAAAACAGATTTGAATTAGACAGTAAAATCTCTGTTTGCAAGGAGACTCTCGTAAACACCAAAGGATGCTCCCATTTGCTTGCTCCTGGAAATCCTCAGGGAAAAGAAAGGGAGCAATTTATTTAGAGGGTAGGGCATCCAGACTGGAAGGAACCTCGGGGAGCCTCTTTCAGTGTGTTTTCAATCTGTGTCCAGCCTCAAAGTGAACCTGACTTGGAGACACAGCACGCAAAACAGGGCAGTGCTGCTCTGCTTTAAGCGAAGGTAGGGGCCAGGGCCTGGCTGCGGGGCCTTGCTGTCTCCACTGCCAGCCTACTCCTGATGAACCTCTAGAATCCTAGAGCTTCTCAGATCTAATGTAGTGCTCCCACCTTCTAGAGAAAGAAATTGGTGTTCTGGGAGGGGAAAGGAGTGGCTCAAAGTCATACACAGTGAAGTAACCTGGCATCTGGGAAGGGAACTCAGCTCTTTTCAGTTTTTCTAGAAACTTCTGCAGACACATGACCTCACGTGAACTTGGACTCTATCACCAGAGGACACATCCCACACAATTCCATTATCCTGGTTCCCTCCAGTCCTCAAGACTGGTGTATTAATGGGACTTTTGTTGTAATCCACAGTGACAAAATGATGAAAGCCAAATGAAGCTATCTCTAAATAATGGGCCTGTAATTGTAAATGGCCTCATGATTCTTGTGTATGCTGGCAGATAGAAGTGGTTGATATAATGGGCTAACACGAGGTCGCTAAGAAGTCTGGTCCATTACAGCTTTTTCTTCAGTTAAATCAGCACATTTTTAGGCATCTGGGAACTGTAGGCTGAATGAATGCCTTGCTCCCCGTCAGTTCACGGGTTTCCTCATAGCAGCCCTGTGACTGGGAGGGAAAGTATTTGGCTGGGTGGGAGAGGGAGTGGAAGGTAGGGAAAGGGACTGGGTAGGGACTGGGAGAGCTGCATACTTGTGCATCAGGAAGAGACTCTACCAAGGCTTTCTGGCAAGCCAGTGTAATGTACAAACTGCACTATCCAACGACATGCACTAATAAGGAACTGTTGTCTTTCCATGCAGAAAACATCTCAGATCAAATGCTATCTCCTGATCCTCCTTTTATGGGTCAGTGAATTCCCAAAGCCTACATGTTGAAGCTAAGCTTAGGTTGTTACCAGGATCCCTCCTGAGTCAAATGTTTACTTTCCTCACAATATAGGGGGCTTTTGGGAGTCTCTAGCCGTATTTCAGCAAACCCCATTACCATTTGGAACCAGATGGGGTTAGTAAGGACAACGGAAGGAAGCAACCTACACCCTATGCCATTCCTTTGCAAACTCATTCAGGGTCTTTACAACCCAACCCCTTGGCTCTTTCCCATGCTGGAATCGCTAGACCCCATGGGTCTCTCTTTATCCCTTCCTAGGACTGTCCCAAACCACACCTACCTGGCCAGACTGCAATCTGTCCGCTGACCTGCAAAGATAAAAGCAAAACGCATATGTTGAAGCAAAAGAGGTAAAGAGGGGAGGCCTACTCCTAGGAATTACCAAGTCCTGCCCATTCCTTCAGGGAGTCACTAGCCAGAAAAGAACAGAAGTGACCAAAGCCTCCTTTTGGGCAAGAACATTCTTTGCTAGTTCCCAGGCCACAACTGCTGTATCCTTAAACCTTACACTTGCCACCTCTGCTTCCTAGTGGGAAACAGGCATGGATGTAGGGAAATATGGCAGATCATACTTTAACAAATTACTAGAAGTCTTCCCAGAGAGGAACTTCAGCTTCTGATGTGTATGCTGGTTCTATGTGTAGTGGTAGGGAGGGCTGGGGAAAGCTTGCTCGTTCCTGAGAATATGAAGGCACATACAGACTCACACATGGTTGGGGCTGGGCTACAAAGAAGGAAAAGGAGTTGCTTGGGGAGAGGATGAGAAGATATGCATATTCTAGTTTTAGATTCATACTAAGTTATTCTGTTAGGTGGGATTAGGGTGACAAGGGAAAGGTGAGCTTCAATGCCAGTACTGCTAGCAAATCATATTCTCAATGGGTCATAGCCAGCTTTAGAAAGTGAAATTGAACACCTCAAATTTATTAGAAGTATTCTTATGGTTTATTTATTAATTTATTTTGTCTTTTTGAGAACGGGTTTCACTATGCAGTTCAGGCTGGCCTTGAACTTGCAGCAATCCTCCTGCCTCAGCCTCCAGAGTGCTGGGATTACAGACATGTGCCACCATGCCCGGCTGTTATGTTTTTTTTTCTTTTGTTGTTGTTTTAAATACATATACATGTATCCATGGGCCATAATGCAATATATGTTGCTTTCTTTGGGTCCACGAAGCATGATCCTGATTATACCCATGTCAGATAAACCAGGGCGAACTGCCGCAGGAACTGAGCTGGGGAAGGAGGGAGCAGCTCCCATATTCCTCACTCGAGCTTCAACTCTAAGGGCTGTGAGAGGGCAGGGCTTTTCCTTGCCTTTAGAGCTTGCTAATTGTTGATTATAGTTCAGCTTATCCTGAGCAACACCATCCCCCACCCGAACAGCCTCTCCTTACCAAACGCTCAGCTTTCATCTGCAAAAATATTATTCCAAGCCATTATTTTCAACATCTGTCCCATTTCCATTCTAGAATATTCATATGCGTCAATTATCTCTCTGTGGCAAGAACAAGGGTCTCTTGCATTATGGTGACAAATACACACAGAAGGCAGGGACATGATGCCTAGCACACAGGAAGATTTACAGCTATTTTTTTCCTTTATTGCTAGAACTTGTCATCTTTTGATTAAGGCAATTTGCAGCACTAATGAATGGTCAACCTTCATCCCTCTGGAGTAGCACGTTTGGTGCACACACGTGTGTGAGCAAACCCATTCATACACACACATGCACACACACCCTCCCCAGAGGCCCTGCTCCTTATTTACTTATTGGCTATGCTTAGATTGCCTTATCGTCCCCTTTCTAAAAGGAAAAAAAAAAAAAAAATCACAGCTATAACTTGCTTCAAATAGTGCTGGGCTTTCTTTCCTTCAGTTCTTTGTGGAGCAGTCTAATAACCTCAAGAGTAAAGATTTTCTATACTCAACACTTGGTTCTTCAGTCCCTGGACCTGTTTAGTCTGAGCCCCTTAGGTGATGGAGAGGGAAGAGACCAGAAGTTACCTAAAAGGCTTTCTTCACATTAAAAAAAAGTCTTAGAAATAAGATGTTAGAGAAAGAAGAACTAATCATCTGCAAGAACTGTCCAGGGCAGGAGGAGGACAAGGAGGGTAGGCAGGAGGTTCTGGTATGAAAAAACAGGCTCCAATTCCTGGGCCAATGAGCCAAAGAATCTTGCATACTTTCCTATATTCTGCAGTTCATCTGGTGAGCGCTCAAGAATTCATTTTAAAATGCTAGAACTCTATGTACATGAAGACCTGCCTGTCACTTACATGGTCCTTGTAGCCTCTCCCTTCACCGCCCTCCCATCTTTAAGTGAAGAGAGTAGTGGGCAGGGCGGAGAGGCAGGGCATTCGGAGGCATCCCCAACCTGGGAATCCTATTAATCATAGGATGTTGAGAGCTGGGCAGGAGGCCTGGGCAAGGGGCCAAACAACCCCAGGGAAGCTTCTCTTTCAACCTCCGCCTTCTGTTTGACGGCCAAGGAGAGAAAGTCCAGAGTGCCAGTCCAGTTCTCTGCCTTGCTACTTCCCAGGGTCTGGTTAAGATCATCGTCTTGAGCTGGTCCATTCAGCACCATGGCCTCAGGGTGGCCACAGCAGAGAGGGCTGCCACTTGGAAGGCAGACCCTTCCAAGCAAGAGGAAATGGAGGCTTGCCCTAGAAGCTGTGGTAGGTGGCAGTCTGTCCACCATTGCTGCATTTGAGGACCCTATCCCGGCTCAGAGCAGTTGCATGTGTCATCTCAAGATCCCTCCCTTCTCGCATCAGCCTCAGTCCCGCCACAGACAGCTGGGACTTTTAACAAGGTGTCTGGAGAGGGAATACCCTTGCAGCCCCTTTGCCCTTTTGGAGGCAGGGAGGCAAAGGAGGGGCCGGGGTGGAGCATCAGCATGCTCCATTTAAACAAATAGAGGATGCACATTAGTGCTTCATTAAGCATCGCCCTTTCCCCATCACTCAAGCAGTCACCTGCGGCATGTGCTTCCACATTAAACAGGCTAGGAAAAGAAAACTGTTCACAAAACCAGATCTGGTCCACTTGGCTGAGGATGGAGGCTTGTGCTCAGCAAGAAAGCTTGGCAGGGCCTCGCCTCATTGCCAGCCTCCTGCAGGGCAATCTCACACTCACTTTCTCCCAGAGTTTTCTGCAAAAGGTCGTGCTTGGCTTGCAACTTGGTGATGAGGTTCCTGCCCTCCAGGTACTCCTTCATTTTCTGTAAGGGAAAAGGAGAAGAAAGGACAATCAGATTGCTGAAGAAAGAAAAATCAAGACACGCAGCTCGACAATTCCTTTTCTGAGAGGTCATCTGCCTTCTGACCCAATTTCTATTGGGTCTGATTTTTTCTTTCTTTGGGGCCCTGAGTATGTGGACAGCTGCTGATTCTCACGGTGGACGATTGTCTTGCTCTACATTTCCCTAGGAGCATTAGCCAGGACAAAAACAAAACGAAACAAAAAAAAAAAAAACCTGTCTCCTAAACCCCCTCGTCTCTCCTTCAGTTCTCCCAAGGACTAGAACTCCTGGGAGGGTGGACAAACTCCCCCAGTGTAGCGTCCTCCGTGTGAAGATGCACACTGCTGTTTGGCACTGCCGCTGACCTCCTGCCTGCCCTACCCCTTCCAGGGCATGTTCTATCACCCCAGAAGCAGTGGCAATGGCCAGCTTGGCCCTGCCTCAGCTGAGAGCCTGGCATATGGAGGAGCTTTGTCTGAGCCATATCCTAATCAGCCTCTTTCTTTAAGCTACATGGAGTCTTTCTGGAAAGCCAGAAACTAGTGAGCACTCAGAGTGAGTGGCTGCCAGCCCCTACTTGCACATACACATACAGTTCCAGCCATAGGACGAGGTTTTGGAAATGCAATGCCACCTGCTCTAACAGCCAAAGTATGATTGCTGTGCTATACGTTCAGATCTGATCTCTGACCTCAGCCCTTGTCTGCCCAGTGAGGGGCTGTTTCCCATGACAACTCAGCAACTCTTCAAAACAATCCTATGAACTGCTATTACCATTGTACCCATTTTACAGATGAGTATACTGAGGTTTGGCGAGCTTAAGTATGTTGATCAAGGTCAAATAGTGAGCAGGGGAGTCAGTATCCAAGCACAGGCAGGCTAGCAGTATAATATGTGCTCTTCAGCATTATAAATAAAATGTTCTATCCACGATGTTATACATAAAATATTCTCTCCACTGCAGTACAGAATAGGAGAGATGCAGAACTAAACCTCATAGCATTTAATTCTATATGAGGAGCAAATTAGAATATTTAGAGTACTTTAGCTCACATTCTCTCATTTGATGTGGTACAGTACATAGGGAGACATCATTATGTCCTTTTCAGAGATGATTTCAGAAAGAGGGTGTCAAACTGCCGATTGTTACAAGCTAGAAAGCAGTAGCGCTCTAGGCCTTTGGACCCTTAACACCATGTCTTCTCCACTCTCCCCACAGCCATTCAGGGAACTTAATCTGCATCTGCCTTGGGTCTCCTGATGTGCTGGTTCATCTGCCAGGCCACGGTCAACTGCCCGTGTTAAATGCAGAAAGTCAAATGGCAGTATTTCCCCGAGTGTGACCCTCCAAGCCCCGGAAAGCCGTGGGATCCTCTGGGTGATAAGTGGATAAAACACTTAGGATTATGACAGTTCTGTCTTTTAACATACCCAGCCTTTGATATCATGGTTATTATCATGTAGGATTAAGACTGATAGAAAAGGTAAAACTATCTGAGTAAATTTTAGTCTGAACTTTTAACTAAGAGCTGGTGTATCCTACCCCATTTAAGAGAGAGAAAGAGGGAGAGGCAGAGACAAAGCTGCATTCTTTGGGATGCAGTCCCTGGCCCTCTGTGCTCACGTGCACGGTTTGATGTGTAACTCGCATGTCTCCCTGACAGCGCTTTCCACACAGTGCCATTGAGAGGGTTTATTACCGGTGTGTATTTTTCTCTAGACTGTCTCTTCCCTGAGGCCAGAGACTATGTCATTCATTATGCTTAGGATGGAAAGCATGATACTGGGCCCAACAGATAGTAGATGCTCAATAAATGCATAAAGAATGAAGAAATAAACAAGCAGTCCCACTCCCGTGTACAGAACCGCCACAAGCAGTTACAAACCAAGCCCCCAATATCCTTATTCTAAGTTAAATATAAAACAAACCAGAAACAAACTTCATACTAAATCATTTCTGCTGCCTTACCCAGGACCTATTCCCTCTGCTCCTCTGTGCTTTTGCACGGGAACAGCTGCATGAAAATAGGCTCTCCTGTCGTGTGTCACCTTCCCCTTTCCATCTGCTCCAGCTGCCAGCTCACCTGCTGTCAGTCTTCCCTGGGTAACATCCTAATCCCCAACCAAAGGCTAATTGTGGGCTTAGAAAAGTACTTCGAGGCTGAGAGGGGTGAAAACCCTCCAGGGACCATCCATTGCTAAGAGCACAGTCCTCAAAGGCCCCTCTTCCAAAGGATAGGCCAGGAGACTCAAGGGTTTTCTAATGAGGAAAATTCACCAAAAAGCTGTAACCCTCAAAACAAGACTAGACTGCTCAAAATACAGCCTAAATTCTGAAAGGAGATAGATGCAAATTCCTTTCTCTCACTCGTGTTTCCACTTGTGATTCTGGAAACCATTTTTTCATTCATGGTCACAGCTCACTAGTTAACTCCGGCTGTCATTCCGCGAACCATTAAAATAAATAATAATCTGATAAAGAGCTGTGATGGATTACCTTTTCGGGTTCCGTTACATCCTGAAGGATCAAAACTGTGTCAAGGTATGACCTGCATCCCTAATACTGGCGTGTGAACAATGGTTGGGCTTTTCCACCTGGGTAAGGCGGGTGGCTGTGAGAAGTGCAGCATGTGATCACCTCCCACCCGAAGTTCGCACTCATCTGGGTATAAGAGGCTGGGTATAGATAACCTTGCCTAGAAAAGTTGCTAGAAAAGTTCAGCTGCTGCTGGACAGACTCCCAGAGAATGAGCCGAGACAGCTGAAGGGAAGGGGGCATAGGTAGCCTTTTGATGACTCTTGGAGAGCGGAGGGGCCAGGACAGGAGCTGTTTGTACCTCAAAAATCTCTTCCTCAAGCACACCAGTGCTTCCTGCTCCAACCTTTATGATCAATATTACCAAAACTCTAATTTTTTTTTAAAAAGTAGAAAGGGAGGCAAACAAACTATCTATTAGGTATTTGGTTTTTTTCTTTGCACTGTGAAACTCCAACTCTATTTCTATGGTCTCATTTACTTATTCCTCAATAAGTCCTAACTGGGACTGTCAGCAATGAGGTTCATTTATTAGAAAGTATCAACATCATAATTTTTCTTTCTTAGCCCTCTGTCACTGACAGATATTTTTGTTGCAGTAAAATGAAAATGCTCGAGTTGGAATATTCTAGTCCTACCTCCTACTAATTCTTCTAAACTTGAGCAGATTACTTAATCCACCAGAGTCTTGGCTTTTCCAACAGAAAAAGTCACAGGTTATTGAAAGGTCACAAGGCTAACAAACATGACTGTCAGCACTGAGGCTGGCACACAGCAGTTACTCAAAAAGTGTTCTTTACACTTGAACCAACTGCCTGCCTGCTCTGTCACCCTAAAAACATTCCTTCCCTAAACTTTGCTTTGTGCTAATACATAAGCAAGCTAAATCAAAGCAGAAGGATTCAGGCCTTAAAAAAAAAAAAAAAAGTAAGAGGCACAAGAACACTTTCTAAATTTCATTTTTAAAAACCTCTTCCCTTGAAGTATGTGCTTGCCACGGGGTTATGAATCACAGGACTTTGCTTACGCACTGGACTTAGCCTGTGTGAGCCCAGGACGACAGCAAGGGGGTGGGGTGGGAGGAGTGACAAGGCCTCCTCAGCCCCCTGTGCACAGATACACGGATGTCATGACTGTGGCTGCTTCCCCGCTATCCAGGCACACGGACACTTTCCCTCCTCCGTCAATTTTTCAAGCAGGAAATAGCTGTTAGAACACATAATAGAATAAACCTTAAGTGGAGCGCATTTCCCCAGTTTAATGGACAGGGCAGGGACATCCACTCATTTGTACCTGCTTAGCACACATTTACCCAGGCCTGTAGGATATTAAGATTAAGAAAGATCTCACACTACAAATTCCAAGTCTAATATCTAGCACGCACGGCCATAGTGGCCAAGGCACCATCTCCTCTCCTATTACCTTACCCAAACCTGTCCCTAAGAATTCAGGCAGTCTGGCTTGTTATTTTATCAGCCATAATCCTTAACTATGTCCCCACCCGTACCCCCCACAAGAATCCCACACTCCAGTGCTCTATACTAGGAGAAACGCCGGTCTAACAAAGCTCTGCTAATTCTTGGCTGAACAATGAGCATACTGCCCAATGAACAGGGAATTGATTAAATAAAGAGTGATTCCTCCATACAAAGGAATTCTGAGGAGAGAGATCTTTCTGAACTAACATTAAGATCATTTCTAAAACAAATTAAGTGACAAAAGTAAGGTGAGGAACAGTATGAGCAGTATACTTCCATTTGTCCTATTCTACTTTGTTCTATTTCTTATTTATTTATTTACTTATTTATTATGTGGGTAGCAGGGGTCGAACTCAGGACCTCGCGCTTGCCGGGCAGGCGCTTATGCCGCTGCGCCACCTCACCGGCCCCTTCATTCTACTTCTCATGTAATTTCTCCTATTAGAGGAACTTACTGATACATCCGCGGTTGCCCGTGCATACAATGTCTCTGGAAGGACACAAAAGAAACCAGTTTTGTGTCTGGCAGAGGGAGAAGAAGCGGGATCAGAGAATAGAACAATGCTTGAATTTTTCCTGAACGTCCTTTTGAAATCTTTGCAATCTTTTATAAAAACTCTTTTTAACAAGCACAATAAAAAAGGCAGAAAAAACCAGTAGACGTTGCTGAATGACGTGTAGTAGAAGATGAATGACAGGCACAGAGCCAAGGAGATCACTCACGGCAAATAAAGGGGAAAGCTGCCCAGCTGTTCCTGAGCCTTGTCCTTGAGCCCTGCTGGCAGGAATGTTTCACCTATGGCCCCGACAACCCCTCTTCTCTCCGAGTGGCTCAGGCAAGCCAAAAGGTCGGACACGCCTTTGAAGGAAAGCCCGCAGCCAGAGAGCCAGTATCCGGAGTTCCTGCTTTAGCTGTTGCTGAACGCCTTGGTCAAGCTACCCATCCTCTTTGGATATGTTTTGTTTTTAATCTTCCAAGTGCGAAGGTTGGATTAGTTTTTGCGTGTTTTTTTGGACAGGGCCTCACAGACCAGGCTGGCCCCCAGTGTGTGACCTTCCTGCCTTAGCTGCTAAGTGCTGAGATTACAGGTGTGTGCCATATAGCTTTAAAATCCCATCATCTCCCCGAGACTCCTGTAAGCAACTGACCTGGATAGGTAGGTCATGCTTCAAATTTCTAATGACATCACCTGGGTAGATTAATCCAATGACAGCCATGAGTGATCAGAAAACTGTCCCATCAGTCCCTTTGGTCATTAGGCCATGACAAGGGCCTTTTCCAAACTTTCCAAATGAAAGGAGCCTCTAGGACTGGGATGGCGAATGTTTCAGAGCTTTCAATGATATAAATACCTCTCTGTGGCACACGTGCCATAGGTTCACCACCACTGCTCTAGGATGTGCTACTCTGATGTTTTTGAAGACAGAAGAGAAATAAAGAGGGCAACATCTGTAGCAGCAACAGAAGGCTATGCATGGTTTGGCAAGCCTTACGAGTAGACCCTCAGTTTAACATGGGGACCTCACTATCCAAAACAAGCCCTTTTTATCATGAAATGAATTATCTAATCCACTTCAGGCACCATTTGTGAAAAATGATGAGCTCTTTGTAGATCTTTTACAGGACAAGCTCAGCAAAAAGCATTCCTGTTAGCTAAGGAAATCTGCACACAATTTTGATAAGTAGCACCATGGCCACAAAAGATAGGAAATGGGTTAGAGGACATCAGTGCATTCAGATAGAAAGTGAAAGGACAGACAGGACTTCAGAGGTCACCAGCTTGAATAGGGTCATTCCTGTTTCTGTTAAAGTTCAATGCTGAAATTAATGTTATAGATTCATTTAAGCCAAAAGTAACTCTGACAAAGGCCTTCCGAAATACAGTTTATGTCCCAAATGTCTTACTTAACTTATAAACGGAAATCTTCTGCAATGTAACAAGATTGGGTTGTTTACACCTAAGCAGCCCAGACAGACTCAGCCAAGGAGGCCTATTATTGAAAGTCTAGAGAGTATCCAATGGGCTCCTTAGATAACGAGGCTAGGGCAAAGCTTTCATGATAGTCAAGAAGTTCTGTAACATGCGGCCCAGGTTTTTGCATGCCTTCGTGCTTTTGAGCATGCCGGCTCCTTCCTCAAGGAACAATGTTCGCCTGAGTCCTCTGCCCTGAGTCCTCGCTCGTCCTTCAAGATCAAGTGCAAAATCACTTGTGCGTGCTGCTTCCCTAGCGCCACTCGTGGTTGCCACTCATGCACATATGTATGCGTGCATTAAATTTTTTTAATATTATAAAAATTAATCCGTTATTATTGCTTAGAAATACATAAAATAAAAATGAAAGCTCTTCCTTTGTATGTCCAATCCCATAATTCCCTTCTTCATTTTTTACTCTCAGCATCCCCAATTTGTAACATAGTGTGTGGCAGACAGTAAACCCACAATAAATGATCAGTGAATAACTTAGTAATGATTAATGAATAATGATGATGATGGTACTTAGCCATAAAGAAGGATAAATTTCAGTCATTTGTAGGAAAATAAATAGATCTTGAGACTATCATGCTAATAAATCACAGAAGGTTAAATATCACATGGCTTCTCTAATATGTGAAACCCAAAATATAAATAATTTGAAGAGCAAAACAAAAAAGAGATGATAGGAAATAGAGAGGTAAAATCTGTGCAGGTGGGAAGGGAATCTGAGAAAGGAGGGCAAGGGGAGGGTGGGGGAAAGAGAAGTAAAAGATGCGATACATGTATGTATCAATTCTCCAAGACGGGTGTAATTATTAGGTATCATAAACATATGCTAATACAAAGTGTAAAAATGACAATGGTTAAAGTAAAATTTCAGTGTGTGTTTACTGATTAATCAACTGATCAACTGATTGTGGTACTGAGGATTGAACCCAGGGTAGGTGCACCAACTCTTAGCCATATCCCAGCATCCCTTATCCCTTTAAAAATTTTTATTTTCAGACAGAGTCTTGTTAAGTTGACCAGGCTGGCCTTCAATTTATGATCCTTCTGCCTCAACCCCTTGAGTAGCTGGAATTACAGGTGTGCACCATCGATGCCTACCTAATTTTCAGCATTTATGAAAATTATGAACCACACAATGCGTTAAATATTTTACAAAAATGAATGAATATGCCAAAATGTCATTCCATTATTTATGCAGATTTTAGTATTTTACTCATGTATTTGCTTTAAAAATATTATAATTAAATGACTTACATTATATACAACAGGTACAACAATATCCCATTTTTTGGTAATAAAATTATAAATACATACTGGTATATGTATTCGTATATGCACAGAAAGGGAATATACACTAATACCATTCTATCTCTAGGTGGTAGGATTAGGGGTGATTTTTTTTTTTTTTCTTCTTTTTATTTCTAAGTTTTATATAATGAGCATGCTTTTTTTTTTTTTTTTGAGACAGGGTCTTGCTATGTAGTCCAGGCTGGCCTTGAACTTGCGGTGATCCTCCTGCCTCAGCTTCCCAAGTGCTGGGATGACAGATGTGCACCACCACAACCAGCACTGAGCATGAGTTTCTTGTATGACAGTTTTTTGGAAGTGTTTTAGAAGAATAATACTCTTTTTTTTTTTTTTTTGTGGGTACCGGGGGGTCGACCTCAGGACCTCGCGCGCCAGCAGGCGCCCGTGCCGCTGAGCGATATCACCGGCCCCTTTTTTGTATGTGGGTTCCGGAGTCGAACTCAGGCCCTTGTGCTTGCCAGGCAGGCGCTTAAGCCGCTGAGCCATCTCACCGGCCTTAGAAGAATAATACTCTTAAATCACTCTTTCAACAGTCTTCTCCAGGATTTAAAAAAAGAACCCCGAAGAATTCTGAACTGAACTAATTAAAAAATAGATTTAAGAGAAAATTAGCAAACCATTAGTGTTCTTAATGCAGAAAGGGCAATGTTCAAAGAATTAAACAAATTGTTCCAGTTGAAGGAAAAATTCAATTTACTGCATGCAGACTCTGCTTCCTGACTGAAAATCAAGTTCGCTCGTTTCATCAGAATCAGTGTGCATATTCACTGGCTATATTTCATCTCACATCTGCAAACTTAATTTTTCCTTTCTTGGTCATCTGAAGATTAGGAAATACATTTTAGTCCAGGCAATCAATCCTACTTGCCAAGATCAAAATAACTTAATGATTAAAAAGCAGCACCAAAGACCAGCTAACAACCTTCCAAAGGACTATCAGCACTACTTTAAAAAAAGTGGGCCCATCTGTCCAAAAGGAGACTGGAGATACATGAGTAACAAAATGTTTTGGAATTCCCTGCAGAACAACAATGTTGTACATTATGGGTCCTTTTAAGTTTTAGGAATAATTATTAAAAATATTTTCCCAAAAATGAAAGTTAGAAAATAATGTCATCAGATTACCTAGAAGAGACATTAGATTTTTCAAAACAAGGTATGTGTTAGCCAAGAAATTTCGATGTAGTTCACAAGAACCAAGTGATAATGCCCCCTATCTCATGATGCCCTGTGACTGAGAAAGACGCTTTCAAATGAAAGCCTAGTAGCTGCTTAAAAATTCCTTTAAAAAGAAAAACTTCTTAGTAGTATACTTGTGAGCAACCCCTGGGGAGTCCCTGTTAGAAGCAAAAGACTTGTAGATGTTGCCCCTGTAAGTATAGAGATAGGCTCCAAGTATGCTCAGATTCAAATCTAGGATATTTGACAAAGACCCTGAGTTCCAAACCTCCCTTGGGGACCAGAGTGCTTGCTGATGTTTTTTAAAGGCCACTGAGCCCCTCACCGTGAAGTAAAACTGCTCTGTCTCTTGCTGGTTGGCTCTCCTCTTAGCGATGCTGGGCTTGCTCATGAAGGTTTCTGAGACAGTCGACTTCACAGATTCCATGGAATTGCTGTACTGGAAGCAGTCAGACACATCAAAATCTTCGACAGTCACAATGTCCTGGATGGTCTGCAGGGTGGCCTCCATTGTCTTCTTTACCTACAACCACAAGAGCAAACCTAATGCATGACAGGCAAGCTGCAAAATAACAAGTGGTGGAGAAGCGTGGGGAAGTGGGAGAGAGAGTGGGATGGGAAGGATGGAAGACGTCATCAGAGGGTGCAGCTCTGCTTCCCCCGCACAGTGCTAGATGAGGGTTACAGCTCACACAGACGCTGCTACAGCGCACAACTCTCTAGTGAGGACCTAAGATCCATCACCCCTTTGTGCTGTGTCCTTGACTCAGCTTTTACTTACTGTTTACTTTCTAAATTTAGTATTAGTTCTTCATTATAATGGAAGTGCTAAGGAAATCTGAATAAAACAAATTCAAATCAACCCTGCTGTACAAAGAGCCAGTTAAAAGGTGGTATGGGCCAGGCAGGGTGGTGCATGCCTATATAATCCCGGCTACTCAGGAGGCTGTGGCAGAAGGATCGAAAATTCAAAGGTGCCCTGGGCAACTTAACAAGACCCTGTCTCAAAAAGAAAATAAACAAGGGCTGGGGATGTCTAGTGGTAGAACACTTGTCTAGCACGTGCGAGGTGTGTAATTCTCTATCCTGAAAAAAAAAAAAAATCCCCAGATTCTGTTTCATGACCTTCAACAAAACAATGAATTTGTTTCACTACTGGGAAACAAACTGGTCCATCCCTAGTCCTTTCTGATCTTCTGAGAATAGTGAGACTGAGATACAAGGAAAGAAGCCATCTGAGCTCAACAGAAAGGGGGATCATCAATCAAGCTGTCCTTTTGAACTGGTTGTTGAAAGGAAAGTGTACTGGGCCCAGAAGAAAGTCACCCTTTCCTCAGATGATGGAGATGTTTGAAGTGTTAGAGTCAATGGCCCGTATTTGTTTGAAAACGCTGGAAAAAGCCAGGCACGAGGGTGGTTTCAGACACAATACTGTCCACACAGCTGCCAAGTGCCATTTTTATTAAATGTGTAGAGAGGAAAAAAAGGGTTTTGCAAAAGCTCAAAATAGAACACAACCTTTGGCAACACAAGAGCAACTTCCTGGAGTTCAAGGGCAGGATGTAGCAGGGGGAAAGTCCAAGCCTGCATTTGGCTAGGAAGTGTCTGCGGCAGCCCGGACATTCTCTGCATGCTCCTTCCACCTGCTCCCACATGGGCAGCGGCAAGAAGTTCCAAGGGGAACCTCAGAGGGTGCCTCTGAACCCCCGGGCAGGACACTCACCTCTTCATTCTCAATCTTCAGAGTGGATAAGCGAGACTGGAGTTGTTGGCATCTCTGCACCAGCTCACTCTGGACAGGCTGCTGGGCACAGAGCTGGGAAGCCTGCCAGAAGAAAGCAACTCCAGGTCAGGAAGAGTATACAACTTTTCTGGTTATTCCAGAGTTCTCCTCACTGCTAATATAACTGCTCATATGCAGGGTGTAACACTTGCAATGGAAGCAAAATCCAAAGCCAACATGTAGACCGAACAGCACATAAAAGAAGTGGGGAGGAGGATCTGTTCAGAAAGACCAGGTTTCTCTCTCTGGAGCCCATCTTCAGGCTGGTGCTTGGCAGGGGCAGGTCTACCCAGAAAGCTGGGGAGGCTGGAGGAGAGCGCCTCAGGCAGCTCAGCTCCAGAAACACAATGCTTTGGCACAACAAGGGTTTCCTGCCAGAGGGCCAAGTGGCCACCTCTCCAGCCCTTCCCTCCTCCCACTTTACACCAGAGTGAAAGCAGAATAGAAGTGGGTCAGGAGGCTAACTTGCTGCTGTTGGCAGCCAGCATGTGTTTATAAATCCAGGCCATACATAAGAACTCCAACTCAATGAGAGAGAACGTGAACCAGGGACAAGATCACTGGCTTATGCTGGAGGGCCCCAGAGGGCATGGAATCTGGCAAAGCTTGGCATTTCCAAAGAGCTATCATTTTACCCCTGGTCTCCATGAGGTCTGTGTGGGAGAGGATCCTTTGCAACCTGCCTTCCCCCTAGCATTGCTGCCAAATGGCTTTCCCCTCTGTGAAGGGACAGCTGATCTACTGGCTCCTGATGGGGTGCAGCTATGGTACGAGGTCATCCACTGTCTCCAGGATTGATGAAGAGCAGGCTGGGAGAGTTGGGAAGCAGGACTCCCGTGGAGGCAGCTCCTGTCACCTTGCTGCTATAGGTCTTCCAGCTCTTGTTTGAAGAGACATCTGGATAGAACTAGACTCCTTCCTCTAAGCAAGGAATGGGCTCACTCACATGCTTACAGACTATTTTCTTGCTTGTCAGACAGAACTTCTCTTCAAATGGAGGGGGCTGGGACTTGACCTTTTCCTCCACTGGCTTTTAAGCTCCCAACTGGTTTGACCTCTTCCCTGGCTGAGAGGCTGGTCCAAGCCAGCTCTCAGATCTGAAGGGAGCTGACTTCATTCTGGCTCTTGGATAAGGAGACACAATGGAGAAAGCTCGGAGTGGCCAGAGTGGGTTAGTGCCAAGAGTGCAACTCTCTGCTGTCTGATGTCACCAGTGAGGCATCCTGAGCCCCACAAGCCTCTGGGGGCAACAAGAATGAAGCCAGGCACCACCTCCTCATACATCTGAGAGCACTTGGCATTAGTTCATGTGAACTAATGCCCCAGAACCAGTCAGTGTGGGGCCTCAGCCAATTTCAGGGCTTTCAGTCAGAATGTCGCCCCAGATTTGACCCTAGTTCAAGGACTTCCAGGCAACTCCCTCCTGCTGCCTCCAGTTGACAGAAAACCCACACCAATGGGGATAAATTGGTTGCGGGGTCCAAGGATAAGCCGCTGTCTCATCTCCTTTTATTTTCTACTCTTAGAAGGCTAGGTGAGAATGGGGACCCTCTGCCAGGCTCAGCCAATGATCAGCTCTATCACAAAAAAGAAGCGCCCAGGCAGAAGAATGAGCGATTGATTTTTAAAGTAACCCAGACCTAGCAGGGAGGAACCACGGAGGGAAAACCACCTCCAAGCCTGTTCCTTTAAGCAGCAGCAGAGCTGCTGATGCATGCTTTGGCAGTGATCCTGTACCAGGGTGCAAGGTAATGCATTCCAGCTGTGCTCTGGAGTATGGAAATGTGGCTCTGACAGGGCTGGGAGGGAGCCCGAGTGCCCAGCATCTGGATTTCCCCTTTATGGAGACAAGCTGTTTGGCTCAGAAGTCAACTCAGTCAACACCAGAAAATGTATCACTCCACTCGGCTCGTCCACAAGTTCCACTGATTCCTGGGAAGGAATCCCAGTGGCAGCTGGAGAAGGGGCTTGGAAGGCAAGTTTGACCAGAAGCCAGAGCAGGTGAGGAATGGGGCTTCCTGGGGGCTGGTGACACTCCTCCCCCCAACTGTAACTGCACACGCTGTCACCTCCCCATCTGTTCAGACACTGAAATCTCCTAAGGCACAGCAATGGAAACAAACTGCAAGGGTTTGGTTTTCCCCAGGAAGGAGAGGAAAGAAATTATCCCCATGTTTTTGTCTTTAGAATAGAAATGTCCCACTCTCCGTGGTGGCCTCCTGATGACAGCAAATCTGGTTCACTGCTATAGTTGTCATTCTGGAGCAGCGCTTTCTAAAGTGTCTGGTTGCTAATGCTAGGGAAGCACTCTTACTTTGCTGCTGTTTGGTCCCCTCGCATCCACGCCTCCTTGGTAACTGTGGTCTGACAGTCCTTTGGGAGAGCCCCCCACTGCACTACTCAGGCCACGTGCTTTGGACAGATCTGTGACCCTGGCATAACCCAGGAACCCAGTAAGCCAGTGGGTACCCAGCCGCAGTGACCAGCTCAGAGCCAAACATCACCCGCCAAAAAAATCACCCAAACAAACATCAACCAAACGAAACCAGTGAAACACAGCGAGACCTTTCCAGGGGCTCTGAAGAGACAGACAGATACTCTTTCCACTGGATTTCAACTGAGAGGGAGACACGGCTGGAAACACAGTCACCCTGCGCCACAGAAAGGCCTATCTGAGAATGAAGGGAGGATAAATGAGTGTTGGTAAAGTTCCTGCTTCAATTCCAACTATGCCTGAAGGTCCATTTCGATCTTTTGTGTCATGTAAGCCTACACACCCCCTCCTTCTCATTTGGTAGGTGAAATGGTACCTGCAGGAATGAGGCTTACTCTGATTTGGATGCACAACCACTTGAAGTGGAACCGAAATATTCAGAATAATGAAAACTATGGCGCTTCTGTTTCCTCTCAGTTCAGTTCATGCAGCCTTTCTTATTTTAGTTATTGGGGGTGAAGAATCCATAACAGGGCCCTCGTGTTCATGCTCCCCTGCCTGAGCAACTAGCATGATGCCTCCTTGGAGATGGCATCTTGGCTCCTGCCCTTTCTGGAGGTACCCATTCTGGTTTGTTCAATACATAAGCTAAACTATTTCCTTCAATCACAGTCTTCTAAAACCAGGAGAAGAGATCCTTCTCAACTCTGCCAAATGTTTACAGATGATGTCATTCCTGTTTAGCTCCCCCTATCCCCAGCCTCTGGGCCTGGCCCCACTTCAGCTCTCCCTTCTTCCAGCCTTACCACTGCCGGCACCTCTTCCCCTACTTTGCTTTCACCGGACTGAGCTGTGAGTAGTTTTTAGACACACCAGCTGTTCCTTTTGGCTGCCCCTCCCTGCGCCTTCTAACTCTTTCCCAACCTCGGCTACCTCACTCACCAGACTGTAAGCTTCTTGAGGGCTCCAATTCCTAGCGTCCACTGCTAGGACTGCTGGCAGCAGGCTGCCAGTGGCTGTTTTCTGAATGAGAGAAATGTGCCTCCCCACCCAACAGGAAGCCTCACCCTTGGAAGAGTGCAGCCTCTGTGTAGTGTAGCTACACACGAGAGCGCTCAAGTTCATTCGGGGGAGCAAGAGGATGGGCAGGGCCTTACCATGTCCCCCATGTGGGGCTGGAACTCGAACTTCATTGGTGGGCAGAAGACGTTGTTGTACATCTCCATGAGGCGCTGCTTGTCACTGGTGGCATCCAAGTTTTCTACTGCGTTCTCGATGGCATCCAGACCCTCATGCTTTGACTGTTCCAGATTTAACTCAGCAGACAGGAAGGTGCGCAGGGCCCGGTTCAGACTAGCATGGTAGCCTAGATCACAACACTGCTGTGGGAAGGAGAAGGCACATGAGCACACCACAGGCAACCCCAAGGCTTAAAGAAAGGGGTGGTCCCCAGGGCAAATCGGACCACATTAGTGCAACTGGCTATGCTGCAGGAAGAAGGCTGACTTCCGAGATCTGGGTGAGATTTCACAATGGACTCTCAGGTCAACACTTATGGAAGGGGATCCATAAAGGCCTAGTGGTGTGATTTAATCAAGTTCTGCACAGTGCTATTCCATAAATATGAGAAGGGTTGAGAATTTTCTTCTATTTTCAGGTTTATCTGGTGATGCCATTTAAGACAAAACGCAACTATAACATTATAGACTGCCATTCCCTAAGGGTCACAGACACTATCTACCAACCACACCAGGCCGTTTCAGCCACCAGGGGTCAAAAATGCAGAGTGCTACAGCAGTAGTTAATTTATACAAACTCTGCTCTGGGTAGAAGAAGAAGAGAATGCACGGGTTACCACCCCCACCACCTCCTAGAACAGCCCTGGGATGCAGAACAGGAAGTCTGGGCCAAAGCTCCCCTACACAAGGAGCATGAATATGACAAAAGCTTTAAATGTGTTCCTGGGGAAATTCATATCATAAAATGGATTCTGATTTTCTACAGCAAATGTGAAAAAAAGACAGAAAGAAAATGGTATAAGAGAAGCAACTGTATTAAAAAAAAAAAAAAAAAAACCCAACACTGGAGGCAGAGCAAAGCAACCTGAAACCTGTTCCTTCAACAGCAAAACGAACAGATTTGGCCAGGCTTGTGGTTCTCAAGCAGCAGCTCAGAGCTCTCAATTTCTGTGCCAGACTCAGGCTGCCCTTGAGAAGGCAGTGGAAGTACCGCCCAACTAGTAGAATATGGAGCTCCTATCTCTCTCTCTCGACCGAGACGTTTTTCTATATAAGATACTAGGGTTCTAACTGAAGAACAAATGCTTCTTGTAGAGCAAAATTTTGAAAATCCTTGGGTTAAATGTGAACCCTGAGCCCCTTCTCAGCAACGGTATTCTACAACTCAATGGCACCATTCCCTACCCCTCCTAAAGGACCCAGAGATCCAAATTCTTTGGCCATCCATTATCCCCTTAATTGCTTAGCAGTGTTTCAGTCCAGATCCTGAGAAGAAACATCAGAGCAGAATCTATGGCTACAGTAAGGCCATCTGCCTGATTGTCATTTCATTGCATAAGCAAGCATCAAATTAACTCTCCCTCAGCCTTTCCCTCTCATCATGATCACACTGGGAACAGCCACTATTGGGGAAGAAAAAGCACATGACAGCCCTCCTCCTTCTAGGCATCTGACGAGAAGCTCAGCGACAGAGCACCCGTTGGGCTGAGCACTGGGTTCAGTGCCAACAGGCTCTGGCAGGTGCCTAGCTTCCGCCGAATAACAGCAGTCACAGCTTAACTACAGCCAGAGGATGGAAAGACATTAAATTCAGTTGGGAAGGAAGAGCAAATGGAAGCTAGACAAAAGCGGCTGATTGGGAGACTGCACACACACCCTCCTCCAGAGACGCCACTGAACTAGACAGGCCGCCCTTGAACCTATAAGCCTTCCTGCCTAGCCTGCTGTAGACCCTGATGATGAACGCTACGGCTAACGTCCGCTAACACAAGTAACGCTGCCCACACTGTGTATGTGAGGGGGTTCTAGGGGGAGCAGGATGCCCTTCAGGAACCTTTAGTATTTTTGGAAACTCCCTTTCCTCTCCATTTTCATTACCTCCGTCTTAATTCACAGAACTGTGGTTTGCTTTATTGTCCTCAAATGTGGCTTTTGCTATGTCCTTGATAAAAAACCTGAGATTCGTCTCTCCCCCTCCACCCTCAGGGTTAAAATCCCCCTCCCTCAGTTTGAAAGGGCAGAGAAATGCTCTATTCTCTGAGTATATTTAGTATTTGCCAGACAGTGTACTAAATGTAGTATGTACATTCTACATTTTCAATCCTCATAATTACCCCAAGGACGTCAGTATTCTCTTAATTTTCCAGACTAGGAAGCTGAGGCTCAGTGAAGGTAACTAATTGGAGCAAAGTCAAACAGGCAGAATCAACTGTAGTCTGTGCACTGTCTGCCCACCCAATATGATCTCCCTCCTCCGGCCTCTTCTGCTCCAGTCCAATGACATACACTGTTCAGAGCAGAGTGCCAGAAAAGCACAGGTCTCTAATCAACTGTGTGACCACAAATAAGCTACTTAATCCCTCTCCCTCAAACAGGGATACTGCCAGCCTCACAGACAGCTGTGAGGCTGATAACAGGCAACACATTTACACATATCTGACATTGTATGGACATCTAAGAAAGACCAATTGTCACCCCCAAATCCACTGACCTCTGCCCTAGAACTCCTAGCTCTTCTTTCCAGAAATTTGCCCCACTCCTCTCGCCTGTTGGGATTGGATCTAATCTTCAACATCTTAATCAAATTCCCAGCCTCTGGGAAACCAGCCTCCACTCAGAATCAATCCTTGTCTTCAGCCCTTCTGTGACACAGGATCCCCCGGTCCCAATTCTGTGGCTTGCCATTTCATATCACCCAACCAGAACATGAGCTCCTTGAGAGCCTGGCCAGTATTGGACCTTGTTTCTGTCCCTCCCCATTAGGTCTTTCTCATAGTAGGTATTCAATAAAGCTCAGCTGATTGAAGCCACAAGAACATAGCCTCTCAGAAAGCAGTCTACATGGGCTGAATTACTGACCTAAGTCGGGTGGGCAGATGCAGCCCCGAAGCTTTTGATTTGCTCACTGTACGCGGTTTGAGGAAAGCAGGGAGCTTTCCAGGGGCCAGAGCATTGACCCTATTAGTATGACCATTCTGCAGCAGTGAATGGGGATCTCACAATGTTCCCCAAGCTCTCCCACATCTCCAGCGAACCGAGGAGATTTGGAATAGATTTTCTAGATCCTTGGCCATCTACATACCTTCAGGACAACAGTCAGAAATTGAGACTAGCAGAGAAGCAATATCTGGCAAAGTAAGATAAATGAGATTTGGACATTTCGTCCTATTCCACAGAGACTCTCAAGAGTAGAGGCGGCACATTAGTTATTTTGCTCACACTGGGGACAAAGCATGTGTTCCATGGCTTCTGATGAGTTCTGTGGCCACCCTGGGCTCCCCTGGCCATCTCTGGGTTATATAAATGTTTGATGAAAACCTCTCAGGAGAAATCAAATTTTTATAAGAATTTAATGACAGCCCATCCAGATATGCGATAACTTGTGTTGATAGCTCATTAACCCTTTTCCAGCTGATATTCTCACTTAGAGACCTGCAAAGAAAAATGGGTATTTCATAATACCCACTTCAAGGTAACATGGAAGAGAAAAGTAAGTGCAATTCATACATTTTCTAAAGGGGAAGCCAAGGTCCCTCGTGCTTGACTCGGGTACACAGGGTGTCATAAACACAACCTGTGTACATGACACTCACAACACTCCAGCTACACATAAGACAATGCCCTGCTCTTCATTCACTCATCCACTCCCAGACTGAGAGAGCCACAGGAACGCAGGGGGAAATTACACTCCAGTGTGCCCAGTTTGTAGACACCATCAAGTGAGCTCAGAATGTCTCTCTGGCCTGAAGTCAAGGTTTTCCTGGTGTGTGTCAGATGATCACAGGGCTTCCTAGTCTGAGTTTAAATCTCATATGTTACTATAAAAAGAAGTGAGAGGGCCAGGGATACAGCTCAGCAGCATAGGTGCCTGCCTGGCAAGTGCAAGCTCCTGGGTTTGATTCCTGGTACCAAAAAAAAAAAGAAGAGACTAAGCCTTGTGTCCATGTAATGGTATCTACAGAAATAACTTCTTTTCTACTTACCCTCAATACCTTAAATATGCATAGAGCTTCAGACTCCTAGGAAGGAGGCAAAATGCCATGCACAACACAGATGACAATGGACTGGAATGAGCAAGTGCCATGGCAAGATAGGGATGCCAACATCCCAGGCTCCGCACTCGCTCCTGCTCTAACTATTGGTCCATTACCAAAGCACATATGGAGTCCTTTTTATTGCACAGAACAGCAAGAAAAAGAAGAACCTAATGACACACGCAAATAACCTGGAGGAAGCACAAAAACATACTGAGCAACAGAAATGAACCACAAAAAATGTATATATTGTATTACCCCATCTTTATGAAGTTCTGCGACAGGCAGCACTGATGTCTGGAGCAAAGTCTCAGTAGTGGCTGCCAGGGGGTGGGGCACTGACGGGGAAGAGACATGAAAAACTTTCCAGGGCAATGAGAATATATCTTTCATCAAGGTATTTATTCTGTATCTTGATAAATATGTAGGTTACCAGGGCATAGAAATTTGTCAAAACTCTTGAGACTGTAACACTCAAGTTTAATTCTTTTTTTTTTTTTTTTTTTTGTGGGTACTGGGGGGTCGACCTCAGGACCTCGCGCGCCAACAGGCACCCGTGCCGCTGAGCGATATCACCGGCCCCTTTTTCGTATGTGGGTTCCGGGAGTCGAACTCAGGACTTTGCGCCTGCCGGGCAGGCGCTTAAGCCGCTGAGCCATCTCACCGGCCCCTCAAGTTTAATTCTTACGTGTAAATTATACAGCAAAAGAACACTAAATAGCAAAGTCAGATAAATTTAGAATTTAGAATACTAAATGGCACAAAATGAAAATAAAATCTTGGCTTATGGGATCATCTTCTCCTTTCTAGTCTCTTTTTCCCCCCATAAAACATACTGTGTGCTCAGCTATATATTAACCACTGGGGGCTACTAAGGATAAGTAAGTCCTAGTTCTTGCCTTCCTGAAGCTTAAAGAGAAGACCAAGAGACCATCCTCTATTCTTAGTTCTGTGGCTCTCAACTCATAGTAAGAAATATACTCTCTCTCTCTCTCTCTCTCTCTCACACACACACACACACACACACACACACACACACACACACACACACTACCACCACCACCAGCACCATCATCACGGGTAAGCAAACATCCATGTATACACCTACCACAAAAGTTTCACAAAATAAAAGTTAAACATACTAGTTTGATACACTCTGATATTTTCTTTCCTATTCTAGTGTAGTCACTTATTAAAAAAAAGGTTGAACCCATAAATGAAATTTCATAGCTCCCTGAATGGATTATGAACCACAGTTTGAAAAACCTAGAGTCTATAAATACTTCTCAGACAAAACTATTGCAATTTGTACCCCTGATGCTAAGCATTTAGCCTCCCCAAATAAATATTTACTGAACATTCAGAGCTGAGTAGTATTAGCTTTTTCTAAAAAGAGTAATTAATCTGTCCACACCCTACAAAAAACTAAATAAAACAAACAACAAGCAACATAAATAAGATACAACCAAAACACAATAGCAAAGAAAGAAGAGCAAGCTTACTGCCCCTGTGGCTTGGAAAACTGCCACCCTGGACTTGCTTGCAGTCCCCAGCCCCATGCCCTGCCGAGTGCTAAGGATGCTGCTGTCTTCTTTTTCAATAGCATTTCAACCACATCCTGTGAAGTGAGGCTCTTAGCAGACCCTTCTTCTTCTTCTTTAATATAATGAAAATAAGGTACAAAATAGCTTCTTAAGGGTTGAAGGGAGGAGAATCGGGGGGAAGAATCAAGATATATTGTGTACAGGTACAAATTCCCCATGATGAATGTGATCAATATGCACGACAAATATGTACTGATAAAAAAAAAGATAAAAAATAGCTTCTTATACTAATTTTAAAACATGTGCTCACCCCTGATGAAGGGTCTAAGGATTATATAAGTTATGACCAACACAGCAGTAGCCCTTGCCTTCCCCTGGTGAGATAGCAGGAAAACAGCCTGGGGAAAATGTAAGAAAGAGGACAAATGGGTGGAAGATGCGTGGCACCCTGCATGGTCTGATTTTTTTCTTTAAACAAGTGCTAGATAGATAGCAGAAACTGAGCCTAAGAAAGAGCTGATTCTCTTCCACGGGTGGAGAACAGGCCTCTTTCCCAACAGAGAGGAACTGTTATGCTGAGCGGGAGAAAGGATCTTGTTTGTGGCTTTGACCTCACTGAGGGACAATGTTCAGATTGGCATCAACAGCAGCAAAAACAAAGGCGTGCCTGAACAGGGACCTGGGTTCCACTTACCCAGTGAGACAATAACACTTGGGGGCACTGAGAGGCCAGGACCTACTGAATCAAAGCTCCACATCTGAAAGGAGACAGGAATCTGTATTTCAGTAAGGTTCCCCAACCAACTCTGATGTGGGCCAGATTTAAGCACCAAGGCTCTAGTCCTGGGCTTTAGTTTGCTGAGGGGAGAGGAGTGGGAAACAAAGCAGAGTTTCAGAACAGTGCAGTGACAAGCCTTGGTGACCCTGCTAGTTATGCAATGGTGAATCTTAGAGAACATGGGTTGTGAAGCAAGGCTGGTTTGCTTGTAGAGAAACCAAGGCAGGCAAGCACATGCAGTTTGACCAGAGGTTTGCAAAGCCCAGCTGCTGCTGCCACCACTGCCAAGGACCTGAGGCAAGTGCCAGGTTCAGACAGGATGCTGAGATACACCTGAGGTCCTAGACAGTGGGGTGCCAGTGCTCCCTGAGCTGGCTCCAGCCTCCTCACCTTGATGATGGGAGGGTTACACTTAAGTAGCTTCACTTAGAACTGGCTTAGGAATTAGGCCAGACTGGGATCTCTAGGTCTGAAGAGAAGCAACAGGCCAAGGAGGGCCAAGCCCAAGACTGACCCATAAGGCTAAGGACAAAAGGCTCTCCTGGCTCTGGGCAAAACACACCCACCTACTAACCTGCTTCTCTCAATCAATCATCTTTGTGCCACATCTCAACAAGAATGGGCCAGGTGTCAGTAGCATCTGGACGCCGTCTTGACTGGACCCTAATTTGCAGTGCACTGCAAATCTACAGCCTTGCACAGTTAAATTTCTTAACCCTCTGGACCACTAACTTCTTCATCTACAAATTGTAGACAACACTGCTTATCCATAAGGATGATACAATAGTCAAACAAGAGACTCTAGAGAAACGCTCACTGCTATATACATGTAAAGTATGGCATCTTGTCATCATTTCACTGTCCGAGTTGCTGGGTAAGGGAGTATTTCCTGGCAGACAGACAGACGGAGTGAGTGTGAGCATGGGTTTAGTAATCAGACCTGGGTGCCCACGTTGCCTGTCACTTATGAGTTCTGGGTAGGTTGTCTATACTCTCTGAGTGTTAGCCAATAAAAGCAGAGATGATGCCTTCTTCCCAGGACCGTGGTGAGGAGTGAATGAGAAAAATGGTTAAGTGTACCACCTAGTACTGGTACTGGTACATGTCAAGCCCCTAAGGGATCACGGCTACCCTCTCTGTAAATTGTTCTCTAATCGTCCTAGATGCCTGGACACGGGACTTGGGGAATGTGTGAGCATGATTCTGAATCCAGGGAAGAGGTGTTCACAGACCCCCTGGCTCTCAGCACTTACATCAATAAGGTCAGACAGGTCATGGATGTAGTACTTGAAGACAGATGCATTGGTTGCCTCCAAAGCCAGCAAGTACTCATTCCGGGCTTTAATGGCCTTCAGCTTATTCTCTGTGTACTTGGCTTGGCGCTGAAAAGGAAACAGAAGTTCACTTTTACTTCTTTTTTTCTTTTTAAGGGGAGATTGTTCTCTGAGAGATGAAAGTACAGTTCATTCAAGAACCACAACTGTGGGCCAGTGAGATGGCTCAGCGGCATAAGCGCTTGCCTGGCAAGCGCGAGGTCCTGAGTTCCACTCCCGGTACCCACATACGAAAAAAGGGCCGGTGATATCGCTCAGCGGCATGGGCGCCTGCTGGCGCGCGAGGTCCTGAGTTCGACCCTGGTACCCACACACAAAAAAAAGAACCACAACTGTGCTGCTACTCCCCACGCGCATCTGCTTTAAATTGGGTTCTAATTGTGATTAATGAGATTCAAGGGCATAATGTAGATCAATTCAGGAAAGATTAATGAGGCTCCCTACTTCAGATGCGCGCCCCAGTTTGATTCTATCTTCAAATACCGTTCTTCATTCTTGCATTGCCACCCTGGAGGAGGTGCCACTACCCCTGCCTGCCCCTGAACCCTTGATGCCTAAAGCCAAACACAAGGTCTAGAGTCCTACACACACACACACACACACACACACACCCCAAAGCACTAGGATATTTCACTTAATTAGGAAAATGGGCTTGGAAAGGTTACCACTGGTTCTTATCTGCTACAGGTTAAAAACTTGGTGACCACCCAAGTGCTTCCAATACCTAGGATTCCAGCCAGGGCAGAAATACACTAAAGAATCCCAGAGCTTCCTTGTTTGGCTCTTCACGGAGCCTACTGGGAAATTCTATCAGTCCTTCCTTCTGGAAGATTCCTCCCTGCCTCTACTGTTGCTGGACACACACCTTCTCCTTCATCTTCTCGATCTTCTTCACCGAGCTCCGCCGGACATGTTTCTCCTCGATGCGGACATTGGCCGTGGAGTCGGGGGAGCGCGGGGTCTGCCGGTCCTCCTGCTTCACGGATTTACCAATCTGCTTCTCCTCCTGCTTCTCTGCCTCTTTTAGCTTGCTTTGAGCACTGATGCTGTCGGCATTGTACATGTGATATGTCTTCATGACCTGCAAGACACCCCCGCCCCCACCCCAGAGGTCAAGCCAGTGGGGTCAACTCTCTACTTTGAAGACTAACAGCCAAACCTCTCCCTCATGCAGCAATATCCTCATCCCCTGAGGGAAAAATCCAGAAGTATTTAGTTCAGCAAACATTATATATCAAAGACTGCTCCAAAGCATAGGAAAGCAGTATTGGAACTGAGCCACTGTGTCTTCTTATTGAAATGACTTCATGTATTATTTTCTTCTATGTATGTGTGTGTTTATTTTTGTCTTTTTTGAGACAGGGTTTCACTATGCAGTTCAGGCTAGCCTTGAGTTCACTTTGTAGCCTAGGCTGGCTTGAACTCACAGCGATCCTCCTGCCTCAGCCTTCTGAGTGCTGGGATTACAGGGGTGCGACACCTCGCCCAGCCTCTTCTATTTATTATAACTTGAAATCATTACTCTTATATTGGCCCAGTGATTTCTGTTGCTTAGTCACCTCACGATACTGAGTAGACAGGAAACAATAACACCTCTCTCAGACCCTGAGGGCACACTCCCTGATTAGGGCCCCCCAAAGTGGGCCTGTGCAGTACTGTATACTTTTTGGACTTTGCAGATATAAATGGGGGGGGAGCTCCAAAAGCTCTCTACTGGCCCAGTTTATCTATATCAGACACCTGCTCATGGAAACCAGAACAGCAGTGGGGATAACAATAGCGGCCATCATTCACTGAGCATTGTTCTTGGCTTTGTGCCAAGTGCTACACACATTGCCTATTTTATCTGTGTGGCGATTCTATTATCTAAACAATAATCCCATGAATACTGTGAACCTCCACAATTCAGGTAAGAAGATGGGAAGGAATAAAATCATCAAGTGCAACTTGAGTTGCCACAGGAAAGTAATATAAAAAGAGAAAGACTCAACTTTCAAATTTTCCATCAAAGCGACTGTCTAGGAATCCAATTCCATTACTTAGCAAGGAGGCCAGGAAGCCTGGAACTCAAGCTTGTTTCCAGTCCTCCCAAATAAACTACTTCTAGCCACACAGCGCCTGCCCAGCTCTGCTGGAGCTTTGTTTCCATGCAAGAGCGTCTATCTGGGAATTCAGAATGCTTGATAACAAACCAAGCAGGCTGCAGTGGAAGAGCCTGAAATTCCGATGCCCAGAGACTTCCTTGAGAGGGAGACACGGAGTGCGGGAGCTGGGTGGATGTGTACATCATGTGCCTGCGGCTGGACAATGGAGGAGAGCAAGGGTACAATATTAGTATTAATCCCTGCCACTTAGAGCCTGCTGCATGTTGGGGGCTTTCTGTTCGTTACCTCGTTTACTACTTCCACTTCAAAAGATGAGGAAATGGGGCCCAGTCACATGGCTAAATGGGAGAGTCAGGATTAAAACCTAGGTCTGACAAACTCCAAAATCCATACTCTGGCCACAAAGTAACAGTGAAATCTCCTCTGCATGAGACTGAAGCTGAAATACTGCAGTTGGGAAGAAAGGTTAACTACGGGAGTCCTGAACAGAGAAACTGGCTTCATTCACTTTACTTTGAAACAGTAAATACTGAATTCACATATTTAGCTCTGCTCCCTCCCTACGCCACACTAAAATGTTAGAAAAGAGTTTTCATTACTACTATCTTTAGTGTAAACTGAGGAAAACAAAAAGAATGGAAGCAAACTTTGACAAGCAGTAGGCAAGTAGTAACTGGTCAATGGAATTCCAAGCCAAAAGGAGGGAGAGCCAAGAAGCACCAGGACACATCCCGGAAACGCCACAAGAAACAATGGCAGTGGGATGAGGTGGGGGCTAAGAGAAATTATCAAAAGCCTAAGAACCATCAGACCTGCAGGTCTTTTCCCTCACACTAGACTAGAGGCTTATCTGGAAAGTTCTCTGCACTGGAGCATATCAGGCTTCTCTGATAGGGGCCTGAACGTAGAACAGGAGGATCAACAGGAAAGTCCTATACTAAATGTTGAGATGCCCACACTTCCTCACAATTTGGCCCGTAGATGAAGTGGGAAATCAAGAGCCATGTCTCAGCAATCTGACCATCCAAGATAAAACACAAAGAAATACTGATGCTGGGGTTTCCCCAAAGACACAGCCCAGTCGGATCACCTTCCAGTGAAAGCCATGGTTGACACAGAACTATTCAGTGGCTCACTTTTAAATATGAGCAGGGGCCAGGGATATAGCTCAGTGGCACAGCACCTGGCTGGCAAGTGCAAGGTTGTCAGTTCGATTCCCAGTACCGAAAAAATAAAAAATAAAAAATAAATAAATATGAGCAGGCAGCTAAAGATGACCAGACATTTAGGAGTACCAAGACCAAGACTAAAACAAGCAATTTAAAGGAAACAGGGTATGCAGAGAGAAGAAAACGTTGAAAGCAGTCTATCAATAGTAGCCCCAGAGAGTTGGAGAAATAGACACTGTGTCATGAAACAAGAGCTGGGTGTGTGTGGGGGTTCTTGGCAATTAAGATTCAACCCCGGTATCCCTCCAAAGAGCCTGATTCATGCCCCTTCTCTGTGCAGACATGTAAAAGAGTTCTTATCACCTCATTGTTTACTTGCTCCTTTACTTTTCTGCTTCTCCCTATTAAAAAATGGAACGTCTTACATTTAGGGACATCTCTTATTTGTCATTGTATCCATGATGCCTTGTGCCAGGGTCGAACAGACAAACAGAGCTGAGGAACTATCAGAGGCCATTGTTTCAAGGTAACAGGTGCTGGACACCAGTCTGAAGCAGCTCTGCAGGCAAACAGCTGCTGCTCCCAGTCCAGGGGATATAAACTCACGGGCAGCACCAGGACATAAAACCTCTGGAGTGACAGCAGGCCTACTGTTCCAATGCCTCTTCTTTCTCTATCAAGCCTAGGGTTTCCTCGACTTTTCCTACTTAGCCAATTCCATATGGCATCTGTGCCTGAATATACAGTACGTTTTCCTCTGGAGGCTTCAGGGGCTTCGCAAGACATAGCTTCTGAGTACAACCAAAGAAGATAATCCAAGAGTTTCTTGGGAAGAAGTGTGCTGACTGCAAAAGTACTCCTAGAGCATCGGTCAGGAAATGAAAACCCCTTACACCACGGCTCCCAAGCCAGCCCGCTCACTGTGCGGAAGATGCTTCCGGGACTGCTCTCTGAACAGCAGCTGCAGGCAGCGGCCCCTGGCACATGGGGCCAAGTCAAGAAAATCAAAGGCCCTTCAGGCAGAGATAAGAAAGGTGCAAGGAGGCAGCTGGCCACTTATGGTAAGACTCTGGGACTCTTGTTCAAAGGGATTTTTCTTTGGAAACATCTGGGCTCTGCCTGTTGGCTCATCAGTATTCAAAAATACTTAAATTACCAACCCTTGGGTGATCAGTCTTCCAAAAGAAGTATTCATGGACGTTAAGGGGGAGATGTGAGGTAAGGAGGATATTGAAAATATGGTGAGTGTGTGTGTGTGTGTGTGTGTTTGTGGTAGTGGTAATGGGGATTGAACCCAGGGCCTGCAGGCAGGGCTCTACCACTAAGCTATGAACTCAATCTTTTTTTTTTTTTTTTTTGCTGGCAAAGTTGTATTAAAAGTAGGAAAAGAAACAGGTTCTACAGAGCAAGGTTGGGCCAAATGAATGTAGGAAAGAAGTAGAACCTACAAGGTGAGGGCAAGGTAACCATGCAAAAGAGAATGCAGTGGCCCTTTTTATTTTTTTGACTCACAGCTGCCCAGGTTGACCTTGAATTTGTGATTCTACTGCCTTAGCTTCCCAAATGGCTGGGATTAGAGGTATGTACCAGCACACTGGTGGTGAGCTTCTTATAGCCTTGAGTTCCTTTTTCTAGTGCCCACAGATAAATTCTACTTCCTAAAGGGTCACTGAAAGAAGAGGCCCTTCCCTGTAAGGAAGATCCTTACAAGAAACTCTCCCTTGGGCCAGTGAGATAGCTCAGCGGCATAAATGCCTGCCTGGCAAGCACGAGGTCCTGAGTTTGACCCTCACTACCCACACACACAAAAAAGAAACTCTCCCTTATTCTCTTCCTAACTTCCCTGAGAGAGCGTACAGCAAGCGGCTTCCCACAGCCAGCATAGAGTAAGTCCCAACTTCCTATGTGATGAAATCCCTACCCCATGCAGGATGACCAGTCATCTTGTTAGGACTTTCCCAGCTTCAGCACCGAAAGTGTTATGTCGCAGGAAACTCTCAGTCCCAGGCTACCCAGGGACAGTCAGTGACTCTAATTCTGTAACGTCTTGATTTGTAGCCAAGCTAATCTCACCCTTCAGAAGAAAGAACTCTTAATTCCATTCTCTGAACTTTCTAATGTCCCACAGAATCTGAACACTCAGTTGATCCATAATGATAGCTGATATTTCAGGAAGTACGACTGCCCTGGTCATCCTCACCCCGGGATATAGAGATAGCAGCACATGGAAAGTATGGGACATCACAGTCATAGAAGTTAGGGCTATCCCAAGTTTATACAGCTAGTGGTCAACACAGAGTAGAATCTAGGTTGCTTAATTCAGGAGATTTCAGTCACTGCACACACTGTCGTTGGGCACTGTCCTGAACATTGTAGGGTTTCAACAGCATTCTTGGCCTCTGCTCCTTAGAGGGTAGCAATCTCTTCCACTTCTCAGACTGTGACTACTAAAAATGTCTGAAGACACTGCCAAATGTCCCTTTGGGGCAAAAAAGTCATCCTGTGTGAGGGTCGCTGCATCAGAATGTTCTGCCTTCTCTGGAACTTTCTGGTGTCCTCTACTGTTTTTCTCTTCCCGTCGCCTACTAGAGAAAAGTATCAAATTTTTATTTCAGCCCTGGACAAATTATAAGAGCATGTACCAGCTCACTTCTTGGCAGGGAACACCACATTGGGCCAATTCTCAGACTTTATGCCCTGTACCGGTGGTGGCCTCCTAGTGGCCAATAAAACAGCTGGATGGCCAAAGACTGCAGCTGCAGGTACCACTGGGCCGCGCTCAGACCACAGCATACGTGCCAGGTGTTCTTCCTCACTCCAGCACAGCTTGCACCCTTTCACTGACTTTTTTTTTTTTTTTTTTGGTACTGGGAATCGACCTTAGGACCTTACACTTCCAGGCAGGTGCTTGTGCTGCTGAGCTATATCCCCAGCCCTTCACTGACTTTTTTTTTTTTTTTTTTTTTTTTTTGTGGGTACCGGGGGGACGACCTCAGGACCTCGCGCGCCAGCAGGCGCCCGTGCCGCTGAGCGATATCACCGGCCCCTTTTTTTGTATGTGGGTTCCGGGAGTCGAACTCGGGCCCTCGCGCTTGCAAGGCAGGCGCTTAAACCGCTGAGCCATCTCACCGGCCCCCTTCACTGACTTTTTAAATCATAGTTCATGAAGAGATCTAGAACTCTGGGTCAAAGCTAGCAGATCCTCAGACACCATTCTTCCTCTGTTGTCCTGAGCCCCAATGCGAAAGCAGCATGCTGGATTTGAGTTGGTTTGGAGTTTGCTGGTTATCCAACCTGATTCTTCACAGAAATAGCTACAAAGAGCAGAGGCCCAAGATGCTTACAGGAAAATAAAAGGACTCCTATAATAACCCGTGTCATTTACATCTTTGTGAATTCTCTGTCAGAAGAAAGGAGTAATAGTTCTTCTTAGTGCCTAGAAGATGCTCTAAAAATAAAGAAATAAGCATTGAAAAGACAGTTCAGGAAACTCATTCAGTTTGCAAATGGTTTATATCAATTTGCTTCTAGTTTTAAAAAGCCTTAACTTGAAAGAAATGAAAACTGAGAGCCGAACCTAAGGGTACCATCTATCTACTTGGCTTCAGAGCAAAAGAGTCACAGAATAGAAATTCAAAACAAACCAAGAATCACTGGAGAAAAGTGAGATGACTGCCCTGCTTAGTTGTTAACAGTTGCCTAGGCTTCTGGATTAAGAACATGGAACTCTCTAATCCCAAAGGCCTCAGATGCACACACCACTTCCTGCTCTTCCTATAAAGTGAAGGAAAGAAGGAAGGAAGGAAGGAAGGAAGGAAGGAAGGAAGGAAGGAAGGAAGAGAAGGAGAAGAAGAGAAAGAGAAGGGTGAAGCAAGAAAAAAGAAAACCAATTTACCTCTAAATAGAATGGGGCGACCCTGGAAAATGACATATAGGGCTGACACAGCAGAGCAGGGGAAGGGATCTCCAAAAGAGGTTAGCTGTATAATTGAAATGTTCTCCTTATGGCAACAGAAATTTCCTTGATGTACGTGTGTGTGTTTGTTTTCATCACATTAGCAAAACATGGCTGGAGGAAAACACTAGCTTGTCTCAGTGCACGGAGCACCACACACCAGCCACAGGTGTCATGTGCCTAAAGCGCCAGTCATTTCAGAACGGATCGTGTTCTCTTCTCCAGGCCCACAACCTGCCTCTTCACTGAGGCTTTCACTCCAGGAAGCTGGTCCACTCCAGAGAGAGCTGGTCCAGCTCTCTCTGCCTGAACTGGACCCTCATATTACGACACTTAGAAATCTGTTTCCCTCTTAAACTAAGATAAATCCAAGATCTGATGCAAGACTTGGACCATAAATTCTTTCCAACAGGCATGTATTAATGGCACAACACTGTTCCTTGCCATTGTTTGGGGTCCCTGGTTTCTTACTAATGGTGTCAGATGTTCTGGTGACCTAGGTCTTGGCTGGTGTCTCGGGATAATCCCCCAAATGAGGCCGGGGTAAGCTTGCACACTATTTTGAGAAAGTATTTCTTGGCTCATTCCATTTTGAAAAAGGAGATGGGTGGGGTCACCCCTGCTGGGGAACATGCATTGTCCACAACTGCAGCTCAGTTCTGTTACTGACGTGACTATGGCTACAAGCTGACAAATGCTGCTTCCTTCTACTTGCTAAACAGCCAAGCAACCCATCTTATTTACCGAGTAGAGCTCATTCAGGACCTTCATCAAATCATCTTGGAGCTGCTGGCCGACTTCTTTGCTCTGCAAAGAAAGAGGAAGGAAGGTTAATTGGGAAACAGAAGGAGGGAGGAGGGGGCAACAAAGGCAAAAGCAGCACTGGCTCTACAAATAACACAGATTCAATTAAAGCCCATTATTTAACCCAGCAAATCAGATAACCACTCGGATCAGACCCAGTTATGGTCAGATTACTCAAAGAGTTTTAATAAAATGAAATGTGTCCTTTCTATAGCCTAGCGAAGGCAGTTGTGTGGAGGGAAAATAGGTTATAGGCTTTGATTTTTCAATTGGTCCCCAAAGAGCAGGTCTGAAAGCCACATCTACCTAGCAACTGTTGTTAGGTGGAGTATGTGCTCTCAGATACTTGTAGGCAAACATTCCAGAGAATTACAAAAGAAAGGAAGATGTGTAAGAGGATGAGCTAGGAAAAAGTACATACGCATTCGAGGACTTCAAACTCCCCAACTAAAGAGAAAACTCCAAGCAAGAAGGAGTTTGCTTGCTTTATTTCTACCCCATACTCCCAAAGCAGTGATTCCTAAGTAAAGGATGCTTGCAAGATTAGCTAATGTTGCTTGATTCTGATATGTTAAGGGGTCTCCAGCTGGTAAATCCTGAGCAGTGTGAGCTCTCAGATTCTTTGCTACTGTCACCCAAGGCCAGTATCTAACCACAGAGAACGGTAGAAACACAGAAGAATGAGGAAGAAGGAAACAGTCATGCCTGCTATAGGGAATGTTCTGCCAAGTCCAAGAGAACAGGGGATAAAACTGATTGGCACCACTGGGCTACTGAGAGGAGAAGCCCTCATTTTATCTTCTGCCAGCTCCTTCTAGTTTTTTACTACTGAAAATTCAAACACCAACAACACCCTTCTAATAGAAGGTACAACACTGCCCTGGCAGCGCTCAGAAAAGAAGCAGTTTCACTCAGAAACAATCATTTCAGGTCTTACTTTTTTCAAGATGCATACATCTTTACCTTAAAAATACTTATTTTTATTTCTAAAGTAATATATATTAAAATAAGGAAACTATAGAAACTTCAAAAGAGAAAACAAAATAATCCTTAAATACCTACCAATAAGAAAACATCACCTTGTTACGTATTTTTCTAATTTTCCCTCTTTCATTCTTATTTCTAGAAAGTTAGGACTGCATTACAAACACTGTTTGGTAACTTAATTTCTTTAATTGTCTCTTTTGCAAATGTTTCCCCACGTATTATTCCTCTATGACATTTTAGTACAATATATTGCTGTAGCTTCTATTCTGGTGATTTACTTTGCTTGCAAAAGTTTTGTTATTTTTAAAAAAAATGGTGTATTAAATTACTTTACACATAATCTATGCACAAGCCTTTTATTACTTTCTATTAGAAATAACATTGCTGGGTCAATGAGAATTCATTTATACCATTAAACTGCCTTTAAGAAAAACTGCCAATTAAAAATATTGCCAGAGGCATGTAAGAATGCTAATTTCGCTTTTTTGTCTTGACAATTTGATGTGATATCCTATTGTAATTTGCAGTCCTTTGGTTCTAGGAAACTTGAGCATTTAAAAAACATGTTTATTAGATATCTTTTTTATAGTTTGTCATTTCTCTATTAAGAAATTCTCTGATCATTTTTTCTATTAAGTTATTCATTGTAGAATAGAACAGAGGTGCGACTTCCATCACGAACAGCCATGAAGTTTTACACCTGGTGGTGGGCAGAAGGGTGGAAGGAACCTAAATTAGCAATCACAGGCATTTCTATCTATCCCAGATCTTCTACACCTGCTATAATCTTTCTGGGTCCCTGTTTTCCCTTCCACAATGTGAAAGCATTCAACTCAAACATCCCTAATGTCTCCCCAATCTCTGCCACTCTGATTCTACAAGCTCTTTTGCCTGGCTCCTAGGGTCCATATCAGATTCCAATACAACCCCCTGCAGTGTACGGCCAGGTGGCTGGCTTCACACCACACCGTCAGTGGTAATAAGCAAGTTCTCAGCACCCCAGTGCTCTACGAAATGGAGGGCTTCAGGGGCACCCAGCAAGTTCTTTCAACGGATGACCTCAACCGCTGGATGAGAAGCCATGAGGGGAGAATGCCTGCCTTTCATCTACAGCCTCGCACCCCAGCCCACATGAGCAAAGCTGAGCTTCACCAAAGCAACAGAGGCTCAAGGAGGTGAAGCTGGGAGAAATGACTCACTACTAGCCTCGGTGTCAGCAAGGGGGTCAGGAAGTGACCACGAGTATCACTTCTACCACCCTGCCCTCCTGCCTCCAGGCCAGCTTCCCATCCTCTCTTCTTCTGTTTAAATTGCAGAGGTTAAAGGAGAAAGCTGCTGATCCCCCGCCTTGTTGCTCACCTGGGACTTCAATGCAGGAGAACAGAGAATGAGGAGGCAGGGGAAGGCCTAACCAATAAAACAGCAATTAGGCCAGACAGATGTTTCCTTTCACATACAGATTAGTTGGGAGGACTTCTCAACTGCGAGCCCTGTTTATTTGAACAGGCTGCTGAAGTGATCAGACTGACCGCTCCCTGTGGCAGAGGGCTGGGCTGGGAACACACGTGTAGCTAGCTCAGCTACATGCGCGGTAAGCCCCCAGCAGTCAGGAGCAACTCGGACCCACTGCAAGAGGCAGGAAGTGGCCAGGGTCTCTCCTGTTGCAGATTGATAAAAGACCACCCTTTCTCTATTTGGGAAACTTAACTGCGTGCCTTCAGGGGAAAGCGCAGCCCAGGAAGGGCTTCCGTGCTGCCACTGTGAAGGGAGTGATGGAGCTGGGAAGCTGCACGGGGCCCCACCCAAAGACAAGGGGCACATTTATTCCAGGGAACAACAAACCTGACGAGGCTGAGCACAGGACAATGAAGGCTGTAGAGCGTCCCGTTCCCTACAGAGAAGCTAGGGGTTTCTAGGCAGGGAAGAAAAAGAATTTACAGTGCAGCCTTTGTGAACTAATATACAGCCTGCATCTCTTTCCTTTAAAATTTCTTGGAAGAGAATGAGTCATCTAAACATTGCAGGAAACCAAATAGAAGTTGGGGGAAAAAATTACTTTGAGCAGTTTTTCTCTTAAATGTTTTGCATAGTAATCTTTGCCTGGAAAAAAAAAATGCCTAAATTTAGAATCGAGATGTGGCACAGTTAACAATGCTGGTTCTACAGAATAGGAAGTGCGACGGTGTGCTCAGGCCTGGATCTCTTATTTTGAAACTTACCACAACCGTTTGGCAGGAGTGTGCTTCATGGGCCCCCACCTTGCCTGCTTCGAAGGCCATGGCGGGAATGGTTGGAAGACAATGAGATCGCAACAGCTCCTGCCAGCTGCACTAACAAAATGGGTAGGGAATCCTCCCTTTCAGCGGATAACAGAACCGGACAACAAACCTAAGCGCACAGAAGCAATCTCCCCAAGAGCATCATGTTTCAAGGGTCTCCTTGCTCACAGAGGTTATATGGCAGTAGAACACTAGGCTACGTGGTCTGGGGCCACTTGGACGCCAGGCTGGTCACACATCTCTAAAATCAATCCATCTCCTGGACTTCAGTGGTTTTGTCTACAGCTTTTCCAAAGAACACCAATTATGAGAGGGCTTTAAAGCAAGTCTTCGGGCCAGTGAGATGGCTCAGCGGCATAAGCGCCTGCCTGGCAAGTGTGAGGTCCTGAGTTTGACTCCGGAACCCACATAAAAAGAAGCGAGTCTTCATCAGTGAGATCACCTATTACCCAGTTCTCTAGTTATTCAGATCAGCACAGTATATTTTCTAAGAAGGGGATGGGTTGAAGCTGTTTCATTTTTTTTAATTGGCTGTCTCTATACGATAAAGCTGTATTATGTGACAGGCACAAAATTACTCCTATTTCTATAGAAGAAGAAAGAAAAATGGAAGGCACGCCTCTGCCATGTGGTGAGAGCTAATTTCAGCACGGACCCAAGGCTGAGGCTATCAGCAGGTAGAAACAGTAGGGTCATTAGCTCTGGCCCGATTAGCCTGTGTCAGCAGTTTTCCAAAAAAGAATCCCATTTTCAAGGGCACAGACCTCCTCCACCAGTGCAACATTCCCCCCCGCCCCACCCCAAAGGCACTTCAGAGGCCAACTGTTAAAACAGTTAAAAAACCGAATTTATATTTACAGAGTTAAGCTCTGGCAGCAGCAGAAGCATAGCCAGACATAGGGTAAGGGTTTCAGGGCGCTGCCTCACTGCTTCAAAGAGGCCAAGTTTCCTGAGCTGGTGCTTTGCCCAAAATGCTTTTGATGGGGAGAACAGATAGGGCTACAGGGAGGGGCTGGTGGGTAGCAGGCCAATGTGAGGCCCTGAATCTGGCCTCTCCCCCACCCCAATTCAGCCCACCAAAACAGTGCGTCAGGGTGGTGATCCGGGCAGGTCGGAGCTCTGGAATGACCTCAAGATTTCCCCTCTACCATACTCCTTGCATACCTACAAAGAGGGTTTTTTCTGCTCCCCACTCATTGCTGATAGGACAGTAATGATGGCTCTGGGAAGGCTGAGCTCCAGTTAGGACCTTATACTCTGGGAAGACCAAGGTCACATCACATTATAAATACAGGGACTGGGGCTGTACTTCATGGTAAAGCACTGGCCTACCACGTACAAGGCCCGGGGTCTGATCCCCAGCACCACAAAATAACAACACACTGTGTGCAAAACTTTATAGAGGGGCCCGGTGAGATGGCTCAGCGGTGTAAGCGCCTGCCTGGCAAGCGTGAGGGCCTAAGTTCGACTCCCGGTACCCACAAAAAAAAACACAAAAAAAACCTTTATAGAGAGGCAGGGCTGGAAGCAACCATTAGAGGGATTACTGGAGGTACTTCTACCTTCTAAAGGTGGGTAGACATCCTTGTCTACATATGCAGTTTACTATATATGTATGTCTATAGTAACAGTACTTGTATTGCAGTCCATTCTCATATTTCCTATTCTTTTCTCTCCTGCTTTTTTTATGTTGGGTTGTTAACTTGTTAAAATTACTTTTCAACTCAATAATGAATTATATGTTTTAAAAGGCTAAGTACATACCAAAGACTGTAACTGTGGACTTAATAAAGAAAAAATAGTGGTTTAAGGGACTGGGCGCCCACTAATGGAAGAATTAAATAACTTGCTTGCCCTCTTTGGAGATGGCTGATCAGATGTGTTCAAAGTAGGCTCATTTACTGATCCCGGCTGGATTTGGGGGAGTGAGCAATGAAAAGTCCATTGCAAATACAGCACATCAATTATGTGTCGGGGCACTTGCTTGTTTGAATATAAACAGTTTAAAAAGTTTATAATCTGCTGAGAAAGAGGGACATTAATCCGATGTCTGAGCTTATCAGAATGCAATTCTTTCTATCTATCTCAAAGGCACTACATTGACATGGAATTAAGTTAGGTTTTCCAAATTCAGGTTCAGTTTTTTTCCTATGTCACGTAAGAAGTTTCCTGCCCAGCATGGTGGTGCATGACTTTCCCAGCACTCGGGAAGCTGAGGCAGGAGGATCACTGTGAGTTTGAGGCCAGCCTGGGCTATAGAGTGAGTTCAAGGCCAGCCTAGAATAGATAGTGAGACTTTGTCTCAAAAAACAAACCCCAGGGAGACCTCAAGATGGCGGATGAGTAGAAGCAGGCAGCAAAACTCTCTCTAAAAGTTACCATTGGAACACGGGAATATAGCGACCCAGAAAGCGCAGGAAGGGGGGGAGATGCCTCCCCGAAACCCAGAAAAGTCTGAAGCGCAATCTGGGACCCCCGGCACCAGTGACGGGTGACTTCCAACAAAGAAGAAGGAAGAAGGAGCAGACCGCGCGTGTGCACCTTCTAATATCCCGGGAGTTGGAGCGCCGGCGGAGGCTCAATTCTACGGACACACGGTGGCAGCTGGCGCCCAGGGAGCCCCCACGGAAGATCCTGAGACAGCGGCGGGGCAGGGGGAGCGGCCGGAGAACGGCGCTGACCGGCGGTGAGTGTCTCTCAGCCACAGCTTGCCCCGCGCCAGGAGAGCGACCGGCCGGGCGCCATTGTGGGGGGGTGTGGCGAAACTCAGAGCGGCTCGGAAACTGCTCTGGGAACTTGTGCTCCGGACAGTGGCAGCACAGGGCCTCTCAATTGAGCCCACGAAAGTGTGCTGAGGTCAGCAGGCGAACGAGACTGGACTCTCAGCACAACCTGTCCCGCGCCAGAGAGCGACTGGCCCGGCGCCATTGTGGGGGGCGTGGCGAAAAACCAGAGCGGCGGGGAACCAGTGCAGGAACCCGCGCTCCGGACAGCACGCTGGAGCCCTCTCAGTGCCAGGGATCGGTGAAAGGCGGCGAGAGCTGAGGCGAGCTAGACTGGTCTCTGCCTGAAAGTACGCGCCTCTGCTCACCACCTGCCCAGAGGGCGCCTCCTGGCTTACTGGGACGGACCTGCACAGAACAGGAACTTTGTCACAAGGTACCTGCCTACAACAGAGTCAAACCTGGAACTGATTCTTTTCTATATTTTTTATTTTTATTTTTATTTTTATTTTTATTTTTATTTTTTTCTCACTGATTTGTTTTTTTGTTCTGGCGAAGGGTTTTTTTGTTTTTGTTTTGTTTTGTTTTGTTTTTTGGTGGGGTTTTATTTTTGATCTGTCTGTTTTATTGTTTTTATCTTTGTTTTTGTTTCTGTATGTGTATTTGCTCTTTCCTTCATTATTCTCTCTGGTTTTTTATATGAGTGTAAACAGCGCCTCTAACTTCTTTGTGATTGTGGTTGTGATCTGTTCTTCCTTTTATCCCTTCCTTCTCTTTTTACCACCTGTCCTCTGCACTAGTGTCCCAATTTTAGTGGGATCCCTCTTGGTCCTCTAACCTTACATCTAATTCCTTCCTCTTCTCCCAATACTCTATTTCCTCCTTAACTCATCTTAAATTTAAACTCCTCAAGGAAAAATTGACATACATAGGACTTGTATACTGCATATAATTTTTCTGGTGTGTTTTAGATTTTGTTATATAACCGCAACTCTATACAGCTAAAAGTGGTAAATAACTGGTTAGCTCAGTCTGTCATTTTTTAGGCTGTGTTTGATGCTTTAGTTAACATTATAGCCAAATTGTGAAATAATTGTTCTAAACATCTTTCACTTCCTGATATTTCATGATTGAGATTGACTAAGGGACACAGAAAATACAGTGGCACAGTACCAAAGAATCAAGGACTGGCCAAACAGGTAGCAACTTCGCATACCCAATGAATTGAAGAGGTAGGATCTGGCAGAAAGCTCAAAACCTAAAAGCAAGCTCCACTTGCGGAAGATACTGCAGAGAAGTAGTCATCTTCTAAAGATCTTAAACACTAGCAATAAAGTAACCTACTATAGGTTATTTGCAAACATCACCCCAGGAATTAAAGAAAGAAAAAATGAGACGACACTAAACAAGATGCAACCCACCACATCCAATTCACCAAAGGTAAACCAAGGGAGCAACGAGGTGGGACAATCCGAAAGCCACCCACCTGGCCTATCTGAAGTGGTAACAACAAAGCAACTGAATGAGGTTCTGGAAAAAATTAAAACAGAAATAATCTCACAGATAACTGCAGAGATAATGTCTACAATGAAGGACCATGCTTAAGGACACTATAGCCTGATACAGACAAAAAAATAGATGAACTTAAGAAAACTATAGAAACCATGAATGCTCAGCATAGGAAAGAAATGGAATCTATAAGGAAGATTCAAGCAGATATCCAAGAGATAAAAAATTCCATTGAAAGTATTTGTAGCAGAATAAGCCAATGCGAGGACAGGATCTCAGATATAGAAGACAGGCTTGCAATTAGTGATCATGAAATGGAAAAATTCTTAAAAATAGCAAGGGACCATGAAAAATCAATTCAGCAGCTGCTAGATGACTCAAAGATAAAACAACTTAAGAATACATTGGAATAAATGAAAAAGCAGGAGATAGCATCAACGGCATTAAAACCTTGTTCAAAGACATAATCAGGAGAACTTTCCTGGAAGAGAAAAGGAATTTGACACCCCTATAAGTTGAAGCTTTTAGAAACCAACTAGACATGATCAAAAAAAAAACTTCAGCCAGACATATTATAGTCAAGATCCCAGAAATTCAACAGAAGGGCAGAATCTTAAAGCTGTTAGGGAGAAGAGGACAAATCACCTATGAAGAAAACCCATCAGATCACCGCTGACTTTTCAGCACAAACCCTCAATTTCAAGAAGAGCTTGGAATGATGTATGCAAGCTCTAAAAGGAAAATAATTTTCAGCCCAGATTGATGTACCCTGCAAAACTATCTTTTCAAAATTGATGGAGAAATAAAATACTTTCATGACAAAGAACATCTGAGAAAATTTATGACCACCAAACCAGCACTCCAAAACGTCTGAAGGACATTCTAGAAAGAGATAGGAACCCCCAACAGAAGGAATCCACAGGCAGGGGCAAATAATTAAATAGCCGGAAAGGCGGAAAAACAAGAAGTGGGAACCAACAACAGGAAAATATCCATGACAAGTCAATACATATCAGTTTTTAACCATCAATGTTAACGGTCTCATTCACCAATCAAAAGAGGCACAGACTGGCGAAATGGCTCAAGAAGCAAGATCCAACAATATGCTGTATACAAGAAACACATTTAATTCAGAAAGAAATTCATAGACTGAAAGTCAAAGGATGGAAACAATACTCCATGCCACAGGAACCCAGAAAAAAGCAGGGGTAGCTATTCTTTTTGCAGCAAAGTGAACTTCAAGCCATAGAAGGATTCAGAGAGATAAAGACGGTCCTTACATCCTTGTAAAGGGAACAATCCAAGAGGAAGAGATAACGATCCATAAATATATATGCATCAAATACCAATTGCACCCAGCTATATAAACAAGTACTAAAGGACATGAAAAATCAAATAAGCACTAATTCAATTATATTGGGAGATCTCAATACTCCACTGTCACAAAAAGATAGATCAACCTGGGACAGAAAATCAATAATGAAAATAGTAGAACTGAACCAAAGCTTTTGAACAAATGGACTTAGTAGATGTCCTACAGGTGTTCCATCCCACAACATCAGAATACACATTTTCTCAGCTGCACATGGGACGTATCCGATTCCAAAATAGACCACATACTAGCTCATAAAACCTGCTTAAGTAAATGCAAAGGAATTGAAATTATCCCATGCATATTATCAGACCATAGTGCATAGAAATTGGAAATTCAATGGCAAAAGATCCCACAAAAACTCCCTAAACACATGGAAATTAAACAGCATCCTCCTGAACAACCAATGGGATCACAGATGAAATTAAAGAAGAAATTAGTCACTTTCTACAACTGAATGATGGACAGTACAACATACCGGAACTTATGGATACAATGAAAGCAGTCCTAAGAGGGAAATTTTATAGCATTAAACACTTGTATCAGGAAAATAGAGCAAGCGCAAATAAACAACTTAAGGGTGAACCTCGAGCTTCTAGAAAAAGAAGAGCAGGTTAAGCCAAAAGCCGTACAAGGGAGGAAATTATAAAGATCAGAGCAGAAATTAACGTATTGGAGAATAAAAAAACAATACAAAGAATCAATGAAGCAAAAAGTTGGGTTCTTTGAAAGAATAAATAATATTGACAAACCCTTATCCAACTTATTAAAAAAAGAAAAGAAAAGACTCAAATCCATGCAATTGAAAATTGAAAAGGGGTGATATCACGACAGACCCTGCAGAAATCCAGAAGATCATCTATACCTATTTGAAAATTTATATTCTACTAAGATGGAAAATGCAGAAGAAATGGACAGATTCTAGATTCGTATGAATTACCAAAGCTGAATCAAGAAGATTTAAAAATCCTAAATAAACCAATATCAGCCAATGAAATTGAAGATGTAATTAAAAACCTCCCAACAAAGAAAAGCCCAGGCCCTGATGGATTCACTGCCGAATTCTACAAGAAATTTAGAGAAGACCTAACGCCCCTACTTCTCAAACTTTTCAATGAAATTGAAAGGGAAGCAATACTCCCAAATTCATTCCTGGAAGCAAGCATTACCCTGATACCAAAACCAGAGAAGGACCCAACTAAGAAAGAGAACTACAGGCCAATCTCCCTAATGAACATAGATGCAAAAATCCTTAATAAGATACTGGCAAACAGAATCCAACAAATCATCAAGAAGATTATACACCATGACCAAGTTGGATTCATCCCAGGGATGCAGGGATGGTTCAACATACGTAAATCAATAAATGTAATACAGCATATTAACAGAACCAAAGACAAAAATCACATGATCATCTCAATAGATGCAGAAAAAGCTTTTGACAAAGTCCAGCACCTTTTCATGATAAAAACCCTACAGAAAATTGGAATAGAGGGTCTTTATCTCAATCTGGTAAAAGCTATCTATGACAAACCAACAGCCAATATTATACTAAATGGCCAAAAACTGAAAGCCTTCCCTCTAAAATCAGGAACAAGACAAGGATGTCCACTGTCCCCACTCTTATTCAACATAGTTCTGGAAACTTTAGCCAGAGCGATTAGACAAGAGAAAGAAATAAAAGGAATAATGATTGGAAAGGAAGAAGTTAAATTATCATTATTTGCAGATGACATGATACTCTACACAGAAGACCCCAAAAACTCCACTAAAAAACTGCTAGATTTAATAAGCAAATTCAGTAGTGTAGCTGGATACAAAGTCAATACTCAAAAGTCAATAGCCTTCCTGTACACAAATAACAAACTTACTGAAAGAGAAATTAGGGAAACAATACCTTTCACAATAACATCCAAAAAAATGAAATACCTAGGAATCAACCTCACGAAGGATGTAAAAGACCTCTATACTGAAAACTACAGTACTCTGAAAAAGGAGATTGAAGAGGATATCAGAAAATGGAAAGATATCCCTTGCTCCTGGATAGGAAGAACCAATATAGTGAAAATGGCCATACTTCCAAAATTGTTATACAGATTTAATGCAATTCCAATCAAAATTCCAACAGCATATCTCACAGAATTAGAGAAAACAATCCTAAAATTCATTTGGAATCAGAAGAGACCTAGAATAGCAAAGGCAATTCTGGGCAACAAAGGCAAGGCAGGGGGCATCACTATCCCGTCTTGAAATTATACTATAAAGCTACTGTGATAAAAACAGTGTGGTACTGGCAAAAAAACAGACCTGAAGATCAATGGAACAGATTAGAAGATGCTGAAACAACCCCAGACATACTAAGCCACCTTATCTTTGACAAAGGTGCCAAACACATTCGCTGGAAGAAAGATAGCCTCTTTAATAAATGGTGCTGGAAAAACTGGCTCTACACATGCCGAAGATTAAAACTAGATCCATATCTTTCACCATGCACTAAACTAAATTCAAAATGGATCAGAGATCTAAATATTAAAACAGAAACATTAAATCTGCTGGAAGGTAGGATAGGTAAAACCCTTGGAGACATTGGTGTAGGCAAAGACTTTATGAATAAAAACTCAACCGCACGGGAACTATCCCAAAGAATCAATAACTGGGATCTCATCTTATTAAAAAGCTTTTGCACAGCAAGAGAAACCACCAACAGAGTGAAGAGACAACCCACAATGTGGGAAAAAATGTTTGCCAGCTGTTCCTCAGACAAAGGATTACTATCGAGAACATATAAAGAACTCAAAAAAATCAGACCTCCCAAATTTAAAGACCCACTCCAAAAATGGGCATCTGAGATGAATACACATTTCTCAGATGAAGAAATACTAATGGCAAATAAATATACAAAAAAATGTGCAACATCACTAGTCATTCGAGAGATGCAAATTAAAACAACACTGAGATACCATCTCACCCCAGAAAGAATGGCTACTATTAAGAAATCAACTAATAACAAATGCTGGAGGGGCTGTGGGGAAAAAGGAACCCTTCTTCACTGTTGGTGGGAGTGTCGACTGGTACAGCCACTGTGGAAGTCAGTGTGGAGATTCCTCAGAAAACTAGGGTTGGAGGTCCCATTTGACCCAGCTATTCCCCTTCTGGGCATCTTCCCAGAAGAATTAAAAACATCGTACCACAGCGATATATGTGCACCCATGTTTATAGCAGCACAATTTGTAATAGCCAGATCTTGGAAACAACCCAAATGCCCATCAACTGAGGAATGGATAAGAAAGATGTGGTATTTTTATACAATGGAGTACTATTCAGCCATAAAGAAGGATAAACTGGAGACTTTTATAGGTAAATGGATGCAACTCGAGAAAATACTCATAAGTGAAATAAACCAGAAGCACATGTGTAAGCATCGTATTATCTCTCTAGTATGAGAAACTGAAAGAGTAAATAAGATCCAAAATGTACAATAGACATGGTGAATCAAAAAGAAACTGGTCAAAAGGAAAGAGAGACTGGAATAGGGAAAAGAAAGAAGGGAAAGGGAAAAAAATTGTATATATATATATATATGATGGTTAAGATAGATACACTACCATTTTTACTTAGTTCATTGAAGAGTAAGGTTTGTGCCAATAATGTTTGGACAATTGAATGCTAATGTCTGGTGTCCTGAATAACTAACTTAAAGATAGTAATACGTAATGTATTAACCATTGTTACCCTCCTATTATGTTTGTTTGAAAATTTGTTCTTCTTTTGATTTGTTTTGTTTTTTCTTCTCTTTTAAAAAAAAAAAAAAAAAAAAAAAAACAAACCCCAGGGCTGGTGAGATGGCTCAGCGGCGTAAGCGCCTGCCTGGCAAGCGCGAGGGCCCGAGTTCGACTCCCGGAACTCACATACGAAGAAAGGGCCAGTGATATTGCTCAGCAGCACGGGCGCCTGCTGGCTCGTGAGGTCCTGAGGTCGACCCCCGGTACCCACAAAAAAAAAAAAGAAAAAAGAAAAACACCCCAAACAACAACAACAAAAAGGTTTCCTAACTCCAGAGCAAGTTAGATGTTGAACCCAAATGCCAGAAGCAGAAATCTGATTTCGAAAAACCCAATGAATACACAGTAATCCCTTTTCTTTAAATTTGCCTTTCTAAGTTACAAATGGGTATTTCAGGTCATAATGATAATGCCTCAGTACAACTGACTCCCAAACCAGTCACATTCCATTTTTAAAGAATCCCTTGAGCTTACAAGCACCATAAAAACTAATCACACCAGTAGCTCCTTCACTCAGAAGTTAATGGGTATTAAACTCTCAGGGATAAAAGTCATATTTTATAAGAAATGTCAGAAACCTGATACAATCTAAGACCCAGTACTTGTTTTAGAATTCATGTGCTTCCATTAGATTTTTATTGAATTATCTAAAGAACCTAGAATTTAGAAAAGAAATCCCAAAGCTACTAAAATAGGAAACCATCTATAGCTAATGGAAGAGATAGAATATAAGGTTTTAAGCATCCTTCTGTCTTCCATGGTGCCCAGCCCACTGCTTTGTGCACAGTAGCCATAAAATGACTAATTATTGGGGGTCTGGGGATGTGGCTTGGGGTAAAGCACCTGCCTGGTTTGTGTGAAACCCTGGGTTCCATCCCCAGCACTGCAAAATTTTCATCAGTTGACATAAAAGTTTATGGTAGACGTAAACACTATATTTTCACTCAGTGACAAGAAGAAAACAATATAGATGGGTGTGGTACACACCTGTAATCCCAGCTCTCAGAAAGCGGAGGCAGAGAGGATGACCATGAGTTCAAGGCCAGCCTGGGCTACAAGGTGAGTTCAAGACCAGCCTGAATTATATAGTGAGACCCTGTTTCAAAAAATAAACGAGACAAAACAAAAAACAAAAGAACAAAGCAATAAAAGCTTCATTTTTTTCATGTAGATAGTTAAAAGGAGTGCCAGAAGAGGTTGCCCACAGGAACTTCCTCTGGTTACAATTCACTGACGAGCCGAAAGTTGAAATGACTTTCCAAGGTCACACAGCTAATCAGGACCCATCTAGGGTGATGTGCACTATTAGAAGATGGTGAAGTATGTAGGTCCGGAGCGGGAACGGGATCCTGCTTCTACCCACCACGTACTCTGCTTCAGCTTCCACAGCTGCAAACGAGGATAATGATAATCCTGAGCTGAGAATGTCGCAGGGCACTGGCCGAGTGTACACAAAGTCCTGGATTAGATCCCCAGCCCCCCCCCAATCTATTGTAGGATAAATCCTAAAATAGCACAATTGATGTAAAGTGCTTAAAACAGAATCTAGTACCCAGTATGTTGAACAACTGTTAGCTAATATATAAATATTAGAATTCAGCCCTTTCAACACCCACTGGAGTGTTCTTGCCACCAAACTATGCCCCTATTTGTGTACCCTAACCATGCTAATGACAATGACATGTGGGCTTGGGAAGGCCCTTGGAAGATACATTCCTCCAGTGAGGGCTCTGGGACCCACAGGGAAGAAGGTTCTTCGTTTTTCTGAAGCCTCCTGCTAGACAATCTATTTTCCTGCCCAGTTTCCACAAGAACACAAGTAACTATGAATTTTCTTTTCTTTTCTTTCATAGTACTGACAATTGAACCCAGGGCCGTCACACTGAGCTATACCCCCAGCCCTTTTTTAATGTTTATTTTGAGATGGGGTCTCCCTAAATTGCTGAGCTACTCAAGTTGGGCTTGAACTTTCAATGCTCCTGCACCAGCCTCTTAGGGTGTTGGGGATTACAACCCTATGCCACCAGGCCCAACGAAAATGACTCTTTAAAAAGTATGCAGTTCTCCTGAAGGAAGAAAATGAAGAAAACAAAAATAAGAAATAGAGAAAGATTGCACAAAAAAGTGTTTAGCAGACAGGCAGAAATGAAAATTAAATGTGCAAAGTAGGGACCACCCCACTGCCTAGGTCAGAGAATATCAAACCTGCCCATTGCCAAGTACTGGTTCAATGAAATCCAAAACCTCTCTCCTCTGGGGCGCTTGCATCTGAAAGCTATTTCCTTAAGGCTTTCCAGAAGCTCTGGAACATGGGAGCAGTCACACATGATAACCCACAGCAATGCTGGCGGCCTGGGGGGAATCCACTCTTTGGCATAACATGAACTCTGTGAATTCAGCTCCTACCCTTAGTGCACACTCACTACGCTCCAATACAGTTGACCAAAGCCTCTTGTCAGGGAAACGCATAATCCAGACAAGACTGAATCCCAGTAGACTGGGACAGGGAGGGCACGGGGGAAAAGAAGGGACTGAAGACACCCTGCTCTCCTAAGACCTCTGCCAGCACCGCCTGAACATTCCTTCATGCTTGTTCCAGTCTCTTAAAATGACCTATTCTAATATTAAAAAAAGCTCAAAACAGCATCCCTTAGCCAGCCCGCCCGCCCATCTTCCTTCCTTCCTTCTCGCCTTCCTTTCTTCCTTCCTCCTTCCTTTTTGTGGTACTGGGGATTGAACCTGGTGTCTTCACGCTAAGCTACATCCCCAGCCCCTTAAAAATGTTTTATTTTGAGACAAGGTCTCATTAAGTTATGTAAATTGCCCAGGCTGCACTGGAACCTATGATCCTCCTGCCTCAGCCTCCCAGAGTGCTGGAATGACAGGCATGGACCACCACACTAGGCTGCCTTCATTTCCTAAACCACCACTGTGATTCTTTTCCTGGCAAATTTCCATCATTTCCTCTTCTAGATAATGACCTGGGGCGGGGGTTCAGATCGTGATCTCTCATGCCAAAAGCATTTCTTGAGGTCATTTTAAAGATGAGTAACTGCCCTATTTCCCAAGTAGGACACTAATGGCATAGAAATGTTATCTAGGTGACTGTGAGCACCCTTCGGTAGACTGGGACACAAGGGACATAAAAGACACAAAAGCAAATAGGCAACACAAGCACAGATCTCTCTCAGCATCCATAAAATGAACTCAAGAAGAAAAGCAATCAATGGCTTGGAAACAGGCAAGATGGAGAAGAGAAAGAGCCAGAATCCAAGGTGCTCCCAAGCATGTGCCCTCCCATGGGGGGAAAGCATCTGTATGACTCCCAGATGGCTCCACCAGGAGGATGCTGGGAGAACAGGAGTTAATGGAGCTCATCTGCAAGTTGGCACAGCGAATACGGAGAGGGCGGGAGACCGGTAGGAAGTAAAGTACAGGAAATGCCGGGGGCATCAGGAAGATTGCTGATTAAATGAGAAAGAGGAACCCGCAGCAAAGCCAATTCATCGGGGATCTGTGTAGTCTCAGAACTCTTGGAGTAGCCTTACAATCCTACCATGAAGAGGGGAAGAGGTTCCAGAAGGTTTAATTATGAAGACAGCATTTTCTTCACCCAGGCCAGGGCTGGACCTTAAGAGAAACAAAGCCAATTCTAGAAGGCTGGGCAGAATCCTTCGCTGGCAGAGAATTAGAATGCATTTCCTTGGGACTGGGATGGAACTTTGAACCTGGGTCGGCTTTCTCCATCCTGGTGGTTTACAGGACACTGATCACATGTGCAACCATTTACATTCATCATGGCCCACATACATTTTTCAAAAATCTGTATTCTTAGAGGAGGGCACCTTCCCTCTAGCCAGTACCCCACTCCCACTGAAAAATCACTGAATTTTCAGAAGAATGTTCAGAGAGTTCAGAACTGGAGTTTCCAACCTCCAGCTCTAATTTCTCACCAAACCTCTTCAATTTGTCCTCAACAATTCAGGTCTAAACTTCATAAATGTTCCATGTCCACTTAAAAAGAACATACATCCACCTGCAATGGTTAGACACAGTCCCCATATATGTCACTGAAATCAAGTTCATTTTTCAAATCTGTATTTCACTACACCACAGTTAAGACACAGGATCACCTATCAAAACAAGAAAAACAAAGAGGAAACCTCTCTTACTCCACCCCTTTTATAAGTCAAGCCCTCCTCTATCCATAACCACTGAAAACCACTGCTACTTTCTACATCCCTAGAATTTTCCTTTAGCAGAATCATTCTTCCTAGTTATTTTCACTAATCGAATTTCTCCTTCTTAGATGGGTAGTGATACTATTCTTTTAGTGGTTACCATAAATTACAAGTATTCTTGACTTGTCAATGTTTAATATAAATGAATACTCTATACTTCACATTCTTCTTTCTTTTTTAATGGAATACAAAAAATATTTGAGTCACACAAGAAAGACAAAAGAGTGCTGACTCATCTTCCACACCTCAGGGGCCTCAGGTACTCATTTCCACGCTGTGTACACTCCAGGCTAGTACTGCCAGTACTCCTTACAGAGGGATTCCTAGAAAAGTTCTCAGGGGGCCTGTCTGCCTATCAGGCTACTTGTGGGACAACTGTGACTCTCCCCAGGCATCTACAGATGATGGCCAACGTCTGTCCTTAAGAGAGCAGCCTGAAAACATTGTCAGCAGGGGATTCCAGTGATGGAACCCACTCTACACCAGGCTGTATTGCCCTTTAAAGTGCATCCCTAGATGCCCCTCGCATCTGCTTCCAGAAGGGGACTGGAATCATTGCGGCAGGTACAGCGAGTGGCAGGCACAATCAGGAAGTGTGTCCATAACAGAAGAACCTTCTCCAAACTTCATGCCCATCCCTGACGCCATGGACCTTCATTCTCTGCAGAGGACACACGCTGTGCGTTCTGGTTACCATGGTCCTGCGGCCTGTGAAAGCTACTGGGTGTCACACTCTGGTGAGGGTTACACTCTGGCTTCTGGGTATTGTAGTCCGGGAAAGGCCACACTGAGGATTCTCACCACAGTCCTTGGGGATTGCTCTCGAGATGTTAGTCCTTGGGGAGCACCCAGAGGACTCCGAGTCCTGCAGTGGGAGAGGGCATGCGAGGGCTTCTGCTCCTCCACGCTTCCTGAGTACTTTAAACCCACCTCATCACCTGGACAGATTCTATTGCTAATTCCATTGTCTACTACTTTTATATATACTTAAAACCCCGCAAGAGATTATAATTGTTTGTTAACAGCAAATATTTACTTAGATGAGTATACCTATTTACTTTTTCTTGTTCCATTTCTTTCCTGCATGTCCAAGCTTCTATCTGGAATGATTTTCTGTCTCAAAAATATTATTAAGAGCTGGGTGTGTTGGCACATACCTGTAATCCCAGCTACTGAGGGACAGGGTTGGGATGAACAGGAGGATCACAATTTAGTGACTTAGCAAGACCTTGTCTCAAAATAAAAAATTTAAAAGGAGCTGGGGACGTAGCTCAGTGGTAGAGTACCCCTGGGTTCAATCCCCGGGGCGGGGGCTGGGAGTCATCCTTCATCGACCCTCATTGCTAAAGGAGATTTCTTTCTACACTTTCATTCCAGTGTTCCCAGTCTTCTATTATTTTTGCTGTGAAGTCAGCTGTTAACTTTGGTGTTGCTCCTTTAAAGGTCCCATCCCTAGTGTGTTGTCCATCCCCCTACCACCTCACTACCTGGGTGTTTTTAAGATTTCTCTGTCATAGTTTTCAGCAATTTTACCATATAAACTGTTATCTCTTCAAATATTTCTTCTACCTCATTCTCTTTGTTTCCTTCTTCTGGGACTTCATATATGTGCATGTAGGCCCATTCACTATATCCTGTAAGTTTCTTATGACCTTTTCTGTGTTTCATCTTTTTATCTCTCCAACTTTTAGTGTGTGCTATTTTCTGACCTATAATTCCAGTTATGAATTTTTGATTTAGCTTTGTTTAATCTGCTTTTTAATCCACATACTGAGCTCTTTTAGTTACTGATTTTTTCAATATTAAAATTTCTGTTTGAGGCCGGTGAGATGGCTCAGCGGCATAAGCGCCTGCCTGGCAAGCGCGAGGGCCTGAGTTTGACTCCCGGAACCCACATATGAAAAAAGGACCAGTGATATCGCTCAGCAGCATGGGCGACTGCTGGCATGCGAGGTCCTGAGGTCGACCCCCGGTACCCACAAAAAAAAAAAAAGAAAAAAAAATTCTGTTTGATTCTTTCAGTTATGAGATATAAATCACATACCATACAATCATTTCAAAGTGACAATTCAGTAATTTTTAGTATATTTACAAGGTTATGCAACCATTACCACTAACTTGAGAACATTTTGAGAACATTTTCATCACCCTAAAAGAAACCTCATAACTTAATTATTCTCCTGTTCTCCTTCCCCCAGCTACTGGCAACCACTAATCTACTTAGTATCTTTATGGATTAGCATATTCTAAACATTTCTTATAAATGGAATTATCCAGTATGTGGCCTTTTGTGTCTAGCTTCTTTCATTCAATACAATGTTTTCAGGGTTTATCTAAGTTGTATGATATATCACTACTTCCTGGGGGGGTGCTTGGTATAGAATTTAGGGCCCTGCACATGCTAAGCACATGCTCTATCACTGACCTACACCCCTAGCCCTACTTCCTTCTTTTAATGGCTGAGCAATATTCCACTATATGGGTATGCTACATTTTGTTTACATTGTATACATATGCCACATTTTGTTTAACTTTGTTCCTTTAATCACTACACGAATACTTGGACTTTTTTCCACTTCTTGATTATTATAAATAATGCACTATATTCTAATCTCACCAAAAATGTGAGAGTTCCAATTTCTCCACACCTTTACCAACACTTTCTTCCTCTCCTTTTCTTTCTTAAGCTGTAGCCATCCTTGTCGGTGTGATGTGGCATCTCATTGTGGTTTTGATTTGTAGCTCCCTAATAACTAACAACGCACATCTTTCCATTTGGTTATTGGCTGCTGATCTTCTTTGGAGAAATATTTATTCAAATCTTTTGCCCATTTTTAAAGTGGGCTCTTTTGTCATTTTGCTGTTGCTATGTTAGAGTTCTTTATGCATTATGGATACTAGACCTTTATGAAACATATGATTTGAAAATATTTTCTCTCATTCTCTAGATTGTCTTTTCTTCTTGACACTGCCCTTCGACTTTTTTTTTTTTTAATTTTGATGAAGTTCAATACATCTGCTTTGTCTTTAGTTGCTTGTGCTTTGGTAAGATATCTTAGAAACCACTGCCTAATTCAAGATCACGAAGACTGACACTTATATTTTCTTCTAAGAGTTTTAAAAGTTTTAAGCTCTTACATTTATGTCTTTGATCCATTTTGAGTTGATTCTTTATTTCCAGTTTTGTTTTTAATCACTTAATTTCTTAGACATATAAAACATAGTTAAAGATTATGTTTAATAATGCCACTACTTGTATATACCATAGGTCTATTGTTTCTCTTAGATTTTGGTCACAGATCATATTTTCTACATATGCCCAATTATTTATAATTGAGTGTCAAAATATGTATATGAAAAAAATGATGAGACGTATTACACCTAGAATGACAGCAACTTCCTATAGAAAAGATAGATAATTGCTTATATCCACTGACTATCCTAGATCACCTTAATCCAATTAGATATTAAGATGATTTGAAGCTAGGCTTCAGTCTCTGTGACATTACTGAAGTCTATTTATGGTTTAAGATTACTTCTAAGTTGTACTCCCTTGGTGTCCCAAAGGGTAGGGACTTTTTTTTTTGAGCGGGGGTACCGCGGGTCAACGTCAGGACCTCGTGCACCAGCAGGTGCCTGTGCCGCTGAGCGATATCACCGGCCCTTTTTTCGTAAGTGGGTTCTGGGAGTCAAACTCGGGCCCTCGTGCTTGCCAGGCAGGTGCTTATGCCGCTGAGCCATCTCACCAGCCCCAGAGTAGGGACTTTTAATCAGGCCTCCCCTTCCTTGGCTTTGAATGCCAATTTTTGTCTTACTAGACCTACAAAGTTTATTAAAAGCACTGCTCAGCTTCTTGCCCCTCAGTTATCTTTTCTAGAATGGCAGGTGGCTCTTGGGGAAGCACCCCCAAAGAAGCATAAAGCTTGGTCTGAATTACCTAAGTTGCCATTTCTATAAGTACAACTTTAAGTTTAAATCTTTTTTCTTTTTTAATGTGGGTACCGGGAGTTAACCTCAGGACCTCGCACTTGCCAGCAAGCACTTGTGCCGCCGAGCAATATCACCGGCCCTTTTTTTCCTTTGTGTGGGTTCTGGGAGTCGAACTCAGGACCTCGCGCTTGCCGGGCAGGTGCTTGTGCCGCTGAGCTATCTCACCAGCCCATAAGTTTAAATTTTGAACAAAGAGATTATTTTTATGTTTGTAGTCTTTAGGCAGGTCTAGTGCAATTCCTAGATACCTAGTAAGCACTAAAATGTGCTTTGCAATGGAAGAATGAATGGATACTGGTGATAATGAAGGCTTGCTTGTCTAAAGTTGTTCATATTCCCAAGGACATGGAAACCCAAAACATTCTGGTAATACAAGAGAGAGACAAGCCTAAGGGGCTTTAAATATGGTTCCCTCACTATTTGCTCGGAACTTTTAAAAAACCACAACTACCAAACAGAAGGGGGCTGAATCTACCTCAATAAAAAGGGCTTCTCTGAAATTAACCACGTGACTGAGAATCCAGATTCAAATCTGATTCTCTGGTGACTCAGAGTTCACCAAATAAAGCAACTTCACAAGGAAGTTCTAAAAATGTACCCATAAGCCAGGTGGTGGTGGCAAACACCTGTAATCCCAGCACTTGGCAGGCTAAAGCAGAGGATCGCTGTGGGTTTGCGGCCAGCCTGAACTACATAGGCAAAACCCTGTCTCTCAAAACCAAACAAACAAACACAAAACCCCATATGGGGACATTTGAGGTCCGAGGAAGGTTCGAGCATCCAGTTCTGGGTACTAGTGAAAATGTTAGCTTCATCCAACAGTTCAAATTCTGTAACAGCACACTGGCCTTTCCTAAGTGATGCTGGCACAAAAACAGAAAAATGTGATCCTGACTTCTAAATCTCTAATAAATAGCCATACGCTGTTGACTTGCTCTGTCATGATATGTATGATACCTGTCTCTATTATTCTTCATGTTACTGCTACCATGTCTTTTGTCCCTGATCAGAAGACCAGTCTTTCTGAAATGACAGCACTAAGTCTCCATGGTCCCCCACTGCTCTCAGAATAAAGTTCCAACTCCTTAGTCTCGCATTCAGGGTTCTTTATAGCACTGTTGCAACTACTCTCCTTGTCAGCGCTCTGATTGGCTCTGTGCCTCTCTGTGCCCCACGCTCGTCTGACAAGTCCTCACTCACTCTGTGACCTTCTGTCCTAAATTCTGTTTCTTCCATATGGGATGTCCCTGTACTCCAGTTTGCTCTCCTAACTCACAAACTACTCAATTTTCCACCTCTAATTACTAAGATCCTTTGATTCACTAAAAACCCCAGCTCGAAAGTTCACCTCTCTACTTGCTGCATGTACTTAATACTGTGCCTGGTACAGAATAAATCTGCAAAATACGTTTTTTAAAACAGAAAGTAGGGGGCCGGTGAGATGGCTCAGCAGCGTAAGGCCCTGCCTGGCAAGCGCGAGGGCCCGAGTTCGACTCCCGGAACCCACATAAGAAAAAAGGGCCGGTGATATCGCTCAGCGGCACGGGCCCCTGGCTGGCGCGCGAGGTCCTGAGGTTGACCCCTGGTACCCACACACACACAAAAAAAATAGAAAGTAAGGCTGGGGATATAGCTCAGCAATGCAGCACCTGCCTGGCAAGCGCGGGAGGGAGGGTCCTGAGTTCAATTTCCAGTACCCCCCCAAAAAAGAAAGTAAAGCTGAGGATGTAGCTCAGTGGTACAGTGCTTGCCCAGCAGGAATCAAGGCTTGGGTTCAATTCCCAGTATCACCCACCAACCACCACCCACCACCACCACGAAAAAGTGTATGGAGGGGAAAAGATATAAAGTTTAATCACAGTGCCACGGAAATTGCGTATCCATGTGAAAAAATTAAACTCATACCCACTTCACACTATACATAAAAACTGACTTCATGGAGATAGCTTAAGGACCATAACATAAAAGACAAAAATATAAAAACATTTAGGAGATAATACAGTGGAATAGTGGAATATCCTCAAAACCTTAGGTATGAAAGATACTTTTGTTTTTGAGATGGTGTCTCATTATTTTGCCTAAACTGGGCTTAAACTCATGATCCTCCTGCCTTAGCCTTTAAGTAGCTGAGATTACAGTATGCACCAGCCATGCCTAGTTTTGGCAGAAAGAGAACCAATCATAAAGGAAAATATATACAAGCATTAAAATTACTAACACTTATTGACCAAAGGAAAATATGCAAGATTAAAAAAAAAAAGGCAAGGCACATATAGGAGAATATATGTTCTACACCTGTAATCCATAAATGCTAGTAATATTCAGAGTAGGCACTTCCCAAAATAAGGTATCCAAAATGGTCAATAAAAATAGAACAAGCCTCTCAAACTCATTTGTAATCAGATGATTACAAACTGAAACCAGTATGACACCAGGCATGGTGGCGCATGCCTGTAATCCCAGAACTGGGGAGGCTGAGGCAGGAGGATCACTGTGAGTTCAAGGCCAGCTTGGACTACATACCAAGACCCTGTCTCAAGAAACCCAAAAAAAAGAGGGCTGGTGAGATGGTTCAGCAGCGTAAGCGCCTGCCTTGCAAGCGCGAGGGCCGAGTTTGACTCCCGGAACTCCACATACGAAAAAAGGGGCTGGTGTATAGTCGCTCACGCGGCACGGGTGCCTGTTGGCGCGCGAGGTTCCTGAGGTCGACCCCCCGGAACCCAACAAAAAAAAAAAGAGATTATAAAAAAAAAAAAGAAACCAAAAAAAGAGAAAAGAGAAAAAGGGGGGGAGGTGGCCTACCTTTTTGGCTAGCAATTCTTCTAGGTATGTATCTAGAAATCTGGACACATGGGATTCCAGTATACAAATATAAAAATGTTCATGTTGACTGCAAGCTGGAAACAGCCCAAATGTTCATTGATAACATGGATAAACTGTAGTATAACCAAAAATAGAACCTCAATCATAATGAGAATAAACAAGGCATAGCTTTATGTAAGAGCGTGCATAAATCTTACAAATCACGGCCAACAAAAGAAACGAGACACAAAGGACTACATACAGTATGATTCCACTCAGCAAATGTGATGTGATATAATAAGAAATATGCATTTTTGGTCTTCAGCCAGGGTTCCTGGAGCACAGCTCCTAAAACCCTTGGTATTTCCTAAGTAATATTATTGATAAAGGTGACATCTTTATCAAACCTTCTGTTATTCATAGCAAGCCCTTTTCAACCATACCTGAGTTTGGATAAGGCGACCTTTGCAAGGCCCCTAAGGAGGACTCTGTGTGTGGTGTGTGTGTGTGTGTGTTACTGGTTGCCAGGGGAACCAACCATATGATTAGAGGGCTAGAACTTTCAGCTTCATCCCTCAACCTCTTACAGAGGAGTGAGAGAAGTAAGGGGCTGAAGGCTGAATTGATCACAGACGACCAGTGACTTTATCAATCATGTCTATGTAACGAAGCCTCCATAAAAACTCAAAAGGAGGGCCGGTGAGATGGCTCAGCGGCGTAAGCGCCTGCCTGGCAAGCGCGAGGGCCCGAGTTCGACTCCCGGATCCCACATATGAAAAAGGGGGCCGGTGATATCGCTCAGCGGCATGGGTGCCTGTTGGCACGCGAGGTCCTGAGGTCGACCCCCCGGTACCCACAAAAAAAAAAAAAAAAAAAAAAAAACCTCAAAAGGATTGGGTTCATCAAGCCCCTGGCTGAGAATACATGGAGGTGCTGGAAGGATGGTACATCTGGAGGGGCATCGAAGCTCCATGCCCTGTACCCTGCCCTATGTATTTCTTCATCTAGCTGCTCCTGAGTGGTATCCTTTTACAATTAACTGATAATCTAGCAAGGTAAATTGATTTCCAAGTTCCATGAGCTATGTAGCAAATGATCAAACCTGGTGGCGGGGGATCACAGAAACCTCTGATTTATAACCAGTCCATGAGAATCACAGGTGTCCAACGGGACTTTTAATTAGTATCTGAATTGGGGACAGTCTGGTGGGGACTGGGCCCTTAAACTGTAAGATCTATGGAACTACAGATAGACAATGTCAGATCTGAGTTCTAGGACACCCTCTTGGTGCCCATGGAGAAATGAAGAATTGCTTGGTGGGTGAAAACTTTCCATACATCTGGTATCAGAAGTGAAGTTTTAAGTAATCATAATGTACTGAGAAGAAAAACAGTGTTTTTCCTATTCAAAATTTAAAAAAAAAAATTTTTTTTTTTTCATTTTTTGAGACAGGGGTCTCGCTATGTAGTTCAGACTGGCCTTGAACTCATTATGTAGCCCAGGCTGGCCACGAACTTGCGGCGATCCTCCTGCCTCCACCTCCTGAGTGCTACGATTATAGGCATGTACCACCATGCCTGCAACATGTAAAATTAAACCATTCTTTTTTGCGTGAATACCTAGGAGATATAACTAAAGAAAGACATAGAAATAATTACCATAAACTGAGATAGCAGGGAAATCCAGAGGGTTGTGACTGGGGAAGGGTATGCCGGTGACCTCTAAGGTGCTGATGGAAAAGTTCTGTGTATTGACCTACGGTTAGTTACTTCAGTGTTTGCTTTATAATTGCTCATGTATTACATACATACGTTTGCACACTTTACTATCTCCTTACGAATCTCATATTTCATATTTCAAAAACTGAAAAATGGGAGCTCTATGATTAGTGGTATCTACCACAGATGCAGGGACAGGGATTCTGCTTAGCACACTGGTTCCCGGGTTTCCTTGAACAACCAAGCCAGGCCTTTTTTCCTCCAGCGATTATTATCTATGCTGTCTCAGGATCCCTGTCCATATCCATATTGCCTTCATTAGAGTTATTCATGCAACGTATTCTCCCCTTTCAACTGTAGTATAAGCTTGTAAAGGCTCTGGACTACATCTTGCAATTTGTAATTAATAAAATAGTTATTGTAGCTATTACTTAAGTGTTTACTATGTGCTAACCATTTATAGGTATAACTTCATTTAGCCCTCTGCAATAACTATGAGATTTATTATTATCTCCATTTAATAGATGCTAAAGCTTAGAGAGGCCAAGCAATCTGTCCATGGCAATCAGTACTAAACGGTAGAGTTGCAATTTGAACTCACAGGCTCCTATTCCATACTATCTAGTCCTCCTCATCTTGTAGAATTTCCTTCATATAGTAAGCACACAATAATTATTGGGTGAAAATGGGGGAGGAGCACAAAAGGGAAGAATAAGTTGGGGCATGGTGGCACACACTGTAATTCTAGTACTCAGGAGGGCTGAGCAGGAGGATCTTGAGTCACCAGCCAGCCTAGGGTACACTGCAAGTTTAAGATCAGCCTGAGCTATGTAGTGAGAACTTGTCTCAAAGGAGGGGTAAGGACAGTACAAAAGATATTCTTGATGTGTCAGTGTTCAAACTGTCAGGTATACACTGTTGAAAGGGCTGTGATTACATCTGTAAAAAAGAGACACACTCAGAGATACAAAAAAATAAGGGGGGCTGGGGATTTAGCTCAGTGGCACAGCACTGCCTGGCAAGTGTGAGGGTCCTGAGGTGCGGTTCCCGGTACCAAACAAAAACAAAAGCAAACTAAAACAAAAGAACAGAAAAATAAGCTGCTGGGATATTCTGGTTAGAGGGAGGGAATCCAAAACTTCTCAGCTTTTAAGTCACCTGCTATATATGGATGCTGGAAGTTCACAGGGAAATGGCAGAGGCACACCTCCCACCAGGGCTGGCACTGTCTTGGGGGTACTGCCTCTCGTTTTGCCATATGGAATTCAGGCAGCGATCTTGGGGAGTGCAAAGGAAGGGGGGTAGAGAGGCTGAAGACAATGAGTGCTTTCAGGAGCCCCCCTAGTAGCCACGGGAGAAGTGAACACAGAGCTGGAAAAAGGCTCAGACACCCAGGGGAAGGAAACCACTGCTTGGTCCATTCTAAAAACAAGCACCAGGATCAAAGAATCCCTTGCAGTAGTGATAACAAAAAGAAAGCAACCGCAGGCCCTGCGGTTCCCTGCATCTCCAGCCAGGCTGCCTCTCAACTTGGGGGAGGGAGAGCATGGTCCTGGCAGGCCTCTCTCCCATCAGCCCTGCCCCCAACTCCCGGGGACAATTGAGCTGTGTCTCTGGCATATGTGGAGCTGGCCAGGTCACGGCCATATTTAAACGAGACACTCATTCTCCACAGGCGCTACCGGGTTCTTCAAAACACTCTTTGTTCACTGTGTCTTTCCCTCTACCCTGCCTTGACACTAATTTAATCAAGATGTCCTTCTAGCTTATGGATGGGGGGACTCGTCAGTTCCGCATTCCTCAGTGGCACTGGGGCTTTGCAGTGAAACATGCAAGTTGAAACCAGCAAGTTGAGAAGACGGGTCCGGGTCTCCAAGCTAGAATGTATCAACCTTTTGTACAAACTCGAGGACTTAAAGAGTGCACTAAGTTTGTGGTATGTTCTAATAATTTATAATTAACCCTAAGTAATCTGGAGAGGTTAGGCAATATTTTCTCAATATACAAACATTCAAATGCAAATTAGAAGAGAGGAAAGCAAAGGAAAAAAAAAAGGCAGGATTTCATCTCTATATTTTTTGACTTATTAGTTTCCAGAATGCAGGAAAAGCTAGAAAAGAGTTTGTCACAACTCTGCTGGCCCTTCTTCCCTGGTCTTTGCTCTACTCAGCTATAATTTTGCAAATCTGAAAACTTACAACTGGCTTACCCAAGAATCCAATTTTAGTTCAGAGCTGCCTTCCTTAACTGTTTCTCTAGACTGCAATCAGCACCCAGAGGAGAAAGTTAAAACTGTGGTAAGGAATTAAACCAATAAGAAAAATACACATAGCAACCATCTGGAGCCCTGGGTCCCCACCCAGGCTACCTGATTCCTGGTCTGATGTTCTTTTCCTATGCTGTGGTATCTCCTAAAAAGGGTTGCACTGCTCTTTACACTTTCCTCAGTTGACTTGCGGGACGCCAATTTGAACCTCTAAGCATGACTCTTATGGTCCAGAAGGAGTCAAAAGTATTCTAGAGAGGCACATGGCAGACTCAGGGACCTCGATCTAAAGGACATGATTTGAATGTCTGCTGAAATTCCTCTGTCAGCCACAGATCCAACTGTTTATGACCTCCCGCCAGGGACATGCAACTCAGTCCCTCCTCCACCTGGCTGCCATTTTAACCTGATCATATCAGCAGCAGCAGAAATATATTCAAAGAGCTATTGTTTCAGACAGCCCACGAGGGGATTTTCAGAAACCTAGCAGGACTCCAGAACTTAAGAAGGGTGTCTGCTCTATAGCTTTTGGAGCAAAAAAAAGCTCCAGCCCCTCTCCTTCCTGCCTAGCTCCAGTAAGCCATCAACTTGGGGTCAGTAACAACCCCGGGTGCTTAGGTCAAATCCAAGGTTTTCTTCAAGTAATTAGAAACTCAAACTCCCAGCCATGAAAACCTGAAATGCTCTTTCCAGCAACCCCATAGTTATAGTGCAAAAATTCATCCCCCTCAAGTAAACAAAAATACCTCCCTCAGGCTGCTTCTTGCCATAAAAACTGAGATGTCCTCCTTTTTCTATCTTTTTTTGTGGGCTTCCTTTCTTTCTCTAGCAAAGCTAATATGATATGCTTTCCTGACACTGTCAGATCTTAAGATCATGACCTATACATCCATGTTGTGTGTTAGGGAAGAAACCATTCATTCTAAACCCAAGAAAGAGCCAGGTGTGATGGCGCACACCTGTAATCGCCGCACTTGGAAGGCTGAGGCAGGAGGATCGCCACGAGTTCAAGGCCAGCCTGGGCTACATACTGAGTTTAAGGCCAGTCTGAACTACATGGCGAGTCCCTGTCTTGAAAACAAAACAAAACAAACTAAAACAAAACTAAATCCAAGACAGAAGGATACTCACTAAGCTAGCAAGTGGTGGGAATTTGGGGATAGGGTCAATGCAAGCAGCCCCTGGGCTATGGAGAACATCATCTCATTTGATCATATGCTAGAACCAAATGAGCTCACCTACACTGGAGATTACAAGCAGCTCTGGTCTGAACAACAGGAATTTGGTCCTAGAGCAGTCCAAGAGGAGTAACACTCTAAGAGATGTCATTTAATTAGGTCTACCATGGTTTTTTGTTTGTTTGTTTTTGCTTTCTGAGACAGGGTCTTGCTGTGTAGTCTAGGCTGGTCTTGAACTCACTACGTGCCAGGCTGGCCTCGAACTTGCAGTGATCCTCCTGCCTTGGCCCCCCAAGTGCTGGGATTACAGGTGTGCACCACCACACCCAGCTTTCCATTATTTTAATAACAACAGCTGCTGTGGCTCTTAGAAAAGTAATCCAGATATTATGTATACAAATATTTGATAATCTAAAGAAAATGTGCTTTTTCGTCCTGTCTCAGAATTTCCCAGCATTTGTGGACAGCACAAATGTATACCATGCTCTTTCTGATTCCAAACAAAGCTGGGATGTCTCTCCCATCTTCTCTGCCCCCTCATGATCTTGTTCAGGACCCTCATCATCTTTTAAATGAACTACAGAATGCAGCAGCTTTCTAACTGCTCTCACTTTTATAATGTCTCCATATCTAAACACCTCAACTTTTCTAAAAGGCAGTTCTGTCCATGGCACTGTCTTGGTAAAAACCCACCTCCCATTCCCAGAGTTTCAGTTAGGAAACATCTCTAGATGCTAAAAATTGGGGAGCCAAAGAATGAAGAGAAATAAGACATTAACAGAGACTCAAGGTCTCCTCACAAGATACTGACGAAAGTACCTAGGAAAAGGCAGTTAACTTTGTAGTAAAGAAACCTGGGAGACGCCCACCCTACCCAAGTAATCAAAATCACCGTCAGGAAGGGGACAAATCTACACAAGTGCCTCCTGCTGTAACAAACTTAAGAACACGTTACCTCTATGGCATTTTTGCGAAAACTGCTTAACCTGAATCTGATCAGGAGGAGATATCAGATAAACCAGAATTGCAAGATATTCTACAAAACAACTGGCCAGTACTCTTTAAAAATGTGAACTCCATGAAGGACAAATGGAGACAGAGGAACTGCCAGAGATCAGAGGAGACTAAGAAAAACAGTTCACCTCACCACAACGTGTGACCCTGAACCAGACCTGAATGAGACCCTGAGCCAGAAATTGGACATGAATGGTACAACCAGTGACATCTGAATGAGACCAGTAGATGAGCAGCATGTATTGTGTCAGTTTCCTGATTTTGATCATTGCACCATGTTATATTTGATTTTAACATTTGGAGAATTTGGGTCAAGTGTACACAGGAATTTATGCACTATTTTTGCAATCTTTAAGTCTGAAATTATTTCAAAATGAGATGTTAAAACAGCAACACAGAAGCTTCTGCTTGAATTGGCTTCAGAGGGCTGGGGATATAGCTCAGTGGCACAAGTGCCTGCCTGGCAAGCACGAGGTCCTGAGTTTGATTCCCGGTACCAAAAAAAAAAAAAAAAAAAGGGGCTTCAGAGTATCAGGCTCTAAGGGAGCATGCAAGGCCCCGCCTACCTCCTCAGCCTCACTGCTTGCCACACAGGACCTGTGTTCATCCAACCTCATCCATACCCATTTGTAGCTCTGGAACCCTCTTCACATCCCTTTGTCTTCTGCAGAAGCTGTTCATCTCCCCTACACCCACACTACCACTCTTTGAAGATGCAAAGGACTTCATAAGGCAAAGCTCACCTCATGCTTCCCTCCACTGAAGGATCCTTTATTTCATTCTATTACCGCTGCTTATTTGCAGGTCTGTTTCTCCCACTAGATTCCACGCTCTTAGGGCAGGGGTCCTATGACAGGCTAGGCACATGGCCACATGCCACACAGAATCAGAACTCAACTACATGCTGAGTGAATGTACTGTCTCTATTTAAAGAGTAAATAAGGACCAAAATGTACAATAGATATTGAGAAATAGGAAAAAATTGTTCAAAAGGAAAGAGGAACTAGGGAGGGGAAGGAGGAAAGGAAAAGAAGAAAAAAAATAAAAAAAGGATAAAATGAAAACAAAGTTTTATAAATAGGGAGGGGAGGAGGGGTTGAAGGGAGGGAAGGGGATTGGGAAAAAAAGAGGAATCAAAATGGATCATGTACAGGTACAAATTCCCTGTGATGAATATGATCACTATGTATATCTAAATTGTACCAACAAACAATAAAGAAAAAAAAACTATCATAATATCCCATGTCTGTACAGTGGCTAACAGTGTGCTAGCGTTTTCATGGGAATTCCCTCATTCCATTTACACAATTTCAGTAAGAAATCTAAGAAAGATTATGCCAAACTCTTATTTTACAGGCTAGAAAACCAAGTCTTAGACAGATCACAGATGTTGGTGTGAAAGCTGGATCCCAGATTAAGATTTCTTTTGGTTCATAGACTACAACAAGGACATCTTCCCACCAAAGTAGCAACAACAGCGCACAGGCAGAAGTGTCTGGGCCTGGCGTGGTGCCTGGGGAAAGCACTTAATGAATGGTTGCTGCAATGAACTTGTCACCAGGGTGCAGCACTTCAATTACCTATTCCATTCAAGCTGAACTTAAGCAAGGTGTGACGCTGGCTGGGCCTAACCTAGACACCGGACTGCATCTTATGAGGAATGTGCAGCCAGGATCCACTCGTCTTAAATGAGAAGGCTAATTTTCCACCTAAGAGACCTCCCATCCGGAGAGCAGGAGCCTGGCTCTCCTCCAGGGCTGGTGGAGGATGAGGCAGAGCCTGCATAGCCTCGAGCTGTGTGGTATCAGGCCAGAGGCAATAAGATCAGATCACATTCTTACATCTAACCTGGGGCGGAAGCCCATGCAGTGTGTCCAGAAATCATCTGATCTGATTACAACACTCTTTTTAATCTTCCTGGCCAAGAGGGGATATGCACTGATAAACTTTCATAATGCCGGCAGGTACAGTTAATTTCCATTCCCATTCTTTGTAACTGTTATGTGAAGGGGACTGGAAGGACAGAACTGAACCCCACTGGGGCTTCAGCCAACCGCTTGGAAACAGACTGCTCAGCACTTGGCAGGGAAACCGCCTTGAGTTTCCTGGGAAGGATGATGCTGACCCTGGGCATACCTGAAAGACTGGATGGCCTTGGGGCAGGGGAATTCTTTTGTGGTTGGGTAACAAGACTATAAAATTAAATTTAAAAGCCCAGGCAAGATTTGATAAGAGTCTAATGGACATAGTTATAAAGCAAGATTAAATCAAAATGATAGCAAACTAATTTATGTTGCTTTAAAGGTTATCTATTTTATTGGTTAATGTGTTCTACATTTAATGGATAGATAATATAAAGTTTTAAAAATGACTATCAAGATGACTTTTAAGCTAAAAACCTAGTCTTACAGATTTGTTTTGCTTTGCTTTCTTCTTTTCTTTTTTTTTTTTTCCCCCTCGCAGCACTGGGATGAAACCCAGAGCCTTGTGCATGCTAGGCAAGTGCTCCATCACTGAGCTACACCTCCACCCTAGGAAAGGATACCTTGATTTATAGAACATTTCTCTTGCAAAGCAGTGTCATATCCTTTGTCATTATTACCATCAAAGGATCTCCAGGAGGCAAAGTAGGCGAGAAGTATGCTTCCTGTTCAGCTTCTAGATGGGCTCATGGAAGTCTGGGAAGGTCAAATTCTTGCTTAAGGCTCACAAGAAGATGCTAGTTGAAAGGAAACTTGAAAACTCCCTATCCCATGCTTACACAATTACATTCCTTATTAGCTGACAAAGCAAGGCAGTGCTTTAAAATTTAGAAGCAGTATGCTGAGGATAGCACAGGTTTCCCAAGATTCCAAAATGCAATCTAATGACATTTGCTCAGGTCCCCCTCTTCCTGACCCCTTCACAGTACTCATCTTTTGAGTTTTCTCACTTGATGCTTATGAGCTATATTGTTCTCATGTGGCTTTTGTCAATTTTAATTCATTCTTCTTTCCTCTTTGTTGGCTCTTCAAAGTTCTCTCTCTAGGCCTCAACTGCCCTTTACTCACCTTCTGGCTTCAATGTGTTTTATGTGGCTAATTTTCAAATCTCCCTTCCAGCTCTTGCTCCCACTAATCCTTCCCTTTACCGTGTCTAAAACCAAACTCAGAAAGCACGGTACCATGTATGTAGCATGGAACTATGAAGAGAGTGTTGAGTAGACTTTACAAGTCCTGGTGGGTTTGACCCCACCTCTACGACTACCTCACTGGTTAACCCAAACCAGGTCACCTCACCTTGGCTCTCAGATTGCTCACTAATTACAGGGCTGGATTAGAATCTGTGGCTCTCCCACATTCTTTCCTTAGTAAATGGCAACTCAACTTCCAGTGCTAAGGCCAAAATGCCTGAGGCCATCTTTGACTGCTCTTTTTCTCAAGTCACATTCCAGAAGCAAACCCTATTGGGTCTGTCTTCAAAATACATTCCAAAATTTGACTTCTCAACCTCTCCACAGCTACCACCCTGTTTCAATCTGCTATTACCACTCACCTGAATTATTTAGAGGCCTCATTAATGGTCTCCCTTCCTGCTTCTACCTTGCTTCTCCTCAGTCCTTTTAACACAGAAGCCAGATAGAGCTACTTAAGCAGAAGTCAGACTGTTATTCCTGTTTCAAAGCCTCCAAGACCCTTCCTGATGCAGCGTGTCCCCAGCCCTGAGCCCCATCTCCTGCCATTCTTCCTTGTGCCTAATCTGTGCCAGACAAGACATCCCATCTCATGCTGTTTTCTCTGCCTAAAACACCTTCCTCAAAGAGTTAACAGCAAAATCTCTCATTTTCTCCAAGAATCAGTCTAATACCATTGTAGCACTCTCTATAAGACAGCAATATTCCTAAGATCCCTGTCTTCTTTACCCCATTTTATTTCATCATGATCTGAAACGTCGTATGTTTACTGATTTATCTGTGTATTTTCTGTTTCTCCTACTAGAATATAAGCTCCATGCAGGAAAGGGCTTTTTTGCTCTGCTGTTGTCCAGTGTCTAGCACGGTGCTCGGAACACGGGAGGCACATTCTAAGTGTCTGCTGAATGACCAAGTCATTTTGACTCCTCTCTAGCATCTACCTTTTCCCATTTTGTGTCAGGTCTCATGGTCCTGCCTATAATGTGTTGCTCTGTCTTTTAGTAAATCCCATCCTTTCAGTTTCCATTGCCACTGTCTAAGAACTAGTTTCCATTATCCCCTTTTTTTTTTTTTTTCTGAGACAGGGTCTCACTATGTAGCTCAAGCTGGCCTTGAACTAATGGCGATCCTCCTGTCACAGGTTTCCTAGTGCTGGGATTACAAGCGTGTGCCACCATGCCCAACTTATCCCCCTGAGTTCTCATAGCAGGTTCCCTAAGAGTTTTTTCCATCATAAGCCACACTGATCCTGCTACCAATGCCACTAGAATCATGGCTTTCAAAATTTCATTATCCTTGGCAAGACACAGGAAGATGTGAAAAAACGTTTTTTCAATGCCCTACCTATCGTGGCTAATGGCCTTCCACCCTTGAGCTCGCAAAGCCCTTCACACTCAGGCTCCAGGCTCTTTCCACATGTTTCTCCCACTGCTGGCCAAAATGGAGCCTCTGTGCTGTCAGACTGGTCTCATGGGTGGCAACTCTAATAGGGACAAAGAAGCAGGAAAGGAAATTGCTATCAGATAATCGAGAAACAGTCAAAAGATATTTCCATAAGATAAGAAGCCTACAGATAATTGAAAGTGTCAGCAGCAGGTAATTAAAAGAACATCAGCCCAATTCATTCCCCTCTATGAAGTTTGCCTGACTTTCCAGTCATTACTCTGTTTCTTTCTCCAAGCTGCTATAGACAACTAATTATCCGCACCACTCACTAAATTGCTGTCTTACATTGTAAACTGCTTTGGGAACGATGTTCTGTTTGTTCAGTTGAGATGTAAGAAATCTAAGATCTTGAAGCATGTTTTAAGCTTGCTCTGCAGACCTTTGATAGTGCCAACGTGAATACTGAACGATTGTAGACAAATAACACTATTAAATTGAAATGAATGAACTGGTAGTGGTTACTTGTGCTCCTGGATTTAAATAAAGCTGGTTTTTGGTTTTTTGGGGTTTTTTTCTTTTTACGGTGCCCTGAGAGAAGGGTCAGGTAGGCTATGCAATTTTCCTTGCCGGAGAACGCAAAGGCCTAGAAAGGCCATTGACTTAGTAACAAAAAGGAGAATGCTTTTTTCTACTCTCCACCCTCAAAATGAGTATCAAAAGGAAAACAAGGTCATGGGAAGAGGCAAGACAGGAAAGGACGTGATGCTTATGTGGGCAGAAGGCTTGGATTATTTTGGCTTTGGAGAAGAGATAATTAAAGCTAGAGAATGGATCTCCCGGTTTGTCTTCTGTACTTCCTTTCTATCCTATATGATAACACACTGCTAAAAAAGATTAGCTTAGAGATGCAAAGACCACCCCAGCTGGGAGAAAGTACAAATTGTACACTCTTCTACAGGAACCTAACCCAATACCATCTGGCCATAACACCCTTCTGCAGAGTGCTTTCTTCCCAGGTTTTAGCAATTACTCCAACATACTAGGAAGGAGGAGTAAGGATATAAGTAATTTTCTTCAACGCAAAGATGAGGAAACTGACATCCCACATGGTGAAAAAATTGCACAGAGCCTGCCATGGCCCAGGTTCAGGCACAGCTTTGAGATCTGGTGTCCCAGCTAAGCTCAAAGACAATGAGGACAATGAAAGAGTAAGACAAACAAAAGAAGGTGTGTGTGTGGGGGACTGCTTTACTTGCCTTATATTAATGGAAGGGGGGTATTTCCAAATAAAAGCACAGGCTTCCCACACACCCTAAGAACAAGTGACTCCCATGAAGATATCAAGGTGATTTTGGATTGCCTGTGGATGTGCGAGAACATGGTCCATGTAACCAAAGAACATAAGGAACAGAGGAGTAAGTTATGGGGCAGCCACGAGACAGAATGCTGTATGGTCATAAGAAGCAATGTGTGTTTTGTTTCCTTCAAAATGAAAAGAAAGGGGCCAGTGAGATGGCCCAGCGGCATAAGCGCCTGCCTGGCAAGCGCAAGGGCCCAAGTTCGACTCCCAGATCCCACATACGAAAAAAGGGCCGGTGACATCGCTCAGCGGCACGGGCGCCTACTGGAGTGCAAGGTCCTGAGGTCGACCCCCGGTACCCACAAAAAAAAAAAAAAGAAAAGAAAAAGAAAAGAAAAGAAAAAGAAAAATGGAAAATGTTACTATTCAGTCCTATCCCTAGGCCTTATCAGTGTCTGCTTAATTTACCAAGAGGATGATTCCAGGAGCTCTAGAGATCAGGAATGGGGACACTCCTAGGTTCCTCTGGTCTTTCAAAGCCAGAAATTAGTGCAATTAAAATTAATCAAAACCTGAAAGTTTCATTTTGAGTAAATGCTGGGAAAAGCTGAATATAGACCCAAATGATTTGTGGAACACAGGGAAAAAGAAGTAAAAGAAAAGCAAAACAACCCCATGGCCAGATTTTAAATCAAAGGCAGGATCTGGTAGAAAAACTAAAAGATTGGGAAAGTCCAGTATGGTAAGGAAAGAGGATGAAAATGGAAAAACTGAAGATGCTATCTCAAATAAAAGGAAAAGTTAAGGTTTTTTTTTTTTTTTTTTTTTTGGTGGGTACCGGGGGGTCGACCTCAGGACCTTGCGCGCCAACAGGCACCCGTGCCGCTGAGCGATATCACCGGCCCCTTTCTCGTATGTGGGTTCCGGGAGTCGAACTCGGGCCCTCGCGCTTGCAAGGCAGGCGCTTACGCCACTGAGCCATCTCACCGGCCCTAAGTTTTTTTTTTTTTTAAATTTTAAATAAAATTCATGCTTAGATAGGCAAGGAGAAATTCAAAAGACAACTCTCTGGACAAAGATGAATAGAAGAGTCAAAAGAAGCCAGTCCTGCAAGAAGGGAGCTGAAATCAAAGGTGCCGCCTCTCTCTGGACAAGTTGGGCAAGAAGTAGAATCAGACTAGCACAGTGGAAACACTGGCCTGATGACAGCATCGAAAAGTATGACTACAGAAGGCACAAGCCATTAATTCCACGCACGAGGCACTGGTTCTGCGCTTACTAATACCACTGCCACCTTTCCACATGCAAGACTGCAGAGCGTGGTAACAGGAAGAGATGACTCAGGGAAGCTGAATGCCTCGGCTTGAATCCCAATTGTCCAACCTCTGTGGAGACTGGAGTTAATCGCTTACCCCTCTGCCCATGTTCTTCCAATATGATGATACACCGTACAGTACTCATCTTACAGGGTTGTTGTGTTGAATATATAAAGCACTTAGTCTAGTCCCTAGGCATGGCTAGGAGTCACTTAGCATTAGTTATAATTATTATTATTGCTGTGACTATTATAATAAAAATGGTATTGCTCAGCTTGCACTCCATTAGTGTAGTTTTTCCTATCAGTAATAAGTTTTTATAAGCTCCTGTCTATTTACACGGTGCCTGATGAGCTGTATTGTAATCCTCTCCTTTCCTCAGAGAGGGGCCTTGTATTCAAGTTAAGTATCAGAGATGGTAAAAAGTAACTCATCTACAATTATCGATTGATGTTTAAATTATCAGATGAATGACTGAATTCCCATGCAACATTTGTATGATGGCATTAACATTTACACTTGCAATCAGCTAGAGCTTGAAATGCCTAGGTTTTAACTTCAGTAAAGGTAATGCAGCACAGCTGAACTCCTTGGAGTGCCTGGCTTTCTGAATTACTGATTTGTACAGTGCTCACCTCTGAGGTTTCTATTGTACATGGCAGTTTGCCTACTGTACATGGCAGAGGGTGCTACGCAGCTCTGTGGCAAAGAAACAGCCTGAAGCTTTTTGAGTGTTTCCCTAATAAGAAAGAACTCTGTGTTAGAAGCCTAACTTATTTCCCAGACAATCAGCTTTGACCTCACGTGAGAAAAGATGTTACTATAAAATGAATGATTCAGACTACGATCGCTGGATGGGGTGTGGGTCAATGTTAGCCTCGCTGCTGGTAGGTTAACTAGGTATTAGCTATTTCCAGATGTGATGTGGCATGAAGTACATGACATTACCTATATTATGTATTTTAAATAAAAAATACATAACCTTCAGGAAGAAGATATGGATGTCTACTCTCACCACTCTTACTCAATACAGTTCTGAAGTTTTAGCTAGTGCGATCAGGCAAGAGAATATAGTCCAAAGGGGTACAAACAGGAAAGGAAGAAGTCAAATTGTCCTTGTTTGCAGATGATATGATCCTATACTTAGGAGACCCAAAAGACTATTAGAGCTGATTAATAAATTCAGCAAAGTAGCAGGATATAAAATCAATGTTTTAAAAAATCAATAGCTTCACTATATACCAATAAAGGACTGGCTGAGAAAGAAATCAGGAAAACAATTCCACCCACAATAGCTTCATAGAAAATAAAATACATAGGGATCGATCTAACCAAGGAGCTAAAAGACCTCTACAACAAAAATTTCAGACCACTAGTTGAATGTGGTGGCGCATGCCTGTAACCCCAGCACTCTACAAGGCAGGAGGACCACAAGTTCGAGCTCAGCCTGGGCAATTTAGTGACTTAGAGAGACCCTGTCTCAAAATAAAGCTCAGTGCAAAGGCCTTGGGTTCAATTCCCAATACCGCCAAAAAAAAAAAATTTTTTTTTTGTTTTCTTTTTTTCAGAACACTGAAGAAACTGAAGACACCAGAAGACGGAAAAATGGCCAATACTGAAAGCTATCTACAGATTCAGTGTAATTCCCATCAAAACACCAATGGCATTCTTCACAGAACTAGAAAATACGATCCTAAAATTTCATAAGGAAACATAAAAGACTCAGAATAGCCAAAGTGATCCTAACCAAAAGTACAAGGCTAGAGGCATCACAACACCTGATTTCACTATTAACTGATCTTCCTGCATCAGCCTCACAAGTGCTGGGATTATAGGTATGCACCACCATACCTGACATGTTTTTTGTACTTTCTTATTTTCTATAATGCACATATAATACACAATTTTAAAAGGTCGTTTGTAAGGATAGAAAGAGAGGAGGAAGAAAAACAGAAAATGGAGAAGGAAAAGGAAAGAAGGCGAGACAGAAAAGGAATGGGAGGGGAGAGAGTGTGAAAGAAGCATGTTTTGAATTCACTTCCCCCTAAATCTGGATTGTGATCAGATCCAACAATTTGGCAACAAAGTAGCCGGCAACAATTACTTTCCAAAGAGATCATCAATAAATCCTGAAACCTAACCAGCAGGCTGCTGTCCTGGAAAGAACATGGGAGTTCAAACTTGTCACCTCTGCTTCCTGCTCTTACAAGAGAGTTTGGATTTTAGTTTTTCAGCTGTATATTAGAAAGAAAAACAACCTTCCAATACAGGATTCATAGCAGCATTATTCATAATTGCCTCCAACTACCCAAATACCATCAACACTAGAATGGATAAAATCAAAAAGTTTCAAGTTGCAGGAACCCCTCGGCCCCAGGCAAACTGGGACAGCTGGCCATCATAGGTCCTGCCGCTGCAGGGGGACCAGATTTGGAGTTAAAATTCTGCCAAGTTAGAGGGGCTTGATAAACATGTTTGGCTTTCCAGGGAAACCCCAGAAGGCCAAGCTTTAAGTATACAGGGTATGGGTGGCACACACTTGTAATCCCAGCACTCCAGAGGCTGAAGCAGGAGGATGGTCAAGAGTTTGAGGCCAGGCTGTGCTACATAGTTCAAGGCCAGCCTGAACTACATAGTGAGACCCAGTCTCCCCACTCCCAAAAGAGTACATAGAGTATGTCCCAGGACAAAAGGTAAAGCCAGGGCCGGTGAGATGGCTCAGCGGCGTAAGCGCCTGCCTTGCAAGCGCGAGGGCCCGAGTTCGACTCCCGGAACCCACATACGAAAAAGGGGCCGGTGATATCGCTCAGTGGCACGGGTGCCTGTTGGCGCACGAGGTCCTGAGGTCGTCCCCCTGGTACCCACAAAAAAAAAAAAAAAAAAAAAAAGGTAAAGCCAAAATATACTCACTGTAGCAAAGCAGAAAACCAATCAAGTTCAAAGTGATCAACCAGCAATTTGTTATTAGAAAACAACACAAAACTAACGCTCTTCACAAGAAGATAAACGTATCTGCATTCTCTATATCATACACATCTACTATGGATGAAAAATAAATAGATGTGAAAAATAAGGAAAAATGAAATACTGAAAGCCAAGAGACAAAAAGATGACATTTACATTGTTGAAAGAATAGTATAAGATTCCATTTATATTTTTAAAAATATAAACAGGGGCCGGTGAGATAGCTCAGCAGCATAAGCGCCTGCCTGGCAAGCGCGAGGTCCTGAGTTCGACTCCCGGTACCCACATACGAAAAAAGTGCTGGTGATATCGCTCAGCGGCACGGGCGCCTGCTGGCACGTGAAGTCCTGAGGTCGACCCCCGGTTCCCAAACACACACACACACACACTCTCTCTCTCTATATATATATAGTGTGTATATATATATACACACTATATATACACTATATATATATATATATATATACACACACACAGGCGAATGCTTACATTATTTTAGAAGTAGCTACCCTTCGGGGGTAACGACTGGAGGAGTACACAAGGGGTACTCCTATGCTACTGATGACATTCTTCACTTTATCTGGATGCTGGTTACACAGTTGTTTCAGTTTGTAAAAACTCAGCAAACTACACGCTTTACAATATGTGCACTTTAAGTATTTAATGCTTTCATAAAATGTTAAGGAAAGAACCCTTGCAAAACATATAGAAGGGTAGAAGAAATATACATTTAGGGCCCACTACACTAGGTAATAGTGGGTAATTTACCCACTATACTGGGTAAATACTAAATGGGTATTTATAGAAGGCACTTTTTGTTTGTTTTTGCTTTTTGAGACAGGGGCTCACTATGTAGCCCAGCCTGGCCTAGAATTTGTGGCACTCTTCCTGCCTCAGCTTCCCGAGTGCTGGGATTACAGGCATGTGCTACCATCACACCTGGAACATAGCAGGCATTTGTAATAGTAGTATTATCATCATCCCACAGAAGTTTGGGGTGATCTAAGTGTATTAAAAAGCCCTACGCTTCCTAGGGGAAAATCTTACTGTTCACTTTAATTTTTAAGCTCTTTTTAAGCACTAGCCTCAGAATAGCCAAAGCTAACCAAAAGCACAAGGCTAGAGGCATCACAACACCTGATTTCACTATGTGAAATCCTGCCTCAGCCTCACAAGTGCTGGGATTATAGGCACATACCACCACACCCGGCATGTTTTTTGTACTTTCTAATTTTCTTTCCTTTTTTTTTATGTGGGTAGTGGGAGTCGAACTCAGGACCTTGCGCTTGCCAGCAGACGCTTGTGCCACTGAGCGATATCACCGGCCCTTTTTTACCTTTATGTGGATACCGGGAGTTGAACTCAGGACCTCGCGCTTGCCAGGCAGGCGCTTATGCCGCTGAGCTATATCACCAGCCCGTACTTTCTAATTTTCTATAATGTGTTTACAATATTCACTATACACTTGACTGAGTGGATCCTCTAATTCAGGGTAGTATTCACATACAAGGTTGCAACTTTCCTCCTCTTCCTCCATCTTCTCTCTCATTCTTCTTTGCATTCTCTTAATGCAAAGAACTACCACTACACCTTCGGGTTTTTGTTTAATTTTTTGTTTTTTGAGATGGGGTCTCATTAAGTAGTTCAGGCTGAACTTGAGCTCACTATGTAGCCCAGGCTGGCCTCCAACTCTCAGGACCTTGCGCTTGCCAAGCAAGTGCTTATGCCACTGAGCTATATCACCTGCTTCGGCCTCCTAAGTGCTGGGATTACAGGCCTGTGCTACCACACTACACCTTTGAATGTTCTAAACCTACTGTGTTGAGCTCTTTCAGAAACGGCAGCTACATTCTAAGAACTAAGCCACCAAAAAGGCAAGTGTATAAACAAACCTAAGGAAAAGACGGCAAACATCTTTGATGCATACGTTCCCCAAGTCACATCTTCTGAAATCCTAAAAAAGCTGGGACCACCCAGAAAGAAGCCTCCAGGGAAAGCATACGGATGCTGCTGGCCTAGTGTCCCAGAAACCAAAGCTAGAACACCACGAACAGCACTGGTTGCAGAGCCGCCCTCAGTGTTGGCTTTGGTAGCAAACCTGACACCTTTAGTCAGATGCCTTTGAAGTAGCTGGCAATCTTCCATCCTCTGCTCAAGCTCAGCTTCACTTCCTATTCTTTCCTTCAAAGATGATCTCTTTATCAGATGTGAAAGAATAAAGCTCAATTAATCAGAACACATTTTTTTTTGTGACCAAAAAGATAAACTGGGCAACTGGAACACTGCCTAAAAAAGTACTGTACAATGCTGCTGGTCACCGTGTTATATTGCAGAGGAAATTCAGTCAATGATAGCTACTGAGTTTGGTTGGGGAGGTGGGTAAGAATGGAAAGGTTAAATTTCTCATCTATTCCTCGCTCAAAGGCATCTCCAGGTTAAACCCTTTCTCAAGGGCACAGAACACAGGGATGTAACATTTGGGAAATCTTTCTCCACGCTGCACAGTCCACCCTTGGTGTCGGCCGGGAACTGGTCACGGAACCCCTGAAGACATCAAAATCCAAGGGTGCTCAGGTCCCGTATATGAAAGGGCATGGTATTTGCACACAACCTATGCATATCCTCCTGGATACTTTAATCATCTTTAGATTATTTATACTACCTAATACAAAACAAGTGCTACATAAATAGTTGTTATACTCCATTGTTTAGGAAATAATGACAAGAAAACAGTCTAAATATGTACAGTATACAGATGCAATGGTTTTCCCAGTTTTGATCTGCAGTTGGCTGAACCCACAATGGGGAGCCTGTGGATATAGAGGGCTGACTGTACTTGTCAGACACGTATGGGCGCTGTGGGTCAGTTTTTCTCTTCCTGTTTGTGACAGTAACACCACTGAACATGGCTCCTTACAGCATCCCCGTCCTCTCTCTGCACATATGCCAAGTAGCTGGACTCAGAGGCTCCAGAGGAAATCCTATCCCAGTCCAAAGGGAATAAACAGATAGGCAACAGACACTGCCTTTAGCTCAAAACCTCCTTTAACCTCTTTTACTGCCAGCACCTTTTCCTTGGTGCCAAGGAAATCTGCCGGGTCACAGCAATTCTTCTGTAACTGACTCACCAATGGTAAAAGGACATGTTTAACTTCTGAGGGTCCTGGAGAAAAGTCTTAACTGAGCCTCTTATATTCCTTCCTTAGCACTCTGCTTGCATTTCTTACTTCCTACAGTGTGAAGGAAGCCAAATCTACCTTTTGTCACCCCCCGGAACAAAGCAGGAAAGCACAACAGGCCCAGCTGCTCCGATACTGGAGGGCAGGCATGGCGTGCACATGCTCCATGTTCCTCACCTGCCCCAAGATGCAGCGATTCCCCAAGCCCTACTGTTGAGACTTCAATTCAACTGTTCCTGGCATGAGTATTTTTATTATCTCTTAAATCAACTTTACTGAAGCATAACCTACAGAGAATAAAATGTGCACATGTTAAGTATACAGTAATGTAAGTATTGACAAATGCACCACCAGCCTCAAGATCACGTAACTTTTTCATAAACCTTTACGTCCCTCTGCAGTTGTCACTTCATCCCTACCCTGGGTCCAAGGCAATCACTAATCTGTTTCCGTCACTAAATATTTATCTTTTCTAAAGTTCTGTATAAATGGTAACTTACAGAATGTACTCATTTATGCTCCTTTCACTCCATCTGGCTCCTTTTTATCAGCATAATTATATCTATCAGCATTTTGTCTCTTGTTATTGCTGAGTGGTATATATGGATGCGCCACAGTATGTTCTTCTGTTCCTCTGTTGATGGACATTTGGGCTGTTTCCATCTGGGCTATTACGAGTGAAGTATTAGTTTCCTATGGCAGCTGTAACAAATTACTGTAAACTTGGTGGCTTAAAATAACATATATTTGCTGTCTTATACTTACGGAGGTCAGAACCCCAAAGTAACTTCACTGGGCTGAAACCAAGGTGTCAGCAGGGCTGCTCTGCTTGGGGGGCTGAAACCAAGGTGTCAGCAGGGCTGTTCTGCTTGGGGGGCTCTTGAGAACAGAGTTCTCTTGCCTTTTCTGGCACCTAGACCTGCTGCATGGCTCCTTCCTCCATGCAAAGCCAGTGGCATAGCGTTTTCTCTCTGTAATCTGCTCCTGTCGAATGGCCTGCCTTCTTTTATCTGTAATCTCTGTCTCAAAAGGGCGCTGTGACTGCACTTAGGCCCACATAGGTAATCAAGCATAATATCCCATCACGGGAACCTGCAAGTGCCGCGAGGATAAGGCAACATTCCGAGGATTAAAACATGGGTATGTTTTGGGAGGGGTGGGCATTTTTCAGTCTATCACAAAGCTGTTATGAATATTCAGTGCAGGTCTTTGTGTAGACATATGCTTTTATTTCTCTTGGGGAAATGCCTACAAATACCTGGAACTGCTAGGTCTGATGGTACGTACACATCTAACTTTGTAAGACCCTGACAACAACAACGACAACAAAAAGACCCTGACAAACCATTTCCCAAACTGGTCGTACTGTTTCACATTCTTATCAACAATTGTGTGGGTGTGGGTGTGGGTGTGGTACTGGGGACTGAACCCAAAATGTGTTGAGCTATAGCCCGAGGCCTCTTAAAATTTTATTTTTAGACACGGTCTTGGTAAATTGCTGGCTGGCCTTGAACTTACATCTCTTCTGCCTCAACCTCCAGAGTGACTGAGATTCTAGGTGTGTGCCACTATGCCTGACCCATCCTTGCCAACACTTGGTATTGTCAGGAGTTTTAATTTTAACCGCCTAGCAAATGTGTGGTATATCACCTTATTATTTAAAATAATTTTTTTTTCTTGATGCTGGTTATAGAACCCGGGGCTTCATGCACATTACTCAAGCACTTCACCACCCCCAAGTCTTTTTCACTGTTTTAATTCACACACCACTGATAATTAATAACACTGAATATTTCTGTTATGTGCTGACTGGCCATTTATGTATCTTTATTACTGAAGTGCTTACTATAATATTTTGCTTATTCTGAAACATTTGGATAATGAGTTTTTTTTTTTTTTTTTTTTTTTTTTTGAGACAGGGTCTCACTATGTAATTCAGGCTGGCCTTGAGCTTACTATGTAGCCCAGGCTGGCTTCAAGCTCATGGCGATCCTCCTGCCTCTGTCCCCCAAGTGCTGGGATTATAGACGTGCACCACTATGCCCAGTGATAGAGTTCCAAGAATCCTTTATTCTACATTCTCATACAAATCTTTGTCAGATATATGTTGCTAAGGTTTGACTGCGGCCCCTAAGTTCATGTGTTGTAGTTAACCCCAATGAAACAGTGTTGAGAGGTGGGATCTTTAAGAGGTAATTAGGTGAATGGATTAATGCCATCATCATAGGTATTTTGGATATGGGCTCCTGATGAAAGGATGAGGGTGGCTTGTGCACTTGTACTCTCTGTTTCTCTCCTCTCTCTGCAGTCCAGGCTTGCCTTCTACTATGTTACGATCCAGCAAGAAGGCCCTTGCCCGATGTGAGCCCCTTGACCTTGGACTTCTCTGTCTCCAAAACTGTTAACAAATAAACCTTCAGGAGCCAAATTAAACCTCTCTTCCTTAAAGAAAAATAAGAAGATACAAATCTTCATTCTTCACAAATAAGTCTCAGCTATTCTGTTATAGAAACACGAAATGGACTGAGACATGTGTATTGCAAATATTTTCTCGCAGTTTCTGGCTTGTTTTTCATTTTCTTAACAATGTCTTTCGAAGAACAAAAGTTCCCAACTTGATGAAGTCTCATTTATCTTTTTTTTTTTTCCTTTTATGATCATGCTTTTCATATCCTAAGCAATCTTTGTTTATTCAAGATCACGAAGATTTTTAAACTCCCCAAGTAATTTTCATGCACAAGCAAAGTTGACACTACTGGTCTATGGGGAACCTGACCTAGCTTCCTCAATTTAACCTGAGTTTCTGCCAGAGAAACTTTCAGAGCTCAAGGTAGAGCAGGAACACAGTGAACTGGAGTACTGCAAAAGCGAGGATGCAACTGAGAGCCTTCGGACTGTCTGAATTGACCTCAGCTTCCAAGCTTAAGTGTGAGCAGCTGTCAAGGGCTGAAACAATGAGTTGAAAAAGCAAAGTCAGAGGCATGGTTAGTGTGCTCCAGCTAGGTGAAAGGAGGAAGAGAGAAAAGGATTGTCCTCTCCCCTGCTGGAAGCAGCACACCCAAGTTAACTTCACTTTAACCTGATCAAATGGGGAAACTTATTTTGGTTCTTGGTGGGATTCTTTTAGAACACGCCTCTCACAGAGACAACATGGACATGGCAGTCAGACTTGGCAGTGTTTGGTCACCGTTTTTGAAGCTACCACATTAAACGAATGAAGGTGGCAGCAATAATTTTTGCCCAAACCTCGGTTCCAACAGGGGTCAGACAAAGTGAGCTTTCATTACACGAAAGGAGATGTTAGAAGCACTGAATGGGCTCAATTTTCCCTGGACTCCTAGGCAAAGTAGGTCTGTTTCTAAGCTGTGGACAGGAGCCTACTTTCTCCAGATGTTATATTTAGCTAAAGGAATCTCCGACAGGGCCTCATGCAAAATGTGAACTATGTCCCAGCAGGCATAACCACAAACCAGAGGGCCCGCAGGGAGCACCCCTTAAGGGAGTTCAGGAGCATAGAGGGGCCAATTGTGCAGCCACCCTGACAGCCTCAAATTAGCTGAATTAGCTGTGAGCCAGATTTGGGGCCAGTCCTCACATTTAATGGGTCTTTGTTTCCCTCTTACTAGAGATTCTGGCCCTAGGGAGAAAAACATGCTGCCCCATTTCAAGCCAACTCCCAGCTGCTCGCCCCAGCAACAGGTAAGAGAACAATCCAATGTTGACGTTTAGCACCTCCACACCTTTTGAAGTCAAGTGCAAAAGAAAAGGTTAGGTTAACTCTATAACTTAGTGCAATATCTGGATTCAGTGGAAAAGGGTAAGAAAACCTGGACTAGCCTCTTCCCTCTATAACTTAGTGCAATATCTGGATTCAGTGGAAAAGGGTAAGAAAACCTGGACTAGCCTCTTCCCTGCACACCTACAATGCCCTCATAGAGCACTTGCATGGGAACTCGGTGATAAGGCCAGATGACTGGGTTTAAACACCAGCCCTACCACATTTTTGCCTAACCTCCCTCAACCTCAGTTTCCTCCTTCACAAAAAAGAGGTAATAACAGTAACAAACTCACAGAATTACTGGAAGGATTAAAGGAGATAACACATATAAAATATTTAATACAATACCTGGCACATAAGTATTTAAAAATGTTGGCTTATTATCTTCATAACTTTGCCAGTGAATTTTATAGAATAAAATTAACATAAAGCACAGATGTCCACAGTCAAGACAGAAATAAAGCTATCCTTTTTGAAGCCTCTGTCTCCAAAGAAATGGATTTTCGTTTTGCTGCTAGAACCAAACCTACTTGTGCAAGAAAAGATATATTTAGTTTACACATTTGGATTCAGTTTGGCATCTCGTGGTTGCTGATCATTTTATTTTATTTATTTATTTTTTTTGTGGGTACCGGGGGTCAAACTCAGGACCTCACGCGCCAGCAGGTGCCCGTGCCGCTGAGCGATATCACCGGCCCTTTTTCGTATGTGGGTACCAGGAGTCGAACTCACGACCTCGCGCTTGCGAGGCAGGCGCTTATGCCGCTCAGCCATCTCACCGGCCCCTGCTGATCATTTTAGGTAATAGCATCTCAAACAATTTTTCATTCCTCAAGAAATCTGGTCTTCAGTTGCTTAAACTAGCCCTCTCTACACCCATATCTCACTCTGGTTTGTCCCTATCTTTGGGACTCCAATTTATCTACCAAAATTTAACAAAGTTTATGCAACAACCAGAAGAAGTCTCTATTGTAGGCTGGTCACCACAGAATTGTATTATACTGTATTTAGAAGGTATCATGGGGATCACTGAGCCCAAGCTTTTTTTTATGTTTAGGGAACTGAGACACCAAAGCAGTCACGGCCCATGGTTTCAGAGCTCACAGAGCGGGGCCCAGCAGAAAGGGCCACTTGAAAAAGGCCTCTGCTTTGAGAGTACAAAGCAGCCCCAGAGAAGCTTCAAATAACTGATACGGTGCTGGGTGCAGGGGCACACACTTGTAATCCCAGCACTTAGAAGGCTGAGGCAGAAGGATCACCAGGAGTTCAAGGTCAGCCTAGACTACATAGGGAGACCCTGTCTCAAAAAACCAAAAATCAAACCAAAAAACAAAACAAAACAAAAAAACCAAACAACAACAGAAAACTGACAGGGTGGCTAGGAGCATTCCTGAGGTCTCTTATATGACCAGTACATCTTAACCAGTGGGATTCTAATTTATCATGTGCAACACACTCTAAACAAAAGAGATTGAAAAATTGGGGTATGGAGAATGTTTCTTTGCCTTTTACTAGAAAGCAGAGATGTTTCTACCCAGCCAAAAGAGAATGAATCTATTTAGAATTCTTTGTGTACACTGGGGTCCCAAGAGAGAGAGGAAAGTGATTACTCACTTTGTGGGATAGAACATGTTGGTCATTCAACAAACCTATGTATCTCTCTAATCAACCATAATCTAATTGAAACAAAGTTATAAAGATCAAGAGAAAGTCCTATAACCTGCAATTATGTACAATAGTATGAATAAACTCACAAATGTAATATCAAGTGAGAGAAACAAGACTCCAAAGAATATAGACTGTATGATTCTACTTAAAAGTATGAAATGAAGCAAAACTAATCTCCGTTATGAAAAGTCAGAACAGTGGTTATCCCAACAGGCTTAGAAGGGGGGTGACTAGAAGGGAGCACTGGGGGGTCTTCTAAGGTACTAAAATGTTTTGTTTCTTATCCAGGAGCTGGTTACGTGGGTGGGTTAACTCTGTGAAATGCACTGAGTTGAGTGTACTTTTCTTCAATGAAATATCTGAAGAGTCCTGTGAAATATACAAACAGTCCTATATAAGAAAGTCTTCCTTATACCTCCAGCATGAAAGGGCACAACTTATGAAGGTCAGCCTTGACACTACATCTGAAATATCATTTGTGGGCAGATTTGCCTTCTGGAGTGACAGGCCCTGTGCCTCGTAGGTGCGTCATGCACGGAGACCTCTGGTGAAATGTGGCTGCGCACCTGCTTTGATATCTGACTGCCTTCACCACAGACATCTCTGAGAGCTGGAGAAGCTAGACTTTCTCAGCGTGGACCCTCTCTAAGCTTCTTAGAGTAGGAGAAAAGAGAGCTGACAGGATTAGGTGAAGTCAACCTAGGTGAACATCTCTTGCCAAAGTGTTTTCTCAGAACAGAGAAAATGGAGGCACAAACTATTTGCCCACCCCTTTCCTGCTTGAGATAGTCTAAGTGGTTGTCAAGGTCACACAGACGAGCTGAAGTGTAACCAATTACTGTTGAGATTTTGCTTCAATGGATTTTAATTTTAATACCAAGTGTTGCAGAAGAATTCAAATCAGTAACAAGCAAGTGAGAACAGATGCTAGAAACTATGGAGACAGTGTAAAGCACTCTTACCCCTAAATGAAGTGTGGCTGCAGCCGCAGGGCAGCCAGTGAGCCCTGGGAGGAGTTACCTTTCTCTCCTCCTTTTTTAGATGACTGTACCCTCCGTACTCTGTCTCTTGAGACACAAGGAAAACCCCTTCATGAATCAGTCCCCAGTATAGTCTAGGAGTTATAATTCTTTTTTTCACGCTGGTAAAAACAGAAGAAACTGAATACTAATTCCGAACCTAGTGAAATCTAGTAAACTTACAACAAGGGTTGGAAAACTGATCCAGAGTTACAGCTGCACTGATGACAATACTGGTTGTGAGTCTTTTCTCTCCCAGCCGCAAATCTAAACACTGGGTTCCGTCCACTAGAAACCAGTGAATTCTAAATAGCCCTATATATCCTCTTTCTCTCTGCAACTTATGGGAAGTTTATTCATCTTCTAGAAAGTCTTTTGGGATGTCAGAGATTGAGTGTCAGGAATGGTTTATTATGTGTAATGGCTGGGGCTTTTGCCACTATTTGTAACCAAACCTTCATGAATAAATAGCTCCATTAATGATTCCTGGACTTCCAAGAGGCTTGTTCTACCACTAACAGGAAAGGTGAATTTGGCAGAAATTCCTTAAGATTATTGCAACTATTTTTAGTTTTTCCTTGGTCAAACTGCTCAATCAACACCCAAGGAATTGTGATAACAACTGAGCTTCAGAAAGCATTGAAGGACCCATGAGAAAGATACAGCACACAATGAATAACTAAATTCTTGAATCCATCTTGGTCAAGATGAAAACCTGAAAAGACACCTAACCAAAAACATAAACACACATGAGTTTGCTAAATGAACTAGAAGAAGAAAACAAGACATAATACTCAAGATCCCTGAATCCCAAAAGCTTTGGAAATTACTTGAAGAAACCACCAAAATAGTTACTGAAATCTATAGATTATGAATAATGGCACCAGTCCTAGGGTCGTACTTTGCAAATGGTTACTTTCCAAGGGCTAAAACTAATTCAGGTCAGAGAGCTAGAAAAGAATGCTAATTCAAATATTCTTTTCTCCATGAATATGAGTAGAAAATGGCCTGTGGAAAGCCTGTCAAGAAAGCCAGTAAGATAACTATTCTTTTATTTACAAGATTGTATCATTGCTTCACCAAAGCAATATCTACATACCTTTTTAAAGAGTCTTCCTGAGTCCTCGCTGACTTGGACAAATCGAGGAATTATATTATTTAGGTAGATATCACTCAGGGTGGTGTGGTCCCTGCTCTCCCGTTTCACCTGGTTTAAGAGGAGATTCCAACAGTTGACTGGAGAGAGAACATTCTGATCTTTCCTGCAGAGAAACAGCAAGAAAAATAAAGTCAATGTTGGTAAGCAGCCAGGGCCAACATCTACAATTACAGTCCACATCACAAAAATCTCAGCAATCAAAACATAACCAGAAATGAAGATATCTTTCCTAAAGCCAGATCACTACATATTTTTATTTTCTAAAAATTCAGTGGAGAAAACAGGAAAAAATAAGAAGAAGAAGAAGGAGAGGGAAAAAAGAGGAAGAGGAGGAGAAAGATTATTTGTTAAGTATCTACTATGTCCTGGGAACTCAGTGAAAACTTTAAATGTATTACTGCATTTAAGCACCATCATTTCATTGTAATGAAGGAACTACCATTACTGCCTTTTTACTGATTAAAATGCTGAAGCTCATAGGGGTTGTAATTTGTCTGTAGCTGGTAAGGAGTCAGACAGGAACAGGGAATGGGGTCCTAGAACCACAGTTCTGCATTGTCTGACTCCAAAGTCCATTCCTCAGCCATTAGGTCATTTGGCTTATGTCTAGGGTTAGAAACAAAAGGTACAGATTTTATCTAGAGACAAAAATTTCCAGAGCATTAGAAACTAAATCCCCCGAAGTTTATCTATTATAGGGTTCAATGAAGGCAACTTTGGTGACATCTGCCTTTAAAAAGTCACTGAAAACTTCAGTTCTATGGAACTCAACCAAGGAGTTTTGATTTCATTGACCGAAACACAGTCTCATAGCTCATATAACTAAGAACACGAACTGTACCTGAATATACCGTATGTATGTCTAAAACATTTACGGCTTGAGGAGAGACCAAAGTGTTAACCTCTCAGATACTCATTTTAAATGAAAACAATGTGATCTGAAAGAATTATCTTCCAGTTCACAGTACTAATTTAAGCAGCAGAAAGTTCTGCACCTGGAATTTGGATTTCTCCCAAGACAGACACAAAGTAAGAATCATTCTGGTACTACTTATCAAGGGATACTGTGTGCTTGGCACATCGCTGGGGCCTTTGTACAAGTCCTTTAACTTAAGCCCCACAACTATCCAATGAGATGGTGCTGTTAGCCACATTTGAAAGATGAGGAAGGGTGGACCAAAGAAATGTTAAATGTTCTTCTAGGACACCCAGCAAAAAGGTGGCAATGCTGGGATTCAAAACCAAGTGTGGAACTGCAAAGAGAGTGCTCTTAACCACTGAGAAGAATGCCAACCTGTGCCTTCTCCCTCCAGTCAGACTCACAATACACAGGAAGCAGTTGATGGTGGCCTGGTTCTTGAGCCTACACTGCCTCCATTTGGTACCGGAGGGGTCCAGTCACCTGTGATTTGTAAAGCTGGAAGTTCAGCTTGGAGGAGTTTATCAATTCTGTAATAAGCAAATAATCACATCATACCTGCATGGGCTTTTGAACTCCTCAGAACAGCAAATCAGTTATGTGTCTAGCCAATCCAAGAAGCTGCTTCAAACCCCTAACTACTACAATCCATGTAAAACTGTCCTAAACTTGTCTCCCAAGCCCTACACCCTGCCCCAGGTATAGCATTTCTATAGACAAAATCACTAACACTTATGAGCCAATCACGGTGGCAACATGATGTCCATTACCTTTGTGGGGAAATTAAAAGATTCTTATGGAAATTTAAAAATATACTAGTGAAGAGGGAAACACACATGTAATTAATTCACTTCCTTATAAGTTAACAGGAAACAATCCTAAATCTAAAATGGTGAGAAACTGAAGCACATATATTCAATGATATTTAATGTTTCCATTAGAAGAAAACTTTCATATGAATTCCAAATCAGTTTTAGTTATAACGTTCTAAAAAAATCTAATTTACATTTCCTCAAGTGGTTTCTCTTGGCAAGATACCCACATCCTCAGTAAGCATGAAATGTCCCAGGCCACTACATTTCCTTTTAGAAGCACAGCTCTCAGGAGATCTTATGTTTACGATTGGATTCAATCTGCTTCCAGGGGGGAATGAGCTGTGGCCTCTATTGTGCTTTACACACAAAAACGATGCTATAATTTAATCCCACAAATGGGTAAAGGTTTGTCTTAAATGAACACGGTATAACATTAGGTGTGTCGTGGTTATGAAAGTGGTGTCGTCCCAGTGTAGCGTGGGAGATGAAGGAAGACAGACCATCAGTGGAGGGATGGACAGTTAGCTCACGAACAGATGCCACGGCAGCAAGACAACCAGGGAAGGCAAAGTCAGCCTTTGCTGAAAAGGATGCAAGGTGTATGTCCCCAGGCACCCTCAAAAGAAAGGCTAAGCAAACAAATATGGGTTAATAACAAGGAGACATGGGGGTTGGCGTTGTAGCTCAGTGGTAGGGCAAGGGCTCAGCATGCCTGAGGCACTGGGTTCCATTCACAACATCACCCAGTGGAGAGGAGAGGAGGGGAGAGGAGGGGAGGGGAGGGGAGGGGAGGGGAGGGGAGGTAAAAGTGGGACCATTTTAAAATAAAATACCTTATTACCAATAAATTTAACCAAGAACTTATTTTAAGGTACTACAAGTACTTTTACCACATGTATTTCTATCCTTACAGCAGGGAATAAGATGGTTATTACTGGTTTCACTAGGTGTGAACTTTTAAACCACGTTTTGAGAAACTGAAATTACTAGAGAATCACATTTCAATTAAAACAACTAGAAACCATCTATACAAATGAGCGACCCCCACAGAAAAGACCTTGGGGCCCCAGAGCCCGGTAACACCACCATGACGTCTCCCAGGCGGCTGGGGGAGACTCACTGTACGCAGGCCCTGACACAAAGAACGCTGTGCGCAATGAACTTGTCAACAGTGTGCTACTGGGGGTGTCCTCATGGGTGACCTCTGCACAGGCTTGCTTTTTAATCCAAGCCAATGTGTGCTTCCTTGACTAAAGCTGTACAGGTGAGCGCATAACTTGTCACACAGCAGTCAAGTTCATTACATGTCACAGAAGGCCGAGGAGACTATGCTGGGTTCATGGTAGACCATGGCTGGCTCCTGAGAATCAACACTCTCGCTTCGTTATCAATTGCTGCGAAACTTTATTCATGTTGGGGCTTACCTAATTAATATTTATGAAGGGGGATGAGAAAAGCTGCTAGGCAATGTTAGTGATTCAATTTCAAGACAAAAACTTTTTAAACATCTAAAATTCCTAGGCAGGGCATGGTGGCGCACACCTGTAATCCCAGCACTCTGGAGGCTGAGGCAGGAGGATCACTGCGAGTTTGAGGCTAGCCTGGACTACATAGTGAGTCCCTGTCTCAAAACAAAACTAAACAAACAAACCAAAAAAACTGTAAACATCTAAAATTTTTGTTTGGTTGGCTGGTTGGTTTTTTGAGACAGGGTCTCATTATGTAGTTCAGGCTGGTCTTGAACTCACTATAAAGGACAGGCTGGCCTCAAACTTGTGGCAATCCTTCTGCCTCAGCCTCCCAAGTGCTAAAATTACACGCATGCATCACCATGCCCAGCTGAACATCTAAATAATTTTTAAGTGATCTCATGATTTTAACAACTCATCTGTGTGAATCAGGATTTTCTCAATAGTGAACAACCCAAACCAAAACCAGAAATAACTTGGATACATAACCTGATACAAAACTGTAACTCCTATTCATATTTCTGATTTCAATGTTTTTAGTTCTTAAACAGACTCACTGTTTACACTGATTGACTCTGTAATAAGTACTCTTTATATATTTGTTCTTAAAAGCAGACTTACAGCAAAAAAAAAAAGTTCTTTGATCTATTTCATGCATGGAAGTTGTGCAGACTTTTTACTGTAAAAAAGGAGACTGGCTTCAAAAATAAAAAGGTTTTAGAACCCAATGTCTGCCTCCTCTAGGGTTCCCTGTCTCTTACTACGGCTGCACCTTTTCATACAGTATTTCGGGTCCTCTGAGTTTCTATGCTTTCTCAGACATATTCCTCCTTTCAAATGAGGTGTCTGAATTAATTCATCTACTTACTTTTGGACAGTGCTATGACAGGAGAGGTGCAGGGAGTGTGGGAAGAGGGGAACACAAATATACCATACAGGCAATTTTCCCAGCCAACATGAACAAAGATGAAACACACTTCAGGCTGGAAAATAAGCAAGTCAACGAGACGTGATTTCATAGGGAGCATAGGAAGGCTCCACTACCGTGGTTTCCTGCTCCAGCGCCTTTGCGGCCTGATTTTATTTGGTCCACGGAGCCAAAGAAACTCCGTTTGGTTAGGAGATTGAAATTTGTCTTTATATCTTTTCCATCTATCATTTGTTTTCACAGTGTCTTTGCTTTCCCTGCCCCGAGAGCCTCAGGTTGTATAATACTTGGGCATTTAAAGAAAAGGGTCTGCATCCCTTAGGAATGTGCTGAACAGCTGCAAACCTCCTCAAACACTAATCCCTAAAAAGCAGACAAAATATCCAGAAGTATTTTTCTTACTTAAAATTTTTTCAGGGGAAAGATCAAGAAAACATCATACTATACTGGAAAGGAAATGACTCAAGTCAAAAGAAAGGAGACTCAGAAAGTCCCCGGCCGGCTGTGCATCTGCAGAAGAGATTATCACTACAAATGCACCAGAGGACATAAACCCGCACAGCTGAATCATTCATTTCAAAGACATTAGCCCAGTTTTTCTCCCACAATTTAGACTATCGATGTTCAACGAACTTAGCAACAAATGCTCAGTAAGATTTTTCTGAAATATCCAGGGGTAGATAAAAAAGCCAACTCCACGAACTTGGCCTCTGCACTACCTTTTTTTGTCCATATCCTCTCGGCTTGGTTTCACTATCCCATCTATAAAATGGACATCGGTATACATCTAGTTCCCTAGCTGTAAAATCTCATGAGCTCTCCTAGCCTAAGGTGCCGTTTAATTAGTAACTGCTATGTCCGTGGCTCTGCAGACAGAGCACATCGAGCGTGGCGTTAGTGGGGAGACTTGAGCTTCTGCACGGCCACAGTGAGCTGCTCCCTTCTGGGCCAAAGCCTCTGACTTGCTCACTCTCGGGCTGTTGCATGGATCAACCGAGACACTGAGTGCAAAAGAACCACAGCTACAGGAAAGCACCACACAAACGCGAGGAAATATTATTATTTTTATTTCCAAACAAACTAGGACTCAGCTTTCATCAATTTCCAGCATGCTTCTCACTCAGTCCTGGGCCAGGGCCAAGAGCACAGCCTGCTGAGAGCACACAGCCCTCAGCAAATAATGGCTGGTATAAGACAGCAGCAACAGGCAATTAACGAACCAGCTGAAAGTCTCTGGGAAGACGCGAGGGGGGCACCAATGGGAAAGCAGATTTCAGTCTTCCACCGTCCTCTTGCTAAGGGACAAGGTGGGACGATCAGGCCTGCACTCCACACTGGGCACTGTGCACTGAGACTGATGGGAAGGAATCCAAAGGGCACCCAGACGGCCAGAACCTAGAGGCCTCAGCAGCTTCCAGAGCCCCGGCCCCATCTCAGAATTCCTATCAGACCCGCCTGTCTCTACAGAGCTGGCAAATATCAACACATCTAAGAAGAATGTAATTTCCCACTTTTAAAAATAGACATATCTGTGATGATAAACAAAACCCCAAATGAGTTAAATACATCATTCAATATATGCTATTAAGCATCCAAGTATGAAGAGGATTAAAAAACATGCTTGATTTAAAAAAAAAAAACACTGTTTAGCAATGGTTGGACAGGGAACTAGTGATGAGGAGGAGGCTGGATTTTTTTTAACCTAAATTCCCACCTGGCACCTTGATTAAAATGAAATGAACTGAGGCAGCCAAAGAGATTATTTTATTCAGATGAGTGTTATTAGCCTTTCTGGCTTATTTTCTCTATTATGCATCTTGCTGATGCTGACAGAAGCAGACAGGCTGCGTAGAGAGGCAAAGCTGCAGCGGATTTATGGTCTGACAGTGCCATGCATGCAATCAGACCCTTGCTGACCCAGATAAGCCACAGGACGGATAGGATTTTCTGGGGAAGGTGTTAAAAGAAGGAGGGCAAAAAATAAAATAAAATAAAATCACCAAAGTAGGAACTGACTACTTGGCAGAAAAAGATTCTGCCTGTAATGGTGGCTGCTGGCTGTGTGACCCAGTAGTACAGCGGCAGCCTGGAGGCGTCTTTCAAAGACAGGCAGGCAGACAGGGGTGGTCACACTTCTTAGGGCTTATCACACAGCTCTGGCTTCAGCTTTGCCAGCAATGAGATCAGAATAGAAGAGTTCAGAGATAGAAAGCAGAAAATGCCAAAAGCAAAAACAATGTATTCTATGTAGGGAGAAATGAGCTTTCAAATTTTCAAGTCAGTCCCACAAACTGTCTTCGGCAGCCTAGACGGATGATTAGAAGATTCGAGCAGTGGTGTACCCACCTTACTCAAAATAGTCTAAACTGTCCCCTATAATCAAGTTTGGGGAAAGAGCTGTATGGAAACAGGATTCTTGTGGCTCTCGATTAGTTCCACGGAGCCTAGCCACACCCTCGGGAGAATGGCATGCCCAAGAGCAAGGGGCTTAGGAATCTGCTTTGAAGTAGAGAACTGGATGAGCCCCGTGTCTGACATCTGTTAAGTGCTTAGTAACAGTTCCCTGGATGACTATGGGACCAAGGTTCTTCAGACTGATGGCAGAGACTTAGAGATGACCTCCAAACATGAGCCACTACAGACCCTAATTTCTGTCATCTCACTTTGCCTTTCCATCAGCTGTCTTCTTGGCACCTGCCCTCAAGAAAGGAGGCAGTTAGAGGGTCTGCAGAGCACTCAGGACAGCTCTCTGGCCCCTCTAAGACTAGTCACTGTGGGGGGTGTTCTAAACACATGTGAATCTCTGCCATCTAAATCTCTCACCTAGATTTCGGACATCTTATTGTCTAGGCTCCTTCTTGGAGTCCACCATATCTTCTTATTTCATTTATTCATTCATTCAACAAACATAACTGAGCACCTAATATGTGCCAGACACTGTTCTGTGTACTGGGGATAAATGGGTCACCATTTGGTTCTGACCCATCTCCCTGGTGTTGGCAGACTACTTGGATCCAAGACATGGCTTTCTCGCCCATGTGTTATCCAACTATAGTCCACACCTTACTTATCCCGGTCTTGCTGCTTGTGTGTAAACTGGGTACACGAACCCACTGTGAACACCTGACTGCGATGAATTAGAAGACCCACCTGCCCACTAGCTCTCCACGGCTGCTGCAGGCCCTGGACCGCTTCTTCACTCATACCCCATGCCTTGGCACTAGCATTTTCGGAACTAAAGGAGTGAATAAACAAAACCAGGCCGCTAAGCTCGCCTAATATATGCTGGATACAATCTACATGCTGGGGTACGAGGACTTAGCACTCAACCCCAATAGATCCATAGAACTAAGAACGTACAAATTCTCTTGGATATTAAAAATACCCCATTTGAAGCCCCCTAAAATAGGCTGTGATTACAACAAAAGACTGAGCTAACTAATTCATTCAGTTAAGCTAATCGACCACAGAAAGAGGGACAGTCATAACACAGGTGTAACAGGTAACGAAGGAACACGACATCATACGTTCTCGGTTTAAGAATTGATCATCATCTACATTACATTGACATTTGGATCCACATATTCCTTAGGAAAACCTGTGAACAATCCTACAATTATATCTTCAATTTTCTCCTTCTCTAGTTAATTAAGATGTCATCAGCAACCCCAAAAGTAATTATAGCACATGACAAACATACAGAGGAAAACAAAACAAAACAAAAAAAAAAACCACGCAGATGTGTTAGCAGATTTTTAAAATAAATGAAACCTTGGAAGATAACTGAGGCAGACAGTCTGGCTCACCCCTGCTAATTCATTCTAGAGAAACAAATACCTGTCTGTGCCAAAGTGGAATGACATCACTCAGAAATTCACACTTATTTCCAATGCAGTAAACACCTCCTTAGGAGCAGGCATCGCCCTAGCACCAGGCAGAAGCAGAGGAGCTTGATCTACAGCCAATAACTCTTCTGGCTGGCAATCATTACTTAAGTATGCCAAGAACCAACAAGGCGTCGGGAAGAAGGGGCATCCATGAGAATCCTGAATGCCTGCTCCTGGGACAGAGTGCCCTTACATGGCTCATGACAACAATGAGCTCGACGGAACAAATTCTGCACAGTCATCAGATTAGCTGCATTCATAACCACTTCTAGTGTGTTATTTTGCTATTTATCTTGCCTTTATTAGAAGGAAGTCTCTTGAGGACAGGGTATATTGTGGAATGTTGAATGAACACCTATCAACAAGAATCAGAAATTCTGTTAAGTGTTGAGCGCGGTAAGACTGTGATTTACTTAATGAATAGTTAATAGTTTGGCCTCCACCAATCTTGTATAGTCAACGGTTCCAGCGTGTCTGTCCGTCTGTCTGTCTTTTTCTTTTTATACTGGAGATTGAACCCAGAACCTTTACATTGAGCTTTATCTCAGCCGGTCTTGCTAGGCAGGCCTCAAACTTGCAATCCTCCTGCCTCAGCCTCCAGCCTTCCAGAGTCCTGGACTCACAGGAGGTACCACCCCACATGGCTTCCAGCATGTATCTTCTGCTCATTCTCTAGGTATCTGTTGGGTGACAAAATTTATATGCCTATTGTCTTGTGTGCTCTTAACTACAGCACATCTTAAACAAGGTTGCTACACTATGACAAAATTTTGAAGTATTGGGTGGTGTAAAAGATACCCTACTCAGTTTCCAGGACAGTAGGTCAAATAATTGAATTCAGGTCCTTAAAGAATCTGGATCAACAACGAAATCCACCAAGCAAAGTGGTACTCTGTGGAAAGCACCCTAAACTATGGTTTTCTTTAGGAAGTCACAGACACACTCTCGACCTCAAAATTTCTTCTTCTGTTGAAAATATAAATGGGGACGGCAGACGTGCCCTGCCTAACTCATCTGACTTTTGTGAAGATCATTTCAAACAAGGCAATGTCGATTTAAAAACTACATAAACAGGTAAGTGCTTTCCAACTATAAATCAACATCACCATCATTTCTTATTATTTTAACAATATTATTACTTGACAGCCCCGAAAATGAATTTACATGCATGAAACAAAGTGGCCATAGTCATACCCATAAAGACAAACACATCTCAATGTTCCCAGGCCTTATTATTCAATTTTATAATGAACTTGTTTTACAAATTTCCTATCCATCAGTGCAATATATAGGAATATGTCTTGCTGTTATTAACTTATCATCTGATTCTCTGGGAATTCCCAAAATCAGTAAATCTGCTGTGCCCAAGCTAGCTGAGATTTAAAGGGGAAGGGTTTTAAAGTGCAAACAGCCAGGTGTGATAGTCCCAGCACTCAGGAGGCTGAGGCAGGAGGATGACCACAAATTCAAAGCTAGCCTGGGCTACACAATGATTTTAAGGCCAGCATGAACAACAGAGCAATGCCCTGTCTCTAAATAAATAGTCCAAAGAGAAAAGCCAGAGAGTATAAAAAATAGAATCATGGAATTTCAGAGCCAGCAGGGACTTTCAACATGGTCTAGAGTCTAGACCAAACCTATTATTTCCTAAGTGAGCGAACTGAGACTCAGGGAGCCTGAGGTCACACAGATAGATAGTGGTGGAGCCAGAAAAGAACCCAGGTCCTCTGACTAGCAACTGTTTCTTATTTCACTGTGGAGGCTGCTGTATTTCAATCAGAAAGTACTTAGCATCTACGCTGACCTGGCACTGAAAGGGTAAACTGACAATGCTCAGAGCCCTGAAGCGCAGGGAGACAACACGTAACAGGAATACTGAGGGCCTGTGAACCCTGAGGGAGCAGAAGTGCTGGTGCCTGAGGCGCCTGGAAGCACGCAGACACATTGCCTGTGGTTACACATGAAAGGCAAGTGAAGAGGAAAAGCAGTTTGAGTCCCGCCCCACTCTAATTTGGGAAGGCTCTGGGTACCTCTGAGAGGCCTGTGCCACACCCCAGCCACTCTGTAAAATGACCCTTTAGTTCCTTCACACTCTCTTCAGTGGCCTCAGTTAACCCTTCTCTGCCTTAATAAGGGCCTTGCCAAACGTGAAACATCAAGGAATATTAGGCTCCGGGAGTCAACGTGGGTGTCTGAAATCACTCAGCAAAGAGAAGATTTTCAGTTCAGACTTGGATGAGCCCAAGTACTGGACCATCTCCAAGCTAGCGTGTGACCTGAAGCCTTACGCAGCCAGGCCCGGGCCCACAAGGCAGGAGCTCCCAAAGTGAGTCTTCGGGGCCCCAGTCATCTCACATCAGAGCCATTTGGAGGCTTGCTTAAAACGTGGGGCCTCCAATTCACCAGTGGTGGAACAATGCCCACAAACTTATCTTTCGGATAAACAGCCTAGCTAATTTTTATGCACACCAAAAATTTAAGAACCAATGCTCTAAAAGCACTGTTTCTCAAACTGTGGGTTTCAACTCATTAGCATAAAATTCTTTTAAAAAGTCAATTTACAATTAGCCTTTCTCAAAAAATAAAATAGAAGAGTAGAACAGAATAACAGAAGAGTTGAAAACATGAGTACATCAAACACAGCAAAGACGAGTACTGTTTTGTGAAAATGTTGTTCTCAGTTATTTATCTAATATTATAAATGTGTATGCATGTGCACGTGAGTGTTTCCAAGCTTATCATACAGATTCACGACCAAAAAGTTTAAAAGTCTAGGGAAATGCCCCTAAATTCTGGGGTATGATATAGTAAAGAATCTGAGAATTCTCTCCTAAGTACTATAGTCTTTTCTTCAGAAAGAAACCACAGATGAGGCAAGGAGAAAGGGGTAGAGGACAGGCAAAAACCATAATTTGCACACGAGTCTAGGGGGTCCCTAGCTTCTGTTAGCCCATCCCTGAGGACTTCTCTTGAGGACAGTTCCCACAGTGTCGAGTACTCTGGTCACAGCGGGCACCCATAGTTACTGGACTATGCCAATACCTTCTTCCAGACATTCTACAAATGACAGCCAATCTTTGTTATGCAACTGTAAGATAACTGGTCCCACTATACTGATTTTCTTCCAATTATAGTCACAGTGTCTAGAAACGCTGAGTTAAACAGTGTTCTACATAACACTGGGGAAAGGCTGTTGGCAAATCTCAAGAATGAGGATGCCGAAAACAATGGTGTGAGCCCAGTGTCGCTGCTTCCCAAGGAACTCACTCCTTGTCTACCAGAAGGATCTTCTTGTTCCCTGCAAGGGAAGCCAGGGGTTGGCACTTTTTGGCACCCCTGCTGATAAAATGCATAGAGGAACATCTTTATTTCAAGTACGTGACTTCTTCTATCACTGACACAGAGGTCGAGCCTCACTTTCTCTACATGACCAAAAGAACACAAATTCCTTAGTCCTAGACAGTCAAAAAGGGCACAGACAACTAAAAAAAAACACCAGCACTTCCATCTTGATTATCAACACAGTGCTATTCCGATAGCTAAACCTGTAAGCACACAAAGAGGGCAAAAATGGGGCAAAGGTTTTAGAAACCAGCCTTGCCGAGGCAGGCATACAAAGCAGCGATGAGAAGTAGCAAGGTATAATGGAAGAGGAAGAACCATTGAAAGGACAGAGAATCAACCCCCAAATTATTCTAAAATTTCCCAATGCTTTTCAGTAATTTGTTTTCATGTGGTGGAAATTGGCACAATATCTAGGAAGCTTTGAGCCCATCTGTTTTTGAATTTAAGCTGCAGGCAAGATTCAGAACAGCTGGAATCAGCAGCACTGACCAGGTTGTATGTGTCTGGAGGAAAGAGAAATCACATGAGTGTGTGGGAGACAGAGGACGAGGGTTAAGTGGGACATAGGAAGGGGGATCTGGAAGCCATCCCGAGACATAAAGGAGACAGTCAGGTCAGAATTGATGTAAAGGAGCTGTCAGAGAAGCCCAAGAATCTGAGTGAAGAAAACCAACTAGGAGATACAGCAGGGACCTCGCAACGGGAGCTCACAGAGAGATCGGCAACCGGCCTAAAGGTCTGCGAGGTGGAGCAGTGTCCTGGGAACACCCCCTCCAAGAGAACAGAGCAAGACCGTCCAAAGGTCCTGAAACAAGTATATTATATGAGCTGATGGTAAACAGCACAATTGCTGCCTAGAGCTGAGATCACAGCTGTGTTCTTGGTTCCCTAAATGTAAAAGAGGTGATCACCAGAGCGGCAGAGAAGACTCAGAAGGGTGTCTCAGGAGACGTTAGCAAGGGTCTTTATCCACAGCAGGGCTTGCCCAGGAAGAGGGGCAAACGTCTCTGAGATAATCCTTGGAGTACATTTTCTGTCTGGCGTATGACCCCATCACTGACTTCTGCAAATGCCTTGGTGAAATCTATGGATAAACAGGTCTCTCGCTCCTCCTGAGGCCGCTCAATCTCTAGTTCAGAGAAAATGTTTACAGGTAAGAAATGTCAGTCAAGACCCAATTCTGGAGGGCAGAAGTTAAATACAATCAGAAATAAATAAGCCAAATTGTGTTTCAAAAAGTAACATAACCACACGAAGATCTGGGATTTGGGACAAAAAAAACCTAACTTTTGAACACTATTTTGGCCCTCAAAGCTGAAAAAAAAAATCAGTATTAAAACCTAGTTAGTATTTTTTCTCAGAGGCATGGGTTAACAACTCTTACGATTGGACGTCCCATTTGACCCAGCTATTCCCCTTCTGGGTATCTTCCAGAAGAATTAAAAACATCGTGCCTCAGCGATTTATGTGCACCCACGTTTATAGCAGCACTATTTGTAATAGCTAGATCTTGGAAACAACCGAAATGCCTATCAACCGAGGAATGGATAAAAAAGATGTGGTCTTTTTATACAATGGCATACTAGTCAGCCATAAAGAAAGATAAACTGGAGACTCTTATAGGTAAATGGATGCAACTCGAGACCATACTCATAAGTGAAATAGGGCCGGTGAGATGGCTCAGTGGCATAAGCGCCTGCCTAGCAAGCGCAAAGTCCTGAGCTCGACTCCCGGAACCCACATATGAAAAAAGGGCCGGTGATATCGCTCACACTTGCTGGCAAGTGTGAGGTCTTGAGGTCGACCCCCAGTACCCACAAAAAAAAAAAAAAAAAAAGTGAAATAAACCAGACGCACATGTGTGAACATAGTATTGTCTCCCTAGTGTGAGAAGCTGAAAGAGTAAATAAGATCCAAAATGTACAATAGATATTGTAAAACGGGAAGAAACTGTTCAAAAGGAAAAAGAAACTGGGATGGGGGAAGGACGGGAAAAGCAAAAAAAAAAAAAAAAAAAATATATATATATATATAACATAATTAAGATAGATACGCTACTAATTTCTCTTAGTTCATTGAAAAGAAAGGTTTGTGCTAATATTGTTTGGTCAATTGAATGCCGATATCTTGTACTCAGAGTAACTAATTTAAAGATAACAATATGCAATGTATTAACCATTGTTACCCTCCTATTATGTTGTTTTGAAATTTTGTTCTATTTTTTTCTCTTTAAAATAAAAATTAAAAAAAAAAAAACCCTCTGAAACGACATTCTGTACAGTCTAGGACCAAGCACTAATTGAATATATTATGGGTAGCAGGAGCTAGGTTTCTCACTGTTCAGAGAACAGTGACAAATATGGAAAAGGGAGAAAAATGAATAAAACACGCAGCACTGGATTGGAATTAAAAATATTAATGCGAACTCACAGCTTTAAAATAGGTAAGTACAGTCTCTGAATTAATGATGATTCAACTTAAGATTTTTGACTTCACGATAGTGTCAAAGTAATCCACATTCAGGAGAAACTGTACTTCGAATTTTAACTTTTGATCTTTCCTCAGGTGAGCCATATGTGATAGGATTCTCTCTGGTGATTCTGGACAGCAGCCGAGAGTTACAGCTCCCTGTCAGCCAGGAGATTGCAAGAATAAACAGCCAAAACTCCACGTGTGCAGCGTTGCTAAGATGTGGTGATCAGCAGGTTAGATGCATTAAAGCCCCCCAGTACAGTTAGTTTATTTTACCCATAGCTCTTCCAATATAAATTGTTTGTAAATGTTGAACATCATGGCTTCCAATCCATCCTCCATGAACTTCCTATAAAGTGTCATAAATTTGGTCACAAATGCTTCCAAGTGATAAATAGTTTTGTTACCCAGCTGTAGACAATGTTCATAAGAAGCTGCCATCTGGGCCACTTCTCCACCCCACCCTCCCTCCCTTGCTTCCTTCAATTGAGACAGGTTTCACTATGCAGTCTAGGCTGGCCTCCAACTCCCAATCCTCCTGCCTCAGCCTCCCAAGTACTGGGATTGCAGGCATGTACCACCATGTCCACCTAAAATGCATTTTTGACTTAGGATATTTTCAATTCACCATGGGTTTATCAGGACCTAATCTCATCATGAGTCGAGGAGCACCTGAAATAGATACATGAGTGTGTGTGTGTGTGTGTGTGTGTGTGTGTGTGCGCGTGCACGCGCATGCATGTCTACTACCTCTGACTGCTGAGAGGGACTATAAATAATGGTATTCTAGTTACAAAGAGCACACTTAGTATCCATGGCTTCTAAATACCATTTCACACTAAAACAACCAGGGCTCTTTGAAGAAATGACTGACTCGACAGTCAAAGCCAGGAAAATTACAAGATGAGCCTGGAACATCTTGTGCTAGAAAGTAAGGAAGTGCTCAAGAATGACATGAGGGTATGTTAAAAGAACACAGGAGCCAGCTTGATGGGACTCCAGTGGCCAAGTCTGGCAAAATATGAGCAATAAACTGGGCATGGTGGGGCATGCCTGTAACCCCAGTACTCAGGAGGCTGAGACAGGAGGACTGCTGTTAGTTCGAGGCCAGCCTGGACTACATAGTGAGACCCTGTCTCAAAAAAATAAATAAATAAATAAAGATATATATATATATATATATATATATATATATATATATACACACACACACACATACACATAATCTGTTGAATAAAATAAGAATCCATAAGGCCACATTAATATAAGCAAACAACTAGGGGTGGATCTGGTAGTAATGGAAACACTCCTCCTTACTATAAAAGTCCAACTGATGAATGAAGAAGGAATGATGTAAACTAGAAGAATGACTATTTGGTAACCATTATAACAGCAATTGATTCAAAGAATTATCAGTGGATGCTGAAACTGGAGAGCATGTCTAATGGCTTTAGAGTACCCAGTATAGAGTACACATGGTCTCCAGGTATCGCTCCATGCTATACACTTTAATTTTGTAGCACAGAATCAAATTACAGTGAAGAAAACTGGTAGACACTTCAACTAAATGGTCAAAATTAGCAACATCAGTAATGGGGTGAACCATTAGAAAGTGGCTCCTGATACGATGCACTGAGAAGAATATGGCACTATCTCTATGGCATGCCCGCCAAAAGTTTATAACAGAATCATAAGGCATAACAGAAATTATTATATCAGATTAAGAGACATTATAAGATAATGAGGCTGAATGCTCAAAAAAAGGTCAATGTCATGAAATACAAAGACTTGGAAATCACTCCACAGTAAAGGAAACTAAAGCGCAAACAACAACGAATAGTACTATCTTGACATTTTTTTTGCCAAAAAAGTACACCTTTTGAAGCAACTAGTAAAATCTGGATGTCTATAGATTAGAAAATATTATTCTATCAATCTTCATGTCCTAATTTTGGTAATTAGGTACTATGATTATATAAGAAAACATCCTTACTTTCAGCAAATACATCCTGAAGTATGTAGGGATAAAAGGGCACCATGTAGGGATAAAAGGGCACCATGTCTACAACTTAATTGTTTAAGAAAAACGAAATATCTACATGAGTTGTATATGGAGGAAGATGTAAAAACAAATGTAGTAGTATGTTAACATTTATAGGAAATCTGAGTAACATGGTATATGGAAAGTCTTTGTACTAATCTTGATGTTTTTCTGTAACTCTAAAATTATGTCAAAATAAAAAAAATTACAGATTCCATTCTAGGGGAAAATGAAGTAATTTCTCCCATCTCTCCTTTGGCAGTGAGTACGTGCTACTTTATGTTACCTTTTTTCATATAAACCTCTGTCTTCCACGTGATACCATGAGCCTCATGACAGCAGGGCTCAGTCCTCTGCGCAACCACCCAGAACCTACACAAAACCTCCTGGTCATCGTCAATGATGAGGAAGAAGCCAAGTGCTCATTATGAAATCACACAGTCACTAAAAGGGTCGCTCAACAATTCTGGCTCCTCGAGCCTGACTCTATGATTTATCAGAACACACACATAATTAAACCATTTCACGTTAAAAGGTAAACTCCATGAGCTAGAATGGCAGCTTATTCTTCTGAGTATATTTAATTCGTAGCACAGCCCTTGGCATAGAAGAAATATTTGCTGAAAGAATAAGTGAATCTCACATACCAGTACTGTTGTTTCCTTATTTCCTATATCAATGGATAAAATGGCCAGGCGTGCACTTGTTTTCTAGAAGGAATAATAATACAAGTACAAGAACACCATTTTTAGCCCCCAAATAAGTGATTTCATCAAGACTTTCAAGCCAGTTGTTTCTGGCTAATTAGAACAGCACAACAACTTGCCTGGACCTGATACATTGCTTTTTTTTTTTTTTTTTTTTTAATTTGATTGAAGTCCACATCTTTTCTAAAGTTTTCTTTACTTTGATACCAAGGAAGGCTACTGAAGATACATTATATATATACATATTTTCCATTACAGCTTCCCTGACGATGTTGTAAAGCAGAAGGTTTCGAAGCATGCATCCTCTGACAAGACCTCACTGTGTATGCCTGGAGTCTAGGGCAGCTGCATGGGCCGGGGACATGGCTCAGTGATACAATGCCTGCTGAGCACGTGTGAAGCCCTGGGTTTGAACTCCAGCACCACCAAATAAAGAGTACGAAGCAGAAGCACTAAAGTTCCCATAAGCCATACTATCTAGACCAACCTCAAGTTAATGATCTAACGTGGACCTGACAAAATCAACAGTGAGAGACTAAAATCCAAGACAAAGCCCGTGACAATATCCTATAATCAGTACATCCTAAGACCCGACACAGCTTTGGGAGGTGCTAATGAAAAAGATTGTGCCGTGCACCTACATGCATGTGTACGTGAGACTCAGAGGCAGGGAAGCGCACACATTTCCACTCACTACCAAGCAAGGAGGAAGATGACATAATGGGACCATGGGCAGAGGGGACAGTGAGAAGGGGAGCAGGGCAGGGGTGAATGGACTGTAGAAGCTGTGCCTGCCCTTCCTGGGCTGCCCCTGCTCTCTGTTCAGAGCCCACTCACAAGCCTGTGTCTGTCCACCAAGGAAATCCGTAGAAGGCATCATTTCCCCCTGTACACTACAGAAGCAGTCCTGTACTTCCTCCTTTTGCTAAATCCCTGAGATGCTGCCTATAAATCTGAAGAATTTCAAGCATCAACAGAAACCCCTACCCCCATCCCCAGAACTTAGTTCCAAACATCTGTTGTTTACAAGAGTTCAGGCTCAGAGCTGCCAGACTTGTTCTGCAACCTCTACTTTACCACTCAGGCTGCCAGGGTAGGATGTCTGAATTTCACGCAAGGATGCCCTGTCCCGACTGCTTGGGCAGAAATCAGCAAACACAGCCCAGCATCCTACCATTGAAGATAATCCTAGCGTATTCAATTCATTTTTCTAGTCCAGGTTCTTTAACCAGCTGTACTGAAAATATGTTAAGAAGCAGAGCTGTGCTCAGCGATCTCCCTGAACTGAAACCCTGAGCGGTAATGACAGTAGAGGTAAGGAGGGAGAAGCAGGAGCTACTAGAAAAGATGATACTGTTTCAACTCTGAAAAAATCCAAACCCTGCTTTTTTCTTATTCTCCCTAAATCCTTCATTAACACAGGCCTTCCTTTATGACTATTTCTCTTCACAGTGGGGTACTTTGGCAGTGCAGGAATTAGACACTAAAGCCTTTATTTCAATTAACATGGGACCAAATCTAATCGAGAACAAAATCATGCTCTCACCTTTCCCTGAGTCCCTCCTTTCCTGGGGGCTACTGGAATCTGCTTTATATGGGGTCCTATTTTTAGATTTCTTGCCCTTGTGCACACGTGCTCTTATTCTCTCAGCCTGCCTGATTTTCACCATGTCAATGACAAAAGTCTGTACAGCACAGACTGTCTTTTCTTCTTATCTTGTAAACCCTCCCACTTAACACAGTCAGCTCCCAATAAGATGACATAGCTTTTGCCTTTAAAAGAGAAATGGATCAAAGACAATTCATTTAATTGGCTGCAAATTCCTGAGAATTAAAAATCCCAAGAAGCAGTCACACACTGCTTCCTGTGGTTACTACGGAATTATTATGGGGCTTGCAGAAGCAGAGACAGTGAATATGCACTGCTGTCAAAGGACACGATCACCAGTGTTTTTGCCCCACAGAGCTGAAAGCCCGAGGTGTGGCCTATTGACATTCCACTGCCAGATCCTAGGAAACACAGGAAGCTCTCAGGAGTCCCCGACATCGTTACAATTGCTCATAAAAGCATGTTTTGCTCCTGACCTGTCCTCTATCTCTCCCAACCCTAAAAGAATGATATAAAGCCATTTATGCAGAAGCTTGGGAGCTTCTGTTTGGCCTCATAAGACCAAAAACACAGTAAACTACATTCTGTTATGCTCACAGCTGAGATCTGCACTGCACTGCCCTGCTGTTCTCCATGTCAGACACTGCAGGAGGCTGAACAGGACTGGCCTTCTTCTATCCACTCAAGTCACACTACACCTTTATAGAAACGACATCAATTTGGCAATAGGGCCAACTCTTGACTTCAAGAGTTTGTGGAAACCAAGGGGGTGGCTGTATGACAAACTGTTTCTTCTTGATGATCACGAGCCTGCACCTAAAAGTAACATATCAGAGTTCAACTACATGACGTCTTGTAGTACAAAACATACAACTGCTGAGTTTTTATAGCGACTGGCCATACAATCACATAGAGTCACATAATTGTGTATGTCTGGCCCACCACAGCCATATCATAGAAATCAGGAGGGAGAAGTGTGTCACGGGAGAGGCCCCACAGGGATCTCTATAGAAAATGGTGACTGGTGTGATATTACCGAGCCAGGCTCAGGAATGGTCACCTCTGCACAGGGAATAATCAGTAGTGAATTTAATGTTTTATCTAGTATAGCTGTGCTCAGTCTCAACTCCCGAAGCTGAGAATTAGATTGGCAACTGTTTATACCTACCATGTGCTACCACTGTCCTAAGGGCATCACATATATTAATTCATTCAAGCAATATAATAACTCTGTGGGGCAGGTACCGTTATCATTTTAACCGATCCCCCATACTCCTGTGCTGGTGATCATTGTATCAGCTGCCTTTTCTTGAGTGTCTGCTAAGCTATGGGCACTAGCCTAGTGCTTTACATATATCTAGTCCTTAGAATAATCTTTAAGGTTAAGTATTACTTTCTACATTTTAACAATGGGAAAACTGAGGCTGAAATGGGTTTCAGTGACTTGCTCAAGGTCATACAGCCTTGGGAGAAGAGACAGGATTCAGACACAAATTTGTCCAGCTCAAAGCTCTGAGCTTTTTCTACTAAGCCACAAAGCTTCCCAAGAGCTTTCAAATGAATTCCTTCTTGGTTCTAAAGACCGTGCACTACACTGCCTTGCTGACCCCCAAACTGCCTTCTGGGTCTCTTCCATCCTGCTTTACCCACATGTAAAAAGCTCTTCTGAATCTTCTTTTATGAAGGACTCAACCACCAGCCAAGATTCTATATGGACCAGACTGGTGAAAAACACGCCAAGGGACATTCTGTTAGTTTCTCAATCAAAGTAGCTTGAACCATGGGGAAGCGAGGCCAACCCTTGCTCAACACCAGATGCTACATCTGGGCACCACCTTCCCAAAGGGAACAAACAGCTCCCGAATGTGTCCACAGTGAATGAGTGACGCACTTGCCCCAGGAAGTCAGGGGTTCTCCTTTCTGTCAAGTTCATGTTTCCTCTTGCTTTCCTCCTCAAGGTCACCCCATACTCAAAGAGGAACTTTCTGGTCCTCCACCCTGCTCTGATTTGCAACCACAGCTATAACATTCTCAGTGGCTGACTGAGTACTTTTCAGCCCAATGCCATTTTGAGATTGGTGAACAACTCTGAACTCAACTCCAGAGAAAGGATCCATCAGTAATAGGTAATGTAACTACAGAGACTGTACATGGTCAAATTCTGGGCTTAAGGCCAAGAACACGGACTCTACAAGAATTCTTCTTTAATTAATTGTGTACCTAACCTCCCACAGAAAGGAGTATTGCAAGTTGAATGTCTACCAGATTCTTGAGATACCCAGACTCTACTCCCTTGAATTCCATCCAATGGTAACATAACTTATAACCAACCAAATAAGAATTTCTATCTCATGTATACCCCACTAATACACTGCTAATTTAATGTCAGTGAGAATAGGATATTGTCTTATCCCTTTCTGTCCTCACTACCTAGCTTAATGCCTTGTACATAATTAGGTCCCAAAAATGAGAGCTGAGCAAATCACAAATACGTCTTCTAAATCCCTTTCTACTCTCTGCAATTTGAATACCACTGACAATACAAAGGAAATGTCCTCTTTACCCCTTTTTAGACTTTACCGTTGGAAATAAACATTTCTACAGCCTCAGCCAGGCATGATGGTACATGCCTATAATCCCAGCAGTCAGGAGGCTGAGGCAGGAGGATCACTGCCAGTTCGAGGCCAGCCTGGGTTACATAGTGAGCCGAAAGCCAGTCTGAACTACATAGTGAGCCCCTGTTGCAAAAAAAACAAAAAACAAACAAACAAAACAATTTCCACAGCTTCAACCATCACCTCTCTAAGAACATGCCTAAATCTCTTCCCTTTAGTTCTGCATATTTTCATTCATTTTCTGTCAATTACTGGAAATGTAGGCTTCAATATCCTTTCAATACCTTAAGCTTAACATCCAAAGCCAATTTTTTCACATCCTACCTCTTTAAATCCAAATCTTTCTCTTCACTACTGGATGTTTATTAAAGGCACCATTAATTTACCAATCACTAAAGTCCAAAAGGAAATTTCACAGCCCTCTTTGTGTGTGTGTGTGTGTGTGTGTGTGTGTGCGCGTGCGCGTGCTTCCAAGTTTGCTGAAATCTGATCCCATCAGTCAGCAATTCCTGGACATTCTGCCTGGACCAGGTGCTTTCCATCTGTCTCTAGACTGTAAGCTCCAGGAGTGCAGGGGGTGGTATCTGTCTTGCCTGGCATGTCTGGCACATGGTCAGAGCACAATACTTACTTGATAAATGGATAGAAGGATAAATTCCTATTCCTTCCATTCCTGCCATCCCACCTTAGATCTTTACTATCTACTGTAGCAACTGGCTTCCCTGTCTCAAATTTCTTGTCACTTAGCAAACTGCTACCAGGTTAATCTTCTTTAAGGAGAGTTCATACCTAAGGTTGGACAATAAGCTATTCAAACCTTCAATGATTTCCAGAAAGCCAAATCTCTTAGCCAAGAGCAAAGGCCCTGTGCAACAGGATCCTATCTAACTTTGTTCAATCCCTCCCTATCCACTTGTTCCCCCAGCTGAACTATCTAGTCCACTACTCATTGTATTCCAAAGTACTGTGTACTTTCCTCCAGGATACTGTATCTCCTCCCCATCTCTCCATATATCAAGATCTTATTCACCTTGTTTGGAGTCTGGTTCAAATTCCCTTTCCTTGCTGATTTTCCTGACTACACTGGTGTCGCCTCTTCGGTAGCACAGACTTGATGCTTACCACATAGAACCTTACACGGAAAATGTGTGTGTGTTCTCGTATTCAGATGCAATTTCTCCCTAAGAAATAAATCTGTGAGGAAAGAAGTATACTTGCACTTATTTGGCTCCTTTCTCTAGTAGACTATAATAATACCTTTAAAATGTTCAACAAATATTTGTTGAAGAGAAGGAAAAGCTGGAGAAAGATGTTAAGAGTGGGCTATAAAATAGCATAAAGCCTCTGTAAGGAACACAGCAGGATAGCAGTGTAGAAATATTCCTGTAAAAACTCCATAGGAAAGAAAAAAGCTACCTCAAAATGAAAGACATGAGCTATTAAAAGAAGAAGATCCAAACCAAGTGAGCTTCAACTAAAAAGTAATTTACAGCAAGTCTACGTAGTGGGGAGAAAAAGCCAACACGTTATCAATTAGAATCCTGCTGGGCAATATTAACACAGATTCCCCATGAAAGAGACAATCAAAGGCTCAGCAATAAATAGGCACACATTTCTGCTTCTCAAGGAGCCAAAGAAAATGCAAGAATATCTTTCCTAGGAAGGCTTCCTACCCCCACATAGGATTTTATCTCTGTTCTTAATCAAACCAGGCTGATAAAATTTCAGACATTAACAGAGTCACAGGGATGGGGAAGCCATATTACCAATGCTAAAGCATAAGGTAGAACTGGATAATTGCTATAGTTCTGTCTGCAGCACCTCTCACTCTAGGGAAGAAGAAAAAGAGGGATGGGACCATCAGAGCAGACTGCAACGGAGTCTGTGCCGTGTGGGCTTTCATGAGGGTGTCTGCAATGAGCACGGTGTGGAGGACAAAGGGTGAGTGGGAATGGAGCGGAATGGGAAGAAAGGTCAAAGGCTGATGGAGTAAAGGCTTCCAGTGGAAGAAGTCATCCAAGAGAAGATGAAACAAGCAGCTCAGCAACATTTGTCCCTAACTACTGTCCCTTAAAAACCATAACAAAATGTCCAACCTAACCCAGTATGAGTGGCTGAAATTAGCCAGGGTAAGAAACTGGCCTAGAAAAGGGTGGGATGAAAAGGGTGGCCAGCCTGCAGCCCTGGCCAACCTGCCCCATCCCAAGTGGAACAGTTTCTATATCCCTGAGTTTGTCCAGAGCCACTGCTGGCAGCTGCTCTCCTGGCAGCACAGGCAGACACATTCATGGCATTGCTACGTGAACAGCTGCCACAGCTCTGGGGGGAGGTGACAAGTGCCCACTGAGATGCTCTGGGGAGAGAATGAACTATTCTGGGACCAGTCCTAGAGTCAGCAAAATTGAAGCTAGTTCACTGGCTGAATGAAAATACAGTACAATTGCTACCCCAGAGAACAGGAAACCAGGAGCCCTGCCTCTGTCCCAGCTTCTTTGCCTTCAACTCATTCTTCCCTCACATGGGCCCCTTTTCCTATTTCCAAGAGCATGAGTTCAGCATGTGTCCACATGAACCTCACCACTGAACTGTCATACATCCCTAACAAGTCCTCCTCCTCCTCCAAGCTCTCTGCTGCAATCGATCTTATGCATTGTTGCCATAGTTACCCTTTCATAAAGCATAGCCATAATTATGTTCTTGGCTCAAAAATTATCAATGGTTCCCCTGTGCTTACCGAATAAAGCACAGACTCTGTCCCCTAGCGTTCGTAAACCTCTGTAATCTGGCTTCTACCTATTTCTCCAGGTTTGTTTCACTGTCACGTTTATAATTCTTATTTTTCAGCAAAGCAGACAAGTTACCCACCAGCCTTGTTTTTCTCACCTTTGGGCCTTTACTAACACTGTTCTCTCTGCCTCAAATGCTTCCTTCACTATCTCTTCATCCTTCTGCAACTTCCACACTGTCTCAATTGTATCGTACTTAGAGGACCAACACCTAGTGTTGGCACTTTCCTTTTTCCCTTTTCCATCTATTGAATTTCACCTCCATAAAGCCCTCCTTAGTCCTCCAGCCAGAACAAACTGCTCTTCTTTGTGCACCTGTGGCACTCTGTAGCACAGGTGGCTGTATGCTTTTTTTTTTTTTTTTTGTATGTGGGTACCGGGAGTCAACCTCAGGATCTCGCACTTGCCAGCAAGTGCTTGTGCCACTGAGCGGTATCACTAGCCCCTTTTTTCCTTTATGTGGTTTCTGGGAGTCGAACTCAGGACCTCACGCTTGCCGGGCAGGTGCTTATGCCGCTGAGCTGTCTCACCGGCCCCGTATGCTTTCATATACCAGCCTTTGTACACATACGGACAATGTGGCAGATGCTGCTGATTGTCCCCGAGCAGGTTCCTCTTCTTCTATATTTATAGAAATTCTACTTTCTAGGCATCCAGAAAAAATAACTACATTTCCTGGCCTCCTTTGCAGTTCATCATGGCTAAGTTCTGGCCAATTGGCACGTGCTGAGGGCACATATTTGCCACTTCCAGACAGCACCTTTAAAGAAGAAAGATTTACTTTCCCCTCACCCTGTTGCCTTTCCCACTGGTTAGAATGGGAACATTGCAGCAGGGAGTTCTCGAGTCATACAGACAAGGAAAACAGTCCAGAGATGGATAAGGAGCCTGGCACAGCCCTGGGTGGCTAGAAATTAGACTACTGTAGGACGGAGAAATCAACCTCTATCTTATTATTTAGGGTCTATTATAGCAGCCATGTCTGTATCTTAACCACATTGGACATACGTGCCCAAATGCCCAACTGTCAGTTGCTAACCAACATGTCGAGCCCGGTCTGGTGGTGCCATGGCCACATGCCAGTCCACTGCAGCAGCATGGCTGTCTGCGGAGCGGAGCGCGAGCTATGCGGACATGTGAGCCCTTGTTATCTGCTGCACTCACTTCTACAGAAACGAGCAGAAAACGAAAAAGGAGAGTACTGTTACTAGCCTTGCACTGAGAATGGAAGTCTCATCACTGCGTTAAGACGAAAGTACAAGTCAGCCACACAGACACTTTAGAAGCTCACTGAAAACTTAAGTGGATAGGTCATGGTTTTAATTGTGAAAAAAGAAAACTAACGACGAAGTACAAAATGCTGAAAATACATCAGGAGAAGCATAATTCAGAATTTTACACATATGCTTATAATAATAGAACTCACTCTGAGTAAAACTGCAATTAAGACTTTCAGGTATTTTATATATATATATATATATATATATATATATATATATATATATATGTCATATATGTATATATGCAATAAATTATATATGAAGGTAAGGTGCTGTCTCGCTCTCTCTTCTTGAGCTTCTCACCACCTTGCCTGTTTTGCATGCATTTGTATGTATGTCTCATCTCTGCTCATATTAGGCTGTACCATTTGAAATTGCCATTATAGGACCATTTTGCCCTACAAAACACAGCAATTTCACATGTTTCACTCTTGAGTTTGGGGCTCATTTTACCTATCTCTGAATCTCTCACAACGCCTTAAACACAAAATCATCAATAAGAAGTTTTTGGCACATGCCTGTAATCTCAGCAATCTGGGAGGCTGAGGCAGGAGGACCGTAAGTTCAAACTCAGCCTGAGCAACTAGTGACTTAGTGAGATGTCATCTCAAAATAAAAGAAAAAAATTTTTAAAAGAGCTGGAGATGTAACTCAGTGAAAAAGCTTTGGGTTCAACACCCAGTATCATGAAGAAAAAAAAAAAAATTCTGGGATTAAGTTTTGTTGATTGTCTAGTTAAAACAGTTCTAGTTCCATCAGACAATACCAGCCTAACTTACTTTCTATCCTTTAGCCTGCTTGGGGGACATGAAGGGACCAACTCTTTCCCTGTTTCTCTTCAGGTAATTTTACTTTTGCTAGTACTGATTTACTACACTAGCTACCTCCCAAACCTCGGGTGCTGGACTTACCTGTTTTTGTCTCTTCCCCAAGTTCACAGACATTCACATCTTCCACAATTACTACACTAGAGACTCTGCTAGCTCTCGCCATTTATAGCCTCTTGACTCTGGAGTTCAACATCTTAATGCCTGAAGGCCTTAAACTACCCCACAGCCAACATGTCCAAAGTAGGATCGCCATTCAAAACAGGTCTTCCCTCCACATCTCACTTCTATCATGGAAACCACAATGTTTCTAGGTTGCCAGGTTAAATAAAGACACTGGGTCACTCTATTACGGCTCTTTACCCAGTCAGATATCAAGTCCTGTCTAGTTTCTCAAACACCTGTTGAATACTATTACAGTATCTGAAATGTCCCCAAAGGCCCATGTTAATTGGTCTCCAGCCAGTGGACCTATTGTGAAGTGGTGGAACCTTAAAGAGGTTGTCCTAGTGGGAAAAGTTAAGCCACTGAAAGTGCCTTGAAGGGAATATTTGGATCCCTGGCCCTTTCCTTTCTCTCTTCCCTTCCCGGCCACCATGAGGGGAACATGCCTCTGCTAGACACTCCTGCCATGATGTACTCTTCTGCCACAGGCTCCAAACAATAGTGCTAAGCAACTATGGTCTGAAATCTCTGAAGACGTGTATCTTTTTCTTTATAAGCTACATATCTCAGGTATTTTGTCACAATAACGGAAAGCTAACAAATACATTCTTTCCCTTCCATTCTTTTTTGGCTATCAAACGTGCATGGGTTACCCCCCAAAACCTTGGCCTTTTCTGGATAAAAATTCATTCTTTTTTTTTTTTTTTTTGGTGGGTACTGGGGGGTTGACCTCAGGACCTTGTGCGCCAGCAGGCGCCCGTGCCACTGAGCGATATCACCGGCCCTTTTTTCGTATGTGGGTTCCGGGAGTCGAACTCGAGCCCTCGTGCTTGCCAGGCAGGCGCATACACCACTGAGCCATCTCACCGGCCCAAAAACTTCATTCTTTTACAACATTTTTCCTCAGATTTGTCTCCCAACACAAGAACTCAGAAGGCTCATTGCCACACTGCCTCGTCAAATTTGAACTTCTGTTTGCTGTTGAATACTCATCTTTTAGGGTCCAGTCTACCTATGCAACTTCACTTTCCACTGCTTTTGAAAATATCTTGTCTTCATATGCTATTAAAGCCCCTTCCACTTTACATTGTTTACATGTCTCCTTTCCCTGTTAACCAGGAATCCCAATGCTTATCTTAGTCCCCATAGGAATCTGCACAGAGCACAGTGCCCAGTGAGTACTTAAAAGGGTTTGTTGAGTAAGTAGATTGTCACCCAGGATAACATCAAATAGGAAACTATTGGAGTAAACCAGCCATAAAGTGAATAAAGTGACGACCGAGGCAGAGAAGTACCCCCTTTTAGGTTACCTTTCTTTCTACACTATTTACCTTAACTTTAAATTACATACCTAATAGTCTGACTTGTTTAATGCCCATTTTCTCATTCTATTTTAAGAGCTATGAGGAAGGGGCAATGAATGTTCTCTGATATTTTCCAAGCCACTATGAAGGAGCTCAAGAAATGTGCAGTGTATATTAGTCAGATGAATATATAAGACTACATCCCACACTACCCTTTACATCCCCTCACCACAAAATACTCTGCCCTCCTCTTACCACCACATGCTGTTCTCTCCTCTCCCACACAAACCTACCCTTAACCCAAGTCCCACTTGCTTCATGAGAATTCTTCTGCCTATCCTAGATCGTTTACCCATCTCTGATAATTTATCATTTACCTCTTATCAGATCCATGTTCTATAGAAGGCCAATGATCTGTTAATGACTTTACTGCTTTATCATTTAATTGCTTCCTGTATTCAAAATGTTTCCTCTTCAACTAGACATGACCCCTACTCCATGATACACACAATAATAGACTTTTCTTGTATCTCTAACACCTCGTACAATAGTGAGTACAGAGCTGACTGTCAATAAATACTGGTTATTTGAGGGCCAAAGAAAAAGGGTAAAAACCAAGTACCAGCTTTATCAGAAAGGAAATCAGTCAGGGAGAAAATACCCTATTCTTTGTATGTTATCTTTTTTTTTTTTTTTGGTGGGTACCAGGGGGTTGACCTCAGGACCTCACGCGCCAGCAGGCGCCCGTGCTGCTGAGCGATATCACCGGCCCCTTTTTCGTATGTGGGTTCCGGGAGTCGAACTCGGGCCCTCGCGCTTGCCGGGCAGGCGCTTACGCCGCTGAGCCATCTCACCGGCCCCTGTATGTTATCTTAATCAAAGCAATTCAGATCATTTACAGAGTAACACATCTGTACATTTATTTATTTATTTATCTTTGGTTTTTTAAAGACAGGGTCTCACTGTGTACTTCAGGCTGGCCTGGAACTCACTGTGTAGCCCAGGCTAGAATCAAACTCATGGCAATCCTGCCTCAGCCTCCCAAGTGCTAGGATTACAGGCGTGCACCACCACACCTGGCTGTACCTTAATTTTTAAGTATGTGTTTTCCTGAGAATATGATGTAGTACTAAAAAGTTTAAATGCTATTTTAAACTTAAGAGGAGCTTACCAACAGAATAAATCTAACTTTAAATCACTTTCCAAAGCAAATGATTCCTCCTCCAAGTCTTCACTTATCACATATTAAAATAAAATTTTATCATCAGATGATTCTCTTATCTTACAGAGAATAAGACGGGAAAGATAAGAGATGGCGAGGAGCAAACATCTGGAGGAAGTTCTCATTCCAACTTACAGAGAGAGTGGCCTATGTTCTCCTCAGTCTTAACCTCTATGTTCCTTGCTCAGAGCTGGCTTGGAGAGGATCATTTCTGTCATATATTATTAAGGGAATAAATAAAAATTTAAAAAAGGGGAAAATAAAATACACTGGAACAGAAACAAGAAACGAGGTTTGAGGCCAGAAGTAGAAGAGCTTGAAGACTGAGCCAAGAAGTGTGCACTTCTGTGAATAAAACAGCACTTCTCAAACTTCAGCATGCTCACAAATCACCTGGGGATCTGAGGCAGGGCCTGAGATCCTAGGTTTCTAACCACTCATGGGGTGCAGAGACTGGGTAACCACATCTTAAGCACCAAGAATATACACAACACACAATCACTGAAAGCTTGGCCCCCGTGTGTTCCAGGAAGACGAAGTCTGATCACATTATTGGACCAGCCACATTGGAATGGGAAGAAGCTGTAGACTGTGGTCCTGTTACCAGGGCCCCACCCCTCGACATTCCCATTTAATTGCTCTGGAGAGGGGCCCAGATTTCCATATTTGTAAAAAGTTCTCCAGGGAATTTTGAGATACAGCCAAGGTTGAAAACTTCTGCTATAGATGACATAGTAAGTATTACACTCATTCAGACAAAATGGTTGATGATCTAAACTAGGGCAATGCAGTAGGACAGTGATGGGGCCAGACTTCTAAGATACTGTAAATGTAGAAGGAAGAGTCTCGGTAGTATATACCGAGGCAGGAATGTAGATGAATGGCCATAACATCATTATTTCTTCCACTTAAAGACAGTTTGGTGAAATGGTTAAGAGCACAGAAACTGGAGCCAGACTGCCTACTATTTACTAGGAGTATATGGGTGTAATTCTACTAGGTTAAATTCCTTAACCTCTTTATGCCTCAGTTTCCTTATCTGTAAACTAGGGATAACAGCAACAATCAACATATGGAGCTGTCATGTGCATTAAGTTAGCTAACATGTTTGTAAAGCCCTGGGAACCACACCTGGCTCGCAGAAAGAGCTATTAAATTTTTTAATATTATTAGCTTGGTACATCATCTGTTGTGGTCTCTCCAAGATGCAAAATTGCACAGAAGACTTAGGTAGAGAAGGAAAGGTTTTGAGGGTTGAAATAATGGATTTGAAATTGCTGGCTTATGAATCCAGCTGGCTCTAAGCGGTGCCCGCCACCTCCCTCCAAGCCCAGACACCACTCTCGAGGTCTCTAAAAGCGCAGGCCTCGGAGTCCCTACTTGAATTGCTGGTCCTTGGTGCTGCGTGTCTTGGCCAGGAAGCGCTCAGCCAGCTTCTCCAGGTTGCGAGAGTAGTCCATCTCGATCTCAGCCTTTTTCCGGAAGAAGTCCTGCAGGTCCTGCAACAGCTGCACCCGGAGCTCACACTGCTGGTCCAGACATTTCATCTGCTCTGTGAGCTGAGCCCGGATCTCTATGACGAGAAAAGGGAACACAGTCAGAAGGGATGACTCTAAGTAAACATCGTGCACACTGGCATTCACCCTTCATTTACTTATTCCTTGTCCCCTGAGAAATCCAATGTCCTTAAGAAAAACGCCTAGGGTCAGGGATATAGCTCAGTGGAACAGCGCCTGCCTGGCAAGCGCAAGGTTCTGAGTTCAATTCCCAGTACCAAAAAAAGAAAGGAAAGAAAGAAAGAAAGAAAGAAAGAAAGAAAGAAAGAAAGAAAGAAAGAAAGAAAGAAAGAAAGAAAGAAAGAAAGAAAGAAAGAAAAGCCTGAAGTGTAAACTGGCCATTTTGGGAGGGCAGGGGGATGGGCAATGAAGAACAATGTTAACCGGGAATCTGCTGAATCGTTTAGGAGAAGCTGCTTATTAGACATTATACAATTCAGAGCTGCGGGTGTAACGAGCCATTTACAGTGTTTCTGACACAGTGCCAGAATTTGTATTTTCTTCTAGCAAAGGGCCCATGTGAATTATCACTCAACAACCTTACAAGGTAGCTACCACTTTACCTCCATTTTCTAAAATTTTATTTTATTTTATTTTTTGAGACAGGGTCTCACTCTGTAGTTCAGTCTGGCCTCGAACTCACTATGTAGCCCAGGCTGGCCTCAAACTTGCAGTGATCCTCTTGCCTCATCTGGGATTACAGGCATAGGCCACCACACCCATTTTAAAGATAAGAATACTGAGTCTTAAGTCAATCTATTAAGTAATAGAGCTTGGATTCACATTCAGACAAATTACTTTTATACTTTTTCCCATTGTTTCAAAATGTTTTTCCAGTACTGTATCTTCAGGATTATTTTAATGGAGGTAGAAAGGGACCTGTCTAAGATCAAATGGTGGCAATAAAAAACAAATCAAGCCCTATGACTTTTAGGCAAACAAACTGTTCAATGTCAATCCTATTTCGTAATTTCCAGTACGTAAACCAATCCTCAAAAAGCAACTTGAGAGCTGGGGGTGTAGCTCAGTGATAGGTCACTTGACAGCATTCATGAGGCCCTGGGTCTAAAAAGCAAGGGGGCAGGTTTTGACCTGGAAAAAAGTTTTGTCACTCCCCCCACCCTCCAGCAAAATCATTCCTATCTCTGTTGCTTCACCCTCATGGCCCTAGAGCTTCTGTTGTGTCAGAGCTAGAAGTATTTCTGGTTAAGCTCTGGCCTACAGATTTCTGGCTAGCCACTTCCGGCTAGTCCCTGGGCTAGCAAACACTGTCTCAACGGAACTTCAGCCATGGCAGCTCCAGATGCAACCAGATCTGCCTTGAATGCAACACTGCATGTCTTACTGACAAGAGACCTGGCACTCATAGGAAGCAGCCCGCCAATGCAAGACTGCTTTCTAGCTCGGAGAGGGCCTGTGGTGTGTATTCTGCTGATGCTATGTCCTAAGCCCCATCTGAGTCAGAATGGAGTCATTTCTTTCATCTCCTTCCCCTGCAAGTGCACTCAGCACCAAGTACATTAGGATGTCACAGTGACTCTGACTTCGAGCAAAAAGCACACATATTATGCCTTTCCTTGCTTCAAATTCATCTCCACATGTACAGTTCACAATGCTTCTGCCTATGTTATATGATACACGGCAGTGGCAGGTGGGGAGCACCTAGAGTTTCTTTCTGAGCTGTAGATAACTCAGAGGCAAATCCAGGATCAGGACCATGATGCTTAAATGTTTGCAAGCATTCTTTCTTGAAGCAAAGAGGATAGGGAAAGGTATGTTTGGCTTTGCCTTGGAGTAGCTACGGGTCCATAATCTGTCCCCATCTTCATTTTCGTTTGTGCTTTAGCAGATCTCATTATGTAACATACACATCTGGCCCCTGTGGGTGATCTGTGATCTGTAGGTGATCTGTGAGTGCAGATCAACCTCCACACCCTCAGGCCTCCTCCCTGCCAACCACTAAAGCCAGCCAGCCCTGCATCACCTCACCTGAACTGAAACTGAGCCCCGAGGATTATTCCAAGCAGACAGAAGGCTGCACAGAAGAGCCGCTACCTCAACACTCATCAAAGCTCTCTTGCGCTGTGTGTTTTGGAGTCTGATTACAAGGGTCCCGGGGGAGGTCTGCAGAGGTCGTGTCGGGCATCTGGTTCTTACCAGAGACTTCTGGGTCTCTTAAAGGCAACAGCCCTCGTCAAGACTGTTCCTAGAGGTATCTGCTCCCTTTCCATGTGTTAATCAAAAGCTACCAGTAGCAGCCATTGGGTAGGCGGACTGTGCGTAGAGAGCATCCAAAAAGCTCACTGATATTACTTAAACCTTGCCCATTAAGTAAGAATCATCTTGTAGGGTAAAACAGCTCTTCAGTTACCCAGTCAAGAACAAACTTACAAGGGGAGATAGAAGGGCAGGGGTGCTGTCCAGCTCCTCTGAGGAACCTGTAATTCACTTAAGACTGCCTTGCTCTAGGGGTTCTAGGCAGAGTCCCAAGACGCATGAAGTTTCAGAGGCAAAGCACTCCAGAGCGGTCCAACCCAAGGAACAAGCACATCGAAGTGGCCCTCTGAGACATGTGAATTAGAGTAAGAAGCTCCCAAGCACATCCAGGCAGCATGGAACTCCACCCTGACTTTCCCGAGTGCCCCCGTGAGTGGCAGCACAGCACGAACTGCATCCCCTCCTCAGCACCTGCGCTGGGACCTTCGGGAAGGGTGTGTGTTAACAGTATTTCCAAGTACCCTGACTGCGCAGATGAGATGACTGAAGTAAGACTCGGTAAGCCATGTAACAAAAGGTCATACAATTAGGTGCAAAAGGGGTTGAAGCTAAATTAATGTTTGTCTGACCTGTCAAAAAGGTTGACAATAAAGCAGAGAAACAGGAGAAATATAAAACCAGGTTGGAGTCTCTGAAGGTATTTCTGAGTAAATCCTAGTGATTATGGATCGCGCCCCTCTCCACCTTCCAGTTGAGGTATGATTCAGGCTCCTAGAATCAAGTTTGAAGTAGCCCACTGACTCCCTAATAGCCCACAGTTTTTGTTTCATTTTTTGGTACTTTGAACCCAGGGCCTTCACACTGAGCTACATCCTAGCCCTTTATTTTTTATTTTAAAACAGGGTCTTGCAAAGTTGCTAAGTTGCCCGGGCTGAACTCAAACTTGTGATCCTCCAGTCTCAACTTCTCAAGAGTGCTACTCAGGAGCAGGCGCCATGATGACCGGCCAGCCCGTGTTTTGACTAATCCTCAACTGGGCTGGATTCCTTCCTTGCTTCCTAAATCTACTCTATAGGGCAGCTTTGGAAGAAGCCTTTTTTCTTTCCTTTTTTTTTTTTTGTTCTGTGGATGCATCCCGAGATGTGCCTGTAAGTCAGAGGGCAGAGAAAGGGAGAAAGCGATAGCCCAACTCAGATCCAGGAGAAGAAAGGCTCTGTTAATAGATACGACCTGCCCCCACGGTTCATTTGTGATGTGACACCACTGAGTGTCTCCCCTCCTCCATGACCCACACTGAAGGAGAAGCCCCTCCCTGTGATCCTGTCCAGAGCACATACGCAGACATTAAGGGTGACTCTAGCCACCCCTTCCCCATGCCTATAGCCCAAAACAGAATGGCTGCTCTCTTCAGAGCAGAACATGCTGCTGCAGGCTTTGCTACTGCCACTGCTGCTGGGGCTGCTAAGATAAACAATAGTGCCCAAGAAGGCAGCTGTGCCAGCCCCTGTCCTCTGTCCATGCACAGAACAGGCAGGTGACTGAAGGCCAGCATGCCAGGGCCATGAGCTCAGGCTGGAGGCTCCCTGCACCCTGGCCTATCAATAAGCCACAAGGGCAGGAAGAAGAAAGAGGCAATTTATAAAAGCATGGAGGAATTCCTTATAGTTCCCTTGTGTGCTAGGGCAAGAATGCACATACATATGTGTGCATATTCAAAGACACACACCACCCACACCATGCTTCACCACGCCCACTCAAGAAGCCTTTACAAATCCACTTGACAGTAGGACGAGCGGTCCTGACGACAGGGGGATGCTTGGCTTTTGAAGGCTTTCTGTCTCTTACTGCATGGGAAGAAATCAAGCTTGTACTTCCTAAAGCAGCTGTGTCTCAGGAGTATAAACGATTTCCCTGACTATCGAAGTACTAAAGTCACCATGAACTATGTGCAATGATACATCTAAAAATTATCCCTCCTGAGTGCCCAATACAGCCTATTTATTCAGGAAATCTGAGCCCCTCCCATATGACAGGTGCTAGGTGATAGTGGTAAAGGATAACAAGACAGGCCTACACCATGCCCTAGTGAAGCATGGCTTGACAAAGAAGGAGAAAGATAGGAAAGCAAAGAGTCTTCTGGCTTTGTTATGGTTGGTTTTACTTGGTCTTTACTATAACAAAGCCACAGAAATAAGCCCCAATCTAAAGACCTAAGATATAAACATCATCGGTAGCAGAAAGAAGTCAAGCAACAAGCTAAGAAAAGTTCAATGTCTGCTGACTTTTTTTTCTATTATTTTTTTTAAAATGACAATCGAATAAAAATTTCACTTTCCCTCGCAAAAGGCCCAAAGTTTTTAAACAAGTTTCCTGCGAATCAGAGTTGACCTTTGACTAATATTTCATTCAAAGATTCAAGTCAAAATTTAACCTCACTGTTTTGCAATTAAGATAGTGGTGATGATTGCATAACTTTGTGAGTATATTTTAAAAACAACACTTAACTGTACACTTCTAAGAGTGAATTTTATGGTGTGTGTGAATTATATCTCATTAAAAACAGATTTAAAAATTTAACTTCACCAAATAACATTCTATTGAGCACCTGCCAGGGGCAGGGGGGGGATGGCCCAACAAATAGACACCAAAAGGAAGGAGGAATTCTTGGTTTCCATTTCTCCATTTGTATGGGTTAAGTCAGTTCTGCACTGAATATCCCTAAAACAAATCTTGGAAGCTCCCCCTCTGGACACCAGACTTGGCCATGAGATGGAACTCCACTGGTGGGCAGAACACCATCTCATCGTTTCCAAAGGATGGCAGACCAAAACCCGGCAGGCAATATTGCTGTGCATGAGTTCAAAACCAGGATCAGCAGATATACCCAAAACTGCTTCCCTTGGGAATTCTGCCTCCTTGTCTATGTCTGGCCACAGTTGAGAAACTAATTACACCTGTCCTGGGAGTTAGGAGGCGGCTTATTTTCTTTTTAGAAAGATGCCAGAGGATCACAATAACTCTGCAACTGGAAGAAAAACTAGCCCTAATAGGATATTGACTATTTAACAAAAACAGTCAGGGCCCTGTCACACTGACCATCATGCAGCCTCAAAATTTTAACACCTGCCAGTGCAGAGGACACAGTCCTCTGAAAGCTATCTTCACTTCAGAAAACACAAAATGAATCGTCAAGCCACAGGTGGGGGATGTGTTCAGCCTTGGGTTTTCAATCCAGAGAAATTACCTCATTTTTTCCTCCTTCCAAAATTCATCTCCATATTCAGGCATTTTTTCTCAGTAAGTCATGAATCCTGGATTTCAAAGGAGAAAATGGTGGGCAGTCAGGCTGGGAGAACGATATATTCTTTCAGGGAAGTCACACAGGCAAGTCCTTACGCTCTCTCCTTGTTGTGCCAGCACCCCAAGGGCAGGGACTGTGACTCCCAGCAGCTCTGTTGCCAGCACAAAGCATGAGATCAGCCCATGTTCCCCACTGGGAACGTGGCCTGACTGTGGTCTTTTTCCACAAAATCTCCCTCACCTGCTTTTAGCTCTTTAACAAACACATGATGTCACCTCAGCCATCTCTGGAATATTAATTCCTAGTACCTTTCCAATGAGTGTTATATAAGAATACAATTGAGGCTTTCATTAGGCTCTACCCTTCATATCTCTTACCAAGACTTCTTATCACAAGGGTAATCAGCCCCTCTCAAAACTGTTCCCCAGGAGAAAAAAATGCTAGAATGCCCTGCCAACTCCTACTCTCTACCCTGCAGGTTTGCCTTTCTATAAACTTAGTACTGTAATAGGGGGGGGGCTCTTAAAAATCCTTGCTAGACAAACGTGAGAACCAAAGAAGTGAAGAGGATTGACCAAGATCATACAAGTATTTAGTTGCAGAACCAGTACTAGGACCCTAGTTCTTGGGTTCCCAAGCCAATGTTCTTTCTTACTTACTCTTCTTGCAAACATTTGTTTGAGTTCCTTCTACGTCCCCTGGGAATACAAAGACCAAGGCCCTCCCTCAAAGTTAGATGGCTAGTGGGGAAGAAACAAAAACCTATAGCAAACAAGGAGAAATAGTAATATAAAGAAATAAAGGATGCACACCATGCCATAAGAACAGAGCAGGGAGACACAGCACTCTCTTCAGTCCACTTACGGTACCACATCTTCCAGTGATCAGTAATCAGTGTTCCAAGAACTGCTTCCAGCAAACTAGAAAACAGGAACTACTCTTCCTCACAGAGTGTTACTGATAGGCTTTTCCCTCACTATCAAATAAGGCACAGAAAGCTCACAGACACGAGCTACTCCAGACAATGCCTGGAGTAATTGTTTTTCACTCCTTATGTCCATTTCTTCCCCGCTTCTGGTCTACCTGCTTTTAGTAAAACCAGTTCCCCTGCTCACTTTTCCAAAGATGGTGGGCACTACCTCCAGGACTTGGCTGGCAGTTACAAGACCTGGTGACAATGAGAGTCTGAGGCTGCTACCACCATCTTGCCACAGTGAGTAGGAAGCCTGTTTCAGAATGCAGCTGACCCCAAGAAGAGCTGAGAGACAGGGAAAAGGAAACGTGAGCGCCTGACCCAAGCCATGGCCAGAAGCCAGCTTCATCCCTGGGACTTGTCACATGAGCCAACTCTTTTGCTGTCTGCTTTAAACACTTTGCTTTGGGTTTCTGGTCACTTTGAACAAAGGAGCCCTGGGGATAAATAAAATGAGGGATTCTAAAGTATTCAGGAGGGCAAAGTCCCTGTTCTCAAGGAAACTACAATTTAATCATTAAAAAGTGGCCTAAACATACACTTTTAAAGTTTTATATAATCATTTGTATATTGTGTAATTAACAAAATGTATGTTATATAAATGTGCGGCTGTATATTGTAAGTGCATGAACAGCGCAAGTGAAGCTTTCGAGGGCTCAGGAAACTCAGTGGGGACTGATGGTTAGGTTTCTTGAGGAAGACTCATCTCTTTTTGAGGAAGAAATTTGTCTTTTTAGCTTACCAATGTGCTCCTGGGACCCAGAACAATATTTAGCATATGGCAGGCCTCCATATTTTGAAGTATAAAAAAGAGAAGGAGGAAATAGAAGTTGGAGTGAGTATTCTGAGGATGTGTGAATTTTCGTAAAGGAAAGATGAAGGGAGGATATTCCAGAGGAAGATAAAAACTAAGCCGAGAGACTGGAATATCTCAGCATAGCCTCTTCACAGGGTTTGGAGGGGGTGATCCGACCAAATATAGAGGACCTAGGGGTTCAGTGGGCAACATGGATGTGCAGGGAGGTGCAGCTCCAAAGGCCAGCAGAGTTGTCTGAATTTCAAGGGGCCAGAAACAGAGCTGGTGAAAGCTTGTATCATGATGGCAACAGTACACAGAGTTGAAGGAAGATCACTATGGAAGGGGCCTGCAGAATGGATTTCTAGGCCTTCCTAATTACGAGATGGAAGGAGCATTAATGAGCACTACAGGCTGAATGGTACAGAGGTCAGAATGGGTAGAAGAATTCCACGAGTGGAAAATCTCTGCACATACACTGATGCTTAGCAATAATGTGAACTTTAGAGCCCATGATTCTAAAGCTAGTGATTCAAAACTGTCCTGCCTCTTACATCGATGGGCAAGCTGCATGAATAGAGAGATCCTTGGGTTCAAAGGTGAGAGGGTGATCTTGGCAGGAGGGTGGGGTGGTGTGCCTGGAGTCCTGGCCTCCCCAGCTTTGCTTTTGACTATAGTTCTCCCTGTCGGGCTGCAAGTTTGGACATCTTCAAAACTGTCTGCCTTGTGAAGCAGACCGTCCGAAAGCTGTGGGGAGAAAAGACCACCTCTTCTTCCCCTTACATGAACTCCGTACTACCCAAAAGCAATGCATGCAGATTTGGAGACAAAGAGAAACCAGCCAGTGGGAAGGTACAGGAGAAAAATGGTCCTATGAATTTCCAAAGGACACTCAGTCATCCATTAACTTTCCAGCCCCCAAGTGAAGGCAAAGAAAGCAACCCCATAAGGCCAATGAGGCAGGAGGGTATGAAGGGGACATCTCAATGAACTTTAATCATTGCGACTGCTCTGGAAGGTTGCTGTGGCTCTTTCAAGTGATTCAATAGCAAGTCAAAGACAAAAGGCTCCCAGATGAATGAGCTGCCACATCAAATGCCAAAGTAGTAATTTTAACTACTAGGCCTTGCCTGAGAGGTTTGAGAAACAGAATTCCCAAGGTCCAAAATCTAGAATTAACTTGTACTACAAACTAAAGATCTGAAATGAGAAGATCAACACTCTTTTGGGAAATATCATTTAGGGTGATGATCCTGACTCACTGTTAAGAGAGAAGTTGAAAATCACTTCCCAAAGATAATAACCAAACAGCACACCCAGCAAATATTTATCTAACACCATCTCTGCGCAAAGATCTGGGTGATGAATCACTGGAATACACACGAATGAATCTAACACACTGACACAAGACAGTGAAAGACACTGTCTTACTCTCAAGAAACTTATAATCCAACTGGAAAAAAAAGGGCTGAACGCACAAGTACAACAGTGTAAGATCGAATGCTAAGGGGCAAAATCATAGTCCCAGCCCATGTTCAGAGAGAAGGATATCGGTATAACAGAGTAGACCTGAGTTGAGAATTTAAAGGAAAGTAAACATGATGGTGGAAGGAGGGTTGTGGTTAGCACAGCAAAGGGGAGGAGAGCACCATAAAGACAGAAGGTAAAAAACCAAGCCAGGGCCAGCAGAAAGGACCCTGCATATTCAGTGAGTAGAAGAGATCCAAACACAGTCCAAAAAGGCTCCGGTAATTGTGGACAAGCAAGTCTTGAAAACCAGGACAGGGGCCGGTGAGATGGCTCAGCGGCATAAGTGCCTGCCTAGCAAGCGCGAGGTCCTGAGTTCGACTCCCAGAACCCACATACGAAAAAAGGGCCAGTGATATCGCTCAGCGGCACGGGCGCCTGCTGGTTCACTAGGTCCTGAGATCAACCCCCGGTACCCACAAAAAAAAAAAAAAAAAAAGCAGGACAGCCCAAGGAGAGACAAAACCCAAGGAATTTCCTACCGAACAACTAAAATGACCAAATGCCAATTCAAACATGTCCGCTACATCAAAAGACAATGGTAAATCACATGTTGTTTAAGGCACCAACACAATCAGATGGAAAACAAACCAGATCAGTATTAAAATCTAGTCCCTAAGTTTAAGAGTTAGTAATGGATTATGTTATTTTATGCGGCACCCAAGTGAGAACACAATATTGGTACACTGTTTTAGGTTTAGTTCATCAAGTGTGTACTAAGTACCAATTAGCTGTTAGGGAGAAAGACAAATAAGAATGATTACATCTTCACTTCACCTGGGAAATGCTGAACATTCTGTTGGAAAGACAGTTTTATTCTCCAGACTGGAATCTGACTGAGGTTTGACTGGAGGTCAAATCTGGAAACAGACATTTGGATTATCAGCAAGTAGATGGGAATTAGGAAGTTAACCACACAAGTGAGTGCACAGAGAGCAAGGAGAACGAAACAGAAACAGGCTCAGGCCTGTGATACCCCCACTCAGGTGGATAGCAAAAGAGGAGATAGAAAGAATGAAGAGAGATATACAAAAAAGTCAGTAACTGCAGAGCTTTAAATAGGATAGCAGGGGGAAGGGTACATTAACTTTGGCAATTGGGGGTCTAGCATTATTGAGGCTGCTCTCCCAGATCCAATTTCTTTTTTTTTTTATTTTTTAAAGAGAAGAAAAAAAACAAAACAAATCAAAAGAAGAACAAATTTTCAAACCAACATAATAGGAGGGTAACAATGGTTAATACATTACGTATTACTATCTTTAAGTTAGTTATTCAGGACACCAGACATTAGCATTCAATTGTCCAAACGTTATTGGCACAAACCCAGATCCAATTTCTATACCACCCATGGCTAATGTGACTACTTACTGACCAGCTGGAACCACAGCATGCACTGCCCCAGCTGCAGCGGCTGTTCTGGTCCTTCCTGTTGTTGGTAAACTGTCTGAAAATGCTTTGCCTGCACCCTCAGTCCCACCCCAGGGTTTCCCTATTGCCACTGAGGCATGAGAGCTGGAGGGGCCTGTTCAGCCAGCAGCCATGCAACCAAGAAGTACAAAGGAATGGGAGCTTCACAAAGTCAAACTTTGACCAACAGGAAATGGAAGCTGATAAATGAAATCTTTCCTGTCCTACTGCTGTGATGCAGTAGCTTCACCTCATTCTCTGAGATGTCCCGCCAGACTGAGCGATCAGCTTCTCCAGAAGCTGTGGCCAGGTTACAAGCAGTGCTTTATGTATGCATTCCCTCCTCCCCTTTCCCGCTGCCCTATCCCTTCATTAACACTTCCCCAGGATGGCTCTCCCAAATAAGTAGAAGCTTTTGCCTCTGGCTCTCTTTGACTGAAACGTCTGCCCTGTGCCAGTCACTGTCTTAGATGCTAGTAGACAGTCTCTATCGAGACGAAACTTTTCTCACAATGACAGTATCTACCCAGCAGAACCTTGAGCTGATTTTTCAAGAACTCAACATATATGTTTTAAAAATATATTTAGTTGACTACAGTTTATTTTCTATGGAAGGTAAATTTTTTCCATAAACATCATAAGAAGGCACATTTTATATATTTAATAGTAATCACAGGGCCAGTGAGATGGGTCAGCGGCTTAAGCGCCTGCCCGGCAAGCGCAAGGGCCCGAGTTCGACTCCCGGAACCCACATACGAAAAAGGGGCCGGTGATATCGCTCAGTGGCACGGGCGCCTGCTGGCACGCGAGGTCCTGAGGTCGACCCCCGGTACCCACACACAAAAAAAAAAATAGTAATCACAAATTTATTTATGATTAAATGTTCATTATGTGTCAAATGAGCATATATATATATATATATATATATATATATATATATATATAGGGGGGGTACTGGGGGTCGACCTCAGGACCTTTCATGCCAGCAGGCGCCCATGCCGCTGAGCGATATCACCGGCCCTTTTTTCGTATGTGGGTTCCAGGAGTCAAACTCGGGCCCTCGCGCTTGCCAGGCAGGCGCTTATGCCGCTGAGCCATCTCACCGGCCCAAATGAGCTTATATTGAGTCATTATTCAAGTATAAAGGTACACGATCTCAATTCTCAAAACACCCTGGGGGGTGAGTTTGCAGTTAAGACAGAGTGGTTAAGAACACAGACAATGTCTTCAGAAAAACCTGAGTTTTAATTTGAGCTCTGCCACCTGCTAGCAGTGTATCCTTGAACAAGACACTTAATCTCTCTGTAATATTATCTATAAAATGAAGGTTGTAACAGCAGCCACTCCATTGGATTTTTTTTGTTTGTTTGTATCGGGAATCGAATTCGTGACCTCACGCTTGCCAGGCAGGTGCTGTACCTTTGAGCTATATCCCCGGCCCCCATTGGATTATTATGAAGAGTAAAAGAGATAATGTATATAAAGTGTTTACTATATACCTTGCTCCTAGCGAGCCCTTATTGTATTAGAAAATCAACCATTTTTCCATCCACTTGAACCTAGAAGTGGTTAATTCTAAAATCAGTGTTCTTAACCCACTCTTCCACACCATTTGTTTACGAGGCTAAGAGATAGCTTTATCTGGTTGTCTTCCACCCTGAAATTCTATAGATCTAAGCTGGCACTGTTGACTGGTTAATCAAAGCATCCCTGCATTTCTTCAGTTTGTCAAGCAAGGGTCCTCATTCTCACTGTCTTACCTGAGACTAAATATATAGATTGGAATAGAGTGGGAAATGCCTTTTTATCATTTCTTCTTAAAGGTAATAGCAGCAAAAAGTCCATGCCACCACTTTGGGATGCTATCAATTGGAGAGGCGGTAGAAAAAAGTCAGACTGTAAACCAGACTGCTTGGCCTCAAATTGTCAGCTCCTTGGGCGAGTTACTTAATCATCTACGCCTCAATGTCCTCATCTGTAAAATTCTGACAACAGCACCAATCTCATAGGGTTTTTGTAGGAGTTTTTGTGAAAGTAATCAGAACAGTTCCAGATAACACTATAAGCACTACACTGTTGTTGTTGGTAGATACATAAATAAAATCTATCTTATGAGTTCCTTGATCCTTTAACTTTCTAAGCAAGAAGGTATGAAAAATGATAGTAATCGAATAGAACAAATCAGGGTTTCAAACTTTTGTAAGCCGCCTCACATAACACCCACTCATAAATATTCACACAACTGAAACAAAAGTTTCATCAAACAATACTTCCTCCACAAACTCTAACGTTGTCTGGGTCTTTTGTGGGGGTGGATGGAACCCAGGGCTTTGCGCTGAGCTACATCCTGAGGACTGAACCACAGCTTGCCCCCTCACAGGGTCTTGCTAAGTCACTAATCTTTCCAAGCTGAGCTCAAGCTTGAGATCCTCCTACCTCAGCCTCCAAGAGTAGTGGAACACTACCACACTCAGCTATTTTCTGTTTTTTGAAATGTTGCTTGTGGCTCACTAATTTGCTTTTATGATTTACTAACAGGTCTTGACCTGCAGTTTGAAAAGCTCTGGAATAAGCTACATGGCCACCAAGGCAGAACTAGAAGACAGAGGCTTCAAACAGCTTAGCTCCCTCTTTGTGGTTATTATTAAATCAGAAAGAGCGTAAGTTTCAGTTCTTGCTGGAAAAGAAACTGCACATTCTGGTTCCTCCTCTATTCCCTCCACAGTTCATGTGAGCATTAGAAATTCAGAAGACACCAAGGAACCAGCAGGCACTTCCTGTATGTGCAGCTCGTGCCACTGTTGCCCAATCCTAGGCACTGCCATGTGCACCAGGGAGCATTCTGGGGCCTGTTCTCTGAGTTTCGTCTTCCCAATTTTGAAATCCAACGACTACAGTCACCCACTCTACCTCTGGAGCAAAGAAGCTGCTGAACTAACATAAAAAGTGATGTTGTTATATGTTTAATAAATGGATTTTAAGCAAACTGGAGGAACTTTATTAGTGGCTATTCTTTTAAAGTATTTTTAGATATCAGAGAGAAATACTAGAATATCTGCAGATGAATAATGTCTGGTATTTGCTTCAAACTAATAGAGGAGAGTGGGAGTGGGTGAGTGATACAGCTAAAACAAGACTGGCCATGAGCTGATGATTATTGAAACAGCAGTTGGGTATGCAGGAGTCCATAACAGTATTCTCTCTACTTCCGTGTATGTTTGACTTTTTTCATAATGAAGTTTTTAAAAATCTAATTTAATTGCATGTAAAAAGGGTTTAAGAGACTCACAGTCTCTTAAATGCAAAGAAAATAAGCAAAACAGAAAAGATACCCAAGGAACATAAATCTGCGAGTACAAAAGGCCCACCATACACCAAGAAATGTACATTGAGCAATCAATATCAAGACATAGGATGTTTTAAGTTTTTGACTTTCAAAAATCAAGAAAGAATTATTTTGTCAGAATCAAAAGCAACTTTTCTAACAAAATAGAGGGGCAAACCAAGTTGACCTCAGATTTCTCCATAGCAACATCCAAAGCCATGTCTTAAAAAATTCTGAGACACAGCAACTGTGATCCAAGAACACGATGACAAGCTGAGTCACTGCTCCAGTGTAACAAAGACTTGACATCTGCCAACGTGAAAGATCTCAGCCTATAAAGCACCTACAAATCCCCCTTGAGAAACAGAAACCCTGTACCATGAAGATCAATCGCAATTAAACCAGAGGAACAGGGAAGCCATGATAAGAGAACAGGTGGTGAGACCTAGCGCCTTGACCAAACACTGGGAACACGCGGGTCGGAATGCAGATAGTAGAAGCCCTGCCAAGGGAAAAGAAGAGATGAGCTCTACACACTGGGAACTGGGGAAGAGAGGTGCAAGGAAGTGTAAAAACATGAATCACCAAATCCTTCCAGGCAAGGACTCAACCAATCCATCTAGAGTGAACATAGAACTAAAAATAGTAATAGCAACTCCAACCTCCCAATGGTTTCCATAACTGAATTCTTAACCTTACAGAGAATTTTAGGAACCATTATCTCTGGTGGGGAGGAAACATTATCTGAAGTTCAGTGGCTTTGCTTTCACTTTAGTTTCCTTTTTCTCTGTTAAATTCCAGTAAAATGAAATTTGATTTTTTTTTAATGCACATATGGTATAGTGCCATTTTTATAAAACTGTTTCACTCCCACCAGCCACCCTTCTGTTTGTGTACTGAGTGTTAGCCGTGGTAGAGAAATCATTGTGTCCCATCACCAAATCCATAGGCTTCCTCCCCTCACCGACCTGCCTGCCAGAACCTACCAATTCCTACTCAAGTCCTTTGCTCCTAAAATTATATTCCTGTTTTCTGAGACATCATTTTTTCCTCTCTACCAGATCATTTCCATAAGCAAACAAACATGCCATATTTTCTTGATTATTAAAAACAAAGCAAACAAAATTATTCTCCTTGACCTCCCCTTTTCTTCCCATCCAGCTACCATGTAATCTTGGCTTCTCTTTATGATAAGACTCAAATGGTTGTCTATACTTCCTGCCTCCACTTTCTCTCTCTAGCCCACTCTAACCAATCTGACTTCAATCACTCCTGTGCATACTTGATGACTTGCACACTGCCGAACACGACTGATTCTCAGGACTCCACGCACACAGCCAGCACCACACCGGGCCTGGCCTGGCCTGGGGACACCATTCTCTCCTGATCTGCCTCCAGACATGAATTCTGCCTCTGCTGGTCCTTCCTCCTTCCCCAACCTCTAAATGCTTTTCCATCACTACTTGCTTCCTAGCAGCTCTCATTCAGTTCTGTGCCTGCTGATCCCCAAATTTGTATTCATAGCCTAGGCCTCTCTCTGGACTCCAGCCTCCTAAACTAGCTTACCATTTCCTCTTAGATCTCTACCAGGTACCTAGAACTTATGCCAAATCAGAACTCTGACAACCCCCCAACCCCCAGCTATGTCCCCTATCCCAGGCCAAAAACCTTCAGAGTTATTACTGAGTCTTCTCTTTCAAATTCCCAATTCAATTTATGAGCAAATCATGTCAGCTCTACTTTCAAAATATGAAAGTATCCGGAATCCAATCTCTTCTTAGCCCTTCCACCATTCCCTACTTACTACAACTCAGCATCACTTTGTTCGGGATCACTGCTCTGCAGCTCTTGCTTTCCTGCAGTCTGTTCTGGACAATGCAGTCCTGCTCATCACCCGGCCAGGACCTCCCACTGGAGAAAAGCTGAAGGCTCTCTGAAGCCTTATATGGCCCAGACCCTATCCCTGGAGCTCTCCCTTACTCGCAGGGCCCCAGGCACACTGGCCTCTGGTCACAGAACATAGCAAGCATACTTCCACCCCAAGGCCTTTATAAATGCTTCCCTAACTTGCAGTGCCTTCCCCACCTTCCCAGGAACAGCCCCCACTTTCACCCTGTTCTCTGTTCACCTCCAAGCAGCCTTTGCGGCCACTCTGAGAGAGCCCCTGACACTCTCTACCCCATTTTCTCTACCCCACTTTATCCCATTTTCTTTTTCTTTACTGTGCTTATAAATCTATGTAAGCATTTGTCTGTTATCTTCTTCCACTAGAGCATAAACCCATGAGGACAGGAACTCTGCTTTGCTCCTTGCTGATTTTGCTCCCTGATGCCTTAGTGCCTAACACATAGCAAGCACTCGGTAAATACACACTGAATGAATAAATAAGATCTGTTTTGGGCCATGGAATTTGGAATAATTTATTACTGACTTTTTTTTTTTTTTAACTTTTCGGTTTTCCTTGGGTTTTAAAATCATAAATATTTACCTTTTTATCCCCCCCAAATAGTAATTTCTTTAAAAATTAAAAAGCAAACCCAAAGGAAAATCAAAACAGAGATGCATTATCTAGTCAGCTCTGCTATCTTTTGGCAAGCCCCCTCCCCACATCATTTATGATAGGCACAAAAAGACTCACAATACAATGCCCATGGGACATTTTTCATAATTAATGAAGGCTTTTTAGGAAGAACCTTTACTGGAACAAAAGTTTCAATTGCCCAGGGCTGGCCAAAGACCATAAACACAGGATCCCTGTATGAAGGAAATTTTTTCCTAAATTTTACTCTCCTCTGTAATAGTTTCTTTCAGTATTGCTATCATAATCCAGAATTGCTATCATAATCAGTATTGCTATCATAATCCAAATGCCAAATCCAAATGCCAAATCCCAAAGTGTCATTTTTAAACGTGCAATTATCAGGGTCACAAAGGCCAGTGAGAAGATGAAAAAAAAATGGCCCTGTGAGCTCCGGTGACACATGTGCCTCCAGGAAAAGATCCTGTTCTTTTCCCTCCAACTAACCCAGAGCAATATGTCGGTCGGCACAAGGCATGAGCGGCTTCCACACCTCTAGGCAGCCCTGGGGAAAGTGGTGGGGGCAGAAAGTATTTCTGGAGTCACCAGAGACAGAGGCCCATGGGAAACACAAGGAATGCATAGCGAGGCTTACAAAGCTAGGTCATCGCGGTTTCGGTCTCTCCCCTCCCTACCTCGGGTAGCACCTATATCCTCTTCTCTTCTCATGATGAGGAAGGAAATGGCAGTAGCTCGTTCATTCTGTAAATATGGACTGGTAATCTGGCACCATGGGACTTAGTGCAGAAGTTTATGCAACCCTGGGACTCAAAATCTAGTTTCCTAACATTTATATCTAAGATTTCTAAGGCTGTTGACCAAGCAGTGGACTATGAGCCACCAGGAGTTCACAGGTCAGCCAAGGTCTAATGGCAGCTGCTTCATTTTCTTTCTTTTTCTTTTTTTTTTTTTTTGTGTGTGTACTGGGGGTCGAACTCAGGACCTCACTCACCAGCAGGCGCCCATGCCGCTGAGCAATATCACCGGCCCTTTCTTCGTATGCGGGTACCGGGAGTCGAACTCAGGACCTTGCGCTTGCCAGGCAGGCGCTCATGCCATTGAGCTATCTCACCGGCCCCCCCATTTTCTTTTTAAAAGACCAACAACCTTATGTTTTCCCAATTCACCCTTTAAAGTCACAGTTTAGATCCCTACAGATCAAGTGACTGTGCATAATGCTAAGGCACGATTAACTAGATTACAGTATGTTTTTACAATTGTGATTATTGCAAAATATACACAACATGAAACTTACCAGTTTAAGTGTACTGTTCAGTGCCATTAGGTGCATTTACGTTGTTGTGCGAACATCACCACTATCCATCTCCAGAACAGTTTTGCTTTCCCTAACTGAAGACCATACCTGCTCCACCCTAGCTCTTCAACCTCCCTTCCCCCAGTCCCTGGCCAGCGCCACTTAGGCCAAGGTGGTTTTGACCATTCTACAACTTTGCACTATTTTAGTTCTTTGTCATACGTCATAAAATGTATAATCATAGTGGACAATGAGTGGACAAGAAGTGTAAGAAAACGGATGAGGAAGTCCCATTCTCAATTAGAGGCCTAACAATGAAATCAAGTCATCTGGTCTTCATCAAGATGACCTTCGCCAGATGACTGTGTAGTGTTTATATGATTAACTCTTCAGTACTTTAAAACCCAGGGTTAAAATCATAGGACATACAGAGAACCACATCCAAGTTGGTTTTATAACAGAAGAAAGGCGTTCTGTACCTACAACGTGCTACTTACTCCCTTATGGATATGTAGTTGAGACCCTCTCTCACCATGCAGAAACAAAATTTAAAAACTGGCCAGGTGTGGTGGCACACGCCTATGATCTCAGCACTCTGAGAGGCTGAGCAGGAAGATCAAAAGTTTGAGACCAGCCCAGGCAACTTAGTGGCTTAGCGAGACCCTGCCTTAAAATAAAAAATTAACTAATGTCTGGGCATGTGAAGTGTGAAGGTCCTGCATTCAATCCTCAGAACCAGGAAAAAAAAATTATATGATATACCTCAAGTGTTAGAACTCAGAACTCAGTTCTCAGTCAGAACTCAGTATGTGGGGCCGGTGAGATGGCTCAGCGGCGTAAGCGCCTGCCTTGCAAGCGCGAGGGCCCAAGTTCGACTCCCGGAACCCACATACGAAAAAGGGGCCGGTGATATCGCTCAGCGGCACGGGTGCCTGTTGGCGCGCGAGGTCCTGAGGTCGACCCCCCGGTACCCACAAAAAAAAAAAAAAAAAAAAAGAACTCAGTATGTGTAAAGCTGTGTTCAATCCCCAGCACTTCCCCCAAAAGAATTATGTTAGGAAGCTACTGTTTTAGTGTGACATGAAAAAACTCCAAATATTGGGTCAGGGAAGCAGATTTCTCTTATTTTTAAAAACTATGCTAGGCGCTAAGCATGGTGGTGCATACCTGTAACCCCAGCACTTGAGAGGCTGAGGCAGGAGGATCACCACAAGTTCAAGGCTAGCCTGAACTACATAGTGAGACTCTGTCTCAAAAAAAAAAAAAAAAAAAAGTCAGCAAATAATTAAATATCCAACTACATTTAAAATGCATATTTGGTCTCAAATGAAGTATTTTAAAGTTTTTTTTACAAAGCACATTATTATTACATAATTTATTTAAATAGTGCGAATCATTTAAGTGGAAGAAATTACATATAATAGAGGCTATTAAATTTTAAAGTCTATATTAAAATAAGCTGTATAATATTTTAATAATGTTGATATAAAAGAAAATGCTTGCCTACATTCACTTCTGTACCACAGTTTATAAAAGCAACAACACTATTTTTTTTTCAATTCCAGAGGGGGAATCACAACAGTATATTACTCTGAAGAGTGTTCATAAATTTTAAAATACCAGGAAATACCAGTCTAATATAAAAATCTTTTTAATTTTGACCAGCTTCTGGGGCCTGCCTTCCAAAGGAATCTAGGCTTCCAGAGAAGACAAACTCTAAGGAAGGACTGCAAAGCGATGACCCCGTGGATCAGGGAAAAGACGGATGCTGAGGAACACACGGTAAACACACTCCTGATTAATCCAAGACTCGGCAAGGGGCTCCCGGAGGAGGTGGACTTGGAGGACTGAAGTCATCCAGAGGAGAGCAAGGAAAGTGCTCCAGCCTGGAGGGAACAGCAAGTTCAAAGGCCCAGAGGCAAAGACAGGAAGCCAGATGCAGAAAACTAAAATCATGAAAAAATTCAGACTAGCTGGAACATAGGATTAAAGCAGGGAAGAAACAAAGATAAGACTGATGAGAAAGGCAGGGGTCAAGCCCTAGCGCGTACCACAATCTGAATAAGTAAGGAATTATTCCTACGGGTAGTGGCAAGTCATAAACGTGGACACAGGAGAAACTGTGCACGCGAACTATGTTTTTCATGATGTAATTGCTCTTCTGCACAGACAGCCAAAGTATGAGGGAAATCGGAGACTTTTTTTTTTTTTGTGGGTACCAGGGGTCGACCTCAGGACCTCACGCACCAGCAGGCGCCCATGCCGCTGAGCGATATCACCAGCCCTTTTTTCGTATGTGGGTTCTGGGAGTTGAACTCAGGACCTTGCGCTTGCCAGGCAGGCGCTTATGCCGCTGAGCTATCTCACTGGCCCTGGAGACTTTTTTGTTTCAGAGGATTCAAGGTTTCTGAGAATCTTCTTATGATGACTCCCTCAACCTGGATCTTCCAAATAAAGCGAAATGCAGATATCCCAAAAAATAAAAACAGCCCAGCAATCCAAGGTTAGCAAGAAAATTACCACATGCTCTGATCTTGTAAGTAGATCAGTCCCATGGGTTAGATACTAGAGGCAGTGCAGGAAAACTGCATGAGTCAGAATTTTGGGGCCTCTGGGTTTCATTTTCCTCATCCGAGAATCTGGAGTAAGTTCTCCCCTGCTTGCCTACCTCAACCTCATGCCTCAACAATGTGAGTAGAAAGAGCTTTACCAGCTGCTTGGACTCAATCCACCAGAAAAAGACAACAGTAAGGAAGAAAATTCTTCATAATGCACAGTATGTCTAAAGTTATTCGGCTGCCTGATCACTTCGCACCTCAGAAAAAAACACCCAACTGTTCAAATCCATAGATGGGCATATTCAGAATGTGCTTGAGGCAGGAACAAAATTCAGAGCCAAGTCAGCTAAGAATAAGACAATGAACTAAATAAAATGAAGACTGAATAAAAGACACTGAAACTTAACTCTTGATTCAATCTGGCTCTAGAGTCATGGGTTAGAGTTAGTCCGAATGCAGCTGACAAGAAGTGAAGCAGGCCTGGCGTCTTGGGGCCCACGTTCTAGACCCCGAACAGACTATACGGTTGGGTTGATATTAGCATTGCAGAATCAGTCATGATTTTACATGTCCCCAAAAGTTAGTACTGATTTTAAAGATCACTGGGAAAGTAAAAATAAAGTACCATGGGTTCCATTAGAGAAAATCACTCAAGTGCCTATTATGATGTCAGTATTTTGAAGGACATTATAGAAAATTGTTTTAAATTATTTTATGTCTCCAGACTTTCTGGGCAGGGATTGTGTCAAAACTCATTTAAAAAAATTTTTTTTAAACATTAGAATACATTGAGAGTAACAGACACAGAGAAACACAGTGGCTGGACTGGATAAACATAATTCCCTTAGAAATTTAGTTTTCCTTTCCAACAGAGTGGCCTTCTCTTACTTTTACAAAGGAAACCTATACTGTAGCTCTTTATTATTAAATGACACTTTTCTCAAAACTAAGACTTAAAGTACAGCTTCTTTAGTTCACAAGCTCCATAACACAGCACCTTACACCACACTCTATTATGACACTCGGCACAATGTACAGTGATTAGCAATTTTCCTCTGTCTCCTCTGCCAGGCTAGGAGTGTCACAAGTCCAAGATCATGTCTTATTCATTGTTACATCCCCAGCACCTAGCACAGAGCTGGCATAAATGTTGAATTGAAATTAATGGAAATGAGTTGTGCTTTCCCTGTCTTCAACAATGAATCTTTGGCAGATTCTAACAAAGCCTGTGCAGACCCTGGGTCAGCTAGACTCACAGTGAAGATTTCTGCCTAACTGCCTCTTTCCCCACTCTTCTTCCCCTTCCCTCTTCCCCTCCAGAGCGACATTCCCACTGGAAATTGCACAATTCTTTGTGTGGAGAGAAACAACAAGCTTAGTTCCTGTTGACCTGAAGAGCATAATGTTCTGGCACAGTCTCTTCCACCTTCAAAGCTAAGCAGCAAATCCAATCCAGCTTGTTTTCCTTACTAAAAACTGTCATTGGAACTTCTTTTGTCTCACCAACATACCACCTTCTGAGGCACTCACTTCTCTCCCAGCCTCATCGGTCCCCAAATAAGCAAATACAACTTTTGGACACACGGAGACAGCGTTTCTGAAGTCTGTCTGAGCACAAGCCATAATGAGCCATATGTGTTATATTGTGGCCAATTATTCACACATGCACGCACGGACACACACACACATACACTCTCACACTCACCCATAAAAAGATGTGATGTGACAATATTTACCCCCCTACACCAAATCCACTTTGATATACTCTAATCTCTTTATCCTTTTCCATTTAAATTTTCCAAGTATACATATACTCACCCCTAGAAAAAAGTTTGATGCAACAGTATTCACTCTTTCTACGTCAAATTCATTTTAATATCTTCTATTCTTTATTATTCTATTCCATTGACATTTTCAAAGAAAGCAAGGGACAGTCTGCTCCACGGACTGCTCGGCAACAGAGTCCCACTGTGCAGGTGCAGAACAACTGCTCTATAGAGAGGGCTCTGAGCAGTGTTTCAGAATCATTTTGGAGACTTTAAGTAGTAACTCAACTGCTCTTCAAAGCAAAGCAAACAGAAAATCATATACGTGAGATGGAATTTTCATCTGGAATAAACCACTCTACATCTTGCCAGAGTGGACTTGGGCATAGGTAGACTGGGTCCAGATATGCCCACTCTCCGAGCAGGCCAGGAGAGAACGCCCGCCCCAACGACATGAAAGGCCTCCTGGCGACACTCCCACTGTGCCTCTGTGGGTATGAAGGTGGGGGATAAAGAGAGTGGATGCAGTCTGCCCAATTCTTCCTGCAGTGCGATTCAAAGTACTTTCATTTCCATCACTTCGTTTAAATGCGATGGAGTCAGAAAGTTCATTTCCAGAATTAGAAAGTACCAAGTAGGTGGTATAAAAAGGCATTTCAGGATGCTTTCTGGGATAAGAGAATCGACGGTGGGAAACACCTTCAGAAATTGACTAAAATGATACCAAATAAGCCCCAAATCTCAAGTATTTGCGATTCTTAAAGCAGGACAAGGAGAGAGACTGTCAAGAGTAAGCTGTGCCTGGGCACGGTGGCGCACACCTGCAATCCCAGTTACCCAGAAGGTGCAGGCAACTCAGGGAGACTACTGCAAAGGGGAAGGGGTTGCTAGGGATGTAGCTCCACTGAGTTCCACCCCTAGTGCTGCCAAAAAAGAAAAACAAAAATTTTTTTTTTCTTTTTTAAGTTTTTTAAGCTATGTAGTCTCCCTGTTTGGGGGTGGGGAGATATCTCACCAATTCACTAAGTCTCAAACAGGGCAAGTTCTAGTAAGGCCTTGATGCAAATTTCTCTCTATATATTCTCCATTAGAATCAACTCCCACACACACATCAATTCTTAAGGAGATACCTCATGGAGTTGAGAACATAGCAGAGATGGAAAACTGTAAGATCCGATGGTACCTACTATGGTACAGATATAGATAGACACTTATGAAACAAAAGCCAATGGACTAACATGGCATGACATGATCAGGTATCCTCTGTCCTCTACAGACACGTATCACCACTCTCTGGCTTCCACTCCTAATACTGTCCATCACCCTACCAGACCACTCTGCTTCAGCCACAGATGCCTTCTTGCTCTTCCTCAAACACACCGAGCACACTTGAGCCCCAGGGCTCAACCAGAGGGCCTTTCCACCGGCTGTTTCCTCTGCCTGGAATGCTCTTCCCCCAGTCTCCACACAGCTAATCACTAACCTCTTTCAAATTTTTGCACCATGGGCCTCGCTTAAAAGCTCCCCATCCCTTATTTAAAAATATATCCAGCATTCCATACCCCCTCACCATACTACATAACTTCTAAATACTATCCATTTAGACATTCATTATATTTAGTTTGTCCACCTCCTCCTCCACTGAAATGTTAATTCACAGAGATCTTTACTAACTGAAATAAACAAAGATCCTAGAGTTGTGTCTGATGTATGATAAATGATCAGTAAATATTTGTTGAATGAACGGATGAGTGAATGAATAAATGAATGAATAAGTCTACAGCATAAAATATAAATATCTCTTCACTTACTTGGTAATTGCTAAAAAAAGATCAAGGCCTTCCATTCACAGATGGAGATGAATGACTGAAATGCAAATGTTCATTTACACTAAAGTCTAACGGTCAATCAATCAAGAGAAATTAATGATATCAGATCCTCTTCTGTTTCTAGGACACAGAAGGAGTTGTCTGCAGGCTGAGACTGGCTTCTACCACAAACAAGGGGAAAAGGGCAAAAGCAGGAGAAAGCTGTCCAAAAATACCTAGAAACTTTAAAAAGTTTACAACTTATCTATGAGCTACTTCTATTTACCTTTACCTGAGCAGGAACAAACACAAGTTTCAGGACGACATTTTAGTCAACTCTCTGAGTGCCATCTAGACTGACTTAGGAAGAAGTATGTTTGCACCTATTTAACGCAGATTTCCCTACAGAGCAGTATGGCTCTGAAACACACAGAGTCTAATTTCTCCTTCTGGCAAGAGTGAAGCTGAATTTATATAAGTCAGTCTGCAGAGCACCAAGATTCTGGGTGTGTCTATTGACCCACAAAAGTGGTATAAGAACATTTTGGAGGGGGTGACTTATAAGCTTGGATTTCTAATCCTAAAACCTTCAAAGGACCAGGAAGCAAATACCCAGCTGCTGTACACTAAGAAGTCAAGGGCACGAGCCTGCTTCCCTGTAGGAAGACAGCACCCTAGAAATAAGAGGAGAATTCAAAGAAGATTGCCCATCCATTTTCTCCTCAGCCTCACTGAGGAGCTGGTGCCCTGGAGGGAGGTAGATTTATTTCTCCCCAGCAAGCACAGTCCCCAGCCTGAGGAAAGACCCAGAAAGGATTTCAGGCCACAAGGGGGCAATTTCAGAAGGATGAGGCCATAAAATAATTAAAGAGGGAACGGGTTAATCTGGAGCTGGTTATAATCCATATGTTCAGAGCAGCATCTCATATCAGTCACTAGCTCTTCAACCCAGCAATTTTCTTCACTCCTTCTTCCTGCCACCCACCTGCCACCCCCCAATCCCTCCAAAACCCACATTTTATAACGGAGGAGAGGTGGAAAGAAGACAGAGGTTTCCATTTCTCACATCTAAGCCCCTCCGGCAACGTGAATTTACTGAAGCTACTCTGCTGGGAAGGGACAAATTGTGACCAAGTTTTCCTGCAGTACCTCTTGCCATCTGCAAAATTAAATTAAATGGTCCTTCGCTTTTGAAATCCTACCATCAGTGTACCAAAGGGAACATCTGAGTATACCAGGCAGGCATGATGGCTTTTCCTTTTTACCAACACACACAAATCATTAGGAGATTAGGTCTCTGAATAGCTAATGTGCATTTTCATAAAGAAGGAGAAGTTAAACAGTCTGACACCTACATAGAAGAGGCTGAAAGGGACTGAGGTTGCACTGGCTGCTGCCCTTGGAAGATGATTAAAAGCAGGGCAGACAGAAGGCTAATGGCTTTTTTAACCTCACTTTTATGGAGGAGGGGGTTGTGGGGGATGGACATAGGAAATGGAGTGCCAAGAGCCAGAGGGGAGGAGAAAGGGTCTATCATAGGCCTAGAAGGAGAGAGGGAGCAGTCTCCCCCATCCCACTCCACTCTACCCACCCCAAAGAAGCTGTTCCAAGGATCTTTTGAAACCTTCAGTTCCTATACTTCGGATGCTGCTCTACGGCAGACAGAGGTTTAAAGCAGAGCAAGTATGCCTGTTACTCGGTGTCCTGCCTGTGCTACCAGTTTCCATTTTCTGACCCTAACACCCAGGCATGAGATTCTAATGGCTTTAGCCATCTTCCCACCTTGCTCTGACTGAACAATTTAAATCCAACAGTCATTTCCATATCCACCTGGTCTCACTTCCAATATGCCTAAATTTGGAACAATAGAAGCAAGTGGGTGAAAAGGAACAAGAAAAAGAAAATTCAGGAAATGACAATCTTCAGAGCAGCAATAGATAATTTGAAAAGGAACTCAGACTGAGGACAGACTTTATATGAATATACAATTACATACAAATCGTATTCGATTCAAACCGCTTCAATCCAACAAGTCTTTACTCAGTACCTACTACTACAGATCAATAACGACTGATTAGAGCCCTGTCCAATGTAAAACATAGTGAGCTCTTACGTACCTGGAGATTTTGGGGAAATCTAGTAGAGGCTCTGGATTAGGGTTATACAATAAAGAACCTATGCCCACCTAAGGGCCACTCTTAACAACTTCTTTGGATTCATTTGCCACCCCCAACCCCAGAATGAACAAAAGGGAAAACTACAGGGACCAAGGAAGAGGCAAAAAGAGAAACCTACAAAGTTGAGGAATATATGCTTCTTGATGAGACATCTGGCAGGAAGAGTGAGACAAAGAATCTTTACGTTGTATTTGTTGAGAAATTATAATCTACAAGAGGTTATCCACCAATAATTTTTAAAAACCACCAGACCCCCCCAGGGCCGGTGAGATGGCTCAGCGGTGTAAGCGCCTGCCTTGCAAGCGCGAGGGCCCGAGTTCGACTCCCGGAACCCACATACGAAAAAGGGGCCGGTGATATCGCTCAGCAGCACGGGCGCCTGCTGGCGCGCGAGGTCCTGAGGTCGACCCCCCGGTACCCACAAAAAAAAAAAAAAAACCACCAGACCTAATAATAAATCTGTTTCCTATTTTCCTTATCTCATTCTGAAAGATACAGACTATTCATAGGAAGAATTGGGAGTGAAAGTACTTCTTGATCTGAGATCCGGAAGATACTAGGGCATCAGAAAGAACTGAAGGAAGGTATACGGGGGGGGGGGGGGATTTAAAACTTTAAAACAAAGGAACTCTGCAAAGCTCCTTACCTATATTTCCAAGCTCAACCATCCAGCTATCTTGCAAAAACACGTATCTGATATCATAAAACTGCTATCAACTGGAAAGACTCTGAGTTACTTTTCTCATTGCTGAGACAAAATATCCAACACCCAAAAGTTAAAAGTAAAAGTTAAAGGTTTATTTCAGTTCACAGTTTATAGAGGTTTCAGTCCATTGTCGGCTGGCTCCAAAGCAGGGTGGCATGGGAGAGGGGCACTGCAGAGGAGAAACAGTCCATGGAAGAGTAGGCAGGAGGCAGCAGGCAGCAGGCAACAGCAGCATGGAGCTTCTCTCTCCCTTTTATCCCATTTGGGCTACAAGTCTTTTGAGTGGTGCCATCCACACCCAGAACAATGCTAAGCCAATCAGTGGACTTAATCCAATTATCACATCCTTAATCTATATTTACATACCCTTAATCCACATTCATACACCCTAGATCCAGCCACCTCCAAAAGCCCCACCTATAAGCACATGAAGCTTTGGAGAGGACTTCTAGATACAAGCCTAAATTCTCTTTTCTCAACACACAACCACTATCCACAGAATAGTTTCTAGGAAAATGAACAGTTTCCCCAGAGCTTTCACCCTGCTGTCCTTATGAGGGCTCCAGGGTCAGTCTGAAACAGAAGTCACATTGGACCTCTCTGCCACTTGTCCTACTGTCGCTACCTGCCAGGAATTAGCCAAGAGCAGAAATTCCAACCCTTCAGGGAGAAGGATGCTCACTCTGGACCCCAACTCCAATAAATTCAAGAATACAATCAATATTTCACAACAAAGAAGTTCTGCTTTAAAAACACAAGGACACAGACAGAGAAAGCTAGGGTAATGGAGCCTGAATTCTGGCAGAAAATATGAAGCCCCAGTTAGCCTCTGGCCCTGTCCAAAGGAAGCGCTGACCAGGCTAGTGAGGAACAACTCCTGCACAGCACAGTACACACCTCTTACTTCTTCTGCTCCTTCCTCCCAGAAGCCAACCTCGTGGGAGCCAACTGGAGCCCAACACCTCCAGAGATGCAGGACCTCGCCCAGTTTGCAAGGCTGCAAAGCCAAGCCAAGGAGCCACATGCTGCACCTCAGCGCTCCTGCGTCACCGTGAGGGCCAGAAACCTCCAACTTTCAGTGTGCCAAACCCTAGCTACTCTTACAACACGAGAAAATGGAATGTGGCTGCAAAGATGAAGAGAAAATGATTTTGAAGAAAAGGGTATCATCTTTCTTAATAATCATTTTCTTCATTTTGCCATTTTGTATTTTCCAAATTGTCTAAATTATTTTGCTTCTCTAATTAGAAAAAGCAATAGATGTTTTTTGTTTTTGTTTTTTTAAACCAGCAGAAATACTATCCAGATTGCTTTGAGGCAATGCTCTGGGATTGCTCTATCCCTGGTGAGGGCAGAGAATGAGAAGCTGAAAGGCAGAGAATGAAAGTGCCCAGTATTTTTTTTTAAAAAAAGGACAAGGCTAAAATCTGGCAGGTTGGGAAATGGTGGACATTTCCTATGCTTTAGTGTACATACTTAGGTTAGAGAAAAAAATTGTAATAGAAGACACCTGGTAGGTGCACTGCAAACAGACAATTACTGTTTCTGAATATCTTCTGAGAAGAAAGGTTCAATTACTATTGGGCAGGTTTTTCAACACTGGATGTGTCAGAGCTATAAGACTTGGGTAGACATTAAGATCCTACAGGCTGGGCCGGTGAGATGGCTCAGCGGCGTAAGCGCCTGCCCGGCAAGTGTGAGGGCCCGAGTTCGACTCCCAAAACCCACATACGAAAAAGGGGCCGGTGATATCGCTCAGTGGCACAGGCGCCTGCTGGCGCGCGAGGTCCTGAGGTCGACCCCCCGGTACCCACAAAAAAAAAAAAAAAAAAAAAAAAGATCCTACAGGCTGAGGCTTTTTCTGTGTCTCAGTAGCTAATCTCCTGTTTCAGGAGGGCCAGAAAGAGCTCTGGCCCCCACCTTGCAGAGGGAGATCTCAGCTCACCTCTTCAACGGTCTCCTGGAAGACTAGGGCCTTAGACATCCTTCCCTGTGAGTCTAAGAGACCCTTCTTTTTTTTTTTTTTTTGTGGGTACCGGGAGTCGACCTCAGGACCTCACGTTTGCCAGCAGGTGCTTGTGCTGCTGAGCGATATCACCAGCCCTTTTTTTCCTTTATGTGGGTTCCGGGAACCGAACTCAGGACCTCGCGCTTGCCGGGCAGGCTCTTATGCCACTGAGCTATGTCACCGGCCGGAGACCCTTCTAATGTGAATGCAGTGTTACACGGGGCTGGGCTTGGAGGAAGTACATGCCAGAGAGAGGGGAGAGACAGATGTCAATCTCCAAAAGAAACATCTGTTGCTTCCAGCTCAGGAAAATCAGTTGGCAGAGAAACAGTTTGGTAAGATTTGTGTTGTTGTTGTTCTTATTGTTATTAGAAAAAAGGGGCAGATGCTATTAGGATATAACCAATCCTCCATGCTTTTTACAGGAAGGGAACCAAAATCATGCTTTCCTAACTCCTGCCCACGGTTGCCAAAGCCTGAGTGCCACACTTGTTCCCATAAACATGTAACTCCACCTCGTTAAAGCTCCCTGACCAATCACTGGCCCAGCTCATTGTCCAGTGTTCCTGACTAAAAACCGTGAGTTATAGAAACTTGGCTCATTTAAGCTTTTTTCTAGGCAAACAAAGGTCTACAGCTGCTCATGTCAACACCCAGGTGAGCCAACAGAACCTAAGAACTGGGAAACCTTGAAGAGAAGTTAGATTTCTTTAAACTCAAATAGCACCACCATCCCATTCGACACCCCAGCATGTCCAGAAATCTACAGGGGCACTTTTTGTTTGCCACAGTGATTAGGGAAGTGCTACTGGTGTTTCACGCAAAATATAATGTTAGAATGTATGGGACAGTCCCACATATCAAACACCCAAACACCATGGCAACAGCATTTCTGCTAAGAATCACTATGGACAGTAGTTTGGTTTCCTCTTATAGTTCCCTACTTGGGCATAACATTCATCTGGTGAAACACTTTCAAACAGCACAAAACAGTAAACAATGAAAAGCTCCCCTCCCATCCCTATCTGCCTCAAAGTCCTATACCTTTGAGAAAACCACAGTTACTACTTTCTTATATATTCTTCTAGCTCTATGTATATACAAGCATCTTTACATATGCCCCTTTCCTTTTCAAAACAAAGCTGTATATCACTTTTTCTTCACTTAACAGAGTAGCTCGGAGAGTTTTCATAATTGTCCATATCAATCTGCCCCTTCTTTCTACTGCCTAGCAGCATCTTACTGGATGGGCATGCTTTCATTTACTCAACCAGTCCCATTTGGATGGTTCTCGCCACTATTTCCGATTTTTTAACACCATGAACAATGCTATAATGAAGGCAAGTGTGAGTATATTTGTAGCATAATATCCTGGAAGGGAATCCCTGAGTTAAAGAGTATAAACATTTTGGATTCTTTCTTATACTGCGCCAGCTAACAAAGCATGAGACCTACTGTCCTGTACCAAGAGTACAGTGTATTAGCAAATGTATTTATCTCATACATGAAAAATGATTATGCACTGTAGTTGTAATTTAATTTGTACTTATCTACTATGAGTGAGATCAAGTATCATTCATTTTTCAAGTTCATAAGTTCATATGTTGCAATAAGTCTTTTGGATGGTTGTCTCTCTGAAAGAATGGATTGTGCTCTTTGGTATTTATTCTTTAGGGTTACTGATCTTTTTGTGAACACTTTTTCTACAGAGCAAGTTAACCCTTTCTTATGTGCTACAAATATTTTTCTCAGTTTGTCTTTTGTCTTTTTGATATTTGTTTAACCATGAAGAATTTCTAAGATTTATCCATCTTTTCTTAAATCACTTCTGAATCTTTTGTTACATTTAAAGTATATTCTATGTCTTTAAAAAATATTCTTCCAGGGCCAGTGAGATGGCTCAGCGGCTTAAGCGCCTGCCCGGCAAGCGCGAGGGCCCGAGTTTGACTCCCGGAACCCACATACGAAAAAAGGGCCGGTGATATCGCTCAGCGGCACGGGCGCCTGCTGGTGTGCGAAGTCCTGAGGTCGACCCCCTGGTACCCACAAAAAAAAAATATATATATATATATATATATTCTTCGAGGGCCGGTGAGATGGCTCAGCGGCGTAAGCACCTGCCTGGCAAGCATGAGGGCCCTAGTTCGACTCCCGGAACCCACATACGAAAAAAGGGCCGGTGATATCGCTCAGCGGCACGGGCACCTGCTGGTGTGTGAAGTCCTGAGGTCAACCCCCGGTACCCACAAAAAAAAAATATATATATATGTATTTTTTAAAATATATTTTTATATAATCATATATAATATATATATATTTTATATATTTATATATATATATTTCTTCCATGCTTTCTTTTAATATTTTTATGGTTTCATTTTGTACATGTGTATTTTAATTGATGTACAATTTACTTTCATATAAGGAGAAAGATGAGGATCCAATTTAATTTTTTCCCAAATGGCTACCACTTCTCTCAAAACCAGTTATGAAAACTCCTTTCCTTTCTCCCATCCCACCATATGAAATGCCACAGTGTACTCTATGCCAAACTCCTTTGTGTATTTAGATCTACTTCTGAATCCTCTATCCTGTTTTTCTGGACTCTTTTTAATTTGGAGATGGCAAAAACAAAGACTGGGAGCAACCTGGAGGAATCATAAAGAAAAAGAAATGGCCTTTAAGAGCCCAGAGGCAGTGTTTGTATAAACTGGAATTAAAAATCACTCTCTCCAATGACTCTAAATCCAATATTCCATGGAGCTTTACCCACACCTTATCTTTTGCTTGTGAATAGTTTATATTTTGAATATAAGTTTTTCATTAAAACATAAAATACATATACAAAGGGACACAACTCTTATGTGTCTGGCTTAAAGAATTTTCACAAAGTGAAGGAAATTATGCAATCAGCACCCAGATCTACAAATTGACCATCCCCAGCACATGAGAAGCCCAAGTCCCCTACCTGTCATGATCAGGGGTGAACATGATCCTGATTAATATCACTATAGACTGGTTTTATAAGTAGACAAATATACATAATTCTTCACCTATTTTTGCTATAGAATTTTATTTTGGTATTGTTTTCATTAAACATTTTGAAGATACCAATTCATTTTTCATTTTTTTCTGCCTTCCTTTTTACTTCTACTGAGAATTCACCTGTCTGCCTTACTGATTCTCCACTAAAAGTAAAATGTCTCTTTTTTCTGTGGTTGCTTTTAAGATTTTTCTCTTTGTCTTTCTCAGTCTTATTATCATGTGTCTACCTGTGGTTTTCTGGATTTATCCTGCTTAGGAGCAAAGCATAGGTTCTTAAGTCTGCACTTTGATATCTTTTATGGTTTCAGAAAACACTCACCATTACCTCTTAAAATACTGTTCTGATCCTGTCTCCCCCTCCTCTCCTTCTGTGTTAGGTCTTTTTTATATATGTGTTTTCTTATATATCTAATATGACTTCCTATATTTTAAAAAATAATTTTGATCTCTATGCTTCCTTCTAAATATTTTCTTCTAATATATCATTAGTTTACTAATTGTTTACTCAATTGTATCTACATGTATGAAAACATCCACTACATGCTTATTTTCATTTTGTAACTGTCATTTTACTGTGTTTTTAGATTCCAGTTCTCTGTTAAAATTATCGGATTTTTTTTGCAGTTATTTTTTAAGGTATATATGATAATTCCACTACAGGTAGCTAGCTCCTCTGTGGGCCTGTTTTTATTGTCTCTTATTTCGCTTAGTTTCAAATCATTGTTATGTCAACTCACATCCCTGGCTATTTCTGACTGCATGCTGGGCTGTGCCAGTAGGTCTGTTTCCTTTTCCAGCTATTTTTTAATAAATAAGAATTTCTTCTTTGCGTTCTTTTTGCTCTATTCACAATAATTCTCCTCTGTTATTAAAGGGAATGCTGAACAAGTCACACAACCTTTCCAGGACTTAGTTATGGCAAATGAGTGATTTGTAGGAGATGAGCTCTAAGCTCCTTCCAGCCAGCATTCTTAGATAATTTTTAGGAGAGAAGTAGAAAGAAATAGGAAAATTAACCTATGTAAAAGGCAAGACTTGAGAGTTGGGAGTGTTTCTCTGTGGGATAATGCCTGTCTAGTGTGTGTGAGGCTCTAGATTGGAACCCAGCAACACAAAGTGAGGGAAGGGTTCTGAAGTCTGAAGCTGCAGAAAGTCCAGAGCTTTAACCCCTGAATACAGAGGTCTTGATTTAAGTTAAATCAGTATACTAAAACCTAGATTTAAAAATTAAATTGGTGAGAAAGAAATATGTTTACTGTATTAAAAAAATTCTGAATCTTCTGGCAGGTCTTACTATAATGTTTTCTCAAAGCCTTTAAATTATTAGATTTATAATAATTCAATTTTCACTTAGCTTTCAAGAACATCCACTGCCTCTTTTCCTCATGCCTAACAATCATTATTTTCCTGAAATAGATCAATGCTCCTTGGGCTTCCTATGACCAAAATATCAGACATCCCTTCCCTCTTGGTATTTCTTTGACCATAATCTATGACTTTAGGAACAGTTTTCTAACTTCTTCTTAAGCCCAAATGTTCAGCTATTAATAAACATTCAAAAGAAACACCTTTAAAGCTCCAATCTAAATTTTTATATATTTACTTCTTTAAGGCAGGAATGTTGAAAGATTCCATATATTTGGTTAAAGAAATATGAAATGATTCCTTATTTTCCTCCACTCTTCCTCACATTCCTCAAGACCAATCATCTTCCCAAGAGGGTGGGGTCATAATTTGCCTACTTTACGCCAAATATTTCAGCTTTTATTTGGAAAAAGCATTAAACTCAACTGAATTATTCATGAAACCCTAGGTAACATGATCATTGTTTTTGGCCTTCAGCTTCAATACTTTCAGTCTCACAACTCATTTTAGGGTTCCTGAATGAGTTCCCATGTGTATAGCAAGGGACATTGCTATACACATCATTAAACTGTTGGCATGTGTCCTGACATGGAAATTTACAATATATAATATATACACCCATATATTTTCAAGGATGTGCATGTCTTCAATGCTGGAGAGTTCTTTTATCCATTTTTCCTACTTGCCTGAAGTTTCATCCAGATCTAATTTTCAGAGTATGTGCCAACATGAGATGACTAAAATATTCAAGACAGAAAAAAATGTCTGAGACCCAGTTTATAGATTCTCAGTTCTCCTCTAGGGATGACCACAGAGTGGCTTGATGGATGAGGGACAAACATTATTATGCACGTCCCTCTAGATTCCTTTTCACTGCAGTCACACAAGTGTTTTTCTGAACGTGTACATACAGCTAAGCAGTCCATACTGCGCCAGTGTCCAGAGTTTTCAAATGAGTCAGTTCATCTTTATAACTACCATTTAAATAGTCCTCTCTCCGGACCTTCCCCCATGCTCATGGCTCTAACCTGACCCAAAGGAAAGGACGAAAGGACAGATAATGCTCTCTTCCCCTCCCCCCCGTTACAATTCCCAAGCACCCACTTTGCCTGCCCCATGCTGCCCACTCTTATGCCAAGAGATCTTTCATGGTCATACAAAGTAAATCATTAATAGCTGGCAATGTGACCAATATCCCTCAACAACAGAGCTCTGTCCCTGTGCTTCTTCCAAAAAAAATTACAACCAGTCTCAAAGCTGTCATGGGGAACACTCGGGAAGATTTATGAAATATTTCCTTAGTCTATTTCAAAAATCGTATTAGGCAAGATATCTGGGTCATGCATCTATTTGCACTCCATGTCTCCCCATTACAGGAGCCAAGTTAACACTGGACCAGTATCCATACGAAGCAACCAGATCTCAGGACAATCTCACTGCAGAAGATGGGCACCGAAACAGCTCAACTGCACCTCCCACGAAACCCACTGGGATATTAATGAGTTTTCAAGATACAAAGCAATTTAATACCATTCTTGGCTGTCATTTATTTTGGAGTACACTAGCTACTCAATTTTGTCACAAAGCTACCAAGTAACATAACATGATTCTCTCTTGCTCTCAGTGTTATCTTCTTTTCAAGCTATAAGAAACTACTCTAGAAATACCCAGAATCTTAAGACATGTAGAGAAATATTAAAAAACATTAACAATGGTCCTGGAGGAGTCCCATAATGTCTATGGTATTTACAGATTTATCTATCAAGTGACTTATTTTCTTTCATAACACATCCCAATTTGTAATTATCTTTATTTGTTAATTTATTTGTTGTCAATCTCCTTCATAGAATGTTCTCCAAAAGGGAAGAGATTTCATCTGTCTCATTCACTGTTATATCCCCAACTTAACAGCAACATGAATAAAGTTAAGTACTCAGTAAATATGTACAAGTGACCACTGAAGTGGCAGGGAGGGCTGAGTTCTGCTGCAGTAACAAACAATCCCAAAAATCTCAGTGATTTAACACAACAAAAGCTCATTTCTTGCTTATGTTACATGTTCAACAGGGATCAGGAGGGTGAAATCTGTTCATCATGGCAGTTTATGGGCCCAGAGTGCCAGAGGCTCCAGCTGGTCACAAACTTTCACAATCAGCAAGGTATGCAGTGAAAGCACTGGGTTGTCTCGTGCCAGGTTTTTGCTTCAGTCCAGAAAGTAGTGCCATGTATGGCCACATTTTGCTTGCCAAAGCAAGTCACATGGCCAGTCTTAACTCCAAAAAGAAGAGAAGCAGATGTGAGTGAGCAGTGGACGTCTGCAGAGAATTAAATAGCAAATCTAGAATCACGCTGTTGAAGGGGTTTCATCTAGCTTGATTCTGTGTCTAGGCAAGGCTGCAAAAGAAGAAGGTAACAGATAACTACCAAAGAACCTTTACAAAAAGAAAGTATGTCTGAATTGCCCAATAAAAGAAACAACTGGGGGGCCGGTGAGATACCTCAGCAGCATAAGTGCCTGCCTGGCAAACGCGAGGTCCTGAGTTCAACTCCCAGTACCCACATACAAAAAAAGGGCCAGTGATATCGCTCAGTGGCACGGGCGCCTGCTGGTGCACGAGGGTCCTGAGGTCAACCCCCAGTACCCACACACAAAAAAAGAAAAAACAACTGTATTCACTATGTTATTTAACTTAGGGATAAAGTAAATAACTAAGATGTGCTCTGCACTCCTGCTCCTTGTAACTTAAAACCTTCTTAGGAACTGAAACAACTGTAGGAAAAGGTGATAGTGCGATGTCATGCTTTCAGATAACAACAACAACAACAAATCAGTTCACTGAATCCATTTATACATTTATTTCTTTACCCAACTAATACATGTGAACAAAATGTGAACAAAAGCAATAAACTGGTGGCATCATCTGGGGCCACAAAGACACATCCACCCATTACCGCAGAAGCCTGCACGACGTTCTGACTCACATCTGGAACTCACTGTAGAGCAGATCTCTTGGTATTTCTTGCACATATAGAGCAAGCAAGACTTAATTCCTGCTAGACAGGGTTTTTTTTTTTTTTTAATTTCCACCAGTCAGTCTCTTACAGTGAGATAACCTCCAGTCACAACTCTTCCTCCAAATGAATTCCCAAGTTGCCATGGCAACTAACACCTTCCTCCAATACTGTCAATATGCTTCCCAGCCCTGAAGGCAGCCCTCTTGATACACTGCCAGAAGTACCAATCTCCTGCAGGAAAGAGCACCTGCCTTCTCTCCACACCGAAGACTGCTAACAACAGTAGCAGCTTCCGCCTATGGTGGGCCAGTGTTGCTTCTATTGTCTCATTTAATCATTAAAAAAAACACTGCACAGTAGATGTCATGCTCATTGTAGGATTTAAAATGTCTATAAATCAGAGGTTATACAACTTGGCCAAAGGGCGGAAACAGGATTTGAATGGGGCTCCTCAGACCAGAATGTCTCTGAGGCATCCTCCACAGTGCAGGCCTTTTCCAGCTCAAAGGAGTGACCCCGCCTGTCTCATTCTCTCAGCCTATCCTTGCTCCTTTCTCCAAACAGGCTTTCTACACTTCAAGGCAGTTTAGTTTGCTTTAATATCAACACAAGGCTACTGTAAATCCAATGGCACTTAAGGTGTGTTAACACAGATTAAACACTGAGGAAGAAAAGCTTCATTTTCCCGCTCTTCACTTCCAAGGGCTTTGGTAGGAAGAGGGAGATACGGGCGTTAAGTGTTTCTTAGAACGAAGTGAGAGATCAATACCTAGCAGATGCAAAGGCATCTACAATGTGACCAAGTGCCAAGGACTTCCCTAAGTGTGGAACCGAAGCCAAGTCTTCTGGATTTGCTTTCCTGAGTCCCTTCGAAGCCCACCCCCAGCCCCACCCATATGACCCACACGCTCACTATTCTCCCTGAACATAAACCAAGAGTCGCACAAAGCAGGCACTGTACTTACTCCTTAACTGAGCCGCCCCCTCCTCTACTCCAACACACAGGAAGACCTTCTGTTAGCCTTGTAAATAAGAGTGAAACACTGACCATCCCACAGTTATTTTTCCAGTCTGCCTTTTCTAACCACTTACCTGGCAGAAGCTGTTATTCCTCTGGCCAACTGCTATTTGTGAAACTAGTCGGCTTCACTATTTTCACACCAAAGACGCTCATTCTTTGGTAGAAGGGAGGATTCTAAAGAAGACAATCAGCAAATCACCTAGCATTTCCACCTACTCCACAGAGGCTCACGAACAAAGAAATTAACCCAATTTGTTATCTGGAATAAACAGGACACTATGCCTCAGAGCCCCAGAGTCAGCACAGGATAACTAATTTCAAGTAGGAATGACTACAATGGCCCAGGTTCCCTATTTTATAACTATGCGCTGCAATTTCAAAGCTGCTCCTCCCCACCCCCACCTGTCTTCCCCACATACTTGTGAGCATCAATCCATTAAGAATCTGAGGTGTAATTTATCTTATTCACTATTATCCTGTTAAATTGCTCTACAGCTGCCACGGCAGTAATTGCTGTGATCAGTGATTCAAACTTCTTGAGCAAAGGGCCTTAAGTAGGTTTCATTATTAAAATTTCCAAAGGTTTTATTATTAAAATAAGCCTCAGATAGAGCAGTATGCCTCCACGGGGCAGGCACACTAATGATTCTTGAGTTATGAAGGAATGTCCCTTCCATCCTCAATGCTTCACTTGTGAATACCAGTAATTGGGAATTTATCAACCAATAAAACCAACCAGCATTCTAAGAATGAAGAATAATAATCTCATTTTAAGTAGCATACTTAGCACTGCGCAGGCCTTTAAAAGGCTTCCTTTGTTCACTGAGGCATTGCTTGGCAATAGCAAATACAGTACTGGAAACAACTCAAGTAGCTATTTGTAAGCCCCGATTCAACAAACAAAGGCAGCCATCCATATAGTGGAATATTATGCAGCTCTGATAAAAGGAAACCACTTTCCCTATGCCATCATGGAAAGATTTCCAGGATGTACTGGTAAGGACAAAAGGCAACTTATAAAACAGGTTACATGGCCGGTGAGATGGCTCAGCGGTGTAAGCGCCTGCCTGGCAAGCGCGAGGGCCCGAGTTCGACTCCCGGAACCCACATACAAAAAAAGGGCCGGTGATATCACTCAGCGGCACAAGTGCCTGCTGGCGCGCAAGGTCCTGAGGTCAACCCCCGGTACACACACACACACACACACACACACACACACACACACAAACGGTTACATAATGTGCTACCTTTTGTTTAAAAGAGTAAGGGGGAGTAAGAGCATATATTCATATTTGTGGTACCTCAGTTCATGAACTTAATTCATTCCACGATTCTAGAAAAGATGTCCATATTCATGTTTGTACAAGAAAGATGGCCATGGTTTTGCTGGTCACCCGAAGCAGAGTTTGCAAACAAGAATAAAATTTTGCCCCCGAAGAATCAATAACTGGGATCTCATCTTATTAAAAAGCTTTTGCGGGCCGGTGAGATGGCTCAGCGGTGTAAGCGCCTGCCTTGCAAGCGCGAGGGCCCGAGTTCGACTCCCGGATCCCACATACGAAAAAGGGGCCGGTGATATCGCTCAGCGGCACGGGTGCCTATTGGCGTGCGAGGTCCTGAGGTCGACCCCCCGGTACCCACAAAAAAAAAAAAAAAAAAAAAAAAAAGCTTTTGCACAGCAAGAGAAACCACCAACAGAGTGAAAAGACAACCCACAACGTGGGAAAAAATGTTTGCCAGCTGTTCCTCAGACAAAGGATTACTATCGAGAACATATAAAGAACTCAAAAAAATCAGACCTCCCAAATTTAAAGACCCACTCCAAAAATGGGCATCTGAGATGAATACACATTTCTCAGATGAAGAAATACTAATGGCAAATAAATATACAAAAAAATGTGCAACATCACTAGTCATTCGAGAGATGCAAATTAAAACAACACTGAGATACCATCTCACCCCAGAAAGAATGGCTATTATAAAGAAATCAACTAATAACAAATGCTGGAGGGGCTGTGGGGAAAAAGGAACCCTTCTCCACTGTTTGTGGGAGTGTCGACTGGTACAGCCACTGTGGAAGTCTGTGCGGAGATTCCTCAAAAAACTAGGGTTGGAGGTCCCATTTGACCCAGCTATTCCCCTTCTGAGTATCTTCCCAGAAGAATTAAAAACATCGTACCACAGTGATATATGTGCACCCATGTTTATAGCAGCACAATTTGTAATAGCCAGATCTTGGAAACAACCCAAATGCCCATCAACTGAGGAATGGATAAGAAAGATGTGGTATTTTTATACAATGGAGTACTATTCAGCCATAAAGAAGGATAAACTGGAGACTTTTATAGGTAAATGGATGCAACTCGAGAAAATACTCATAAGTGAAATAAACCGGACGCACATGTGTAAGCATCGTATTGTCTCTCTAGTATGAGAAACTGAAAGAGTAAATAAGATCCAAAATGTACAATAGACACGGTGAATCAAAAAGAAATTGGTCAATAGGAAAGAGAGACTGGAATAGGGAAAAGAAAGAAGGGAAAGGGAAAAAAAATTGTATATATATATAAGATGGTTAAGATAGATACACTACCAATTTTACTTAGTTCATTGAAGAGTAAGGTTTGAGCCAATAATGTTTGGACAATTGAATGCTAATGTCTGGTATCCTGAATAACTAACTTAAAGATAATAATACGTAATGCATTGACCATTGTTACCCTCCTATTATGTTGTTTTGAAAATTTGTTCTTTTTTTTTTGATTTGTTTTGTTTTTTTCTTCTCTTTAAAATAAAAAAAGAATAAAATTTTGCCAAAAACTTTTGTCTGCAAACCAAACTGTTCAAAAACAAAATTACTCATGAACTGCAGTACCACTGTATTTACATAAAGAAACAATGACAAACATATAAGAAATCACTAAGAGTGGCACAATTAAGGGCAGGGGTCTACAGGGAAGACCAGAACAGAGGTGAAAGTAATACTTCTCAACAGAAACCTTCCAAAATTATTTTTTCATGATTTACTTTACGTTTTACTACTTAATTCACTTTGAGGGTACACTGAGGGGAGTGCTCAGGGCTCTACAGTGGTGCCTCGGTTCACGAACGTAATTCATTCTTCAATTCTGGTCGCAAACCAAATTGGTCACCAACTGAATCAAACTTCCCCATAAGGTTCAATGTAAATAAGGTTAATCTGTTCTGAACCACATATTTTTTTTAATCACAAAAATATGAGGGGCCGGTGAGATGGCTCAGCGGTTTAAGCGCCTGCCTTGCAAGCGCGAGGGCCCGAGTTCAACTCCTGGAACCCACATACAAAAAAGGGGCCGGTGATATCGCTCAGCGGCACGGGTGCCTGCTGGCGCGCGAGGTCCTGAGGTCGACCCCCCGGTACCCACAAAAAAAAAAAAAAAAAATATGAACAAAGTACTGTGCAGTAGGAAGACAGAAAACACTAACCTTGCTTGAGATGACTTCTGGCATGGAGGACAGGAAGGTGGGTGGGGAGGAGGTTATTGTTTGGAGGGAAAGCCCCCTCCATAAGGACATGGGGAGATCTCCTTCAGGGGTTTCCTCTCGTCTCTTAGCTGCAGGGTCAATTTTGATGAAAATTTTGTCTGTCACTTGTTTTTTCCTGCACTGCATAACCCTCTGGAAATGAGAGACCATGTCGTCGTTCATCAGTTTCAACACTCTGTTCATTACAGCTATGTTGGGGTGGTGCTTCTCAAAGAAATCCTGGCACTCATTCCATTTTTCCATAATGGATTTTATGACATCACTGCTCACCTCCTACCCATCTTCCTCTTCCTCAGTGGATGCCCCTCAACAAGGGCCTTCTGTTGCTCACTCTGGAGTTCAGCAAGTTCTTCCGTCATCACCTCCTCCTTACCGTCCTCAGCAAGCTCCTCTATGTCTGCACCATCGACGTCCAGACCCATACTCTTGTCCATGGACACAATCTCCTCCACCACCTGAGCGTCAGACCCTTCAAAGCCACATGACAAAACCAGTGACACACGCTGGTTAAAGTTTCCTCCAGGCTGAGTCTAAGGTCTGGTACATGACATCTTCCCAGGCTTTGTCAATGAGGTTGACACAGTGGAGGACATTGAACTGTTTCTTCCAGAACTTTTTCAGAGTCAAGGACGTCTCTTCAGTGACATTAAAACAGCTGGTGACAAGCGCTTTTGTGTACAGCTTCTTGTACAGGTCACTTGCTGGTCCATGAGGTGCAGAAGAGGTCTCGTGCTGCAGGGGAGGAACCTGACCTTTACGAAGTCACACTCAGCATCCATACCATCCACCAAGGCTGGAGGGTGTGCCAGGGCACTGCCCATCAGAAGAAGGCACCCTTTAGGTAGTTGGCTGTCAGAAAGATATTTCTTAATGGTGGGTGTGAGCACCTTGTGCAGCCATTCTACAAACAATTGCCTTGCAACCCAAGCTTTCCCATTGGCCCTCCACGTGACAGGCAGCCTGGCCTTGTTCAGATTCTGTTCCTTGAATGCTGAGGGGTCTGGGAACGGTCCACCAGCAGTGATTTAACCTTCAGATCAGTGCTTGCGTTCGCACACAGCGAAAGGGTCAACCTGTCCTTCAAGGGCTCGTGCTCCGGCTGTGCCTTTTCCTCCTTCGTGATACAGGTTCTGTTCGGCATCTCCTTCCAGAAGAGCCCTCTTTCACCGCCGTGGAACACCTGCTGAGGAAAGTATCCTTCTGCCTTCATGAATTCTGCAAATTCTTTCTTGTACGCTTCTGCAGCAGCCTTCTCAGAACTGGAAGCCTCACTATGTCTCGTCACACTGTGGATGCCACTTCTCACGTGGAATTTATCAAACTACCCTCGATTGGCTTTAAATTCATCACTTGTTGCACTTGTAGAGGCGTTTTCTTGTGGTAAATCACTGTGCAATTTCCTGGCTTTTTCACAGATCACAGCTTCACTAATGCTATCACCTGCCAACTGTTCCTCAACCACACTAACAGAAGTTTTTCTACCTCTTCCAGCACTTGCATCTTCTGCCTGGTTAACATCATTACTCCTTTTGCCACATCAGCTCCTTCGATGGCATCTTTATTCTTCAAAATAGTCAAGAGTGTCGACTTCAACATCTTGTACTCCAAAGCCACATCAGTCACATGAATACCATGCTCATGCTTTTCTACAGTTTCCTTCTTCACTTCAATAGTTATTTTCTTCAAAACTTCCTTCTTACAGTTCTTGCTCTGCACATTCTTTGCACCTTCATTATTGCTCTGCACGTTCCGGTTACCTTCATTACCGATCTGCACTTGCTTTTTACCACCATGCTTGCTCAGCACTTTCTTTGGAGCTATGCTGGATTGAACAATACTGTACAGTGCTGTAGGTGCTAAAAAGCACACAAAAAAGCTTCACAGGAAGTGTGCACAGGTCTGTCTGTGACTACGATCTCAACTAGAGGAAGCCATGCTCATGTGTTCATGCAGGGAACATGGCCAAGGTCATGACGCAGAGTTCTCAAACAGAAGTGAAATTCTGCCAAACGCTTCCGTTCATAAACTGAATCGTTTGTGAATAAGGTATTACTGTATTTCCAACACACTGAAAACAGACAATCAGGCTTCAGACTTCTTATCTGGGCCTGCCAGAAGTCAGTAACTTCAGGACAGGAATAATTTAGGTCAGAGGAATAGAAGGGAAAGAGAAACTGATAAAACCTATGGTTCCTAAAAGTTTGAACATGATGTGTAAGAGTGAGTTGCCTCAGCTTTCTAATAAGGCGCCAACAGCAGGTGTGAGACACCGGTTAGAAGAGGGGAAGGGATGGAAGAACAGGGTGGAAAGTAGTCCTCCTTCTCCATTCCCTTTGTAATTCTCATCTTATTTCTGGACTTTTTATTGATGGACTTTTGTAAAGAGAAGAAATTTACATCCAATTCTAGGATTACATCTATCTTAAGGATAGGATTACATCTATCTTTCGTCACAACTGCTTTTTTATGAGTCACTTCTATAGTTTCCTGGCCCAAGACAAGAAGAAGAGAGAAAAGCAAGGGGGCAGCTATTGTTTGGGGTATATCAAGGGTTTATCTAGCCTTGTCTGTTAAATGTCCAACAACAAAATGCCAAGGATAAGAAGACCTTCCTACCTATCCGAAGTATCGACCAGATAAACACAAACCTGAACCAACTGCGGACTTAAAAGATGGCAAATGGCTGTGATGTTAGCAGGGAGTCTGGGAGTGAAGAAACCCCTGGCCCAGTCACCCCACTTACGAGAAAGGTTGGCAGCAAAACGGGTTTGAGGGTAGGGGATTGGGTCTTCATTGGAGCTTGGCAGCCTCCGCAGAAGAGACAGTCTGAAGTCACGGGACGAGGGGACTAATGGGTGCAGATGGTACAGAGAGGCATATTAACTGCACCTCCTCTCTAGATCCCAATTGCATAGAAAATAAATGTCCTGTGAGATCTGTCTCTGTCCTCGTCTTCATAGACTGTCCTTGGAACAGCCCATGTAAGCTGACGACAACTCCTGTCACCACCACCAGAACTCAGGCCACTGAGCTCCAGACCTGGTTTCTCAATTCCCTTTTAGGCATCTCCACCTGGATATTCCTTGTCCAAAGATAAATTCCTTTTCCCTGGCCCATCTGTTCTTTCTGGCTCCACGTTCCTCACCTCAATGGCACTGCCACGAACCACGACACCTGAAGCAGAAACATACCCTAACACCCTCCTTTGCTTCACTCCCCTTTGTTGTTTCCTCCCTTTCTTCCTCCTTTCTTTCTTGGTTTCATAGTTATATTTTATGGTTTAGAGGCAGAGAAAGTTGGGTGTAAGTCTGAGGGAGTCTAGGAGAGGAAAATACAGGGAAAGCAGAAGGACAGCTTGGGGGAAATCCAGTGGCCCCCAATCCTTCTCCCATCCCGCTCCAGTGCCATACCCCCACTTCTATTCAACTAATCAACAAGAAGCACCACTGACTTTTTACTTCGTAAAAATCTCTCAAAGCCTCACTTCTTATAGCATCTCATTCAGTTATCATTCATTCAACAATATTTAATAAGAATGGATCATAGCTAGGTGCTTTAAACAGAATAAATACAACATTACCCCTGCTTTCTGGTGGTTTAATACCTAGCTATTTCTCACCTAATCTATTCAGATATACTCTTGTCTCCTACCATTCATCTCTACACTACACCCAGAGAGTATCTCTACACTCAAAATGAAAGTCAGATCATTTGATTCAGGGATAAGCAAACTTTTTCCATAAAGGCCAAGTAGTAAGTATTTTAGGCTTCTGGGACAAATGTTCTAACTACTCAACTCTGTTCTTGTAAAAACAATCACAGCCAGGTGTGATGGCACACGCCTGTAATCCCAGCACTTGGGAGGCTGATGCAGGAGGGTTGCTGTGAGTTCAAGGCCAGTCTAGGCTACAAAGTGAATTCAAGGCTAGCCTAAACTGCATAGCAAAACCCTGTCTCAAAAAGACAAAAAAATGAAAACAAACAAACAAACAAAAATCAGACAATATGTAAACCAATGGGTGTGACTGTTCCAATATGGTCTATTTACAGAATAGGCAGCAGGCCAGATGGGTCAAATGGACTGTGGTTTAATTAATTACAGTTCTTCTTATTCCACTGAGATTAATCCAGCATCCTACCCATGGCCTAGGAGGCCCTCCAACCTCATCTGATTACCACTCACTTATCTATGTTCCACTATGCTCCGCCACCCTGACCTTTATGGTGCTCAGCACTGTAGCAGGTCCATTCCCATCTCAGGGTCCCTGTGCTTGCTGTTCTCCCCACCAGGATCACAATCCCCAGAACCCCCCCTTAGTTGGCTCCACTCACCTCCTCAGAGGACCCTCGCTGACTACCAAAAAGGGTCAGCACCCACTCCAGGGCCCAAGCATTTTAATTCCCACAGCTCCATTTATTTTCTACAAATTACTTACCACTTCTGAAAAACACACACGTATTACATCTTCCCTTCCCGGATACCACATCCCTCCCATGTGGGTAGACTGTTTGATTCATTAACCCCCAGGTTCTAGCACCTAGAACTATGCCTGACACTTAGCGGGGGCTCAATGCATACGTGCTGTCTGAACTGTTACTGTCGCCAGTCTCAGCCCCGCCTCCCGGATATCCTTACTTCCACCAGTAATCTTTCTGAAACACAAATGGATAATGTCACTCTCCTGCTTAAAATATTTCCATGGCTCCCCACTGGCTTCAGGACACAAACGCAAATTATGCAGTAAGGCTACTATAGCTCTAATCACACCTACTGACACTCTCCCAGTAGACTGTGAGCAAGGATGCGTCTAGTTTATCTCGTTAGCTCAAGTGCCCAGCACAGTGCCAGGATCACTTGTTGGTGCTGGATAAATGTAGAATAAAATAAAGCTATCAACAGGACTATTACACTAGCAATGCTCAATCTGAATGTGCTAACTCAACAAATACCAAACTGAAGGGCAATGAAGCAAGATTTCTACACAAGACTCTTACTTTCCTTTCTCTGGAAGGAACCTGGGCAGGGGCTATGCCTATAACTCTGAGTCTGACTTTGGATTTTGTTACTCAGAATCTACCTGGAAGGTAGCCAGTCACCACTTTCTAAAAGAATGATGGGAGGAGGTAGGGAGAGAAGAATGGATATTTACCCACGCTGTTTCCTGTACACAGCTCTAGTAAAAGGGGTAAGAAAGGAGACATAACACTTGGAAATGCAACTTAGGGATTCTCCATGGATTCCAAGTGTTCACTTTCTCCCTGTCATATATGAGAAAGGAAAACCTAAAGCTGCTATTTTACTATATAATCACCCAAGAGGTTCGGGTATTTTCTTCAGAACTGCCTCACCAGTAGAATGGAAATCGTTACTTCTAGAAGAATTTCCACTACCCCTTTGAAATCCTTCAACATTCATTAAGGCTGAGGTGTTTTCACCTAATTCAGTCTGATGGGTGCAAGAATAGAGTCCTTCTAGGGAATATAGACTCCCAGATGGTCCAGCTGATTAGTGAGGAGGGAATTTTTTCTGCAAAATCAAAGGGAAACCAAAAGAGGCGAACCCAGAATGTCATTTTTCTCTGTCTTGAACAGGGGACTGAGTCCCAGAGTCATTCTTAGCTTTCCCTGACCTCCCTAAAGACTCAGGTTTGAAGCAGCCAGTTAGGCTCTCTTCTAAGGTAACAGAATCTGCTTCCGCAAGCTGCTGCTGAGCCACCTCCAGACTCCAGAGAGACAGGCTACAAACACTGGCTCTCCTATTGTTATCATGAAGTATAAGCTAATGCAGTCCTGAGTTGCCATTCTACACGCCACTCTGAGTTCTCAAAGCAAACCTAACTGAAGGACTGGAAGAAGTACAAAAATGTTAGATCTGGGATTAATTCACTCTGGGCCTGGTTCCCTTCTGCTCACCTAAGGGTGCAGTCACAGAACACTGGTAAGGGACAGGGGAACATGGCTTCTGATTCTTCCCCTAAAGGGCATTTCTTCCATAACGGTTGAAGAAGCTAAATGGTCAAACTAAAACAATGAAATGATTACGCTACACACAAAACCTCCAGGGACCTATAAAACTACATTTGAGATAATTACACAGTCAATCTGGAGAATAACTAACTAATGTACCAGTGATCTACCAGATTTGAGACCGTGTAAAAGTCCTGCCCAAGATCTTTCTCTATCAACGTGGGAGCTGTGAACCAACCATTCAAAGGGCCCACTTTATGGGCTATTTCTCGCACTGTTCCATACAGCAAAACTACAGCTTATTATCTACCCTTAAATCCCTTTGCCAATGAAGTAGTGCACCCTACTCCTTGACGTGAAATTAACAGAATACCCTACTCAACACTGCTCTGAAGACGCTGACACCCGTGGGTTACAAGAGGAAAGAAAAGATGGAAAATGGATCAGCCAGGTACATCCTCTGCCAAAAGCATCCTCGTACCCTACACTGCCTAATTCTAGATGGGCTAATGAGACAGGCCATAGGTTCTCTAAGTGAAAAAGGAGCCCAGAACCCAAGAAGCAGCAACAGTAAATAAATACTTAAAAAGTAAATACTTAAAGACCAGACAGGTTTTGTTTTGGTTTGGCTTTTTGGTTTGTTTTGTTGTTGTTTTGAGATAGGGTCTCACTATGTTTCCCAGGCTGGCATTGACCTGCGATTCTCATACCACAGCTTCACAAGTAGCCGAAATTAGAAGCACATGCCAACCTGGACCAGATAGGTTTCTGGGGACCGGGGGTTTCAGATAAATAGAACACTGTAGAACACAGGGCCCAAAAGAGCAGAAGTTAACTTGAGCCCAGGCAAAACCCTGCTTGCTACAGTATTAGGTATGCAAGGACTGGTGTAAATATCTTAGTAGAGAAATTGGCCTCAATGAGGACAGCTTAGCAGTTACAGAGCTAACAAGATCCAGTGTGATTGAGGCAAAAGTAACAGAATGAGGAAGACCACACCTGGGGGTACAGCATGAGATTTTCAGACATGAATCTTTACAAGAACAAGGCAGAACTTTATGGTGGTTCCAGGATATCTGTTGATTCCCAACAAGAACCTCATACTGGTTATGAACACAAATCAGGCTACAATCCCAGAACAGAAGGCTCGCAAAAGTAATTCAGCCTTAAAGTTCAGATTGTGTTTTCTACTAAAAGGAATCCAGACACTTTGAAGAAATGGTTGATTCTACACCTGGTGGCAGAATATATAGCCCAGAACATCTGACTGTGCCAGAATGCAAGGAAGCTACCAAAGTCCAAAAGGGCCATGCCAAAAGGATAGTCACTTTGAAGGGACGTCTACTAATCTGAGAGAATGTGAACACCCAAAATAATTAATAAACAATGACTGCAATGGTTTGAAACACATCAACTACATAATAATCTATGAGTTCCTGGGTTCATTCCCAAGCATTGCAAACACACACACACACACACACACACACACACACACACACACACGAGTTCATAATACTATTCAGGAAAAAAAGTATTGGTCATGGAGATTACTACTAGATCATTAACTCAGTATTCTAAAAAGTGACTTGAAAAGGGAGATGGGATAGTGAAATTAAGTATTTATCCAGTCTTTCCTGTATGAAAGTAAATGTTTAACAAAGAAAGGTTTAGAGCAAATGAAACAAATTTGGCAGTAACAGTTTAATCTGAATTTTGGGTACACAGAGGTTCGCTATATCTGTGTGTATTTGAGCCCTCCTGCCCCTGGCCCCAGCCCCAAAACACAAAAGACAGAACTTAAGCCAAGAAGCTTAGGGTTTAAGCAAGGCCTCTGTCTACAGGGGAAACTGGGATATGAAGTGCAATTTCAGCCCTGCTGAGCTGAGCCAACTGGAGGGACTGACACAGGGAGGTGCTGAACAGCAGAGGCACCGGCTTGCCCAGCATTTGATCTGGCATCCCGCAGCCCACGGAGGGTGGCTTCCAAGAGCGTTAAACTGAGAGTGCCTTAGAGAACTCGCTTTTCATCATAACTGGCACAGGAACTGCAGAAGGGACTGGTCTTGCTAGTGGAGCCCTTAAGTAAATTCAGTCAAGAGGAGATGGGAAATACTAAGGCTCCAGCAAGGTGGCAAGGGCTAGCACGGAAGCATGCATAGGTTAAGGGGAAATCACAGTGAACCCTGCAATCTAACTACTTTACCACAAGCACCAACAAAAGGCCTCATTGTGACCCCAGCTCACCTCCCTCTTCATCTAAAGAGCCACACACAGCACCACCAAAGGCAGCAGAATGAGGGCAGCGTTCTCCACAAGCCAGCTGTGAGTATCCAGACAGACACCAGGCATCAGCAGCTCTGTACGGCCCTTCCCTAACCACCACTCAAGTAACCAGCTGGGAAAGCATTCAGAAAACCCACATCCTGACACACCACTGCCAGACAACTTAAACAGCAGAGAGCAACCCACCTAAATAGCAGGGCTGGCTGCCAGGAAAAGTTCTGTAGGGACAATGAGTAGAGGAAAAGCAGATCCCTTGGGGTCTGCCACAGGCTTCAGTGCTTTCAAACGCAGAGTCCACGCACTTGGGGAGGCGGCTGACTTCCAGAGGCAGGTTGTCTCCTTCCATCCCCTCCAAGATAAATGAGCAAGCAAGCTGGCCAGAAAACCACTCAGGGCATTAGTCTTCAAAGAATCTTTATAGGGTCAAAGAGGAATGGGTCTCTAGGTTGTGTGTATTCCCTGAAGATTCTGGGGATGATGTCAGAATCCCTTCCCAGATGTGTTTAACGCTTTGTGGTCACTTGTATTCCTGCCACTGAGCATTACTGCTTTGCTAATTTGAATTGATTCCAGCTCAGGCTGACCCCAGCTCCTTAGATCTGGTTACCATTAGCTGACACTGTCATCCATACTACACCCTGTGAGAGTGTCCTAAAAAGAGACCTTCACCTGCTCTCCCAAGACAAGAATGTGCCAAAGAAAATGGGGGCAAAAGATAGATAGACAGACAGACAGATAGACAGAATGAACAATTAGCATACTGCCAAGATAGCAAAAAGTGAAGGGAAAGGGGTAAAGCTGGGTTAATGTCTTTGTGCTTGTATCTAATAAAGAGCCAATTTTAAAGGGCTTTTGGGGAAAAGAAAAACAGAAAAAAGCAGCCTTACATCTAAAAATATGGAAAACAAGAATCGTGAGGAATTCCATTTCCTGGTTATTAATCCTAACAGCTGAAGAGCTGCTCTGCCTCTAAGGATGAGAGCATTCTGCACTGGATGGCAGAGTCTAGTCCAGCACAGTCTGGATGACCGCAAACATCGGGGTGAGTTTTCTTGCCCCGGAGACCGCTTCTCCAGCTTTTCCATTAAAGCAATATTCAAGGACCAAGGGGGACAGTCCCACCCACCACCCCAGATGTTTAAACTCAACTACTCACAGTTTGTCTTGTTCAGATCAAGAGCTCCCATAAGTGATGGAGACCCAGATCTGAGAATCACCCCAGTACCACAGGGCTAAAAGGTGACATAAAAACTGAAGATACAGAAGGAAGAATTCAGCTGGCGCTCTGAAACTCCACTTGCCCAACCTGAAAAAGAAATTACCTACAAACACAATAACTCCTAGTTTCTAATGCTAGGCTTCCCAGTTTCACTGAAATGTCTTAGGGAGCAGTCCTAGGCTTTTGTCTTGTTTTGTTTTGTTTTGTTTTTTTGAGACAGGGTCTCACTATGTAGTTCAAGCTGGTCTTAAACTCACCATGTAGCCCAGGCTGGCCTCGAACTTGCGGCAATCCTCCTGCTCCAGCCTCCCGAATGCTGGGATTACAGGCATGCACCACCGTGCCCCGCCAGTCCTAAGCTTTTCTGGCCTTTATTTTGCCCACCTAATATAAGGAAATTAAGGACCGGTGAGATAGCTCAGCAGCATAAGCACCTGCCTGGCAAGTGCTAGGTCCTGAGTTCGACTCCCGGTACCCACATATTAAAAAAAAATAATAATAAGCTAAAATAAATTTTATAACCAAAAAAAAAAGAAGAAGTTCTCTAGTTATGGCCATAGTACCTGGGACTCCTGGAATTCCCTTGACCCAAAAATGTCAGTATTGAAGTGAGTATTCCCAGAATACATTTCAGATCTAAACTGGAAATGTGCACAGGTACACTAGGAAAGTCCAGAGCCTTACTTGAGTAAAACTAGATGCAGTAAAAACATGGTTTGTGTAGGGATTTTTCATGATTGGTATTGTTACAGAGAACATAGGGAGTGGAATTCAATATAACTCCTTCTTTATGTATGATCAAACTGCCTTTTAAACTCAAATTGGGGCACTTTATATCATAAATCTGATAACAAGAAATTAGATAAAGTTAAGTCTTTTTTATGTCATCCCAATTACATCTTGGACAGTTTACAAACATGTTTCAGCAAATGCTGGAGGGGTCTTTCTGTCTTTAATGTCCTCACTCGTTTCACCCTGTTGAACAAAAGACCTCACACACTTACAAAGGAGATGGAGACAGGCCAGCTTCAGGACACATGCTGCATGGGGATAGCTGACCTTCCCAAAGAGACAGCAATACACCCCTCTGACAACTCCACAATAGGCTGGCTACACACAAGTGCCTGAAATAAGGAAGTTCATCAAGAAAATGAACAGTTGGCAAGATCAAGGCTTCTGGCCCAAAGGGCTTGCAGCTGGTCTGGCCATTCATCAAAAAATCTGAATTTAAATGGAAGACACATCTGACTGTGGCATGCAATAAAACAACTGGAGCAGCAAAGGGTCCTGATTTTGGTTTCCTTTCCACCCTGTATATCTCCTGCCAATGAAAAAGTGAGCGTGCCTGTGGTGTTCCTGGCATATCTGGGGTAGCTCCCATCCACACTTTGGGATTTTCCACACATTGCTGGGTCATCACCCATCTATACTAACTCACAATGTCCAAAGAAAAGTTCCTGTTCGGAGACTGGACAGGAATTGTCAAAGCTGAAATCCCATGCATCTCCCTAAACCAGGGCACACTACATGCTGGAAAGACTACAGAATTATGTCAGAAGCCTCATTTCAGATTGACCCCAAACCAGTTTTATGACTTTGGGTAATTCACCTACTTTCTCTGGACTCTGTTATTCTCATATCAATAATGAGAGAAGATGACTGAATGGTCTCCCAGATCCCTTACAACCCATCCTTTGACTTTTTGACTAAAAAGCGATGCTGAAAGGCTGAATGCTAACAGGCTGTACTCCACTAGCAGACTGTTAAGAGCCACTAGGTGGTAAGAGAAAGTGTGGCACACAGAGCCTTCTAGCCATGTCCTTGTCACACCTGCCGTCACAGAGATGTGCTGCACCACCGATCCAAGAGGCTCTTCTGCACAGGGCACTGAGCAGTACGCTGATTTATTTCCTCAACCAACAAATACTCACTAACAACCTTGCAGACATTAAGGAGAGAACAGAACAAAACACCAAATCCATTCCTTTAGTGGGGTCACAGTCTAGTGAAGGGGTCAGACATTAACTAAACAGTAAATATGAAGGGGGGTAGGGGTATATTTCAGAGAGTGGCCCCCTTAACAAGGTGATTTTTGAGCAGAGATCCAAGATAGTAAGGAAACGAGCTATGCAGGTAAGAAGGGAAGAATATTCCAGCAGAGGGAACAGTGGGGCCTGAGACAGGCCTGGGCCAAGCTTGTGTGATATGTTACAGGAAACATCACGAGCCCATTCTTGATGAAGAGGAGTGAGGGGGGAGAGCAGGAAAAAGCAACTCACTTAGGTAGCAGGGATGGGATCGTGCAGGGAATGCAAAGCCACCAAGAGGTTTGAATGGAAGGAAAACAGGATCTGGATTCCATTTAGAAAGGACTGCTGGAGCCGAGAATGGTGGCACACCTGTAATCCCAGCTCTCTGGGAGGCTGAGGCGAGAGGATCACAAGTTCCAGCCCAGCCTGGACAACTTGACAACTTCGCAAGACCCTGTTTTCCCAAAATAAAAAATTTTGAAAAGGCCTGGGTATGTAGTTCAGTGCACAGGGCCTGAGTTAATTCTCAGTCCCATAATAGATACAGTAGGTAGGTAGGTAGGTAGGTAGGTAGGTAGGTAGGTAGGTAGGTAGGTAGGTGGATAGATAGGTAGATAGATAGATAGAAAGAACGAACGAACGAACAAACTATTGAAGCTGTTGAGAGTATACACACTAAAGGAGATTAGAATGGAAGGAAGGAGACCAGTCAGGAGGCCACTGGGACAATCCAGGTAAGAGGTGATGACACTGGACTCACAGCAGCAGCAGTGAGAGGCGATGAAGGACAGTCAGTCTGGGATATACTCTGAAGGACAGTGTAAGACAGGATCCTGGAGAACTCTACTACAGAAGCTAATAAAACTGAACGACACACTACCTCAACCTCCACTGTGGGATCCGAGGATAGAGGATGTGTTCATCTCTGTCGCCCACTGTCCAGCACGATCCCTGGCACACGATGGGTACACAGAAAGTGTTGAATGAATTAATGGGGATGAATGCATCATAAAGTCAAAAGGTCTGGAGTTGGATAGGTCATTAGAAGACCAAAAATTTGTGGCACTAGAACGTATTTTACTAACAACAGATCTCCCTCCTTGGGGAATTTATCTCTGTTTAAAAAAAAAAAAAAAATCTCCTTTATAACTCATTTCATTTCACAGTAAAAAGTAGAAAGGCTGCCAGAAAACTTCACATAATACAGCTGAGAATCTAAACAACTCAGCCACATCCATAAGAAGCCGTATGTTGTCACTAAACCCCACATCGCCTCAGCACCTCCTATCTAAAACTCAGGGAAAGACCTGTGCATGCTGGCACATACCTGTAATCCCAGGACTCTGGGAGGCTAAGGCTGAGAGGATCACAAATTCCAGGACAGCCTGGGCTACTGAGCAATAGTGAGACCCTGTCTCAAGGTTAAAAAAGGCAGTGGGGAGGGCTGGGGATGCAGCTTATGCAAAGGTTCTGGGTTCAAAAAATAAGAATAAATTAAAAACAAGTATCTTTTGTTTTGTTTTGTTTTGTCTCACTATGTAGCCCAGGCTTTCCTCAAACTCATAGCAATCATCCTTCCTCAGCCTCCCAGTGCTGGGATTACAGGTATGTGCCACCATACTCAGTCTATAAATATCTTTTAAATAAATTATCTTGCATTCTAAAAAAAAAAAAAAGTACTGAGTCACAGGGACAACCAAAAAGGTATGTTTATGAATGTTATTACAACAAGCAAGGAATAACAAAAGGCGAATCTGTACTATTCTGCAGGAGTGGCCAAGGGGCTATTCTTGAATGTGCTTCACTTCCTCTGTAAAGTTGAAAACAGGAATTTCTAGATTCTTTTCCCAATAAGCACTGCTCTGAGAAAGATGACAACTCGCAACTACAGAAGCTTCTCTGTCAAGGTAAGCATTCAGAGACCCAAAGTTCTTAATCCACAGAGCAGAAAATTCAACATCATGGAGAACAACAATAGAGGTGTATTAAACACTACATTCTGGAAGCAGTTTTCTTGGTTCAGTCATTAATCATCTTGAAGGGCTAAATTAAAATCCAACATTAATCAGGCAGTAAGTCTGAAAAACATCTTACTTATCAAAACAGAAAAAGGGGAAAGAAAGGTACGACATGTAAAGTGGTTGAGAACAAATTACATTGTAAGGGAAGTTGCAGCATTTGGGAGACCAAGTCCTAGACAGATTCATCAACTGAGCTGGAAATCATTTGATGTGACCTTAGACTAATTACTTAACTTCTGTGCCTGTCTCCCATCTGTGTCCAACTCTCCCACTCACTATAAAGGACAGCAAATGATTTCAGCCCCCTCCTATCTTGACAGGAATGTTATAAAGCTGAGATCATGTCTCTGGGGTTCCCTGGAGAAAGGCAGTCCACCAACTGAGGGCATGGTCTTCGGTATGATAATCGGGAATCAGGCTGCTCATGGAGTCGCCCGCAGGGTGTGGAGGCTCTCTCCTAGCATCATCTGGTTTCAGAGTTGAGCAACCAAAGTACAGTGTGTGTACATGACACGCAGACTCAGGGCTGGGGCAAGACTCTTCTCAGATGCTATCCAAAGCCCTAGATGCGAGTCCATTTTCACATACATAATAACTACATTCAGGTGTTTAATAAACATTTAGTGATGCTTTTAAATCACCAGATCTTCACTGAAATGACTATATTGCTGGCTATCTATTAGAAGAAATGGCATGTGAAGTACGCAGCAGTAGAAGCCCATCATCATTAATGCCCTGGGCAAGCTGTGACCTCGATTTCCACCTCCCTGTTATGGGCCTAACCATACTGAAGATTAAATGAGGTAACATATGAAACATTGCTGGCACAGCCCTGGGCCCACAGAAGAAGCAAAGTAAGTGTTAAAGCCGCCTCCCTTGCAGGACTCTGTTCCATGAATAATGAATGCTGTTAATCCTTTAATCACAGAACCAAGGGAAAATAAAACAGGAAAGGTTCACTCATAAATATCTTATCTGCCTTTATTCCCTTATAACCCCTCGACTAAAGCAAATAGGCCCAACTTTAATTAGGATCTTAACATGGGATGTCCCAGGTAACAATTAGGAGAAGGCAGCTTTTTAATGGTCTACTCCATACCAGCCCAGTCAATGACAAAAGCAGACCCGGTCTTTTGTCCCAGCTTCCCATTAGCCAGGCACACATGGCTCCATGGGATGTGGGGTCAGAGGCTTTCTATTCCGGCCATTGTGGTCTAAGAATAGAACTCCCAAGCACAGGGCAAATGGACTCACAGGACTGTGTTCATCTACGGTCCGCATTACCATCTGAGCACTATTTAAAGCACAAGGCCAGAAAGCCCCCTCTGAACAGAGAACCAAGGAGGTGAAACAGGTGTGTTTTTAATGTAGTTCTACAACTTACAAATACACTGCAACCTGTTCAGCTCCAACTTGGGCCCCTGGATCTCGAGGTATGCACCCACCCTCACTAGCTCAGATATCTCACTTGGCTCCCCCTCAACCACTGGGCCAGGAATGTCAAGTTCATCTTACAAATGGAAAAGTGGGAAGGATGGAGGGACAGGTCTGCACGGTGCTACGCCTGCAGTTAGTAAGAGAAACAGCTGAAGCTGTGGGCTCACAGGCTCAGCCCTTCTTGCCTTCACTCTACTCTCACAGTCTCCCTAACAAGGCAGTTATTTTGTCCATTCTTTACCATGAAAACACTAAAGTTCTGGGAGAATAAACAGGTTACTCTCCAGACGCACTTTACATGTGACATAGCCAGGATTCGAACCCTAGCTTCTTGGATGCTAGAGTTTGCTGTTTGTTTTTTTGGTTGTAGTTAGACCATGCTGTCTGCCTTGGCTTCTGTCTGCTAACTTAACAAGGAACCTATAATCCAAAACCATACTCTAAATATTAGCTCTCATGCCTTATCACTGGTTATTATCAGTTGGTGAGCAAAGAGAATTAGGTAGTCCATGACCAACAGCAGAGTCTTTCAGGGACAGAAGCCAGACCATAATTCCAATTCGCTAGACAAAACAGATAAATTCAGCATCAAAGGAATCTTTATGAGAAAAGACCAGGTGATCAGGTAACCCTGAGCCTCTGATAAGACTTCGTCATTTCTCCCAACACCCTGACACTTCAGCTGGCTTCATATACAGACAGCCCCCAATATCAGCAGAGGACTCAGGTTTCATATAAACTGGGGTGGTATTTGCATATAACCTGTTGCATCGTCTCATAAACTTTTAGCCAGCTCTAAATTCCTTGTTATAACTACCATAATGAAAATGATATATAAATAGTTGTTATACTGCATTGTTTAGGGAATAATGGCAAGAAAAAAAGTCTGTACATGTTTAGTACAGATTCAAACATCACAGGCAGAACTACACAGGTACACAAGGCGAACAACGCGCCAACAGTGAGTACAGGAGAGTCTGAGGACCTATGACCTAGTAAGAGGCCATGGGAGGGTGGGGCTGTGCATCACTTCCACCTCATGGGTCCAGGGTAGTGTCTAGCACACTGCAAATTCAAGTTTTGCTTTTTAGAACATTCTAGAATTTTTTTCCATATTGTTTTTTGTTGTTTTGTTTGTTTGGCAGTCCTGGGGATTAAACCCACAGTTTTCATACCAAGGTATACCCCCCCCAAACCCTTTTTTCTTTCTTTCTTTTCTTTTTAATTTTGAAATAGGGCCATGCTAAGTTGGTAAACTGCCCGGGCTGGACTTGAACTTCCAATCCTCCTGCCTTAGCCTCCCAGAGTTTTGGGATTACAGGTATGCACCACCATATCCAGCCTTCCGATATAGTTTTGCTCCTGCATGGCTGAACCTGTAGATGTGGAACCCATGGACACAGAAGGCTGACTGGATTCTGAATTCATACCAAAGACAGATCTAGTGCCTTGCCATCACTAACCTAAGGGCACATTCTTGAGATTGCATTAATATGAACAGTTCACTTTGCAAAGTCACTTCCCTGGCCAGCCTCTCTGCTGCATACCTTTTGTCAAACTTCAAATTTCCCGGAACACATCCAATGTGACAACTTTGGGTCTTACCATGTTCCACAGAACTGATCACAATTTGTCAGACTGGGGCGAAATTAATTCTCTAGCCCTCTTGCTTCCATGTCTCTTTCAGTAATTCATCTACATTGGAATTTCTGACATCACTCAAATCACAGACAGCAATGGGGGCAGGGCACAACAAATTTTATAGCAATGATAAGCCAGCAAGAGTAAATACGATAGTCTAAAGCCCAACTGGGGGTGTTCTCATAATCCCTTGGAAATTACTTTTCCTGAAGACTATGTGACTCTTTTAACTCAGGCCTGACATAGAAGGGTCTAGGGTTCTGCCACAACTTTTCCAAACCAGGCTTCCAGGGCCTGGCTCCGACACGATTATAGACTCCCATGGTGAACTGGCCACTTTCTTTTTCTATCCTCCTCCTCCCCATCAAATGAAGACTGCTAACTGGCACTTGTCTTACCTGAGGAGTGCAACCTATAGCAGCAATGTAGTGTGACAATGGAAAATATGGGGATCCCAGGTAGCTAAAGCACATACTTAACACGAAGAGGAACATGCTGTTTACTAAGTAAACTATTGTCTACAGCCAGTATTTTTCCTGTACTCACTTCTCACAAATCTTAATCAAATCAGGACAGAAGTTGAAAGAGGCTTCAGGCTTCCATGTGCCACTTGTAAGGAAGAAAAACTATCCTCTGTTGTAAGAGGGGAGCCCAAGCTATAATATTTTTTGGAGTGGTTGAGTGGACTTGGTGTTCAGAGTAAGAAAAAAAAGGAAATGAGATTCTCTTTTTCCATTGAGAGAAATGAGGGAGTGCAATGGTTTATATACAGGCCCGATCCCTTTCAGGGAATGTGCTTGGAGGTAATGCCACATTGTCATCCTCTCCTTGAAGAAATCCATCTCATATCAGGTTCTAATTAAAGATATTTCCTTTTAAAATGCTGACATGTAACTTTGTCAGTATTAAATAATAAACACACAGGAAAAGGGTGGCTGTGTGTTTGCCTTACTTTATCTAGTTCACGTAAGTTCAAAATAAAGACCATTCAGTGATAGTGACAGTGACAACAGAGATCCTGGCGAATCACACCACCATTCTAATCCTGTTGGGGGGAAAAATGCTACCTGGAAACATTCTTCCTTATCAATCACACCATCAGACAGGGAAGCCGGATGATCGGTTCAATTTCCAGGCACTAATATATTCAAATCAATTAATCAGTGGTAACTGAGTGACCAAAAGTGGCTGGCACTTTCTAATCGCTCACCACTGTGTGCTATAATTATACATCAGCCATTTCTAGTCCTAGTGTTTAACGTTCAAAGACCAATCAAGTTCAACCCCAATGTCAAAGTCTAACGACAAATCAAGGGTACCTAAATTGCCAAGGAAGGTTTAGTCCAGTCAGCCAAGGCTCCCCTCTCTTTCTCAGAAGTTAAATCTACCAAGAGTAAGAAAAGCCGCTGCATCTACCAAGTTGGTCCAGATGGTCTCAACAGAAGAAGTAAGATGAGGAGGAGGTCCACTTCCTGAGACTCGATCTACCCTTTCTCTCTGGACCCCTCAGAATAGACAGTCACCCCCTCCTCCATCCCAGACTAAGAGTCTAAAGTTTTCTACCAAAAGAGGAAGGTCTGGAGGACACTAGCAGCTGTCATGAGTTTCCCTATGACTTGAAGACTCTTGGCTCTAGCCTGGGACAGTCAGAGTCTGGATTCTGAAGCATCTTGCTTCCTGTTCTTCTCTAGGTTAGATCCCCAGCTAAGAATAGCACTCCATTCATGCTGCTGTGTACACACACTTTTTCACTTGCAGTTCTCTCTTACATATGCATGAAACCCTGTTCTTGTAACCTTCTTCAAGGTAAACAGGAATATTTTTAAATGGCACATGGGAGTAGATTTATTCCCCGTCTGGTCTACCAAAATGCACTGCCTGGAGGCACTTCGGAGCTGAGTGCCAAGGAATTGTTCAAGCATTGGCTTCCTCTCTGAAGCGTCCAATAGAGATGTCCACTCAATCAATCGGTAACCAGACAGCCAAACATATAGCGCTCCCAGAACTTCATCTCTGTGCACATCCTGAACCAAAGAAGACCACAAGTCTGTAAAGCTGATCTCTTCTGATTAGGTCCAACACCATGATCTCCTGTGTTAACCTCACAGAAGTCTACAAAGAAATCAGGCACTCTGCTAACAAGCATGGATTCAAAAGCCATCGTCTCCCGAGCAGCTCCACCCCAAACAATTTCCTATTAAATCTTCAGTAACTAAAGCATTTTGCCAGGAGGTTGAAACCTATAGAACAGCTTGTTAGACAATCCAGGCATGAGCAAGAGACAGCCATCTGCTCATTCTTTCCACATCTATAGCCACACCTACATCCATATCCATATCCATATCCATATCCATATCCATTTCATTCCTGACCCTCCAAAGCTCACAGAAGAACAGGCAAACACAGCAGTTAGAAAACTGCTAATCTGGGAACAAGCACAAAATCAGAACTTTGATTGTAACACTGTGACATTTCCCACATTGAACTTTACCTCATTATTTGTATGTAGGCCTCACTGATTAATTCGATGATGCCCATTTGGGAGCAGGAACTGTATTCTCCATCTTTGAATTCCCAGCATCCAGTACAGTTCTTGCACATAGCTGATGCTAAATGATGTTTGTTGAACGACTAAGTGACTCTTAGAGGCTAAATGGCTCTTTGTAAAATGAGGTGAGTAAGCACTGTTTCTGTTAGGAACTTTAAGATTCTTATAGTTCAAACCAGACCATTAATTATAGCACTAGAAAGAAAACAGCAGACTCCTGATTATAGAACTACAAAGAAAAGCAGAAAGGGGAGGGGGGTACTATTCTTTATAATCAAAATAAGTCTGAAATTACAGACCAAAGTCTGCATCTATCTGGGAAAGTAGCAGCATCTTTTTTCTCTCTCGATTTAACATCTTTTAATTTCAATTGATTTTTCCTTACTTTGTAAGTGCAGAACCATCCAGAGCAAAGGAAATAAAAGGTGGTCTATGAATTAAAGAAACAGAGACAAACCCGAACAACCACACAACCACAGCTCAAGCATGAGGGAGAGAGCACTTTCCACGGGTCCTCTGGACAGCAGTGTTCACTGAGAGAGTCGGGGAGAGGCACCATTCTCTCTGGGGGCTGGAACACATTTTATGCATTCATAAAAGCTTAATTTAAAAAAAATCCAATTCATATGGGCACCCAAATAGGTAATTAAATGTTGAATTAAAGGATCAAGATGAGGAAAGAGATTAAGATCACTGCCAGATGGTCAGAGTTGAAGGGTACACACACGCGTGTGCACACACACAGCCTATAAACCCTCCCAGGTTTAAAGAAAAAAAAAAAAATCACTTGGGTCACCTTTTAGACCTACAGAGCAATCATTCCTGAAAGAAAACAGCAGGCAGAAAATTAGCCTTAAAAAACCTCATCTGTCAAAGTTGAGTATTTTGATGTAGACTCAAGAAGTCTTCCCCACCCTTCTAATAATCAAAGCTCGGGAGAGGGCAGCACACACGTCTTCCTGATATGAAATCTTCTACCCACACATTAACTTCGAAAGAGAGACTGGCTGAGCACCATACTGCTTCGGAAGTAGAGGAAGTCTTTATCCTAATGAATTGATCTCATCAATTTAACTGCACATTTGATCCCAAGACCCTTTGTGGGCCTAATAACCCTGGGGATGCCCAGAAGTGAGGCTGTCTCCAGGGTGGCCCACTTCATTACAGCCACCAGCAGACAGAAACGGGCCACCGGGGAGACTCTTATTTTATTATGTAAATCACAGAACGCCACACTTAGCTCCTCTCTCCTCCAGCATCGCTATGGTATCCAGCACACTCCACAGAGGTGGGAGAGGAAGTGCGTCCGCTGAAATGCAGATGACAGGGCTGGCCGCACCGTTGGTGGGAGCTGGTCCCCCCTAGCAACTGTGAACACACACAGTTGTATCTGTCTTTTTTCCTCTCAAGCCCATTTCAATTTACTTCCAAGGAATCCGAGAGGTGATATAAAAGACCAAGGGTTAAAGTCAACTTCAGAAGCCCCCTGGGAAAAGCACTGACTTTATAGCTCATGGATACCCAAACTTTTGGCTGAATGGGCCACCTATAAACTATATAATACGGTTAATGTATATAAGTAACAAAACTTCATTTATTTTTAAAATTTCTATAACATTTTTTTTTTTTTTTGTGGGTACCGGGGGGTCGACCTCAGGACCTCGCGCACCAGCAGGCACCCGTGCCTCTGAGCGATATCACCGGCCCCTTTTTCGTATGTGGGATCCGGGAGTCGAACTCGGGCCCTTGCGCTTGCCGGGCAGGCGCTTAAGCCGCTGAGCCATCTCACCGGCCCTATAACATTTTTTAAAAGAAAGCAATATAAACATAGTGGGATATCCTTATGTTCATGAAATTAATAGATCAACGTCTGGTTGAATGAAGTGGTTGCGATTCTTAGCGAGTTCTCAAGGTGCTCGTCAGAAAAGTTTCATCTAATTTTATTCTTCATGTTCTTCATCCTTGAAGTCAGTTGTTCACAGATGTACACACTGCAATGTTGTAAATAAGGCGACACTGTGAAGCAAGGGTCATTTTTCTGTGCAACTCTTATGTTCCAAAAATTAATAAGTAAGCATTTGTTTTTCTAGTATCAGTAATGTTGATGATGTTGTATATGTAATTATAACAATATCATGAGCAAAAAACTACCTCATACATCCTTGAATTTCCTATACCACAGCTGCTAAAAAGTTATTTTAACTTATTAAATTATTTTACAAAATAACAGAAGCCCAAGTTTAATAATTAAGAAAATGTGTATGTCTGCTTAATAACAATAAACACACCTGTCTTCACACACGTGTAGGCAGATTGAAACTAGCAGTAATTCCTGCATCTTACTCCCCAAGTCTGGCAAAACACACCTATCGTGGGATACCAGCAGAATGATGGATCTGTGTGTGGTGAGCTCCAGAGGCAGAGTTCCCTGTACACTGCGCCCTCCACTACAAGGTGCACTGCTGTCGCCCGTGCAGTCTGCGCGAGAGCACCGTGCAACGGAGTGGGGGAAATACTGCATCCCTGAGCCACGCCTGTGGTGCGCACCCATAATCACAGCAGTTTGGGCAGCTGAGGCAAGAGGATCAGAAGTTCGAGCCCCACCTGGGTGACTTAGCAAGACCTTGTCTCAAACAAAACAAAACAAAACAAAACAAAAGCCAGGGCTAGGAATGCAGTTCAGTGTGAAGACCCTGGGTTCAACCCCCAGCACCGCTAAATAAACAAAAACTGAAAATATCACTGAAAGTCACTTAAAAAATATTAAAAGTTTATGTTCTCATAGGTCTGTATTACTAGCTGTTCAGGGCTGAAGGTGCCCCGTGGGCCGTGAACTGGACAGGCCTGCTCCAGAGGCAGTTCTAGACCTGTGTTACTGGGGATTCAAGTTCCTCATTCTTAAGATGTGGATAGGGCCGGTGAGACGGCTCAGCGGTGTAAGCACCTGCCTGGCAAGCGCAAGGGCCCGAGCTCGACTCCCGGAACCCACATACGAAAAAAGGGCCGGTGATATCGCTCAGCGGCACGGGCGCCTGCTGGCGCGCGAAGGTCCTGAGGTCGACCCCCGGTACCCACACACACACACAAAAAAAAACATGTGGATAATGACACCCACCTCACAAAGCATTATTTTTCATTATTATGCATTATGTATTATTATGCATTATTATGCATCTAGACCAGAGGTCTGGGGAGGGCTGTAACTTCACTCTGTCTCAGGAAGGCCAAAACTGGATCTGAAACTGAAGAATAATGTCCAGATATGGCCCAGGTCTGAACGGACTGCTTGTGCGTGGCTGGCATGCTGCATTTAGGGGGCCAGCTCCATGTGCTTAAGGCCAAACACAAGAGGCCGCCACATGGACAGGTGCAGCACATTTCCCCAGACACACTCAACACCGCTGCGGGAATTCTGTTAAGAGTTGGCCAACGTTATCCAATGCAGAATGAAATCCAAATTCTGCCAAGACCAGCCATGTCTTTCTTTTCAAGGAATATAAAACAACCCAAGAAAGACTCAAAAGAATTCATTCTAATATGAAATAAGCCATATTAATAAACCCTTGTCCTCGATCAAAATCGATCACTCTTCTCAAGACATCTGTCAAAAATTCTATCTGCTGCAGACAACAGACAAGTAGAAAAGCTGGCCACACGGCAACATAAAATCCCCCTGGCTGAAAAGTATATCAAGAATCCTTTAGCTTCTACACCAAGGTGTTGATCCATCAATTTAAAGCCGACTACAAAAGGGAGGCTAGAAAAAGTCGTCTCCATCTGCTGTCTCTCACTTTACTGCTCAGAATTTCAGAATTAAGCTTGCAAAGAAATTCTGTTTGCCAACCCACAGGCATTTTGTTTGTTTGTTTGGTTGCTGTTGTTGCTGCTGTCGCCTTCCTGACCAAGAGCCCTAAAGACTAGCACTTTTTAAGATTTACTTCTGGCTGTGAGTGAATTTGTAAAGACCGGATTTGTGGTATGCCCCGAGTTCCTACAATGTGGAAGGACAAAAGACCTTAACTCTCTCTTAAATTCAACTTGGAACCAATCTCATGCCAAAAGCTAGGAAAATTACTTCCATCAACACTGCTCCCAAATGAAGCCCTTCCACCTCTCTGCCCAGCTCCGAGCCAGGGCGCTGAGACCCACACTGTTGTTTGTTTTGGCACCTGCACACTCATCTTCACACTCATCCAGACTCCAGAGCAAGAGGAGTTTCAGAAGGGCCCTCAGTAAGGGACAGGCCTGGAAGGAAAGTGACAGGTAGGATCTCAGGTCTCACAGTAGCTTGTTTTCACTGCCACTGTGGCTTCACCTACCACCTGCCAAGCTGATTCAAATACTCTGAGCAACACACGGCCACAAGGATCTTTTTTATTCTCTAGAGTCCAGAGAGTGCCTACCCTGTATTCCAGCAAGCCACAAGCATGTGCTGTTTCCTCAGCAGGCTCTTTTCACCCTGCCTAGAAGGACCCTCAACCCTAAAATAAGAAGCAGCCCTCAGAAAACAAACTGTATTCCTTACTTAACTGTTCAAAGATTAGACCCTGCACCACATCCCCGGTGACTCCCCGAAGTTCCTCATCTGTAAATGGGAATAATAACAAGACACGCCTGTCTCTTCTTTCAGGGTCACAGAGATTAACTGAGATAACACACTTAGCACTGTGCCTGCCACATAGTAAGCAAACAATAAATATCAGTTACTAGTGACATTATTTTTATTATTCAAAGAATGAGGCATAGTTATTATTAAGAAAAGGTGCCATTACACCCCAAGTATAAAAGCTCCTCAGTCACTGTTCAATATTCTCATGTAAACAGAAGGAACTAATGCAGCAAAAATCCTTGACAATAAATATTCTAAGGGCTCTTAGTTGGATTTGGAGTACATCATGCATAGTAACACATACACAGATCCATGTATTCAAGAAAGACCAGTTTGCACCAACTGTGTGTACAGCACTGCACTGAATGTGCGTGTATACACAATACATACATACACACAACATACAATTAAGAAGATACATATAACATACACACACACACACACACACACACACACACACACAGGATGCTTTCTTGACTGACCTGATACTTCAGCTATCCTCTAAGACACACTGGCGAGGCCAGCGCACTGAAGGCTGGCTGCGGCTGAGGCCATCTGTTGTGTATCCACTCACACGCACTCCCGCCAGCCAGGCTGGGTACTTCCCGGGGTCAGGAGTCTATGGGTACACTTGATATTTTACCTACATATTAAATTATTATATTAACTGGTGAAATATGAGTAGAAAAAAGACGTTCCTATGAAAAATAAGTTGAATGTTTTGTAAAGAGTGATGAAGACAAATTGCTTTAAAATATAGCTGTAAATTATACAGACAAGATAACAATACAAGATTATAGTGGTGGAGTCAGGCATTGTTGTACATACCTATAATCCCAGCTACTCAAGGAGTCTGAGGCAGGAGGAACACAAATTTGAGGTCAGCCGGGGCAACTCAGCAAGATTCTGTCTCAATACTTAAAAATAAATAAAAAAGGGCTGGGGATGTAGCTCAGTGGTAGAGCATTTGCTTAACATGCATGAAGGCCTGGGTTCAATCTCTAGTACCTAAAAAAATTATCATGGTAGAGCTTGAAAATCTAGACATATTCTGCATTTTATTAAGAACATTTTATTTAAGAACTTCCTTCACTTAAAGAAACTGAAACTGCTGGACATGGTGGCACACACCTGTAATCCCAGCACTTGGGAGGCTGAGGCAGGAGGATCACTGTGAGTTCGAGGCCAGCCTGGGCTACATAGTAAGTTCAAGGCCAGCCTGAACTACATAGTGAGACCTTGTCTCCAAAAAGCAAGAAAGAGAGAGAGAGAGAGAAAGAAAGAAAGAAAAAAAGAAACTGAAACTGCAGATCACAGATATGTTAAGGGTGTAGTTTATGTAAGAAGAGTAACAGAACTACAGTTGGAGGATCCATGCTCTAAGAAAAACTCTGGCTGGCCCATGTCAAAAGCTTTGTGAATTTCTGTATATTTATTTATTTTTATGTTAAAATGTTTGTTTTGGTAAGCTGTCCACTGACTACTTATGGCCTGAAACGTGAGCTAAGAGATAAGGGAGGTCCCAAATGCCACTTCGGCTGTGGTCACAGCCTGGGTACAGCCCATCAGTGATCCCAGCGTCTGATATTCTGACCTGGCACAAGATGCTGTCTCTGCAAGGACAAAACGTCTCAGGTGGTTTGATTGAGAAAAGACACAAGAACCCATTACCAAGTGAGATCCCCTTCTAAGACCTCTTCAGAGCCAGCCTACTACATTTCTGTTGATTTGCACGGATTGCTAGATTTCTACAGCACGTAACAGGATGCCTGCTCTGCACTGAGCCGACAGCACTAGCTTCTCACCAGAGCTTTCTGCCGTCGAGATGCAGTCTGTCCGGGAGGCGGCACAGGGCATCCTGTAAGGGAAGCGTGCAGCAGCAGAAAGCCAAGAGAAAAGAGGGCCTTCGGTGGAGGTTCAGTCGCCTGAGATGACAGTCATGAAAGAAATACTTAACGTATATACGGGATGCATTGATGGAGCAGAGAAAAACAGCCAGCCTTTTTTTCTTTTTTTTCTTTAAAGACAAACATTGGTATGAAAGGAGGGAAAGAACTGGGGAAGCCTTTGTGTATTGAGAACTGAGTTATTTTTACTCTCTGCCAACGGTGGCAAGGTAATTCTACAAGCATCATTTAACTTTCTCACTAGAAACAAAATAGAGTAAGTCAGCTAATGCCTTGCATTCTACACTTCCAACTCCAGAATCACTTTTCTTCCCCTGAAAATTAAATTGATTCTCACAGAATGGCACCCAAACGTGTGCTTGCAAAGGCAGACCCCAAAACGGATGGGATTCTCAATGGGAGGATGAGGAAGCATTTTCCATTTCAATTAGGAGTTAGGAAATTTATAGGTTTCATTTTCTTCATTAGGGGAGGTCCTAGATGACTTCCAAAATCCCTCTCCTCAAACTCCATGATTTCCAAAGAACAAAAGAAAATTTGTTCAATTACAGCTATCAAATCTTAAGTAAGGTATCAGCAAGGAATCCCTAATTTGAAAGCTGTCAATCAGTAAAACAGGTTTCAAAATAGGTTGTGGAATCTTCTTCCCCAGAGGCAGTTAAAAATAGGCAAGGCAGCCTTCTGTCTTGGTCCCGGTGCAGCCCTCCAAGGAGGGCATCAGCACAAAACCCTTTCCTCCCCTGGGAGTCTACCAAGGAGAAATGATCCCGGCTACAGAGGAAAAAGGAAAGAGGCAGTAGCCTTCTGGGCCCAGGTGAAGCTGTGGGTGAGGGAGCTGAGACTGCCTGTGGACTGGGAAGATACAAGTTGCAAAGAGCAAAATACAAGGGGAAAAAAGATTAGCCACACGGCTCCGGGCTCTCTGGGGAGGGCTAAGCCAATCTGCTTCCCAGGTGTGGCAGCTCTGCTTGGTCCTGGGGACTGGAAGCTCAGCCACAGCTCCTTAGGGAGGGTATTACTCCCCTCCCTAGGTCCCAAATGAGTGCATACATGAAGCTTAAGTGGAAAATAGGAACTGTCAAATAAATCCAAGATCTCCCCATGTGACCACCTGCACCTACAGAAGGTCTCCAAAAAGTCTTCATGTAAAATATGCTCTTTTTCTCTCTTCCTTACCACTCTCCTTGGCCATCTGTAATCCTACCCATATTGTACAGTTCTTCACATTTCTTTCATTGCTATGAAAAGCTCTCTGGGGACATGAAAAGGAACGAAACCTTCCTGGACCTTCAGAATCCTAACTCCAATGGGAAAGGAGGAGACAGCATTGCTACAGCCTGTGACCCTTGCAAAACTGGAATTGTCCCTCTTGCCCCCTTGCCCCCAGCTCTATGTAACCACTTCAACTAAGTCTTTGTTCCTACCACTGTGTCTTCCCCAAGCACACTGGAGTCAGCCACGTGGCACTGTCACATAGGCCTTTGGGTACCTGGCTTTGCTGATAGACGAAACAGGAAGCTCACTGTTTTCCAAGCCTCCACAGTGCAAAAGGCCCCTACAGGGGGGAAGCGGAGGGAGGTGAGGTCAAGGAGTCAGCATCAGGGACTCCCCATGCTGATGCAGGCAGCAAACTGAAGATGAAGGTGAAGGCTGGCCACCAGCTGCTGGAAGCCAGACACAAGGGAGTACAACGCAAACCAGTGCCTGAGGCTGTGCCCTCAAAAAAGGATTTTTCTTCTGGTTGAGGTGCCAACTAAGGAGAAACCTGAAGCTCAAGCATGCAGCCTGGTGATTTTTTTCCCTTCACCAAACCCAGAGAAATTAGGTACGATAACTAGAAGAAAATCAATACTGCAGGGCCCAAGATTTAAGATGAGCCTTTGCAGAGGAGAAATCTGAGTCTGCTCTGTCCTTGCATCTGTCCTACATCAGACGAGATGGGCTTTTACCCTCACAGAAGGTACCAGACTTACTGAGAAGAACAAGGAAAGAATGGATATGAAAAGAGCCCTGAAAACACAAATAGCCCAAAACAAAGGACAGGGGATTAATCTAACCACACAGTGCTGTCCCCAGATCAGGTAGCCTAAATGAGAGCAAACCTCACCTAGAAAAGCAGGCCACTGTAGGGGCTTCGCTAGGGCATTCACCTTCCATCTTGCTGGTCTCAGGGCAAAGCCGGCTATGAAAAAGGGCAGCCTCCTCCTTTCCTTTGTTGGGTTCCATACAACAACTCCAGGAGTAGTTTATGGCCCAGCATCTGGGCAGACATGTGACCTCCTGGAATGCACAGGACATTATGGACTAATCCAGGTCTTGAGAAGTTTCCTCAGAAGTATCTATTTTTACAACCTAGCTTGGTTACACAGGGAGGGCTCTATGTTCTGCACTACATAGCTCTGACACTCGAAGTTTGCTCATTTTTACAGCTGGGTTGTCCAAGGCCTTTGGGATTCATGCATCAGATATGGCATTCAGACTGCTGAAGGCCTTGGGGGAACTGCAGCTTAGCAGCAGAGAGCTGGTTTCCAAGGAGGGAACTGAGTAGAGCATCCTCCAGAGGTCGACTCCCCCAGCAACCCACCACTTCCCATCCTCCAGCTCTCTGCAGGCTACCAGGAATTCCACAACTGCAGACCACTGCAGAGTGGGTGTCCTGTTCTTCAAGCTCACCTGGGAAGGACAGCCCACACTTCTTTCTACAACCTAGAGGTGGTAAAAGAAGGGAAGGAAGAAACTAACAGTGGAGTAACCATCTCACTAGCCTCCCATTCACTCTAACTCAACCGGATGAGGCTGGCTGGCTGCCAGCACTTACTCCAGAAGGGTATAGCGGAAAGGATGTCAGAGTGGGAGACTGTAAAAAGCACACTGGACTAGAGGGAAATGGGGGGGGGGGGGACAGAAATGTTCAATATACTGATTATAACTGTGGTTATACAAGTATCTATCTACATTTGTCAAGTCACTGAACTGTAAGTTTAAAATGGGTGCATTTTATTATATACTGATTTCAATAAAGTTGTTTTAATGAGAAAAGTATGCATTATACATTCTGATTTTGCCCTTATTAATAACTGTATAACCTTGGGCATGTCACTTAGCCAATAAATACTTCAGTCTTCCCATCTTTTAAATGGGATTAATAATTTCTGACCTGCTTTCTGACAGGATTTTTAAAAATCAAATGACATATACAAGAGAGCCCATTTTTTAAAGAACAAAATGCTAAGCAAATAGGAGGTAACTATGTCAATAGCTGAGACCTCCCTTTCTACACATTTCCTAGTGATCTTAAAGAGGAAATTTTCTGTTCTATTGATGATGGTTCAAATATCATTCCTCTGGAAAACGTTGCCTGGGCATTCTTTCTACTGCCTCAGACTATCTGGTTGCCCACCTTTTCTTCACCAAGGAAGTGTAATTATTATGGGTACAGAGGCCTCCTGGCTCCCACAGATAAGCACCCCAACACTGGAGCCCAGCCACTGAGCACAGCTGCTGAACCAGAATCCGGACCACTCTGAAACCATGGGCTCTTTCCTTCCAGAGGAAATCAGTGAGTTGGCATTTTACACATTGCTCCAGACAGCTCTTTCTGGGAGAAGAAAAAGAAAGAAAACATAGGTTTCTCACAAAAGGCCAAAAGGGCGAAAAACACCCAAGCCTGGCACATACAATCCTACCCAGCTAGGAGAGTTAACCAAAAGAGACTGCAATGATCTAATCCAATGCCTTCATATTAAAAATTAGGAAACTAATTCTCAGAGAGAGCAAGAGTTCAAGTTTAAGCAAAACTGGTAAGTAAGAGTCAGGCACAGTGATGCACACCTGTAATTCCAGCACTCAGCAGGCTGAGGCAGGAAGATAGCTCAGGAGTTTGAGACCAGCCTGGGCAACACAGTGGGATTGTCTCCTAAACAAACAAACAAACAAGCCAATTAAGGTGCCTCAACCATCTAGTTCCAGCCCCACATACCTTCTTACTTTCCTTCCCTAAATTGCCATTTAGCAGTCCTTAGACCCTTACCAAAACATCATACAGGAAACAAAGTCAGTTTCACATTAAATATAAATAAACAGCCTGTTGAGTGAGATATGGAACAAAGACATTTTAAAGAGGTAAAGCTAACAATAATAACAAGAGAGAGGTCTGCAGCCTATCTACCTACAGAGGAACCTTGGCAACAGCCCTGAAATCACACCCAATAGGTGGTTCTGTACCCAGCCTCTGGCAAATAGAGTGCAAAAGCTTGAACACTTTCAGATAAGTTCAAGTGGGTTTACAAAGAAGTTCAAGTGGCCCCGCACAGTGTGGGCTCTATCTGCAGACCTGCTTCACCTTCTCACAGGGCTTGCACTGTAAGTGACAACACTGTCCAATGAAAGTGTTATGCATCTTGTGTAAATGGGAACCAGAGCTGCATATGACACCCTTGCCACTGCCACTGTTCTTGTGAATGCTCCTTTGATGTCCATATGTTAAGAATGTCACATATGGGCTGGGCGTGGTGGCACATGCATAAAATTCCAGCACTCAAGAGGCTGAGACGGGCAGGCAGGATTGTCACGAGTTCAAGGCCAGCCTGAACTACATAGACCCTGTCTTAAAAAAACAAAGCCAAAGGGCTGGTGAGATGGCTCAGCGGCATAAGCGCCTGCCTGGCAAGCGCGAGGTCCTGAGTTCGACTCCCGGAACCCACATTCGAAGAAAGGGCTGGTGATATCGCTCAGCGGCACGGGCTCCTGCTGGCGTGCGAGGTCCTGAGGTCGACCGCCGGTACCCACAAAAAAAAAAAGCCAAAAAAAAAAAAAGAATACCACACGTTCTGGTTTCACCTAGCACCAGTAGAGAGAGAAAACCAAGTCTCATATTTACCCACTTTTCACCTCATTCAAGCCACCATCATCTATCACTTGATTACTGCAAGAATCTAGCAAATGGTACCCTTCCTTCCACTTTTTACCCACTAACATCCATTTTCCACACAGTAAGTAGAGTGATCTTAAAAACATAAATAAATCAGATGTGTCACTCCACTGCTTATTGCCTTCCTTGGCTTCCCACTGTACTGGCGATCAAATGCAGCATCCCTGCTGTGTTCTGCAGGGCCCCTGCCTACGCCCCCTCACTCCCTGCCCCCCTCCTCTGTTCCGCAGACATACATACTGCACCTAGCGCAGGCCCTGGCACCTGCTGCCCCCAGTTCTTCCTTTGAGTGGCTCTTTCTTTTCACCACATTGTCAGCTCAGACACCCCCAAAAGGCCTTCCCTGCCCACATATGATTAAGCCCCCTCTTCCCCGCCAGCCACTCTCCAGCACGCCACCTTGTTTCTATTTCCTTCAGAACACTCAACTACCTATTAATTTACCCATTTACTTGTTTGTTAAATATTTCTTTCACAAAGATTACAAGTCCACGGAAGCAGGGATATCTTGTTTATAACTCTACTTCTAGCACCAAACCAGAGCCTAGCACAGAGTAGACACACAGTATGTTGAATACATGAATGAATGGATGAATGAATAGAGTTTTCAAATAAACCAAACTGACTATCTTTAAAGACAGGGTAGGTACCACAGTGCTCATGTCCGGGTCATGTCTGCACTCTCATGAAATGGCAATGCTGCAGATGCTTCAACAGGGAAACACATCTGTGAGATCAAGTGCTTCCAGCGCTTCCATTAGGCATTTCCATAATTAATCATCAGCACTCGCAGGCTGAGTTATCTCTAACACCAACGTGGGCAGCAGGATCTGAAGGAAACCTATTCATTTAAGCTGACAAAAACATGATGTCGTTTTCATTTCAATCACAAAGCATGCCAATGTAGCAGAAACATTTTGATTGATTGAATGTCTTTCTCTCAATACAAGTGGCAATTGATCAGTCTGCCAAGGAACAAATAGTTCAACAAACTCAAGTCAAAAGCAGAGAAACTTTTTCTTCACTTATGAGAAATAAGTAAAGTATTTTAAATATATTAAAATTACTAATTTTTTCTTTGAAGGGATACTAAACCGACACCCATTCTCTTTGGAATAAGGTAAGACGGATGGATATATGTGTATGCATGGATGGATAGACAGATACCAATATATAGTCACACGCCACATAACAAAGTTTTGGTCAACCACAGACTACATACATAATACGAGTCCCATAAGACTATAATGGAGCTGCACAATTCCCATCACCAGTCACGTCATAGCCCCTGTAACCTCACGGCGTTCCGCTTTACTCACATGTATGTGGTGTTGCTGGTATAAACAAACCTACTACACTGACAGTCATATAAAAGCATAACATATACAATTATGTACAGTCTGCAATACCTGATAACAACAATAAACAACTATGTTACTGGTTTATGTATTTACTATACTATATTTTTTATTGTTAGAGTACACTATTATTTATTTTAAAAAGTTTACCATAAGCTAGGCATGGTGGCATGCACCTGTAATCCCAGAACTCTGAGAAGCTGAAGCAGGATCACATATTTCACCCTGGCCTGGGCAACTTAGTGAGATCTTGTCTCAAAAAAATAAATTAAAGGGCCGGTGAGATGACTCAGAGGTGTAAGCACCTGCCTGGCAAGCGCAAGGTCCTGAGTTCGACTCCCAGTACTCACATAAAGGAAAAAAAGGGGTCAGTGAGATCGCTCAGCAGCACAAGCGCCTGCTGGCAAGCGCGAGGTCCTGAGTTCAACTCCTGGTACCCACATAAAAAAATAAAAATTAATTAATTAAAAAAAAGGCGGGGGGATGCAGCTTAGTACAAAGGCTAAAGGTTCAATCCCTAGTACCACCAAAAAAAGAAAATACAGCACACTGTATATTACTTTGGCAGCAGCATCATATGTCTTATTTCTCCTGTGTGTGTTGAGAGCATCAAGAGACCATGTTGAGTGACTTACTTGTACTATTTAGGTGTGTAAGTACACTCTATGATGTTCCCAGAATGATGAAATCATATAACACACGTTTCTCAGACCCCGTCCCTGTTGTTAAGCAACACACAACTGCCTTGGAATAAGGACCCAGTAGCCCCATTTAAGTGATGCGCCACTTCATGTCCCTCAAGACTTTAATTCCAGCTAGGATGCCACTCAGTAGTAGACTGCTTGCCTACTGCGTGCAAAGCCAGGGACCCCATCCCCAGCACTGGAATTTCAAGAAAAAAAAAAAACTTTGCTTCCTGCCCCTACACACATAAAGGAAATAACAGAACTACTCAAAGCACTATGAGTTTGTGAAAGAAAGAAGCTATAGACCGGGCCTGATATTGCACGCCTGTAATCCCAGCACTCAGGCGGGTGAGGCGGGAGGGTGAGGCAGGAGAATCACTGTGACTTTGAGGCCAGCCTGGGCTACAAAGTGAGTTCAAGGCCAGCCTGCACTGCATAGTGAAACTGTCTCAAAAAGACAAAGAAAAAAGAAAAAAAAAAAAAAAAGAAAGAAAGAAAGAAAGAAGCTGTAGAAATCCTGAAAGAAGAAAAAGGGGAAAAAAGTGGAAATGCAGTCTGTGAAAGGGGGATTACAAACTGTTGCATAAAAAGAGTCAAGGTGCTAATTGCTGAAGAGTCCTTCAGGCTGAAGAGACTGACCTTTGACTATCTCTCTCTATACTGCAGCCTGTCCTTCTTTTCAAGGATTTTCAATGAGTCTGTTTACTCAGTGGCCTTTTGACAGCCAAAATGCTAGGAACTGCTCAGGTGCAGCCCAGAGAAGCAGGCCTGTGCAGGTTTCCTCCACACCCAGCTAGCAGCTTGGTAGAAAATGAAAATGCCAAAAGACTTCTAATGAGTTGTTAATGATTTAAGTATTCACAGTGATATGCTTGTAAGATAAGACAAAGGGAACCTAAGAGCAGTGAAACCAAATCAAACCACGAATACTCAACAGTGGTGAGTGCAATCCTACACAACCCTCTGCACAAATGTAGCAAGCTTGGGGAAGAGAGAACTGGGACAGGACGACCCTCGCACTCCAGCCTTCCGCCTCCATTCAGAAGCCCTCCAGTATCCTTACTGATCAAGGGTTCTATCCTTTTCTTAAACTCTGCTGACCAGATATGCAACAGCTTTCCTCTGAATTTTTTCATAATTCTCTACAAACACTTCGTTCTGTGTAATTTCAGCCCTACCTCTCATCTGCTTACTGAGGACAGGATTAAACTTGAGATAGTCTCTGTAGATAAAGGTACACTGGTCAACATTAAACATAACTTATTTGAAGTAAAACTGGTTTCAAGTAAGATGATAAACTCCATGCTTACAGGTTCTTGCATTTGGTATATTTTTCTAAAACACTCCAACAAGATAAGAGATTGGGAAATGGCTTTCTTGCTTAGTTGAGAAGGAATGTAATCTTAAAAAAAAAAAAGCGGGGTTGGCAGTATATGACTGTGATCCCAGCACTCAGGAGGTTGAGGCAGGATCATGGTAATTTCAAGGCCAGCCTGTGCTACATAGTGAGTTCAAGGCCAGTCTGAACCACACAGCGACACCCTGTCTCAAAACAAAAATAAAAACAAAAAAGCCCTGACAGAATCACCCCACTAAGGAACCAGCAGACAATGCCTTCCTTTTGTACAGTATTTTTGCAAGCAGATTTGATTTTACTTAACCAAATTTATCCAACCTGGGGATAAAAAGGGATAGTACAACACCAAAACAGACCTAAAGATCTCTAATTTCCCATTCTCAGCTCCAATGTAAATGAGTTTTAACAGTAAGTCAAAGCAGGTTGTTACCAAAGAATGATTCTAGGTCACAGCAAAGATGGTTCTTCAATCTATCAACAAGAGTATGTCTTCAACTCTTATAGGTAAAAGGATGCAACTCGAGACCATACTCATAAGTGAAATAAACCAGATGCACATGTGTGAACATCGTATAGTTTCCCTAGTGTGAGAAGCTGAAAGAGTAAATAAGATCCAAAATTTCCTTTCAAAAGGAAAGAAAAACTGGGATGGGGGAATGGAGAAAGAAGGAAGGGAAAAGCAAAAAAAAAAAAAAAAAAAAAAAAAATATATATATATATATATGACAGTTAAGACAGTTATACTACTAATTTCTCTTAGTTCACTGAAAAGAAAGGTTTGTGCTAATATTGTTTGGACAATTAAATGCCAATATCTTGTACTCTGAGTAACTAATTTAAAAGATAACAATACGCAATGTATTAACCATTGTTACCCGCCTATTATCTTGTGAAATTTTGTGGGTATTTTTCTCTTTTTAAAAAAAAAAGAGTATGTCTTCAAAAAGTAAGAGTAGGGCCGGTGAGATGGCTCAGCGGCTTAAGCGCCTGCCCGGCAAGCGCGAGGGCCCGAGTTCGACTCCCGGAACCCACATACAGAAAAAGGGCTGGTGATATCGCTCAGCGGCACGGGCGCCTGCTGGCGCGCGAGGTCCTGAGGTCGACCCCCGGTACCCACAAAAAAAAAAAAAAAAGTAAGAGTATGTCTTAATAGCCTGCTCAGTGCCTGACACTATGGAAGGAACAAAAGAAGTATGAAATAAAGTTCCTGTCATCCACACTTAACAATCCAGAGACACCCATAGATTAATTTACCAATAGGGTACACTGCATAATAATATTGTTTGTTGTTTGAAGTTCAAACACATTTCACCATGAAAGGCTCGCTATGTATTGGCAATTAGTTCTCAGCCTGGCAAAGAACGCTTAAGCCTATAATGCAATTGAAATACATCAAGTATGTGTAAACGAAACAGAATCTAAGGTAACTGAAATACACAAGATATGAAACATAAGGAAATGATAGGAAACTGCCGTAACATAAGGGATATCTGACATGTTTATGGTGCTTTGTCAGCTACAAGTTTTTGTGTACATAAACTTCAGGACACCGTGAATAGGTGGTATTTGGTAGTAGACTGTTGTAGTATTTTTAGCACTTGAGGAAACAAGCATAGAAAGCCTAGAAACTTTCTCAAAGTAACATAGCTACTAAGTGGCGGCAGGACTTGATGTTGGCCTTCCAACTCCAAATCCCATTCTCTTTCCACTGGTGCAAAACTACAGAAATAGGTGTAGAGTGTTTGGTTGTCCTTTGTTAAGGCTGGTGCCTGAGAAAGGAAATTTCATTTGAGAAAGTTGAAGAGGTAAAGGGAGAATGAGGGGTTCAAAAGGAGGCTTAGGGGCACTGTTAGAAGCTTTCAATGTTGACAGCACTGCTGCTTTATTGCTTTTATTTCACTTTGAGCCTTCTGGCCAGGCTTTCCTCCTTTCAGGTGCTTCACTGGCGCTTTTCAAGTTAACCTGCCACAAATGGGACATGTTGGGGGACAGTGTTTGGTCTGGGTTTTAAATCATGAACAGGAACACACCTGACAAGCAAGAAGGATTTGAAAAGATTTCCTAGAGACAAGGATATGCACTGAAAAAGAAAAGAAGGAGTGGAATGAAGACAAATGAGTCTAGGAAGACTGTCGGAGAAAGAATTAACTGAGTTGCAGCCTTGAAAGGAATCAAAGGGAAAAGACGACTGAGGCAGGGCATTACAGGATTCTGTTAAAGAGAGATGGGGACAGATATGGAGCCAGCCTTCACTACTGTGCCATCAAGCCAAAGCAGCCTGCCTGGGGACACAGGAAGAAGGCCACACCAGCCACAACTCACCTACATAATAGAAGTAGGACTCTCCCCCAGAGTGAGAATCTACACTTGAGAAGACATCTACAAAATTACCAGGTGACAATAGAAATAATCCTACATCTATGCCTCCCACAAAAAATCTCTCCGATTGAATAAAGGTAAAAAGGTTCATTCGTCCAATAAACATTTACTATGTGCCAAGCACTGCCCTGGATACTAGAAAAACAAAGATGAGCAGGAACAGCCCCTGTCCTCAAGGAGCTCACAGCTTAGCAGGTGAGAAAGTAGTACAAATAAATAAATGCCAAGTGTCATTGGTACAAGCTCATTGAGTTAAATACCCAGTGCAGCCCTGGCATAGTCACAGTTTAGGCATGAACACAGGGCTCCCCAACATGTTCAACTTGGCACACTTGCTGTTTATCATTTACCCATCCATACACAGATGCCTACACTAACACTTAGGCCCAATCTACATTATTAATCACACATTTATCAGGTAAGTCACTTTCCTGATGTCTGCCCTGCCCAAGTCACTGTTTTGTTTCCAAGGGGGAAGAATGTGTGGGTTCATAAATCTCACTCAAACTGTGTAAGAGCAACCTGAACTTGGTGTGGTGTAAAAGCAGTTCACCACGACACGGCATGTCATTTCGTGCACGGCCCAGAAAGCAACAGGTGATTCACTTTAACAAACATCCTTGAGTCAGTGGCATACAGGTCAATTCCACTAAAACACCAAGAGACTGGCTGCCTTCTGTCACAGCCTATAAATCTTAATTCATATTTGTCTGGGCTATGTAGTTTACAAAGCAGATGCAAAAGCATCATCTCATTCAATCAACACAACAACCCCTAGTTGAAGGTACTACCTATTCATCTTATATATAAAGCGGAGGCCAGGACAGATTAGGGATTTATCCAGGGCTATGCAGTTGATAGCAGGGCTGAGCTAGGACAAGTACCCAAGCCCTCCATCTTCCAGCTGGGTATTTTGTTTCGTAGTTTTCTTCCAAAGCTTGGCTTAGAATTCCCAAACCAACCGTGACTTATCTTTGCTACTCAAAAAAATAAAAAATGAAGGAAGATAATAATTCCTATAGTTTCCTTGGATCCAACACATTGGATGAGAAGTAATCATGGACTAAGAATTCAAAAGCTTTGGAGGTAATGGTGGAATACATCAAGTTCAATTACCAATACCTGAAATACATTTTCTGATAAACAGCTTTAGTGTGATCTCCTCTTTCAACAAATCCTATATCATCACAATCTCCCATCAAATCCTCTATCAAAGAATCATCTCAACATCCCAGATTTATTCAAATTAAAGTGATTAGCCATTCCAGCCTCCACACCCTGAAACAGCACTACACCACCCAGCCCTGTTTCGATGAACTCAGCCTCTCCCAACTCCCTGGGATGCCTTTAAAATAACTCGGTCCACAGCCAGTTCTGCAGTCCACCTCAAGCTCCAGAGGTGGCAGGGCTTGAACCTGACTTAATTCACAGCTGACCCTCAGAAGAGGCCTCCAACCGACTTTCAGAGCAGGACAGCTCAGAACTCCCACACTGCTCCTCTCCTGGCTCAGCTGTGCTCATCCCCTGGGCGGGGGGTGGGGGTGGAGAAAGAAAATGCTATTTATTCCCAAACACAAATCCCAAGTCCCCTTCAAGGAAGAGCATTTCTCAAACTGAAATGTAAAGAAGCAGTAAATGAGGTCAGGTATTTGGCATGTACAGGAGGTGTCATCTACTTCACAGTTTCTTTGCAACGTTCCCAATTTAGAAGAAAGGAAAATGACAGATTTAATGAAGGGGTTGTGGGTGGAGAAGGGATGGCACTATCACTTGCCTGATGAAATTCCTGCTTCAATGGAACTGTCACCTCACTCACAATGTCTAGAACAATGCTCATCCTCTCATGAGCTGCAGCACCTCTTCCTGACTTCCCTACGTCTGCTTCTGCCCATCGCACTCGTCTTCCATCTCCCTTAGAAATCTCAGGCATTCCTGACTCTTACCTCACCCTTAGTCCCCACCCCATCTCTGCCGCTCATTCTCCAATCTTAACAGTGCCTCTTGATAGCTGTGCTCAAATATGGTACTGAGAGTAAAAGAACAAGCAGGCTTCGGAGCTGGACACCCCTCGCTGTTGCCTCAGATCATCTGCCTAAATGCAAGTTTCTTGTTTAATAAACGGAGAATCACATTTCCCTCATAGGAGGCTCTAAGAATGGGTCACACTTAGCAACGTATTTGTAGCTTCCACAGCAGGGCTCAGCACAGACTCATGTCTCCTCTGTGGCCAGGAGCGGGCTGCCCTTCCCTTCTCAACCAGGATGCCCATAGCAACCAGGGAGTCCCTCTGAAATACAGTGTTATCACCATGCCACTCCTCAGCTCAGACTGCTACCCTTGTTCTCTGCTGACCAGGGCACAGCTAGACACTGGCTGATCTTTAAGACCATCCCAAACTACCCAGCTGATCTCACTCCTCTGCCATGACTCCTCCACCCCAGGCAGAGTCTACTCTCTCCTTCAGCAAACATTTCTTGGGTGCCTAGCATACACAAACATGGTGCCTGGGTGCTGGGAACTCTGAAATAAAAGGCTGCCCACCGCCCACCCTCCCAGAACTCACAAGCTTTCTGGTAGAGTGTGATTCTGGGGGAGGGGCGCGTGGGGGTGAGAGTGGATAAAACCAGCATTGTATGAGGTTGTAGGAAGTGATGCAGGAGTGGTGCGAATGGAGGGGGCTGGGAAAACACCACTGGGGGAAGACACACTGCCTCTTTCTTCCCTCCTGCTCTCAACTTAGCCAAATCCTACTTCATAAATCACGGTCTTATTCATCTTGGCCCACACCTCTCCCATCTCAGAATTCCTCAAGTTCTTATCAACATCTCTCAATTTTAGTCATCCCCAGGCTGATGTCATTTCTTGTATTGCTGTGGGTTAATTTTTTAAAATTATTTTTCATATACGTAGGCTGTTTTTCTCCACTGGTTCATATGATCCTAGAGGATAAGGACTAGACTCCAGATAGCTCTAAATTGCTCATGGAAGCTACATAATTATTTGTGGCCTAGGTAATATATTTGGAACTACTGACAATCACAAAACAGTGTATTTATTTCACTTTGAAAAATACACTTTAGGTCCTAACATCTTACCTGTTGTGTCCAATCCAAGATGAGAGAGAGATATATTTTGCCAAAATGGTAGGTTTCAAATTTTAAAAAAGTCTTAAGTGTACAAAGTTCTTCAAATAAAATATAACAAACATCATAATAGCAGAGCTGTTCTGGATGGGTGTCTAGGGACAGGCTAATGCTGTCCACCTGAGAAGGGAAAATACTCATCTCCCTCACCAGGAACCCCTGACCTGCACCTGAGGGGGTACAACTTCAGCATCCTGGAGAATTCATCTTGTCCACAAGTATGTAGAAGCTTGACATACGAACCAAAGACATTATAAATCAATGAAGAAAAGGGTGTATCCTTCAAGAAATGAACACTGGACAAACAGCCACGATAAAGTAAAGGTAGATCCCTACCTCACACTACTTATACAAATAAATTCCACATTTATCCAAGAAAGATATATGAGACATAACAGTTTAAAACTTCTAGGAGAAGATATAGAACATTATTATGGTTTCAGGATAGGAAACGGTTGTGTGTATATATATGTATGTATCTCTGTGTGTTTTTAATAAGTCCAGACAAAAAGAAAAGGTTGGATAAATTTAACACAATTAAAATCTGAAACTTCTTATACACCAAAGAGTTCAATAAAAAGTAAAAATACAGTTGAGCATGGTGGTACATCCCTACAGTCCTAGCGCTCAGAAGGCTGAGGCAGGAGGATCTCAAATTCGAAGCCAGCCTGGGCTACATAGAGAGACCCTGCTTCAAAAAATGAAAAAAAGGTGAAGAGATCAGCCAACTCTGAAAGCATTTCAACCCATAATTATCAGCATTCAGCATATTTAAGGAGCACCTATACACCAATAATAAGAAAAGCCTGAAAGAGCTGTCTCCGGGTTGCAATTGAAAAACTACTCTGGATAACGCTCCAGCTGTCATCTTCCCAAATATTAAAAGACAGAACAAGGTGAGGTGGCATCTTCTCCCAAACTGCATAAATCTCCAAAGAATAACGATAAGCAAAAAAAGAAAGAAAGTTAATCCTAAAAGGTTATAGACTTACTATTCCATATTTATAATACTCTTTAGGTGACAAAATTATAGACATGGAGAATAGATTAGTGGTTGCCAATAATAAAAGACTAAAGAGCAAGGGCAGGGGAAGAGGTGAGATGAGGGGTAAAATAGAGGGCAGAGCTATAAAAGGGCAACATGAGGGATCCTTGTAATGACAGTTCCATATTCTGACTGGATCCCCGTCAATGTCCTGGTTGTGATATTATACTACTGTTTTGCAAGATGTTAATCACTGGGGAAAACTAAGTAAAGAGTGTGTACAATCCCTCTGTATTATTTCTTACACCTGTACATAAATGTGTAATTATCTCAAAATAAAGCATTTCAAAAAAGACAAAACAGAAAAGGCTGAACTCGTTCTGCCCTGTTGCAGTGCCATTCTGAGGCCAAATGAGGTAAAAGTATGGGACAGCCTTTCAGACACCCGTGTGCTCTATAAATACCGGCTGGTAATCATCTTCCCCCATCCACCAGCCTCATCTACCTCACTCAACCATCAGACTATTCCTTTGTCCATACGGCCTTCCACATCCCCTACTGTGGCCCTGTCCCTGCGCCCGTGTGATCTGTCCATCTCTCTAATAGGCTGACGCACCCTAAAGACAGAAATCTTTTATCTCTGTATGTTCAAAACCTAGCCCTGTACCAAGCACATACTAGGCACTACATAAACGGGTCCAGGTCGACGTCGGCTCATGATCTTGTTCAATATAAAGTGTCCCGGCCGGTGAGATGGCTCAGCGGCGTAAGCGCCTGCCTGGCACGCGCGAGGTCCTGAGTTCCACTCCCGGAACCCACATACGAAAAAAGGGCCAGTGATATTGCTCAGCGGCACGGGCGCCTGCTGGCGCGCGAGGTCCTGAGGTTGACCCCCGGTACCCACAAAAAAATAAATAAATAAATAAAATGTCCCAACACTGGAGGAAGTGAGGAAGGGTGGGGACTGGGAAGAAACCCCAGCAGCCAAGAGCCAACGCCTTGCAAGTTTCATCAATAGCCTCCTCCTCTGAGTCGCTGAGACTCTGAATAAAGCAAAGGTCTGTGCAGAAGGTGTGGTATCAGCAGCAAAAACATGCGTTTGATTCATCAGACTTCTTTTGTACCATTTCAAACTCTGCCAATGAAGGCATCGACCATTTATAGTTTGGATCACTGGAACAAGATGGAAAGGTGGGCTGTGCTATGTCCTTCCGCAAAGGATTTTAAAGGTTGGCTGACGGCCCTTTTCCTGAAATGATTAGTCTGAAGAACTGCCCAGGGCCCGAAGAATGTTCTAAATGATCTGTCAAGATCACTCAAAGACCTCACACTCCCAGCCTGGGCAAACATATTTGGCTGGGGAGGGGGGGTTCCCCACGCCCAAAAGCAACGCTAGCTCCTCACTCCTACTCCAAATAGTTTTCGAGCATAAAAAAGCACGAGCGGTTGCTTGCTGCTGCTAATGTTATCGGATAATTTTTCAAATTCTTACTCACTTACATATCACACTCTTATCTGCGATCTCCACAGGCCAAACAGCCCTGCTTTCACATCATGCCCACTAGGCCGGCAGAACACAAGTATCCCTCCCAAGTAATTCCGCTCCCATACACATGAGATCGTTTTCCATTAAGTCTCCTAAGAGTGAGGGCTGGGTGTGTGAGTGTGTGTGTGCGAGCCTTTTCTTCTAGGACGACTAACGAGATGTGAAGCAAGGGGAGGTTAGAAACTTGGGAGGGTTCTGTTTCTGCCTACATAATGATTAACTCTTTCATTGCTGAGCCCAGAAAAGCTGTTATTTCTGGACTGGCCGTCCTGCTCCCTGACCAAAATAGCAGAAGAAAGCTCACACACACACACACACACACACACACACACACACACTCTCTCTCTCTCTTTCTCTCTTAGAAATAACTGGCACAAATCAGATCCAGGCTTTGGTACTGACAGTGCAACTGTACCTTGAAAGAGAATTACATGGAATGATTTTTTAAAACTACAGTGAATGTTTAAAATTTTTTTTATTATTGTAAAAGATACATCACCATTATTCCCCTTCATGATACTCTTGCTCACTTCAAATACACTTATCCCATCATTCTTACCACTTTCTTTTTTGGGTTTTTTGTTTGTTTGTTTGTTTTTGTTGTTGTTGTTGTTGTTTCAGGCAGTATCTCACTATGTAGTGCAGGCTGGCCTTGAACTCATTTATGTAGCCCAGGCTGGCCTTGAACTCATGGTGATCCTCCTGCCTCAGCCTCCCAAGTGCCGGGATTACAGGTGTAATCACCAGGCCTGGCTCTTGCCACTTTCTGAGGCAGTCCTGAAAGTCCTCTTTCATGACTGTCTTTAGGTGCACTGTTGTGGCTGCCTCAATGTCCTAAATCAATTTAAAACATTTCAAGGTCATTTTGACTTTAGGGAAGTGCCAGAGGTCATACAGTGCCAGATCTGATGAATAAGGTAGGTCAGAACACATTGTAATGTTTTTATTTGACAGAAATTGCTGTAAACATTTTGAGTCAATTCAGGACATCTCGGAAGCCACAAAAAGACACCCACAGAAGAGGTCATCAGATGAGTGTGGTGGCACACGTCTGCAATCCCAGCACTCCTGGCTGACGCAAGAGGGTAGTCAGGAGTTCGGGGCTACTTAGTGAGTTCAGGCCAGTCTGAACCACATAGTGAGACCCTGTCTCAAAAAAGAAGGAAGGGAGAGAGGGAGGGAGGGAGGGAGGGAGGGAGGAAGGGAAGGAAGGAAGGAAGGGAGGGAGGAAGGAAGGAAGGGAAAGACTTACAGGAGAAAGAAAGAAGAAGAAAGAAAGAAAGACAGAAAGAAAGACAGACAGACAGACAGACTTCCAGAACTGCTCCAGAAAGTGGCAAATACACAGGAAGTGAGAGAGAGTAGTTTGAGGTAGAATAATGGCAATGTGTCTTTTACTCTAACAAGTTTTTATTTTTCACTTATCTTAGCCAAAAGGCTTAGAAGTGATATAAATTTTTATTTTTAATTTAAACGTTCACCATATTTTTGTGTCACACTCCCAAGGGATTTCTGAATTTTGTTGTTACTGGCCTTACCATATCCAGATCAAGAACCACATTAATCAAAGTAACAGATGTCATCTACCCAAAATGCTCCGACGTTTAGTTTAAAATTGCTGACAGCAAAGAGCTGAGATAACTTACATCACCACACATCCCTGAATAAATAAAAGAGATCAAGAGATACAGCACAATTGACTCCAAGGATGCCTAAAACACAAAGCCTATTAATGTCATTTAAAGTAGAAACAGAGTAAGAAAAACCTATGCTATCTATTCTCTGCTTTCCATCCTTCTCCCAAGAGAATAATGAATATCTAGACTCTATGTGTCAACTTACTTTATGCCAGTCATTTTCTGGTCACAGGTCCAAAAAGTAAGAAATTAGTAATCCATCTTTCCACTTTCCCACTAAACTGAGAATCCCAAAGGTGAAACAGCTTTTCCAAGATTAGGTAGCTAGTCCTCTATTACTTTATAACCTTCCCTCCCTATGAAGGAATTTTTCAAATGCTGCGATGATAAAAATATGAACTGTCATTATTATTAATAGCACTCATTTTAAAACAACAGACTGTTACTTAGCCCATTCATTAGGCAAAAAGAAAACAAGCATAAACACAAAAACATTTCAAATTTATACTACAGAACACTTCGTCACAATCCTCAAAAAACTCCTAGTTGACAAAGGCACTAATGGATGAAGAGGGACATGACAGCAGTACTTCAGTACTTATCCATTAATTGGTTCCAAGAGGTGCAATAAATACCAAAATTGGTGAATACCAAAGAAGTAGGTTTGGCTGGAAAGGGTAGAGAGTCATGAGGCAACTGACACCAACAAATTTTAGCTTGCATATATTGTACCAAATGATCTGTATGGGGCAAAACCTCTGAGTCAAAATGCACCAAGTATCAAATTGTAAGAGTCCATCCTACATCAGAGGAGTGCCTGAGGTCACAGCCCAGAGGGTCTAGATTAAACCTATGCAGGTCCACATCTACACCACCTCCCCCCAGTCTGCCCCAGCCCAGACGTCAGGGATTACAGGCCTCCCACTTCCTTATTTCTTTAATTCTCATTAAAGAGAATCACTCAACTTCCTTTTTCTCTTTAAGTAATGCACAAACATAAACTTCTATAATAGCAAGCATTACTCAGATTCCATTTCTAGCTCCGTAACACTGGCCAGGAAAACCACACAAACCAGTAAAACAGGGAATTTTCTCAGTCTCTGAGCTTACTGGAATCCAAGGTTCAATACATTTATCCTAATTAGAGCATCTATTGTGCCTAGTGATCCATTCACAAGTCCACCTCCAGGGCCATCAAGTATTCCTCCTTCAAATTCTCCAACTGGGAGACACATCTTCATGTCAGATCACAGCACCTGACTAAACTTCACTTCAATTGTTCTTCAGGCTAGGGCCACTCTGCCACCACTGGCGTCCAGCCACCCTCCGTGCATGGACAGCAGCAGCCATGCAGGTACGGCGAGCTCTGGGGTGGGAGAATGTCACTCCAAGAATATAACAGTTTTCACCTGCTAGTGTGCCCTGCAAGGGACATCATCTTTAACATCTTAAATAAGCAAGACTCGTGAATCAGATGCTGAAAAGATCTTAGAAATTTTGTAAACTTACCCCTAATTTACTAGATAAGAAACCAAGACATAAGTATGTCAAGTAGGTATGTACTAGGAACACATGCAAAACACTGTATTAACTCATTTTTGTATGAAGGAACTAGGAAATGAGAACAATCAGCTAAGCATGTACAGCATTTCATAGCTTCACAGGGCTTTCAAAAATGATTTATTTTATTTGAGCCTCACAGCAGAATTAAATCAGCTCTGTTTTCCTGTGTGTGTGTGTGTGTGTGTGTGTGTGTGTGTGTGTGTGTGAGAGAGAGAGAGAGAGAGAGAGACCAGGTTTCAATGTATAGTTCAGGCTGGCTTCAAACTCATGGGGCAATCCTCCTGCCTCAGCCTCCCAAGTGCTGAGATTAGGGGTGTGTGCCACCATCCCCAACTTCATGCTCTGTTTTTATCACTTACTAGTTATGTGCTTTGGAGCAAGTTATTTAACCTCATTTTGCTTCATCTGCAAAATGGGGATAATAATAGCTACCTCATAGAGCTGTTGGGAAACTCATGAGTTAATATATGTAAAACACTTAACACTGCTTAGTTAGACCTATAAAGACCTCAATAAACGCGAGCCATTATACTCATCAGTATTAATGAGGGCCAAAAATTATTGCCCTATTTTATAGATGAGGAAACTAGGGACTGAAACCTTAGGTAAGCTACCCCCAAAATCAGTCAAAGCCAAGCTATCTGCCTCCCAATCCAGAACTCTCTCTTAGAATTATCCCACCTGTGTAGAATCCTATACAGTTTGTTATGAAATATGCTATTGGTCCAAAAAGTGATATTGCTCCAAAATAAGTACCTCACTAAAGGTGCCTCCCGAAGAGCAGCTTATTCATTTGACAAGATCAGGCCCACTATGCCCCAAAATAATACACATATCCAAGACCAGTAAGAAAAGGGAGCAGACCTCAGAGGGCTTTCAATGTTTGGAGAAATTGTTGCCATCTCTTTTAAAGCTCACAGCATGTCATGTTCTGGCCAGCACACACTCTCGGGTCTTTTGTTTTTTGTGTTTTGTCTTCCTGTGGAGCCCTGGCCACTCAGCCACCCATGGCTGGTGAGGTCATCTTCTCCACAGAGAGCATTCAGACCCTGCCCACTAAGCCATGATTCTAAATACAGGATCCGGGCTCAAACAGCAAAGACAAGGTCCTAACTTTCACAACGCCTTTGGGGGTCACTTGCCCACTGATGAGTGCATTTGCAGAAGAGAAGGTTGAGTGGGGGTTGCCTTCTCCCTAACAGATGGTATCCTAAAATACCCACCAAAATGGAGGAGGCACACTTCCCAGCTGTTTTCCTTCCTCAGGAACAGATATTTCAATTTCAGGACTATCCCTTCACAATGCAAAAATAAGGTCAAAGCTACTGAATACCAAATGACTTGAAAAACCAGAGGGGAGAGTTTTCCTGTTTGTCTCCCTGGACCTTTCCTCTCCATTCACCATAGATTGTACAGCTGCTTCTAACCAGGTAATAGCTCTAACCAAACCCAAGCTTTGAAAAGTACCATAAGCGGTCCTCGGTCACATCAAACCTGTTTTAACACCTGGTCAAGACAAACCTAAACCTTCTCGAATTTACATTTTGAATACCTGTTAAAAATGATAACTAGGGCCGGTGAGATGGCTCAGTGGCGTAAGCGCCTGCCTTGCAAGCGCGAAGGCCGGAGTTCGACTCCCGGAACCCACATATGAAAAAGGGGCCGGTGATATCGCTCAGTGGCACGGGTGCCTGTTGGCGCGCGAGGTCCTGAGGTCGTCCCCCCGGTACCCACAAAAAAAAAAAAAAAAATGATAACTAAATCCTGGATAAGTGTAGAATGTGTTTTCCTTCAATTATGTTGTTTTGCTTTACCTTTTTTTAAACTTTTAGAAATTTCAGAATTGATAATTTTCTTGGTTTCCAAGGTAAGATATATAACTGAAGAAATCTGATTAACTCAAGTATAGCTCTGGAGCAAGAATTCTAAAGTAGGGGAGGTAAAGAAGGCAAAAGGTGCCCTATTTGTGGCGGAATTCAGTGGTGCTGTACAGTTGTACTTGCCCATGTGTAGTAACAATATTCACCACGTTTAATCTATTTTGAATTTCAAGTAACATTAACAAGGGAATGTACTTTTTTTTTTGAAAGTGGGGGGTTGACTGCAGAAATGTGGCATCATAGTACAGTCTCATCCATCCTCCACTCAGCAAAGTGTTCGATTCAATTTACAAACATTTTAGTGTGTGCTATGTGCAGAAGCTGGACACTTGGAAATGAACAAAGACAGTTCTATCCCAAAGGTGGTCAGTGAGTAGTAACAATAGATGTAAACAAAGAACGTACAATGAAACATGACCAGTGCAGGATACAAATGTGCACAGGGACACAGCAGAGGGGATGCTGAGAATGAAGAAAGCAAGTGGAGATGCTGGGGGATCCTGCTGGGAGCCAGTTGCTGAGAGCCAGAACAAGGTTACTGTGCAGAGGGTGAGGCTGTGCAGGGAACAGGGAGGTTTCTTGGAGATAGTGGCTTTAAAGGATGAAGAAATTTTCCAGGTTCAAGGAAGAGGACCCATGCCAAAGAGGTCACGGCATGGATAAATCCTAAAGCACGACATAACGTGCTATAATTGTACAGAAACTAGCAGCGGTTCAACTCTGTGATGTAAGACCTGAGCAGGACAAATGGGAAGTGATGGGTGTAAAGAGTCTTCTATGCTATGACTTCGGCAAAATAACAAGTGTTTGTTTTTTAACCACTTCAGTGACATTATACAAAGATATACTGTCAAGATCTAAAAGAAATATTTCTATTTATAAAAGAAATACTCTAAAGAGCATTCATTTATTTACTCGTTTTTTTTTTTGTGGGTACCGGGGGGTCGACCTCAGGACCTCGCGCGCCAACAGGCACCCGTGCCGCTGAGCGATATCACCGGCCCCTTTTTTCGTATGTGGGTTCCGGGAGTCGAACTCAGGCCCTCGTACTTGCAAGGCAGGCGCTTACGCCGCTGAGCCATCTCACCGGCCCATATTTACTCGTTTTTTTTTTTTGTTTTTTTTTTTTGGTGGGTACCGGGGGGTCGACCTCAGGACCTCGCGCGCCAACAGGCGCCCGTGCCGCTGAGCCATCTCACCGGCCCCTACTCGTTTTTAATGTCAATATATATTTACTGAGAGCCACCATTTGGGCTACAGTAGTATTTTAGACATGTTTCCTATGTGAAGGGATCTCAGAATAAGAGCAATTTACTCAGCACCTAATGCTTGTCATACACTGAGCTAATACTTTACACACATTTGCAATAAACAGCAAGGTAAACCTTCTTATCTCCATGCCTCAGAAGAGGACGCTTGGAAGGGGACAGACTAGAGTGAAATCATAGAGCCACAAGGTGATACTGACAGGACTCCGACTCAGTGCTGGCTCCAACACCCATGTTCTTAGCACTGCACCGCGCGACTTTAAAACGTTCCTTCCGGAAGAAAGACTGGAATACAAATATTCCAAACATAAGGCACTGTGAGAGCGATACCACATGAGAACTATTATGAGAAGCACTGTGTGGGTGAAACAGAAGGGCCATTTCTGGTCCTAGTGATCAAGGAAGGCACCCCAGGAGACTGGGGATTTCAGTAGGGGAGGACGTGGGACTCAGCAGGGAGAAAGGTGTTCCGTGAGCAGCCCTCAGAACTCAGACTCTGGCGACAACCGAGGTTCTAACTCCTGTTCTACCGCTCACCAGGGCAGAGGCTGGCAAGTTCCTGAGTACCCTACACCTCACTTTCTTCATCAGCAGAATGCAATAGGAATACGTTCCTCCTGTAAGGAGTGCAATAATCTAGACAAAGTATTTAGGGTAATGCCTGAGAAAGGCGGTCTCCCTTCAGTGGAAAACAGAGACTCAATGATTAGATGAAAGGCATATTCATAACATCTGGAGCAGATATTCCATGGGGGCCCCTGCCCCTGCCCCTACCCCTGCCCCTGCCCTTGGCTTGTGACCCCTTCTAGAGATGTGATGCCCTGGGCCCAGTTGCACACGGCCGGTGGGAAAACACACATCCAAACTTGTCACTCCAACATGGCCAGGCCTTCTTCTTCCTTTTCCCTGGATTCTGTACCCTCGCTCACAAAAATATAGCAATGGCTGAGACACAATTATTAATCCAGCTTCCCTGAGACACTGTCTTTTTCATTAAAGTTAAGCAAATTTGTCAGGGGTGGCACTAAGGACTGAATCCAGGGCCTTCACACTGAGGTACATTTCCAGCCCTTTTTTTTTTTTTTTTTTTTTTTTTGAGACAGGGTCTTAAAATATTGGGAAGTACCCAGGCTAGGCTCAAACTTGTGATCGTTCTGCCTCAGCCTCCCAGAATGCATACAGGCATGCACCACCACACAGGGCTACAGCACTCATTTATTAACACTCCATTATAATAAAGAAACATTTAGGGTGATGGTTATATTCACTATCTTGACTATGAGTTTCATAGGTGTATAATATATGTCAAAGATTATCAAACGGTACACCTTAAACACATACAGTTTACAAAATATCAATTCAACCTCAATAAAGCTGTTAAAACTACAATATAAACTTAGTAATTCATGTAGTTATTTACTACAAGTTCTAAAACTACTGTTAATAAATATACAATGTTCATAGTATAAACATAGATACTTATAATATGAAAATATAAATACATATATTAAAACTGAACTCTAAAAAATATATCAGGACAAGTGATCATGTAGAAATGTATACACAACACTCATAAAATGTGGTACAGAAGACAGTTTTTAAAAATAGGACCACGGGCTGGTGATATAGCTCAGTAGTATAGCGCCTGCCTGGCAAGCTCAAAGTCCTGAGTTCGATTCCCAGTACCAAAAATAAATAAATAAATAATTAAAAATAGGACTACACTATGTTCACAGCAGCATTATTCCCATAAGAAAAGGTGGAGGCAACCCTAAAGCACATCAACAAATAAATGGATAAACAAAATGTGATATATACATACAATGGAATATTACTCAGCCTTAAAAAGGACAGGACAGGGGGCCGGTGAGATGGCTCAGCGGCTTAAGCGCCTGCCTGGCAAGCGCGAGGGCCCGAGTTCGACTCCCGGAACCCACATACAAAAAAGGGGCCAGTGATATCGCTCAGCGGCACGGGCGCCTGCTGGCGCGCGAGGTCCTGAGGTCGACCCCCCGGTACCCACAAAAAAAAAAAAAAAAAGGACAGGACATATGCCACAACATAAATGAGCTAAGCAAAATAAGCCAGTCACAAAAGGATACCATATGAATCCGCTTCTATGAGGTACTTAGAGTTGTCAGATAGAAAGCAGAATGGTGGTTGCCAGGGGCTGGAGGTAGGGAAGAGGAGTTATTGCCTAGTGGGTAGCGAGTCTGTTTTGCAAGATGAAATGAGCTCTGTGGATGGATAGTGACAGTGGTTTCACATCAGTGCCCTTAATGTCACCACACTGTGCAAGCACTAGCTCCCCATAATGAATGTAGTCCTTACATACTGCGAACGTGTACTAAATAAAAATTTAAAAGAATATTTAGGATGGTAAATCTTATATCTATTTTATATGTAATTAAAGAAAGAGAAGAGAGTTCTTACACATTATCATCAAAGATGTTTATAATTTTTATAAATATTTTTAAGAACTCTCTTGGGGGCCGGGGATTTAGCTCAGTGGCACAGTGCCTGCCTGGCAGGCATGAGGTCCTGAGTTCAATTCCTGGTTACCCCCCTCAAAAAAAAATGCCCGCTCTCCTTTTCTTTTTGCTTTTTGTGTTTTGGGCACAAGGTCTCACTATGTAGTTCAGGCTGGCCTGGAACTTGTGGTGCTCCTCCTGCCTCAGCCTACAGGTACTACTGGGGTTACAGGCATGTGCCACGCCCAGCTTTACATTATTTATTTTTCAGGCAAACAACTTCCAAAGTAATTTTTCCAGAATCCCCAGAAGATCAATTCTGGAGCTGACATCAGTTAAAACTGTTCACTTGCATTTTACTACTAGTAGAAATCTACACATCCACAGCTTTCCCCTCACCCCAACACAGCATTTTCCTAGTGTGGCTGTCAGAGCCCCAGGGTCTCTGTGCAGTAAGCACAATTCCCTTGAAGAAAACTTCCTTTCAGGAGGAAAACTCTAAAGGGGCCACTGGGCATCTCAGCTTATCTGGAGGGGAAATGGGAGCTTAAAAATCAGGTTCTGGCCGGGCATGGTGGTGCACTATAATCCGAGCACTCAGGAGGCTGAGGCAGGAGGATTGCTATGAGTTCAAGGCCAGCCTGGGCTACATAGCGAGACCTTGTCTCAAAAAACAAAAAAACAAACGAACAAACAAGAAAAGTCAGGTTCTGAGCAGTGGCTGCTGTTAAAAGGGGAAAGGCCTCCTAAACTTCACATCGGAGAAACGATCAGGGATTGTCTACACTTTCAGCCTGCGTGCTGCAAGACAGACGGGACCCTAGCTACCCAAGGTTCTTCTCTAAAGGAAATTTCTGCTTCCATTCCCCAAGAAGAAGGCCTGACATTTCAAAGCTAAGAGCCATTCATGAGCAGTTTTCCAACCATCGTGCTTTGCACAGCATACACCCTGCCTGGCTCCTAGCCTCTCCCTTTCTTCCAAAGGGTCTTGCATCTCTGAGATGAATGATGTTTGAATTTTTCCAAGAGCTTCATTTTCTTCCAGGATTTCGTCATACTGCACAGTGGCTACGTTCCCTGAGCAAGGGAAGAGGAGCCCTCAGTATCTCACAGGAAAATACCAGCTTCTGCTTGGGGATTCCAAGATGTTTTACTGCAGCTTTTCACAAACTGATTATATGTAAAGCTCCCTTGGGAGGGGTTAGGGGCTGGAAGGGAAGAAGCTTCTGGAGAAGACCTGTGTTAGCATAAGTGAGGCACTGCTCAGACCTCCCTGGGGAGCACGCTTGTTTAAATACCAGCAATCAGCACTCCCCAGAGCACGTGTATACACAATAGAAGGACTCTGAAATTTCATCTCCAGCTCCCAAAGGGTTCTGAAAGAGTTAAACTGCTCAGGCAAAGGCCTGCACTTTTTCTATCAAAATGCTCCAGATGGAAATTACAAAAACCCACTTCACAGCTCTGTTATGCACACATACTGTTCTCTTAAGACATGACAGAAAGAAAGAGAGACAGAGACAGAGGAGACCCCTAATGTTCTCAAGAAAGAGAATCTGACTGTTTAGTCCGTACACAGTGGCACTTTGTTTGAAACTATTCCTCCTGGAATATTTGCATTCATTGTCAGTCTCAAGCTTTCTGGGGGACTATAAAAATGTAAGATATGGAGAGGATAAAAGAAAGGGGGCCTTGAGCAAGGAAGGACAATAGCCAGGGCTGCAGGCAGCAATGTGGATTCCCCAGATACCACTCAGACAGTCATCTTTGGTACCATGTCCCGTACCTCACTACCTTTCACTACTCAAGGTTATGACCATGAACCTGACCAGGATTGCCAAGAATTTCCAGAGAATAGCTGGGTGTCGTGGTGCATGCCTATAATCCCAGCACTGGGGAGACTGAAGCAGGAGGACTGCTGCAAATTCAAAGCCAGCCTGAACTACACAGCAAGACCCTCTCTCAAAAAAGAAAAAAAAAAAAAAAAAAAATCCAGAGATTAATATATATGAAACACTTCGTAAATTGGAAAAGACTACGTAGAAAGACTAAGAATATTAGTGCTTTTGAGTTCGACACTGAAAGGCATGAACTTTCAAAGGAATCTGAACACCCACAAACCAGAAACAATGATGGTTTTTAAAAGGGCAGCTTCAGAGCAGGCTGCCTAAGGAGCCACACCCCTCATAAAAGCAAGCCAGGGTCGGGTCAGGGCTGCAGTCTCAGAAGCTCTTTAGAGCACATGCAAGCAGGTGGTTCAAGGGGAGGCAAAAACAACAGACTAGAGAGAGTCCCGCCAAGTCTATTTAGAGCACACTTGATTCAAACCATTCCAACTGAAAAGCAGACCCAGGGCTCCTGGTAGACATACAGAACAGCGATGGCCAACGCTTTGACAGTGTACCTGTTCATTTTACAGAAAAGGAAACTGATATCCAAATACCTTTGGTTATTATGGATAAACTTAAACTAGAACTCAAGTTTCATTCCTTGAGTAATTTAGCATCGAGAGCTTTAGAAATGGACAAACAGTGCAGCCTTACTCATCAACCCAAGAAGGCTCCCTAACAAAGGGTAGGCCGTACCATGAGAGCCCAGTGCTGTGCTTAGTGATTTACATATTCTGTCTCATTGAGCGCTCAACTACCTTTGGAAATGCATATTATTTTGCCCACTGTCCACATTAAGAAACTGAGGCTGAGGCAAAGCCTGTAATGAGTGGCAAAACAGATTTAAACCTGGATCCTTGTCTCCAAAACTTGTAACCACCAATCCAAACTGCTTGGTTGTTATAGCAATTCTTTTTTATCCTGGCATCTGTAAGAGAAATAAGGCTGGCAGCACTGAGAGGCCCACAGAACACATAGAAAGCTGAAACGCGTAATTCTGACTCAGGGCTTCTAGGTAACTAGAGGCACAGCCAGCCTTGAACCCAAGCCCTTTGTGTCCAGGAACATAAGCCTCCTAAGGGCGGGGATTCCATCTTCTTCACAACTGTACCCCAGCCCCCAGAACACGTAGTAGGCACTCAATAAACAGTTGAAGTCAAGCTGCCATGATCTGGCTGTGCGACCTCGGAAGGGCTCCGTTCGTATCCTTTCTAAGCCTCAGTTTCCTCATGTGGTGAATGGAAGGAGACAATCCCCCTTCTTGGATTAGTGCAACAGTTAAACCAGACCATTCATATAAAGCACTTGGGACAGGACAGAACATAATGAGCACACAAAACGTAAACTATTAATATTATTACTACTATTATTCATTGACAGATTTGGGCTTCTTAATAAGTTTTTCTTTTTTTCCACCCTGATCAGATAAGTTTCATACTAAAGATAGAGAATAGGGAGTCGGGAGTTAGTAAAACTGCTTCTAGCTTCAGATCTGCTACCACCTAGCTGTGTGACCTTGGACAAGCCTCATCAGTTCTCTGTACTCTCCTCAGCTGGAAAATGAGGGACCAAACTATTTTAATCCATTCCATAACCACTCAGGGGGAACCTTCTATGAAGAAGACATCATGTTCTGTCATAAAATTCTATATCTTGAAGTGCGTCAATGGAAAAACATAGGAGCAAAGCCAAACAGTCTCGTGATTGTGGCAAGGTTGAAGAGAAACCCCAAGTAACTGATTGCATTACATCATTCCGGTGAGCAACGTCTGTACACGAAGTGTTTAATTTTGAGACACTCATGACAAATCCTTTACCAATAAAAAATTGGCAGATTGTATTAACACCTCTTAGCCCTGAATCTTCCAAAAAATAAACCTGTAAAATCGCTTTGCACCTTAAGTCAAATGGTAAGCTTCCTGAAAATCCAGGAAAGTCAAAGTTATTAACACTCTCGATGGCAACAGCTCCAAATAAGATACATACATATTTTTAAATGTCCCATGGGTAAAACTGCAGGGTGGATTCCCAGAGCAGAATGCAGTACATCTGGACAGGACACAGAGGCCAGTGGCCTATTGTTTACAAAAACAGGCCAGATTACGAACAGTGACAAGAGGCCAAGACCTCAATTATAACTCACAACCACACCTCTCTCAGTCCCAGTTCAACTGAAGCAATCAATCATCAACTCCCCCATCTCTGTAACAAATCTACCAATATTTGCAGTCAAGTGGATAGAAGGTCCCTTAGGGCACCTCCAGCATTGACCAAACTGATGACACAAAAAAGATCCTGCAGACAGATTGGATACTTCAAACTACCTTCCAACCTGCCAAGAGATAAGGGAGCTGCCCCCTTCACACTTCACCCCTACTCCTACCCCAGGCACTCACTGAAGGGGAGACATGGTCCTTCTCAAGTCCTCTATGACAGAAAAAGGTCTCTCCCAGCATTGGTGTAGGGAAGGAAGGAGGGGCCCCTCCCTCTGTACTCTGAAACAAAGGAAAACCCAGAGCTTCAACCATGTGGTGTGACATTCAAGGCCACCTACCTCTCCCACTCCCCAGCTAAGGTCTCAGTGGACTGGAGTTACGTGGCTATTTCCAGTGACTGGTCAGGAAGGGACAGTGCCTTGCAAACACATGCTAGGGCTCTTTCACAGGCACAGACCCCTTGTAAGGGGTTAAGAAAAGGCTATTTGGGTTTGGGCTCTGACTGACCAGCCCAGTCAGCCAGTAGACTGGATAAGGAGACAGGACACTTACTTTCTCTGTGTCCACATTTTGCTTTACCCTTCACATTTTTGCAGAAAAGGAAACGGGGCTTTAAAAGCATGCATTCTGGAGCAGAGGGTGACAACGCAGAAGGGTTAAACAATTATGTCTTCTCATTTTCCAAACTCAGCACCACCCTGAAACCCTAATAGCCCAACTGTATGCAGATTCAGGTAAGGGTGGAGGCTGGGTGTGGGTGGCCTTATTCTGTCTGTTCTCTGATCTCCACCGATACACGCAGCGTGACCAGGGACCAGGCGGGTACAAGGTGCACCCAAGATGGCTAGGGACTTTCTGCGGCCAGTGCCATTAACAAATCTCACGCTCTAACACAGTACATCAGAACCCCGCCTCTGCCACGGCACTCCGGATGGTACACGGTACACCTTCTCAAGGTTGCCTTTCTGTCTAGACTCTTCAACCTCTGACATAAACGTCCAGACACCTGTCAGATTTCAGCTGCCCTTCAAGGACACCTGACCCAGATGTCCAGAGGCAAACTGCTGCCTTTTTTCTATCCAAGAACCTCCTGCCCCTCCCCCCACCCTGGTCAACCTGGGGGAAAGAACTGCCAAAATAATGGCCAGCCCCATACACATTCCTAAAGCCCACTCCGACAGTTCCTTCCTAGTGCCTGTGACCCCTGCCACTGCCCAGCCTTCGGAGGCTCAGACCCTCCCTATGGGAACCACCTCTGAGGTCAGCCGACCCCCACCTGCTCCACCCAAAGAAAAAAACAGCCCGCAAATCGGGATGGAAATACACGCCTCACCAGTCCACACAGCGTGTGCATTAATGCTATTTTTTCAAAGCCCTTACCTTTGACCTGAGTATCGTATTCTGCTATGATCTCCTTATCCTTTTTGAATTTGGCTGGAGACGTCATGTTTTCCTTTTTTCTTCCAAATTCGAATTGTGAATTGATAGATCCACGGGAAAAACCCAACCACCGAAATCAATACCTCCAAGACCGCTTCTCCCAAGGGCAGAAGGGGCCCCCCGCGGTGGTCTCCAGCGCTCCGGGGAGCGCGGGCTGCGGGTTGGGCAGGCGACTACGACGGGCACATGCAGACGGTGGGCGCTGGGGCCGGGTGCGGCGGCAGCTGGATCCTGTGCTAGAGCCGGAGCCGGAGCCGGAGCCGGAGCCACAGCCTTAGCCGGGAGAACTGCAGCGCCCGGAGGCTGGCCTGGGGTCTGACATCAACGACACAGGAGGGGAGTGGAAGTCCTTCCGCACAACATGGTGTGGGGGTGCGGGGGTGTGGACGCGCCCAGCTGTGTCCCCGGGAGGGAGTGGGTCTGTATCTGGGTGCCGGGGAGGGCTGGGCGTGCTTCGTGGTTTTTTGTCGTACAGGCTCAAAGATACTGCAAATCAAATCCCAAACGGGAGCCGCAGCAGCGCGGACTGGATCGGAAGTCGTTTGCTCCGGTTCACTTGCCTGTAAATGCAGGAAAAGGGGGAGGGGGCCGTCAGCCCGAGCTCAGATCCTAATCGTAGCGAGGGTGGGGTAAGGGACGTTGCTCAGAGCCTGGCCTGGGCCCATTCATCTCAGCCAAGCGCCGCACAGCCGGCTGAGCCGAGAGCAACGAGGTGGGGAGGAAGGAAGCTCCCTCTGGATTTTGTTTTAAGGCTGAAGGAAAACACTTTGGAGCGGCCGCCGGCGCGGGCTCCGGGTGGAGACTGCGGCGGGAACGCGGAGCCCCGCGCAGGGACTGCGGCACCTCGGCGGCTTCCCGAGCCCGGAGAGCGCTGGGCAGCCGCCAGCCCGAGGGGGCCCTCCCAGCCCTGCCCCCGACGCGGCTCCTGACCCCGGGGGGGCACCTCCCTGGACATCAAAGGGGATCAAAGCTGAAGAGGGACACGCCACCCGGGCACAACTTTTCTTCCCTTCCCGCCCCTCCTCCCAGTTGTTTTGTTTTTGGTTACTAGCTTCTCTTGGCAGCAGAATGTTGGGGGGGAGGGGGCTTGCAGGAAAAAGCCTGCTGGGCACGGGACACATCCAGGAAAACAATGTGGCCGGCAGAAGCAGGAAACGGGTTAGAGGCGAGGGTCGGAACCGGGAAAACCGGGGGATGGGGGCGGAAGGCAGCCGTCACCTCCCCTAAACCAGGGACGAGAGTGACTCTATATGCCATCCTCGGTGTGTTTTGTCACCCAAGCCCAGGGATCCCAGATACCGCACCCAATCCCAGGCGGGGGTGGGCTGGGGGCCGTGAGGGTCGCACAGGGAGGAGATCCCGCCCCGAGCAGGGCCCGGGAGGCGGGAGGGAAGCGGGCGGAGCATGAAGCCGGGCGTTGGGCGACCGTCCCTCCTCGTCCGCCCCTGCCCCTCCGGGCGCCGGGAGGAGAAGGTTCCCGCTTGTGTCCCCCACTTCCCGCGGCTGGAGGAAGGGTCACGCGGAGGGTGGGGAGAGATAGAAGAGGCGGCGGGGTGCACGCGGGTGTGAGGTGGGGTCCTGAGGCCAGACTCCCGACCACTGAGCTGCACAGCTTGAAAGCGGGAGAGGGCAAGGAGAGGACGGCCTTGGGGTGCGGGGCAGGGAGGGGGCGACAGGGGCTGCGATGTCGCGCGAAGTGCAAGGACGGGGGCAACTCTGGGCACCCAGACGCGGGTCTGCGGGTGAAGAGCGCTCTTCGGGGCGGGCCGGGAGCTGGTCGAGGAAAGACCCCCGGAAGCTGTGAGGAATTCCTATCCTTCTGGGTCCTGGGCTGCGACTTGGGCCGTCTGCCAGGGTTGGGAGACAGGGGGACAGACCGGCCGGCCGGAGGGCACAGGCGCTGCCAGCGACGGCGGCCCCGGGCCGCCCAGGAGCCGGGGATGAGGAGGGGGCTGGGTGCGGCACTGGAGCCGGGACCGAGTAGCGCGCGGGGCGGTGATGGGCGGGGGACACGCCGTCCTGAGAAGTATTATGGGCTGTACTAGGAGATTCGGAGAGGGTCGGGGGCGGGGGGGGCAGCCTGAGCGACTCCGGGAGGGTGGCATCCGCGCCCTCTCCTTCCCGCCCCGGCCCGGGTTTCTTCAGTCAGAGCTCCAGCCTGGCGGTCGGGAAGAAAGGGGAGAGGAAAGGAGCCTTTACCTGGCTCTGACGCGATGGGTCCCAGGCCCCCGACTCCGCTTCCCACTCAGAGCTCTCCTCCCCTCTCTTCCTAGCCACCCGCTTCTACGCAGCTCGGCCCCCCACTCCCTGCAGGAGCCTCAGCCAACTCCGCAGGACCCCGCCGGGAAGCAAGACCCACCCCCTAGCCAATCATCGCCCGCTTTCTATCGACCGATGGGGTCTCTAGCCAATAGGAATAGCTGATCCAGAGAAGCCAGGAATGAGGGGCGGAACAGACGAAACTTGGAGGTGTGACTAGTACTCACTACCGAGGCGTGGTCGCACAGTAAGCTCCTCCTCGGGCTATCGAATCCCATGGTAGAACTGATGGGCGGGACTAACATGAACCAACAGCCAAACACAAACTCTTGAGAGACGGCACGACCAATTGGACTGGAGTAGAGAGGCGGGGCGCTGCGAGGAATTTTAGCCAATAAAGAGTAGAGTTCGGCGGGAACTGTAGACTATCCCCCAATAAGAAGTGAAAAGGGCGTGTGTTGGCAAGGCCCCGAAACTGCAGAGACCAGCCAATAAGGTGGGAGGCGGGGCCAAGCTCGACCAACCAGACAGCCGAACTGATCTCAGCACCGTTATTGGAGCGGGGTTTATGGTCTCCAAGCCGCTGAGCTCTTGTGGGTGGAAGGCCACCGGCCTTCCAATGCGCGACGTGGGCGGACTCTACTTCTCCCAATCGGTGCGCGGCGCTGGCAATTCAAACTGACAACCGGTTGGAAAGGCAGAAAAAGCGGAAGAGGAAGCCTCAAACGAACGTGTTCCGTGATAGACTCCTGCGTGGATTTAGCCTAAAAAGCGACCTCCACCCTGCTGCACCACCACCACAGCTCGCTCGGGAGCGGCCGCTGCGGGAAAGACTCGAGAAGCCGCGGGCGACACCGGGTGGCCGGCCGAGCGGGACGGGGCCGCCGAGGGTAGCCTTGGGTCCGAGTCCGGGACCCGGGGAAGGAGCTTCCTGGAGACTCGGGGAGCTGAAGAGGACAGCGCCCTTCCAGACCGCAGACAGACTGAGGGGTTTCCTCCAACTCTGCCTCCTCCCTCCCCACCGCCAAGTCCACTGTCTTCAACGAAAGTTGAAAAGAAGCCAGACTTGCTAGTTCCCGTCTGTTCCCACTCAATAAATAGTATTTTCACCATTCCACCGGAAAAGCAGCAAAATACCCTTTTCCTTCCCAGTTTTAGCGCTTAGAGAAGAACCCGAGACCGCGCGATTTGATTTGATTTGATTTCTTTTTTCTTTTTTTTTCCTTTTTTTTTTTTTTTTTTTTTTTTTTTTTTTGCCAGGGGAATCAAAGTAGGAAGGGTATTGTTCTTGCTTGCTTTTTCAAAAATCCCGCGCCTTATCGTCCGTGGGACGCTATGACCACCAGCAGTTGTAGTTTCAAGGACCGATGCGTATCCATCCTGTTTTGCAAATTCTGTAAACAAGTGCTCAGCTCTAGGGGAATGAAGGCTGTCTTGCTGGCTGATACTGACATAGACCTTTTCTCTACAGACATCCCTCCTACCAAGTAAGTCAAGCTAGTGGCGGGCAGCGGTGGCCTTTAAATGGGTAACGTGTGTGGCTTGGATCTCCGGGAGTCAATGAAGAGGTTATCATTTGGTGTTCCAGCCGCTCCCAAGAGTCTGATGATGCCCTTGGAGTGGATCTAAGTGGGCAGACTGTCTGGACATAGTCTGTGGTTTAGCGAAGTGGTCAGTCCTGATGTAATGCCTCTGGTTCAATTATAGTCACGTGGCCACACATTCCTTAAATTGGATCCCTGCCCGACCATCCTGTTTCACTGAATCGAGCCCATGACTTAGACTCGAGGTAAATTCAGGCAAGATTTTCTGTACTCTTGGAGATAAATCACATAAGATTTTCATATTTATCCGTAAAGTTTTACACCAAAACAAAAAGTTTCTACCGTTATTTGCAAGTGGCATGCTCAATCAGATCCGTTTTCCATGACTTAAAATTCGTTTCTCAACCCTCACCCCCACCCCACAGTGAGAAAGACCTAAATAGATCTTTATGGGACGAAAAATACTTAGCCTTAAGATAATTCCTTATCCCCCATAAAGCCTATTTTGGGTATTGCACATCAGTTTGCATAATTGAATCCTTTTAAAATCTGTTTTCTGTCACTTCTCACTTTTAACTGTGGCCTCCTTAAAGTTCGCTTCCTATTAGATAAAATAGCCATTTTATTTTACTCAAATATACCTTTATTGGGCTGGGGATGTAGCTCAGAGGCACAGCGCCTGCCTAACAAGTGCCAAGACCCTGAGTTCGATTCCCGGTACCAAAAAAATATATAATATATAATATATAATATATAATATATATATAATATATATACCTTTATTTCGCTCTAAAAGGTACTTTTCTTTCCATGATCAACACATATGCACTACGTGATTTCCAAGAGTTTGTTCTTTATTGAAACTTTATTATTAAAATGAAAATAGTTATGCAAACTATGAATGGACAACTATTCTCCAAGTCCTTGGACACAGAGTTAGAAGGAAATTATTATGGCCTTTATTTAAAATAAATTCATGATAATTATAGAAGTTTGAAACGTTTTTAAATATACTAGAGTCAAGCCATGGACTCTTCCTTTCTTGAAATATTTTGTGAATTGGTTTAAGTGTAGTCATGCCTAACTGCAAAGCCAAAGCCTCTAATTTATTGCAGAGATAAATGGGTTACTATTTTAAGTTCGTGTGTATGAAGCTGCATGTTGCAAAAATGAAAAAGCACTAGACAGTAAATCATAGAACCTTTGCAACAATAGGTTCTACGATTGTCTAGTGTTTTTTTCTTTTCAGTAGCACATACTCACAAAAATTTAACATATTACCCAGTTCATTTCTATAATAGTTGTAGTAATAGGCAATCATAAGGAGGACTCAAATATATGAATTGTTAGACTATAGCCTAGAATTGAATCAAGTCTTTTTTATTTTAAAGAGAGAAAGAAAAATAAAGTAACAATAAAACAGAGTTTCAAAACAGGCTAGTAGGACAGTAACAATAATTAATACATTGCATATTGTTATCTTTGTAGTAGTTATTCAGAGTACACAATATAGGCAAGAAATATTGTCCAAACAATATTAGCGCAAATCTTTCTTTGCAATGAACTAAGAGAAACTAGCTGTATAACTATCTTAACCATATGGTGTATATGTATTTTTTTTCTTTTCCTGTCCTTCCTTTCCCCTTTCCACCATCCCAGTTTCTCTTTTCTTTTGAACAGTAAGTCTTTTCTGTTGTTCTTTGTCAGAGCTATAATAGTGATAGACCAATGTAGTAAGATATGTGTGAATCAATGAACATGTAAGATCTTTACAAAATATATTATAATTCTATTTGAGAGTCTCTTTCAGCTCTAGATTTATAAAATTTGTACTAAATGACAGAAGGACATTCTATGGTAAGAATGAGGAGAAATTAGAACCCTTATATACTGTGGGAATGGAAAATGGTACAGCCCCTATGGAAAACAGTATGGTTATCAGGAGTTCCACATGGTATTTCTCTAAAAGAATTCAAAGCAGGCCAGGTGGGCGGTGCATACCTGTAATGGGAGGCTAAGGCAGAAGCATCGAAAGTGCAGGCCCCAGCAAGGGCAATTTAGCAACTTGATGAGACCCTGTCTCAAAATAAAAAATAAAGAGCTGAGGATATAGCTCAGTGCAGAGGCCCTGACCACCAAAAAAAAACCAAAAAACAACAAAAAACCCTATATATTTATGTGTGTGTGTATGTGTGTTCAAAGGAAGATCTTGAGAAAATATTTGCACATTCATATTCACAGCAGCATTATTCACAATAGCCAGTAGATCGACATAATCTAAATGTCCATTGACTCAACTGATGAGTGAATAAACAAAATGTATATACATACAATGGCATATTATTCAGCCTTAAAAGGAAGAAAATTCTGTCATATACCACAACATGGATGAATCATGAGGATATTATGCTAAGTAAAATAAACCAGTTACCGAAAGACAAATGCTATATGATTCTACTTACATGATGCGCCTAGCATAGACAAATCTTAGGAAATCTAATGGTGGTGGCCAGGAGCTGGGGGTCGGTAAGTGGAGAATTGTGTCTTAAGTACAGAGCTTTGCAATATGAAGAAGGTCTGGAGATTTGCTGCATGACAAGGTGACTGTATTTAACACTTAAAAACAGTACACTTAAAAATTAAGATGATAAATTTGGTTATTTTTTTGCCACAGTTCAAATTTTTAAAGTAGATTTGACTGTGAACTTTTTCATTCTTCAGCGCAGTGGACTTCATTGGAAGATGCTATTTCACCGAAATCTGCAAGTGTAAGCTGAAGGACATCGCGTGTTTAAAATGGTAATTGGTGGCAGTATTCTCGATAGCCTCGGTTTGGAAGATGGATGTTGACACCACAGCCCAGAGAAAGGTTCAGTGGGCTGCAGCAAACACTGATCTAACCCATGCCATGAGCCACTGCAAAACCATTTGTTACTTAGAGCTATTTTTTAAAAAATAGCTTGTAATACTAAAATAGGCTTGTAATACTTCACTTTTGTATATGATTTTGTAATTTTTCAAAGTGCACTCATAGTTATCTGATTTTTTTTTTCCCCCAGAATAAGACAGTGGGGGACAAAGGGGCCACAGCACAGGAATTATAGTCATAAAAGTCAAATTTGAGCCCTGGCCCTTCCTTTACTGTCCATATGATCTTGCATATATTCCTTAAACCTCTAAACCTCTGAACTTTTGTTTCCTTATTTAATTTTTTATCTTATTAATAGATAGTAAAATGTCTTCTGTGTTTACCCTATAAAGTTGTTATGAAGAAGACATGAATTATGAATGTTAAAAGGACTGATAAACTATAAATAAAACATAGATGAGAGCTATTGCTATTATCTTTTGAAAGGTAGGCAGCTTTGTGTTATTATTCCTACTCTAGAAAAGTTGAAATTTTCTCATTTGAATGAGGTTTGGATTACAAATTGTGATTCTAATTATTTAAATCATCAAACTATTATGTGTTAGCAACTATTTGAATTCCTTCATTCAAGCTATATATTGAGGACCTACTGTGTGCAAGCCATTGTTATAGTGCAGTGATGGCGAACCTTTTAGAGACAAGAGCCCAAACTGCAACCCAAAACCCACTTATTTACTGCAAAGTGCCAACACTGCAATTAAACTTGATTACTGAGTTTTTAGTTTAGAAAAACAACTGTTATCCGGTGCTGGGCCTGCTGACAGAGAGGGCTCTGCGTGCCACTGTGGCATGTGTGCCATAGGTTTGCCACTGCTGTTGTAGGGATTAGGAGCATGCTCATGAGCGAGATAAAGTCATTGGCATTTGGACATGATATTCTAGTGGGAAAATGGTCACAGTCAATAAGATACTTAAGTAGGATATTTAATATAGTGGAAAGTATTCCAAAGGAAATAATAATAAGTGATAGAGAATAATAGAGGCTGGGAGAGTAGGTGAGAGTTATTTTAAATATCATGGTCAGGGAAGCCAACTCATAAAACTGTGACATTGGAGTTGAGTCCTAGCGGGTGAAAAGAAGCCAGAGGAAGAATGTTTTAGGCAAGGGAAGAGCAAATGCAAAGAACTTGTACGTGAAGAAGCTTACATGCCAGATGTGGTGGCACACACCTGTGCTCTCAGCACGCAGGGAGACTGAGGCAAGTTCAAGTCCAGCCTGGGCAACTTGGTGATTAGCAAGACCCTGTCTCAGAAAATAAAAAGGTCCAGGGATATAGCTCAGTGTAAAGGCTCTAGGTTCAGTCCCCAGTACTGCCTCCCAAAAAACTTAGTATGTTCAAAGAATAAAAAGATGTTGACTAATGGGGCTAAAATGTGAACATGGAGGGAAGGGAATAGTATAAGGAGGTTCAAATGTACTCAAAACTGGGCTCAGTAGTGCACACCTGTAATCCCAGCATTCAGGAGGCTGAGGCAGGAGGATCACAGATTGGGCTATATAGCAAGATCCTGTCTCCAAAATAAGTCAGAATGTAGAATCTGGAGCAATGTTGTCTAATAGAAATATACAAGCCAATTTAATTTTTTTTTTGGTCTTTTTGAGACTGGGTTTCACTATGCAGTTCAGACTGGCCTTGAACTCACTTTGTAGCCCAGGCTGGCCTCAAACTTGCAGTGATCCTCCTGCCTCAGCCTCCCAAGGGCTGGGATTATGGGCATGTACCATCACACCTGGCTAAATTTTTCTACTAATATATTTTTTTTTTGTGTGTGGGTACCGGGGGGTCGACCTCAGGACCTCGCGTGCCAACAGGCACCCATGCCGCTGAGCGATATCACCGGCCCCTTTTTCATATGTGGGATCCAGGAGTCGAACTCGGGCCCTCGCGCTTGCCAGGCAGGCGCTTACGCCGCTGAGCCATCTCACCGGCCCTCTACTAATATTTTTAAAAGCTAAAAGGAACAACTATAGTTGATATTAGCCATGTATTTTATTTAACACAATATATCCAAGATATCCTTTCAACATGAAACCAACACAAATAATTATGGAATAATATCTCTCTCTCTCTCTTTTCTTTTTTAGCAGTACTGGGGATTGAACTCGTGGCCTTCACCCTGAGCTACATCCCCAGCCCTTTTTATTTTTTTATTTTGAGACAAAGTCTTTTTAAATCACAAAGTTGCCCAGGCTGGCTTGAATTTGCAATCCTGCTTCAGCCTCCCAGTTTTTACATTCTTATTTTTTCCCCTGCTCTTTCAAATCTGGTTTACATTTTACACTTACAGGAGATCCAGTTCAGCACTCAGTGGTCACATGTGGCTACTGTTTTAGACACACAAGATCTTCTAGGAGAGGGTTGGCGAACCTATGGCACACGTGTTATTTGTTTTTCTTTTAAGACAAAAGATTTTAAGGTATGAGCTGTTTTTTCTAAACTAAAACCTCAGTATTCAGATTTAGGTGCAGTGTTGGCGCTTTGCGATAAATAAGTGGGTTTTGGGTTGCACTTTGGGCATTCATTTCTAAAAGGTTTGCCATTACTGTTCTAGAGCTTGGTGTGGAGAGGTTTTTTTATTTTCACTTTTGGCTCATGGAAAACCATTGACGGGATTTTGACAAGGAAGCACAATGGTTTGAGAATAAGGACTTGGTTTTGTCTACAGCTGGTCCTAGCACCTAGAACAGTGCTTGGCATGAAGTAGATGCTCAGTAAACTTCAGTTGAGTGGCTGAATGGATAAATGAATGAAAGTAGGTGGTAATTAAAGTCATACAGTTTACTCTTGCAGTATAGTCTCACAAATAGCTGTCAGTCCTCATCTAAAAACCGTTTCTGTTTTCATCTGTTTGCCTTTTAAGCAGGTTATGATTAGAAGACATATTTTGGAGGGCTTGTACCTTCTGTAGTATTCTTTTTTTTTTTTTTTTTTTTTTTTTTTGTGGGTACCGGGGGGTCGACCTCAGGACCTCGCGCGCCAGGAGGCGCCCGTGCCGCTGATATCACCGGCCCCTTTTTTGTATGTGGGTTCCGGGAGTTGAACTCGGGCCCTTGCGCTTGCAAGGCAGGCGCTTAAACCGCTGAGCCATCTCACCGGCCCTTTTTTTTCTTTTTAAAGAAAGTACTAAAATGTTCCCAGTATGTTCATTCTAGTTAGTATGTGACTAGCTAGGAAGAAAGTTGTGGACGAGTGAGCTGCTTATAATCAGCGGGGTAATGTGAAGACAGTAAAAACTTTTTCATCTTTCTCTAGAGCCTAATGATTTGCTTTAGTTCTGAATTCCTTCAAAAACACTGAAACTAAAATTAGAGCAGCTTGTGTTTAGTTTACCAGGATTCATGCTGTCTTCCTGCTCCTCCATCTGTTGAAACAGTTTTTAGGTGTTGGTGTGGAACAAGAACACGTAAGAATCCAACATGCAACAGTCTTGGGGTAGCAAAAGCCTTTACCCACGGATATGAATTTACTTTATATATTTTGTCTGAATAGCACATCAATTTGGGGTGCTTCACAAAAGAAACCACAACCTTATATTTGTTCTCTACAAATCCCATCCAGAAGCTAGCTTCTGAAGAGGGAATGCATAAAATAAAAGTAGCAAAAAAAAAGGATGACAATGTATTAATATCATTGCACTCAACTTATAGACTCTTTTCCCACTTAGGGTAGAACTGCAGCCATTATCAGAGTAATTCCTGTCCCAAAGATCCTAGCAACAAGGGTTGTTTGGAAGAAACGGAATCTAAATTCTATGGCCTGTTTACATTAGCACATCAAAATGCTTTCAGGGGCCAGGTATTGCATGGTATCTAACAGCATTTACGTTCTTTTTCAGTGGAAACATTGTAGGTTATCACGTGATTGTTCCCTGTAGTTCCTGCCTTCTTTCCTGCAACAATGGACACTTCTGGATGTTTCACAGCCAGGCGGTTTATGGTATTAACAGACTAGACTCCACTGGTAAGAAACAAAACAATCCAGTGGACATTCCCCTGTGATTGTCCCCTGACAGTATCAGAGTAGAACCCTTCAGAGCTGAATTGGATCAGCTAGCAGGAAACTTCAGATAGTTCCTGATAGTTCTCCCAGGGAGTCACCTATAAAAACTAGTAGCCAAAATTAATTGCCATCTCTGTGTTGATCATTTTGTATTTAGGGGCTTCAGACTTGGCTGGATTTCTTGGTATTTTTACATTAATATTTTAATTGCTCCAAATTACCACCTTGATACCTATTAGGACCCCAGAGAATTTTTGAAGATTTTGTTTTGTTTTTTTGTCTCACTATGTTGTCCAGGTTGTCCTTGAACTCACTATGTAGCACAAGCTGGCCTCAAACTTGAGATCCTCCTGCCTCAGCCTCCCAAGTGCTGGAATTACAGGAAGATTTTAGACATGATAGTCATGTGCTCACGCGCTTGTGTGTGTGTGTGTGTGTGTGTGTGTGTGTGTGTGTGTGTGTGAGAAAGGAGGAAGAAGAGGCTAGGCTAGTGGAGGTGGGAAGAGGAGGACTAGGAAACCTCTGTATTTGGTAATTCTTTAGGATAAAAATAGACATTTTGACATCTATATTAATAAATTATAGAATTTTAGTCAAGGGAAATATTACCAATATGTTATACCAGTTATTTTTGTAAGCAAATAAACTACCAATTCTTAAGAGTATGTATATGATACTTTTCATATTGTCTGCAGCCATTCAGTTTTATTATAGGACAGATGTTCTCAATGTCTAATAGCTATTTTTACAACAGACTAAGTTGACGTTAAGGAATTTGACAGGCAGGGCATGGTGGTGCACACATGTAATCCCAGAACTCTTGGAGGCTGAGGCAGGAGGAACACAAGTTTGAGACCAGCCTGAGCAATTTAGTGACTTAGCAAGACACTGTCTCAAAAAAGAAAAAAGAAGAAAAGAAAAAAAAAAAGGAACTTGATGTTCTAATTTGGTACTAACCCTCTCAGATGATTTCTGTTTTTGTTTTTTACAGTACTGGGGATTGAACCCAGGGCTTCACATTGAGCTACATCTCTAGCATGCATGCATGTATTTATTTATTTACTCATTCATTCATTCATTCATTCATTTATAAGTTGCCCAGGCTGGGCTTGAACTTGCAATCTTCCTTCCTTCCTTCCTTCCTTCCTTCCTTCCTTCCTTCCTTTCTTCCTTTCTTTCTTTCTTTCGAGACAGGATCCCACTGTGCAGTTCAGGCTGGCCTTAAACTCACTATGTAGCCCAGGCCGGCCTTGAACTTGTGGTGATCCTCCTGCCTCAGCCTCCCAAGTGCTGGGATTTTAGATGTGCTCCAGCACAACTAGCTTCAGGTTTTTTTTTTTTTTTTTTTTTTTTTTTTTTTTTGGGTACCGGGGGGACGACCTCGGGACCTCGCGCGCCAGCAGGCGCCCGTGCCACTGAGCGATATCACCGGCCCCTTTTTCGTATGTGGGTTCCGGGAGTCGAACTCGGGCCTTCGCGCTTGCAAGGCAGGCGCTTAAGCCGCTGAGCCGTCTCACCGGCCCTAGCTTCAGGTTTTTAAATGTATGTTTCAGTCTTTGGAACCTAAAATCTATTCCTTCTTTTTTTTTTTTTTTTTTTTTTTTTTTTTTTTTCTTTTTCTGTTTCCTTTAAACTTGATTTGCCTTCACAACCAAAAGCTCATGAATAGTGAGCTAGGTTGCCAGGGTCTTTAAACCCTCCCATTATGTTTTGTTTTTTTTATTGGGGGTTTTTTTTTTTTTTTTTTTTTTTTTTTCAATCACCTGGGATTCAGCTGTGGCTCTTAATTCCATCTTTTCAGAGGTCTTCATTTAAGACTCTCTATGCTAAGAAGGCCCTTTTGATGAAAGGACTTTTCTGAACTCCACTAAGTAGCATACAGGCTCCTAATTTAGGCCTTTAGTGTTATAGTTGTGTTGCTCATGGAACACATTAAAGGAACTTTTTGCTTTGATATCATTTTTCCTGCTTCAGAGGATTCAAAACATTGGGCGGAGATTTTTTCAATTTTGATTTACTTTTTAATATTGGTAAATTTTTCAAAGCTAAAAGCCCAGCATTCTCCTATTAGCACTGAATCTAATCCACGAGAAACAGATGTATCACAGGATTTCCTTCCTCTCTACTTAACAGAGAAAGGAAGGTGACACTTCTGTCAGATTCAATCTCCTAGTTTATTTTTTCTCCTTTGAACCAATTGTGCTGGGCTGCTTCATGGCTATGAGTATTGACTCTAAGAATATCAAATATAATCTCAATACTGTGATTTAAAGTAAGATTTTCTAGTTGCCTTGTATATGAGTGTTTTCAATGGCATTGGGATTATTCTTGAATCACCTGAATCAGTAACATTGAAGGAATGAAAGCACATGTTTTACAAAATTCTAGAATGCTTAGACTCAAAAGAACCCTTGCAGGGCCGGCGAGATAGCTCAGCGGCATAATCGCCTGCCTGGCAAGCGCAAGGTTCGACTCCCGGTACCCACATACGAAAAAAGGGCCGGTGATATCGCTCAGCAGCACAGGCGCCTGCTGGTGCGCGAGGTCCTGAGTTCGACCCCTGGTACCCACAAAAAAAAAAAAAGAACCCTTGCAGGTCTGTGTTCTTGGGTAGCCTTCCCATAGAGATCTGGGTTTCTCAGAACTTTCCCAAAGAAGATTGGGAATTCTTAGCTCAAATTCCTTAGATTTGGGGCAAATTCTCTCAAAGCTTCAGCTCTCCATTTACTTTTTTTTTTTTTTTCCATATATGTGGGTACCGGGAGTTGAACTCAGGACCTCGCACTTGCCAGGCAGGCGCTTATGCCACTGAGCTATATCACCAGCCCTTCCATTTACTTTTATGGGTTCTAATTTTTACTTAGATATGAGCCTAGGTTCCCTGCAATCCTGTCAGCTTTTCAATGCCTGTTACTAGAAGCAAAATTCAATCTTAGGGCTAGGGGAGGGATATTTTTCATAATAAGTAATTCAAACCAAAAAATTACAGAAAACAATAATGGTATACAGCTATATTCTCACTAGCATCAAATACATGCTAATTTTTTTTGCCCTGTTTAGATGCTGATTACTTCCGCAGGTTCAACAGTGTAGCGCGCGTCTCTGTACGTGTCTCCTTGGGCACCTGTGCGGGATGGGCAGCTGGAGGAAGGGATAAGTGATAGACGAGATTTGCAGTATATACATACATATATATTACATATTAATTCACACAATGGGTTACCCTACAAAATCAAAAATAAACGAGCTAAGTCTCTATATATCAAATAAATAAACCTCAGAAACGTAATGACTGATAAACTAGGTAAACATATATGGTATAATACCATTGTATAAAATTTTTAGATATATTGCCTATGGTTGCATACATTTGTAAGGAAAGTAGTGAAACCAGCCATAGAGTACTGGTAGTGGTGGGAACCGGGTTCAAACCCAACTCCATGTGGCTGCGGGATGTCCTGAGTTGCTTAGTCTTGTGCCCACCCTGACAGCTGGACAGCTTGATATTTGCTTTTTTTTTTTTTGGACCGGGAATCGAACTCAGGACCTTGTGCTTGCCAGGCAGGCGCTGTGCCACTGAGCTGTATCCCTGGCCCAATATTTGCTTTTCTTGTTGAACTTCTTTGGCTTTCCTATAGGTCTTTTTTTTTTTTTTTTTTCCAATTTTCTACTCTCAAGCTGTGATACAGTACGTGCCCAGAATAAACCACCTCGTTATCCTCAGTGTGTTTGGTCTCATATTGTACTCTGCCAGATCCTCAGTGTGAAATCTGACTGATCTTTCTGAATGAGACTTTAGGTCATCGTTCTGTTACCAACATTGTCTGTTGCAACCTGGTCCTGAAGTTTACAGCTCTGCCTTGACAGCCCGTAGACTGAAGCCCACCTACTTCAAGGATTACAGGTCAGATTGTAGCTGCCTGGCTTCAAAATCTTGCTTTTTTTTTTTTTTTTAATCAGAAAAATGGCACCAGTTACTGCTATGCTTATGGCAGACATGAGGAGATTTATTCAGGGATTTTCCTTGAGCCCTCCAAAGGGACTCTTAATCTAAAAGGATCTTGTGAAATCTTTTTTTGTTTTTTTTTTTTTTTTGAGACAGACTCTTACTGTCACTAAGCTGTCCAGGCTGGGCTCCAATTTGCTATCCTTCTGCCTCAGCCTCCTGGAGTGCTGGGATTTAGAGGCATTGGCCACCACACATGTAGTTTTTGTGAGACCACCATTCTTAAAGATCACTAAAATAGATTAAAAAATAAGCAGTATAGAGTGATTATGGCATAATGTTGGTGAAGGCAGGATTAGAGAAGACAGATTCCTGAGATCTTTTTCAGTTTTAAGATTGTAAAATTCAGGCTCTTGCTTAAAAGGGCTTAAAGAATGTTGGCAAGATGAGGCGTAGTTCAGTGGCAGAGCTCTTGTATAAGGCCCTGAGTTTGATCCCCAACACTGCCAACAGCAAAAAGAATGTTTGTGTCCTAGATAGATAGACGATAATTTTATTTTTAGTCCATCTTTTAATAGCTGTTCTCTTTACTCTCTTTACTGTCAACACTGGCTCATAGAAGAATAACATATTATTAAATTTTGTGTATCACGCTCTGAATTGTAATAGTTGTGAGCACTAAAGATGTTATGACCTTTTATTTCCAGGTATAAACTTCCTACTTTGGGGCAACTTGCCAGAGATAGAAGAGAGTACAGATGAAGATGTGTTAGATATCTCAGCAGAGGAGTGTATCCGATGAGTGGAATTAAATAATATTTTTATAATAACTTTTTCCTATTTAATATGTTCATGGATCAACTTAAAAATTGTTAACGAGGATTTGCCAGTGATTTCTTTTTGTTTTTATTGTTGTTTTATTTTGTTTTAAAACAAAAATGAAGCATTTGTTGATTTATTTATTTGCTGTCTCAAATTAATTACCTCAATTTACTTTAAGCCAATGGAGTTGTTGTTTTCTTCTGTGCCCAATATAGGTGTTTTTTAACTTCAGATAAGAAAAGATGCCTGAATAAAGGGTATTTTTACTGACTCTTATATTTAACCATAGGTACATTAGACTCAACTAAATATTAACAGTGTTAAAAAAATGAGCAGGGCAGCTGGGCATGGTGGCGCATGCCTGTAATCCCACCACTTGGGAGGCTGAGGCAGGAGGATCACTGAGAGTTCGAGGCCAGCCTTGGCTACAAATTGAGTTCAAGGCCAGGCTGAACTGCATAGTGAAACCCTGTCTCAAGAAGATAAAAAAAGAAAAAAAGCAGGGTGGCTGGGCATGGTGCTGCATGCCTGTAATCATAGCACTTGAGAGGCTGGTGCGGGAAGATTGCCTGGAGTTCAAGGCCAGCCTGGGCCACATAGTGAGTTCAAGGCCAGCCCCAGCTACGTACATAGTAAGACCCTGTCTCAAAAACACAAGAAAAAAAAGAGCAGGGCCGGTGAGATGGCTCAGCGCCTGCCTGGCAAGCGCGAGGGCCCAAGTTCGACTCCCAGATCCCACATACGAAAAAGGGGCCGGTGATATTGCTCAGCGGCACGGGCACCTGCTGGCGTGCGAGGTCCTGAGGTCGACCCCCGGTACCCACACACACACACACACACACACACAAAAAGAGCAGGGTATTAGGTATCCATGGGTACTGGTTATTACGTGTTATAGTGGTGATAGCTGCTTTAACATGGAACAAGACTGTAACTCAACGTATAGAATAAATTAAAATTTTAAAATATATAGAGAAATCTAATTCCTCAGCATGATGTTAGATACAAGTTTATCATAAAATTATCAATGTATGTTTACCAAGGTTATTTATTTGCGTTATTCTAAAGCCATTATGGATATTGTATTATGAATGTCAGATTAAGTAAACCTTCATCTTTAAGTGTCCCATTCCCTAGGGCTTTCTCTCTAAATAGCAAATTTTACATAAAAGATCTCATTCCAAACCCTAAAGTAGAAAAAAAACTGAAAGAAGTGGTTTAAGTCCTTGTACATTCTAAATTTTTTCTTTTTCATTGTTTATCTGTGTGTTTGTCTGTTAAACCTGCATTCAGAGCCAAACAGGGGTAGGAAAGGGGGGTAGTGTTGGAGCCTGGTTTTATGTGAAGCTGAAATCAATGTAGCTCCTTAGCTAATGTCTCAGTTGGAGGCATTTTGTCAATAATGATACCAAAGCAGACCGAGTTGTAATTTTGTAAATAAAGTTGGTTCTAAAAATGACCATCCTGCCTTTCATTTTTTTAGCATACCCACTTACCTAAAAATATAAAGAAACAGCGTATGAAGTGTAGGCAGAAGGCTCATTTTTATCGAGCCCTGACCATGCGCCAGACACTGTTCTCAGGGATTTACACGTTAACTCGCTTGCTCCACGCATCAAATCCAGGAGGCTGCACCATCCTTTCTTCCTTTACTGATAAAACAGGTGAGGCACAGAGAGGTTTACCAACCCGTCTGAGGTCACGCAACCGGTCAGAGGTGTGGACGCACCCAAACTCAGACAGACCGACTGCAGCACTCCTACTCCTCGTTTCGGGCTGCAGCCCTGAGCACCTGCAGCGTGAATCAGTCGTGAGCTGACCCAGCCCCGCTGCATGCCGGGAGCTGACTACATTGTTAGATAACCTTGGTAAGGGCAGGAGTGAGAGATTTGAAGGTTGAACAAATTGCAATTTATTTAGTCTTAGGGTAAATCATGTGCTCTAGAGCAGGAGAAGGTTGCTTATGGAACCGGTGTAACTAATGCCCATAAACTTTTCCATGCGTCTTTTACACTGACCAGCACTGTTAACAGAAGGTCATCCAAATAACCAAAGGGATGAGTGTGGAACAGTTTGTTTTTTAATTATTTTCTATAACTTGTCTTAAATTTTTGTTCTGAAGACTAAAAATAAGAATTCCGTTCAATCCAGCTATTCCCCTTAGAGGTATCTTCCCGAAAGAGTTAAAAATATCATATTATAGTAGTACATGCATACCCATGTTTATAGCAGCACAGTTCTTAACACCTAAATCTTGGAAGTGGCCTACATGCCCATAAAAATATTAATGGGTTGGGCCAGTGATACCGCTCAGCAGCACAAGCCCTTGCTCTCAGGGGCGGAGTCCTGAGGTCCACTCCCAGTACCCACACACACACACACACACACACAAAAATAGATTAATGGATAAAATGTGGCATTCATACCCCATGGAGTGCCACTCTGCCTTTAAGAAGGATAAACGAGTAATTGGTAGGAAAATGGATGCGCTTTGAGACCATACTGTTAAGTGAAATAAATCAGACACGCAAGCTTAAATAATGCATGGTTTCTCTTATTTGAGAAACCCAATATATAAAGAGTAAAATGAAAGGTAGATAATAGGAAATAGGTAGGTAGATCTTTTGTAAATGGGAAGAGGACCAAGAGATGGAGGGAGGGAAAGGAGAATGGGATGAAAAGAAGAATTAAAATATGTTAAGTATACACACCAGTTTCCCATGAGGCATGTAATCAGCATGTCCTGCAAACGCGGACTAATTAAAAATTTTTTTTTGTTCTTTTGAAACAAGGCAGGCATATGGACAAGAGAAAAATAGGTTTCTTCAGTTAACTTGTTTAATTTAGAGAAGAAAAGTTAAATGCTGGAAAAGAGAACGTGCAAGGTTAAAATTCCATGGCGTTCATCTGGTTCCCTTTCAGCTCATCCCTCCAAAGGCCGTGGCCTACGGAGGGACTCTTTGAAGAGCGAAAGCAAGACTGAGATACCCTGACTAAAGCAAGCCCCCAGTGTGATTCCACTCCGGCTGGGCAATACTTCAAATTACTCAGCTTCTTTTCACTAACTGGGCTGCAGTTTGAAAATGTTAAGTAGCAAATGGATTGCTACTTAATGTTAAATTTTTATCTAGAGACATATATTCACAACACTTATTTAATAAAAGCAAATTACACACTCTGGTAACACCAAAAGCAGAATCATCTATATATATGTATAGATTTACCATACACTTTCTAGTATATGTTTTGCTGAAGCGAGCACTACCATACACTTTCTAGGCCTACATAATTCTTAGACCTAGAAAAACCCATGTATGCTTTGGTTGTCTTTTAATATTGATTCAATTCAGCAAACTCATATCCTCCTAAAGGGTGGCAAGAATTGCACAATGAGCTGTTCACACTTGACTTCGGGGAATATGCAGTGAGTTGAGATCTAATTCATCCCGTTCAGTGGTGCAACAAAGGCATGTTTGAAGAGCCCACGACTCCAGAGATAAAAGAACAGTCACTCTGAGTGGCAGGAGAGAGTGTAAGTCCAGAAAGCCATAGAGAAGAAATGATGCTTGAGACAAGGACCACATACTTTTGCAGGCTGGGTTGAAAGTTTGGGGCAAAGAGAATAGTGTAAACAAATGAATGGAAGTTTAAAAGTATCTTGTTTATTTGGGAAATTAGAAGTGGTCCCTCATACCTTCCAAGGAAGTAGTAAGAAGTAAATAGAAGATGAAACTACCAGGGAAGGTTAGGATCACAGTATGAAGAATATTCTATGCCATTGTGAGTTTAGACTTCATGGAGGAGCAGTGTAGTTAGTGAAATTTTTTAGCAGGAACATAAAATGATCTGACTTAGGAGCATAGCTCTGATAAAGTGAAATCAATTTAGTTTTCCTAGTGTTCTTTCTTTGATGCACTTAACATCTTGACCACGGAAAGGCAGGCAGGCAGCCTTAATCCTAAGAACCCGGGTAATTCTTTCGTTGTTGTTCATTGTTTTTGCAGTAATGGGAATTGAATCCAGGGGTGCTCTACCGCTGAGCTACATCCCCAGCCCTTTTTAAAAGTTTCTGAGACAGGGTCTCACTATGTTTCCCAAGAGGAGCCTGAACTTGCTGCCTTAGCCTGCCTTGGTGCTGGTTTGCAGGCGCATGCAGCCTTACCCTGCTCAGGAACCCATGGAATTCTGGAAGTTGCTGGAATTTCTTGTCTTTCTTGCAGCCTCCGGGCTGCAGTGGGACACTGCCTCTATTTTTCTTCCTTTCCATCTTGTCACTCCTGAAGTTCAAGGAAGGGGGCAGTGAGTCATCAGCTAACCCTCCATGGCTTTTTCTGCTACTTTATCTTTTTCCTCAAACCAGTTTCTCAACTTCAAACTCAGACTCTGTTGAGGCATCATGGGTGGGGCTTAGTCTTAAAGCCATAATATTCTGAATAACCCTTGGCTCTGAGAACCAGGTCTTTAAATATTAGTAATCAAGGGAGGTGATCCTCCAAAGAACTGCTCTTTCGACCTCTGAGTCACAAGTGCTGGTTAAGAAGAATCTATATTTGCTTTCCTTTGGGGAGGAGGAAGTGACCACGCTATATAAACCATTATATAGAAAACAACCACCTAATCAGAACACAAATAGGGAGTGGGGGAAGGGAGGGGAGGGGAGGGATGAGAGTCTTGCTTCAGCAAATTACTCGATAAAGGCTCTATTTTAACATTCATGCTTATAAAAGGAAATGGTTTCCTTTTCTGTGCTTTTTTTTTTTTTTTTTTTTTTTAACTTTAAAAGCAGCCTAAACCATAGTTTCTTTCTTGCCTGGTATTGAGTGTGTGCCAAATCTACCCTAAACTGCACAGATGGAAAAAATTAGTCTATGTCTGTGGTACCTCTGGGGTTGAATATTTTTAGTACTTAAATCGTTAGCTTAAGATTCTTTCTTCCAACACTCTCTTATTGTCGCCCAGCAGACAAAGTCACTGAGAGAAAATAAACAATATTATGTTTTTTTGTCTATCCTATATTATTTGAGATTTCATGTACCTTTTAATCCTCAAAATAACCTTGGGAGCTATCATTCCCATTTTACAAATTAAACAGAAAGTCTTAGTCCCAGTACCCGGAGAGTTAGAAGAATCTAAACCTGAATATGGGTCTTCTCATCTTAGTTTGAGGGTCTCTCCTACTCCCTAAGTGACCCTAAACAGATTTTTTTTTTCAGTACTAGGAATTGAACTCAGGGCTACCCTACTACTGAGTTACATCCCCAGTCCTCCCCTCTCCTTTTAAAAACTTTTTCATTTTAAAACAATCTCACTAAGTTTCCCAATTTGTCCTTAAACTTTGGATCCTCCTGCCTCAGCCTCCCCAGTAGCTGAGATTACAAACCTATGCCACCACGCCCAGCTGAGCTCTATTTCTCCCTCACTGACTGGGAAATTTAGGACAAATTTTCTTTGACTTTCAGTCTCAAAACCTAGTTATTTTCATTAATTAATCAATTCAGCAAATGTTTATTGAGGGCCTACCATGGGCAAAACGGATGCTAGGGTTATAGAATGAAGACAAAATTCCTGCTCTCATGTGGAGTTGATATTCTGGTTAAAGGGAAGGAAGAAAGTTGGGTAACATTTGTTGAGTGCTTACTGTGTGCCAGATCTTGTTCTAAATACTTTCTATGCAATCCCTAATGGATAGATAGTAGGGTATAGCCTCACCGTAAAAGTCAGGAAACTAAGGTAGAGACAGGTTAAAGAACTTTCCTAAGCTCACATAGCAAGCGTCACTCCTCTGTGATTTAGAAGAGCCACAATTAATTGGCTTAGTGATTGTGTTTCCTTGGTATTTTTCAGTGTAGTTGATTTCCACTGAAACAAAGTCAAGTTTTTCATCAACAATCTTCCTGTCCACATCTTTCCTTCTTAGACCTTAGACAATTTGTATTAATTGAGGTAGGAACAGCAAGAGACTCGGTTTACCTGTAAATGATAGGAATGCTAGTCTGATACACAACGGAAAAAGAAAAACTATGAAGAATTCTTAATTCCCGCATTTGTTGTGCTTCTATCTGGAAACAAACTTATTTTTGCTAGTCAACATTTTCACATTACATGTAACAAAATTTCACAAAAAATAAATATCTGCTCTTTAAGCCATTTGTAAGTCTCAAATAGTGAATTAAATGACCCCCTTTTGCAAATTTCTGTAGTCTCAGTTTTGCTTATAAGCTTGTATTTAAAATCTATTTATGTGGACTTTCAGAAGCAGCCTTGCCTTAAATGGGCACTTCTGAATCTTCCTAACAAGATTATATATTTATTATGAGGAAGCAAAAGCAAGTACTGAATGCATATTCACATTTTGTATTTTGAGACTTGTGGAAGAGTGGTCTAACAATTAATTGGCTCTGCCAAACATGGGCACCACTGAAGTTTGCCCACCAGAATGCATTCTACACCTCTGTTCACACAAATTACTTCCTCTGGAAAGGGGCCCATGGCAAAAGTAGGCATATGGGAATGATTCACTTGGGGAAAGTTGTACGCAGAATATCAAAACAGTTTGCTTTCTGTCTTTATATTCTTGCCACAATTTTTCTACCCAGAGGAGCCACCTGCTATTATGGCCATGACACCTGAAAAGCTTTCTGTATATTGCAGGAGACTGCTCATTCGTGGGTGGATTTGCAGGCTGTTCAGTGGTATTTTAAAAAATGTTTCTTTGGGGGAAATATTCTGGGAGACTGGAACATTGCCTTGTCTTATCAAAATTGCTCTGTAGCCTTATTCGCAGATACCTTAAAACACTGAGCCACAGATGGAATTCAGTAGAAGACATACTGAGCTAATTTCCTTTGTGTGACATTACCCAGAGAAATCAAGCTGTCAGTACCCTGAAGAACAAGCCCACAAAGAGAGGTGGTGGCCAAAGCCATGGGAAGCAGGAATAATGAGAGTTTCCCCATCAGGCATCTCCCCACTCTCCAAAACTTCATCTTATCTACTGAAAATGTATTACAAACAAATAAATTCTGCATGTTTCAATTGCATTCAAAAAGAGAAATAATGGAAGCATGAATCTTTTGGCATATGGAATGTCATACTCTGGGCTAATTAGAGACCATCACTTCTAAATTATGTCTTTCCTTTATCAAACATTTTTTTGTGTGTGTGTCTTTTTTTGAGACAGGGTTTCACTATGTAGTTCAGGCTGGCCTTGAACTCACTTTGTAGCCCAGGCTGGCTTTGAACTCACAGAGATCCTCCTGTCTCAGCCTCCAGAGTGCTGGGATTACAGGCGTGCCTCACCATGCCCAGCATTTATCAAGCTTTAATTTAATCATGTAACCCTATTTAATGAGCATCTCTTACATGTGGGCACTATTTTAGGTGTTATGCACTGAAAAAAAAAAATCCTTCTGTGTCTTCCCACATTAAATAGCTAAAAAGTAAAATTTTTTGTTTCTCAGACTCCCTTGCAGCTAGGGATTCAGACATGATTTACTTTTTGCTAATTATATGCTTATGCATAATCTTGATTTCAGAACTAACTTAGGAGGGGAAAAGGAGGTTGATTGATAATCCATTTTGCTAATCTGAAATATCTGTGGTATGGCTCTGAAGTTGACAGATCTTGTAGTGACTTTCTGATGTCCAAATCATGATTAAGGTGATGTGTTCTTGGGCTAGAAAGTGGTGGGTGGCTTTTTGATTCTAGCTTCTACATTACAGAGGAAATAGCAGTATTATTCTGGGAGTCATTTCTAGAGGCTATTCTTGGTACCTGTCCCTTCAGCTCTCCAATGGTCTTGCACGCCTTGAATACATTGACATTTCAGTTATCTATTGCTATATAAGAAACATCCTCCAAAACTTAGTTTGGCTGGGGAGTTCTCTTGATCTAACCTGGACTCATATGTATGATTGTATTCAGCCACCACTTCTGCTAAACTGGAAGGTCTCAGATTGCTTTACTCACATATTTGGGGTTGGGACAGGGATGCCTTAAAGGCTGAGCCCTCCCTCTCTCTCTCTCTCCACATGGCCTCTTACAATTTCAGTAATCTAGGCTAAGTAACCACAGAATCTCCTCCTCTTCCCCCATTCTCTTTCCTCCTCCTCTTCCTCTTCTTCTTGCTCCTCCCTTCCTTCTCCTCCTCCTCCCTCTCCTCCCCCCGACTTTGCTGCGTTGGAGATTAAACCCAGAGCCTTTCACATACTGGGGAAGTGCTCTACCACTTAGATACACGCCAGCCCTTTTAAATTTTTTTTTCTGAGACAATATATCTCTAAATTGCCCAGGCTGGCCTTGAATTAGCAATCTGCCTACCTTGCCTCCCAAGTAGCTGGGGTTACAGGTGTGTGCCACTGCACCCAGGTTAGCCTGAGCTTCTTCCCATGATGGCTGCCTTCTAAGAGGGCAAAAATGAGACCTGGCTCTGGAAGTCACAGAGCATCACTTCTACCTCATTCTATTGGTCAAAGTTAATCAGATTCAAGGCAAGGGAAAAAAAAATAGACTCCGTCTCTGTATGGGAGTGGCAGCAAAGTCATTGCAAAAAGTTATGTGGCATGGGAAGGATTGTCATAATGTCAACCCACCATAACTGTATTAAGTCCCATAAGTGCAAGGGACCACTCCTGCTGGGCAAAGGAGACAAGAATATAGGCCTAAAAATAATGTCTGCTCCCCAGCAGAGCTATAATCTATTTAAATTCCCGGTTAGATGTCTGGTGGTAACACTGTATGAAGCAAAACCAAGAGCAAAGTCAACATCTCTTTGTCCCTTAATTATAAGCAGTGTGTGTAGCTTTCATCTCTCGGGGAGTGAACAGTCATAGTCCCCTCAAAGTTTCAGGAAGAGGTTAGAAGAAAGTTAGATAAAAGCCAATGCTTAGTGCCTACTATAGATTTTTGCCTTCCTTTCTGCCCAAATTAATGCCGATTAGGCCCCTGTAAAGGGAAACTGACCATCTGTTTATACCATCGTTGATAGAAGACTGAATTGCATTTCTCAAATATATAAATGTGCAGGTATTTTCCCTCCACTTAAGTGTGTTTGGTAAAATGAATCAGATGCCTTCTCCCCTTTTGTAGCTCGGTGGTCGCGAGGCAGCTGAAGCGCAGGCGCCATGTGCTGCATTAATAATGCACTGACTAAGCGCCAATCACTCTTGAGACTTTTCTAAGGTGTCTGGCGCGGAGTTGGGCTGGGATTTCTGTCTGATGTTAGATAGACTTCTACGGTGCCGAGTGATAGCTGGTTTATGTGTCACACACTTCAGTCAACAGTGAGGTTCCTATTATAACAAGTCTTCACCCCGACTATAAAGCATTACTCAGACTCTGTATCCCTTCGCTCCCACTCTGAACCCCAGCTTCTGGTCTCTGGGTGAATAGCAGTCCTGGTGAATCATCTCCACTGGGATGGGGGCAGACTTCCCATCAGATCCAGATCTTGGCCTCAGAGCCTATCTGGAGAGATGATGGAGCCCATGGGCCCAGCCAAAGGTCAAGTTGCTACTCTGCCAAATATTGATCTTCTGGCTGCCTTCCAGCAAGCAATTAATTCTCCTAGTTAGCGCATGCTTCCGTTTACAAATATTGAGGAGGGGTCTATGCTTACGTACTGTGCTCCCAGAGAACTTTTCCAATAACGTTTTGGACCTAATAATCGTCATTAGCTGATTTTGCCGCCACCTTTGAAATAGTTGGCAGACTAACAGAACACTGGTCGACTGAAAGTTGAGCTAAAAGGTGACTAAGTCTTTCTTGCTGTGTGACCTTGGGCATTTACTGCAAGAGGGTTGAGCAATATGTTTTCTGAGATGCCTCCAACTCTAGCATTTGATAGATTAATTTTATTTTGCAGAGATCTTCTTATTCACTTGCCAGAGGTAACTATATTGTTTGAGACTGCTGCTGTGACAAAGTACCATAAACTGACTGGCTTAAAAATAGAGATGTCACACGGTCCAAAATCAAGGTGTCGGCAGGTGGGTTTCTCTTCCCGTCCTCTCTTTTGTTTGTAGATGGCTGTCCTCGTTTTCACACGGTGTTTTTCCTTTGTGCCTGTCTACCCCCAAATTTCCCATTTTTATAAAGACATAGCATTTTAAATTACAGCTCACCTTAGTGATCTCATTTTAACTTCATTACTCTGTACAGACCCATCTCCAAATAAGGTCACATTCCGGAGTACTGGGGGTTTAGGATTTTAACATAGGAATACGAAGGGGGACAGAATTTAACCCACAACAAAAATTAACTGTCAAATATCAAGGAATAAAGAACAGAGATTGATTTTAAGGCTGGTGACTGACAGGGGCATGGTAAGCTAACAAGTATAGATTGTTGAATTTGTATTGTATACTCTAATGCCTTAAAGCCACACTGGTACTAATCTTTATCTCTACATATGGATTTTGTGTAGCAGGCAGCTCTGAATCCCTTCAAAGCTGAAATTCTTAGCTTTGCCATGCATTATAATGTTCTTTCATCTGTTTCTATAATTGAATCTGAAACTCCTTGAAAAAGAGTCCTATCACTATTTAACCAATTATTGCTTAAAGGAGTCCCCGAAGTGTTAAGTAGGTAGGCCATTATTTAATTAAATGACCCCATCAATATTTGATTGGGTTTAGTCATCAGAGGAAATAATTATGAGTGAAATATGCTTTTCTTAAAAAAAAAAGAAAGAAAGAAATATGCTTTTCTATGCTGATAGGAGGCTACTGATTATATAATGCTATTTATATATTAAGAAGAAAGAAAAGGAATGAATTTTATTCTGTTGGCTCACACGTACACATTTGCCTTTAGTGGGAATAAATGAAAGAGTTCAATGAATGTGACCAAGGGTAGATTGGATGTGGAACAAAATATTGTCAATAAAAACCCAGAAGTCTGGATTTATCAGGGAAAGTACACCCTTCTCATCACCCATTCTCTTTCCAGTCTCTCTAGCCTGGATAATCCACTAGGTGGAGCAAAGGACCAGGAATTAGCTGACCAAGAGCTCTCACAAACAAATATGGACCTGTACTGCAGCTGTTCCTTTTCCTCTATGAAACCTAGACAAAAACGGGGCAGGGGGAGTGGTGTGTTTTGGGGGGTTGGGATTGAAACCGCTTGAGATCAAATGTTTCCTGCTTATTCAAATGGACAGAGGCCCAAAGAATAAAGGAATCCAGACTTGCTGAGCTGGGCACAATTATTCAATACACGGGGGCACATCCGTCTTGGACTCTGTTTCCCTGGCTCGGCTCTCACCACATATTTCCTTTCCACATTCATTGGTAGCAGATGGAATTTGGGGCAGACTCTTACCCAAGCTCCTGTAGTCAAAAGATCCTGTGCGTAGATCATATATCTCTTTTCTCCTGCCTGTTCCAGCCATTCCAAAGCTCTGGTATCAATACGGTTTCTATCTAAATTATGTTCCTTGATTCCAGGCCCTTGGATTCTAACATTTCCTTCTTTGCAATGTGAGCTTGTCTTCCTTTCTGCACTTACAGATTGGTTAGCTGAGCAGAGGCCAGGAAATGGGCTGATTTTTATTTGAAGACTTGTAAGGTCTTTCCCCCTCAGTTCTTCGTCTGGTGTGCATGTCCTTTGTCTGCCTTTGCATTTAAACAGCAGATGTTCATCATCCTGTGTCTTGATCCAACCCCACTATGGAATAATTATGCTTATGGAAGATGTAATGTGTTTGTTACAATCATCATTCCATAACACACAAATTCAAACACTTGCAGAGTGAAATTCGATGAAGAGGTTGAGTTCTGAATCCAAAATTATTGTTGTTTTTGGCCATGACTCTGGCTGGGGTGGGTAATCTACTGAAACATTAATTTTATTGTCTTTTTCCAATATTTTCTGTTCTCCTTTGATCTAAGCAATTTAGATAGGCTCTTAGCCATTTCTCACTTTAGAGTTTGTTCTTTTTTAGAATGATCTTGATGTCTTTAGATAAAACCTTATCTCATTGAAGAGAGTATTATCCATGGATTTGAAGGCAAAAGAGAAAAGGAAAGAAAATTTCCCAAGAAAGTAGTTTGTCATCTAGGTGTGGGAGGAGGGATAGGACTACATGCTGTGGCAGGAGAATTTTGAACTAGACCAGCAGACATTTCTGGGGCAACCAGTATGGACTGATAAGGCACAGGGCCTCTGGTGGGCTTTGGTGCCATGTAAGACCTTTGTGCAACCCTTAGGAGGGGAGGAGCTCCGATAATGACTGAGATCTCATTTTCCACCAGTCAAACTATATAGGGAATCGGAGTCAGTTTTATGTTGGACAGAGAAAATAAAGAAGTGAGGTGCTTCTTACATATCTGAGTTTGGTGTTCAAGTTTATACTGGCCACAGTATAATTAGGTTCATTGTGGAGGTGTGACATCCTGTGGGGCAGTGTAGTATGGTGGTTAAGAGTATGTCTTTTGGGTCGGTGAGATGGCTCAGCGGCTTAAGCGCTTGCCCGGCAAGCGCGAGGGCCCGAGTTCGACTCCCGGAACCCACATACGAAAAAGGGGCCGGTGATATCGCTCAGCGGCATGGGTGCCTGCTGGCGCGCGAGGTCCTGAGGTCGACCCCCCGGTACCCACAAAAAAAAAAAAAGAGTATGTCTTTGGACCCAGGCTCCCTGGGTTCAGATCTCAGCTCTGCCATTACATGTGAATTCTTGAGTTAGTTATACAGCCTCTCTCTACCACACTCTCCTCCCTTTGTGGAATGGGGATGATAGAATAAACATTACAAGGTTGTGGTGGGAGCTAATCAAATAACATACACAAAGTGTTTAGAAAGTACTCCAAAATTCAATGAATGTAAGCCATTATTATAGGTTTTTGTATCATTATTGTGACAGCTGAAATTTTAGTTTTTTATAATACATAATATTTGTAAATGGTACAAAAGCTTTAAAAGATACCAGTGAAAGATATGAGTATTCAAACCAATTCATGAATTTCTGTATATTAAACAAATGAAATTAATAACTACATATCTCTATACCACCACCCCTTCACAGTGGTTCTTTTTTGTTGTTGTTTGGGTTTTTTTTTTTTTTTTTTTTTGAGACAGGGTCTCACTATATAGTTCCAGTTGGCTATGAATTCACTATGTAGCCCAGGCTGGCCTTGAACTTGTGGCTATCCTCCTGCTTCAGCCTCCTGAGTGCTGGGATTACAGGTGCGCACCACTGCACCTGACTGGAAATGGTTCTTTAATAATATTAGTATAGCATTATACTAATATCATTAAATATATATATTAAATTATTTAATAGTAATAGTATACCAATGTATGGATATATTCTAGCTTGTTGGTTTATTTAACTAATCTTCTTTTTGGACATCGAACTTTCTATATTTTTGCTCTTACAAATAATATCTCATGAAAATCTTTATTGCTCCCATGCCTGGAAGACATGTGGGATAAGTTCCTAGAAATGTGGAATAATTGAAACTTTGCATGCTAAAAAATTTGATAGATATTGTCCAACTGCCCCTCATACAGCAAAGCATACTCTTACCCCTTTATGCAAGAATACCAATGGGGGAGGTTATTCACTTTTTAAAAATTTGCTAATTATTCTTATAATTTTTATTTGTGCTTAAGAAAGAGATTCAGCATTTTTTTTAAAGAGAAGAAAAAACAAAACAAAACAAATCAAAAAAGAACAAATTTTCAAAACAACATAATAGGAGGGTAACAATGGTTAATGCATTATGTATTGTTATCTTTAAGTTAGTTATTCAGGATACCAGATATTAGCATTCAATTGTCCAAACATTATTGGCACAAACCTTACTTTTCAATGAACTAAGTAAAATTAGTAGTGTATCTATCTTAACCATCTTATATATAAATACAATTTTTTTTCCTTTCCCTTCTTTCTTTTCCCTATTCCACCATCCCAGTCTCTCTTTCCTTTTGACCAGTTTCTTTTTGATTCACCATGTCTGTTGTACATTTTGGATCTTATTTACTCTTTCAGTTTCTCATACTAGAGAGACAATATGATGCTTACACATGTGCGTCCAGTTTACTTCACTTATGAGTATTTTCTCGAGTTGCATCCATTTACCTATAAAAGTCTCCAGTTTATCCTTCTTTATGGCTGAATAGTACTCCATTGTATAAAAATACCACATCTTTCTTATCCATTCCTCAGTTGATGGGCATTTGGATTGTTTCCAAGATCTGGCTATTACAAATTGTGCTGCTATAAACATGGGTGCACATATATCGCTGTGGTATGATGTTTTTAATTCTTCTGGGAAGATACCCAGAAGGGGAATAGCTGGGTCAAATGGGACCTCCAACCCTAGTTTTTTGAGGAATCTCCACACTGATTTCCACAGTGGCTGTACCAGTCGACACTCCCACCAACAGTGGAGAAGGGTTCCTTTTTCCCCACATCCCCTCTAGCATTTGTTACTAGTTGATTTCTTAATAATAGCCATTCTTTCTGGGGTGAGATGGTATCTCAGTGTTGTTTTAATTTGCATCTCTCGAATGACTAGTGATGTTGCACATCTTTTGTATATTTATTTGCCATTTGTATTTCTTCATCTGAGAAATGTGTATTCATCTCAGATGCCCATTTTTGGAGTGGGTCTTTAAATTTGGGGAGGTCTGATTTTTCTGAGTTCTTTATATGTTCTCGATAGTAATCCTTTGTCTGAGGAACAGCTGGCAAACATTTTTTCCCATGTTGTGGGTTGTCTCTTCACTCTGTTGGTGGTTTCTCTTGCTGTGCAAAAGCTTTTTAATAAGATGAGATCCCAGTTGTTGATTCTTTGTGATAGTTCCTGTGTGATCAGGTTTTATTCATAAAGTCTTTGCCTACACTAATGTCTTCAAGGGTTTTACCTATCCTACCTTCCAGCAGATTTAATGTTTCTTTTTTAATATTTAGATCTCTGATCCATTTTGAATTTAGTTTAGTGCATGGTGAAAGATATGGGTCTAGTTTTAATCTTCGGCATGTGTAGGGCCAGTTTTTCCAGCACCATTTATTAAAGAGGGTATCTTTATTCCAGTGAATGTGTTTGGCACCTTTGTCAAAGATAAGGTGGCTTAGTATGTCTGGGGTTGTTTCAGCATCTTCTAATCTGTTCCATTGATCTTTAGGTCTGTTTTTTTGCCAGTACCACACTGTTTTTATCACAGTAGCTTTATAGTATAATTTCAAGTCGGAGATTGTGATGCCCCCTGCCTTGCCTTTGTTGCCCAGAATGGCCTTTGCTATTCTAGGTCTCTTCTGATTCCAAATGAATTTTAGGATTGTTTTCTCTAAATCTGTGAGATATGCTGTTGGAATTTTGATGGGAATTGCATGAAATCTGTATAACAATTTTGGAAGTATGGCCATTTTCACTATATTGGTCCTTCCTATCCAGGAGCAAGTGATATCTTTCCATTTTCTGATATCATCTTCAATCTCCTTTTTCAGAGTACTGTAGTTTTCAGTGTAGAGGTCTTTTACATCCTTTGTGAGGTTGATTCCTAGGTATTTCATTTTTTTGGATGTTATTGTGAAAGGTATTATTTCCCTAATTTCTCTTTCAGTAAGTTTGTTATTTGTGTACAGAAAGGCTATTGATTTTTGAGTATTAACTTTGTATCCAGCTACACTACTGAATTTGCTTATTAAATCTAGCAATTTTTTAGTGGAGTTTTGGGGTCTTCTACATAGACTATCATGTCATCTGCAAATAATGATAATTTAACTTCTTCCTTTCCAATCATTATTCCTTCTATTTCTTTCTCTTGCCTAATTGCTCTGGCTAAAGTTTCCAGAACTATGTTGAATAAGAGTGGGGACAGTGGACATCCTTATCTTGTTCCTGATTTTAGAGGGAAGGCTTTCAGTTTTTGTCCATTTAGTTTAATATTGGCTGTTGGTTTGTCATAGGTAGCTTTTATCAGATTGAGATAAAGACCACCTATTCTAATTTTCTGTGGGGTTTTTATCATGAAAAGGTGCTGGACTTTGTCAAAAGCTTTTTCTGCATCTATTGAGATGATCATGTGATTTTTGTCTTTGGTTCTGTTAATATGGTGTATTACATTTATTGATTTATGTATGTTGAACCATCCCTGCATCCCTGGGATGAATCCAACTTGGTCATGGTGTATAATCTTCTTGATGATTTGCTGGATTCTGTTTGCCAGTATCTTATTGAGGATTTTTGCATCTATGTTCATTAGGGAGATTGGCCTGTAGTCCTCTTTCTTAGTTGTGTCCTTCTTTGGTTTTGGTATCAGGTTAATGCTTGCTTCCAGGAATGAATTTGGGAGTATTGCTTCCCTTTCAATTTCATTAAAAAGTTTGAGAAGTAGTGGTGTTAGGTCTTCTCTACATTTCTTGTAGAATTCAGTAGTGAATCCATCAGGGCCTGGGCTTTTCTTTGTTGGGAGTTTTTTAATTACATCTTTGATTTCAATGGTTTATATTGGTTTATTTAGGATTTTTAAATCTTCTTGATTCAGCTTTGTTAATTCATACGTATCTAGGAATCTGTCCATTTCTTCTGCATTTTCCATCTTAGTAGAATATAAATTTTCAAAATAGATATAGATGATCTTCTGGATTTCTGCAGGGTCTGTTGTGATATCGCCCTTTTCATTTTCAATTGCATGGATTTGCGTCTTTTCTTTTTTTAATAAGGTTGGATAAGGGTTTGTCAATCTTATTTATTCTTTCAAAGAACCAACTCTTTGCTTCATTGATTCTTCGTATCATTTTTTTAGTCTCCAATACATTAATTTCTGCTCTGATCTTTATAATTTCCTCCCTTATATGGGCTTTTGGCTTAGCCTGCTCTTCTTTTTCTAGAAGTTTGAGGTTCGCCATTAAGTTGTTTATTTGTGCTTGCTCTATTTTCCTGATATAGGTATTTAATGCTATAAATTTCCCTCTTAGGACTGCTTTCATTGTATCCCATAAGTTCCAGTATGTTGTACTGTCATTATCATTCAGTTGTAGAAAGTGTCTAATTTCTTCTTTAATTTCATCTGTGACCCATTGGTTGTTCAGGAGGGTGCTGTTTAATTTCCATGTGTTTAGGGAGTTTTTGTGATTTCTTTTGCCATTGATTTCCAATTTCATTGCACTATGGTCTGATAATATGCATGGGATAATTTCAATTCCTTTGCATTTACTTAAGCAGGTTTTATGAGCTAGTATGTGGTCTATTTTGGAGAATGTCCCGTGTGCAGCTGAGAAGAATGTATATTCTGATGTCGTGGGATGGAACACTCTGTAGACATCTACTAAGTCCATTTGTTCAAAAGTTTGGTTCAGTTCTACTATTTCATTATTGATTTTTTGTCTAGTTGATCTGTCTTTTTGTGACAGTGGAGTATTGAGATCCCCCAATATAATTGTATTAGTGCTTATTTGAATTTTCATGTCCTTTAATACTTGTTTTATATAGCTGGGTGCACTGGTATTTGATGCATATATATTTATGATTGTTATGTCTTCCTCTTGGATTGTTCCTTTTACAAGGATGTAATGACCGTCTTTATCTCTCTGAATCATTCTTGGCTTGAAATTCACTTTGTCTGCAAAAAGAATAGCTACCCCTGCTTTTTTCTGGGTTCCTGCTGCATGGAGTATTGTTTTCCATCCTTTGACTTTCAGTCTATGAATTTCTTTCTGAATTAAATGTGTTTCTTGTATACAGCATATTGTTGGATATTGCTTCTTGATCTATTTTGCCAGTCGGTGCCTTTTGATTGGTGAATTGAGACCATTAACATTGATGGTTAAAACTGATATGTATTGATTTATACTTGTCATGATATTTTCCTGTTGTTGGTTCCCACTCTTTGTTTGTTTTTTCCCTCTCCCTCTATTTAATTATCTGCCCTGCCTGGTGGATTCCTTCTGTTGGGGTTCCTGGAGTTGTAGTCCTTGTTATCTCTTTCTAGAATGTCCTTCAGAACATGTTGGAGTGCTGGTTTGGTGGTCATAAATTTTCTTAGATGTTCTTTGTCATGAAAGTATTTTATTTCTCCATCAATTTTGAAAGATAGTTTTGCGGGGTACATCAATCTGGGTTGAAAGCTATTTTCCTTTAGAGCTTGAAATACTTCATTCCAAGCTCTTCTTGACTTGAGGGTTTGTGCTGAAAAGTCAACTGTGATTCTGATGGGTTTTCCTTTATAGGTGATTTGTCTCTTGTCCCCAACAGCTTTTAAGATTCTGCCCTTCTGTTGAATTTCTGGGATCTTGACTATGATATGTCCGGCTGAAGTTTTTTTTTTTTTTTTTGATCATGTCTAGTTGGAGTTCTATAAGCCTCATTTATATGAAGATCAAATTCTTTTTCTCTTCTAGGGAAGTTCTCTGTGATAATGTCTGTGAACAAGGTCCCAATGTCATTTATGCTATCTCCTGCTTTTTCATTTATTCCAATTATTCTTAAGTTATTTATCTTTGAGTCATCTAATAGCTGATGAATTGATTTTTCATGGTCCCTTGCTGTTTTTAAGAATTCTTTCTTTTCATGATCACTAATTGCAAGCCTGTCTTCTATATCTGAGATCCTGTCCTCACATTGGCTTAATCTGCTACAAATACTTTCAATGGAATTTTTGTTCTCCTGGATATCTGCTTGAATCTGCCTTATGGATTCCATTTCTTTCCTATGCTGAGCATTCGTGGTTTCTATAATTTTCTTAAGCTCATCTATTTTTTTGTCTGTATCAGCTATAGTGTCCTTGAGCATGGTCTTCATTGTGGACATTATCTCTGCAGTTATCTGTGAAATTATTTCTGTTTTAATTTTTTCCAGAGCCTCATTCAGTTGCTTTGTTGTTACCATTTCCGAGGTACCAGGCGGGTGGCTTTGGGATTGTCCCACCTCATTGCCCCCTAGGTTTGCCTTTGGTGAATTGGATGTGTGGGGTTGCATCTTGTTTAAGTGTCATCTCATTTTCTTTTGTTTCTTTAGTTTAATTCCTGGGTTGCTGTTTGTAAATTACCTATGGTAGGTTACTTTATTGCTAGTGTTCAAGATCCTTAGGAGATGACTACTTCTCTGCAGTGTCTTCCAAGTGAAGCTTGTTTTGGGGTTTTGAGCTTGCTGCTGGATCCTACCTCTTCAATTTGTTGGATATGAGAAGTTGCTACATGTTTGGCCCAGTCCTTGGTTCTTTGGTACTGTGCCACTGTATTTTCTGTGACCCTTAGTCAATCTCAATCATGAAATATCAGGAAGGAATGCTATGTAGAACATTTATTTCACTTTTGGCTATAATGGTACCTAAAGCATCGAACACAGCCTAGAAAATGACAGACTGAGCTAACCAGTTATTTGCCACTTTTAACCGTATAAAATAGAGTTGCGGTTATATAACAAAATCTAAAACATACCAGAAAAATTATATGCAGTATACAAGTCCTTAATATGTCAATTTTGCCCTCAGGACTTTAAATTTAGAATGAGTTAAGGAGGAAATAGAGTATTGGGAGAAGAGGAAGGAATTAGATGTAAGGTTGGAGGACCAAGAGGGATCCCACTAACATTGGGAAACTGGTGCAGAGGACTGGTGGGAAAAAGAGAAGGAAGGGATAAAAGGAAGAACAGATCACAACCACAATCACAAGGAGGTTAGAGGCGCTGTTTACACTCATATAATAACCAGAGAGAATAATGAAGGAAAGAGCAAATAGACAAACAGAAACAAAAACGAAGACAAAAACAACAAAACAAACAAACAAAAGAAAAATAAACCCCCACACACAAAAAAAAACCCTTCACCAGAACAAAAAACAAATGAGAAAAAAATAAATAAAAAGAATCAGTTCCAGGTGTTGACTCTGCTGTAGGCAGGCACCTTGTGGTGACAGAGTCCTGTTCCGTGCAGGTCGGTCCCAGCAAGGCAGGAGAAGCCCTTTGGCGGGGCAGTGAGCAGAACCGTGTACTCTCAGCCGGAGACCAGTCTTGTTCTCCTGCCGCCCTGAGCGGGCCTGAGAGCCGCGGCGCCGCGCTGAGTCCCGAGCGCGAGTCCTGAGCGCTGTGTTTTCGCGCTGCTCTGAGTTTCACCACACCCCCCACAATGGCGCCCGGCCAGTCGCTCTCTGGCGCGGGACAGCTGTGCCTGAGAGACACTCACCGCTGGCCATTGCAGTCCTCTGCCGCTCTCCTATACCCCGCTGTCTTGCGATCCTCCGCGGGGGCTCCCGGGGCGCCGGCTGTCACCGTGTGTCCGCAGATTTGAGCTTCTGTCGCGCCATGGTTCCTGGGACAGGGAGAAGGCGCCGCGGTCTCCTCCTTCTTCGTTGAAAGTACCCTTCACTGGAGCCCTGAGTCCCGAACTGCGCTTCAGAACTTTCCTGGGTCCAGGGGAGCCACCTCCCTCCCTCCTGCGCTCTCCAGATCACTGTATTCCAGTGGTCCAGTGGCAACTTTTAGAGAGTTTCGCTGCCTGCTTCTTACACATCTGCCATCTTTTTCCTGTGTCCAGCATTTTTTATATTTTGAAATCCCATCTCTACTTTCTTTCCTGAGAGACAGTTCAGAAGTGACAATAAGATAGCTATCAGTTATATGAAGATCCTTTTAGTCGCATCAGGAAAGAATATTTCTGCCATCACAAGCTGCCTGGCAGTCCCATTATGCGAGATCTGCTGAATCCTTTGCAGTTGTCCCTCAATTCCACTGCACCAGAGAGCTAACAGGAGAAGACCTCTGTTTCCCTTAGTGCATTTGGTAGTAGACGGTGCCCAGGAAGCAAAGCATGAAAGTGATAAGATGCTTCCTTGGACATATTAGTAAAGGCTGTCACTTGCTCAGAGAATTTGGAGAAACCAAGAGAAAAAAAACTTGAATAAATCTTTTGCATCCAAGACACCCCAGTGAGAGCTTTCAGAAGCGAGAGAAGCAGAAAAATTCCCATTTTACAAAATGTCTGTGTAATTTAAAAATTATTGTCTTGGGCTGTTACACTCTTCGCAGTTTTTCTGTGAAAGTGAAAAAGAAGTGAAATGACAATGGAGCCGTCAGATGCCACCGTGTCAAAAGAACCTCAGGGAACGAGAAAGCTCTGTTCTCCATGCCGTTCTCACGCTCCGGGAGAGCTGCGCAGTCAGGGCTAACAACGAGCCAGGGAAGAGGGAGAATGATCAGAAGGAGCCGTTCTGTCTGACATGTGGTTTCTTTTCCAGGAAGGAAACATTGCTAACTTGGAAGCCAAATCCAAATTTAGAGGTTTAATTAATATTCCATTTGAAAATTACCATCAGGAGATTCAGAGTCTATTCTAGGGCCCCCCCTTCTCTGCCACCTGAGCATTAGCACAGAGTGTGTGTAGTAGACCTAGAAGGTGAATTACAATCCCGACTGTAAAATGGGCAGAAAAACCCTTGGGGATTGTCTAGTCCAGCATTTTACAGCTGAAAGAATCTAAGGTGAGTGTGCAGTTGGTTCTCCAAGGCTACACTGCAGAGAGTGGGTACCACTGCTTGAATGGGAACACAGGCTCCTTGCTGTATGTATTATAGTAGGGAGTTCCTTCTTTCCATGGGTAAAACCAGCTGTCCTAGTCCATTTTCTGTTGCTATGGCAGAATACTGGAGAGTGAGTAATTTATAAAGGAAAGAGGTTTAGTTACTCATGGTTCTGGGGGCAGGGCAGTTCAAAGATGGCTGCACCAGACAAGGGCTTTACGCTGGGTTATAACGACAGATGGCATCACATGGAGAGGGTGCCCGTGCGAGTGGCAAGCAGGCACATACAGAGAAGAGGGGGCAGGAGGGCATAACAACCTACTCTTGTGAGAGCTAATCCATTCCTGTGAGAACTGATCCAACCTCATGAGAAATACATCCACCCCTTTTAAAGACCAGACTTCCCAACACCAGTACATGGACAACGAAATTTCAACATGATGATGAGGCACAGACTACAGCCAAACCATAGCATAGCTATGTGGCTTCCTATTCAAATATCTGTCTGTCTGTCTGTCTGTCTGTGTGTATGAAAAAGAAACCGAGGGCTCATAGGTAATAAGAGGAGGAAGTGGGGTTTAAAACTAAGTGTGTGAGACTTCTTTTTATATATATGTAACTTTATTGAAACAATTTACACACTGTAAAATGCACAACTCAATGGTTTTTAGTATATTTACAGAGTTGTGCAAACACCGCCATAGTCTAATTTTAGAACATTTTATGATCTCCTAAAGAAACCAAATACTCATTAGCAGTTACAGTTCTCTGCAATCACCACCTCCCCAGCCTTAGACAACCACAAATCTACTTTTTTGACTCTAGATTTGCCTGTTTGGGACATTTCCTGTAATGGTGTCGTGCATTCTGTGGTCTCTTGTGACTGCCTTCTTTGACCCAGCGTGGTGTTTTTGAGGTTCATCCATGCTCTACACGCATCAGTACTTCATTTCTTTTATTGCCATCAGAATCTTCTTTTTAAAGCCCTTCCTTCATCCATAAATTTGTTCAGAATTTGGACTAACCTCTCCAGGGAATTTCACCTAGACCAGGGCCTGTTTCCTGGAGATTCAGCTTGGAGACAGAGATAGACAGATCTACAGGAAATCCCAGAATTCCTCTGAAGGACAGGGAAAGACATCAGGATCTGCAGTGGTTAGGCTGATGACAACAGTTCCTCACTGTTTTATTTTTGTTCTTGTGTTCAGATTTTCAAATGATTTTTTTTTTTTTTTTTTTTTTTTTACTCAGAAGCTGCATTTGAAGCTTTATTCACTCATCTCCACAAGCCTCTGCCACCAGAAGTCTTGACTCTGCTGCCACCTGCAGTCTTTTTCCTGGAAACAACTCTGGAAAAGAGGCCTGATTCAGAACATGGCTGAATAAGGCAAAGGTCCAGTTCTGAAAAAGGTTTTCCCCTCATTCGGTGCTTACATGTTTAGGACTCCTCTTTATGTTTGTATTTTTGTTTTCTAGCTAAAAGATCTGGTGCCTTGTAAATGCATTAGAAGTGTTCCTCTAAAGCTTTATCGGTAGAGAACCAATCTGATAAGGCTGTATTTTTTTTTTTTCTCTCTATAAACAGAGCTCTGTGCCAGGCTAGCCTGTGGAATCTATTTTTCACTTCTCCCCTATTACTCATTTTCGTTAGTGTTTATTATGTCCTAGCTTTTGTGAGGGCCGTGAAGGTATAAAATGTTTAAACCTGAGTTATTGCCTTTCGATTACTCTCTGGAGGAACATTATGGCCAGATAGTTGGATGGCTTGTTGGGCAGTGAATCTTTGGGCTTTTTCCCTGATTTCATCAATTAATTAATTAATTATTTTGTGGAGCTGTGATAGATTGAACCCAGGGCCTCATGCATGCTAAGCAAACACTCTACCACTGAGCTATAGCACCAGCCCTTACTTTTTGTACTTGATATACGAAAACATAAAAATTGTACATATTAATGGGGTACTATGTGGTGTATCAATACATGTGTACCTTGTTGGACATTTTTCTATGAAAAAGTGGACATCATTCTGTACATATTGCTTTTTTTTCACTTTAAAATATGCTTTGGGGCCGGTGAGATGGCTCAGCGGCATAAGCGCCTGCCTTGCAAGCGCGAGGGCCCGAGTTCGACTCCCGGATCCCACATACGTAAAAGGGGCCGGTGATATCGCTCAGCGGCACGGGCGCCTGTTGGCGCGCAAGGTCCTGAGGTCGACCCCCGGCACCCACAAAAAAAAAAAAAACAAACAAAATATGCTTTGGAGATCTTCGTGTGCCATCCCTATCCTACTTTGTATGGCATTTCACTGTATTTAGGAATCACGGATAATTAAACTTTCCCACTATTAGTAAGCATGTAGTTCCTCATGATTTTTCTCTTTTACAAACAGAGCAACAGGGACCTTCCCTGAACATGTTTCTTGGGGTATCTTTCCGAGTATTTCTCTAGAATACACACCTGGGAAGAGACTTACTGAGGTCAAGGTATCCATCTTTTTCAATGTGATAGAGAATGCTGAGTCATTCTTTATAAAACTGTCTACTTTATACCAACAGATCCACTGCCGGCTCATCCCTAGCAACGTCAGCATTTTATATTTTCAGGATTTAGTTTTGGCCAATTTGATAAGAGATCTGTATCTCAATTTGTTTTTTATTCCCGAGCTTACTTTAGTAAAAGTAAGAATATATTTTATGTGTTTATTGGTCATATTGTCAATGAATTGCTTGTTTATATCTTTTGTTCGTTTTATACGCAGTGCAAGTTTGTCTTTTTCTTTTTTAAATTTAAAAACTTTATTTGACATATACTCATTACACATATTTATGAAGTACAGTATAACATTTCAATACCTACACACAAGGCACAATGATCAGACCATGGCAACCAGCATATCTATCACCTCAGTTATTTCTTTGTGTTAAGAACAGTTAAAGTCCTCTCTTCTAGCTACTGTATTTTGAAATATTCGATTAATTATTGTCAACCATAGTTGTCCTACTGTGCTAAAGAACATTAGAAGTTATTACTACCATCCAACTGCACACCTGTAGCCAAAAACCACCATCTCCCCACTCCTTCCACTGTACCTTTCCCAGGCTCTGGTAACCAGTATTTTGTTCTCTGCTTCTTTGAGATCAATGTTTTAGCTTCTTCCTGTAAGTAAGAACACATAGTGTTCGTCTTTCTGTGCCTGACTTTTTTCACTTAACAGAATGTCCTCCAGTTCCATCCATGGTGCTCCAAATGACAGAATTATCATTTCTTATGGCCAGATAATATTCTGTTTTGTATACTGCACTGGCTTTATGCAATCATCCATGGGTGGTGAGTTGTTTTTTGTTTTTCTAATTGATTTCTAAGTGCTCTTTACATATTCTGGATCTTAATTCATTGTGGTATTTGTCACAAAACAGGTAAGGTACTCTAGGTACAATTTCTTGCTTTTACAACAACCATGAAAGATGAGTTTTATTATCTGTTAGCAGGATTGTCCTATCTGAGCCTAAATGTCCACTGGACATGTGGGGCATGTTGTGATTACTCCTAGCACCTGTTTGTATGACCTAATGGGCATTTGTGCACACACGAGCATGCAAGAATGGAGGCGCTCCCAGTGTTGGTGGGAAGCAGAGAGGGAAAGGAGAGTGGAATCGTGTTCCACCTGTTCTCTCAGCCCTGTCTCTGCTTGATGAAAGGAATTATGGGAGCCTCAGGGGCAAGCACTGCTGTTTCAGCACCCAGATGACAAAGCACAGGAAAAGTGGGGGGAGAGCTATTCTCCATGTTTCCCTAGAACACAGCAGAACCGCTCAGCGGGCCTGTGGACCACAGCTGTGAAGAGGTAGTCAGGCACCTCCACGTGGCAGGCATGGCAGCTGTGACAGTGGCCAGAGGTCCTTCCCAAATAGCTTGCCAAGAGGACAGGAGCGCTGCGAGACTCCATCTTGCCCAAGGAGTAACAGGGACGCTGTGGTTGTGTAGCTGGGGGCCAAGTGGTCAGCACATTGTAGCAGCATTACCACGGGAGCATTTGTTACACAGACGTGGCCACGGCAAAGCCCAGACAGTTGAGCTAATTTTCCCAGAGTCATCCAGCCAATAAACAGTGAAGGAGCCAAGCAGCCTACATTTTTGCAACCTTTGGAGCGTGGCTTCCAAATGGGATCCTCCCAGATAAAATCTCAAGAGGCTACTTCCTGAATTTTTTCATGAAGCAGGCCCCAAAAAGGAGACAACATTGACAGGTTCTGTGTTGGAGTCAAATGCCCACAGCAGGACATGAGACATTTCAGGAGGAACAGGTACGGGAGGACATTTCAATACGTGCACACAATTCATTACACATACAGTGAGGAAAAGTGTCACAAGCCAAGGTTTTCTGCGACTGTCCTGTAGAAGAGGCTTGCCCTGTACACTCTGTCAGTCAAGCTGGGACTAGCACATCTGTGGGCCGCAACAATGCCATGACATTTGTTTTCAAAGTTCACGCTGGTGGTGCAGCAAAGAGCTATTTAGAAAAGATTAGGACAAGATGCGGTCTGCAGAAGAGCTTCACCGGGTTGTATGTTGTGTGTAAAAACTTGCACTTATGCGCCCACATGGTTCTTCTGTGCAGATGATTCAGAGTTTTCATTGGCTTCTCAAAGGGCTCTGTGACTTAAGGAGGAGGCCAGTGCAGCCATGCAGGTGTGGCGTGGCCAGGTATGACTGGCACGTTTCCACGCATATCAGACTGAGGGTCGGGGCACAAAATATTGGAAGAATAATTATTTGGGGCCTTCTCTTCCCCCAGCTATATTGCTAGAAGGAGAAAAAGGACAGATATCTCTAATATATCTTATAAATGATGCCTTGCATCCTGTTTTCATGTGGCTGTTGATTTTGAGGATGTTGTTTTGGTGTCCTGTCTGCTCCTAACCTAGTGGGCTGTCTGACGCCACTGTTGTCCCCAGGATCCACAAGCCACTATCTTTTCAACCAGACTCTATACCAATGCCTGGCCTTAGTAAGTGACACGCATATTGTTCCTCTTGACAATGGTAACATAATATAACACTCATCATAGGGGATTTGTGCCTGTACATGATATATCTTGTTTCTTTTTTTTTCCCATTCCCCTCCCCTCCCTTCAACCTTTCTTCCCCTCCTTATTTACAAAAGCTTTGTTTCCATCTATACTTTTTTTTTCTTGCCCCTCTTTCCTTCCCCCTCCCTCCTCCTTTGTTACCTTCCCCATTTGAACATTGTCTTCCCATTTCCCTATTACACATTTTGGTCCTTATTTGTACTTTCAGTTTCTCACACCAGATAAACAATGTGGTATTTAAACATGTATGTCTGATTTATTTCATTTAGAAGTATGGTCTCAATGTGCATCCATTTATCTAGAAATGTCTCAAGCTTATCCTTCTTTATGGCAGAGTAGTACTCCATTGTATAAAAACACCATTCTTTATCCATTCATCTTTATCAATTAATCAGTTGATGGGCATTTGGGCTGCTTTCAAGAATTAGCTATTACACACCATGCTGCTATAAACATGGGTGTGCATATATCACTGTGGTATGATGCTTTTAATTCTTTACCAAGAAAGGGAATAGCTGGGTCAAAAGGAATCTCTGGTTTCAGTTTTTTGAGGAATCTCCACACTGACTTCCACACTGACTGGTTGCACCAGTTTACACTCCCACTAACAGTGGAGAAGGATTTCTTTTCCCCACAGCCCTGCCAGCATTTGTTATTGGTTGATTTCTTGATAATAACCATTCTTTCTGGAAATAAGTTCATAATTCTGCCAACATAATACAACTCTCCTGAGTGCTACTGGAAATGCAATAATCCCTTCACCAAAGTCTCAGCAGTTCTAGCATTTTTCAAAAGTACAAGTCTCTTCTGAGACTCAAGGCAAACTCTTAGCTGTGAACTTCTGTAAGAATCATAAACAAGTTACTGGGCCGGTGAGATAGCTCAGCGGCATAAGCACCTGCCTGGCAAGAGTGTGGTCCTGAGTTCGACTCCTGGAACTCACATAAAGGAAAAAAAGGGCCGGTGATATCGCTCAGCAGCACAAGCGCTTGCTGCCAAGCACGAGGTCCTGAGGTCAACTCCCGGTACCCACATTAAAAAAAAAAAAAAAACAAGTTACCTAATCCCAAGGTACAATGGTCCATGGTACCCATTCCCATTCCAAAAGGGAGAAATGGGGGATGGGGCTAGAAAAGAATTGGGCCAAACCAAAATTGAAACCCAGCAAGGCAAACATTAAGTCCTGTAGTTTTATATCTGGCATCCAGGGAACATGGTAGTAAACTGTGAGTTCCAAAGGACTTGGGTAGCCCCACCCATATGGCCTTGGTGGTTGCAGTCCACATGGCCTCTTTCTGCACCGGCTCCACTCACAGCCTGTAGCTTCCCTTGGCAGACATTCCACATTCCTGATATCTTCAATTTCCTGGGGGCTCCACAGCACCTTTTCCTTCAGTCCCACAGATTCATGCACTATCTTTTCAGGGGCTCTTTGCCTGGCCTCCAAACCTTCCTTTGAAATCTGGATGGAAGCCTCACTGACCCCAAAACTCTTGCATCTGGATGCTGGTTAAATCAGCATCACATGGATGACACCAAGGTCTGCTGTCAGCAGAAGCAGAAGCCAGGCCTCCATGGACCATTGCTGCAGTGGACTTTGGGTGCTGGTTGGCTGGGCAGAGTGAAGTGAATCCATCAGAACCAGTTCTCCAGGAGGCCCTTCTTGAGCAGGGGTCCCAGGGACTCTCTTCTTAAATGAAAGTTTTACATTTTTGCACCCTTGGGCCTGTGATGGGTTAGGTCTTGCTGATTTTTGTGATGCCCTCAAGGCATCTTTCTTCTTATCCCTGTACAGAGTACTTGTTTTCTTTTTAGTAGCACTAATCTCTTCAGCAATTAAACTTTATATGTCATTCTTTCTGAGCCAAAATTTAAGTTTTTCAATTTTTTCTCCTTTGCCTTTTCCCTCAGATTCTCAGTATAAATCTGGCTAAAAGCATTTAGCCCAGACTTGTGTTCATCCATTAACCTGTACACAAATATTGATGACAGTTTTCCACATAACAGCCAAAAACTGCAAACAATTCAGATATCTTTCAACAGGTGAATGATTAAACAAACTGGTCTCTCCATGCCCTGAAACATTTCACAATAAACAGTAATGAACTATTACTATAGGCAATCGCCTATGAGTCACCAGAGAATTATGCCATGCTAAAAAAAGCACATCCCAAAAGGTTACATACTATATAATCTGATTTACATAACATTCTTCAAATAACAAAATTATGAAACAGATCAATGATGACCTGAATTTGGTGGGTGAAAAACAAATGATGTGGCCATAAAAGGGTGACATGAGGGACTCTGATGTGGATGTTCTGTGTCTCGACAGTATCAATGTCAATAACCTGGTTATAATATTGTGCTATAGGCCAGGCCAAAGATTTTCAATGGAGTGAGTGTGAATCAGAACCACCCAGGAGCTTTTTAAACACACACACACACACATACACACCTCAGGAGGGGAGTAACTATTTTCAAAAAGCTGTTGATCAAATAATTCTCTGCTCATACATATCCCATTATGGTTCCAGGACACAAGGCTTTTAGAGAAATTAGATGAGGAAAGATAAACAGGAGAATTCTGTTTCAGAAGAAGCCTGAATGAAGGATTCATCTGGAGAGAAACCAGAGGACACCTCATCAATAAGCCTTTGCAATTGTACAAACTAGGAATGGTGCAGAGGATGCTATGGTGTTAGCTGTGGGATCAGTGATGTGTTATTAGTCAGGCTCATGTAATGAAATGAAGCTTAACTTCTCAATCGAGCTTCTTAACTTAGTAATGACAGTTACCCCTAAAGGACACAGCTGGGTAAAGGATATGCATACTTCCAGGTCTGCAACAAAGTGATAACATGCTCTTGCCTTCCAAAATTAGTAGGTGTCCCTGACACAAGAAAGCATAACCATCTCTGGCGGTCCATGCCCTCTCCCTGAGGCACAGTTAGCTCCACAAGGAGGCCTCCACGAGGACTTTATCATCAGCCTTATCTGCCCTTCCCCACAAGTCCTCCATCTCCTCTTATAGATTTAAAATCACTCGTCTAGACAGCCTGCCAAACAATGGCTTCTCCCCTAGTCTTGGCCCAACTTCCTGGCTGTCTGGAGCCCAGAAGGCAAACTGGGCAAGGACAGAATAGGCCACTCTGTTGTGACCTCTCTGGCCATAGCCACTCACTAGGAAGTGGACACCTGACACCAGCGGGACAGAAAACCAGGAACCTTTAAGCTCAGCAGCTTGGGACCCCCTGATGAGTCCACAGAGAAACATCTAAAAGAGGAGAATGGAACGGAGGTGACCCTGCTAAGGGGGATTGCTCCTTGCCTCACTATCAGCCTTGTAGTTCCAGGTAAGGAGAGCAAGAGCAGAGAAAATGGAAATACTGCTCTGGACAGCATCCAGAAAACTTCTCATTCTCCAGAACTGCAGAACATCCAAACCAGATCGGTTAAAATACTCTGTAACATCAATGTTTTGGGTTCCTTTAGCAGGCAGATGAAAACCCCATTTCACTGCTCAGTACACACAGCCTCTGTCTCATTTGCCTGCTTGACTATCTACTAAGTCCCTGTCCTTCTATTTTACTGCCTCTCCAATTCCATCCTTCTAGAAGGTCCAACTTTTCCTTTCTACCAAGATATGGTAGTTGTGACCAGGATGGCTTGGGTCCTGTTACAACAAACTAACTCCTTTTACTTGGTAAAATCTTGGGAGATGTGGAGGGAAAGAACAACCATTGCTTCCCCTGGGATTGTTTCTTCCTCATTTGGAGAGGAACCTCAGGCATCAACTGGTGTGAGAAGATGATGAGAGAAGCATGGAAAGGACTCGGTGGGCAATAGTTAACCTGTTACGTGGTTGTCTGGGCCTAAGTGTGAATGAAGTACACAGAAGAGTCTTTCTGTCTCATTGTACCATTCTACCCACCACACAGTGGATGATCAGTGAGATCTTTTCAAGATGGTGAAGATGAAAATGGCTGCCACAGATCTTAGAGAAGTCACTGAATTTGAGAGGGGTATAAAATACAGCACATAGTAGGTAGTCCTTAAATGAAATGCACCTTAAATGCAGCATTCCTTAGGTCTCCACAGATTTTACACCCCATTCATGTTTACTTTTCTCTAGACATTCCTCTCAGGAAAACATTTCTTACTGATGATCTTCAAAAGCGAAAGCACTGGTAAGAGTTCATTACAAGAATGCCACGATTTATGGCTTGCAAGTAAATTTGGTTGTTTCTGCTCAACTTCCTTTCCTGCAGCACTTACCATCTGCTAAGCTAGTTGATGATTTATATCTTATGTTGATTGCTTCTTGGCTGCTTCCCCTTGCTAAAATCACAGGGATATTTTCAGTATCTGTTAGGAGAAAGAGGAGGACGAGAAGGGGCTCTCTCCTGACTTTTAAAAATAGATGGCAGTATCATTCTTGCACCTTTATTCAAACAATAAATATTAACGAAATGCCCATTGCATACCAGGTAGCACTGGTGTTGGTCACTGAAAGTATAACAGTAAGCTATTAACGTGGTCTCGGGGCTTGCACCTTTATTCAAACAATAAATATTAACGAAATGCCCATTGCATACCAGGTAGCACTGGTGTTGGTCACTGAGAGTATAACAGTGAGCTATTAACGTGGTCTCGGGGCTAGACTGCAGCTCAGAGGTAGAGTACTTGCCTAGCACGCATGAAGCCCAGGTTTCAATGTTCCCAGTCCTGCAAAAAGAAAAGGGAAAACAAAACCCCAAAAAACAAAAAACTGAGGGGACATGGTCCCTGTCCTGTGGAGCTTATAGCTCAACAAAGACACAGTCAAAAGATTGCCAAGTTTCCAAAGAACAAGCTTCCTGCTCCTCAAATAACATTGAAGGGCCTTTGGACTGCACAGCACCTCATTTGATTTCTTTGCCAGTGGTTTTGGAGCCAGGGGACAGTCAGCAGCTATCTTGCCTTGCGTTATAACTCTCAGTAGCTGCTTGAATTGGCATCTTGTCATTTTCCTGGATAAGCACGACCCAACCAGTTTTGCAAAGCTTTCTTTTGGTTTGAAATCCTTCCCACTTAGTTTTGATGTTTCTAAAGTCAGGCCCCATACTTTGCCTCAGGTAATTAACAGGGCTTCCATGTCCATCTCCCATGAAGCCCCAGGAAGGAGTTCACCTTTCTGGGTCTGAGATTAGAGTCCAACTTTCCCACCTCTGGAGCGTCCTGTGAGACTCCTGCGGGAGCGATGCTCCCCCCATACCAGTATACAATCTAGCAGCAGTTTAGTAAGCTCATCATCACAGCTCGGGTCACCAGTAATAGATTCATTCTCTCAACGGGAGGCGAGTTGCATACGCACTAAACAACTAACGCCATGGCAGCATATAATCAAGTTCTACAGGGACCCGTACACTTGAGAAGTAGGTCTTGGAAGAGGTGAAGAGGCTGCCGTCGGCTGGAGGATAAAGCTTCACAGAGCCTTGAGCAACTCTTGGGATGGACACTTTAGGGCACAGTGAGGAGGCTCAGGGCCACATCTACCCCACTCATATGGCAGGTGAGTCTGCCATGCCAGGCTCACAACTTGTGAGTGAATTCAGTGATGCCTTCTGAGCATCTCCAGGCGCCATCCACACCACCACAGCACTTTTGAGGAAGAGTGGTAGCTAGAGGAGATCTCTGCTAATGTGTCATTTATCCCTAATGAATGTTTATTTAACAGCAGGAGCCTGGCTTCTAATGCTTATGAGGCTGCTAAGGGATTTGTTCTCTGTTTTCATATTTAATCTAGTCCCTCATCTCCATTTTATGAGTTGGCTGAAAGCAAAAGTAACACTCCCATCTGCTGTCACTTTCTTTTAACTAAAAGGTCGCTGGTTACAGCCAGAATATCACATGCATTAAGATAAGGCTTCAGCTGTTTTGTTTCTAAATGAACAAATAAGATAAAAGGACTAAGTGTCCATTTATAAGCACTTTTCAGAAAATAACACGTTGTAGTTGTGAAGAGTCTTCATTCTCAGTAAATGAGAAGCTACATCCAATAGGCTTTCTCTTGAGGCAGGTTCTTGCTATCTAGTCCAAGCTGGCCTTGAATTCACTACGTAGCCGAGGATGGCCTTGAACATGCAGCGATCCTCCTGCCTCAGCTTCTGGAGTATTGGGATTACAGGTGTGCACCACCAATAGCCAATTGGTTATTACAAGGTCATCTAAACCCTGTCACCAGACTGGAGGCATTGACTTTGCAGACTGGAGTTAACCTATTCCAGCCTGAGGGGGCGCTGTAGAGCCAGTGGAGATCCCTTGGTCAGCGAAGTCCTCTGGTTTCTTGGTTTAGATCAGCCACCTCCCCACCCCCCACTCCCGCCTTGATGCTGGAGATCTAATCAAGGGCCTCACGCAGGCAAGGCAAGCACTCTATCACTGACTGCATCCTCAGCTTGTTTTGTTTTTGGCAGGGCTGGAAAGCAGCCACTCAGAATAACCGCCGGCCATCCATTCATCGATCAGTTCAAGCAAGTAACACAGTTTCAAGCAGGCAGGCCAAGAGGAGGTGGAGGCCTAGCTGATTGGCTGCATCTCAGGCATCAGAGAAGTCTGGGTCACTGCTGCCATTCCAGCTGTCACTGCATCACAGTTTGATTCAGGAAATAACAGAAAATCGAGATTCGAGTACCTCCCAGAGGATGGTAACGCAATGCTCCTAACCAGTGGCCCTGGCGGGCTAACCATGTTGTCCCACGGGCTTAACATCCTTAAAATTGGATTGGTGTCCACTTTGTTTTTTAAAATTCTGTAATAATAAATCAATTTCTCAAGTGCAGAACAGAAGAATTAAATATCAACCCATAGTGGCACACGCCTGTCATCCCAGCACTTGGGAGGCTGAGGCAGGAGGATTGCCATGAGTCTGAGGCCAGCCTGGGCTACATAGTGAGTTCAAGGCCAACCTGAACTAGATAGTGAGACCCTGTCTCAAAAAAATAGATGAAGCCTGAAAGAAGCTCTTTTCTTATTATAACAGGTAGTTAAATTTCAATGTGTGTTGCGATATGCAAATCTCAAACTAAACATTATAGAATATGTCTCTTTAAGATTTATCTGTTGATTAATCATCTCTTTCTATGCAATTAATTTAAAGTAAATTAAGGAGCATGTATCATTTGTTGAATAGGGAAATGCAGATAATTGGCTGAATGCTACAGTGAAGTATTATCGTAAAATGAACACTGCAGTGCAATTCTTGATTATGTGCTAAGTTTGAAAAATATATTTAGAATCATGGTGTTATATACTTGGTGCAGTAGTATTCGTTATTCTTTCTTTAGCCCTCTAATGTTTTGAACACTCTTTTTTTATCTGGGACTCTCCCATCTCCCAAGTCTGCCTTTTGAAAACAAAAGCCAAATTTTCCCAGTTCCTCTTGAATCGAGGGTGCAAACACATGGCCCAGACTCCTCCAGTCAGGGTTCCCGCAGTGACTTCAGCATGGAAGACAATGTCGCGAAGACGGGACCTCGGGTGGATACCCTGGACAGAGACATCTAGCTTCAAGAGGAAGTAGAGGCAGGAGCTTGGCGCAGTGTCTGTGCTTAGCATTAGGCCTGTGTCCAGCCTCTAAGCTTGATGTTCTGCTTCTCTCCTGAAGATTATGCAAACGACCTCATATCTTTTAATGTAGTAGGCTTTAAACATTTTTTGTGAATGTGCTCCCAAAACAAATTTCAGGAAGCTGGTTTTCTAAAGTGTTCAGGTCCTTACATACTTGGTTACATTTTAGGCACATTTTATTCTGCATCCATAAATGTTTTGCTGTTAAAGAACGTGGTTGAATCTGTGGAAATAAACAACAAAAGGAGAAGAAGGTATTGAATCTCGGGTAAGCGTGGCGCTTTTCCAGTTGGATTCACAGTGTGGCTCCGTGAAGTTCATCTCACTCTAGTAAATCCACGGATTGAATAGCTAAACCCACAGCGCGGGGAGTGGGTGATGGGGAAGAGCAGGAATGTGCATCTAAGTGAAAACAGAATATGGTTTATGACATCAATAATTTCTTGGACAAAATTAATGGTAATATTTCTTCGACGAGTCTGTATGAATGCTTAAGGGAATATATAGTGTCACTACTTACCTATAGCATCTTTCCCTAATACGAAGATACAATATCAATCTGTTGTGAGTAAACATAGGACTTCTCTTTTTGAAATAATGCCAGATACTCAACTGAGACATAGCTGAATCCAGGTGAAGTCTTACAGCATGCTGCTATTCTCTGACATGCTTTTCTTTATTTTACAATTTTCTAATATTTTCATTCTAAGACAGATAGATAACAGGAGGAACAGAGGAGGGAAGGAGAGGGTAAGGCTGGATTTGTCCCCTGGGTGAAGCCCTGGCTCCCTCCACTTTACTCTCTCAGACCCTCTCGTCTTTGAGTGTAATCAGGAGACAGAGGAGGCGAGATCACGAAACAAATCTACCATCACTCCTGCCGTTTCACTCCTCAGTATTCACCAACACAGGACATTTCCCAGTACTCTGTTTCCGTACTATGCTTCACCCTTATCAGAAATATGGAGAAGACAGGAGAGGGTGCAAAACCTGCCACAGGATTACAGTGTCTTGACTAAAGAGGCTGCCTGAACTACAGTATGCTGAACTGTCCCACTGTCATCCTGAAGTCATGACACCACAGTGCAGTGCTGCACAGTTAAATACAGGAAAGAGTTGGGCATCATGGCACATGCCTATAATTCCAGCATTTGGGTGGCTGAGGCAGGAGGATTCCCATAAATTCAAGGATACCCTCGGCTACCTAGTGAGTTCAAGGCCAGTCTGAACTGCATAGTGAGACCCTCTCTCAAAAAACCTAAATAAATAAATAGGCTTTGAAGGGTTAAATCTTTGATATTCATTCAGGAAGGTTTAAGGCTTTGATATTCATCCATTCATTTTTAGTAAAATGGAGATGGCAATTGTGCAGCGGGGTGAAAACGACATGGCACTTTGACCTCAAACATGCAATAAGACTAATTAGTTTTAGGAAAAAGTATTTTTGGAATTTAGGAATTGGTTCTCTTAAAAATCCAAGACATCCAGATAAGGTGGCATGCACCTGTAATCCAAGCAACTCAAGAGGCTGAGGTGGGAGGATCTCAAGTTTGAGGGCAGCCTGCACCTTAGCAAGAACTTGTCTCAAAATAAAAAATAAAAAAGGGAGTACAGGAGTGGCTCAGTAGTAGAGTAGTGGAGCATTCCGGGGTTCAATCCCCAGGACCAGTATGACAGACCAGGAACATGTTCTTTAATCTGGAAAGCAGAAATCTGTGTGTGGAATCCTGACCGCTAAGAACAGAACCTGACATCCCTGTAGAAGCCTGTTAATTTTTTTTTTTTTTTTTTTTTTTGGTGGTGGGATTCAAACCCAAAGGCCTGTCACTTGCTAAGCCAAGTGCTCTACCTCTGAGCTCCACTCTGAGCCCAAGAATTCGAGACTTTCAGATACTGATTTAGGTCTCCTCAGTGTTATTTCTACTGTTCCAAGCCCAGAATCTGTTCCTCTACATGAGAACTCGCTGTACAGGTATGAGGCTTAGACCTCAGCATGCACCCCAGCCCTCTAAGCACGAAACCTTGCAACACAGTCGTAGCCATGAAGTCTACCTTTCCAAGTGCAGTGTGGAGATCAGCGAGACCCAGCTCTACAGGTATGGAAGCTGAATCTCTGGGCGTGAAACCTAGACATCTAAGCATGAATATTTGCCTGTCCTGTGTAGAATGTGGCTCTTCAAATGTGGAACCTGGGACCCAGATGTGATGGTGCATGCCTATAATCCCAGCACTTGGGAGGCTGAAACAGGAGGATCTTCATGAATTCAAGGCCAGCCTGAACTCATAACAAGATCCTATCTCAAAAACAAAAACAAACAAACAGACAAATAAAAAGAACCTGGTCCTACAACATTGATTCTTAATTTCTAGCCACAGAAAATGTCTCCAGGTGTGGTCATCTCCAGGCCTGAAATATGGCACTCAAGGATTGGAATCTTTACTTTTACATGTGAATCTTGACGCTCTCTAGGCAAATAATTAGCTTTCTGGGCAGGCTGTGTGTGTCTATGTGACATCTCTCTCTCCAGGATTGGAATGTGGCCTCGTCTGGCTTGCCAGGATTGAATCGTGCCATCTTGGCCTGGATGCCCACCCTCCAGGTATGGAACCTAGGATTCTAGGCAGGGACCAAGGCCTTGCATGTGTGAAAATGGATCTTTGAAATGAAATTTGATTCTCCAAGTAAGGTACTTGGCCTAAAATGGGGAAAAAAAAAAAAATCTGGCTTTCTGAGTGCAGAAAGTAAATCTAAAAGTAATAGGGTTTTAATTGTTTATTTTAAAATTTTTTATCAGTACTTGTCTGCAGTACATAATGATGACATTCATCATGGGGAGTTGGTATACATACATAACACATCTTAATTCTTTTTACTTCCTCTTCCTCCCCCTGGCCACATCCTTGACCTTTATTTATAAATCTGGAGCTAGGCATGGTGGCACACAGCACTTGGAAGGGACTGATGCAGGAGGATCACCTTGAGTTCGGGGTCAGCCTGGGCTACATAGTAAATTCGAGGCCAGCCTGGATTATATAGTGAGACCCTGTCTCAAAAAAACAAAACAAAATTAAGTAAAATAAAACAAAACTGAAACTCAGCACACCATCCATGGAATCTCAGTCTCTAAGCATAGAGATTATCCTGCAATGATGAACCTGGCGCTCTGTGTATGAAATCTCTATGTCCAGGTATGGAACATGACCACACCAGTGTGGAAACTGTAACTCCAGGTACAGAGCCTGGAATTTCAGCCATAGAATCTGGTTTTCCACTCACTACCAGGCGTGTAACCTGTACATGAGGTGAGGAACCCATGCATCTTGTGTGCATCCAGTTTGTGCGAACGTGGAGTCATGCCTTCAGGTACAACATGCTTTAAAAACTGAACTCTTTCTCTCCTGGCTTGTAACCTGGCCTGGGCCTCTGTGGCCTTCTGGTAGAACCTGCATGTTCTCTGGCCAACTAGGTATTGAACCCGGCCATCTAGGCCTGGAATCTTGCTTTCTGTATACACAATTTGCAAGGCTAGCATGAATCAAGGTTTACTAGTCATGAAACATGTTCTATGGAACGCAGATCACAAGGCAGTCGTATGGGCTGATGTTACAGTTGAAATACGATCTGTCCCTCAGCAGCTTGTGTATTAAGGGCTTGATCTGCGGTGCAGCAACTTTCAGAGAGGAGGATTAGAGGGTGTGAGATCACTGACCTCAGCGATGGCTTAGTCTACAGATGAGTTCATATGGAATGGGCTTCTGGAAGGCGGGGCCCCATGGAAGCACTAGAGGTGCGCCTTTGAACACCCTGGCTCCTTCCTTGCTGGCTGTCTTCCTGCTCCCTCTTGCTTCCTGGCTGCCATGGGTCGAGCAGCTTTTCTCCACAGCGCCCCTCCACAGTGCCGCTTCTGCCTTGGAGCCAGCCAACTATAGACGGAAACCTCTGGAACTGCGACCCCAAATAAATCTTTTCTCCTTTGAGGTGTATACGCACGGTCAAAATATCTATCCCAGCAACATAAAGGTGACTAACACAACTACCAGTTATGCAACCTGGACATTAGGTCTGGAATTTGACATTCCAAGTATGGAATCTAGGCTTGTAGGTAGGAAACAGGGTCAAGAAAGACAGGAAACGGATCCATAAAAGTGGAATTTGGCTCTGCTTGTTGCTACCTCGAGTGGTTAGGGTTTTCCACAGAAACAGAACCAGTAGGATACGTATGTAAGTCTCGGAGTAGCAAGGTCAGAGAACCGGAAGCTCTGCTGTCTGAGAGCAAGAAAAGAAAGGTGTCCCAGCTCATGGAGATCTGCACTTCCTCCACTCTCCCACCGGCCCCCACAGAGAGGATGATGCCTGTCCATCTGCACTTCCTCCACTCTCCCACCGGCCCCCACAGAGAGGATGATGCCTGTCCATCTGCACTTCCTCCACTCTCCTACCGGCCCCCACAGAGAGGATGATGCCTGTCCACACTGGCGAGGGTGATCTCTACTCAGCCAACCAATGCGAATGCTGACCTCTTCCAGAAATATCCTGACACACCCAGAAGTAATGTTTGACCGGCTAACTGGGCAAGTCAAGATGACACATAAAATTAATTATTGCAGGATCTTCACTATCTGCAGGCAAACCTGGCTTTCTAAATGTGGAAATGTAAACTTCCAAGCTATTACTTGACTCTCCATACAGAACCCGGTGTTCCATCACTGGAGTCTCAGTCTCCAAGGACAGATCCAGGCCATGTAGGTATGGAACCTGGCAATGTATTTCTGGAATAAAGATCTCTAAGCATGGGACACGGCCTTAGATCCTAGACTCTGGAATTCCACACGAAGTTGGCTTTCCATGCATGGCATCTGTTATCCCAGGCATGGAATCTGAGATTCTATATTCAGAATGTCAATGTCCAAGCATGGAATCTGGCCCTATGAGCACATGGCTTTCTGTGTGTGGAATCTCAGGCTTCCAACATGGAACAATTCCCGTGCACAGAAACTAGCACTTCATGTTGTAATCTTAGTGTACAGCGTGGAACACGGCTTTAAAAGTATAGAATCTGGGGCTCCGATTATGGGACCGGGCATTTCCATTAGACACCGCTTCTTCAAGACTGGGAGCCTGGATTCCCACACAACGACTCCAGGTATGGAATCTCAATCTCCAGAGATGAAGCCTGGCCCTACTGCATGAAACCTCGCACCCACTGTGTGAAATATCTAACACCAAGCAGGAAACATAGCTTTACATACCTGTGTCCCGCCACCCCAGAAATGGAACGTAAAATTCCAATTATAGAAGTTTGCACTCCAAGACATGGAACTTGGTTCTAAAAGCATGGACCTGGTGTTCTACATGTGGAATCTCTACTATAAAATGGTGCATGATTATACAAGTATGAAACCTGGGGCTTGATATGATACCTCAATCTCAAAGTATGGAATACAGCCCTACAAGCATCAAATCCAAAACCCAATGTATACGAGTTATTATCATCTAACCTTGCAGTACATGAATGAAACCTGGCACTGAATATGTGGACTCTCAGCCTCTAAGAATAAAACCTACTAACCAACAGCTTAGAACTTGGCCTTAAAAACATTTGACATGGCACCCACGTGTGGAATCTCAAACTCGTAGTATCTACTTGACCTCATAAGTGAAACTTGGAGTTTCATTCAAAGAAGTCTCTCCAAGACATGGAACCTGGCAGCACAGGGATGCAATCTCAGCTTGTGAGCACAGAACCTGTGTTACCAACACGGAGCCTGGCACGTCATGTGTGGAACCTGTGATATCATTAAACGTTTTCACTCCCATTTCCTAGCTTATAATTCCTTCTGTATGGCAGGTCACAGAAACTCTAGTCTTCTTCCTGTCTTGGAGCTGGCCATAAAGAAATTCCTTGACCTACCTTGTCCCGTGGAAGGTCATAAGATCCTCCTCATTCCTGAAGGGTCCTGCCTCATACCCTGGAGGAGAGAATGCTGCACAGAGAGACAAAGAAGAATCTGGAAAGACAGACAGACAGGTCTTGCTGTTAGCGTTTGAGCATACCATTTTTCTCTAGTCACATTTTGACGTGGTTGTCCATCCTTCAACAGCGCCAATGTGGTGAAGTCTCCATAAAACCCCTGAGGATAGGTTCAAAGAATGTCTCAACAGCCGGACACATGGAAATTTCTAAAATGTGGGCCCCCAGAAAGGCATGGAAGCCTTGCCTCCCTCTTTGTAAGCATCTCTTCAGCTGTCAAATCATTCTATAATAAATAGGCAAGCGTGTTTCCCTGAGTCCTGTGTACCACTTGAGCAAATTAATCAAACTCAAGGGGGAAGTTGCAGGGACGGTGATTTATAGTTGGTCAATCAGAATCACAAGCAAAACAACCTAGGGCTTTTGACTGGCATTGGAAGTGAGGAGGGCTTTCTTGGGGACTAAGGCTTCAACCTGTGGGATCTGATGCTATTTCCAAGCAGATCGTATCAGAACTAAATTGAATCAGAGGACATCCGGCTGGTGTCCACTATAGAATTGTTACTGTTTTGGGTCGAGGGAAAACCTGCTCCCACCTGGCGTCAGAAGTGACCTGTGTGGTAAGAGCACAGTAGGAGAAACAGAGACAGCGTTTGGATTGGTTTTTCCTTCTGTATCTTCAGAGAATCCCAATACTCAACCATGAAAGCTGGCCCTCAAAGCAGGGAGCTTAGCATTACATGTATGGAATCTCAGATTCCAGCCACGGAAGCTGGGCCTACCACCAGTGAAACACGGTGCTCTCTGTATGAAATCTGGACTTTTCAGGCATTGTTTTGGTGTTTTCAAGTGTGCATTCTGCTTTTATAGGCACATTATTGTGTCTTCCATCTGAGACTGACTCCCACAAGCTTGGAAACTGTCATTCCACATATGGAATCCCAGTCTCCAAGAATTGAATGAGGCCATATAACATGGAAACTGGTACCTATATGTGAATTATTCATCTCCAGATACCCTTGCAAGCATGGGATCTGTCCTTCCCCATGTGAAACTTGAATATTAGTCATAGAAATTTACTCTCTAAGAAATGTAGGGCCGGTGAGATGGTACAGCAGCATAAGCGCCTGCCTGGCAAGTGCGAGGTCCTGAGTTCGACCCCCGGTACCCACATAAAAAAAAAAAAAAAAAAAAAAGAAATGTAACCTTGCCTACCAACATGGAACTTGGTATTCTATACATGAAATCTCAATCTACGTGTGTGGAAATCAATGTCCAGTCATGGAACATGGCCTAACAGGCGGGAACCTGGCATTTGAAAGACAGAAATTGCCTCTGCATGGAGGAAACCTGGGCTCCCAGCCTGGAACCATGATTTCCGTGTAAAATCTCAGTCTCCGGGCACAAAACCTGACGGCACATACATAGAACGTCTATTCCCCTTATGAAAAAGGGCCTTTTGGGCATTGATTTAGCTGTCCTAGCTATGAATTCAATCTTTCCATGCATATAATCTGGTTCCCACATAAAACCTGGCCCTGCAGACCTGGCTTTCCATGTATGGAAGCTGACTTTCTAGGCTTGGAATTACCTCTGGATGTGAATCCTGCCTCTCCAGGTATAGAACTGGGCTCTCTAGTTGTGGAATCTGGTCTGCTATGTGTAGACCTTGACCTTCAGGTATGGGATTAGATCTTCCAGATGTGACAAGAGCATGAAATCTCTCCCACCAAGCTTGGAACCTAGCTTTCTGGAGATGGAACTGGAACCCCATACGATGTCAACTTAGTCCACCAGTGAGAAAATTCAGGCTCAAGATTAGATGACCTTCCCAAGGCTAAACAGCTGATTGTCTGTGGAGCTGGGGCTGGATTCCAGGTCTCAGTTCCCAGCCAGGGCTCACTTGTTCTGCTTGTCTCGCCTTTCCCCCTACTGGTGTAGTGAGGGAAGAGAGGCCAAGACAGGAATTGAAACAGCCAAGTTCTGCTGCCAGCTCTGCCCTTTCTGCATCCCTCTGTGCCCTCGGACAGTTTGCTCAAACACAGCGATCTCTACCACCTCCATTTCCCACTGAGAAGGGGTCAGACAGGGTGGTCATCGAGACTGCCAGCTCCAGCCCTGGTGCTCTGTTCTCAGCCTCTGCTTTATGCTTCTGCCTGTTAATTCAGTAGTGTAGCTGGATACAAAGTCAACACTCAAAAATCAATAGCCTTCCTGTACACCAAAAACAAACTCACTGAGAGAGAAATTAGGGAAACAACACCTTTCACAATCACATCTAAAAAAATGAAATACCTAGGAATCAATCTCACAAAGGAGGTAAAAGACCTCTACACTGAAAACTACAGTACTCTGTAAAAGGAGATTGAAGAGGATATCAGAAAATGGAAAGATATCCCTTGCTCTTGGGTCGGAAGAACCAATATAGTGAAAATGGCCATACTTCCAAAATTGTTATACAGATTTAATGCAATTCTGATCAAAATTCCAACAACATATCTCACAGAACTAGAGAAAACAATCCTAAAATTCATCTGGAACCAGAAGAGACCTAGAATAGCAAAGGCAATTCTGGGCAACAAAAGCAAGGCAGGGGGCATCACAATCCCTGATTTGAAATTATACTATAAAGCTACTGTGATAAAAACAGCGTGGTATTGGCAAAAAAACAGACCTGAAGATCAATGGAATAGAACAGAAGATGCAGAAACAACTCCAGACATACTAAGCCACCTTATCTTTGACAAAGGTGCCAAACACATTCACTGGAAGAAAGATAGCCTCTTTAATAAATGGTGCTGGAAAAATTGGCTCTACACATGCCGAAGATTAAAATTAGCCCCCTATCTTTCACCGTGCACTAAACTAAATTCAAAATGGATCAAAGAACTAAATATTAAAACAGAAACATTAAATCTCCTGGAAAATAGAATATGTAAAACTCTTGAAGACATTGGTGTAGGCAAAGACTTTATGAATAAAACCCCCATCGCACAGGAAGTATCACAAAGAATCAACAATTGGGATCTCATCTTATTAAAAAGCTTTTGCACAGCAAGAGAAACCACCAACAGAGTGAAGAGACAACCCACAACATGGGAAAAACTGTTTGCCAGCTGTTCCTCAGACAAAGGATTACTATCGAGAACATACAAAGAACTCAAAAAAATCAGACCTCCCAAATTTAAAGACCCACTCCAAAAATGGGCATCTGAGATGAATAAACACTTCTCAGATGAAGAAATACAAATGGCAAATAAATATATGAAAAAATGTTCAACATCACTAGTCATTTGAGAGATGCAAATTAAAACAACACTGAGATTCCATCTCACCCCAGAAAGAATGGCTATTATCAAGAAGTCAACTAATAACAAATGCTGGAGGGGCTGTGGGGAAAAAGGAACCCTTCTCCACTGTTGGTGGGAGTGTCGACTGGTGCAGCCACTGTGGAAATCCGTGTGGAGACTCCTCAAAAAACTAGGACTGGAGGTCCCATTTGATCCAGCTATTCCCCTTCTGGGTATCTTTCCAGAAGAATTAAAAACATCGTACCACAGCGATATATGTGCACCCATGTTTATAGCAACACAATTTGTAATAGCTAGATCGTGGAAACAACTCAAATGCCCATTAACCAAGGAATGGATAAGAAAGATGTGGTATTTCTATACAATGGAGTACTACTCAGCCATAAAGAAAGATAAACTGGAGACTTTTATAGGTAAATGGATGCAACTCGAGAAAATACTCACAAGCGAAATAAACTGGATGCACATTTGTAAACATCGTATTGTCTCCCTAGTATGAAAATGTAATTTCACTGTGACTATTCTATTCCTTAGTCTTCTATTTCTACCTAGCTTTTACATGGCTTAATCTTATACTGAGTAATATTTTTCTCCAAAAGATATTTGTACATTCTCTAGTGCTTGAGTTTGTTAATACATAAGAATGTTTACTTGTTGTCTTTAAAAAAAATAAATTAAAAAAATACAAAAAAAAATTAGAAAATTTTAACAAAGGGGTTGGGGATGTAGCTCAGTGGTAGAGCACCTGCTCAGCATGTACAAAGTCCTGGGTTTAATCCCAGTGCCACCAAAAACAAGAAATAAAATCAACCAACCAAACAACCCAAAAAACAACTGACCAAAAGAAAGAGAAAAAAAAAAAGTAAAAAAAAAAATATCAATTGACCATAAAAAAAAAAAAAAGACTCCTTTCCCTTGTCTTCAAGCTGTCAGAGGCCAAATGAGTCTGGGACAAACAGAGCTGTCTAAGCAAGGAACAGTCACGAGATTAGCTTTGATCCTGTCCTGACCCTTCTACCTCCTGTGGTTTCTTCCATTATTTCAGCTGTTACCCAAGGAAGAGATTTTTTTATTAAGTTGATGTTTCCCATTCAACCCAGAAATCAAATGCCATTTTAAAAGATCCTGACTTTGGAAGGTAGTCCTGCAGCTGCCCAGGGTGCCTCACGACCCTCCCTATTCAAAGCCCTGTCCTTGTTCTGCCTTTTACAGCTCCCTTCCCTCTTCTTTCTGTCTGGGTGCGGCTGGCTGCCCCAGTACTCACCTGGTTGGTACAGGGGTTGGAGCTGAGGCCACAGACTAATCCAGGAGTGCTGTGGATCTTCGGGGCCTCTGCTGGCCTTTTGGCCAAGGGCAGCCACTTCTAGCTCCTTGTCCTTCATATACGTGAGAGATAAACTCCCCGTGCTTTTTCTTGGTGGGTCGTTTTTAGACATCATCCACGTGCACTACCCAGCTCCTCTCCTCCACCTCCCTAAAGTAGTGTGAAGCTTTTTATGACCATGAGGATTGCTGACCCCACGATCACATTTCTTTCCTTCCCTAGCTCTTCTGTGTCCCAGGTTTCTGTCTACATTTCCTCACACTATTTGCCTTGATTCTTGCCTCTTTTTTTTTTCCCCCCCAATGTCCATCATCTCATGCATCTTGGCACCTTTCTTCCCAGAGGTCTCCTCCAGGGTTCTCCGTGGAGGAAATACTTTCATTTGTCCAAACACTGGGCTCTCCATGCCCACTGATAGCCAGGCCTACTTTTGTGATTACATCATTTCTTAGCCTGTGCTAGGTGCCTACCATGTGACAATCACTAGTACAACAAAGGTAAAGCAGAACCCTTGCTCCTAACGAGCCACCTTCTCTCTTTGCCTCACCTGGGCTGGGATCTGTCTTGTTCCTGGCACCTACCCCAGTACCAGGCACGTAGGTGACTCTCAGAAAATGTCTATTATTGAGAACCTGATTGGACCCATTTTTCAGGCTCAGCCTCACTAATTTCCAGTCCAATCTTGCCTGCTTCATGTCCAGACAAGCTGTTCTGAGCCACTTCCCTGGCCCTGAGTTCTTCCTTAGGAGCAGTTCCCCATCCAGGCAGGTGCTGGCCGCCAGACAGGGTCGTGAACAGGAGCCTGGGTATCAAGTCCACATCCTCACTCGAGGCCCAAGGCACCCCTGCCCTCCCCAGAGCCTCTGCCCCCCACTATACAGCAGGAAGCTGAGCCCACCCTCCTGTCCTTTGCCTGCTTGTGGTTTAGGGCAAGGTGAGAGTCCTTGGCCACAGGAGTCCTCATGAGGCACATTAGTGTGCTCTTCAGAGGGCTCTCGATTCAGCTCACATGTGAGCATTTTTCAGGGACAAGGACTCCCTGTGTGCATGAGGGGACAGCTCCCTCCGCCCGGCAAAAGTTCACACCTGCCTGCGTGGGGCAGGCTTTCCCACAGACGGTCCCTGCGGCAGTCTTCTCCCCTCAGGTGTCTGGTTACTGCCAGAACCATTTAATCTGGTCCTCCATCTGGGCAGTGGATCAAAAGTCCCCAAGTGATGCGAAAGGCCACTGCAGATGGCCATGCACCGGGGACTCTTGGCTGCAGCCTCGGACCCTCCAGCTCATCTCGCAGGGAACTGCAAAGCCAGCCCTCGTCAGAGCAGCCTCCAGCCACGTCCACATCCACCATGAGGGAGGCGCAGGTGTTAAAGTCATGTGTGAAATCTGATAGGATCAGGTAAGTGCATCCTCGTCCTCGCAGAGCACAAAAGAGACGCGAGCCTGGCCACCACGTCCCTGTGTGACTGCCACTCACGGTCCCTGTCCTCTCCCCATAGCTACAGCCACACAGAGTCCCCCACACAGCCCTCGGGAGCCCTTCTTGGCAACATATGGGGGAGACTTTCTCATGGCCCCCATATGTGACTCTCTCACCCCTGTCAGTCTTTGGTGAAGAACCAGGGCCCGATGCTTGCAGTATCTTCTCCACATGGCAGTCACATAAACATATACATTTAAACTATAAAAATGGAAGCTAAAAAAGTTAATCTCATAGAAGAGGAGAGCAGAACAGAGGTCACTAGAGGCTGGGAAGAGGGGTGAGGGCGGGGTAAGGAGAAGGTGGATGACAGGTGCCGAGATGCAGGTAGATGGAGGATACGGTCCGTGCTCTGTAGCACGGTGGAGTGACCATAGCTAAAAACAGTTACTGCAGATTGCAAAAGAGCTAGAAGAGGGGATGTTGAATGTTCCTAACACAAAGAAATGATAAATGCTTGTGGGGATGCATAGGCTAGTTATCTTAATTTGATAGTGACATTATATACATGTGTAAAAGTACTGCACTGTACCCCAAATACATACAATTCTGTGTATTAAAAATGCATATATTTAAAAAACCCAGAAATGTTACTCTTGCTCAGTGGCTTGCTAGTGCACTTAGAATACAGCCCCAGCTCGTCACACTGGCTCAAAGCCCTCCATGGGACCCAGTGACCCCCCACCTTGCCCCTGGTGACTTCCTTCAGACCACCCTGCTCCCTGCTGGGTCCCCAGGAACATCCCTCTCCCACAGTTCTCAGAACCACTTTGCTTCCTTGGAGGGCTCTTCTTCCACACTTAGCACGACTGGCTTCTAATTTCAAATGTCAGCTGAAATGTTACCTTGGAGACTTCTTGGTTCAGCAACTGCTGAACTGCCCAAGGTAGTCCCCGCTCCCCGTGTTCTCTCTGATCTCTAGCTCCCTGCTTTCTTCCCCAGTGCTCTCGTCATAATTTCCTTTCCTTCCTTCCTTCTTTCCTTCTTTCTTCCTTTCTTCCTTTCTTTCTGCCTTTCTTTCTTTCAGCAGTGTCTTGCTATGTAGCCCACACTGGTCTTGAATTTATGATCCTCCTGCCTCAGCCTCCCTGTGTGCTGGGATTACAGGCACGCACCATGACACCTGGCTCTTGTCACACTTTTTAATCGTATATCATTTTTTCTTTATTGTGTCTGTTATGTTTTCCCCCACACAGTAAGCTCCTTGAGAGAGAGAGAGATCACATTCATTTTAGCCACACAGCCTCTGGCACAGTACATGGCACATAGTAGTTGCTCAACAAATACATGTGGCATGTCAAATGAATGAGTGTAAGAAAACGAATTCAGGTCATTTCCATTGCTGAATGTAGGGGTAGCAGCACCTTTTAGAATAGTGGTCTCAAATTTTGTTACACTCTGGAATCACCTGGGGAGGTTTAAAATATCCTTAAAGCAATTAAATAAGAACCTCTAAGCCCAAGATCCAAAATCCATATTTTTAAAGAAAACCCTCAGGTGATTCCAATGTGCAGCTAAGAAGCCAGGGTTCTAGAGCAGCAGTTCTTAGGTGCCCTGGACCAGCAGTATCAGCCTCAAGAGGAGACTTGTCAGAAACACAAAATCTCAGGTCCTGCCCGAATATGCAGAATCAGAACGCGAGGTCCTCCGTAGTATGGTGATGGCTGTCCCGCTTTGTGGGGGACTGTCCCGACTTTAGTGGAAGTCTCACATGCTTCCGTGCCCAGCAACCAGGACGGGCTGTCTCCCTACTCTTTAGAACGCTTTAACCCAAACACCTGATCCGCCAGACGAGCTGAATAGACGTGGTGAGTGCTTGACCCAGCGTCCCTGCGAGGGCTCCCCGAAGTTCTGGGCATAGACATGTGGTCATGAGAGCCACGGTCACTGCGGCTCCCACTCCCGATATCTGCAGAGAGCAGATACCGCTGTGCCCTGCTCAGGCCACCTCGGTTAGTGCTGTATGCAGACAATTTGGTTTTGTTTTCCAAAGCAGGGCGCCATGACATAAAAACAAACAAACAAACAAACAAAATTCTTAGAGACTCCCACTGCTATTTTTCTAGCCACATAAATCACTCGAGAAAGTGAAAACAACTCTCCATCCAGTTCTTCCACAGGCAACAAAATGATGACATCATTCGCAGCTAGCAGAGGCCTCATCTGAGAGACTTCTTGTCTCTCCACAGTGTATTTACTTGCAAATTTTCTGGCTAGCAGGGTGTGTGTGCTACGAGAAGGCCCAGAGATTTGGCTTCAGATTAAAATCATAAACCTGGATTATGGTCTATTTCTTCCAGACCAGTTTACCACTGAATTTAAAACCTAAAAGCCCACGGGAGTCGAAGAACCTCAAGTTCTTTTGACTCGAAGTATGGTTTTAAGAGGGAGTTTCAGCTTTCTGATAGTCACAGGTAGGGTGATTTGGACATGGTTTATGACCAAGAAGGAAAATGGCGACCTGACTATTTCTCTGCCCCCAGGAAAGCACTCATTTGAGACTGTTTAAACACATTGGCGCACTCACCCTGGCCCGAACCCTGGACTTTACCCTGCGTCTGGCAGGAAAATTCCAGAACTGTACATTTTGCTTTGGGCCGGGGTGCTGGTACACCTGTGACTGGGTCAACATTCCCCAAGTGTCTGTCAAGCGCAGGTGTGTGCGGGGGGCTGTACATGTTGGGTCTGATGAAATTCTCACAGGAGGTCTGAGGGGAACACGCCACCAGTGTGAACGGTTCCATTCGACAGCCAAGGAAACCGAAGCAAACAGTAATTGATTGACTTAAAGGAGATCACTTATCTAGCCAAAGCAGGACTGAGTCTCATATCGTGACTTCAAGTCGAATGCCAGTTCACAGGTACCTCAGCCCGGGAGTCAGGCCCTCGGTTAGTTCCTCACTGTCACTGCCACAACCGCAGCTCTTGCCTACTGCGGTTTGCCCTCCACAGGTACCGTTACTACTGAAGTTACTATTTATACCTACAGCGTACCAGACACTGCCTGAAATCCTTTTTCTGTACTATCTCATTTATTCGTTTCAACAGTCACTTAGCTGAGGTTAGAGCCTTGGTCCATTTGATGCAGAAGCCAGGCTCTAAAATCATGGTGCCCTCCTTTCCAGCTCCAGTGCCCGGGCCTCCTCCTTGTCGCTCAGAGCTGGATTCCTAGCTGTGTTATTTATCTGGCGATGTCATTCTTGGGATTGGGGTCCTACTTCGTTCCTCTGTCCTGGGCACTGTCTTGTCTCTGACTCCTGGGATTAGATAATTGCTGCCTTCAGCTCACAGCCACAACCTCCCCTTCACCAGAAGCCTTTAAACCACTGCGCGGCTGCCAGACTCCTCTCCCCCAGATGCCTACCTCCTTGGATAAAATTTCTCCCCCCACCCCGCTAGTTGACTCCCTTGAGATGTAGCCCCCTCACCTGACAGCCAGTGTCATCAGTTATGACCCTCTTTCTCACTTTGGATAATGCTGAGTAAGGACTGCCCCTGAGTGTCCTTGCCCCACTCTGGTGGGTGTACCCAACTGACGGAGGGCCCAGTCCCTGACCCAACTAACTCCATCTTGTTTCTCTGACTCCATCTTGCCTTCTGACTTTTTCCTTCTTCCTTCTCTTGAGTTATTCTCTCCCAGGAATGACAAGTCTGACTAATGAGCATCTGAGGACAAAGGCCCTAAGTTACCCACCAGCCAGCGCCTTCATGGCGTGGCTGGTCCTGAGGTAATGTGCTGAAGTAATGAGCAGGCAGATGACACCAGAGCAAGGGGACCCGGACGCGAACCCTGGAAACCCCCCGACCCTGCGTTTGTTCCCTTCCCCATGTAACTCAGAGACTGCTGTGGATATTTCGAAGACAGATCTTAGGTTGCTCGACCTCTGTCCCACCTGTGCGGCCACATTGAGAATAAAGCTCTTTCCTGCCTTCCCCACCACTTGTTTCTCTGGTTGGCTTCCTGGGTGGACGGCCCAGCCGAGCACACTGGGACCCCTGACCGCCAGAGCTTGCACCATAACCAGTAACACAACGTCCAAGACCTCAGTGGTCTCCAATTAGATTGTGTCCCTCTCACCGAGACCTGGAGTACTTGATTCTTCTGTTCTCAGGAGAAAGAGCAGGGAGGACAGTTGCAGATGTACACGGAGTGGTCATTCTGTAAATGTTTATTTGCATATCTGTCTTCCAGGATGAAGCCTGCTGACCTTGTGTGTTCTCTACAGTCCCTCCTTCCAAGAAACAGAGAGGTGCCCAGGCCGTCGTTCCCAAACGTCAACATGCCTGTCTCAAGGGACATCGAGGTAAACTAGGAGTTAAAGGAACTGTGCTAAGTTTCATCAAAAAGGTCTTTACTAAGTATGGACTCAGAGAAAAAGGACTCCACGTGCCTGAGTAATTAAGGGAAGGCACCCTGGAGGAGGGGGCACTTGAGTTGTATTTTGAAGGGTGACAACAGTTCTTAGTGTTTAAAGATTTCTCTGTGTTAACATTTTACTACTGATTTATAGCTTTCATGTTTACTGAAAATTCTACATGACTCAGCCTGCCAAATTCTATTCATTAAGTTCTGTGGTCAAATCCTAGCTGGTGAAAAGATGACAAAAGAATGTAAGATGTGGGCATCACCTTCCAGAAGCCTACAGTTCTCTGACATATGTAACAGTTGATGAGCTTTCGAGGGGGTTCGTTTGCTGAGCGCTAGACTAGGAACCATGGCTGTCTCACTGCTCAGTCTCTAATTCTCAGATACTGCTCTTGGCATTCAGTTAGTTCTCAGTAAAGGCTGGCTGAGTATGGGAATGAATAATGAGTGCTTAGCATTGGAAGATTTGAATTGGGCCTATAAGGTAGGACTGTTTCTGGATAGATAAAAGGAAAGGATATACTCTTGCATTACTTCACCAGTTATGGTTTGTATCTAAAATGTCCCCCAAAGCCTCATGCACTCCCAGGTGGGGCTTTTGGGAGTGACTAGATCATGGGTGTAGGATACTGGGTCATGGGTGTGTGATAACTGGATCAGTCCACTGATTGGATCAGCATAGTTCTGGGTGTGGCTGAATGGATTTACTGAAGACACAAGTCTCACCCTGGGTGTGAGTGGCACCAAGCAATAGGCTTGTAGCCTGAATGGAATAAAAAGGGAAAGGGAGGCTTGCTTCTGCTGCTGCTTATTTCTGATGCCCTGCTTTGGAGCCAGCTGACTATGTACTGAAGCCTCTACAAATGGCAAGCTAAAGTAAATCTTTCCTCCTTTAACTTGTGGGGGTTGGGTATTTTGTACCAGGAATGAGAAAGTAACTAAGATATCACTTTTGTTTAGTGCAGGTTTGTGTCACCAACTAAATTGCCAGCATCCCACTGTATATTATGAATATACTATAGCCAAAGAGCACAAGGCACTTAAGTAAGTATTCATAAATATTAGTTAGATTCAAGGGCAAGCCAGAGAGTTGTCAGCCCTTACAGAAAAATTATGAAAGTATTGGTGTTGGGAGCGGATGACTCATTTCAGATGTTCCCAAGTTTTTTCTCTGTTCAAGTTGTGTCTATCTGGACATACTCTGCACATTAGTGGACAAACGTCTCGACCTGTTCCTACCTATGTATACTCTGCATTTTACTGGATGAACATGTGTTTATCATCTACAGAGCACCATCTTTGTAAGACTTATGATTTTGCACTTGAACAGGACAATAAGATAGACAGTTACTGATATTTTTAAGAATTTCAAAATCATATTAGTATTCTGGCAGGTTAATTTGAGCACATGTCCTGAAAGTGGAGAAAGGTCTTGTGCTATTATAGAAAACTGTGATTACTGAGGTTCCCTGAAAAGTCCAGATTTTCCTCGACTCTCTTGCTATCCACGCTTTCCTTCTTCAAGCTGAGATAACAATCGCTGCAGCCCTTCCTAGGTCAATAGCCGACTTACTGTGTCTGGGAAAAAACAACTCTTCCTTTGCCACCAGTGGGCCTGTTATTGATACTCCACGTTAAGATTTGTTTTGGTGACGTCAATCTAAGATTTGAATTTTGGAAGACTGTTTATCTAAGGTCAGATTCTTCAAGAGTGGACCTGGAATTGATGAACTGAGCAGGGGAGAGTTTTAGAATTCATCGGCCTCAGAATCTGCCTATCAGCCCTGTGACTGAGCGAGAGCAGGAAGGGTCATAGACTGGGATCTGGGTATCCAGCAAGGGAAAGCAATGCATTAGACGTGTTAGACCTCGGCAGGGAGTGGGGGGATCACCCAACGTATGCCAGGAACAGGGAAAGTCTGCTTTGTGAGTCCAGGCTTGCACCACACAGTCATAAAATCTTTCCTTTTACAGCCATCCAGCTCTCCCCAGACCTTTCCATCCCTTTCCCTGGAGGGCTTCCTACTTTCCCCCAGCTGGGGACTTATACCTTGGATTTAGAGCAATGGCAGTGAGAGGCCTTCTCTTTGAAACATATGAGAGAAGTAGTATCTTTTGGAAATGATTTTCAAGAAAAAAACCTTCGTAACAGAAAACCTTTTTGTTCCTAATAATAAAAGCTGCTCTGGCTGCAGCAGGCTGGGAACCTGGGCCTTCCTCTGCTGCCTCACCCTTACTGGGTGACGCCTGCGCAGAAGTCTGAGGTGCTGGGAGCGCTGCTTCAGAAGCTTTGTAGCAAACCAACCAGCCCCACAATCTCATTACTGGCACAACTGCGGAAACTGAACACGGACTGGGTATGAGATGACTTGAGGAATGATTGTTCATGTTGTGAGGTGCAATAATGGTATTAGGGTTAAGTGAGAAAAGGAATGGTATTAAGGTCATGTGACAAAATGTCCTTATATTTTGAAGCATCACATTTCGCTATGTCTGAAATGTGCACACGAAAGCAAATATGGTAAAATGAAAACAATGTTAATTTTAGGTGCTGTGTACATGGAGTTCCTTATAATATTCACTCTGAAAAAATGGAAAAGCAAAGCTTTAAACTGTGAGAGCCACAGGCACCCAGGAGGAAAAGGTCGATCAGTGCAGTTTTCCTCTGAGGCCTGGGTGCCGGTTTAGAGCAGGGCCTGGGGACAGGGATGCAAAGCGTATCTACCGCATCCTTCTGTTCACTCACCACCCATGGGTGCGGCAGAGCGCTCAGAACTCACCCCTCCCGGAACTCTTTACTCAGGATAATTAGGTAAGGGTTGTACAATATTTTTAATATCAGGGACAGGGCTGACCCCATGCACATTCTCCTCTGCTTCTTTGAGTTAGCAAATCCCTGCTTCCCACCCATCAGACCCCATAGCTCCCCACCCCCATCCCACGTCCTGCTGTAGCTCAGCACCTGACGGCTCCCAGGAAAACTGAGCAGACGGTTATGTTCCTTCTCTCCTCCCCGCCTCCTCCCCCTCTCCTGGGTATTCAGGCACCTGAGGAGAGCGCCTCAGGGTTACCAGGAAGCCCGTGGATGCAAGCTGGGCAACGATAGCGCTTCTCACTCCACAGCCCACCGCCCCTGCTCACTGGCCAGATGCCAACACTGTTCCCTTTCTCCTTGCTCTGCCCTCTCCACTCACGAGTCCAGGAAGCTGAGATGTGGCATCTGAAAGGGAAGGGACTTGTGAAGTCAACCAGTCAGAGCGGGATCCCCTTGGGCATCTCTGATGGGTGGCACCTGGCCTCTGTGGAAATATTTCCATTGGAGATTCTTTCCACATCTACAGAGGGCTCCAATGTGTCAGGCACAGCCCAATACACTAATCAGGGTCAGAGCCCAGTGACACCTCTCAAGGACAGAGCAAGCTCAGGAGCAAAATGAACCAAGATCTGCCAGTCTCCCATTGCAGACCCTGGGGCTGGAGCTGGAAATCGCAGCACACTGGGACTGTGGGTGGGATCATCTCACTGTAGTGGTGGAATGGTGGCTGCTGGCAGAGGACTCTGTCCCTTGGTGAGGACCTGCTCCTTGAGTTTTGCTTAATCGGATCCTCAGTGTTGCAAGATCAGGAACTCAGTTTTACTTGTTCAGTCCTGGGGGTGGGCCAGTTAATCAGAATTGTCAACTTGGCTGGACTCAGAGACTCCTGGTGATTGGATCAGTGCTGAATGCACTGTAGGGAGGGGGCCCAGGTGGAGGAGGAGGGTCACTGGGGGGGGTGTGCCTCTCTCATTGGTGCTCTTCCCTTGTGCTTTGCTTCCCAGCCACCACCAACTGAGCAGCCTTGCTCTCCCACACCCTCTCCATGATGTTCCTGCCTTAGAGCCAACTCACCATGGACCGAAACCCCTAAAACCATGAGCCGAATAAAGCGTTTCCTTCTTTAAATGGTGCATGTTGGCTATTTTGTCCCAGCAATGAGAAAGCTGACCAATACTAGGGGCTTGTGCAAACTTAACCCCATAAGAAACAGGCACATCTGGAGGCTAAAGTACAAATGAGCAATGAATGGGCCTAGCTGTCTGGGAATATTCCCAATTGCTTTCCAAGACATTTCCTGGAACGGAATTTATAACCATGTTTTGGTGAACATGGAATCATCCCAAAGCAGGGAAGTGCTGGCTACAGAAGAGATCAAAGAAAGGCCACCCTCAGACCTTTTTACACCAGGACACTGCGTCCACTGATGGGTGTCCCTTGAGTGGACGCTTTTTGATATCGCCATATAGCATCATCTTAAAAGATAGTAACTTTCTTCATATTAGTGATTTCTAATTGCACTTTCCTAAGTTACCATGACATTTTTGGGAGGACAGATGATATAATGGTACCCAGGGCAACCTACAGTCCCAATTCTACCTACAGTCCCAATTCTACCTACAGTCCTAATTCTGGTGTTTCCTTGTTTGTTTGTCTTGTGTTTTGAGATAGGATCTTGCTATGTAGTTCAGGCTGGCCTTAAATTCACTATGTAGGGCCAGTGATATGGCTCAGCGGCATAAGCACCTGCCTGGCAAGCTCGAGGTTTGAGTTTGACTCCTGGTACCAACATAAAGGAAAAAAAGGGCTGGTGATATTGCTCAGCGGCACAAGCACCTGCCGGCAAGCGCAAGGTCCTGAGTTTGACTCCCGGTGCCCACATGAAAAAAAAAAATTCAGTATGTAGCTCAGGCTGGCCTCGAACTTACAGCAATCCTCCTGCCCTAGTCTCCCGAGCACTGGGAATACAGGTGTGCACCACCACACCTGGCTAGTTCTGTTACTTCTATGCCATGTACAGAGGTGGGGATGAGGGGAACAGAATCTGGTAATGCTTCCCTTCATCTGGCTCTGTGTGGTGTTATTAGATGTTATGACAAAGCTCACAGATTTATTTATTTTTATTTATTTATTTATTTATTTTTGTGGGTACCGGGGGTCAAACTCAGGACTTCACATGCCAGCAGGCGCCCGTGCCGCTGGGCAATATCACCGGCCCTTTTCTCGTATGTGGGTTCCGGGAGTCAAACTCAGGACCTCGCGCTTGCCAGGCAGGCGCTTATGCCGCTGAGCTATCTCACCGGCCCAAGCTCACAAATTTAAATGCAATAGGAACCAGATATGTAGCATAAAGGAGTAAAGCAGGCTGGGTAAACAAAGAGTCTTAATAGCAACTTGGGTATTAAATATGCTTCTGAATACTCTTTACTACAAGCAAATGAGGACAAATGACAACTGATGCTCAGTGGGGTAAGGAGTCCTAGGACTCCGGACAGCTGGGGAGGTCATGCCCTTCACAGACCAACAACTGCTTAGCTCTGGTGGCCACAAGCCAGGAAGTCCTGAAGCTACCAAGTCTTAATGTTTTTCAAGAAAACTCGGTCCTTCTTGTTTTTCAAGAGAAGTTGGAAATCATGGGCTTTTTGAATGTGAACAAAAAATTTAAAAATTCTCCACTAAACAAATAAAAACATATTGTGGCCAGCTCCAATAAACAACTTCTGCCAAATATGTAAAAGTATCCCATGATTAAATGTTTTAGAAAATACTGGTCTCAAAAAATATATGGGGAGAAAAAAAAGCAGGCAGATTTTGTTGTTATTGTTTTATCACAAGGGAACTTCTTGGGGCCTTTCAGTTTGGATCTCTAATTTGGACTCTCCAGCTTCACACACACAAAGATCCCCTAAAATCAGTGTCCTATGGATCATTTGCCTTCATTTCAGCCAGTGATTTTTTTTGCCCTTTCCCCAAAGCCAAGGGGTGCAGGCTTTGAGAGCTCAGAGCCAACCTAGTGCGCTGGACGCTGACCGCAGAGGGACACCAGAGCAGAAACAGATCGCTCCAGCTCTGGAGGGACAGTCCCTCTCTTACCCAGATCACTCACCTGATTCCAGGACAGCTGAGGCTGAATGACAGTGCCCAGAAGCCTTAGTCCTTGTCACCCCATCTCCCTGCAGTGCTTTCCCCCTTCCCCTCGCCCCCCTCAGCCTCCCTGGCTGGTTCTGGTGAGAGTTGCCCCAGAGAAACAGGAAGCAAAGCAGGGTGACCAAGATAACAGGAGAAGGTCAACTGCTATGAGTTTATCCCGAATATTGCAATTGGAAAATCTAGAAAGCTTTCTAAATCTCAGCATTTATTTTCACTCCCATTGTCATTTTATTTTGAATTATGCTGGGAAGACAGGGCATCCTCTTGCCAGGGCTTGGGGCCTCAGTTAGCATAGGTGAAGTCAGTTTGCTTAGACCATTTCTGGCTTTCTACGTCTGTTATCTATGTCCTTCCATCTTCTGAAAAGGAATTGATGACTACCTGCAACTGAACACACACACACACATGCACACATGCCCTCGACACAGGTGACATGTGTCGTTTACCCTTCCTTTCCAGCCCTCCAGCCTTCATCTTGCTTCGGGCCTACTGCCAACACCTCCTGACAGATCTCCTACCTCTGCTTCCCTTCTTGAGGCTCCCTGAACTTTGCTTCCTCCAGGATAATCTTTGGCAAACGCACAGCTATGATACCATCTTCCTGCTTTTTAAATCACCTCTGCCTACACCACGAGCAGAGACGTAAACGAGGCATCTTTATATTCCCCATGTCAAAGTGATTCTCAAACTTTGGTGGAGAGATTAAAAATGTAACTCCTATGGAAAACAGTTGAGTTGATTTGTTCTTAAGTTAATTTACCTCTATTTTGTCTTCTTTGCAAAGATTTTACACCCCCCCATTTTCTTCTCAGCATTTGACAGGGTGTTAATTCATTTCATGCTGAAGTGGTTTGAAAAAGTATTCAGAGGAGAAGAGAAAGGAGCTTGCAAATGCACGACACCGCACACCTGGAGATTAGCAAGGTGAGAATTTGGAGGGAAACTGTGCTGTCAGGGGACCCCGGGTATCAAAATGCTTAGGCCATGGAAGAAAAGTCCCTTCTATCTCTGCCTCTCCATACCATCATTTACACCATCCAGAAAGGAATGCCGAAAAGCTAATGGAACTATACCTCAGGCCCTAACTGTCCATGAAACCCTCACTGTCTTTTCTTTTTTCTTTTTCTTTCTTTCTTTCTTTCTTTTTTTTTTGACAGTTTCCAATCAGATTTTATTGGTACATTCTAGGTATATATAATGAATGATCACATTCATCATAGAGAATTTGTACCTGTACATGATATAACTTGATTCTTTTTTTCCCATTCCCCTCCCCTCCCTTTATTCCCTTCTTCCCTCCCCATTTACAAAAGCTTTGCTTACATTTTTTCCTTTTTTTTTCTCATTTTTTTAACTTTTCCCTTCTTTTTTATCCCACTCCCTCCTCCCTTGTTCCCCTCCCCATTTGGACATTTTCTTCCTGTTTCACAATACCTATTATACATTTTGGTCCTTATTTACACTTTCAGTCTCTCACACCAGAGAAACAATGTGGTATTTACACATGTGTGTCCGATTTATTTCACTTAAGAGTATGGTCTCAAGTGCATCCATTTACCTAGAAATGTCTCAAGCTTATCCTTCTTTATGGCACAGTAGTACTCCATTGTATAAAAAAATCACATCTTCTTTATCCATTCACCGGCTGATGGGCATTTTGGCTGTTTCCAAGATTTGGCTATTACACACTGTGCCACTATAAACATGGGTGTGCATATATTGCCTTGGTATGATGCTTTTGATTCTTTCAGGAAGATACCAAGAAGGGGATTAGCTGGGTCGAATGGAACCTCTACTCCTAGCTTTTTGAGGAATCTGCACACTGATTTCCACAGTGGTTGCACCTGTCTACACTCCCACCAACGGTGGAGAAGGGTTCCTTTTCCCCACAGCCCTGCCAGCATTTGTTATTGGTTGATTTCTTTTTTTCCTTTTTTTTTTTTAGCAGAAAAAAGTAAGAAATAACAATATAACAGAGTTTTAAAACAGGCTAGTAGGAGAGTAACATTGATCAACACATTGCATATTATATTCACAGTAGTTGTTCAGAGTACAAGATATAGGCATGAAACATTGTCCCGAAAATTACTAGCACATATTTTCCCCTCAATGAACCAAGAGAAACCAGCTGTACAACTATCTTAACTGCCTTGTGTTTATATATATTTTTTCCTTTTCCCGTCCTTTCTTTCACCTTTCTCCCCTCACAGTTTTTCTTTTCTTTTGAATAATTTTTTCCCTATTCACAATATCTATTATACATTTTGGATCTTGTTTACTCTTTCAGATTCTCACACCTGTGATACAATACAATGTTTACACATGTGGGTCTGGTTTATTTCACTTACCAGTACGGTCTTAGTTGCATCCATTTACCTATGAAAGTCTTAAGTTTATCTTTTTTTATGGCTGAGTAGTATTCCATTATATAAAAAAAACACATCTTTTTTATCTGTTCCTCGGTTGATGGCACTTGGGTTGTTTCCAAGATTTAAGTATTACAAATTGTGCTGCTATAAGCATGGATGCACATATATCACTGTGGTATGGTGTTTTTAATTCTTCTGGAAGATACCCAGAAGGGGAGTAGCTGGGTTGAATGGGACTTCTAATCCTAGTTTTTAAAGAAATCTCCACACTGATTTCCACAGCAGTTGCACCAGTCAACACTCCCACCAACAGTGGAGAAGGGTTCCTTTTTCCCCATAGCCCTCCAGCATTTGTTATTGGTTGATTTCTTTTTTTTTTTTTTTTTTTTTTTTTGTGGGTACTGGGGGTCGACCTCAGGGCCTGGTGCGCCAGCCGGCGCCCGTGCTGCTGAGCGATATCACCGGCCCCTTTTTTCGTATGTGGGACCCAGGAGTTGAACTCGGGCCCTCGCGCTTGCCAGGCAGGCGTGTAGGCCGCTGAGCCATCTCACCGGCCCTGATTTCTGGATGATAGCCATTCTTTCTAGAGTGAGATGGAATCTCAGTGTTGTTTTAATTTGTATCTCTCGAATGACCAATGATGTTGAACATTTTGTCATGTATTTATTTGCCATTTGTATTTCATCTGAGAAGTGTGTATTCATCTCAGATGCCCATTTTTGGATTCTTTGAATTTTGGGGGTCTGATATTTTTCAATTCTTTATATGTTCTAGTCAGAAGTTTTTGTCTGAGGGACAGCTGGCTAAAATTTTTTTCCACTCTGTGGGTCATCTTTTCACTTTGTTGGTGATTTCTTTTGTTGCGCAAAAGCTTTTTAATAAGGTGAGATCCCATTTATTGATCCTTTGTTGTATTTCCTGTGCGGTCGGGGTTTCGTTCATTAAGTCTCTGCCTACACCTATGTCTTCAAGATTTCTACCTATTTTCTCTTCCAGTATATTTAGTGTTTCTGTTTTAATATTTGGATCTTTGTTCCATTTTGACTTCAATTTAGTGCATGGTGTTAGACATGGGTCTAGTTTTAGTCTTCAGCATGTGGAAAGCCAGTTTTTCCAGCATTGCCGCATCCCATGCAGCTCTCAAAGTTCTCAGGGGGAAGGACAGTGCGAGAATGGAGAAAAAAGATAAGAGACAAAAAGCTGAAGTCGGGTGGAGCCCTCTCTCCTGATGGGAGGAAAGGAACTGCTCAACCAAAGCAGTGCATTTATTTATACATTTAGCAAGTTGGTGTAAAGTGACAGCCCTTTGCCTAGAAACCCATTGCTTGGATGGCATTGGGGCTAAGTGTTCTCTGGGCTGGAGCAGCTTGTTTACATAGCCCACCTCCGCGCTCTTTGTTTTCCAGTGGGCCTTGCCTCACCCCCGCAAGTGTGATCAATTTCCAGCTTTAGCAGCTCCCCACACAGCACCATTTATTAAAGAGACTATCTTTCTTCCAGTGAACATGTTTGGCTCCTTTATTTATTTATTTATTTATTTATTTATTTTTTTGTGGGTACCGGGGGTCGAACTCAGGACCTTGCACGCCAGCAGGCACCTGTGCCGCTGAGTGATATCACCGGCCCTTTCTTCGTATGTAGGTTCTGGGAGTCGAACTCGGGCCCTCGCGCTTGCCAGGCAGGTGCTTACGCCACCGAGCCATCTCACTGGCCCCTTGGCTCCCTTCTTGAAGACAAGGTGGTTTAGTGTGTTTGTAGTTGTGTCTGCATCTTCTAATCTGTTCCATTGATCCTCAGGTCTGTTTTTTTTTTTTTTTTTTTTTTTTTCCCAATACCATGCTGATTTTATCACAGTAGCTTTGTAGCATAATTTCAGGTCAGGGATTGTGATGCCCCCAACATGCCTTTGTTGCCCAGAATTGTTTTTGCTATTCTAGGTCTCTTCCGGTTCTAAATGAATTTTAAGAATGTTCTCTCTAGTTCTGTGAAGCATGTTAATGGTATTTTGATTGGGATTGCATTAAATTTGTATAACAGTTTTGGGAGTAAGGCTATTTTCACTATTTGGTTCTTCCTGTCCATGAACAAGGGATATCTTTCCATTTTCTTATATCTTCTTCGATATTCTTTTTTGTAGTACTGTAGTTTTCAATGTATAGCTCCTTTTTTTCTTTTGTTAGACTGATTCCTAAGTGTTTCATTTTTTGGATGCTATTGTCAAGGGTGTGGTTTCCCTAGTTTCTCTCTCACTGTGTTTGTTGTTTGTGTACAGGAATGCTATTGATTTTTGAGTGTTGACTTTGTATCCAGCTATATTACTGAATTTGGTTATTATATCTATAAGTCTTTTGCTGGAACTTTTGGGGTCTTCTATGTAGAGTATCATGTCATCTGCAAATAATGATAATTTAACTTCTTCCTTTCCTATCCTTATTCCTTTTCTTTCTCTTGTCTTTCTAATTGCTCTGGCTAAACTTTCTGGAACTATATTGAATAAGAGTGGTGACAGTGGACATCCTTGTCTTGTTCCTAATTTTAGAGTGACCATTTTCAGTTTTGGTCCATTCAGTGTGATGTTGGCTATTGGTTTGTCATAGATGGCTTTTATCAGATTGAGGTAAAGACCATCTATTCCAATTTTCTGTAGGGTTTTTATCATGAATGGGTGTTGGACTTTGTCAAAAGCTTTTTCTGCATCTATTGAGATGACCATATGGTTTTTGTCCTTGGCTCTGTTAAAATGGTTTATTACATTTATTGATATGCGTATGTTGAACCATCCCTGCATCCATGGGATGAATCCAACTTGATCATGTGTATAATCTTCTTGATGATTTGCTACATTCTGTTTGCCAGTATCTTGTTGAGGATTTTTGCATCTATGTTCATTAGGAAGATTGGCCTATAGTTCTCTTTCTTGGCTAGGTCCTTCTCTGGTTTTTCTATCAGGGTAATATTTGCTTCCAGGAATGAATTTGGGAGTATTGCTTCCCTTTCAATTTCATTAAAGAGTTTGTAGTCTTCTCTAAATTTCTTGTAGAATTCAGCAGTGAATCTGTCAGGGCCTGGGGTTTTCTTTGTTGGTAGGTTTTTAATTACATCTTCAATTTCACTGATTGATATTGGCTTATTTAGAACTTCTATATCTTCTTGATTCAGCATTGGTAATTCATGTGTATCTAGGAATCTGTCCATTTCTTCTGCATTTTCCATCTTATTAGAATACAAGTTCTTGAAGCAGGTATAGATGATCTTCTGTATTTCTTTTTTTTTTTTTTTTTGTGGGTACCGGGGTGTTGACCTCAGGACCTCGCGCGCCAACAGGCACCCGTGCCGCTGAGCGATATCACTGGCCCCTTTTTCGTATGTGGGTTCCGGGAGTCGAACTCGGGCCGTCGCGCTTGCAAGGCAGACGCTTACGCTGCTGAGCCATCTCACCGGCCCCGATCTTCTGTATTTCTGCAGGATCCATTGTGATTTCACCCTTTTCATTCCTAATTATGTGGATTTGAATCTTTTCTTTCCTTTTTTTGATAAGGTTGGCTTAGGGTTTGTCAATTTTATTTAATCTTTTAAAGAACCAACTCTTCAATTCATTGATTCTTTGTATTGTTTTCTTAGTCTCCATTGCATTAATTTCTGCACTGTTCTTTATAATTTCCTTCTTCATACAAGCTTTGGGCTTGACTGCTCTTCTTTTTCTAGAAGCTTGAGGTTCAACATTAAGTTGTTTACTTGAGCTCGTTCTGTTTTCCTGATATGTTCTGGTATGTTGTATTGGTATTATCATTTAATTGTAGAAACTGTCTAATTTCTTTTTTAATCTCATCTGTGACTCATTGGTTGTTCAGGAGGGTGTTATTTAATTTCCACATGTTTATGAAGTTCTTGTGGTTTCTTTTACCATTGATTTTCAGTTTTATTGCACTATGGTCTGATAATATGCGTGGGATAATTTCAATTCCTTTGCATTTACTTACACATGTTCTATGAGCTAACATGTGGTCTATTTTGGAGAACATCTGTGTGGCAGCTGAGAAGAATGTGTATTCTGATGTTGTAGGGTGAAACACTCTGTAGACATCTACTAAGTCCATTTGTTTAAAAGTTTGGTTCAGTTCTAATATTTCATTTTTGATTTTTTATCTAGTTTACCTGCCTATTTGTGACAGTGGTGTATTGAGATTCCCCCATACAATTATATTAGTGCTTATTTGATATTTCAAGTCTGTTAATATTTGTTTTATATAGTTGGGTGCACTGGTATTTGCATATATATTTGTGATTGTTATCTCTTCCTCTTGGATTGTTCCCTTTACAAGGATGTAGTGATCTTCTTTGTCTCTCTTAATCAATCTTGGCTTGAAATCCACTCTGTCTGCAAATAAAATAGCTGCCCTGCTTTTTTTCTGGGTTTCTGTCACTTGGAGTATTGTTTTTCATCCTTTGACTTTCAGTCTATGAATCTGTATTTGAATTAAGTGTATTTCTTTTATGCAGCATATTGTTGGATCTTGCTTCTTGATCCATTCTGCCAGTTTTTTTCTTTTGATTGGTGAATTGAGACCATTAACATTGATGGTTATAACTGATATGCATTGACTTATCCTTGTCATGTTATTTTCCTATTGTTGGCTCTCCCCCCCCCCACCATTTAATTGTTTGCCTTGCCTGGTGGATTCATTCTGTTGGGGTTCATGGAGTTGTAGTCCTTGTTATCTCTTTCTAGAATGTCCTTTAGAACATTTTGGAGTGCTGGTTTGGTGTTCATGAATTTCCTCAGGTGTTCTTTGTCATGGAAGTATCTTATTTCTTCATCAATTTTGAAAGATAGTTTTTCAGGGTGCATCAATCCGGGTGGGAGATTGTTTTGTTTTAGGGCTTGAAATACTTCACTCCAAGCTCTCCTTGACTTGAGGGTTTGTGTTGAGAAGTCAGTTGTGATTCTGATGGGCTTTCCTTTATAGGTGATTTGTTTCTTTTCTCTAACAGCTTTTAATATTTTGTTCTTGTGTTGAATTTCTGGAATCTTCACTATTATATGCCTTGCTGTAGGTTTTTTTGATCATGGCTAATTGAAGTTCTATATGCCTCACTTATCTGTATGTCAAATTCTTTTTCCCAATCAGGGAAGTTTTCTGCCATGATGTCTGTGAACAGGTTTTTTATATCATTTGTTCTATGTTCCGCTTTTTTTCATTGACTCCAATCGATCTTATGTTATTCTTCTTTGCATCATCTAGCAGTTGCTGAATTGATTTCTTGTGGTTTCCTTACTAATTTTAAGAAATCTTTCTTTCCATGATCGCTAACCACAAGCCTGTCTTCTATATCTGAGATTCTGTCCTCACACTGGCTCATTCTACTGAGGGTACTTCCAATGGAAATTTTAATCTCCTGGCTATCTGCTTGAATCTGTTATGGATTTCATTTCTTTCCCATGTTGGGCATTCATGGTTTCCTAAGCGCCTCTATTTTTTTTATCTGTATCTGCTCTAGAGTCACTAAGCATGTTTTTCATTGGGTTCACCATCTCCGTAGTTATCTGAGAAATTATTTTTGATTTGACTTTTTCTAGAGCCTTGTTCATTTGCTTTGTTGTTACCACTTCGGAGAGGCCATGTGGGTGGCTTTCAGATTGTCCCACCTCATTGCTCCCTGGGTTTGCCTTTGGTGAACTGGATGTCTGGGGTTGCATCTTGTTTAAGTGTCTTCTCATTTTTTTTTTTTTTTGTTTCTTTTTTTTTTTTTTCAGTTTAATTCCTGGGTCGATGCTTGTAAACTGCCTATGGTGAGTATCTTTATTGCTAATATTTAAAACCTTTAGGAAATGACTACTTCTCAGAGGTGTCTTCCAGGTGTAGCTGGCTTTTGGGTTTTGAATCCATTGCAAGATCCTACCTTTTCAATTTATTAGGGATGAGAAGTTGCTGCCTACTTGGCTGAGCCCCTGGTTCTTTGGCACTGGCCCACTTATTTTCTTTGACCCTTAGGCCATCTCAATCTTTGTATACCAGGAAGAATAACTGGTTAGAACAATTACGTCACTTTGGCTAAAGTGGTACAATCAGCAATAGCATCAAACACAGCCTAGAAAGTGACAAACTGAGGTAACCATTAATTTGTCACCTTTAATCACGTGGACTAGATTTGTGGTTATATAGCAAAACCTAAAAAAACCCAGAAAATTGTATGCAGTAAATAAGTCCTCAATACGGCAATTTTACCCTCAGGGGAGAAAATTTACATGGGGTTAGGGGAAAAAAATAGAGAAATAGAAGAACAGGAAGAGATTAGAAACAAGGCTGGAGGACGAAGGAGGATCACACAAACTTTGGGAAACTGGTGCAGAAGATAGGAGGGAAAGAGAAGGAAGAAATAAAAGGAAGAATGGACCAGAACAACAACCACAAAAAAACTAGAAACTATATTCACACTCATATAAAAACAAGGTCAAACAATGAAAAAACAAAAAACAACAACAGAAAAAAAAAAAACAAGAAAAGAGAGAGAGAGGGGAAAAAAAGTGTCCACTTCAAGGTGTGTCCTTACTGTCACTGGCAGACACCAAAATATGGAGACAGAGTCTTCGTGTTGATTTATCCCAGCAAGCCAGCAGTAGTTTTATGGCAGGATAGTGGGCAATCTCAGTGAGGCTGCACCTTTATTTCTTCTGAAGTTCAGGCTGGTTTCTGGCCATGAGGCTGGGACCAGATCCGTTCAGCCTGCAGTAGTCAGCGCACCCCCTGCAGGCTTGAACTCAGTTGGGAACTGCTAGATGGAGCCAGTAGTTTTTCTGAGTTCTGAGCTCAGTTGGCCCCTCTCCAAGATGCCTACCAGCCGATCGCCCTCTCCTGCAGGACAGCCAAATCCTCGACACGCACCAGCCGGTGCGGTCCACGGCAGCCACTGCTCTGTTGCACTGCTGTGTCTCTCCATGGAGGCCTCTGGGGTTGCCAGCAGTTACGATGTGTCTGCAGGTTTGAACCGCTCCTCCCATGCAGTGAGTCCCAACTCAGGGAGAAGGCACCACCTACCATCTCCTTCTTCATTGAAGTTTCTCTCTTCATTCTCACCACACGCTTCCATTTCCGCTTTAGATTCTTGCTGGCTCCAGGGGACCTAATTCTCTCCTCCTTCTCTTCCTTGCATTGCTATATTCCGGGGCTATATTCCCCTAACCCCTTTTCTTTCTCTCCACCATCTTCCCAGAAGTCCTTTTTGAAACCCTTACTTTCTACAAAAGAAAAAAAAAAAAAAAGGAACCAGAGCCAAAAGCAGCAGCAGCAGAGAAGAGCTGCAGTGATAAATAATAGTAGAATGCACATTTCACTGAACACTTACTGCTGGGATCTCCACAATGACCTGCAAGAAGGTGTTAAGTGTCCCCATTTTATAGATGAGAAAACTACCTGCTTTCCTTTATATCACAAAGACTCAAGCCAGGGAAACTGGGGAAGACAATAGGACAATGAGAAACTCACCGTGTATATTCCAGGAGTCAACACCTGGACACTTTCATCAGGAAGCCCCAGAAGGGGAAGGGCTCTAACGAGGAAAGGGGAACACTCAAGCTGAAGCACCTTCCTAAATGGCAGGAAATGGCACCTCTGTGCTTACCTGCCCAGAAGTGACTTCTCTTGCCATAAGTTATACACCCCCAACCTGGTCTTGAAGTACTTGGGGCTCTGTTATCTGCTCAGTTCATTATCAGCCAAATATGAATTATTGGAAGTAATTGACATTTTCTTGGACACTGATTCCATTTAATTGAGACATATATATATATATATATATATATATATATTTTTTTTTTTTTTTTTTAATCTTCTTTGGCTCAGATCACCCACCAGCAGAATTGCTATAATCACCAGGCCTGAAATCTCTCTTTGTCTTGGAGTGTCCTCCTCACCTTGTTGTTGAACTGGACTCTTCCGGCCACCTGATAAGGCCCCCTCCCTATGTTCCAGATGACTACCAAATGGCTCCCAGACATGGTTTGGTAGCTTTGACCTGCGAGTTTCTCCTGTCACAAGACTGATTTCCCTGCCATGTGATAGGGAAGCTGCTCCTGCCTCCTAGCAGATGTTCACATCTGTGTTCTGCTTTTACAGTCACCCCGCTGAGCACCACCCGGTGTTAGACACCATCATGAGGCCCCCAGTCAGGATGGTTTCTGCTTTGCCTCCTCCAGCTGGGCTCTTTGGTGTGATTTGTTCTTCCAGTTCGTTAATGTCCTCCTGAGAAGCCTGAGCCAGCAGCTTCTGGAGCTTCGCTGGAAGGTCATCTGAGTGTCACATACTGTGCTGCTTTGGGAGTCTAACATGCACACATGACCGTCAGCCTTCCCTCCCGTGATGAGTTCCTTTCCCATCTGAGACACTGTCCAGGAGACTGGACAAAGGTCACGAATCCCCAGAACCTCATAGTCTGAGCCAGAGGACACAAATCCAGTAATCAACCCCCCTGAAAGCCTGAAGCAAACACAGCCTCCAGCCACCAGCCCCCACCTGGCCCACTAGGCCCAAATGTGTAACAGGAGCACTGGTGAGTACTGTGGTGCGGGATCCTGGGATGTTTTTGAGTAGCATGCTAGCACAGAGTCTATATTTTCTAAACTCCAAGGGATGATGATAGTACGAAGACTACTTGAAATGGAGTACGTCTCACAGAGCCTGGGACATGTGGCCATTTATTAAAGACCCACAGGACATCTGTCAGCAGTTTTATCCATCCAGTGTCACAGTTGCGACTTTGTTAGGGAGGCACAGGAAGTTGGGGATGACCAGGTTCCCAGGACCAAGTTCACCTGCACGGTGAAGTTGAGGAGAGATGTCACTGCTGTCCACCCCTGGGCAGTGAGAAGCCTTGAAGGCTGGTGGGATTTGGATAAATCCAAGGAGGCAGCTAGTCGTTTCATGCGAGGACAGCGAAGTGAAGACAAAGTGATATGGATGGGAGAGGCCCCGGCAGGACCGCTGGACCAATCGGAAGGTCAGTGTGTGAGAGACTGGTCTTGGTCTAATTAATCACCATGAAACCACTGTGACTACGTGCACGGGGAGAGCTGGGATAGGAACGGTGTTTTAGGATCAATACTCACGCAGCGGAACAAAATGGGATCATTAGATGGGAGTCTGGAGGGAAGGAGACCAGCTAGCACCTATTGCCCTGGTAGTTTTGTTTTTGTTTTTGTTTTTGCAGTACAGGGCTCACACGTAAGGCTTCATGCATGCTAGGCAAATGCTCTACCACTGACCAACACCCCTATGATACTGCCCTAGTTTGGATGTCAGCTGTCACCCAGTTGTCTAGATCCGTACTAGATCTGCCTCAGCACACGCCTGCCCCGCCTTCCTGCGTGCTGTGCTTACTCCTAGATCTCTGGGTCCTGGTGTCCAGCTTCGCTCAATGCTCGTTCTGCATTTTGCAGTGTTTTCCTAGATCTCTGCCCCAATACTGACAGAAATATAGGGTAAGACCTTTTCTGCATCCCCTCCTCATCCTCTCAAATGTGTTTACTTGAGGCAGCTTGGGTGGAGGAAGTAGGGGGATGGCCAGTGCCTGTATTCTCAGAGGGCCATTAGAGCACACAGCTAAAATTAGACTTCCCAGTTCTTAATAAGCCCGCGCGCCATTTCTGCTGACTCGGCACCAGCGGGCAGCCAGCGCTCACACTCTTACCCTCCTCCCTTGCTCTGTGTCTTACCCGTCCAAGCCCTGATGTGCTTCATACGAGTGGTTTAACCTTCTCTTCCTTGCTGCCTGACAGACCACACCATCAGCGTCTCGCCTCCAGCTCCCTGCAGCTCATTATGTCTTTTCCTAGGCCAAGGCAATCTGTACCCAAGAAAGAGATTTGGTGCCAATCTTAAGAATAAAAGTTTTCTTGGGGCCCCATCCACTTGGCCTTCTCAGTGCCTCCATGGTAGCCCCTGAAGCACCTTCTGGGAGCTCTTGGGTTCCACTCCAAGAACCAATGTGCTGGATGATTTCTGAGAGCACTTCCACGTTTCAAGTTCCACGAGCCTCTTGATTCATGTGTTTCATGTGGGGCTGGGAAAACCAGCTGCAATGCAGAGCTGAGAAGGGCTGGCTTACAGCATGGCTCTTGAAGCCTTTGCTCTACAAATCTCTAGTCTTAGTCACTTTCTTGTTACTGAGGCACAATTCCTGACATCCTCGACTTGGAGGAGGAGAGGTTTATTTGGGCTCACGGTTACAGTCCGTCCTCTGCTGACTCCAAGGCAGGACAGCCTGGCGGAAGGGCACAGAGGAGGAAAAGCTGCTCATGTCATGGCACTTGGGAAGCAGAGAGAGGAGAGGGTTCAAAGAGAGACAGAGATGGGCCGGTGAGGTGGCTCAGCGGTGTAAGCGCCTGCCTTGCAAGTGCGAGGGCCCGAGTTCGACTCCCGGAACCCACATACGAAAAAGGGGCCGGTGATATCGCTCAGCGGCACGGGTGCCTGTTGGCGCGCGAGGTCCTGAGGTCGACCCCCCGGTACCCACCAAAAAAAAAAAAAAAAAGAGAGACAGAGAGAGAGACAAACACACACATACACCTTCCAGGTCACATCCCCAGTGATTCCCCTCTCCTACCAAGACCCACCTCCTAACACCACATTTAGCTATAGCATCCCATAATCAAAGCACCTTTTAAAAGCTCCCCCATAAGATCATGAAGCTTTGGGGGAACATCTAGATATAAGCCATAACATCCTCCTATGGCTCTTAATAAGACCCTTCAAACACTTCCATCTTTGTCCCTATAGCAATCTTTACATCCCACGTAACCTTGGCCTAGTAATTAGCACCTCTGAGCTTCCTTATTCTTCATCACCTTGGGACTGAAATACTCATTTGGGAAGACTGCAGTGAGAATTAAGTGAGATAATGTGAGAGTAAAGTAATTTTTCAACTCTGAAAACTTATGGAAGTATTAGTTGTTATTATTATTATTTTTTATTAAGTGGATCATGGAGATGTTGCTTCTTCCGAGTAGTAAGCAGCATGTTATGGTAGTAAGACTGAGGTCTGAGGCCTTCTGAACAGAAGAACTGGAATCCTGGTCCCCCACTTGGCAGCTGTGTGGAGATTTGAGGAAGTAATTTATCCTCTCTGCATCATCTCAATTTTCTCACCATTACTGGGGGAGGGATAATACAATATTTATCTTCTAGTGTTAAGGAAAAGGAATTTGGGATAATGTCTATAATATTGTTGGCACCAGGTAGATACTAAAAATCAAATAAACAAAATCTTGCCAACACACTGGGTTGCTCAAATCCACCCTCCTATACAAACGCTTTTTCTAGAGTAGTCTCTTCCTTCTTTTCCTCAAAAACCTCCTGTAGGGATGGACTGACAATTCCATTTATATTAGTCCTTTAAGAAGATGTTTTTTGGCTATACGATGACACCTCTTGTGTTGAAATAGTCAGACACCTGAGTTTTGAAGGTATAAATGTGTTAAAGACCAGACTTGAACTTAGACCCTACCCTGGGAAGGTGACATGGGTGTGGGACAAGGCGGGAGGCATCTCAGAGTGACCCTGTCCCGCACCCAATGTTCCCATCACCCTGCAGCCTGGGCCTCTGTGTGACATTCAGACATCTTCTGTCAGGGCAGTTGCAGATTCTGGCTGCTGGCTGGGACTGTGGCTCAAATTCTGCTCTCACAATTAATCTGGCCCATGATTCCCCATTACCTCTGAATTTCCAGAATTAGTGTCACTCCTTGGAATAGCTATTTTCCAGAAGGCCTGTGGTGAACATCCATATCGCTGGAGAGGTGTACCACTTAGCCTTACAACCTCCGTATGGGTTAGGATACTGTGGAATTGTACCAAAATAGAACCACAAAAGAAATACTGCAGAAGTCTTAGAGATAAACCAGTCCAACCACCTGTTTCCCATAAGAGGAAACTGAGATCCAAATGAGGTCCCTCGACTTCGTTAAGGGCACCCTGAGTTATTAGTACCAAGATTAGAGCTCAGATTTCTCAGCTCCAGTGCTTTTCCGTATCTCCCATCCATCCATCCTAACAAACATTTGTTGAACATGCGCTTAGCGTGTGAAGATCTACAGTAAGAGAGAGACACAGATATTAGACAACTTGGTCACTTCACACCACCCACCTGTACACATTAGCTAGATGGACTGATGAGCCCCCTGCCCCCACCACTAGGGCACAGTCTGCATATGCGTTGATGGGAAGATAAATGAAGTTGAATGTCTCTAACATGGGCTGTCACTTACCCATCCACTCACCCGCCTGCGCAGTAAAACTTTCCATGGGATACAAGCATGCGGAGATCAGGAACATGGCCAGGACTGGGGAGCAGGAAGTAGGAGGAAGGAGAAGTGCAGGTCATCTCCGAAAGCAGGCGTGGGAGGGACTCCAAGCAAACCTCCCTTCTCAGGTACAAGGGTCAGCACAAAGATGAATCTTGAGGCTCAGTTCTAAGGGCGGGAGGGAGCCTGGAGCTGAATACAAGAGTTGAGGACTCTGCAGCCGTCTCCCACCCTCCGCACTTGGCTGAGAAGCGCGGACCTCCCCATTCCTGCCCCAGAGCCCCTCTCCTGGGCTCCCAGCCTCAAAGAGTCGAGCCCACTAAGTTGGCTGGGGCCCTGCTTTCCTAGAAAGGAGAAAGCTATGCTGTTGCTGCTGTCCTCTGTGAGCTACTGTCCTCATTTCATGGAACTCCAAGGAAACTTATTGGCCAACTGATGGTCACCAGGAGCTTTAAAAATTCTCATACTTTCTTATGAGCTGATGATAACTAATGAAGAAAGTCTCAACCGTTCCCCACGGGGAGTCCAGGGCAGCATTATCCGAGCATAACAGGAGAGAGCTAAGGCTCCCTGGGAGACTCCACCCCAGCTCCAGGGAAACCCTGAGCACTGACTCTGCCCCTCCTCCCTCTGGGCTGAGGCCGACTCCCGGTCAAGGCGGGGAGGGTGTTAGCGTTCTGGAAAGGGCTCTCTCTAGGTGCCTGCTGTGCATCTGGCCAGTAGGATGCCTCGGCAATCACGCCACGCCTATCAGTGGAGTGAGATCTGAGAGGCTCCCCGCACACGCTGCACACGGGTCACTTAACCCTGGCCTCATGGGGCTGTTGAGAATCTCTCTAATCTCATTCGAGTCCCTCTTCTGGTCTGCTCTCCAGAAAGCCTCTCTCAAAAGGCAAATCATGTACTATTCAAATAGTTATACACTCTCTCTAATTTAATGAAAAATTTTTTTATGTGGGTACTGGGAGTCGAACTCAGGACCTCGCACTTGCCAGGCAGGCACTTATGCCACTGAGCTATCTCACCAGGCCCTCTAATTTAATGAATTTAAAACAATGTCTGCAAAATAAAAATAATTTTCTACAACATAAAGTTGAACACCTAAGGTGATATTATTGGCAGGGATAATCCATTTACTCATTTATGTCCACTGAGTTCTAAATTAACATTTAACAAAAGCCCATTGAGCTTCCATTATGTACCAAGCACCACGCTGGCCCGATTAGCTTTAGTGCTGAAATTCTTCTTCCAGAAAATTCAAATGTGCAGTCAGGGGAGCGGCTCCCTGGGAGAAGGGTGTGCAGAAGAGGAGAGGACATTCAGTAGAGTTGGCTCCTGTTTGGGTTCTGACCTTCCAGATCAAAAATGTCAGAAGCCTCATCTGTCTCTTTGACTTTCAGGTTGGACTTTCTTCTGCAAAAGGAGAGAATGAGGCGGGGGGCGGGGGAATGGGAAAAAAAAAACCGGGAAAAAAAGACCCAAACTGATTGGGGGCAAACTGAGAAAAAACAAACAAACAAACAAACAAACCAAAACTGAAAAAGGGACTTGATGGTCTCCCTACCCTCTTGACCACAACCAAAAGTCCCTCTCTGTGACTAATTCTGTGACTACACAGATGTCCACGGTGAATGGAGCAAAGTGAAGCTCTGGAGGAGTCCTCGAAGTCAAAATTAGGTTAGTGAGCCTTCTGCCCTCTACACTCGTTTATTTTACCTGTTTGTTCTCCATCAACCTCAGGGTTAAACCAATTTAACAGAAGGGCTGATCCCATCTATAAAAGATGCATTAGCCCCCATAACGGCTCATCTTCCTCTGACCACTTCCTCCATCCGGGTATTTATGGGTGGGTGAATCAGAGGTTACCCAGGAAGGCAGAGAGGCTGCACCTGCTGGATGACAGGTGTATCCAGAAGGGACCCGGCATCTCGGTGTGAAATGCCTGCTCTGGAAAGTCGCTCAACTTTCTGAGAGGGCTCCGAGTCCCAACCACGAAGAGAACGCTGCAGCTGGCTCTGAGGCTACAGGAGGAAAATGTTCTTCGATTGTTTCTACTCAGGTCATGGTGCGGCACAAGAGGGCTACCCCCATCCCCGGCTTCTTGGGCCAATGATAACTTAGGAAGGATTTTGAGTTCACTCTGTTGGCCCAAATAGGAGACTATTAAGAACAAGATATTGATAATATTCTGAGAAACAAAGTTTATTTTTCATGATAGGTCTGTTTCTGTTAACAATGTATTCAAGTTGAATATATGGAAACAGAGCATCTTTTTCTTCCTCAGTGGGAGTGACACCTAACGATTTGGATTTAAATTTCTCTGCCTCTTAGTTTACTAGTTAATAAAGTAGAAACCAACATTCGAATCCGTAGGAGCGAATCCTTTTATAAATGATTAGATTGAGTTATGTTTTGATTTTGATTTTTAAATATCTCTGAAGGGACTTCTAATTTTTAATTGCCTTAAGATTCGTGTGACACTGTCTCAGTCGGACACTCACGGTCACTATTCCCATAACTATACTGGGATGGGGAGAATCACACATGTCGATAGGGGTCTGTGTTACAAGGACACTACAGTGTCCTCTCTGCAGTTTTCCTTTCCAGGGTTGCACTTACTTGAGGTTGATTCTAGTCTGAAAATAACAAGTAGAAAATTCCAGAAATAAAGAAGTCATTGTAAATCACACACTGGGTAAGAGGCTTCCTTCTGGGGTGATAAAAATATTTTGGAATGAGATGGTGGTGATATTAGCAAAACTTCTGCCACCAAAATGCCATTGAACATTATTGGGCTGGTTAATTGACTAATTGTCAACTTGAGTGGGGAAGGGCAGCTGAATTGAGTAGTATGGTTCTGGGTGTGGAGGACCCACTTGAGGAGGCTTACTGTTGGAAAGGTTTAAGAGGGGAATGAGAGGAAAGGATTTCAGCTGACCTTCCTTGCAAGAGCTTCGTCGCGGCTGCTATTCTTCAGAAGAATTTCGGCAGTTTTTTCTTTAAGAGCTTTGGCTGCTTTCTTTCTTCGAGGGAGCTTCAATCCTCGTCTTCATCTTGGACATCGTCTCCTGGCTTCCAGTGCAGATCCCTCAGTCTTCTGGCTTGGATCCTTCAGCCTTTTGGCACAGGCACTTCAGCTTCCAGCTCTGGCCCTTGGGCTTTCTGGTGCAGATCCTTTGGTCTCCCATCTTGGATCCTTCAGCCTCCTGACGCGGACTTGAACTGGACATTGCCCTGGGCTCCAAGCCCTTGACTAGATCCTTCTGGTTTCCAGGGTGCAGACAGATGCCTTGCACTCTTCTACATCTGGCTTTCATAAGCACTAACTAATACAACTATACTTTCAAGGGTATATGAATTATATCTCAATAAAAGATGTATACAGTACAATTTTCAAAATATTAATTGCCAAATGTACACCACCACAAGAGGGCTCATTTGCCAACTTAAATAAGCTTCCATCGGCCAAAGATGGGACAAGCTGAGCACCAAAATAATAATAACTAGAAGTGATTGAAACTCATCAAATACATTTAAATCCATGAATTGGTGAATTCTAGGTAACTGATTCATTGCTTTGAAACTGATTAATAATGGAAAAGTACTAAGCATCCATCCTGCCTTTCCTATACAAATTGTGCTTAAAATAGCTAAATAGTTGATGAGGAAAAGGTTCTCTTTATAGAATTATTTAAATTAATGAACAATGAAGGAATGACAGAATATAATCATTTGTAACCCTGGTGAGATAGTGGGCCTATGCAATGATTACCAATGGCTGCTAAAAAGAGAGATGATCAGACATCAGGTACCCTGATCAAAGTGCCCAATATCACTCATCAAGCATTGTTGACCACACAAAAACAAAACAACAAAAAACGAAAACCAAAAAAGCTGACCAGAATCTGATAGGAACTCGTTAAACAACTTTACAAGGGTACAACTCTCAGGATATAAGTGGTGGGAACACTATCTAGTTTATTCAGCAACAGAAACAATACTGCAAGGCCCAAAGACTACAGAAGGATGGAAATGAAATCTACAAATAATAGACTTAAGAGATACACGAACCGGTGCCCATGTAAGAAACCTGTTTGAATCCGGATTAAACAAACTGTTGAAAAATTGTAGAAACAAGATTACTATCTATTGATAATTGCAAAGGCTGGGTGATGGAAACATGGGATTCCTTATGCTACCCTCTCTACTTCTGTATATGGTTAAATTTTTCTTTAACAAAAACTTAAAAATGGAAGGTAGAAAATGATTACCTCTAGGGAGATGGAACGTGGGGATGGTAAGGAGAGATTCCTTTTTTCATAATGACTACTATAGAGAGGCTCTACAAATTGAAAAGAACAATAGCCTAATAAAAAGTTGTGCAGAAGGTAGGAATAACTCATACAGGAGGAAATCCCATCGAGGAAATGAAAAATACTCAAACTAATTTATAATCAGAAAACTAGAGAAGCAAAATGAGATGCTAGTTCACATCTAACAGAGTGGTAAAAAATGAAAAGTATCACTATGAGAATGTTGGGAAATTAAAATGTAGGAAGTACATTCTTATCTCTTATTTAGAGATAAGAATGTAGGATATGGCCTATCTAGTTGAAAATTCACACACTGTATGACCCAACAATGCTTAGCAGTACATACCTCTTGCTGTACACTTCAGATAAAATTCTGTCACATAAACACAAAGCTATATTTAAAAGCATTCACTGTAGCATTTAAAAGAAATTGTGTACACAAATTGAAGTATCATTTTGTACCTATAAGCTGTGCAATTATTATGTGGCGACCAAAAATAAAAAAGAAATATATTCATATAAAAATAATAAATAGTGGGTAAAAAGCTGCAAATAGCCTAATTCTGGATAAATAAAATGTGCTATATTCACATGTTTCAATATTATGCAGTAGTTAAAATGAATGAGAGCTCTCCAGTGTATTTGCATATGTAGAGCTCAAAAATAGCATAGAATGTATTTATTTTAAATATATGTACAATTTTATTTCTAGGACTAATGTAGAATTTAAAAAGCAAGCTCCAGAATAGTTCATGTGGCATGATGTCATTCATATATGTTAAAAGCATACATCTCTATAAAATGTTGAACAAATGCACCCAGAAATGAATGATCAAGAGCAAGAAAATGGAGACAAGCATAGATAGCAATTCTGAGACGTTTTGCTGAGAATGGGAGGGGATTGAACAGCTGGAGAGAGGGTTTCAGGAAGATTAGATTTTTTTTTTAGTAGTACTATGGTGTATTTGCATAAATGTAGGAATGATCGAGCACAGACTGAAGATAATCACTGAGAAAGAGCAAAATCCTCACTGGGTGTGGTGGTGCATGTCTGGGATCCCAGCATGGCTGAGGCAAGAAAACTGCCAGGAGTTGGAGGCCAGCCTGGGCTACATAGCGAGACCCTGTCTCAAAAAACCAGAAAGAAAGGGGAGACAGAGAGAGAGAGAGAGAGAGAGAGAAGGAGGAGGAGGAGGAGGAGGAGGAGGAGGAGGGGAGCGGGAAGGGGGAGGGAGAGACAGGGCTGTAGGGCGCAAGAGAAGATGGGGTTGTGGAGTGCATAGGAGGCCGCACCTCCAAGAAGTGATGCGGTTTGAATGTGTGGTGGGGGGCATCGTAGAGGGGCCCAATCGGTTTTGATTACAGCAGGACTAAAGAGCCTCCTCACCATCACAGACCGGTTTTTCCTGAGGGTCTCGGACCATGCCATCGCCAGCTCTGAAGAACTCGTAACCTGCTCTGGCGAGTTCCCGTAACCCACTCTGCGCACGCGAATTCCGCAGCCGAACCCGCAGAGCACCAGAGCGCCTCTCCGCCTCCGCGGTGCTGAAGCTGGAGGGAGCCGAGGCCGCGCTGCGCCGCGGTCACCGAGGGCGGGTCCTCTGCGCCCCGCCTTTGCTGCGCACTCTTTCCAGAAAACCTGCTGTCCCCTCCCGGGTCCAGCACACCAGGGCTCCCAGGCCCGGTTCCTTCCGCCAGCACTACTCCTCCACCAGCGTCCTCACTTCCCATCCCCCTGTAGCTCCAAGTCCCCACCACAGACGGTGGCCCGCGCCATCGGGGACGCCGCTGCCCACTTAGCCACCCCTAAGATCGTGGATCCTTCGCGGGCCACAAGGCAGCCCGGGCTGCCAGAGTAGCGTCCGGCGCAGGTGCGAAGCAGAACCCCACTTTCCCACGCCCCCAGGTGTGCACCTGTCTGGAGAGCGCGGGGGTCCACGGAGCGCGCGGAGACGCGTGCGTCTGCGGGTCAGGTCGGTGGGTCCCGTCTGCTGGCAAGCCCTTGCTGATGTCGATGGATTCTCCGGCTACCCGTCCCTGATCTGCCACCCCTGCTGTCCCTTGTCAGTGCCCCCACCCCCACCAGCCCCTCAGTCCCCCGCCTGGCGGGTGCGGGCGAGTCTCACCCCGCCCTCCTCTGAGGGAACCGACCGCGAGCCCCGCCCGCTGGACTCCTGCTGAAGCGCATAAAACCCTCGCCAGTGACAACGCCTGTCCTGAGGGCGACACCAGTGTCTCTGGACTGCACCTTCAAGCAGGCTCCGGGGAATCTGCTCTCTACTTCAGGAAAAGTTGAGAAGAAGTGAATTCGGGGTGGATTTGGGAGAGGCGGCAGCTGCCGCCTAGCTTTCTCTCTTCTCCAGAAGCCTGGCACTGCACAGGTGTTCCACACCCTGTTGCCATGGACTCCTCCTCTTCTCTCCTAGGTTCCCCTGTCTGTTCTGGGATTTGGGAATCTCGGCTCCATTTTCTCCCTCCTTGTCTCATTCTTTCCTCTCCTTTCTGTCCCTGTCCTTCTAAACGATTTCCACCTGTTTTCAAGCTTTTTTCTCTCTTGGTCACCTTTCTCTCCACATAAGGCCTTCTTTCGCCACTCCATTTTATCCATCAAACCCCTCCACTTGCATCCACACCCTCCCTCCATCCTTCTTCCTCTCCTTCCCTCCCAGCAAACCTTGACCATGGATTCTGAGCCTTCTTGGGCTGCCATCCCTACCCCAGAGGGCACCCCCTCTGCCCTCAATGCCACCACACCCTGGCTTGGCCGGGATGAAGAGCTGGCCAAGGTGGAAATTGGCATCCTGGCCACTGTCCTGGTGCTGGCCTCAGGGGGCAACCTGGCCGTGCTGCTGATCCTGGGCCTGCTGGGCCGCAAGCGCTCCCGCATGCACCTGTTCATGCTGCACCTGGCACTGACCGACCTAGGTGTGGCACTCTTCCAGGTGCTACCCCAGCTGCTCTGGGACATCACCTACCGTTTCCAGGGCCCTGACCTCCTCTGCCGGGCCATCAAATACCTACAAGTGCTCAGCATGTTTGCCTCCACCTACATGCTGCTGGCCATGACGCTGGACCTATACCTGGCCGTCTGTCACCCCCTGCGCAGCCTGCAGCAGCCAGGCCAGTCTACCTACTCGCTTATTGCTGCTCCTTGGTTGCTGGCCGCCATCCTCAGCCTCCCTCAAGTCTTCATTTTTTCCTTGCGGGAGGTGCTCCAGGGCTCAGGGGTACTGGACTGCTGGGCTGACTTCCGTTTCCCTTGGGGGCCACGCGCCTACATCACCTGGACTACCATGGCCATCTTCGTCCTGCCTGTGGCCATGCTCACAGCCTGCTATGGCCTTATCTGCCATGAGGTCTGTAAGAACCTAAAAGTCAAGACAAAGGCCAGGAGGGTGGAAAGAAGTGGCTGGAGGACTCGGGACAAGCCCTTACCTTCTGTCCCGCGTCAGGGGCTGCCATCCCATGTCAGCAGCATCAGCACCATCTCTAGGGCCAAGATCCGTACAGTGAAGATGACCTTCGTCATTGTGCTGGCCTACATCGCTTGCTGGGCGCCCTTCTTCAGTGTCCAGATGTGGTCTGTGTGGGACGAGAATGCCCCGGATGAAGGCAAGTATGTGGTCTATGTGGGGGTGATGGGGTGGAAAAGTCCAGGGAAGAGAGGAATCAGCTTTAAGGTGGGCTAGGAATTACACTGCCTCCCACGGCTAGGCAGGGGACAAATGAGTGAAGCATTTAAGGAAATCGGTGCTTGCTTGTCTTAGTTCATTTTCTGTTGCTGTAACAGAATATCTGAGACTGAGTAGTTTATAAAGAAAAAAATTTGTTTCTTACTGTTCTGGAGGCTGGGAAGTCCATGGTCAAGGGGCTGCAGTTGGTGAGGGTCTTCTTGCTGGTGGGGGCTCTCTGCAGAGTCCCAAGGTGGTGCAGGGCATCCCATGATGGAGCGAATCCTGAGAGATGGCCAGATTTGCTTTTATAACAAAACTCATTACTCCGTGGATTAATCCTTTCAGGAGGGCACAGCCCTCATGACTCAGTCATCTCCCAAAGGTCCCACCTGCAAGGCCCATTATGACTTTGGGGATTACATTTCCAACACATTAATTCTGGGGGACAGACGTTCAAACCATGGCACTGTCCCATGTGAAAAGGAAGTTACAACTTTCCTCTAGCCTACTGGTGCTATGTGTCTTTATGTGAAGTTTCCTGATTTTTCAATTTTGGCAACCTGCTTAGCAATTTTAAAATACCTTGTGATATTAGTGCAGTGGCAGGTTTGCCCAAGCAGCTTCATTTGCTAGAAGACCTTTTGAGTGAGAGAATGATAGAGCTAAGAGGGATTTTCAAACGATCTGGTCCAGGAGGACAATCTGTGGCCCAGGAACTGACTCTCTTGGCGCTCTTCTCTCCTATACCAGGGCATGACTTTGCTCTCCTTCTCAACAGTCACTCACTACCAATCAGTCCTCTTCAGCCCCTTCCTTATATCAACGAGGAAGCAGGCTCGGAGAGGAGCCGTGACTTGCCTGCAGCCACACACCTCAGGAGCTCCGTCTCCTGTCTCTTTGCCTCTTCCCTCAACCCCATGTCCTGCCCAGAACCCTGGTTCTAAAAGTGGCTCTCCAAAGAGAGGGGCCTCCCTCCTGCACGATAAACAAAACAGGAGCCTCCCAGAAGACTGTGGTCCAGTTGGCGCACGGGAGTCCTTACGTTTTGGGGGTGAGGCTCACAGCAGCCTGCTGAGCCTCAGACAACGCCTTGTAGCTGGGCCACTGGAGGCGAGCTTGTTCTCAGGAAGGCTCGAGGCTGTGTCTGGGCAGCCTACATGTTGCAGAGTGGTCTTTACAGGCATCTGTTCCTGCTTCCCACAAGCGGGAGTGGAGAATGGGGACAAGTGCACAAGGACCCGTCGCCGGGGTGGCTGTGAGTAGGAGTACCTGCTCTGCCGCAAATCTCATAGTGTGTACGGCTCAGGACGCCTATGCAGTGGGTGCATAGAATGTGTGCAGCACGCAACTGCCTTAGGGAAGACCTGTCAGGCTTCCTGCCTGGAAGCATCCTGAGAACTCAATGTCCAGCAGGGTGAAGCTACCAATTCCTACCAGCCTGTAGGGAGCTGTCCCCTCCCTTAGCGTTTTTGTTTTTAAATCATTTTGTTCCTCCCACAACACACTCAAGCCAAACGCTTTGCTTTTCTGGAAAGATGAAAGATTTATAATCATGCAGGAAGAATGCAAAAATAATGCCAACCTAGGATGGTCCCATTGTGTTCCTACTTAACCACCCTTTTGACATCTGTTTGGACAAGAGGCTATTGGCGGATTATTTTGTAAGCAATGAGCATACTAAAGCCAATGAAGTACATGGAGTCTTGGCACATGGGATCTCCCTGTGCCACGCACATTGAGGCCACGTGCTTCCTGGAGGCGGCCTTCTCTATTGTACAGCTGAGTACTGAAGGCTCAGAGAGGTAAAACAGCTGGTGCAAAGTGCTGCTTCTAGTGGGAGAGGGAGTCAGGACTTGAACTGAGGTTTTTATGGGCCAAGCCTTATCCATGCCATAGCTTTAGTCCCAACAGTCACTGCTTAGCCAATGGCACCAGGGGTGGGGGTCCTTTACCCCTTTATCGAGGAACCCACAAAGAGATAAGGAGCTTGATGGTCAGCCAGTGTAGGCTTTGCTGCTTGCCCGCAGCATCCACCACAAGCCGGTCTCCAGCGCCTCATCCGCATTGTGATTTACCACTTGCTAATAGCTTCTGTGAGCAAGGAGTGCGGGGACAGAGTGTTATCCTGCAGATAGTGGTCTCTCGCAGAAGAACAAGAGCCTTTGGGCTGAAATTCACTACTTTAAACTTACTTTTAGGTATACTAAGCTCTCTTCCACAGCATGCTGGTCCCTGGCCTCTTGGCTCCAAGTCTTTGGTTTGCATCTGGAGTCTGTGTCCTTGCCCCATCCCTATGCCCGCTGTCAGCTGAGCTCCTGCCTGGGTGTAGCATGTCTTCCCTCCGGGGCTGAGAAGTGACCCCCATGGATGCTGGTGCTTCCTCATGCCTTCTCCAGTCTCCGCATTGGTCCTGGCTCAGAGGGCCAAACCAAACGATGCTTCCTAAGCCAATGGTCTTGTTCATCCAGCCCAGGTGCCTTTGCCTTCCGACGCCTGTGACTCATGTCTCTTACCTTATGTCTTTCCTTCCCTTGGACCATGGGTGGCATGTGAGCAGTGGTTTACCTGAAGCTTCGACAGTGCTCTACATTGTAGGCACACGGGCCATGTCTTTGACTTCGCCAGTTAGGGCTCTCTACAGGACCTCTGTCTTAGAGCTGGAAGACCTGGGTTCAAGTGGCAATTCTTGTTCACTGTGCTACAACTACTGGGGGGTTTACCCCTAAGCTTCTTTGATCTCTGACATTGCTTTCTGTGATTCTGCAGCATCTCTGAAGAGCACACTAACTCAGTAAGCCACTGCGTCATACCTGTAACCAGGGTGATCCAGCAAGAGGCTGGGGCCCATCCCAGCAGCCTTTCTGTTGGCATGAGGGGTTTCACTTCATCTCCAGAAAGCACTGTGGGCTGGTGATATCACTCAGCGGCACGGGCGCCTACTGGCACGTGAGGTCCTGATTTTGACCCCCGGTATCCACAAAAAAAAAAAAAAAAAAAAAGAAAGAGCACTGTGTCTGAAAGGGATCTTATCAGAGTTCTGACTGCCCAAGAGAGAAATTCGTTTCTCCCTGCAAAAGATGCATTCCATGTCTGAGAACCCAGGACAGCACTGGCCTGGAATGGAACGTTCAGATGCCCTGTCCTGAGAATCCGTCCCTCTGCTTCACTGAGCAATGATGGCGTAGGCACCTGCAGAGCAGTCACGCTCCACTGATCGCCCTGCCAGGTCCTCAGTCCCGGGCTCCAGCCCAGACCCAGGGCTCACACGTGTTCAGTGACTGAGGGACAGGATGAGTGGTATTGCCCCAGAGACGGGGGAGGACAGAATCCAGAAGGCAATGTGAATCCATGATCCATGACATAGGTGGGGACACGGGTAGAAGGGACCTGACCTTGGTTACTTTCCCTGAGTGTTTTATAGGCATGTCTCACCCTAGGTCTATAGCCATTAGGGGACCCATGGTCTAGATTCTAGAACAAAACCAGTTTCTCCCATGTGGGCTGGTTCTAGCCCTGATAACGTGTAACCTAAATTTGACTGGAACAAATGTTGGCTCCTACCCTCCCCTCATAGTTACAAAATAAAAACAAACCAAAAAATCAGTAAGGTGAAACTCTAGAGTCAGGGTCCCAGGTTCAAGCCACACTGTAGTCCTCTCTGATTATAAGTGAAGCCCTTTGCTTCTTTGGGACTTGGTGTCCTACGTTCACCTGTCCTATGAGGGCTGGCCTCTCTCCCAGGTTCCTTCTTGCTGTCATCCTGTGTTTCCTGTGTTTCTCTCTTGCCAGATTCCACCAACGTGGCTTTCACCATCTCCATGCTGCTGGGCAACCTCAGCAGCTGCTGCAACCCCTGGATCTACATGGGTTTCAACAGCCACCTGCTGCCGCGGTCCCTGCGCCACCTGGCCTGCTGCAGAGGGGCCCGGCCCCAGCTGCACAGGCAGCTCTCCAATGGCAGCCTGTCCAGCCGCCGCACCACGCTGCTGACCCGCTCCAGCTGCCCGCCCAGCCTCAGCCTCAGCCTGGGCGGGAAGCCGGGGCCTGCGGGGTCACTGAAGGACTTAGAGCAGGAAGATGGCGAAGCCACCACTGAGAACAGCGCGCTTTAGAGAGGACTCCCTGGAGTCGAGGTCTGCCCCCTGGTGAGAGGAGGTCTCTGCCCACCCTGGGCACAGGTGTGAGGGCTGGGAGGTCAATGCTGGCCTCGGGGGAGCCTGGTCTGAGACGGGGGAAGGGGCCACCATGGTTGTTCCTACCTTTGGTGCCACAACTGCTCCTAGGGTGAAGACTGAGAGCCAGGGCATCCAACTGCCCACTTCCCTGGTCCTGCTGTATTCACAGGGCACCTGAGAACACACCCACCTGGTAGATGTGGTGCCCAGATTGGGGGCAGGCTTGGGATGGCACTTGGGTCACCCCAGATCAGGTGTCAGGCTACTTGTCCCTATTCTAACCTGACCAGCACATCCCGGCCCAATCAGGAGAGGGGAGAAATGCAAAGCTCTGAGGAGGCCCCTAGGTGGTGGTGGTGGGGGAATCTAACCTGGGGCCTTCACCCTAAGCTGCATTCCTAGTCCTTAGTCTTTTTTTTTTTTTTTTTTTTTTTTTTTTTGAGTGAGAGTCTCATTAAGTTGCTAAGTTTCTTAGACTGGGTTCAAACTTGGAATCCTCTGGCCTCGGCCTCTTAGAGTGCTGGGATCACAAGCATGTGACACTCTGCCCGGCTGAAGGAGGGGTGTTTCATGAGGAAAGTGGGCCTCACCTGCTGTCCGTGGAAAGGAGATGGTTTTACGGAGATGTGGGACTTAGCCCAGCACCTGGTACCCAGCGGGAACTCTGCAAACACCAGTCCTTCCCCTATCCCACCCTGTCACAGCGGGGGGGGGGAGGGACAAGTGTTTGGAGTGCACAGTGGTATCGCCCACTGGGGGTGGGTGTGGGAGGAAAGAGGTGGAAATGGTCACAGCACATTAAGAGCAGAGATAAGCCTGGAGGCCTCAGGGGCGGGCTGCCCTCCCTCCTGGCACCAAGGGACCCAAACTGCTCTTTCCCCTAGGGCTACTAGAGGGGGAAGATGCCCTTGAAAAGGAGCGACATGAGCGCGGCTCTGGGTGTCCCCAAGGCTCTGTGGAGTTTCCACTGTGAATCTAATGGGCCCTGGGATTGGGGCAGGAGCCCGGGATTGCACCTCAGCTCTGCCTTGGGAAGTTACCTCTCCTCTCTGGGCCTCACCGTCCTCGCCTGTAGCATGGGTGTGATGGTCTCCAAGGTCTTTCCTAGCTCTCAGCTCTAGCTTTCTATGATTTTGCAAAATAAAAAAAATCATATTCCAGTAGAGGAACACAAAGGGTATTCCAACCAACAGGCTCAGAAGAACCGTTGAAATTTCATGACAATGACATTTATACCCATTCTCTCAGTCCTGGTGACTGAGGGTCCTGCATGGCCCTGCTCTCCACTCCCACCTCCTGCAAGGCCAGGAGAGACAGCAGAGCGGTGTGGAGCTGGGCTTTGCCTCGCTCTCGTCATCTCGGGGAGATTTCGGCTGTGGGTGGTTTCCCTGCCCTGTTCTGGTCTCAGACGCAGCCTGGGTCATAGATGGAACATCAGCCAAAAGGCCAGGAGAGCTGGCCCATCCTTGTTATCTTGTCGGGAGGGTCAGGAAGAACTGTGGATGTAAATGTGGTTTGCAGCCCCTCAAGCTCGATTCCAATGTACAGAGTTGCTAATCTAACCGAGAGCTCCTGAGGGACCAGGCTCACTCTCTGTCCCCTCTCAGGGAAGCCTTGAGGAGTGACGGTGTCTTTGCAGATGCTCTTCTTTAAGAGGCTACTCAGCTCTCAGAAGCTTCCTTGGGTTTCCTTAAAAGAAAACAGCCTGAATTGTGTGTTGTGTGTGAGCAAAACATCCTGAGCCTTCAGCACTGGAGGGCTGGAGCATGGGACACTGTCTCTACTGGGACCAAGGCTCAAGGCAGACAGGAGGACCCAGTCTCCCCTCACTGGGCTCTGTTGCCCAAGGCAGCGCCCAACCCCAACCACTTCTACCTTGTCCACTGCCAGGTGGAGCGGGGCTCAGGAGCCTCCTAAGCCAGCCGGAGCAAGAGTAGCTCCTTCTCCTGCTTATATAATGTTCCCTTTCTCTGCCCCTTCCCCACCCCACACCCCATCTTTGTACCGCAGTTCCTAGCCCCAATGCCTATGGTAGGTAGGTACTAAATATTTGTTCCTTGTGATGACTGGAAGGTAGAAAGGATACCAGCTGTGCTCCCTAAAGGCTCGAGTTTGCACCTTTTCTGCCTGTATGAATTTAGCAAGTTATCCAATCTCTCTGAGCAACACTGCCCTCTTTTATTAAATAGAAGTAGCAATGCCACTTGGTTGGAGGGATTTATGACTCAGGCCATAGAACCCTCTACTGATGTCAGAGGGGATAGCAATGGCCTGGCTCCAGATTATGTCTGGTGGGCGGCTTCCAAGGCCCTGGGTCCAGGAGAGTCTACAGTTCAGAGAGGAAAAGCAAAGGCCCAAGATCAAGACCGACTAAAGCTCCTTTCTTATCTACTCTTCCCATTCTGTAGCACCCTGTCTTACCGCTACTGTATTCTCTGCTTTGCACTACACAGGGGAATTTACTTGTGCAGTGGCTTTGGGGGCCCCAGTGTTCCTCCCACATAGGGGCTGCACTTGCCCCTTTTCAGAAAGCTGGTTCTGTCCTATGATATGTCCAAGGGAGAACAACCGGACACTGGGCTTCTGGCCTCGGGAGCTCATTCTGGGAAGTTCCTGGAAGGAATGCTGGATCTTGTTTGGATCTATGGGTGATAGTTTTGCAGCACTGTAGGAAGCTCTTGTGGACCTTCTGGGCCAATGGGAAAGCCTTAGATGGGGTACAGGAAGGTGGGCCCCTGTGAAAAGCCAGAGGCGGCTCTGTGCTCCCAGTGGTCGGTCCCATTTCTGACAGCTAACCCCAGCAGAACTGAACGAAGATATCTCTGGGCGGGGCACTTGGATAAGATGCTTGTGCCATCCTGTGGACTGTACAGAAGGTTACGCTCTTAAATCTCATGCAGGAGCAGGAATGGGGGCAGGCAGGGCAGAGAGGATGGTGGGGGCTGGAGTTCATCAGTTGAATATGGGGATTCCTCAGAATGGCTTTTTATGTGGTTTGGTATAGGCCAACAATTTCCCAGAAGGCTCTGTCTGTGTTTTGTGTGTAAATAGGTATTTTCTCTATCAAGGGACTGTAGATTCAGCCCAGGCTGCAGCAGTTTGCTCCTGGGTCAGGAATCCGGAGATGTGGTTGAAACTGATCAATAAAATTCTTTAACATCTGGGGAATTTGTGGGCTTATTTGTTTCCTAGGGGCAACCATAGTGGGATGTACAAGACAAAATTAAATCGTGATCTTCCTGAGCAAGGGGTAGGGAGTGGCCACTTCCCTGGAGCCCCTTGTGTCCAGCTCAAATAGGAAAAGCTGTGTCCTCGAGTTTGCCCTGAGGCCACAAGGTGGCAGTGTGGAGCTGAAAGTGCCCACATTGTCAGCCTGGGGTGGGCACTTAAGAATTACAAAGAATTAGGATGAAGCTCTTTCTCTGGCAAAATATTGCTGAGATTCAGTGTATACACTCCACCTTTCCTGCAGGGCCTGAAGCAGTAAGAACCCTAGGGGCAGGCTGGGAAAGTCCCCAGCTTCTCAGCTTGCATGCCTTACCGCGCTTTCTCTTACAGTCTTAGTCTCTCACATGACACAGCTCACCTGAGAGACCTGGACGCATGCTTCCTTCTCTCGAAGCCCACAGAAGCTGTATGCATTTGGCAAGGACAAAGGACAAGAGATTTCTATGGCAGAGGGCGGAGCTGAGTATAGAAATTCCAGCCTGAAAGGCACTGAGACTTGTGTGTGAGTCTCAAAAATCCAGATGAAGCAGAGTTCCTTTTCTGTGTCCTGGTTTAGAGCCTGGAGGGAACGTGTCTTCTGAGAGCCCCTCTGAGCCCAGCAATCCGTCCTGATCCCAGGAGCCAAATACCTACTGATGTGGAACACAGAATACCCCTCATCACTCATGGTGGGCATTTCAGAGCTTGCTCCTTTTAGGAATTCGCTGAACACAAGTTGCATTCACAGTGGTCTAGATTCCCAGCTCGTTGTTGGCAGGTAATCAACCATCTACTGGTTGCCACTAGCAACTTAGTTTCTGTCTTATTATCAGGTAATTTTGAGGAGGTTTTCATCTAGTTCTCTCCCTGGAGGAACCCAGAGTGGATCAGCATGATGGTTCTCTGGAGATACCAGTGATAAGTAACATGGGAGAACGTAACTTCAGCAAACTGGAAACTGTTCCTCAAAGGAAGATTATGCATCCAGGAGACTATCATATAGATTTATGCAGCCAACCCTCTAAGTGCATGGAAATATTACAAACACAGGGTATTTTATTGCAGCAACATGGCTGGAGATGACTTCAGGGATTACAGTCATGGTCCCTATTCATAGTTCATAAATTTTAAATTGCTTACCTTTCTGAGTAGTGTGATAAAGCTCTGCACCATCCTGCTCCCTCCTGTCTGCAACATGAATGATATCTTTGTCCAGTGTATCCGTACTATATATGCTACCCACCCAGTAGTCACTCAGTAGCTGCCCTGGTTATCAGATTAACTATCACAGTGTCACATACAAGAGAGAGAGAGAGAGACCACAGCCACATAACTTTTATTATAGTCCATTGTTAAAATTCTTCAATTTAATCAGTGATTCCTTTTGTTAATCTCTTACCATGCCTAATTTATAAATTAAACTATCTCATATGTATGTATGTATGTATGTATGTGTAGGAAAAACAGTACATACAGGCTTTGGTACTGTCTATAGTTTTAGGCATCTAGCAGAGGTTATGGTAGCGTCTCCCACATATACAGGGGAACTACCGTCATTTAAATTGTTAGTGGGCCCCCTTAGCTCAAACCCCTTAAGAGGCAAAATCAGCCCTTCCCTTTATTTATCACAGCATCTGAGGAGTCATCTACACCATGGAACCTCAAAATTCTGCGAGTCATTTGGTCAAGTCATATCTTCAACACAGTTTTTAAACAGCCCGCTGCAAGAGTGCCTGCACCTGATAAGCAATTAGGATGGCTGCTAATGCTGCCCTCTGTGGGGGATCTGCTAATAAATGTTGTGCCTTCAAGCAGGGCCCACTAGGGACCTTAATCAGATGGTCGGTGGCATTCTACAGCCTCTAGTCTCCCTGACACCCACTCTCTGCTCCTGAGCGTCCCGGCACGCCCTGAGCCCAGGCAGAGTTTTCCGCACATCTTCCAGCGGGACAGCCCCTCCAGCCTTACTGAGATCTTGCGCGTGGCAGGCCTGCTCGCTTTCCTTCTGCTTTTTCTGTCAGTTGACTTTCTACCCTCCTTTCTAAATTGAGGTTAGAAATAACCTCTCTCTGGAATGTTTTCCGATTAAGTCTACCTAATCATTTCCCCAGATCTAAGCCTGACAGTCTCTCGTGTCATTTTCTGGTGTTAATCCGACCCCGTTACCTGCTGTTTTGTTGTGTTCTCCAGTTCTTTCCTGTGCCCCTCAGGAAAATAGGTCATAGATGTCTTAACTCCACCCTGATGATCTCCGATGACCAGTGTTTCATGAATGACCTCTCCTCTCGGCCCCCAGGCCTGGCCTCTGCCTGCTCCAGCTGTCCCCTCTCCTTGCGTGCAGCTGTTGTGGCAATGTTCCCATGCAGTCTCTCTTGGGTGGCCCGTGTGGAACTTGTCTAAACCTTTTCGGCACACTCTTGGATTTTTTTAGCCTTTTAAGAGAGATCAACATGAAGTGGAACTTCGTTTCTTGATGCAAGGACAGCTTTATTGGTATTGATGTTTGTTCCCCATTCTGCCTCTCTGATCAGTAGGATCTTTTTCTCTGTTAAGTGAAATTTTCAAGGAGAAAAATAACAATGATAGCTGGAAGGTGGGGGGACAAATAGGCTGGCAGAATTTTCCAGCTCCTGAAATCCAAACCAGAACTGTCACTACAGATCCTCCTGGGGAAGAGGACTGGGGTGGGGAGGGCCGGCCAGCTGCTCACAGCCCCGGGGCCACAGAGGTCTTTTACAGCCAGCAGACGGGCACAGCCGTGGAGCTATAAGACCTGAACACCACAGATATAGGTTTGGATTTGGCTAGTTCTGAGGTTTCATCTTTCTGGGGTGTGGTTGCTTAGCTATCATGAACAATTTTTTTTTCATATTTTACTTTGCTATTGGAAAAAATGTATAGCTGATCACTTCTTACTACCCATTATCAATTTCAAAACATTTGAAGTCCCTGTGGCTTTCCAGGGCTAGGACATCTGCAATGAACAATTTCTCCTCCTTTCCAGTAATTATAGCTCTTGATTATTCATTTATTTATTTTTATTTTTATTTTTTTTGTGGGCACCGGGGGTCGACCTCAGGACCTCGCGCACCAGCAGGCGCCCGTGCTGCTGAGCGATATCACCAGCCCTTTTCTCGTATGTGGGTTCCGGGAGTCGAACTCGGGCCCTCGTGCTTGCCAGGCAGGCGCTTACGCCGCTGAGCCATCTCACCGGCCCTTTTATTTGTTTTTGAGATGGGAGTCTCACTATGTTGTCTGGGCTGGTCTCAAACTCTTAGGTTCAAGTGATGCTCCTATCTCAGCCTTCTGTGTAGCTGGGATTATAAGTGCGCACCGCTGTGCCTGGCTTGCTGTTTGATTGCACTGATAAGAACTTTTAAACTTGAGCAATGTTAGCCAATTTAAGGCAATAGCTGGCTTGTGGACAGTCTTATTTCGCTCCTGTCTTAACGGGACTCTGTCTAGAATCTTACACTTAAATATCATGTTACCTGCTGATTTGGAAATAAATAATTCTTAATCAAGTCAAGAAGGACCTTTTTATTCATAATTGGTTTAAAAAAAAAGAAAACCAACCCAGAAGTGGACATTGAATTTTATTGTATTAAATTTGAAAAGATTTCCCTTGGAATAACCAATTGTGATGCTAGCTGATATTGACTAGGATTCTTTTTTGTCATCTTTTGCTTGTTAAAAAAAAAAAAGGCACATTCAGAGGCTGATTGTTGGTAGACTTTGTAAGTCAATTATTTGAAATTCTGAAGGCAAAGCGGGATTACTCAGCAAAATACATCACTGATAAAAGGGTCAACATGAAGGATTAGGCAAGAGGAAAAGAGGAACCCGTGGTTGCGATTCTACTTAAAATTTTTAAGAAAATTATTTATTGTAAGTAATCAAAGAGAAGTCATGTAACCTTAAGATCACCAAATAGAACTTCACTGCAGCTGATTAAAACTTTTTAAAAGACCTCATCATGTTCTTTACTAACGTGTGCCAGTTTTTCCCAGCTTAGAAGTTCTTCCTAACATCTAATCTGGACCCTTCTTGCTGGGGCCAGACCTAAATATTCCCTATACCTTTTTTTTTTAATTTAAAGGAATTCCCATACAAAAGAAATTCAATAATCAATAGAGAATTGCACCTTATTAAAAAAACAAACAAACCCAGTATTCATATAACCACTTGAGTGTATTCCACTGGCTCAGAGACAGCAGGGTTCAGAAATGCCCAGAAATTAGGCTCATCGCTTTTTGGATTGACATTGACATAATCTGTGGCTTCCTTTATGTTCTCATAGTCCAGGGCAAATTCCCTGTTTAGTCCTCCAGGGGTTGAAAAGAACACTTGTGTATAATTCACATCCTTGGTGACCTGGGAAGAAAGCAGAGACGTGGAACAAGGTGTGCACCATGCTTGGAGGAGGTAGGACCCAGGACTGAGCTCTAGCTCAGAGAGGCTCGCCCAGGGCTTGGTGGGGAGGATGGGGATCCAGGTGGCTTTGTGTGAGAACAAGGCCAGGGCAGCGAGGAAGATGCTAATGGCTGTGTCCCACCTGTCCGCGGGGAACAGGTTTCAGGGTGAGCAGTTCAATAGATGGGAAGGAAAGATGCAGAGACTCAAACAAGTGAGGTCAGGATCCAGTGCAGATTTGGGCCTAGTGACTGGGGTCAGGGGGGAGAGGGGGTTTCCCATCAGCACTTTCACTTTCATGGTCTGCTCAGACCCACTTTGCTTAGGCGATCCGTGCTGATACGGGACTGTGGGGGGAAGCATAACACCCTCACCTGGGGATGCTACGGGGCCATTGTTCCTACCAACATAGCTGGGGTGGCTTGAGTTCCGTTTCACAGCAGGAGCCCCAGGCTGCACATGGAGGCTGAGATCACCAGGATTGTCCTTACCTGGCAGGTGGGAGGGGAGCTGTCCGCGTTGTCTGCACTGTCCGAGCTGTCTGAGGATGTGCTGCTCTCACCTGGGGAGAGATAGACATTGTTCTTCTCCCAAAGCAAGGCGGGGGTGTTAAGAGAAGGTGGAGGCAGTGGAAGGGGACATGAAAGCACAGAGGCAGAACCAGCAATTCAGAGAGAAGCAGGGAGGAGAGATACGGACACCCCAAAAGAGGAAGAAGAGAAAGCAGAACAGAGAAAGGGTGGTGGGCAAGAAAGCTTCTCGCATCAGGCAGGAAAGTGTACAAGAGCCCAAGCACCGCTGCTTCCTCCAGCTCTGTCTAAAACGAATGGAAGCACAACAGGCTTTCCTGTGCCAGGGAGGGTGTCCGCCAGCGGGGACAAGTCGAGGCAGTGTGGCTCAACGCAAGCCGCTCTGGCCTTGCAAGTCCCAGGCACAGGTTCCAGCCTAAAGCTGTCCCTAGCTCTAGGCAGCTCACATCTCTCTTTGTGCCCTGGTTTGTAAAGCAAAGGAGTTGAGCAGTGACCTTTGAGGTCCCTGCTAGCTCAACAGTCTCTGACTGTGGCTGGACTTGGGCGAAGCTCTGTGGCCAGGGGTCAGGGGGAGGCCAGTGCCTTCTCCATGCTGAGAAACACTGGGGGCCTGCAAGCAGCACTCGCCGGTTCCCACGGACTTGGAGGCCTTATCTCAGCTGAAAAGATAGAATCAGAAGGAGGGCGCAAACTCATATCAATCAATCGAGATAAACCAGTGGAAAAAGTGCAGTCTCTGGTGGGGAAGCACCCACTGTGAGCAACCGCTTGGGTCTCCCAAACCTCAAGATAAAAAACAAGGCTAAGGGTACGTAGCTCAGTGGTCGAGGGCATGCCTAGCACGCTCAAGGCCCTGGGTTTGGTCCCCAGCACTGCAGGGCCAGAGGGTGCAATAAGACCTAAGGCCTCTGCACAAAACCAGAAGGGTGGTATTTCTTGAAGTAGGGGATAGAGATGGAACCGTCTCCGGGGCACATATTTATCCAAATGCCCAGATCCCCAGGCAGGTCTCAGACCGTGAGGAGGGACTCCGTGGGGAGTGTGGAGGGGCTGGCTTCTGGAACCAGCCATGAACCGGTCAGAGAGACGGTAGATGCGCAGCAGCAGCCAAGGTGGGGGCAGGCAGGGGTGGTTGAAATCCTAGCCCCACCCATAGTTGGAGGAGCAGAGAGACGGTCTCTGTGCCCCCTGCAATCGTTCACCCATGAGCAGTCCCAGGAATGAACCCCAGCCTCCACAAACCCCGGGGGTCTTCCCCACATACAGGATGACGCCTTTCTGGGAAAGGCAGGCTGGCGAGGCCTGGACTCCCTGAGTGTGAGGACGCCCCTGGCTAGCGATTTGCTCCCCAGGGATGGACTGGGGTTGCTGTGGGGAGGCTCCTGGTTGTCCCAACAGGGCGCAGTAAGCTTCAGGACAAGTCCCTGCCTCTGACTCACGCCTGTACTGGGGAGCGGACATGGGGATGCTTCCCTCTGTCCAAGTCTCCGCGGTCTTCTTGGCAGCCGGTGGGGGCTGGTGGGCAGGGCCAGACCTCTCAGCCTGCAGCCTGGCCTCTTTGAGCATCCGTTCACTCTGCTGGCCTGGAACAGAGAGGGCAAGATCACGTGTGATCCACAGCTGCCTAGGTCAGGCGTCCCCTCCGCAATCAAATGCCTTCTGAACCTGCCCTTTATTGGCCCAAACTTCCAAGGGATCCTCTCAAATCTCAGCTTTGCTGTGCTCCAAACCTTGTGCTGTCTCCTTTCCTCACTTGTTGAAAAAGCCACATCCAGCTTCTGCACCCCCATGTGACCTCATGCCCCCTCCTCTCTGGCTTCCCCTTGCTTCCTTCCACCTGCCACTCCTGGCCCCAGACTCTGCCCCTGCTGCTGTGTGCCCAGCCCACTCCTGCTTCGGCCTTGGCAATGTGGCTCTCTCTTCACTTCCTGCAGGTTCCTGCTCAGATGCCAGCAACTCAGGGACACTGGCGCCCTCCGGGCTCCTGTCTGCTTGCCTTGCTTCATATTTCCTCCCTAGCATTCACATACCCTAACATACAAGTGTGTTACTTGCTGTCTTGTTTGTCCCAGGGAGTAGAAGTTCCATAGGGCAGAAATTTCCAGTTTGTTTCCTGTTGTATAGCCTGTGCCTGGCTGGTGCTTGAGATCTCAATAAATGTGTCAGATGAATGCATGGATGCATAAACAAATGAATGGAAAGTGCTAGACTCCTTTTACTGGATGTTTACTCAAAACATCATCGCACCCAATCCCCTGATTTAGTGCAGCCAAAGCAGCACCGTTTTCCCTAATCGGAATGCTTTCCCAGGACAGACCTTCCACACCACTACTGCAAATCAGCCCAAGAAGCTCAACGAATCTCCCAGAATTTCCTTCTGTTGCAACTCAAGGCCATTCTTAGCCTTTGGCATGATGAAGAAAACTAAATGGGTCCAGGCAGGATGAGCCCCTCCACACCAGCACTGCAGATAAATAGGTCGATTAAAGGTGAGGTTAGAATGGAGATGACCCCATTACAGGGTGGAGGGGTGCGGTGGGGCTGATCTGGTCGGTGAGTTCTCAGATTAGTTTCCCAGTGACACTTGGGGGTCCGAAGGGGTGTCCTCTGCTGCAGGCTGGGGGAGGGCGCTGTGGGTGACTAGAAGACAAGGGCTGGGCCATTACCTATGCGCCAGCTGAGCAGGTAGCCGGTCACAATGAGGAGGCAGGCCTGGAGGACGAGGGACACCACTGCGATCACCAGGCCATGCCAGAGCTCCATCGCTCTGTTGGGAGAGGAGCGGGGTCAAAGTCAGAGGGGTAGAGATGTTGATAAACCTCAGATCCACCCCCGCCCCAGCAGAGGCACATGTCTGGCGTTGCTGTGTTTCAGGGAGGTCCCTCTGCCTCTCTGGACAACCCTGGGCCCTCACCCTGTCAAGCTCATGCTGAGCCTCTGACTGTACAGCTGCTGGCCGTAGAGGGGTTCAGCCTCTCTGAGGGGCAGCAGACAGAGGTCTGGGAGGAACCACAGATAGGGCAGCCAACAGGATCCTCCTGGGTACCTGCAGGAGGGAAGGTGACAGATAAAGAGTCAGGCTTGAGGCTCCCCCAGATTTCAGATTCTGACTGTGTAAAACAGGCAGTGACAACATCCGTACCTAACCAGCCAGCCAGCAGGCACTCAGTGTCAGCCACAGTGGCACTGCCCTGCACACCCTCCATCTTTAACCTGGATGACAGTTCTTTGAGCAAGGTATAACTGCCTCGTTTCAGAGCAAGCAACGGAAGGCTCAGCGATACGAGTGACGTCTGAGGCCACACAGCTGGCAAATGGCCAGGCCTGGCATGGAGCGCGATGTCCAAAGCCGACGCTCTCAGCCGCTGCTCTTGCCCCAGGAGAGCGTCGCCAGCGACTGCACACGGTGGTCCTGCTTGGGCAAAGATCCTGGCGCAGGTTCTCTGGAGAGGTTCAGATCTTAACTGCGTACACACCACACACACCACACACGCCACACACGCCACACATGCCACACACACTTACACTCTGACCCTCACACAACGCACAGCTTCCATGGGCTTCAGGACATCGGACACTCCTACCCCCTTACAAAAGATTTATTTTAAAAAATCAGTGGATGGATTCCATCAACCTGTTGTTGAATGTGGACTTTTCCATAAGGCGAGATCATCTTGAAGCCTTCAGAATGGTATTTAGCGAGAAGAGACAGGGCCACATACCCACCCACCTCCTTCCTGCTGCAGAAGTGAGCCTTAAAAACCCTTTGCTGCCAATCAGGGCTTCCAAGTGTGAAGGGAAATGGGAGGAGGCCCGGAAACTGCTTTTATTTGTAGTTCTCACACTGAGGTTTCTTAGCATCAAAACTTGCACCAAATAAATCAAACTAGGGAGAACTGAAAGTAGTAGTGGGGAAGAGTCCATGGGGCTCATCGTCCCAGATGCTCTGTGGCCGTGTGGGCATCGGCCAGCTGGACGTCTCCAGGGAGAACACAGCTCGGCCTCACCTATGCCTCTCACAGCCAGTGGCCCTTGGAGATGCCTTTCCTTTGGAGGGATGTCGAAAGCCGGGAGCAGTTTATTCACCCTGCTTATTTAAGCCTCCTCTTTCCTATATGATCAATTTTGGACAATCCTCCCAGAGGACCCTCAACCTGTCTACCCCTGAGTTTCACGTAAATGAACAGAGCACATCTATCATCATCTTTCACTCCTGAAGAGTTCTATTTAATTTGATGTATAATAGTGGATTCAGGACCCAGGCCTGAGTTCTTTGTTTTCTATAGATTCAGCATATGGGATGGGTGGATGGGGGATAAAAATTGAGAATGTTCTCAATGGGAGAATTTCCCTTCCTGTTTGTGATGGAGCCCTTCTCCATTCTACCCAGCCCACACCGCTGCTGTGCCTAGAGGCACCGCAAGGCCACCTTGGAGCATCAGCGCCGTGGGGCTTCTCCACCCTTCCTGCAGGAGACCTGCCCTGCTCACTGCGGTGCTGCGGGAAGGCAGGGATAGGCTGACTGGGGCTGGCATTTTTGATCTCTAGTTTTCAAGGCTGATTATTTTCCAGCTAGGTCTTCTTTTCAGGGAAAGGAGGTAGTTATACTATATTATTTAGGGAATGATGACAAGGTAGTTTGCACCTGTTCCAGTACAGACACTATTCGTGATTCGAATATTTTCTATTTCCAGTTGCTTGAATCCATGGTCTCAGAACTTGCGGATAGGGAGGCCTGACACTCTGTATTCCACTCCACTGGTGTTTCTCAGTACTGTCTGACACGTGGTGCTAGACAAGTCCTTGCCATCCAGCACTGTTTTGTACCTACAGGACACAGAGCATTCTGAAAACCCACCAAGGCAACAGGTCAGCCTAACAACCAGGATGATCATAAATGACCCCACGCGTTTCTAAATGCCCCCTTGAAGTAGAAAGCTTTCCCTTTCTCGAAAATCACTATGTGGAATAAGTGTCCCATTATTTTAAAACTAGTATCTTATTTTGGCTACACTGCCTAAATTTCCTTCCACAATTTTAGTGTAAAGTTAGCATTTTACCAGCCAAATGACACACAGCAGCTATGTCAAATGAGAGCGGTACACAGTGGTATTGCAAAAGAGACCTAAATACAGATCCCAGTTCTGTCCCTTTCTAGATGTAAATTATGGGACTTTGCAGCACCTCAGTTTCTGTATCTGTAAAGTGGAGAGAATGGTAAAGTTTAACTCACGGAGTTCTTGCGTGGGCTCAGTGATTTATGTCATTTGTAAAGACCTTTAGACAATGCCAGGCACATGGGAAGCACTTGCTAATTATTAGGGATGATTCAACTCTAAAAACCTTCCACCATGATGGTGACCAGAGTGGAGCTACTAAAAGTTAGCTTGTTGGAGGAGACTGAGGGTGTAGAGCAGTGGTAAAACTCTTGCCTAGCATGTGCAAGGCCCTGGGCTCAATTTCTGCATTGCCAAAACTAAATAAATAAATAAATAGATAGATAGATAAAATAAATAAAATAAAATAAAGTAAAATGGGTTGTTCTATTTTAGGAAATGTGGACATTTGTTTTGAGTATGGTTTGGAGATAAGATCCAGAACGGGATGAGGTGGGAAAATTATGACAGATACGGTTATTGAAGTGGCGAGCGCCTCCTAACCGCCACGGGCAGGTTGTCTCTTGAGGTCTAATTGCAAACTGCTGAGGAGGCAGTCAGCAGGAACATCTGCTCATTTACACACACACACACACACACACACACACACACACGCACGCACACCAAACAAGTGGGAAGGGAGCAATGTGAGGGAATTATGTTATGAAAAAGTCCCTGTCCATGTGAGAGTTTGTTGTCCTCATCCCGCCACAGAGCGGGGCACTGTCCTGCCCTCTTCACCGCATTTCCTCGGTCTGCCGCACTCCTGTGGTTGAGGCTGGGTTCCGTCCTATTCCGTGTCCCTCTCCATCGGGAAGGGGCCTTCTCATGGCCTTTCCCGGGGTGCAGCCTAGCTTCAGAGCTGGAATAAGATGCCCCCTTTCCTGCCTGACTTCATCTTGTCTGGATAAGTGAATTCTACAAAGAACGGCTTAAAATGAGATCACGATAGAGATGAATTCTATGACTTTGATAGAAGAGAAAAAGATCAGCACAGTCCGATGGGGCCTGACTTCTGCTGGGTCCGTCACCTGCTAACAGCGGGAGTCCTGTCCAACTTGGTGAATTAGGAAGCTCAATGAGATGTTCCTAAGCCTCTTTCTAGCCCTAAGTATTTTCTTCTTTAGATGTTGGTGTGGGGGAAAGCAAAAGGAAAACAAAAGGGGGTGGAAATGAAGACTTAAAAGAAAACAAGCTTCATTTCCATCATATAGTATTACCCAGCCTCTTCCACCCTCCACGTCACAATACTTTTCTCCCTGATTTAATATGTAGTTTCCAAGAAAGGATGAATTGCAAATAAGCCAAAGTAGTGACCCGGGGAATTTAGTCACAGAAACAGAAGAGATAAAAAATTGTGAGACTACTAAGATTGATGAAATCTCCATAAAAGCAATATTTTCCTAGCAAATATGAATTAGCAAAATTGATTTCATAAGGCACAGAAAATTTAAACAGACCCAAACCAAACAAAAGCAATGAGAATGAAGCTGGATAAGGAATCTTTGTATGATTTAACTCAAAGCCTGTTTAACTCCTCAAAGCCTCAGTCTTCTTATATGTAAGATGGGAACTACTGGGCATGGTGGCACAGGCCTCTAATCCCAACACCAAGGCAGGAGGATCCCAAGTTCGAGCCCAGCCTGGGGCAATTTCAAGATTCAGGATAAAATAAGGGATATATAAATAATACTTGCTTCTGAGGATGATAAAGTATGTGAAATTGTTCTTATCACTTTTGGAATATAGTAATAAGCATTCAATAAATGATAGATATTATTATTTTAAAATTAAAAACCTATCAGAGTTGTCTCCCCAAAAATCTGTTCTAAATGGCTTTACAAATGAATTATTTTAAAGTTTTAAGGAATACACCATTCTTACAAAACATAAGCAAAGTTAGGGCCCAGAAAAACATGGGAAAATCTCCAGGCTCATCTATAAACACAGAGGTAAATACATGATCAAATGAAGAAAGTAGCCAGGCGTGAGGAGAAAAGCAACTCTTACAAGAATGGAAGCCAGTGCTGAGTATTCCGCCACGTGCTTTATTTCTCTCTCTACAAGAACGTACATGACCACCCTTTCGTAGATGAGGGATCAAGGCTTAGAGCGGCTGCACAGGTTGCCTCGGTCCCTGGCGGGAAGAATCACGTCTCAAAGACCATCTGACCCAAAGGCCGCATCTCAGCCACGCCAGGCCCTGCCTCTTGACATCCATAGGCTGTATGTAAAGTGCCCAAAAGCATTTGGTAAAGTCAAGTTCTTATTTCTGATTAAATTAATAGAATAAAAGCATGAGAATTGTTTCTTACTGTAATAAAGAATATCTATTTGTTCCCGTAAGTGTCTTACTAAATAGCAAAATATTTCAGTAGTTATTTGGGAACAAGAATATCTGATGTAACCACTTGAAGAAATGAGTCTGAGAAGTTCTAATTCCTGGAAGTTGGGGGCTCCTCCAACTTCTAATCGTAACTATAAGGGTACAGAATATTTATTACACATGTTCTCTGTGGCAAACACCTTTATATATACTAACCTGCCTAATGCTCACATCCGTGGGACATCAGTACTACCATTATGCCCAACTAACGGAGGGCAAAATGAAGACACAGAGAAGTTACCTACCATGCTCAAGATGTCAAAAAGAGGTGATGGGACTTTGCGCTCAGGCAGGCTGGTGTTGGAGTTTGAGCTATTGTACAATACATTAAAGAATGAAGGTAAAGCTTGGGGCAAGGAGAAATCAAATCAATCCTTACTTGCAAGTTACATGATTTTATAACTATAAATTCCAAAAAAAATTTCTATTGCAAACTAGTGGAATCAATGAGTCTGTTCAATAGGTCCTATGGCTGTGATAAATAGTCTAAAATTTGAGCCCTTTTTTTCTACTATACTAGCAATGATCAGAAAATAAAATGGGAGAAAATACCATGAGATTAGCAACCACCACAACAAAAATATCTAAACAGTCTTAATTCTATGAAAATTATTCTGATGAAAATAATAAAAATTTACTGAGAATCATAAAAGACAAGCTAATAGAAACATGATATTTCAAATTGTGAAGCTACACATTTAAAAATCACTTTCAAAATTAATTTATTGGTTCAGTAAAAATTCCAATCAAAATTACAGTGAGTTTTTTAAAAACTCAGGATTATTCTAAACTTTTTTTCTGGGAAAAACAGTAAGAATCGAGAAGCAAAAGATGTTTGGGAAGGAATTGTGATGAGGTAGGTTCTTGACTAGAGCTTTTTAATAATAAGGTAGGCTTTAAAAATATGCCAGTGTGTACAATACACATATGACAAAAGTGGTTCACAAGGTAGGTAGAAGAAAAGAAAGCATTATTTAAGAAATGTTGCAAGGAGGAGAATGGGTTAGCTACCCATAAGGAAAGAGAAAAAAACTTAGACCCAGCACTAGGTAAGAAAAGAAATTCCAAAGGGATTTAGGAGGTACACATTTTTAAACTAAGCCATTAAAATGAGAAGGATGGAATTGGATATTCATATATTTAATAATAGTTATTAAATCCTAAAATGAAGGAAAATTTTCTTAGTTTATATGCAAAGGAATACATGAGAAAGTAGTTTGGCTCTAAAATATTAGAGCTTCATATGGTAAAATTAAAAAAAAAAAAAGGTAAACAGACAAAAAACCTGGAACGAGTATGGCAAAATATGGCAAACCATAATTTTAGAGTTTACATTTTTTTATGTATGAGATATGATAAAGAAAATACAGGGGCCGGTGAGATGGCTCAGCGGCTTAAGCACCTGCCCGGCAAGCGCGAGGGCCCGAGTTCGACTCCCGGATCCCACATACAAAAAAGGGGCCGGTGATATCGCTCAGTGGCACGGGCGCCTGTTGGCGCGCGAAGTCCTGAGGTCGACCCCCCGGTACCCACACACAAAAAAAAGAAAATACAGTGTGTGTTTAACGAAAACAAAATTTATTACAATAAAAGGCACATTGCCGCTAATTCCCCTCAAAATACTCCCCTCTCTTCAAACACACTTATCTCATTGTTCCTGCCACTTTCTGGAAGCAGTTCTAGAAGTCCTCTTTCAGGAGTGTTTTAGTTTTGCTGTTACAGCTACCTTGATGTCTTAAATCAATTCAAACGATTTACCTTTCATGATCATTTTGACTTTGGGGAACAGCCAAATCCAGAAGTTGTACGATGCCAGATCCAGTGAATAAAGTGGATAAGGACACACTGTCATGTTTTTATGAGACTGCCTTTCTGTTGGATGGCACTCAGCAGCAGTATTCACTGTATTTTTTATTATACCTTGTAAAGAAATGAAAAAGGGCTTCCCGAACCGCTTCAGAAAGTGACAATAATGCCAGCATATTTGTGTTTGAAGCGAGGGGAGATTTTGGGGGGTGGGGTTAATGGCAATGTGTCTTTTGCTGTAATAATTTTTAAAAAATTTAAACAGTCATGTATTTTCAATCACTGCTTGTATATTGTAAGAAACCTCTAAATGGTAAATGGATAAATGGTGTAGAACAGAAAATTTATAAATGGCCAGGAGGGGTGGCACATACTTGTAATCCCAGCACTTGGAAGGCTGAGGCAGGAGGATCGCCGTGAGTTCAAGGCCAGCCTGAACTACATAGTGAGACCCTATCTCAAAAAACAGACGAGCTAAGGATATAGCTCAGTGGCACAGTGCCTGCCAGGCAAGTGTGAGATCGTGAGTTTGATTCCCGGTACAAAAAAAAAAAAAAAAAACAAGAAAAGAAAATTTATAAACAACCCAGAACAGGACCAAAGCTATTATTGCAAAAGAGTTCTCTGCAGTATCAATTATTAAAAAATACACAATATAAAATTTAAAAATGGGAAACAATCTAAAAAAAGAAATAAAAAGGATTTACAGCATTAGATGGAATATTTAAAATTACATTTAGCAACACGTGATCATGCTCATACCTCTGTAAAAAGTAAACATAAAAAGAATAAAACTTGGCAAAAAGAAAACTCTAGGTCATTAAGCTTATTTTGCTGTCACATTAGTTCAGAAAAAAACTACCCAATTCACCTGACCAGTTCATCAAATCCAGAAGAGCTCTTTAACAACAATTCTGTCTGATAAATACAGACTTCTTCACAGATATAAACTTATGGAAAATAAATTGGTAATGTTATTTAAATGTACTTTGCTCATAGAGGGAAAAAATCACAAAAAATATGTCTTAGTGTTAACAAAGCCGGTTGTTAGAGTTGCAGATTGTTTTATTTCAGTCTCTATACTTTCTGTGATTTTTAAGATTTTCAGTAATTAGCATGTATTTTTTTCCTATTAAGAAAAACTGTGTTTATTAATTAAAATTTTTTGGTTCTAGATTGAGTTTTGGGGGTTTTTTGTTTTGCTTTTATTTTTGGTGCTGGAAATTGAACACAGGGCCTTGTAGATGGCAAGCGACTCCCACCGAGCTACAACCCCCAGCCCCTAAATTAATACTTTAATTGACTATATATATATTTTTATATAAATCTGGTTTTGAAATTTTATGTATGTATAATACATACATGTGAATGGCTACATCTAGCTAATTAATAGACGCATTACTTCACATACTTTAATTTTTTTTCCTGAAAACACTTAAAATTCACTCTTGCCGGGCGAGGTGTTGCACGCCTGCAATCCCAGCACTCGGGAGTATGAGGCAGGAGGATCGCCATGAGTTCAAGGCCATTCTGAACTACATAGCCAGACCCTGTCTCAACAAACAAACAAACATCATATACTCTCTTAGTAATTTTCAATAATACAATATATTGTCATGAAGTATACTCAAGACAAGCTTCAAGACATTTAATCCAGCCCGGGTTTTCTGCTGCTCCTTCGCCTGACACCTAGTTCAACCCGTAACTGTCTCCCCGGCAGCAGAGCGCCGAGGCGTCCGCGGTGCGGTGCTCACGGAGCGGCCGCGTGCGTGGTTGTGGGTAAAATACTCCGACGACAGGAAGAAAGGAGCACATCTGTGCTTCCAAGAGCTCGTGTTGTTCTTGGAAGACTGAGACGTAAGCACGTGCAGAATGGAGAAGCAGAGGGGAGGCCACAGGCAGAGAACCGCGATGGAGAGGGGAGCCGGGCAGCCCAGCTCAGGCACTGCTGCTCGTGGCAGAGAGCGCAGCTTTGGTGGAACTGGCTGTCTTCAACGAAGTTCAACTTAGACTTAACCTCATGTTACTAAGAGAATGTGAGCAAACCGAGGACTCCACAAAGCAGCCACACAGTAAGTGCAGGAAAGCTGCCAGGAGCAAGACCTAGTGGTCAGGATTCGGGATTTCGGCTGCGGCCTTCCTAGCTGTAAGGTGTTTACCTCCCCAGCCTCAGCGTTCAGATCTGTAAAATGAGGGTGGCACTGCTTCTTTTTTAAAACGCCTGTGTGTGTGTTTACGACGCATGTGCATTGTGGAAAATGTTTTGCCTGAATTATCTTATTTAAGCCTCCAAATAACAACTTTCAGAAGTGGACGCTGCTATTCTCCATGTCAGGAACAAAACAAGGCTCTCAGGCTCCGAGAGGGGACAGAATCGAGCCCAGATGGCTTGGGAGAGACTTCCCACTCCACATGGAGCGTGCAGGGTGGTAGCAGGGCACCTGACACCTACAGGTGCTCAGCAGGGGATGAGCCACAGCCCTGAGCAGAGGGTCCGGCCCCACACGACTCAGCCATAGAAACACACCCACTCTCATAGAGCCTGTGAGAGAGCGGGGCTCCTTCACGATCTCCAAGGGGGCATGTAAGTAATGCAGTGCACAAAGTTACGGGGTCCAAGAAGACCCTGGTCCTTACCAGATCCTGCACTGCCACTGCCAGCGTGTGCACCCAGCAGGGGACAAAGGAGGTGGAAGGGAGACACAGGGTCCTCCAGACACCAAGGGAAAGGGGACAGTAGAGGTTAGGGGGTCACCTTTGTCCTGGGTATCAAAGAAATCTTCTCTGGATCCTCTCTGGCTCTGGCCACCATGTCAGGGGCCTTACCCCAGGTGGGGAGGAGTCATCTGGAACATGAAATGAGAATTAGATGAGCTCCCCAATTCAGCAGCTTTATGAATCAGTTACACTGGGCACTGAGCCTCAGTTTCCCTGTCTATAAAGTGGGGGAGAGATGGGCTAAATAGATTTAGTCCTGACATTTCATTGCTCTAGAATTCCGCAGGTCCAAAATGAACATAAAGGGTGAGACTTAACCAGAAAGAGCAACTCTGAGGCTCAGCGAGACATGCCGCATCTCCAGTCACACTTACGTCTTGATGCAGGCATTGCCAGTTCCTTTAAGAAAAAATAAGCCGCCCAATACTTCTCATTAGTAAGTTTGGAGAAAGCATTTTTGCAAGAAATTCCGTGAGCTGAATGTGATTTAGCTCTAAGACTAAATCAGAGCCCTGCAAACACTGTGGGCAGTATGCATGGATTCAATTTTGCTAGTTCTGGGTGAACCTGGAGATTTGTGGGAGATAGCAAAATAAATATTATCCATTTCATAGATTGGTCCACTACATTTCATAGATTAGCCAACTCATTTCAGGAAAACTAAGCACGTTTTACAGATTATGCTAAGTTTGTGAGTTCTTTTGGTGGCTGGCAGCACATCTTGTCCCCATTTTACACCTCCATAATTCCTAACACAGTTTTTTGGGACATTTTGTACAGAAAAAACTCCTCATAACTCTACAAATTGCAATTCGATCAATTTCTACCTAAGAAACACTTGACTTTGGGAGTGCCACTCAATACCCCAAGTCTTAGTTTGCCCCTTCTTTGATTGGGAAGTCGAATGTCCCCCGCACAGAGCATTTGGGAGAGTTACACGAGACCACAGAATGTTCTAGCACCTTCCCTGCCTCATTGTTAGGATGCAGGGCTGGGGCTGGCTTCATGGATTTGCAGCCTGGGATGGCCCTGTGTTTACAAGGGCCCGTGCTCCCTGAATGCTTTGCTGTTATTAATAATTTTTGCACATGGGAGCCCAGACTTTCATTTTGCACTGGTCCCTCCAGTTGGGCAGCCAGTTGGGCAGCCAGTCCTGCTCAAGGCCTTGCCCCGAGTCGAATTGCCAGTGCTCGCTGAGTGAGGCCCACACACAGCACGAGGAGCAGGGCCGGCCAGTCAGCAAGCCTTTGGTCCAGGCCTCAGTGCTGTGCCGTCTGAGCCCTCCCCGGCTGGGAGAAAGGGCTGGTCTCAGGATGCTCTTCTGTGCTGGAAGAGTTTCCTCTTGCTGACTCAGTCAGGTCACTTAACACTTTGCAGCCTCAGTTTCCCCAGTGTAAACAAAAGCTATTCGTAGCCCCAGCTTACTTAGGTGTGAGGATCAAATGAGTCCATCTATGCAAAGCTCCTGAACAGTGCACGGCACATAGCTCCATTTCTGCGGCAACTCTTCCTGTTTGCTGGTGGTGTTTCCTTGCCTGGATGTGTGCACAGCTTTTCCCTTGGATACATTTTCTGACTTTCATGCGTGACATTTAAAACTCCTGGGCCTTCTCCCTTCCACCTTTTTTGATCCAGAACAAATCTTAAGGAAAACCTTCCTACGGGGAGATTTTCTCTGAGCTCTGGTTTCCAGTTGACTTAAAAAGTAACAGCAACTGCTAATGGAAGGCTGTCCTGGCACCAAGTGTATGTGTCTAAATCCTTGCAGCAACCCTGTAGGGTAGGTGTTCTCATGCCCATTTTACAGATGAGGAAACTGAGGCACAATAAATAGGAGAGCGGGAATTTAAAACCAGGTTTTTCGGGATGCAAAATCTATGCGCCTTATAGATGGAGCCCTGAGGGCTGCTGCTGCTAATGCAGACAGGTCTCAGATCTCGGGAAAACAAGATTAATGTCTGCAAAGTCAGACTGCTGATTCTCAGGCTCCCTCCAAGCTGACTGCAGATTGAATTGCACATCCTGAAATCTTGACACAGAGGGAGAATACTGTCAGAAACCCCTACACATCCAGGCCCATCAAATGCACACGCTTTGAGTTAGCGTAAAATCCCACCTACCTAGCCGGTACTCACCTCTGGGGCCAGGGGCGAGGTCTGAGCCCGGCCCGTGGTTCAGCGAGGTCCTGATGGAAACAACCTCCTTGCCTGCAGCCCCACCCGGAACCTCCTCTGTCTCTGCAGCCAGTCACCAATGTTTCATCATTTCCAACAGCGCGGTGCGGCGCAGGCAGCGCCAGAGAGAGATAGTGATCTGCTCAGCTGAAGGGAGCAGGCGAGGGCAGACACTGCCGCCCGCCCCCGCCGGGGGAGTCTGTGTAGATGGGACAGTCGGCAGTCCCTCGCGCTCCGTGTATGCTCCTGTTCAAACGCAGCAAATGCACAGGCGGTAGAGTGGAAAGGGTACAGCAGGAGGAGTCAAGAGGCCGGGGTTCAAGTCCCAGCTCCGGCACCGTCTTGCCACGGGAGCTCACGTCCCTCTGCTGGGCAGCAGATCCTCTCTCTAGCTATAGCCAAGACCCCTCCAACTTGGCTGTCTCTGCGCCTGTGCGGGATGTGGCTGCAGGTTGAGTGCATATGGGATGCAGAGCCGGATGGGGGTAATTCTTCAAGACTGACTTCGCCGTTAAGCCTTAAATAGATGAACTGAAAGTGGCTTCTTCAGCTTATGTGATAGTGTCAGGAAGGGAAGGAACATTGGGGTTCAGTTCTTTGGGAATCTCAAGCTAAAACCTCAAGATCTGCCCTTGAGAGAGAACAGAATAGGAGGAAGATAAAACAATCCAGGTATAAAACAAAGAAAGTGGAATTTTGGGGCCTCTGAGATGTCCCCTTTGGCTGGGACCACGTTGGCCAGTGTAGAATAATGGCTTCTGAGTCAGATATATCCAGATCTCAACCCCGGTTCCACCACTTAGTAGCTGAGTGACTTGGAAAAAAATTACTTGCTGACTCTGACCCAGAGTTTTTACTCTGTAAAACTGGATTGATAATAAATTTCCATTTAAAAAAAAACCTCGGGCCAGTGAGATAGCTCAGCAGCATAAGCACCTGCCTGGCAGGCGTGAGGTCCTGAGTTCAACTCCCGGTAACCGCACATTAAAAAAAAAAAAATCTCATAAAGCTGTTGAAGGTGAAATAATATAAATGAGTAGAAGAAGTACTTAACAAAGCAAACAGCAAATAGTAGCTTGCAGGGCTTTTTGTCTTTAACTGTGAATGGGCTGAGTCCTTTTCAGGGTTTTCAGCCCCACCGGTCATTGCGGCCCTGGGACCCTGTCTCTACTGCAGTTTTCTCTCCTTTGCACGGCATCTGTTAAGAATATGGAGCCCTTGCTGAGCAGTGGTGCCTCCCTATAACCCCAGCACTCTGGGAGGCTGAGTCTTTTATACTCAGGAACTTAGGAACGCAAAGTGATTTACTCCACTCCACACCCAGCCGTGAGCTCTACCCTGAGCTACGACTAACCTGTGGAAACAAAGTCAAGATTATTGACGTGCTGTTCCCATGACCCAGTGGCAGCACCCCAGACTGTGTAACGGGCACGCTGTTCTCCTCTTCCTATGACCACTGTGGGACTGGAACCTGCCATGACACTTCTCAGGGCTCACGCTGAGGTGTGATTGCTAAGAGTCTTTGAACACCACATATTTCAGCTCCTCCACAAGTGATTTTAGAGCTGCTCATTTGACTGGGACTAGGAGGAGGTATGCCCCCATGTCAGAAGTGGTGGCACCTTTATTTACTAGGTTATGGGGACAGCCACCATCTTTGTCAGAAGCCAGTAGGAGGCATCACAGTTTGGCAGAAAGTCAACTTTGTTTCCTGGGGATCTGAGGCATTTGTCCTCCCTGACTATGTTTTCCTCGTGCATCATTATAAGGAATTTTGTCTATTTATTTGTTGATGCTTGGATGGAACCCAGGATCTTGCACATGCTAAGCACATGTGCTACCATGGAGCTACACACGCACACAGCCCTTGTAAAGTTTTGATTCAATCATTTCCGGTGTCTGTTGTGCTCTAAAATTCCATGACTTTGTGTCGTCCACTACCTTGCTTTAAACAGCAGCATGAGAGCCATCGAGGACCTGTGTCTTTTCTGCATCCCTGTCGCCACAATGCTGCCCATAGCTAATAGGCGCTTAACACATATGTGTTGCATGGATCGATGAGTGAGTGGGTTAAAGCGCCTGCTCCGTGCGGCTCACACACCCTGGCCACATGTGAACACTGGCCAAGGAGGAGAAGGCGGTTTGCTCGCGAAGGCACCTCGCTCGCTCCTGCTTGGAATGGATCCACACTGGGCTCCTTGCTAAAGTCTGGGTCCAGTGCTCCCTCTGCCAAGCTCTGCATGGCATGAACCCCTTTGCTTTGAGCTGACAGACTCTAACCCCAAGGGTAAGATGCAAGGGGAGATCAGAACAGTGATAAATGAAGTTATAACATCTGAGACATCAACAGGAAGCTATTTTTGATAGTTTATCAACTGGGGGAGAAGGGGCCTCAGATGGAGGTCGATAACACACTCCCCTCCTCCCCCATCTCCGCTCCATCTCCTCATGCATTTCACATGACCACAGCCTTCCTCCCAAGATTTCTCCTCCTCACATGGTGTCCCCAACACCTGTGGGAGAACAAAGGTACTCTTTGCAGAACCAGCAGTTTTCTCTCTTGATTTTTAGGTGGAGGAATGGCGTGTCAGCAGGATTGGGGAGTTTTTGGAGAAGGGGAAAATGCTGCTGCTCACTGTCCAATCATCCCAATCCACGTTTCGCATCATGCTTTGTCTGCATGCTTGTCTTCTGAGAAACACTTTCCCAGATCGTTACAAAGACTGAGCTTCTTAGGTCCACAGTTTTCTGGTACTCTCGGCTTAGAGTTTTCCAGTGGGACTTGGGGGTGTAGCTCAGTGGTACAGGACTTGGCTAGTATGCTCAGGGCCCTGGGCACTCCCGAATGAATGAATGAATGAATGGTTTCCAGGGGCTTCCTATGTGCTTCAGATGCAATCCAGGGTCTTGAAGGGATCTAGAGGGCTCTGCCACTCTCTGGCTGCCATCTGCCCGTCCACAGGTAGCCAGCTGTTTTGCTTGTTTAATCTGTTCCTGCTCTACCAGGGCGAATGAGGGTGTCTCCACACCCAGACAGTTTTAAAATGTCTTTAATAGCTGCCTGATCTCTCATCTGGCCGAGTCACCCTCTATTCCAAGCCGTTCATGTATGGTATCACACGCTGTTTCCAGTGACGTGGTAGGGCAAACAACGCTGGGAGGGCCTCGTGGTCCCGGCTGATTCGGGGGAGGAGCCTGTTGATTATCTCCCTATGGTGAACACTGAGTTCCCCGAACAGGTATCTAAGCCAAGGGAAGCTTAGATGTGCTCTATGCTCTTGCACCACACTGGCCTTCCGCTTTCAGAAAGCCTTTTGACCCCCTCGGCGCTGCAGCGTTGGAGAGGATCTGTTTCACTATGACCCGGAGGACGACAAGTTACCACTTTCAGTAATTACGTAGTGTTATTGCCACACATCGCCTCATTATTAGTGATGAAATGTGTTACTATTTATTGAGCACCAGCCTCCGCACCAGTTGCTCTGCATGCACTCATTTAATTATCACAACAACCTTACAAGAAAGATACTATTTTCAAATAAAGGAATTGGAGATTGAGTGGGTTAATCTGCCCATAGTCACCGAATTGTAGTCTGTAGCAGAATCAGGATTCGAATTCAGACCGCGCATTACCATCATCATCATCACCATCACCACTTCAAAAGCCATCTACTGTAAGCACTCTTTCTCTGCCTTCTGCATCCCCAAGCTAATTGACTTTTCCACACTCCGCATGACGCGGATCACAGCAGCAGTCTGGCAGGTCTTTACAGAAGCCGGGACCATGCCATTATAGAAGTGACATTCCATGCACAGTGGCCACCTTTACCACCCTGCCCCTTCCCTCCAGGTTAAACTTTTTATTAGCTAAAGGTCCCACTCTGTACACTGAAGTTTAACTTAACTCTGGTGAAATTTGCTTCAAAATGCCCACCTCACAGAACTCTTCGAGATTCATTGAGCCCGCGTGAAATATTTTGCTAACTATAAAACACTCTACACATGTTAGGCTTTTCATCTTTAACAATAACATGGGGATGTGAGGCGGGGGAGGCTAATGAGGCAATTTCTTTTGGCTGTGATGAAAATGTTTTGAAATCGATTGTGGCAGCGGTTGCATAGCTCTGTGAATATACTAAAATCAAGGAATTTATACTGTTAATAGGTAAATTGAATGGTATATGATTTCTATCTCAATAAAGCTAATATTAAAAGAATTATATAAAATATTGAGGAATTTGATACTATGGCCCCTATTTTGTCCCTCCAAATGGCTCTGCCAGTCTTTCTGTAGATATTTCTTCATGATCTACTGTGTACCTGGCTTGATGCCCAACAGTTGGGACACAGAGTTTGAAGATGGTAGACATGGACCCTCTCCTCGTGCAACTGGGAACATAGACTTGGATGAACAATTTCACTGAGGTGTGATGAATGTTATATTATGAAAAGTTAAAGGGAAACCTGGACCAAATAGCAGATGGGCCCCTCACAGAGTTGGTCAGAGGAGATCTCCTGTCTGATGGAGGAGAGGAAAAGAGTCCCATGCAGAGGAAAGAATTTGAGCAAAGGCCCAATGGGGAAGGAGAGCAAGATGAAGGGAGGAAGGTAAGAGGCAGAGAGGGGAGACAAGGCGGCAGAAGTAGGTTGTGCCACATCACAGAGGGCTGAGTTGAGTTTGGATTTATCTAAGGGACAGTGGGAACCTATTAAAGGTTTGTTGATCCATCAAAAAGAGGAAAGATCAGATTTTTTTTAAAAGAACACTGACTGCCCTATGGAGAATAGATTGGAGAAGATAGGCAATCAACCAGGTTTTTAAAATATGTAGGAGTGATAAGATTTGGTGATGGAGCTGCTTGGAATGGAGTCAGAAGATAAGAATTCCAAGATGGCGCATAGAAACTATCTTGGGCAAGTGAGTGGATGGGGGAGAGACAGGAGTCATGTAGGGACAGCAGGTGCTTTCTGCTTCCCATGTGTCCAGTGTGGGCACACAGGGTCCAGGATACATTGTGGTAAGGACCCAGGCTCTGAAGCACAGCTAGCTTAGTGGTCTTACTGCATCTTAGAAAAGCTGCCTTGCCTCTCTGTTAGCCCATTTCTTAAAATGATAGTAGTATCTCTCTCAAGTGTCGCCATTAGGATTATACAAATCACTGTATATGACACAAGTACAGTGTGTCTGGCATGTTGTGAAAACTACACAAGTGTTCCTCCTGCTCATGAATGGTGTTGTGATGACCATATGCTCAAGAGCCAAAGTCCAGGAGGCAGTTAGAGGTAGCAGTTGGAGAGATGGATTTCAGTGGCATCGGCAAGCAGGTGGCATTAAAGCCTTAGGAACAGAGTGGGAGGACAGACAGAGTGGAAATGTGCTCCAATATGGGAGGGAGACCCGAAAGGTTTGGCAAAGGCAGGAGGAAGGCAGTGGGAGTGTTGAGGGTGTACAGATGCTGAGCCCTAAGGAACATCCATCTAACACCTGAGGGCTTCTGGTTGCCCCCCACCTTCCTTGGGCAGCAAGACTGCCCCCATTCAGAATGTTTCCAGGGGACACTGGCGAATTCAGTAAATTCAGCTTTTAATATCTATGTCCAGAAACATATTTTCAGAATACATTAGAGGAGTCTGCTATTTTTCACAAAGTCTGAAATACATCCTTTCATAAAAACAAGAACCCTGGTTAATAAAAGCCTTTCTTCTTGTTGAATGTTGAATGCTTGGATCTTTGTCCATGGACAGTGTCCTTTCTGCCTTGGGCACCAGCCTACTTTGCACACAAATTTTCCTCTACTGTTTTTTTGTCAATTTTGACTCCATATCTAGGTCATTAGCTCCTCAGTGAAGTAAAAAGTCAGGGTGCCCTATCTGTTTATCCAGTTTCTGTTTACGAGGCACAGTTTCTGAAAGGTACTTGAGCAGGTCCTTAAATAAACAAACAACAAAATATGTGTTAATATGACCGTGACCTTTTCCTTTTCATGATGGCCAAATAGCCCTGCTGACTTAGTGCATCCAACTGACCAATGGGGAATAATTGCTTATAACATAAGCAATTATAATATAATCGGTTGTTAATACCGCCTTACATTTTCCACCGTGGGACAGAGTTTCAGAATATTTTCATATGATGTAATCAGACAATGCCCGTCACATGGCCATTATTGTTTCCATTTTACAGATGAGAAACCCTGGGCTCACAGAGGTTCATTAGCATGCCGAGAATCAGGCCCAGTAGGGAGGGACCAAGACTGAAAACCATGGGGACAGAGGGGAACCAAGGGTGGGCGGGAGTGTCTGTCTTGGCATCCAAGGGCTGTGCTGTCTATGGAGGATTTAGAAAGAGTAAAACAAAATAAAGACAGTCTGCTTGTTATGACCGCACACCAGCAATTCTGAATGATAAAATATTCTTCCTACTGGACATGAGCAGCTGGCTTGTTCTATTCTTTAAATATTTATTCTTAGTTACTTTCTCATTGCTGGAACAAAATACCTGACACCCAGAACTCTAAGGAGGAAAGGTTTATTTCTGCTCACAGTTTGTAGAGGTTTCAGTCCATAGTCAGCTGGCTCCAAGGCAGGGTGGCATGGCAGAGGGGTATGACAGAGGAGAAAGAGCTCATGTTATGGCAGCCTGAAGCAGGGCAAGACCAAGGGAGGAGGAGGGATAAAACCCTTCCAGGTCACGCCCAGTGACCACCTCTTCACGCCAAGCTTCACCTCCCGACATCACACCCATCTGTAAACCATAAGTGGACCAATCCAGTATCACACACCCACGATCTAGCCACCTCCAAAAGTCCCACCTTTGAACAAATGAGGCTTTGAGGGGACATTTAGATCTATATTTTTTTCCTCCCTCTCTCACTCCCTCCCTCCCTTCCTCCCTCCCTCCTCCTCCCCTCCTTCTCCTTTTTCCTACTCTTCTTCCTCTTCCTCTTCCCTTTCCTCTTCTCCCTCTTCTTCTCTGCCTTTTCCTTTTCCTCTTCTTCTCCTCCTCTTCCTCCTATCCTCCTCCTCCTCCTTCTGCCCTTTTTGTTCCACAGTGCTGGGGATGGAATCCAGGGCCTCATGCATGCTGGGCATGTGCTCTACTGCTCTACCGCTGAGCGATGTCCCCAACCTGCTCTAACAGAAACATTAAGACAGCAAGTGCGTCTTGTTTCTGAACACACAAAGATTCCTCTCAGGACTTTGCAAAGCATGTCATGTTTCAATCCCTGCCCAGGGGTATCTGTGAAAACACCTACAGATACCTACTCTTCTTTGGGGATGCTCAGAGTCTTGCAGACTTACGCTTTCCCAGGAGAAGTAACACCTGGCGTGTGGCCAAACGTCTAGCAACTCCTCAGCATATGAAACAGATTTTCCCAGACACCTTCCAGAAAAGCAGCACCCAGTCACACTCATGCAGCAAAGGGCACTGGGCTGCTCCTCTGAGAGGCAGCCGTGGCTGCGGGCGGATAGCAAGGAAAGAGACAGTGCCCCTGCTGGGAGGCAGCTATAGACACTTGTCTCAGTGCCCAAGGCACTGAGTGCTTGTCACCCTCTTGCCCTCTGTGACAAAACAGAAATGCTCAGAATTCTCCCATCCTGTCTGAGAAGGGCAGCTGCTTTCTCTAAAATCACAAAAATGAATCCTGCATTAGTGAGTCCCTGACTACTAGGGTGGCCAACAGCCTAGGCCCAGGAGTTGTCATCTTGGTTACTTTTCTCATTGCTGAGACAAAATACGTGGCACCCAAAATTAAAGGAGGAAAGGTTTAGCATAGGTCACAGTTTGTAGAGATTTCAGGTCATAGTTGGCTGGCTCCAAGACACGGTGGCATAGCAAAGGGGCATCACAGAGGAGAAACAGTTCATGGTGGGCAGAAGGCAGCAAAGTAGTGAAGAAGTAGGAAGTGGCCTGCAATGATAGCAGCACTCTTGCTGTCCCTTGTATTCTGTCCAAGCTACACACCCTTAGGGCAGGAAAACTCACTCTTAATCCCAGCACCACACACTCTAGCCATCTCTGAAAAGCCCCACCTATGACCTTGTGAGGCTTTGGGGGGACATCTAGACACAAACCATAAGAGCTGTCCTGGGACCTGGAACTTTCAGTGCCCAAACTGGGACAGTCCAGGCAAACCAGGACGCTTGGTCAGAGATTTGCTGATCAATATTCCATGTTCAGTTTACTGCTGTGAGAGTGATCTTGAGCCCTGACCTGGGGCACGGAGGCCTGGGCAGCATCTTCGTCTCAGCTACAGGAGCCAGCAAAAGGCAGGCTTCCCTATGGGGCCCAGGCCAACCCCACAGTAGGTTTTCTGGTACTCAAGACTGGATAATTCTTCTCTGTGGACCTTTGTCTTGTGCACCAGAAGATGTTGAGCAGCGCCCTTACCCTTCACCCTTCAGATGCTGATAACATGCTCCCTACCCCAAAAGTCTCTAGGCATTACAGATGTTCCCTGGGATGAGGGGGTAGCAGTGGCAAAACACCCCCAGCCAGGAACTACTGCCCCAGAGCGATGTCTCCTGCCACCTGCCCACACCTTTGGTGCTGTTGCACAGAAGTCAAAGCAGACAGAACAGGAACCGGGCTTCAGGCTGGGCAGAGCCAGTCCATCTGCCCACTCGCAAGTCCAGTGTTTATTCTGCACCCTTCCCAGGTAGAAGCAAGCTTAGTCTGGTTGCTGAGGTCCCTCTGTGACAGTGCTGCCTGGGCAGGTACCACCTTAACCCAGCTTTTCCCACAAGGTATCACAAGGCACTTTGTAGATCAGCTAGGGGAATAAAAGGGAGTTTGAAGAATACTACGTGGTTATTCACAAAGTACGTGACCTGATGAAGGCTCTGAGAAGTCCTGCAATAAGAAAACCTATTTAAATATTACAACCCAGGTTTATGTTGAGGTCAGCCTATTATAAAAGTTAAAAGAAGATTTAAACACGGTAGGCTCAGGCCCTCTGGAAGGACTGGAGCCATTCCTGAGATTTCCGGAGTGGTTCTATTCTCTTGGTTACTTCCAGTTCTGAGTTCAACTTCCCCCTGAATTCTCCAACTCATTCATAATGCACCTCTTACCACTTCCCCCTTATTTCTGCTCTGTATAGACTGAGGATTCAGATTTCAGGCCCCTTTCCCTAATTTCCCCTTCCCCCAAATAACCTACAAGGCATGCATGTTCAGCAGTTTCCCTGAGGTTTAGGGTGGGGTCTTTTATGCTCCACAATTTTAACCCTCTTTCTAGCTCAAAATTTTATTCTTACCTTCTTCAAACCCCTGCCCCGTGCCTATTCAACTTTCCTTGCTTTATTTTACAAAAACAGTTTCATTTTCCCCTCCTTACTCAGCCTAGACCCACTTTGGCATTTTCAAAGCCTTGTTAACAGGTAACCACATAATTTATCATCCAAACTGTGACCCTAGAGAGTGAAGTGGGCCTAATAAAATTTTCCCTGGGCCAACAGGATGTCCCAGACAAACCATGTAGCACCATCAGGATGAGCCTCCTTCTCTGCTAGGACCAAGAGCTCCTACCCTTGCCCAATTTCAACCCAGGAGAGCCACAGTGGCTTGGAAATGGTAGCAATTCCTGAATGCCTTCTCCTCCCTCTCCAGGCCCTGCTGGTGGAATAGGGCCCAGGGAACCATCACCTCCCTATGACTAGTGGCTGCCATCAGCATTAATCTTAAAGGGAAAAAAAATTCTACATTACTCGTTGCTTATTCACCAATTCTCATTATTAGATGATCATAGGGCTCATTGGTGCTCTCCATCCCACAGCTGTTAATGTCTCTCATACCTAGAATGGACTGCGGGCAACTCGAGCTCAGAGGTGCATTGCCGCTGACCTCATCACGGATGGCAAGATGAGGGTGGAGAGGAGATGTCGAATCGCGTTCTGGGGGCCTTGTGATGGAGGGGGAATGTCTAGGAGATGAATGGACAAGAGCCGCAGGAGCGAGGTGACCAGAATAGTGGAGGCCTTTGCTCTAATTATGGATGGCCCATGGACTGCGCTGTGGGAAACGCCACCTTAAGTCAGTGACTGATTTGAGTGAGAATCTTTCAAAGACCAGAAGTGCTGAGTGCCTCCAGCCACGGATCCGACTGGGCCCTCTGTGCTATGGATGACTAGGCAGTGGCCCTTCTGCCTGGTCCCTTTGGCTCTGGGCCATGCTCAGTGCTGGGCTGAAACAAGGCACCCCTGAAGAGCCCGCAAACTGATGACCGGGTCCCACTGTCCCCTGTGTCTCTCTGGTGCATCTCCCCCGTCCCTCCTCTGTCCCCAACACCAGGCTAAACTGAGGAAGCTGGGTGGGGAAGGGCAGTCCCGGCACGATGGTCCTGGTGAGCAGCCTGAGCCCTGTTGAGTCTCTGGTCCCGGTCCTCCCACGGTGCCTGTCACTGTCCCTTAGACTTCTCCCTAGATGGTAGCCGGCAGTGGAAGAGGCAGGGCTTCCAGAGCAAAACCTAGAAGTGCTGAGAGCTGCGGCCTCGCCAGTGTGTGACCCACCTGCCCCGGCAGCCCTCTCTTCAGTCCTCCGTCACTGCGTGGTCAGCAGTGTATGCAGCCCACTATCCAAGGCTCGTTCCTTCCCCAGCTCTTTTCCAGATGGCCACGAAGTCCCCCAGTAAGAAACTCTTCCCACGTACCTGCAGCCCCTCCCGCTCCCCTCGCAGAGCATCCCGTCAAGCAGGGAGCCAGTCATTCGTGTGTCGCAGATGCAAGCACACGCCTGCTGCAGCTCCTACAGGGTGTCACTTCCAGACCTGGCAGAACGCCCACATCCTGGATGGGATACATCTGCCACCCTGTCCCCACCCCCATCTTTGCCTTGGGAGAACCCAGAGCTAGAGGGGGTCCCTGCTGGCCCCTTGTCTCAGCAACCTGTCTCTGGGCTTGGGGAGGGCTGGTGACGGACAAGCATGTCCTTGTCTCTGCTATGTCACTCCTTCCCACTGGGACTGAACTTTGACTCCAGCAAGTTAGAAGAAAATCCCAGCCATCAACCTCCACCCACATGTGTTTTGCGCATTATTTAAAAACACGCATATGTACACACAGTCGAAAATGGGAGTGGCGTTTGGATCCAGAGTCCTTTTCCCACCACTCCCAGCGCCCCAGGTCCCATCAGCGGAATACGACAGAGGCATATTCCACTTGGTCTGACATCCTTGTCCTCTTGGGGCAATCAAAACGGGGCACGTTGGCATAGATGGCGAAGTCTTCCTCTTTCCAGGGGGCCAGGCTGATCACGTTGCAATACACAGCCTCGGCTTGGCAGGAAAAGTCCTTTAGAAACAGAAACCCAGTAATAGACGGCCAAGCGGTGGGGACTTCCAAAAGCAAAGCCAGGCGCTTGGCTGTCCCTACAGGCTGGTGAGCAGAGCCCTGGGTTTTCAAACACACCCCTTCCCAACGGTCGCCCTCTTCACCCCACCGCCCTCTGCCTGGGGCCCATGTAGGAAACACCAAGAATCCACAGCAGAGATGGCCAGGGGCCTCTCTGCGTATGACTTTGCTTACTGCCTTACCAAAGGTTTGTGGAGAAAATTGGTCTGATGTCTCAGTTGTTTCTTAAATAGTCCTAGAAAAATCAATAAGCTTAAGGTCAAATTGCTGAGTTTAGGGCTCAACTGTGAAATGCAAAACCCGTGTTCAGTGGGCCTCTGAGGCTAAGTAAATTTCCCAGGAAGACAGGGGGAATGAGCATATTTTGTAATTTTACTGTTATTTAAATGAGATTATTTGCTATCGATATTTCTGTTAGTTGATGCATCTATATGCAAATAGCTCATATGTGGCATTTAGCATGAAGAATTTGTGTGATGAAAAACTCCTGCTATGTACGGAGTCCCTGGTAACTCTAGAAACTCTATAGCCTGCCCAGCGCCACCACCCCCCTTCAAGGCTGCCCCATAGGAAAGGCACCCCACGTCTTCCCCTGGCTTCTCCCCTTTCTTCATTCCCACTTCCAGGGCCAGCTGCTCAACTCACTCTCATGCCTCCATTTCTTCAAGATTGTGACCGAGAGGCCCACCAGGAGCAAGATGAGGGCCACAACACCAATGGATCCGGAGAGGGCAGTGGCTGCTGTGCTGACACTAAGGAGAGCACCCAAGGGAGACGAGGTCAGTCCAGCTGCCCCAGCTGCCTGGTGACCACCACCGAAGTGCCCTGGGCTCCCCACCCTGTGCCTGCTCTCCCAGCTGTGGGCTTCTCCCTCCCCTATAGCTGAGCATATCCTGTCTTCTCCCCTCAGCCCCAGCCTCCACAGCCACGGTCCCACCTACACCCACAGAGCCCTTTTCTGAGCCCAGTCTTCCCCTCCGAAACCTACAGACCTAGTCTCTGGCTTCAGGGTGGTGTTGTTGCCTGCAGAAAGTAAAGGAGAGGAAAGGGAAAGGATTAGTTAGAAGCAATTCTTACACACATGCAAATAAGCTCTACGGGATCTTGAATGGTGACATTAACTTCTTATGATCTCATTTAATCTTCATAAATAAACATGAGGTACGAACAGTCATTATTTCCATTTCACAGTAAAGAGACCAGGTCACAGGGATGAGACTTGCTCAAGGTCACAGGGCTGGTATGAGGCAGAGTCTGGACGTGAACTCGTGTCTCTAGCTTTAATCTACGGGTTCACTGCCTTCATGTGCTCATTTCACTTCTGACCTCTTCTGTCCTTATGCAGGGTTACCAGCTATGACAGGATGTCCAGAAAAAAGAAAGGAGAGTGATCCAGTGATGGGTACCAGGGCAGGAGGTGTGACTAGGAAAGGTGGCAGATGTGAGGATTTGCCCACATTCTGGGGAGGAAGGAGAGACTTCTTCCCACTCTGAAGGAATTTCTCCTGCCTCGAGGAGTGGGGATCCCAAGCCCATGCCTTCCCAGTCATAGCTGTCCCTAGATTCTTGGAGTGGGGAGGGATCTTAACATCCCCTGATCATAGAGGTGAGAAAACTCAGAGGAAGGCATTCGCCCAGGGTAAATGATGCAGCCAGGACCTGAGTGCAATTTTTACTCCAAACCCAGAGCTCTCTTCACCTGCACTCAGGCCCTGACTGTTTCTCCCTCCATAAGGTGGAGCTGATGATCCGCAGTCCTGGCAGGTGGCACCTCTCTCTCTGGCCACATGTCCTGGAGCTGGCTACTCAGACACTCATGATGCAGAGACAGCTGCCAAGATGGAGAAGGGACACATCGGGTCACCACAGCAATCTATTCCTGGGTTGTAGGCGCCAGGAATTATAGCTTCTTGGAGCACCGAGCCAGATAGAATCATGCTGGGCATCTCAACAGCTCAGTTCCTCTCTGTCTTTACCCCCGCCCTTTCTGCGTAGGCCAGCAGCCCTCATCAAGTTCCCCTGGGACAGCTGCTGTCCATCTACTGGCACCCATCTAAGGGTCAGGAGGCAGCTTGGAAGCCAGATCTTCCCAGTGTCCGTTGTTTTGTTTTGTTTTTTGGGTACCGGGGTTGACCTCAGGACCTCGCCCGCCAGCAGGTGCCCATGCCGCTGAGCGATATTACCGGCCCTTTTTTCGTATGTGGATACTGGGAGTTGAACTCAGGACCTCGCGCTTGCCAAGCAGGCGCTTATGCCGCTGAGCCATCTCACCGGCCCCTAGCCCGTTGTTGAGTGTGAGTCATCTGGGATGAAGCACTGAGTCCAGGGGCCTGGTGCTGGGAACTGGAGTGGGCGACAGAACACACATGATCCCATGCAAGGACAGGGGAACCCGAGTCACCGGCTGACGGAGGCTCGCCACACCTATTTACCACAAGGAGCAGAAACAGCGCAAGGACAGATGTCCAGGACCGGAAAGGGACGTAGCTATCCTGCAAAGGCAAAGGAGGCCGGGCTGGCTGAGAACACACACGGGCACGAGGTCACGGAAGAATTTGACCTTCTGGGCCCAACAGCCTAGGTCTCAAGTACTTCCTGACTGTGATTTTGGGGCAGACACTCCCCTCTCGGAGCCTCACTTGCTTCATCTGTGGAGTGGACACAACGTGAAGACCTCCCTCACAGAGTTTTTTAAGAATTTATGTTCAGCCTGTTGTTGAAGTGACGACCATTTTGCCTTGGGCTTGTTGTCAGCTGGCCTTACCTGGTGAGAGTGACTGGGCAAGATTCTCCAGGGAGGCAGTGCTGGCTCCGAGGGCCCGAACGCTGTGACTGGTCCAATTCATCTCATCCAGGGACCATCAAAGCGTTCTCGGGACAAGTGTGCCCTTTAGCTGGAAGCAATTTTTCTCAGAAGTATTTACCAGAGGCGGACATGGGGCCTCAGGCAGCTGGTGCCTCTTCTCCACCACATCTCATTCCTCCAGGGCAACCTGCTAGGGGCAAATGGTAAATCTCACCACCGGAGGGGACCCCGAAGGCGTGGTGACTGCTTTTCTCTTACGGAAGGCATCTTCAGACTGGCCTTCTACAAGCACATGGTCCAAAGTTGGCTCCCTGCCTCTGTCACATCGCCCTCTTGGCATGGCTTTCTGAAGTCACCTCCATCCTCTGCTTATTTGGGTTACTGTCGGTCTCCTGTTACAAGAGTGTGAGCTCCGTGGAACAGAAATCTGTTCTGTTTGGCCCTCGCTGCATCCCCAGAACCTAGAACAGTGCTTCGTACAACAAACAAGTTTAAAATATGTTGGTCGGTTGAATGAATGAATGAATGAATGAATGCCCAAAATGACTTCATAGCAAGCCGACTATGATCACCTTATCTGTGCTGGAATTTTGGGGAGCCTACACCGCAGACTTTTGCATTCTCAGGTGATAGCCAATCTTTCTCCTTTGAAGGAGAGAGAACTTCGTTTGAAACAGCTCTGATCGCTCTGAACCATCCCGGATGTGTGGTAAAGCGGGGGATGGCTAAAATGACCAATGGCAATTTCCAGATAAGAGGAGATGCACCTCTGAATACCACAAGTGACTTGCTGAGGACCTGGAGGAGGAAGTCCTGCCCGCATGGGCGGCCCAGGGGAGGAGGAGAGAGGCGAGAGTGGGAAAGGGACTGTCCCACAGTCTCCCTCACAGGCACTCACCCTGCCCAGGCCTCAGTTCCTGCTTAGGGGCTGCGGCTGAAAGAGAGGTGTGCTGAAGACCATCCCTCCCCACCACATCCTCGCAGAGAGATCTGCAAGAAGAGTTGGGAGCCCCATCTCTAACAAGGCCCGAGCTGGAACTGAGAGCCCAGGAGACATGGATGAGTCCCTTCGCCTTGCTTGGACTCGGCTTCCCTGTCGCGAAATGAGGCAGGATGAGAAGAGGAATGAGACACGATTGCAAGAATGCCAATTTCTTCCCACAAGGTCACCTCTTCAGTTGTCCCCTTCCACGTGTGACCTCGTACCTGGTACATTTCTCAGTCAGGGCATTGCCCAAAGAATGGCAAAAACTCTGTTTAGAGAATGGCCTAAGTGTTAGAATTGTTTTTATTTTTAACTTTCTAAGAAGTGAGGACATCATAATCTTTTCAGTTTGGGGCATTTAAAGTTTCTGTTTCTTTAAGCAACACTAAGATAGTTAAGATTCAAAGGCAGAGGAAGCGTGGCGAGCTCGCTGTGGGCTTTGTGCACACCGCAGCAAACACGCGCACACACACACACATGCACGCATGCACAATTTTTAAACATTTTTCCTACAGATGATAGCACATTATATACAGTGCTCTCCCTCACTTTTCGCCGTGTATCTCGGAGCTAAGTTACCATCACTATGTACAGAACTTTCTCTTGCTGTTTTTTAGCAGCAGAATACCTGGTGTACAGATGCCCACAGGTGATTTTAACTGGTTTCCTAGCAGTGCACACTTGGATTGCTTCCAATTTTCACTCTTCAGATGATGGGCAATTATTAAACTTGTACAAGCATCATTTTGCACATGTATGAATACATGTGTGAGATGGGGGAATGATCTTAAAGTAGATTTGCAATCCATATTTTAAGAAGTCATTATTTTCAAAAATCCAAAATGTAGTTATTATCCAATTTGATAAACTGTGTCATAAGCCAGGTTTCATTCTGAATGGCCCATGAGTGTTTCTAAAAGTCAAAATGTTCATCAAAAATTGAAGATTTGTGCCAGGGGTGGTGGTGGACACCTGTAATCCCATCACTCAGGAGGCTGAGGCAGGAGGGTCACTGCAAGTTTGAGGTCAGCCTGGGCTACATAATGAATTCAAGGCCAGCCTGAACTACATATCAAGACCTCAAAAAAAAAAAAAAAAAAAAAGCCAAATTCCAGCTGCCTTTTTCCCTGAGTCTCTCTCTCAAGTATATTTCCCCAAAGCTTCACAATGTGGTACAGAAAAAGACCAAATGCCAGTGCAGATCTGAGAATCCAGCTCTCTATTATCAAGCTAGATATTAATAATAAAACTTGCAAAAAATGTCGATCAAGGCTTCTCATCACACTAAATTTTTTATGTTTTGGAAAATATAGCTATTTCTCATAAAATGTTAAGATGCAATGGTTTTAGGACCCCTTTTTTTGGTAGTACTAGGAATCAAACCCAGGGACACACTACCACTGAGCTACACCCCAGCCCTTTTTATTTTATTTTGAGACAAAGTCTTGCTAAGTTGCCCAGGCTGGCCTTGAACTTGTAATCCTCCCACTTCGACCTCCCAAGTAGCTGAAATTACAGGCAGGTGCTACCTCCCCCAGCTATGTAGAGATAAAAAATGCCAGGGTCTGTGTATGGTGGCCTCTTGGAAGGGAGAGCTCTCACCGGGCTGCCTAACTGCCAGAGGCAATGGAGCCCTGGCCTGGAGCAGCCAGGCCCTGAGCCGGAGCGGCGAGAAAGAACACAGTGGTTGCTGACCAAGCTACTAACCACGGCCTGCTGTGATCCGAGGGCCACTGCCCAGACCCGTCCTCACTGGCTACTAGCATCTGCAATCCCCATGGAAGTGTTTGCCTTAGCAAAAGGCAAATTCAGTCCAAGCAACGCCACATATCCTTGAAGCTTACACAAATGTGGATGCTATATTGCGGAAGTTATACAAATTACAAACATGTACTAAATTTTTTAAAAAGTTCCACTTTAATGAAACAAGAGCTTCTGTCTATAGTAGGGGTGGGATGGGTATAAAAAAATCAAAGGAGGCAGCACACACATGCAATTGCAGCTAGGAGCTGAGACAGGAAGGTTGCTGGTTTGAGCTCAGCCTAGGCAACTTAGTGATTTAGCTAGATCCTCTCTCAAAATAAAATTAAAAAAAAAAATTTTAAAGGGCTGGGGATGGAGCTCAGTGTGAAAGCCCTGGGTTCAGTCCCTAGTACCACCACACACACAAACAAAATGAAACAAAATTATACAAAATAATGCAAACGTAAGAACTGGGCCTGCGCCTATAATAAAAGAGTGCCATCGACTAATTCTAATCCTAAAATCAAAGGAAAAACATTCAATCGCGCCCAACTGGTTTGAGCATAGGGTCTGTCCCAGCAGTGAGACATCGGCTGCCAGGGCCAGGCGAACCGGACAAGGGCCCTGGATTCCGGGTGGTGGCCCTGTCCATCCCGACCCCAGCAGACAGAACAAAGCTTGGAGCTAACAGGACACGCAAAGAGAGCTGCTGGATGAGAGGGCCGAGTCGTTTCTAACTTGGGTGACATCATGGGAAGGCTGCCTGGAGGAGGTGGCATTTGTCCTGGGTTGTGGGCGGCCCCAGGGTGGGTGGGATGGGGCACCGGGAACAGCAAATGGAAGGCGCAGTCGTTTTTCCTTTGTGCACGTCCGACTGGCTGGCGAGAGGTGGACGGCACACGCCTGGGGTGCGTGGAAGACTGTCGCCTGGGATGGGGAGAGAAAGAGGAACCCAGCCTGGAAAGACAGCGCGGCCATGACATCTGTTCTCTAGACACCTGTCCTGTGTGGCCCGAGATACGCCTGACTCAGCTTCCCTCCCCAGTGTGCCCCGATGCACCCCCGTGGCTCTTTTCCAGGGCCACAGCAGCTTTGCTATGATCCGTGGGGCAGCATGGAGGCGACGTTGAAGCCCGCTCCCCGCCGGCACTTTACAGGTCTCTGGTTGTTACTGCAAATTTTCATTTCTCCGAATAGAAACCGCGCGTCCTCCTGAGGTCTGTGACCCACCCATTTACGGGTTGGGAGCCTTGAAGCTCACGCCGAGGTTTTTAGCTCGCACCAGAGCTTGTTTACAAACCGCGATCCCTGGCCTGAACGTGTGGCTTCCCGAGAGAATCCGAAAGTCAGCCTGGCTCGGCCAGCAGCCGGGGCGGAGCCACAGGGTCTCTGCGGGACTCGCAGCTGAGGGAGCCCTGGCCCTGCCCGGCTCCGCACGGGTCCTCACCCGACTGGAAAATATCACCAATTTTTTTCAGAAAGCAAACACGTTTTTGGCAAGTGCCAAACGACTTCATGATCCCATTTACTGTTCAGAGCTGGGGCTCCAAAGGTAGATTTATATATTCTTTTTTTTTTTTTTTTTTTTTCTGGTACTGGGAATTGAACCCAGGGCCTTTGCACTGAGCCTTATTCCCAGCTCTTTTTTTTTTTTTTTTTTTTTTTTTTTTTTTAATCTTAAAACAGGGTCTTACTAAATTGCTCAAGGCTGGGCTTGAGTTTGAGATCTTCCTGCCTCAGCCTCTCAGAGTACTGGGATTACAGGAATGCTCCACCATGCCTCTCTTACACGTTATTTTTTTAAAGTTATAAATTCTAATATTCAACAAGCTAATATGTTATTCATCCCAGGATACTGAAAAGAAAAAATATTGAATCAGAAACAGAAAATGAAATGCCATGTAGAGAAAAAGTGAAATATTCAGACTGTTAAATAAATTTGGAGGGGAAAGATGGAATACGAAAAGAAAACAGAGCTCAGAGGTGTTGGTTTCAGTGAATGTGCTGCAGAAATGTGCACAGAATGGGAATTAACCTCTAATTCCATTGTCAAACATAATTAAGGAATTTAAAAAACTGGATTTTTAAAATGCAAAGAATGTGAACGCATGCTCACATAGTCAGAATATGAAACAACGGCATTTTCTTGTTGAAAAGTCTCCCCCTTGAGTAAGAAATTTTTACTTCATAAAAGACAACAGGGATTGCGAGTTTTTGGAAATACAACCAGCCTCAATTTTTCCCAAATGGTGAGAGAGCAAATCCCTAGATCATGGTTGCTTTATTAAACTTCAAAGGACTTTACACTTTGTCAGCTCCCTATGGATGAAAAATCGTTTGGAAAAGAAGGAGAAAAAAATGCTAAATGGAAGGATTTAGCACATTTTTGGTAGGCATGAAGAATCTGAAGCAAGCATCAGTAGTAATGCTAAATATTCAAATTTCAAATCTGATTTGAAAATATTAATGGTGCGAAAAAACAGATTCTGTATGATAAGGGAAATACTGGCATGCTGTTGAACACATAGACATAATTTTGTTTTTGGCAAGACAGAAGCTAGCATTCAGAAGATTATCCAAGAAAAGTTTGCGCATTTTAACAGGGATTTTCTTCATTTACAGAAATCGTAGAAGTTTCATAGCATCACTGACCCAGAATACAAATATAAACACCAAATAACATGTAGACATTATTTGGCAGGTGAAAATAGAAATCAAATCATTAAAACAGCAGATTTGTTGACCAAAATAATTTTGAATATTGTAAGAAATACTAAATATCACACAGTTAAATAACTGAGACCCATCTCTGATGGATGTAAGCCATGTGGAAATGGTTAATTATTTTTAGATTTGTAAATTTTCAAAATGCAGCTATTTCTATTTGTAAACTTAAAAAAAAAAAGGTTTTTCCACAGCAAATTATATAGCTAGAGAAGGAGTATATAGATTTTTAGTAGACTACACCACAACAAAAAAGACTGAACCCAGGCTATAATGATTTGAGGGAGCAGGAACACAACAATGACAAAAAATTTATGACAATCTTTACAGCTTTCAACATAAGTCCCCAAACAATTCTAAGGCTGCCCATTCTTTAACCCTCACAGAGAGTGACACATCAAAAAGTTCTTTTGACACCACTGAGTTCTTCTTTCTTTTTTTTTTTTTCTTTTGAGATAGGGTCTCATTATATAGCCTAGGCTGGCTTCCAACTCATGGTAATCCTCCTGCCTCAGCCTCCAAAATGCTGGGCTTATAGGCATGTGCCACCATGCCCACTTGACACCACTGAATTCTTATTATATATACAAAAATGTTTGACTTTGGTAAAATATTGAAGAATAGTGGAAATAGCAATAGAGCATAAAATTGAGACTACTATCAAATATGTGATAGAAAAATCAACTTGAAACTATTATGATCCTAAAATGTTAATCTGAATCATATGGAGCACCCTCAAAAATCATCACTGCTAATAAATAGATTCTTGAATGCAAGCCAAAGCTAAACTCTTATTTTTATATTTATTATACTAAATATAGCATAATAATATACCATATACAAATACATTACATTAATATAAGTATAATAAATATTAATATTTTGTATCTATTAAAATAACTATATTTTTCAAATAAACATGCTTCTAAACATATTTTCTTGGCACTGATTTGGCATGACATTTTAAGTAAAAATTTTGATAACATAAATATTAAAATAAGCAGAAATCAAACATTAACATATAGAATGCCCTTGAAAATACCAATAGAATTAAGAAACTCTTATAAAAGTTTTACCAAGTTAATAAAACAGTGTTCCTGAAATATATATAGTATATGGTGTATATATATATATATATATATATATATATAGTATATGTATATATAGTATATATATTTTTTCAAGCTAAATAAATGGTAGTCTCTTGACACTGATGCCAACTTCTCCAAAATAAAAAGCACTAGAAAAAGGAAAGAAAAGCCTCATTCTAATTGGGATTTATATGACCAGACTTGGTACAATCCAAAGGTCAACATCAGATTCAGTTTTTTCTATACTGGAAGCAGTGCTGTCTCTTTAAAAGAAAAGTCTGTGATGCTCGCAGACTATGACAGTCTTTTCAGGTCTCTGGATGGCCTGTGTAGTTTGACAAATCATGATGAGCATGAACTTCTGCATCTGTTAAGACTATGGGAGTGAAACTGCAGACCTCGGTCAGAAGTGTGACACTATGTGACTCTGGTGTGAGAGGACCTAAACTTCCGTCGGTCCGCTTCCGAAGTCCAGGCAGCTCCCGTGCAGGGCTTCAAGATGCGCATTCGTGGTGCTACCGTAGCGCACTGGACACATTTTACTGAGACTATCGTAGCTCTCAATAACCACAGTGATATCAGCCAGCAGTGGAAAATATAGCACCTCACATAGGAACTTTATAAAAGCTACTCATCCACAGCGTCCCAAGAAAGACTATCGATGCTAGTGACCATCTCTATAGAAAATAAGATGCCCCAACATGCAAGCACTGAAATTGCCACAGAAAAGTTTGTTTCCCTACGCAGTATTTTACAACTAAACAGATTATGTATCCCAGAGATTCTGAGTTCCTGAGTATTGCACCTAAAACCATGAATTCTCTGTTATTTTAGATTCCATAATCTGTAAATAATTTTTGCAGAATCCACTGTTTGCTTTGTTGTCACTGAGAAGCACAGAAGTTACCAACTTGGAAAGATTCTACTTAAGTAAAGCCCTTGTCACACAAAGTGCCAGAGGGGCCACCAGGGACCCTGCACCTTCTCACGCTTGTGAGACAGTGACTGGGGCAAGAGGCGTCCGGGGAGCACCCCGTTCCCTTCCCTGCTCAAGCCACCTCTTGCATGTCATTGCTGGCGTCTGCCTCCCGGGGCCAGTCGCTCCCAGCCACCCCAGACTGAAAGAGGAGCCTGAGCCCTGCCCTGCTTCCTGCCTCCTCTCTTAGTAGCTCCTCACATACTTTAGCTGCAGCAAACTTGGGCTTTTTGCAGCTTCTCGTCATTGTCGTCATCGCCCTCCCCATTACAGGCCCTGCACCTTCTTCCCCCCCCCGGACTTTACCCCCTGGCTCTTCGCCTGGACACCTCCACGTCTTCCATCAGCACCCAGCTGAGACGTCCTCTCCTCCAGAGACCCTCCCACTCCAGCCCCATCCCACACAACACCATCCATCATGGTGTTTGTCACACAGAGCTGTCATCTGTCACCTTGCCTGTGCTTCAGGGAGGAGTCGTGGCTCAGCTGTCATTGTTCCCTGACGTACCACCACTGCCCACCTACCTGACACTTAGTAACATTGGCACAGACGCATGCAGATGTCCAGATACCTACTTCTGTTTTCAAACGTTCCCGCTCACTAATACAGACATTACATTAAAATGACCTTAAATCATTTTAAAAAATAATTGAGATGATCAGCCCAGCTAAGTGCTCTGGGCATGGACGTTGTCTAGCAAGAAAGAAAATGGTTACAATCTTTCTGAAAGGCAATTTGGTGGTGAGTATCAAAAAGCGATGAAAATACCCGCACTCTTCTGACCCAGGAGCTCCTCTTAGGAGAACTAATCCTGATGCAGGTGTCAAAGATGTATGTGCAAAGGTCCAGCCGTAAGGCAGATGACTGCTATGTCATTTACAGCAACAACAATAGAGATACCATCTTAATGGCCCCTAATGGTGGGTTGTGTAACTTGTGAGGCATCGTACGATGAAGTAAACTTAGCCATTAAAAAAATCTGTGGAAACGAATTAATTGATAGGGAAAGATGCTCATAACATACCGTTGAGTCAGTACAGAATGCAAATATATGCCATTAAAATAAACATGCTGGACACACAGGTCTCCGCATGCACGCGCCTCTGTACGTGTACGTTGTATCTTCTTCCCCTCTTAGCAATGTATCGTGGACATCTTTCCAAGTCCACAGTTGAAAAAAGTAAGGTGAAGAATAATTATCTCGGGTGGGGAGAGTGCTAGCGATTTTCAGATTCTTCGTTATTGCTTCTCTGTGCTTTCTACTTTTTCTACAGTGAATATGTGCATTGTCCTGAGAGGGAGCTGGGGCGGGGGGAGAGCAGCATGGAGAAAGCTGGCCTCCTAGGGGGCTGTCAGGTCCTGAAGGTGCTGATGATATATTGGGGTGAGGGGAGGCCATTCAGGAAGAAAGCGGAAAAGGGAAGAGGTGAGCAAGGTGGAATGGTTGAGCTGAAACTCTAAGAGCTGAAACTCTTGAGTATGGAGGTAAGAGCAGCTTTGGAAATGACTCTTTTTAAGAGGCAACCTTTAGAGAGCGGTGGAATTGCCAAAAGGCAGCCTGAGCATCACGAAGCTGCCTGTGAATGCAGCGCTGAAAAAAATATCTCATACGATAAAACTTCGTTTTTAACCCTTAGGTTTTCCCCTCTATTTCCAGAGCATCTCTCCTTGTTGCATCTGACAAAGTCATCACTTGACTTGCTGCGCTGAACCCTTTCTAGTGATGCCAGCTACTTTTAATGTAAATCAGCAGAGCAGTTTTGCAGTGAATCTGGGTTTTGCTTTTGGTTTTTGCGATGAATCTCTTCTGATGTGCGATGAGCAAGGGTTGGGCTGTCTCTACTTTCCCAGGATTCTATTTTAAAGTACGTTTCCCTAAATGTCACCTTAATCTGGTGCACCCAGCACTGGAGCTGCCTTGGGGTCATTTTATGTTTATGTTATTTTGAAATCCAAAGTCGCGTGCAGAACAGATGTAAAAAGCACAAACATCGTAAAATGAGGTGGAAGGCTGCGAAGGGAAGCGAGGCAGCCAGAGCACCTTTGGCAGCTCAGGAAGCGGATCCTACCTGCACAAGGGCTCATGATTCCAGTCTCAGATCCTCTGGTCCTGCACCCCGCCCCACGTCTGGCCTACTGTTCGATCACAGCTTTTCTTGGTCTTTTTTTTTTTTTTTTTTTTTGGCAATAGTAGGAATCGAATCCAGGACCTTTACATTAAACTATATCACCAGCCATTTGTTTTATTTTGAGACAAGGTCTTGCTATGTAGTTCAGGCTGGCCTTGAACTGACTATGTAGCCCAGGCTGGTCTCAAACTTGTGCCAATTCTCCTGTCTCAGCCTCCCGAGTGCTGCCCACCACACCTGGCTCTTGGTCTTTTTTATTTGTGCTGCTCTTAGGAAGGACTTGCTGGGTCATCCAGAGGAAGGTAAGGGGTCCAGCATCCAACTGACCCCCTCAGGGTCTTCTGCTCAGGTTCACAGCATCTTCTGCTGCAGCGAAAGCTCACACCCATTTCCAACAACTGTCCTCTCTCTGTCCTCTGTCCCCATCCACTCCCTCATCTCTATGGCAGACCCAACAGCCCTGGGCAGCACTGCCACACTTGTCCCATAGGATTTCAAGTCTTATTACAAACAGTGATGTCGCTTTGCCCTCAAGAAGGGGCCCAGGTGGCCATTCCCCTGACCATAGAGTCTGTGCAGCCTGCTCCTTCCGCCTGTGCTGCCGGAAGCAGAGCCCGGACAGCAGCTTTAGGAGCAAGTGAGGGGGCCCAGCCAGGAGGCCAAGTCAGCAGAGAGCTGGCGCCTCACCACGTCTGTCTACACAGCATTTACTGAGGGCCTACTGTGTGCTCCCTGCTTAGAAAGGCTCTTGGTTCAGTTAGAGATTCTCATAAATGTTCTTCAGTAGTTCTGAAAATGCCACACTGTCCTTGGAGTACTGTGTTCTCAAGCTGCAGTAAGAGTACGATTATTTTTGCCTTTGGTTTTTCAGACCTGGCTCCCATAGACCATGGTCTTTTGGAAGTGGGGGCTTATAAATAACAAAACAGAAAGACATCTTTGGCTCATTCTTCCCAAACAGCTACCTGGAAGATTAGGGGCCTGCCTGATGGATTTTTTTTAGAAGGAAATTAATTTGAAAGCAACATATGTGTCTTGATAATCTCCACGACTGATATGTTGAAAGATCTCTAAAAAGTTTGCTTGCCTGTTTGTTTATTTGTTTTCCAGAAGTAACTCATTGGGCTTTTGTTCATATAAAATATTTTCTTGCCTTTTATTTACATCTATACAACGTTAGATGAGGGCTCTTGACTAGCAGTTCTGGAATGCATGGAATAGGCAGGCACTGGCTGCTAACAGAAACATTAAAAATGGGTTTTCAGGTTCTTTTTTTTTTTTTTTTTTTTTTTTTTTTTTTGAGACAGGGTCTCTCTATGTAGTTCAGGCTGGCCTTGATCTCACTAGGTAGCCCAGGCTGGCCTTCAACTCACGGCAATCCTCCTGCCTCAGCCTCCCAAGTGCTGGGATTTCAGGTGTGCACCACCACACCCGGCTTGGGTTTTCAGATTCTTACAAACAGTTATTTCTGTCCCTTTTCTCCATCCCACCTTTCAACCCCAGAATCAAATTTCAAAGGGAGGTAGATAAAAGACGAATACATTTCTTTTTTAACATAAAGCTTCAAAGACTAGTAGGGAATTAATTGATGGCTCAGCCTAATGGAACAAATAAAAATCTTTATTTGGCCCAAAATCCATTTAGAAGAAGTAACTACTGCAGGACATGTAAATTGTTCCTCCAGAGATTTAGAACAAGAAATGGCAATTCACATGTGTTCTTAGTGGCAGTCAGCAGGCACTGAATAAAGAAATGTGGGTCTGGTCTGAGTTGCCCCCTCTCCCCCGCCCCCCACCCCCAGGTGTGGATCTCCAACTGCCTTTGGGGCCGGGTGTGGATCTCCAACTGCCTTTGGGGCCGGGAAGGGCCCAGGCCAGATGCACGGCTCTCTCTATCCAGCTTTGAGAAGGCACAGGCTGGCAGAATCTTAAAGAGGGGACTCCCGTCTCTGACGCTGCTCTTCTGAACTTAACAGCTTTCAGGGAGGATTAGTAAGCAGGCTGATGAAGGGACCTGGCTCTCCCACCCTGTCTGCCAAACGGACCGTGGGGTTTCCAGTAGAGCCATGACGGCAGAACGCGATGCCCAGGGAGCACCCGCAGAGCGCGCTCTGGGGACCACCTCCCGAGCGGCAGCCACGGAAAGCCCCAAATCCTCAAAAATGAACTTGAGGCTTGCTGCCCACCCACACACGCGGACTGCCTGCTGGTCAGCACAGCCAACAGATACTGGGACAGGAGAAAACAACGGGTTCTGAGGCGGCTTTTAAACAAATGCTTAGAAAAAGTCCTCTCTCCAAACGTAAGCCCTTTGGCAGTAAGCGACCAGGACGGCCTAATTCAATTTCCCCAGTCACAGACTGTAAAAGTCCTCTGTGTTTTCCAGAGGCGAAGCCACTTACCCTAGGCCACTGGGAGGCAGGAGCCACACTAGGGCTAGAACGCAAGTGCTCTAAAACCCACTTGGGCTGGTTCCTCACACAACCTAAGAAGCTCTAATAAAGGGTATGTCAGTACCCAGCACTAATTCTTCCTATAAAAATATAAATAATAAGTAAAACTTCTAATAGCACAAAAGAATTTGCTAATCAATAACCAAGGCCCATCAGCTGGGTTGCCTACGCGTAGCTGGCGCTCTGCTGGCCCTGAGACCCTTCCCGGGGCGGGCTAAGAAATGGGGGCTCTCGGCTGAGTGCAGTGGTGCAATCCCATAACCTCAGCTACTCAGGAGGCTGAGGCAGGAGGACCACAAGTTCAAGTCCCACCTGGCAATTCAGCAAAATAAAAAAATAACAAGGGCTAGTGATATAGCTCAGTAGAGCACCCCTGGGTTCCAACCCCAGCCCTGAAAACAAAAACAAAACATCTGCAGCATCTCCCTTCCCTTTTGTGCGCAGGCACAATGGGACATATGCATGGGGGGGGATCATTTCAAACCGCGCAGAGGAATATGGAGCCACATGTTTCTGACAAGGGAAACCCTCGCCTGGGAATCGGGCACAACAGGTTTCACGTCCTGACCCTGAACCTCTGAAAAAGTGGGTGACTTGGGACAAGTGATGAGAGTTTTCTGAGCCCTAGCTTCTTTATCTGAAAAAGTCAACAGTGCCTGCTGAACAGCACGTCCTGAAGGGAACTTTAAAGATGACGCTTTTGGAATCAGTAATTCGACAAAGGCGAAGTACGCAGGACAGCCTGCTCCGCTCAATAAATATCCTCGGGGCTCTAGAGGCGCAAGGAGAGGAGTGTCTCAGGCTCGTTAGAGGTCGAGGGCAGCAAGAGAGGGGGGCAGAGGAAGGCCAGGGCTGTATGGGCCAGAGATGTCCGAGAGAAACATCATGCAAGCCACATCTCCAATTTAAAATGACCTAACAGGCATGTACAAATGAACAGGTAACATTCATCATATATAGTATAGTTTATTTAGCCTCATATATCAAAATATGAGTCCAACTTGTACTCAGGATAAAGACTAGTAATATCTTTTGTTCTTTTTTGCTGCCAAGTCTCCAGAATCAGTGTGTATTTTGCCCCCGGCGCACCTCACCACACTGGACGGTGCAAGTACAGACAGACTCTTGTCAACCCACTGTGCCACCTAGAGCGCGGGTCCTGGCCTCCAGGGACCTAGTCTGGGATCTAGACCCAGAGGCCGGGCGGGGGTGTCACCCCACAACACCAACCCCGCAGCTCGGTCCTTGTGCTGTGAGCCTCAGACCATCCCCACCGCGGCATCCCTTCCCGCGTCCACACAGGCAGTCCTCGGGTTGTGTCTGGTTTGGGGGCTGGGACAAATAACACCAAGGAGATGCCTTGTTCTCTAATCCCTTGAGACCCCTGGACCCCACCTTGTACTGGCTGAGGCGGCATCCCAGGCGGGTGGGAGAGCCTGAAAGTGAAGCCCCAGCCCTGCACAGAACCCTTTACCTGCCTCCTGGGCGAGCAGTGGCAGCAGCGGCAGCGGGAGGAGCCATGCATGCCCCAGAGGCAGCAACTCACTGCCAGCTGCACCCGGCCTGGCGTCTCCCTCGCCCCTCCCTTGAAAGCCTCTTCATTTCCTCCACCACCTGGCCATCTCCACGATCTGTGAGCATGAGCCTCAGCAAAACCAGAAGTTGAGATTTGCTGTAGATGCCTTAGCACTTTTTGGAAACCCTTTCCTCTCCCTGCAACCCCACCCTAAGCCACTTTCTTAACTACTCATACTGAGAAACTAATTCATACTGAGGGGCCATCTTAGTGAGGACTATGTGGGCCACCTTCCTCGGGGACATGGGCATTTTAAAAAGACTGAATGATAAAAGAGCAGCTAATATTTCTTCAGTGCTTGCTAGTTGCGGACACCTTGGTAAGAAGGTAATGGCTCACTCTAGAGAATGACTGGACAAAAGTGGGATTTTAAGCAAGATGGGACAGAGGTATCTTCCTGTTGCTTTAAAATACACACGAGATACTCCCATGCAACGTGCCTATGGGAAACAGGCAGTGGGATATGAGAGAGTTGCACTGAATTTTTGGGAGGCTCTGAAGCAGGGGGTATGGTGTTCCTGCTTCCCCCAGATGCCTCCTCTGGACACATTGCCCCTTCTTTCTCCTTCACCTACCTGGGGGCCTCAGAGCGCATGAACTCTGTGTGCACTCAAGCAGCTTCGTGGCTTTAACAATTGCTGTCTCCCAAATGTCTGTCTCCAGCCTCAGCAGTCTTAGGAGCACCCATGAATTTGAGAGTCAACCCAATCACACCCCTGGAAGGTCTCCCAGCAACTAGAACTTAACAGGCTCAGAGTCTTTCATGCGCCACTTCCTCGTCCCCTGAGCCCTGCGATTAGTGAACACGCTGCTCTCCACCCAGTGGCTCAGGACAGAGGCTTAGAGGTCACTCTTTTGTCGCTGAACTTATTAAAAGTAGTTCAGCGTGCTCAGCAATGAGAATAATGGCTCCCAAAAATGTTCATTTCTAATCCTAGGAATCTATTACTATGTTACTTTACAGAGCAAAAGAGACTTTGCAGAGGTAGTTAAAGGCCTGGAGATGGGAAGATTATCCTCGATTACCTGCACAGTTTTGAAAGGGAAATAACCTTTCCCAGCTGGGGTCAGAGGGATAGCTGGAAAAGAGTGCACAGAGATGCCACACTGTGACTTTGAAGATGGGGAAATGGCCACCAGCCGAGGAATGCGGGCAGCTCCCAGAAGCTAGAAAAGATAGGAAAACCCACAGATCTCTTTATTTATTTATTTTTTTCCCAGTGAGAGCTGTTTCAAACCGCAGCCTATAGAACTGTAAGGTAATGAATTCATAGTGTTTTAAACCACTGTGTTTGTGGTCATTTGTCACAGCCACAATGCAAAACTGATAAACTAAAAGGGTTGCTTGATTCAAAATTCAAATAGTACAAAATAGTACACAATAAGTCTCCTTCTCAACCTGCCCCCACCTATCCAGTTCTTGTCTCAGGAAGTGCCAAATGCTACCAATTTCTTGGTATATCCTTCCAGAGATATTCTATGCAATGGGAGTCATACATATTTTTCACGTTTTATTTTTTATAAAGGGTAGCATACTGTTCTATTTTTTCAGTCCACTACATATTCCAGAGGGGGTTGGTTTTTAGCTTTTCACTGTTTTGTTATGGCTCTTCGGCCTTCTGTTCACAGATATTATTACTGGACTGTCTCTTATTTTGGTCATATCCAAGCTTTCTAATTACAAACAATGCTGTATGCACAAATATCCTTGAACTTTGGGCCGGTGAGATGGCTCAGCTGCATAAGTGCCTGCCCAGCAAGCGCGAGGGCCCGAGTTCGACTCCAGGAACCCACATACGAAAAAGGGGCAGGTGATATCGCTCAGCGGCATGGGCACCTGCTGGCGCGCAAGGTCCTGAGGTCGACCCCCAGTACCCAGAAAAAAAAAAAAAAATCCTTGAACTTTGCACCAGACTGTGAACAAGTTCCAGGAGTCCTCCTGATCCTTCTTTTCCTTCATCTCCATCTCAGCCATGGGCATATCCTGTGGCTCTGTCTCCCACCACTTTTCCACCCATCCACTGTGTGGCCTCCATGCCACACCAGTATCTTCTCTGCTGGGGCCATCGCAGTGGGCACATCCATATGATAGTGTGGTCAGGAAGGCCCCGAGATCCTACGCTCACATCTGGCCATTTGAGGAAGGATTATCTTGGGCCTCAGATTTCCTGTCTCTGAAAATGACTCAGTGAGAGGAAGCATGCCGATTTTTGTGTGAATGGTGAATGGTGTTTGGGGCTCCCTTTGGAAGCTTGCTGAACCTTGTTTAACCTTTCAAAAGGAAAGTCAGGTGAGTGTCTTGGTGTCTTGGAATAGATGTACTCTTAATTGCATCTTCCTTCTGTACGTTTCCAGAGCAGTTAACAGACTAGAAACAAAACAAGAAGTCTTAGGAGTGGAAACAAATTCACCTTGAAGGAGAGACTGAGATTGAAATTCTACCTTTATCCTATCCATAGCCTAAGAACTTCCCCGAGAACTCTCAGTAAAAGCCCCAGTAACTTTCCAGAACAATTACAATACACAGAAGAGTAATGACCTTCAGCACATATTCCAGTCCGTTAATACAAACAGGAACATATACATGAACTGTAGATAGCAGAGGAGAGGCGTGTTTACGATCACAGAAGGTGTAGAACGGCTTCCTGAGCTTGAGCCTGGTTCCATCATCACCAGCTATGTGACTTCGCAAAAATCCCTTCATGTGCCTGGGCCCATTACCTTTAAAACACCTAAAGCAGTGTGTGGTATCCAAAGTGTACTGGGTCAGAGCCAGACACCTGCCCTGTCCACGTGACCCAGTCAACGTCCTGGTTCTAAGGGTTTAGCCGGAGTCAAGCCTTGGGCCAGGCAGCATGGAATCCCACGTCGTTCTGCAAGGAAATCATCCTTCCTCTTGTATGGTGGAAGAATCAGAGGCTCCAAAACATCTCTGCTGCCACACAACCATCTGTTAGGTGGCAGAGCTAGAATTCGAGTGCTAATTTGTCTGCTTTTGAAGTCTGGCTCAGGAGCGAGCACAAATGTTGGTGGTGGCAATGTGCATCCCACTGTCTGGCAAACCCGGCGCGTGAACTGCTCTTCCTGCTTCACAGGCACAGAGTCACGTGCACACACACACACGTGCATGCACGCACCTGTGCACAAGCACACGCACAGGGGAAAATTGAGGTGAGAACCTTCCACGCTGCCTGAGCCCTCCACTAACGATGCTGCAGTAAGTTCTGAACTGAAGGTCACTTTTCCAGGGTAGAACTGACAGGAGCTGTGGAACTGCCCCAAACGAATGAATTCTTGGAGTGGTGAGAGCCTGCATAAGCGTTTATTGCCAGATTCTCTCTTTTCCAATAAGCAAGTGGCATGATTACACGAAATTTTTATTTTTTTCATAATTCGGTCAGGGTGTGGGGGCTAACAGAGTGGTGGTGGGGATTTCTGCACCTGTCAGCAATGCAAAAACACTCATTGCTGAGGCAGAATAGAAAATGCTTACAAAGAATAAGCAATGAGAAGATTTCCCATCCTGCAGCGCCACACCTCCACACCATACCTGCATGACACTTCTCTTTTTTTTTCAGCTTTTTAAAAATTGATTTTATTGATACATTTTAGATACACATAATGATCACATTCATCATAGGGAATCAAACTCAGGACTTCGTGCCTGTCGGGCAGACGCTGTGCCGCTGAGCTATATCCCTGGCACCATCATAGGGAATTTGTACCTGTACTTGATATCTTGATTTTTCTTTTTTTCCCCAATCCCCTCACCTGTCTTCAACCCCTTTTCCCCTCCTTATTTACAAGCTTTGTTTCCATTTTTTCCCTTCTATTACCCTTTTTCTTTTTCCTTCCTTCTATACTCCTCTTTTTACAATAAGAAGACCCTACAATATTCTCTCTCTGTCTCTGTCTCCATCTCTCTGTCTCTCTGTCTCTGTATCTCTCTCTGTCTCTGTCTCTGTCTCTCTCTCACTGGAAAACATTCTAGAATTAAGACCCTAGAGATCACCCAATACAGTACCACGCTTACACACATCAGCTTTAAAGTCAGGTAAACCCAGCTTTGTATCCTGGCTACAGCACCTTATGCAAGTTACTTAAACCCACTGTGTCTCAATTACCTCATCTGTAAAATGGCCTTTCAAATACCTACCTGATAGGATTGGCATGAGAATTGAAAGAACTAATGCTTGCAAACTCCTTCACTCAAAGTCTAGCACACAGTTTATATTCCCCAAACGTTCCTTGTTATTACCATTCAACCAACCTCTTAATTCATCGACAAGGAAACTAGATTCAAAGAGAAGCGCTCTGTCTACAGTCAGATGGCCAGTTAGTGGCTGAGCCAAGACTGGAACCAGATGTCCTTTCCCAGACCTTTTTTTGCTGAGCCACACACAGCGTGGTGGATTGTCCTTCCTTCATCAGTTCCAAACAGAAAGCGATTGGAACGTTTTCATGCAGAGCTGGTGCTATGACCAGAGCCAGGGCCAAGAGCACCCTGCTGGACTGGCTTTCCCGCCACCAGGAGCCAGCTTTGTCACAACAACACAGTCCTGAGCTATCTCCCCATCGACCCACCTCTGAGCATTCTGTCTTCAGCACTATCAAGGCCTGATATTTCTGGTTTCCACAGGGCACTGAACAGCTGTCCTCTTATCTTAATTCACCCTCTGTAAGCTGAAGCAGAAAGAAATCGATTACATAGTGTCACCACCAACAGCTTTCAATGCCAGCCTCCTTCCGCCATCCTGAGAGTCCCAGCACTGAGATTCTGGGGCTTTGCCTATACTGTGCCCTACATTCATCTTGAACTCTCTTCCCTCAGCCTTTCCTCGAAGGCCGCACCCACACTATCACACACAAGCCCAGACGCTTTTGGTCCCCGGAGAGTGGTCACATCCTCCACAGCAATTTTCAGCTGCAGCCTGAGAGGACACAGTAATCAGCAGCCAGGGCAGGCACGGCCCCTGGTGTTCTCAGAGAGGCCATAATCCAGTATTGGTTCTGACACATGTCCCCAGGGACGTGCTCCTAACCCTTGTCAGACCTTCCCAAATCCAGCCATGCCCTGGACTTTCTAGGAGACAGTCAGGCTGTGTCTACTCCATCAAGCCAGGCAGCCCCAGTTGCTTGACCAATCACCTTTTCCAAGCCTGGACCAGTCAAATCCTCGACTCCCGGTGAATGGAGGTAAGAGGGAAGTGGGTAGAGGCCCAGGAGGGGGGAAGGAGGAAGGACTCTGACCTGCTCACTTCAGCAGCTCAGAGACAAGGATGCTACAATTCTGTAGTGGAAAGATCCAGGGCTAAGAGTTAGGAGGCCTGGGGCCTCGTCCTAGCTCTGCCATAAATGAACCACACGCTCTTGGGCCTGTCACTCTGCCTCTCTTTGCCTCAGTTTCCTCATCTGCTGTGTAGGTTTGCTTGAGGGTCTGTGAGAAGCCTTCTAGCTCGAGGTTTTTCTAGTGATGGTCTTCAGTCTCTGCAGCACACTGGAGTTTGTCGAGCACTTTCAGATACCTTATTTTGTGTATTTAATCTTCCTAAACACCTGTTGGTGTAGGCCAGGTAATTGACATGACAAGACCAACTGGTGTGAGGAAATCTTGGCAGAGCTTAGTGCCGAAACGAATGTTCTCAGCTCAGCTCCTCCCAACTTCCCCTTGCCCTTCTGGAGTGGACAGACTTGTGTCCCCAGTGAAAGGTCAGAGAGATGGGCTCCTGGGAAAGGAATACATGCTAAAGAGGCTCTGCTGCCTTGGAGTCAGGGGTCAAAGGTCTGGATGTTTCTCCTCCTTTTGGAAGTCTACTTACCATTTCTGGACCCAAAGGATGATTTGATTTAGCTCCACATCCTAAGCTTGCCTGCTCTTTGGCCTTCAGAGGTGGGAAGCAGAGGCCACAACAGTTAGGAATCATTCAGAACACCAGCTGGCCAGGGTGGAGCTAAACCTAGACCCTAACCCCCTAATTCCTACCTCAGACCTGGTGCCCCCCGGAAGCATGGGCACATGTGACAGCAGCGGTGGCCTGTGCTGCTTTGGCTCAGAAAGGCCGAGCAGCTTGAGTCAGGGTAAGGAAAGGGTTTTCCTGATTGTGAGAGACCTAGCCTGAGCCCCTTCCACCCCAACCCCGTCCTTGGCCCCACTTGCCAACTGAAGATCCTGCTGTGCTTGGGCACTATTTATGGGCTGCACTGTGTTTTTCCCAAAATGCATATATTGAAGTCCTGACCTCCAGCACCTGAAAATATGACCCTTTCCAGAGTTAGGGTCTTTGAAAAGGTATTGAGATTAAATGAGGTCCTTAGGAGTGTTAGCCCAGTGTGATGAGTGTCGTTATAAAGGGAGGGGATGAAGACACAATCACAGACAGGAGGAAGATCAAGGGAAGATATGGAGGGGCCTCAGAAATAACCGGCACTGGCCACACCTTCATCCGGGACTTCCAGCTTTCCAGATCATGAGAAAACAAATGTCGTTTAAGCTGTGCAGCCCTGGAAAACCAGCATAGGTTTGCTACAGCCCCTTCCCGAGGCTGACCCTCAGCGTGTCCTGGAGGAGCTAAGCCAAAACTTTTTAGGTCCAGAAATGCTCGGTAGAGTCCTAAAAAAGATGAGAAACCCCCAGACCTTTGACCCCTCTGTGTCCCCCACACAGCCCAGCCCCAGATTCATCAAGTCCTTGGAATGGGGAAGCTGTTCCCACAAATCCATGGCCATCTCCCCACTTCAGGGCTTTTGGACATTGCCAGCGCCTGCTTCTCCTGTGATGGAAAGGTAAGCTGCCTTTGGGGCATCTGAGGGGATGAGGAGAGAATAAGAAATACAGAGAAAATAGACCGATCGGTACATTGAGTGACAATCCTGCCATACATATGACTTTTTGATTTCTGCTCCTCTGCTCCACCACTCATGGTGACAGTTTCACAGTGGCCTCCAAGTGTCCTGGGACATGTCGCTGTCACAGCCAATTAACACAGAGTGTGGGGTGCCGGAGACCCTGGGAGAAGCTGAGCCTGGGATTGCACGGACTCCCAAGTTCTGCCCCAGACCAACCCCTCATTGCAGTGGTGGAGGGGTGCAGGGTGGAGAAGGAATGGTTTTTACACAAGCCACTTGCTCTGGGCATGACTATTAACTCCAGCCTTATCATTGGGTCCTCAGACTGGGCAGGGCAGGGCAGAGCTGAGCACCGGAAGAGTTGGTTCCCCCGCTCTGTGTGAAAGTAGAAAAGAGGAGGAAGACGGGCCTCAGCAGAGGGAGAGAAGCTGCTGTTTGGACCACGATGAAAACATTCCTGCTGCTACTGCTGGTGCTCCTGGAGCTGGGACAGGCCCCAGGAGCCCTTCACAGGTGAGGCAGTGTCCCCAGCCCTGAGCTCAACTGGTGGACACCCCCCACCATGCAGGGCTGCCTGAGGGAAGAGAGCTGATGGGGAGGGAGGGAAGAGGAGAAGAAAGTAAGGGCTTGCATGATCCCTGGGAAGGTTTTCCAGTGGCTACCGTGTGAGTGGACTTGATCTCCAGTCCCCGGGAAGTCAACCCCTGGCTCCACCTGTAGTGGCGGCCCTGCCCAAGCCCCAGGTCGCTGCTCAGCTTGCAAAAGAGCAGGAGCCTGCAACTGTGGTTTGTAGTTCAAAAGCCTCGCATAAATTCCCCTCAAATATAGCTGACCATCACTGTCCCCAAGAGCTCTTCTGTCCCTTTAAATCAGTCCTTCAAAGGATTCAAGTAGAACTGCAGACTGTTGGATCTCATACCTTAGAAGACCTCACAGAGTTCATAGCCAGGAGGAGAGTCGTGTCCACGCTGAGATTCTGAGAGTCTGCAGGGCAGAGGGTGGCAGGCTGGGGGCCAAGAGGGACCCTGCAGGTCCCCTCCTGGGTCATTCTCTAGTTATCCCAGGTGAATGCAGTGGAGAGGGTGGGGAGAGAAGAGGGAGGCTGGGCTGCACCCCTCCTCACACAGGGCTTTGTCTACAGGGTGCCCCTCAGTAGGCGTGAGTCGCTCCGGAAGAAGCTGCGGGCCCAGGGCCAGCTCACTGAGCTCTGGAAATCCCAGAACTTGGACATGGACCAGTGCTCCACCATCCAGAGTTCCAACGAGCCCCTCATTAACTACCTGGATGTGAGGCCTCCCGGGATGGGGGGCTGGGGAAAGGCGGGAGAGGGAGAGAGGCTCAGCCTCAGCCACATCAGCGTCAGTGCTGAAGACCCTCGCAGATTCTGCTGCTTGGGTAATTCGTATGGTTGATCCCCTGGGCCCCAGTGTGTAGAGCTCTCTGCAGGAGGAAAGGGGTGAAGGTGATGAGCACCCCAAAAGGAAGGAGCCTGATTCTGCTCTCAGATGGGCAACTTACTAGTTCTGACATTAGGCAAAGAACTTGGCTTCTCCCAGCCCCCATTCCCTCATCTGTAAAATGGATCTTCTTCCCTTGCCTTGCTCATGATGTTATTAGGAAAATCAGGATAATGTGAGTAAAATCAAATCCAGTCCCTGGGGGGCTTGACTTGAGTTCTTCTCTCATAGCCCTCTCTTGGGTCCTCTAACATTTTATTTCCTAAGCTCTGTAAGTTCTAGTCCACAGACCCCAGGCTCTGGCCCTAGACATCTCCCTTGGACCCCTGCTGAACATCCTCCCATCCTCACCCCCCACACCCCCTTCTCCTCTCCCTTCCCGCAGATGGAATACTTTGGCACTATCTCCATTGGCTCCCCACCACAAAACTTCACTGTCATCTTCGACACCGGCTCCTCCAATCTCTGGGTTCCCTCTGTCTACTGCACCAGCCCAGCCTGCAGTAAGTAGGGCCAGGAGACTCAATGGGAAATGATGGGGCCCATCCCGGGAGGTCAGGTCTGGTACTCTGGGGGTGGAGGACTTGGGTTCCTGAAACTGGCCCTCCCTGCCACATTGGTTTCCCCTCCCCGTCTCTGGATCTGCCCAGAGCTGCTTACTGTCCAAACAGAGCTAAGCCAGAAAGAGAGATAAAATTTGGCTGCTGTACAAGGTAACAACTTTCATACTGGTCAGGATTAATAGGGAGAAAATTAGCCACTGAAAAGAGAAATCTTTAAGTTGATAACTCACTTCCTTTGGAACAGCCGAAGGAATATGGGAGAAAGTTCCATTCTATTGAGTCTTTCTGGGCAGGTAGGTGGGTGGGATCCAGCACAGGCAGTTCGCCTCCTTCAAGGAGACTTGGCGGCCTTTCTCCCACAGGGCCAGGGCTGGTGGGGCACTATGGCATGAGTGTATCCATTTGGAAGTAATTCAGGGGTTTCAGTGAAGATTGGAAAAAGAAGGGCAGAAAGATGTCTTGTTCTGTGAAGGACACGTCCCAGAGACAGAAGGTCTGTAGCAATCCTGAAGCTAGGTGTTCCCAAGGTTGGGCAGAGTTAGGAGTAATTTCCTGGAGTGGTAATTGTTTACCCCTCAGTTTCTTTGAAGGCAAGCTCTGACCCATGCTGACGTCTGGGACTGCTTCTGGCGCCTGATAAATGGTGCTTATCTTGGTGTGCCTCATGAGGTCATTGCGGGCAATCAGGTTTGCCCAGGAACAACTATTTGGTCCCAGGTGGCCACACCTGTGGCTTGGGGGGAATGTGGCACCTCACTGGAGAGTGCCATCGCCAGCCTTTCCAGGGGTCCCCACTCAGTGTCGGGAGCTGAAGGAAGAGACCCTGCACCTCTGGGGCAGGGATGAGGGCAGTGAGCTGCATCTTTACTTTCCAGGGACGCACACCGTGTTCCACCCTTCCCTGTCCAGCACCTACAGTGAGGTGGGGAATCCTTTCTCCATTCAGTACGGGACCGGGAGCTTGACCGGGATCATCGGAGCCGACCAAGTCTCTGTGAGTGCGATCCCTTCACCTTTTCTCCTTTGCCCAGAAGCTTAGGGGACAGAACAGTGTTTGGAGGTCTTAGGGGGCAGTGTCAGGTCTGCCTTGGGAAGAGGTAGAAAGAGGAAGTGGGGCTAGATTCTAGGGAAAGGGGAAGCAGCCACAACCCCCTTGAGGATGATGGCAGGGGGTCTGTCTGCTCAGCACCCCTGGCCCTACAGGGCTGGCTCAGGGGTCTCCATGGGAAGCACAGCCCTGTGCACAAAGCCTGTGGTAGGACTGGATCACCAGCCTTCAGGCACACGATGAGGCAATGCCTGGAATGATAAAGAAGTGCAAGACACAGGGCAAGGGGTGAGAGGACTCAGTTAATGAAAGAGGGGGGCAAGGTAGGAAATGAGTCCAACCACAGCGACAAGGCAGAATGCAGATGTCAAAATAAACACCCAAGGACTTGTGAGCTGCTTCTTGACCAAAGGGCCAAGGGGTCCTGGGTCTCTAGAAATCAGACTGATGTGAAAACAGAGCCAAGAGAGTCTTGATTCTCCTGGGGACTTCACACAGGTTTATGGGCTGCAGCATACGCCTCGGCCTTGGGGAAACTGAAGTGGATCCGCTCCCTGAGAGCATCACTCCAGTTCTGGGGTTGCCCCAAGCGGGCAGGGCCCAGCCTCCAGCAGCATCCTTCCAAACTGGGTGAGGGTAGGACGCGTTATTAGGTGAAAAAACAATGCCAAAGCAGAAAAACACTTTGCATGTAAAAAATCATACATATGAAACATACAGATAAACAATACACTCTGGAACCCTGTGAATGTGTACAAAAATACTTTCTATACGTATACGTTAAAGTACACATAACTCTTCAGAGACTACATTCTAAGCTGATAACTGTAATAACTTCTGGAAAGCAGGGAAGGGACTGAAATTGGCAGGGAAAGGGGGACCCTAACCTACACTGTGCCACTCCTCTGCCAGCCACACGGTTGGTATGGGATGGCAGCCATGCCCTCAGCAATTCCAGCTTCCGGAGCTTCCTCCTTCAGTGTTTCTGGCTCCAGGGCCAGATGTGTGTGCACCCCCGTGACAGACAGGCTCAGCTTCTGCTGAAGGACACACCTCATCGTTGAGGTTGGAGGTTTGGGCTGTTAGAGAACAATGGGGGACCCCATCCACCCTCCCGGGTTCCAATTTACCCTTCTCCCACTTGATATTTGTCTTCTCTTTCTGCTGCCAAAACTGTAGACCTCGGGCTGCCCCTACAGGTCAGAAGTTACATTCTGTAGTACGGTGTGTAACTGACACTGCAAACGCAGGTAGTCAGTTATCTAGAATACAAGCTCATATACATAAAACTTGCCAAAATTTGTGGATGCAGCCAATGCTGTCCTAAAGGGATAATTAAAACGTGAAATGCCTATAATAGAAAAATCGATGATTTAAGCATCTATTTCAAACAACAAGAAAACCACTAACAAAAAACACCAAACCAAACCCCAAAAAAGTAGAAGGAAAAGTATAATAAAGGGAAGAAAAGAACATCAATGAACTAGGAAAGTCATACTACAAAGAAAACCAATAAAGCCCAAAATTAACTCATTGCAAAGAATAATAAAATTGATAAATCTCTAGTATGACTAGCTAAGAAAAATGAAAGAAAATACAACTTAACAATATTAGCAATGAAAAGAGGATATTACTTACAGACATTAGAATAAATGAATATCAAGAATAGTTTACATTGATGAATTTTTACAATTAAAATAATAGGGAAATATCTTGAGAAATGATATATCAAAACTGACACAAGAAAAAAAAGATGATATAAATAGCCCAAAGTCTATTATAAATATTGACTGTTATTTTATATATTTCTGCAAAGAAAATCCAGACGCAGGTAGCCTGGGTAAATTCTTTGGTAAATTCACAGGTAAATTCTTCTAATGATTTTGAAAAGAAATAATATCGGTCTTATAACACTCTTCCAGAGAGTTAGTAAATGAAGAACCCATTTTATAAAACATAACTTTAATAATAAAACTTGAAAATGGTATTATAAGAATTAGGCAATGTCTGTCTTATGAACATTGATTCCAAAGTTCTAAATAAAATATGTACTAGCAAATAAAATACAAAAGTATAATACATCTCAACCAAGAGTCATTTCCTCCAAAGAATTTATCACCTAAGAGAATAAAAATAGAAAAGTCATACAATAATCCCCATTGGTAAAATTCAACATCTATTCATGACTTTAAACTAAGAATGAAAAGTAACTTCCTTAATCTGATTTTTTTTTTTTTTTTTGTGGGTACCGGGGGGGTCGACCTCAGGACCTCGCGCGCCAGCAGGCGCCCGTGCCGCTGAGCGATATCACCGGCCCCTTTTTCGTATGTGGGTTCCAGGAGTCGAACTTGGGCCCTCGCGCTTGCCGGGCAGGCGCTTAAGCCGCTGAGCCATCTCACCGGCCCCCTTAATCTGATTTTTTAAAAAAAAAACCTACCAAAAAGCCCACAGCAAACTTTATATTTAACGATGAATTGTTGGGAGTTTTTTCTCTGAGATCAAGGATGAGACGAGAATGCTCATTCTTATTATTTTTATTCAATATTGTGCTTAAGATCCTAGCCAGCGCAATAAGGCAAGAGAAAATAAACTAAGGGCATTAAGATTGGGGTAGAATAAAAACACCTTCATTAACATATGAAAAATTCTATCTGTAGAAAAATGTTTTTAAAACTACAGACAGAATACAAGGATTAAGTAAATTTAGTAGACTTGTTGAGGTCAACATATAAAAATCATCTGAATTTCAATGTAGCATGAAAAATAAATGGAAAACAGATTTTTAATGACACTATTTATAATACCATCAAAAATATCAATTAAGCAAGGAATGGTGGCCTATGCCTGTAATCCCAGCACTCTGGGAGCCTGAAGCAGGAAGATCACAAATTCACACCCAGCTGGGGTAATTTAGTGAAACTCTCTCTCAAAATAAAAAATAAAAAGGGTTGGGGATGTAGCTCAGTGTGAAAGCCTTGGCTTTAATCCCTAGTACCATGAAAAAACATCAACCCTCTTGAAGTAAATTTAACAATATATATGCAATACTTCCACTCTATAATCTGTAAAACATTACTGAATATTAAAAGATCCACATAAATGGAAATATAAACCATGCTTGTAGATTAAGTGACTCAGTTTTATAAAGAAGTAAAAAAATTTCAAATGATCTATGGTTGCAATATTACCTCCATCAAAACCCACCAACCAAAACAATGGCATTTTTTGTTAGTAATTAACAAGTTGATTCGAACATGTATTGTGGATGTAACATAATATGCCAAGATAATCTTGATGAAGAAAAACACTGCCAAATATTAACATTTATTTAAAGCTATACCTAGTGTTAGTGAGGATACAAATCAATCAGAACTCTCAAATTACTGATAGTAGAAATATCAATGGGTACCATTGTTTTAGAAAACTCTGTAATATAATTGCTCAGTGGAACATGTGTATACCCTATGACCATCAGTGTTACTCCTAGGCATATGTCCAACAGAAATCACACATGTTTCCATCAGATGAAATATATTAGTGGCACTGCTAGTACTAATCAATCACAGAAAACAACTGAAAGATCCATGAATAGTAGAATTGGGGGAATTATGGTGATAAATTCATACCATCGAATAGTAGTGAAAATGGACAAATTACAGCAGCATTCAGTAAGCACTATGCTGAGTGACAGGAGCTGGATACCAACATCATACTGGATGACTCAACTTATCTAAAATTAAAAGCAGACAGAACCAATATATGCTGTTCGAAGTGAGGAGGGTGGTTTTCTCGGGGAGGGAAGCAATGACTGACTCACAGAGGGGTTCTGGGGTTAGGGATGTCTTGTTTCTTGGTTTTGGAACTAGGTTACACGAGTGTGAAAAGTGTGTGAAAAAGTATCAAACCACACACTTACAATTTCTGTATTGTGTTTAGTTCACTTAAATTTAGATAAAGAAATGAAGAGGGTAGGAATCTGGCAACAATCTTTGTGCCCATTTAATCAGGAAAAGTTGGGGAAGGAAGAATTCGCTTCAGGACAGAGGGAGAACCCAGGAATCTGAGACCCTCTGCCAGGTCCCCCCGTTCAGTTCTCCTGTGGGCCTTTTCCGTCAGGTGGAAGGACTCACTGTGGTTGGCCAGCAGTTTGGAGAAAGTGTCAAAGAGCCGGGCAAGACCTTTGTGCACGCAGAGTTTGATGGAATTCTGGGCCTGGGATATCCCTCCTTGGCTGCTGGAGGGGTGACCCCTGTGTTTGACAACATGATGGCCCAGAACCTGGTGGCTCTGCCGATGTTTTCTGTCTACATGAGCAGGTAAGTTCTGCTAAGCCCACCAGGTCAGGCTGCCGAAGACTCCAGGGAGACAGTGTAGGACAGTAAGCTAAGCATCAAAGATCTGGCTTGGACCTCTTGCTTGGGCGGTTACCAGCAGTGTGATCCTGGGCACTCAAGCTCTCTGGAGTTTGAGGGCATGGTATCTGCCTCATAAAGTAGTTGTGATAAACATTTTGTAAACTCTAGCACAATGGGTTGAACTTCTTGATCTCTGGAATTGGCTACTGATTCATGCAATTAATATCAAGCTTTTATTATATGTTGAGATGATGCTAGACACTGGGACACAAAGAAGAATAGTTCACACAGTTGGGGGAGGCAGGAAAAATTATAAAGCAAGCTGACAATAAAATAATTATGTATTAATGGATGGATAAACAAAATGTGGTATTACCATGGAATATTATTCAGTCTTGAAAAGTAAAGTAATTCTAATACATACTAGAACATGGATTAAATTTGAGGGCCTTATGCTGAAAGTCATAGTCACAGAAAGACAGATACTACATGACTGCAATTTTACAAGATACCCCAAGTAATCAAATTCATAAAGGCAGAAAGTACAGTGGTGGTTGCCAGGGACTAGTGGAAGAGGGAGAAAGGGTTATTTTTTAATGGGTATGTAAAGTCTCAGTTCTGCAAAATACAAAGTTTCTGGAGATTGGCTTTCCAACAATGTGAGTGTCCTTAGCACTTCTGAGCTATACACTCAAAACTAGTTAACAGTAATTTCTACATTATGTATATATTGCCACAAATTACAAAAATGGTTACACATAGTAGTTGAAAAAAATCTAGAAAGATCTAGGTACTACCTACCTACTTCTAGGTACCCTTGCCTGGGATCCATGGCAGCTCACCTCGTCTTCCTCCCTACCCTGGAAGGAGATCTCGTATCTCTCAGACCCTTCCCCAGACAGGCCTGGCTTGAGTTCACCTCTCATGGGTCAAGCCCGTTTGCCCTGTCCCCCTCCCGCACTAAGATCCTGAATTCCCTCTCTTGAGCTGTGCCGTGTCTCCCACACGGCTGTGGCTGAGACCAAGCCCAGGCAGAGTTGGAGGCAAGGCAGGGTTCTGCTCCCCTCCGGCCTGTTGGGAGCTCAAGCTGTGCACAAGGGCTTTGCAATCACCCTGGCCCCAATGTGAGTCCTATGACTTACAGGGCTTCATCTCCCTGAGTCTCAGTTTCCTCAAATGGACCCTAGGTTGAGGTGGGAGTTAAATAAGATGACATGGGTAAAATTCTTATCACAATGTCTTGTCCAAAGGCCATCGACTAATGTTAGTTCCTTCCCCCTTTTCCCCTCTAAAACCTAAAATTCCTACAGACACTCATTTCACCCCTCCGTTACCATCCTGCCTGGGACTGCACTGAGTTTTGTATTTTTCTGACCCTTTTCCTTGAGAAAATGAATTTGTTTTATGTCCTATTTCCCCAGAATAGAGCTAGGTGCCAGAACATAAGAAATCAGTACCAATAAAAATCAGTCACTATTCAAGCTCCAGTAAGTCATGTCGCACTCAAAGTAGCTTCTTTGTCTTGACACAAAGGAGTGAATAATACGGAAAGCCCAACACCACCCCCACTATAATGGGGCAGATACTCTGGGGAAATGTGTCTGTGGGGGGTGCTTCAAGTCACACGGTGTGTGCACACACAGAGTGGCCCTGGCCTCAACTCCTTACAGCTTCTGTGTATCCAGACCCTTGGTCCCCATTTCCCACCTCTGTAACTTTTTTTGTCCAAGAAGCAGAAGGACTTTCACAAATCACTGAGCAGTGCTCTGAGAGGCACACACCGCCCGTGGCAGAAAGGCCACTGGGCTGGCTCCAATTTCCAGTTCTGCCCTGAAGCAGCAGCAATCTTCGGACAAGTGTATAAGGAGGTTTTCATACTGCCAGGTGGGTCGTATCAATGGACAGTTTTAATCCCCTCAGCCACCAAGTCAACTGGAGATATTATCCTTGGGCCAAAAATGTCCAAACTAACCAGTGTGCAGTTGTTGGAAGTCCTGGTGGGCAAGACCAGGCTGATGTTTCTGCCTTATGTATCTGGCATGAGTGGCCAGAACATAGAGCAAGGGATCCTCGCTAAGGCTGCCCTGAGCCTTTCCAATGTGCCTTTCCATGCAGTAACCCAGGTGGCTCAGGCGGCGAACTGACCTTCGGAGGCTATGACCCCTCCCATTTCTCAGGGAGCCTGAATTGGGTCCCGGTCACCAAGCAGGCCTACTGGCAGATTGCGCTGGATGGGTGAGTATCTTGCATGAAACAGTTACATCTCAATAGAACTCATAAGAGGCGCAGCTCAAACTGGGTTCAGGGGGTGACACTGCTGGTCCCTAGGAGCAGATACTGGGCCCTTCCTGGTGGGTTGGAGGTGGAGGTGCCAAGTGAAGGGGCAGAAAGGGCACAGGTGACCAGGTTACCTTGTACATGCGGTGCACCTCTACTGCAGACAGTGAACAGCGACGTTCAGCCTGCCGCCCTTCGTTCATCTGACGTTAACAAACACACCGGTGAGTGCTGAGTGACATGGGAACGTGGAGGTGGATTGGACTCAGATTTTGGCCTCACAAGGCTCATATAGAAGATGAGGCACGCACACGAATTGCTGTGACGTAAAGTGGAAGTGGTCAGTGCCCCAAGGGAGGAGCCACCAAAGGACAAGGCAGCTTCTATCTGAGGGCGCCTGAAGGGTTTCATGGAAGCGAGACCTTGAAACTGAGCCTTGGGATGGAGCAGCTGGGGAAGTGGAACCAGATGCTCCCTTCATACCTATAGCACTGGGCTAGACAGAGCAGGAATTCAAAGACGGGTGCATCAATTTCGGTTCCCATTAGGCATCGAGCATTTAGGACAAAAGTAAAAGGCTTCAGTGCTCACTGTCTTATGAGGGCTTTTCAGACTGCAGGGATTTACCCACGTACAGGTCATGACATCATTTTAGGGACACCGACCTTCATTTTTTAATGAAAGGAATGCTGTAGGAAATATCAGAATACATTTCACGAGAAAGAAAGAGAGAGGGAGAGAGAGAGAGAGAGAGAAGGAACTATGTCAAGAAGTACGTCATTTCATGTAACGGATCTCAAAGAACATTTGAGAAATTTTTATGTGGCAGGAGAGATGTGTTAACAGACATCATTAATATGCCTGGAGTCCTCCCTCTGGAGCCTGATGGGGAGCAGAATTGCCAGGAACCCCAAGGAAGGCAGATTGACAACAATTCCTTTGTTCTCAGAATCCAGGTAGGGGACAGTCTGATGTTCTGCTCTGAGGGCTGCCAGGCCATTGTGGACACAGGGACTTCCCTCGTCACTGGCCCTCCGAGAAAGATCAAGCAGCTGCAAGAGGCCCTTGGGGCCACATATGTGGATGAAGGAGTAAGTGCCTGCCTGGGCCAGGGAGGGGACACGAGCAGGAGAGCCCAGCCTGCTCTTGGGCACCTCTGAGTGGACCCCCGTGTTCTGCTTTAGTATTCTGTAGAATGTGCCAACCTCAACATGATGCTGGATGTCACCTTCATCATCAACGGGGTCCCCTACACACTCAACCCAACTGCCTACACCCTGCTGGTAAGCTCCATTTCCTTATTGGCATGTCAAGGGCCTTCCCCAAGCCCCTGTCACTTCCTCAAACAGTTGCCCACACTTAGAGCTGCGTTTTCCTGAGCTCCCCCTCCCACCTCATCCTGCTCAGGTGCTGTGACAGTCCCTCTGAGAGGGACACCGCTCCCCATGGTGGAAATGCCACTGGGCTGGCTCCAATTTCTGGGTCTGTCCTGAAGCAGCAGCAAACTTTGGGCAAGCGGTATAAAGAGGTTTTCACAGTGTCGGATGGGCCCTTATCAGTGGACGGTTTTAATCCCCTCAACCACCAAGCTGGAGATACTATGGGCCCATTTTCTAGATGAGGATATGGAGAGTCGGTGAGTTAAGTAAATGGCTCAGGATCTCAGCTGCTCGGGGAGGGCTACGGGATAAGGTTACACTTCTCATACCTTGCGAATTCACATTCCTCCTCAAGCTAGAAAATGTCTTTTATTGCAGTAAATTCTCAAGATTGGAGGGTGAAGTAGAAAGGGAACTCCTGGGCATTTGGGAAACTTACGGTCATTTCACACCACCATTGGCCTAGATTTTCGATATTGCAATTCTTTGGCAACACATTTTCCCAAGAGTCACCCTCGCATCGGGGTGTCTGTGCCGGAACAGATGGGTTGAGGTTTAGAACAAAGGTTTTAGCCTTACCCCTACATCTTGAATTTCTCTAACTCCTTCCCAAAGCTCCTAATATAAACAAACAGTCCAAGTAGACACAAATGTTTGCTTTAAAATACAGCTTCACGGCGACTCCCCTAAGCTCTACCAACAGAACTGTGGAGTTTCCTCAGGCATGAAGGATGCTGTAGAATCTGTGAATTCGTGTTATCTTCCTTTCGTGAAAGCCCCTGGAGCCCTCTATAATTTCCAACCCCCACCCCAATCAGCAACCTCAAATTTCAAATGATTGCTGAAAAGACCACGCCTGTCTTGTAGATCCCAAGTCTTTGCCAAACTAAAAAACAAGGCCAGGGAATACTCTTCTCACAGAACAATGGGAACCAACTTGCCTTGTATCTAAAAGGGTTCAATCAAATGATTCTTCCCGGAATATCAAGAAAATATACCAGTGGCTAGCCACTTACGAAGCAGCTTCTCTCCTGAAACTGAGCATGGTGACACACACCTGTAATCCTAGCATTCTGGGAGGCTGAGGCAGGCAGATCACAAGTGTAGGCCCAGGCTGGGTAATTGAGTGACCTAGTGAGACCCTGTCCCAAAATAAAAAAAAAAAGAAAAGGGCTGAAGATGTAGCTGAGTGTGAAGGCCCTAGGTTCAATACCCAGAATCAGGAAAAAACTCGACCAGAGCTTTGCCAGGATCTAAAGAAGCCAGAATTTAAGGCCCAGGTCTTCTTTTTCTCTTCCAGCCCTGCAATAACATTTCAGTTTTCCCAATTGTAAAATGATGGTTGGGTGGGGGTTTTAACGGACAGTTCTCAGGGTCACAAAACACAGATGATGAACTTGTGCAAACAATACTTCATTGAGGAAACTAGGGCAAGAAGGCATGAAGCAGGCGGAAGAACCCAGCAGCCAAAATACTGGAGCCCGCCAGCTGGGCAAGGCCGTTCAGCGCCGGCCGCCGCCAACACCCAGGACAGCCTCTAGGTGGCGCTCTTTCCTCTTCCCTCCGTGCCTCTCACAGCCTTCTCTCCGCCCCCAGGACTTCGTGGATGGGATGCAGGTCTGCAGCACTGGCTTTCAAGGACTGGACATCCAGCCTCCAGCTGGGCCCCTCTGGATCCTGGGGGATGTCTTCATCCGACAGTTTTACGCCGTCTTCGACCGTGGGAATAACCGCGTGGGGCTGGCCCCTGCAGTCCCCTGAGTAGGGTTTTGCGTCCCTGCCACCTGACACTTCTTGGGCCTGTTGGGTTGGGGCATTCTTTACACTTGTAAAAAAGTCATTTTCCAAAGCACGCAGACATTCCCAGAGTTGCAACTTGAATTAGGACCAAACAGACCACGACAACGCACACACACACAATCTCACACACACACATCACCTCCATCACCATCCTAAGGAAGGATTCTGTTGTATTTCCATATTCTTTATTGGTTTTGTTGATTTTTTTACTGTGAAAATCTCCAAACATACACACAGGCAGAAGCAGCAAAAAAAATCCCTGGGCACTCCAGCCAGCTTTTGCAACCCACACACATGTGGGTAGCCTCCCTTTTTCAACACTATTACCGCTTCCCTCTCCTGCTGCACATACCTGGATTATTTTGAGGCAAATTCAAGAATCACGTCATTTTATCCATAAACATTCCTAACATCCTTGAACAGAGAGTCAGAACCCAAGCATCTCCCATTGTCTCACAAGCATGTGGCTGTTTTTACAGCTGGCTAGTTTGTATCACGGTTTAAACATGATCCGCAAAGTGCATGTGTTTGAAATGTCTCTTAAGCCTCTTTTCTTCTGTGGTGCTTGTCATATTCAGAAGTTCGCTGGTGTCATTTAATATGGGTCTTTGAGCCCCTCTTTCTCATGAAGTGGTAGCTGGATCTAGAGGTCTGAATTGGAGCCACATGGTGCACGCCTGTAATCCCAGCACTCAGGAGGCTGAGGTAGGAGGATCGCCATGAGTTCGAGGCCGGCCTGGACTACAGAGTGAGACCCTATCTCAAAAAACAAAAACAAAAGCAAAACAAACAAAAAAAAGAATTGGAGCCACAAACACATTATGGGCGGTGCTAGGTACTTCCCGTGGGGTCCCCTTCTGAAGTGGGTAATGTGGATAATGCCAAGTGCCTCTCCATTGGCAGAGTCAACACAGATGCGTGGATTTGGAGTTGTCAGCCTTCACCATCTACTACAGATTTCCCTTCAAAGTCCTACCTCATTGTGTTAGTAGTTGGTGATGATCACTGATCGTCGCTGAGACCCACGCTATCATTTGGGGAATTACTAGGGAGCAGATCTCTACTCAGGAGGATGACTCTCGTCAAAGACAAAAGGGCCTTGAATAAAAAGGATTTATAACTTTCCCTCTAAAGCAAAGCACCCCAAGAGCCAGTGGGAGCTAAGTGTTACGTCGCATCCCTGCCGGCGCTCTCCCTGGGGTCCCTTCTGCACCGGGGCCCCCCCTGGTGCTGAATGATCCAGTCTGGAGCTGCATGTTCGGAGGAGGCCTGGAGGATAAAAGTGATGCCAGAGTCACATGGTGTCTGCTGAAGGATGCAACAGGACGGTGACTTTGTCTTCATGACAGCCTGCCAGCTCTGTTACAAAAATGCTTCTACAACCTTGTTCCTTGCCTCCCCACACACACACCCAGGCATTGCTTTTCACCAAGGATATTTCAAGAACATCCAAATGGATGCTCTGATCCTGGTCTCACCTCACTCCCAACACACCAGTGCTGGGCCAATTAATATTCCGGAAGCCTGGCTCCAGTCTTGGGCTTCCCTGCTCTGTCTGTGCTTCCCAGGTGTGCCCTGCTATGCACCAGGTGACATCAAGCTGACAGGACTTCTGGGGCACTCTAGAGCCTGGCCTCAGTTTGACCCCTGCCTCCATTCGCATCCAGCCCACCCCAACCAAACTGAACCCCTGGTCTTCTCACTTGCACACTGTGCCCCCAGGAGTCCTTCTGCCTTGCCCATCGGGGGAGCGAGCAAGTCCCCAAAGTAGCCCCTTGATGAGCCATAGGGTAACAGTGAAGAGATATTAAACAGAGCTCAAAAGAACTAGATGAAAATCTCCGGCCTGCAGGGTGCACTATGACAGTGGTCAGCAAGGACTTGGAGCCCACCTGTGCACCCTGTCTTCTGCCACCCAGAGGCTCAGCATCTCCTCCGCCCAGCCTCGATCACTGCCCTGTAGCTGAAACCTGCCGTCTCCTATGCCACACATCTGCACATGCTCATTGCCCCAGGTTCCCCAGAGCTCCAGTTCAAACTCCCCCTCCCCATAAAGAAGACGGACATATTCCCCATCTAGCTCCTTACACCGGTGTACTGGCACCATGTCTTAGTCCTACTGTTAAAACTCAGTTTCTATTTTTGAGTCCCCAGAGTCTGACCTACTTAGATTATTGAATGAATGCATGTGGGACAGGAGACCTCTCCTCCGCAGGGTGGAGGTTGGCTGCAGCTTATGTCAGAGAAAGGAAAGAGAAGTTGCTGACTTTTGATCCATGTGGATGGAGGAAGTGCGGGCTGGAGCCTGTGACTTGGCTTCCAAAAGTGTTGGGGACAGTTCTGCAAACGTTCCCAATAAGAATAAGTTTCAGAAATAGTAAAGGCCAGCGGTTTACTTCCTATACCCCAAAGCCCCCAGCAGCACAGCCCCAGGAGGCCGTTACAGCTCCTCTCTCTCTCTCTCCTCACACACCACACACACACACACACACACACACACACGCACGTGTGTTTATTTAAAACCTGGTCTCAGGAAAAAAAATAGAATATGGGGGAGAAACATCTCAAGGGTAACAGTTTAACAACAAATCAGCTGTTATAAATCAGTGGTTATTTTGAGAGTGGATTTATGCACCCTTTCCCAAAAAATCAAAATAGAAAATTTTGGGTAAACAGGTCCTGAAAATTTTTCCAACTTCCCTGTATCCTGTCCAATATTATACTTCATGGAAATCATTATGCCCTCCCTCCAGACACGCTTGCCAGCTGATACAAGGAAATGGGCTTCAACTTTGGTTCCACCAAAAATTCCTTTGCAGGGCCTGTAGCCGGCAGTGGGAGTGGCCGAGGGAGGGGTTCAAGGCCACCCCCTTGCCCTTGTGGAATGTATAGTCCATGGCCAGATCGCACACAGTCACAGAGGAAGGGTTTTCTGACCCGGAAGACAGCTAAACAGAGGGATGGGCCAGCAAGGAGATGACAGAAGCCAACTCCGAAGGAACATGGGGCGGAAGGGTGCACCAAGGTGTTACCCACCTAAGGGCACTCCTTGAGACCTGGTGATCCGCAGGACTTGGGCATGTCTGAGCACACTTCTTTCCCCCTTCATCTGCCAAGCGTAGTTATTACCCAAGGCATGGATCCAGGCCACTCACCGAGATTCGTAAATTAGCTTCCTGCTGACAGCCGTTAAGCTGCTGGAGTCTCCTCAGCACCTCAGTTGGGGCCGCACATCCTCACCTGAGGGGCCGGGAAGTTGTGGGGACTTGCCTCACATGGCACACGCATGGTGTGGTGCGGTGTGCTGTGGCGTGGCGTGTGTGGTGTGGTGTAGGGTGTGTGGGTTTGTAGTATGGGGTGTATGCAGCCTGTGTGTCGTGTGGGTGGTGCAGGTGGCTGTGTGTGCGGAGTGTGTGTGTGAGGATAATGTGGGGTGTGTGGGGTTTGTGGTACGGGCAGGGTGCTGGGTGTATGTGTGTATAAAGTATTAGGGTAAGGACAAGGTGTGAGGACCAGAACCTTTTCCTACCAGGCTGGTGGTAGGACTGAATCTACTACACGTGTATTGAGAACTTCAACAAACAAAAGGGCCCCTTTCCTGGGTGGCTTCCAGCAGCAGAACCAGCAGTTTTCTAAAAGCTTTATAGGGCCCCCTACCCCGCCAGCTCCCACCTCAAGCCTTTCGTTTCTCATCCTCCTGGCCAGAGTCCCTATAAACCAAATTCTCCAGGAGCTCCAGACCCGGTCAGCTCAGAAGCCCAGCTTTCCTGTTCCACCCGGCCCCTCCACCCACGCAGCTGAGGTCACCCTGGCCCAGCCCCTTTTGCAACTTTCCCAAGTCTGTACGCAGAGGCAGAGGAGAAAAACTCAGAGGGAAGTGGCCTGGCCCGCAGACTCTTACAAGTTTCCAAAGCCTTTCTCCTCTAGCCTGGCTGGAACCATTGCTCCAAGGAGGGACCTCCAGACCCAGAGAGAACACCGCCTGCCCAGGGAGGCCGAGTGCTGCTCACCCACAGCTGTAAGTGCCCTGGAAGTTTGTCCTCATCCTTCTGTCTGTCCAGCAGCCCCCAGAGCTCTCTGTGTGCTTAAGGAACTGGAATGGAGACCGGATGCAGGGAAGAGGCTTAGAATCCAGCAGCTACTGGCTTAGATCCAGCCACAGACCCCCCACCCTGGAGAAACTCCCTGGCAAGGTGGCAGAAGGGGCTCGCCCGTCTGCCTGGGGAGAAGGGGCCCTGCTCAGGAATCCACAGGGGCCAGCAGTGCCAGGCAGGATGCAGCTGCAGCCACTCAGGCAGAAGAGGGTGGTGCTGCTGCCTCCGGCCTGTAGGGCCTGCCAGAAGCTGGAGCCCTCCAGGAGGCTGGCACGTGGTGTCCCCATGCCACATGGACAGGGTACCTCCTGGGATGGAGCTCTGTGGGCCAAAGCACCTCATCCGGTAAAGGTGAGCTTCCAGAGTAAGAGATGATGACTCTTGTTCTAAATCATAAATATTTCTCCTAGCAAAGAGCTGCCATGCCAGGTAAGCCAGTGAACAGAGCTAGCCCTGGGATCTCGTCTCAGCTTGCCACTAATTAGCTCTTCCCTTAGGAAAGCCTTCGGCTAGAATGGCATTTTGTAAAGTACAGGTTCTGTATAATCTCAAGACATTGTGTGTTGATAAAAATAACTCCTTTGGACTTACTGATTAATTCTCCATCAGGAAAATCCCATGGAGATAGTAACTGATCTGTATACTTAGTGCTAGTGCACAGTTGGCATACACTGCTTTTGCTGGATGGATGGATGGATGGATGGATGGGTGAATGGATGGATGGATGGCTATGTACAGAAGGCTCTATCTTCTCAGCACGCTTTGGGCTCTTCATGGAAATGCAGAGTGTGAGGCACTGTCCTGGGCACGGACAGTGAGAACGCTGCACCTCCTAAAACCAGGGCTATGGGAGCCCTTCCCAGAGGGAACAGGTCTAGACCCGCTAGGGTTTGGGTAGGTGAGGCAAAATTGCCAATGTTCCTGGCAGGCAACAAAGCCTTGTGTTCCCTTGATAGTTTCTTCCACCAACAAACCTGACTTCGCCAATGGCAAGTCCCATTATTTTTTTTAGGGTGGATATATTTGCTATTTTCTAAAGTATGGGATGGGGAGGGGAGGTGCTAGAGATTGGGCAAGAAGCCAGGAAAGACCCGCTTCAGAGTTCTCACCTGCCCCTGCTCCGGTCTCCCTGCCGGCAGACCACCTCCAACACAAACAAGGCAGAAGACTGCGTCTGGGTCCTGGCTGGGGCTCGTGGGGTGGGAAAGAAGGGAAGTGGGAAGGTGAGGGCAGAGCAGCTCCAAGAGTTCTGGGAGGACTAGACCCTGGGCCCAAGCTGTGTAGCTTAGCAACCTACAGGCTTTCTGCTCCACAGGGACAGAGCCACATGGTGCTGCCAGGCAAGAGAGGGAGAAGAGCTGATCACATCCAGTGGGGACTGAGCTCTGCTCTGAGTGGGCCTGGGTGGCTGATGGCAGGTCCTGCATTCCAAAGCTGCCTGTCACTGTTCTTAACCGTGGAGGATGAGTCACTCTGGCCTCTAAGAGGATGCCCTACTTTGAAATATCTGAGTCAGCTGAATGATCAGGAAGAGGCTTAAAAGGACAGCCGTGGCCACAGTCCAGCAAAGAGTAGAGCAGAGAGGATAGGGAAAGTGACCTCAGCCACTGTCCGAAGTCTGCACGTGCCCCCGGGAGCCAGTGCTGCTCAGAGCCAGGCCGGCTACTTTCTTGTTGCCACTGTGATTGAAACAGCATGACACACGTAGACTCACGTAGCAGCCCCAGCAAAGTGCCTGCCTTGTAGAAGCAACCCCAATGACATGTTCAGGGGAAATGGGCCAGCTGGTGAGCAGTTGGGGAGCCTACAGTTAAGGTTGAGGCAATGATCAGAAGAAAAGACTCAAGTAAAACCCAAAAAGCCAGTGTGTGGCAGAGGAATTGAGCAATCCTTGTGTGGCTCCCCAGGAAAGGAAGAAATACCCTGGGCAGATCCACCCCATTCTCCGTGGGTGTGCTCAGATGGCCTGAGCACAGGGTGGAAGACGAAACAGTGTGACCTTTGAGGTCCTCCCAGGGCTCCACGCTGGTGGCTCATAATCAGCCATTGTGGGCACATTACAGTCCAGAAAATGGTGAGCACTGCAAATCGGGTCTCGGGCCCCCAAGCCCCACTCTGCCTCCCGGTTGTCAAACATTTAAGCAGCTTTTTCCCATCCTAGGGAGGCTGTTGTGCTAGAAAACATAGATTACTGAGGAAGCCACAGCCATGAGTGGCACCCTCTTTACCCGTAAGCAGCAGACTCATCAGCTAGCTCGCCTAACGTCATAGATGGCACAAGAGCTCTGACCCCAGAACTCATGATCACTCAGTGGGACCCGCTTCTCTCTCCTGTCCCAGCCAAGTGACTCATCACGGCAGGAAGTCACACTTCGGGCTGCCACACTACCACACACTCTTATAAAAGAGAGATTAAGTCTTTATCTGGTATTTTTAATTACAGAAAAAATTCAGGCTTATGGAACAAATTTTAAAGCCAGACATATATAAAATAAAAAAGATAGTTCTTAGCCTCTAATCTGCCTTTCCACAACTCTCTCATTAATCCTATCATGTGTGTCTACCCATAACTTTCTGTGTATTCACAGGATAAGCATATGTGGAATATGAAACATAGTTACACACACGGGGTTGTTTGTTTTTGTATGATTGGGATCATACTATACAAATTGTTCAGTAAGTTTCTTCTTTTAATTAAATTATTATGTGTTTTTCCATTTTATCACTTTGTCTTTTTAAAAGTGCCTAGTATTCCAGAGTATATGCATGGATTAGAACTTACATAGAGAGTCTCTTATCGATGGATATTTAGGTCCAACAAATAGGTGTTCTCGTGGGGCCCCAGGGAACAAGGGGTTCGATCCTCACTCTAGTTCTATGGGCAGACAGGAGAACCCAGTTAAGATCACAGTCTGTTGCTGGCCACGGTGGTGCACACTTGTAATCCCAGCTACTCAGGAGACTGCGGAAGGAGGATCGCAAGTTCAAGTCCAACCTGGGCAACAAGGTTCAACTCCTCTCAAGGAAAGAAAAAAGAGAGAAGAAAGAAAGAGAAAGAAAGAAAGGAAGGAAGGAAGGAAGGAAGGAAGGAAGGAAGGAAGGAAGGAAGAAAGAAAGAAAGAAAGAAAGAAAGAAAGAAAGAAAGAAAGAAAGAAAGAAAGAAAGAAAGAAAGAAAGAAAGAGGCATAGTTGCTGGCACTATACCTGCTTTCAGATCCCAGCTCCAATCCATGCTCTGCGTCTTTAGGGTTTTATGTCTTTAGGGATGAGCTGCTTAACTTCTGTAAGTTTTTCTTTTTTTTTTTTGCAATAAAAAGAGATAATAGTAGCATCGATCCCGTAGGCTATTTTTGTGTCTAATGAAGTAGCTAACATTTCTCGAGCCCTTAATTTGTGCCAGTAAATGCATCATAATAACATATTATGTGTTAAATGCATTGTAATAAAAATATTGATTCATTAGCTCTCACGACAACATGCATATTGCTTATTTGCATACTCGCAAAGCCCTCAGCACAGAGTCTGGAAAAGGGATGCTAGCGGGTCGCGTGAGGCTCACTCTGGCACCGTGTGCTGCCATGTTACAGAGTGTAAATGCAGCCCCCTCGCCTCCACATGACAAGTCACCCTGTGGCAGGTCCTCACACACAGTTCCTCTCCAGCGATCCCAGTTCCCTCAGTGCCTTCTGTATGTTGACACTTTGGCTACCTTTCTTTAGTGCCTCCAGCTCTCCTAGGGCTTTGTGAATTTCACCAAACCTGAGCCCAGTGCCCCAGATTCCGTGGGTTCATGCTCGGGAAGCAGAGGACACAGAAGTCTGCTCAGTCTTACCCATCTGCCAATGCGTGGCCGTTGATGCATCGTGAGTGACTCGCTTCTCTGAGCTTGCTTGCAGGTGCTCAGTCAGTGCTGGTTTTTCCCCACTTCTTCCTGCCTCCCTTTTGTGCCGATTCCCTTTCTAAGATCCTGTATTGGTCTCTCAAGCTAAGTTAGCACATTTACCCAAGGCTTTAGGAAACAGCTCGCCGCTGCTCCCAGGGCCCTCCAAAGTGGGACCCTGCTAGGAGTTTCTGAGCCAAGTGTCCCCTGGCTGACTTCCTGGCGGGGGGGCAGTGACACCTTTGCAAAATGCCAGCCCAGGTTAAACACCTCTAATTCCTTCCTCCACACGTCTGGAGGATGGAGAAGTGTGCTGAGAGAATGAACGAATCAGTGCAGGATGTTTACAGCGCATCTCCTGCCTCCACTCCTGGTTCCTGCCTCCTCCTCTTCCCTGAACCAGTCACCGTCTCCAATCACCGGTGCCAGGGTCTGCTTATGTCACTCCCTCCTCAGGAGGCATCAGCTCCTGCTTCATTTCTTCAGAGCACAGTTCTGTTGAATTCTGCCATATTTTTTCTGTGCTCCTGGGCACCGTACACTTTCTCTGGTGTCGCTCAGCCCTGGTACGATCCTCCTGATGACTCCCTACTGTGAGCTCCTCTTTCTTTCATCTTGTGCCATCCCAGGGTCTAGCACAGGGCTTTGCAAACTGTTCTTATTGTGGGCGAATAAGGATGTAAGGCCGTGCAAGTGTTCATTAGTTGCATTTAGCAGTTTCACAGTGTATATGCCCTGTATTTCAAAAGAACATGTTGAGGGCTTCGTGGCAGGTAGCAGGCTGTGCAGCTCAGTGGTCAGCGTTTACTCAGCATTCACAAGTCCTAGATTCCATCCCCAACATCAAAAAGAAAGAGAAATAAGGCAAAGCAAATTCAACTTAATATCACTTTATACTGCAATATGTGGGGTGATATTATATATACGGTTTAGACTCTTTTGTATTTCATTTATATCTCAGTGCATGAGCCCTGGGAACCATGTTATTATAAAATACTCAAGGGCCCCATTTTAATGACTGTTTAAGTTTGTGGACACTGGGGATTTAACCACTTCTTTATTGTTGGATATTTACAAACAATACTAAGAAGAACATTCTGGAAGAAGAGTCTGCATTTCTGGTTATTTCCTTAGGACAAATTCCTAGAAATGGAGGTCAGGAGCATTTTTAAGGCTCTGGACACTTGCTGCCAAGTAGCTTTCCAGCAACATGTACCAATTCCAGCACCACCAGCTGCAGCAGAGAAGAGCCTTTGCCTCCACCACTACACCACACCCCGTGCTGGGGGAGGGCGCTGGCCTCTCCAGGCTCCAGGCTGTCCCGACAATGGGCCCTTGTCCTGCCCACCCCAGCTCCTCTTCCCACACAGCCCTCCACCCTGGCTCCAGGCTTGACTGTCTGCGAGGCCTCTGTTCAGTCTTGTCCCGGCTTCTTGGCAAGTGCCACCTCCAAGGAGTGCTGGTAGAGTGGCGAGGGTGAGTGATTTTGGGGTCCTGTGGGGTCACACCCTCAGGGAAGCCCCCAGGCAAGTGAGGGGAGGGCCGGTAAGAGTTGCTGACTCTTGTCCCTCCTTTGGAGACTGGCCCCACCTGGTCCCAGGTCCAGAGCAGAGATCTGCACATTGAGAAGGACCAGCCCCAGTGACAATGGCCACAGGGACACTGGTCAGCATGGAGATGACCTCTGTTTGCCCACAGGCTCTGAGCCCCTTCATGAATCCCCAGAAGAAGGTGGACTTGAAACTCATCATCGTCGGAGCACTTGGGTAAGCCACGCTCAGCTCAGGGTGTGGGGTCAGGAAGCAACAGCCCCTGAGTCTGGGAAGGGAGGCTGCCTCCCCTAGGTCCCTTTCTAGTTCTGGGTGGCAGCAGAAGTACATCCACCTCCAGGAAGGGAGCTCAGTTTCAAGAAAGAGACCAGCAGTGAACTGGTGGTTTGGGCCCCAGCTTGGCAGCACGGAGCTCTGTGTTATGTGAGCTGACCGGCACGTCTGTGCCTTTCCGCTGCCTGCCACACCTGGGAGAGACCTGTTGTGGGATTTTTCAGTTCTCACCAAACCTGCACACTTCTATTGGCTTCTACTTCTAGAAACTATTCCTTAGTCCCTTGTTCCTCTAAGTATGGTCCCTGGGCCACCGATAACATCTGAATCCAGAATCTCAGGAGGGGACGACCGTGTTAGGGGCCTGGTAAGATTCTGTGAATGGTGTGGCTGCACACAAGTGTGTGTTTGTAGATGTGTGTTCACACGCATCTTGGGTTTTGCCTCAGTGTGGGAAAGACCTCTCTCCTTCACCAATATGTGCACAAGACATTTTACGAGGAATATCAGACCACACTGGGGGCCAGCATCCTCTCCAAGGTCATCATCCTGGACGACACCACTTTGAAGCTACAGGTGAGCCATCCTCTCCCCGCTCTCGCATAGGCACTTGAAAATCACCTACATTCCCCACACAGCAAAGTGCAGCAGGATCACGGGCGGTCCAAGACGGCAACTTCAATGCAGGTCGACTCTGGTCTCCTCACTGAGACACAGCCACACCCATTTGTTTATCTACTGTCATTTGCACTGCAGTGGCAGAGGAAATGGATGGAGTGGAGACAGCACAGCCTGCAAAGCCCGTAATATTCACTCTCTGGCTCTTTGCAGAAGAAAGTGCTGATATCCGACCTAGTGTCTGACTCATTGTGGGGTTGGGAGACATCGGGTTCCTTAGAAAACCTGGTGGTCGCCTTGGCCAAGTTACTGTCAGGATCCAAGTCTCCAAATTGGTCAGATGAGAATGGCAATCCCTGCCCTGATGACCCAAAGGCAAAATGAGAGCTCAGGTGTGAAAGCGTTCACAGGATGTTGAATGACACTGCAGAGGTGTCGAGATGGCCCTGGGTGGAAGGGTCAGGCCTGGTAGGTGGAAGAACCACACACACCTGTACCCCGCTTCCTGCTCCCCACCCTGAAAGGGAAGCTTTGGCCTGCTCTAGCCCGACAGACCTTGCCCCAGCCCCGCATCACAGCCCCACGGTGTGGCTGCTCTTCCCCTCCAGATCTGGGACACAGGTGGTCAGGAGCGGTTCCGTTCCATGGTGTCCACCTTCTACAAAGGCTCCGACGGCTGCATCCTGGCTTTTGATGTCACTGATCTGGAATCCTTCGAAGCCCTGGATGTCTGGCGGGGTGACGTTCTAGCCAAGATCATCCCCATGGAGCAGTCCTACCCCATGGTGGTGCTGGGCAACAAAATTGATCTGGAAGACAGGAAGGTACTGTCCGTTCATCATTCATTCACTCATTCATTCATTCAACAAACATCACGTGAACACCCACTGTTACCAGGCATTGTGTTAGGTCCCACATATATGGAGCTGAATCAGTCACAATTCTTACCTCGGGAATTCACAGACTGGTCGTGAATACTGACACTTTGAAAGACAGCTGTCACACAATAAGTAAATGCAGCCTCCACCTTGGAGATCGGGGGCCATATTAAAAAGGCGTGTATTCAAGTCCAGAATACAGGACAGGCTTCCTGCAAGAGGTGGGTTCCACGCTGAAGGAACAGCACGATGTGAGCTGAGAACTGAGTGATTCTGTCTAGAGACAGGAAGTTGAGAAGTTAAGGCTTCAAAGAGGGCAGCAGTCAGGTCTCAGGGATTTGAATTTGAACAGCGTTTCTGCCAGTGGTCAGGTAGGAGGTCTACAGTTATAAATGCCTGGGTCCATAAGTTCTCTGGGAAAGTAACAATTTTTCTTATCAGCATAAGCATAGTCCAGGTCATCAGGTTAACCACTGGACAGCTGGTCCCCTCCAGGACCACGGCAGCCGGCGTGCATAGCGTGGACCGGCACACGGCCACTGAGCCCTTTTAATCCTTGCCTGCCAACGAGAAAGGCATAGACGCAGCCTGAGTTCGCAAAAGATATGAGGCCAAACGAAGCCAAAAATGGAACTCAAAAGGGTTGTTTAACACAAGTTTTCTTAGTGTTTCAAATAGAGAAAGGTAATGGGGAACCGAATCACTGTGTCTGGGTTCAGTTTTCACAATGGTTCAAACAGAGAAAAGTTGTGGGAGACCTGAGCATCGCCAGGCAAGATGAAGGGTGTGGACGGGCAGGAGAGCGAGGGAGGGTGCTTCCAACCACGCCGCCGGTGACAGGGGGAGCCTCCTGCTCCTAGGGAAAGGCTGACCTATTAGGTTTGGACTGAGGAGCCTGGGGAACTGCAGGTGGTGGGACAGGACCCGCAGGCTGCGGGCTACCTAAGAACAGAACTTGGAAGGAGAAGTCTCGACTGGAAACAGGTAGCTAGAAATCAGTTCAGGTTGGAAACACAGTGTCGATTCTCCAGTTACAAATATCCAGCTTTGGGTAATAACCCAGGTCCTACGTTCGTTCAAAGGCAAAGTGTCCCCTCTCATTTCTCCACTGGACCAGCCGCAGGTGACACTCTCACACCCAACCTCACACATCCGCCCCCCTCGTCCCTTCGCTGAGTTCCTAATTCTAGTGTTGGATCTGTCTGCAGTCAGGCAGGAAAAAGGAGACGTGGTGGGGAAACTGGGACAATGCCGACTCGACTGCTATTGTCGTAGACAGTTTTGTGCTCTCCAGCCTGGCGGGGGGTGGCAAGCTTTTTCTTCTGTGTGTCACCCCTTTTGGTCCATAAGAAGCCTCCACCAGGGACACAACACTGAACCTTCCATGACAAGGGTCCTGCATTCTCCCCCTCTCCCTCCTCAATTCCTACCTTTTCAGCCGCCCCACTGGGATCCCTGCTCCAGACCAGCCATCCCTCTGTTGGACCCCACCTCCCTCCAAAGGTGCTCTCCTGCCTTCTGAGTCCCCTGCAGAAAGTCTCTTCTCTCTCTTTCCATTGTCTCTCTCAGACCCCTTAGGTGAATGTCAGGCACCAGACCCCCATGTCCACTGAACCCCAGGGCTTGTGTATCAGTGGTTCTCCTCAAAGCCATCTTGACTAGAGGTGAGACTCTACCTGCCCCTCCTCTCAGAGCAGGCAGAGATAGTTGTATGGACAACACAACTTCCTCCTTCTCCGAAGGAATCCTTACTAATCATCTTTTTCAACTCCTTTATATCCATGCTCATCTACGCTCCTCGTCTAAGAGCTCCTTGGTCGTGAGCCTTTGGAAATATACGTGGTCCCGGGATGGTCTGTCCCTCAGCCCACTTTACCTCTGGCGTCTATCGGACTGTAGTGCTTCCGCCCGGCCATCTTTTTAACATCTTATTTCATGTGTCCGTAGATTGGAGGGGGGGAAGTTCAGGGGAATCCAAGACTGAGTCTGACTTTTTCTCGGTGAAATAAGAGGCAGTGCTTTCTGGGGAGAGGAAGAGACCAAGTAGAAGGCTTAAGAGTCACGGTGAGGCTTGGTGGGGTCACTTACTCTTGGGAGAAATAGGAGGAAGAGCTGATCAAAGACAAGGACAAGAATCGATGGGTAGCACCGATGGCCCCACTGGAGGGGGAGACCGTGAACCTGGAGTCTGTGGTGTGTGCAACTTTCACAGCCTTTTGAGGGACAAATGCCAGGAACAAGGGACCTGGGACTGAGGTTTGCCCAAGCCAGAAGAGCTGAAAAATAAGGCCAGGAGAGCTCCGAGAATCCACGAAGGAAAGGAGAGGGGAGGAGAGGGCCGAGGGTGGGGGCTGGGTGTCAGAAGTGGGACAGCAGGGCAGGAGTGAGGACATGCTTGAGTTGAAAGATGAGAAGACCGTGATCACAGAACGGGAGGCCAGGTTTAGTATTTACAGGAGCCTGGGTCTAGCCTGGGGAAGAAGAGGCAGAAGTGTGGGACTGATGGCTGGGTAGGAACTCTGAGGCGCCATGAGCAGTGCCAGCTGTGTGTTGAGGGGAAGAGGAAGCCACACCAGATACAAGCCTTCCATGGACAAGGGCATTCCTGACAGGGTAAGAAGGACCAGTGATGACTCACATGAGCAGAGGGGTCCCCTGCAAGCTTCGGGGTGAGCTTTGGTACAGAGAGAGGAAGAAAAAGGGATTGAAAGCAGTGAGGCACAGGTGAGCCAAACCCCCTCTTTGGTGTCTGGAGTTGAGGAGGGTGTGGAAATAGTCCCAGCGGAGAGGGCAAAATGTGCAACGAGGCCCCAGCAAAAGCCAGGGTTCAGTCAAGATGGGGCAGTGAAAGGAGGGTTCTGGAAAGTGGAGGAGGAGGAAACTTTCAGTGTCAACAGGTGAGGAAGTACTTAGAGATAATGAAATGAGGACAGGGAAGTGGCAAGGAGGAAGTGGGTGAGGGAGGGCATGGGGACTTTAATTCAGAGACCCAGCAAAGCAAAGCACAGAGGGCAGGCTGGGCAGCCCCAGCCTCAGATGGCTTTACTCTGGCACACACCTAGCAAGGGGGTCTGCCCACCCATGGCTGGCTGGTGGAGAGGGAAAAGAAAAGTCGGGTTGAGAGGCAGATGGGGGCAGGGGGCGCTACCCACTTGCACAGAGCCGAGTGGGTGAGCTCCAAGGCTGTGGAAGGAGTGCCTTTTCTCTGAGCCCCTCTGTGTTAGCTTTCTGTCACTATGACAAAAATACCTGAGAAAATCAACTTGCAAGGAGGCAACATGTCCTTTGACTCATGGTTTCAGCCCATGGTCAATGGGTCTCATTTCTTTTGGGCCTGCTGCAAGGTAGAACATCTTGGCGCATAATCTTAAGTGAAATAAACCAGAGGCACAAGTTTAAATACAGTATCGCTTTGTTTCTCCGGTGTGAGAAACCTGAAGGGTAAACAAGGAGCATAATGGAGGAGAGCTACTGGGAAGCAGGAAGAACATGTTCAAATGGGAAGGGGAACAAGGGAGGGGGAAAGGGGAAGGAAAGGAAGGGAAAAGGAAAAAAAAAAGAGAATGGAAGGAAAAAATGTAAGCAAAGCTTTTGTAAAGGGGGAGGGGAAAAAGGGTTGAAGGGAGAGGAGGAGAATGGGAAAAAAAAGAATTAAGATATATTAAGTACAGGTACAAATTCCCTACAATGAATGTGATCATTATGTATGACAAAAAAATGTACTAATATTTAAAAATAAAGTTTAAAAATTGAATAAAAAAGGAGAACATCACAGTGGGAGTACATGTTGGAGGAGGCTGCTCACCTCATGGCAGCCGGAAGCAAAGGAAAGGAGGAGGAGGGGTCAGGGTCCTGATAGCCTCTTCAAGGGTGCAGCCATAAAGACCCAGCTTCCTTCTGCTGGGTTCCACACCTTAAAGGTTCCCCCACCTCCCAATAGCCTAGCAGTCTGGAGACCAAGCTTTAACACTTGAGTCTTTGGGGGACATTTCAAACTGTAGCACCTCCAGCTAAGATGGACCCACACCCACACTGTGCTGCTTGCTCCGTCTGGGGCCACACTGGTTTCTTCCTCAGTGGGATGGAAACGCAAACCTGAATTTCCTGAGGTTGTTTGAGGATTAAAGGAAATTTTATCATTGTTATCCTCCTTCTTATTATCTGTCAGGGGCCAGGCTGGAAAACATGGCAGCTTTTCCTACTTAATTAAAAGAAAATAGATATTTAAAAATCGGGCCGGTGAGATGGCTCAGCGGCTTACGCGCCTGCCCGGCAAGCGCGAGGGCCCGAGTTCGACTCCCGGATCCCACATACGAAAAAGGGGCCGGTGATATCGCTCAGCGGCACGGGCGCCTGCTGGCGCGCGAGGTCCTGAGGTCGACCCCCGGTACCCACAAAAAAAAAATAAATAAATAAAAATAAAAATATGTTGGTAGATTCGAGAAGATGAGAAAGTTCTGCGTTTGGGTAGTGGTGATGGTTGTGCAACAGTAGGAATATACTTAAAGACCCTGAATTATGTGCTTTAAAATAGCAAAACTGGGAAATTATGTTATGTGTATCTTACCACAGTGGACATACACACAAGCACAATGATTTTAAAGAAATTGTTGACTTAACCTTTTTTTAAAATATCCGTACTACTTCTATAGAAGGTAGTAGTGGAAAAAACTACAGTTTATTAGGAAGAACAGCTCTACTAACACCTACACTGCAGGCATTTATTCACGGGATGTGAATTCTTTGCTCTATACTCAGGGAGGTAATTTCTGACCCCAGTTCATAGAGTTGGATCATGTTTTCTAAAAATATTCTTTTATATTCTTAGTAAATGACTTACTCATTAGTATTAGATGTGATAATTTTAACAAAAATATAATCAATCATTTGAAAAGCATGCGAGGTAGAAAAACATCATAAAAAAAAGGATGCAAACCGTACTAATTTGTCAAACAGTTGGTCTCCAATGCATGAGCAAAACTAGAACAAAAAAGTAAAATGTAATAGCCTATTGTCCACCAAGGAAAATTAACAGAAGTAATAATTCTAAAATGTTTGTGTGTCCCACATCCCCAAGTACCACACCTTGAGTTTGTTTCCAGAGTCTGAACCTAAAAGCATGTTTATACTTCATAAGATAAGATGATCTTAAAAATCACGAAACTCCACCCAGAACCAGCAGAGAAACAGGGAAATGTTCTCTGGGCATCCTTCTCAGGCCACCAATCCCTAGCTGGATGGGCGCAGGGGGAAGGAAAAAGAATTTTTTGGTAGAATAATCCCAACTAAAACATTGGGGTTTGGATTCAGTCTTTCCTTGAAACAGAACAGAGAAGGAGCAGAGAAAATGAGATCCAAAGCCTGTCCTGGTTCAAGATAGGGACAGCCGAGCTCAGTGGCCACAATGCAGGTGCAGCTTCTGAACTGTCACCAGGCAGTCTTGGGCACTGACCCTTGGCCTCTGCTTCTCATGCCATGAAATATAAAGAATCCCCCTGCATCCCAGAGAAACAGAGTTACCTTGCTTCGCTTCCATTTTTAAGGTAACTCCTGAGCTCTACTATGTCCCTGTGAGATGCTCAGCACTGGGGCAGTAAGGGCTGGACAGGGAGCCAGACGTAAAGGAGGAATGCGCTATAAGATGTGTAAGTCCAGATTTTGCCCTCCAATCCTTTAAAAGATACAAAATCCTCTGAATACTTAAGATGCCACCCAAGTAGAAGGTGCTAATTATTTGCATGTTATTAGTGAGGACAATTGCAATCAGCAACTTGGGCATCCTTGATTCTTTCTCCCCATAGTTCAGGATCTCCCCCAAGCTGTGAGGGGTCTTCATGGCATCTCTGTCCCACAGGAGGGAGGACTCCTGACCAATTCTGGGGTCCCTTCTCCCAAGGCCAGAAGGAGCTCAGAGCTCAGAGGCCAAGACTAAGCTTAGAGATGCTCCCTTCTCTGCTAAGCTTCCCCAGTACCTGGAGGACTAACCAGGCTGAGCCCCAAGGGGAGGCTGCTTCACTAGCCACAGTCATCACCCTCCAGGGTGCAGGCCCCAAAACACCAGAGCAAGGGTGGTGGGCAGCACAGGCCTTGTGAAAGAAAGACACGAGCTACTGTCCCTGCTGCCCTTCCCAGGACCAGGGGAGCTAGGACCAAAGAGACAGTGGACAGCAGTGGTACTTTTGAAAATTTTTATTTTTATCAGTCCATGTTTGCAGCATATAATGACTACATGTATCGTGAGGAGTTGGTACATGTAGATAACACATCTTAATTATTTTTATGTCACCTATGCCTCCCCCCTCCATCTCTTGGGGTCCCCTTTCCATTTGCAAAAGATCTGTCTCTCTGTTTCCCATTAGTTATCTTTTATTTTGCTCTTTAGTTTATTTATACTTTGGGATCCTCATACAAGAGAAACCATGCAACATTTAAGTTTCTGTGTCCGATTTATTTCACTTAACATTATGGTCTCAAGGTGCATCCATTTTCCTATAAATGACACAAATTTATTATTTTTCTTAGCAGAGTACCACTCCATTGTGTATGAGCACCACATTTTCTTTATTCATTCATCTATGGATGGACATAGGCCACTTCCAAGATTTAGCTGTTATGAGTTGTGCTGCTATAAATATGAGTATGCATGGATCACTGCAATATGATGTCTTTAACTCTTTCAGGAAGATACGTAGAAGAGGAATAGCTGGGTACTTTTAGTTTTTTGAGGAATCTCCATACTGATTTCCATAGTGGTTATACTAGTTTACATTCCCAACAACATAAAAGAGTTCCTTTTTCCCCACAGCCTTACCAGCGTTTGTTATTATTTGATTTCTTGATGATAGCCATTCTTTTTGTAGTAAGACGGAATCTCATTGTTGTTTTAATTTGCATTCCCTTAATGGCCAGAGATGTTGAACATTTTTTCATGTATATATTATTCTTTCGTACTGAAACCCCATGGAGGGTTCTGTCTAACCCAGCAATATGGCGCACAGATGCAAAAGAAAGACAAAGAGAGAACATTCCGCAGTTGAGGAGCTCTGGGATGGCCAATTTCTCTGTGGAACAAAAGGTCATGAGTCCAAAAGCTCATGGCTTTTATTGGTTTCAGTTAGGGAGGTGGCTAGGGGTTGTGGCAGAGTGCTAGGGAAGAGAAACATTGCAGGCATTGGCTGTAAGGAGAAACAGAGCAATTTTGTACCAGGCACAGAGTCTCCCCAATTAGCAGTGCAACAGATAGCTTGATGTATGCAAGGCTGGCTCCTTTACTGCCAGGAAGGTGTAAATCTTTTCGATTCCATGGCCTCAGCTGAGATCTTATCTTATGTCTTAGCCCTAGAATCTCAGAACTTTGCTCGAGCCACCATTCCAGCCATCAGCAGGGGGCGCAATTCTCACTCAGTGTGGCAATGAGACACATTCTTTTAGCCAATTAAGGGAGCATCTGGTTCAATATAGCCAGCTCTGCATATGTCAGTGAATAGGGTTGAAGCAAAGGTCAGAGAAAGATGGAGGCAAGGGGCTTCATTTCTCAGGAAAACACAGCTTGGTGGTCTCCCACAATTTGTATTTTTTCTTCTGAGAAGTGTCTATTTGCTTTAGTGCTCATTTTTTTTTTATCAGATCTCTTATTTTGGGGGTCTAACTTTTTGAGTGCTGTATATATTCTAGTGAGAACATATCTCCTCTGTCTGAGGAGTAGCTGGCAAATATTTTTCCCATTCTGTGTGTTATCTCTTCATTCTATTGGCTATTTCCTTTGCTGTGCTGAAGATTTTTAATTTGATATAATCCCATTTCTTAATTTGGGATTGTTTGTGTAATTTGTTATTGTTTGTGCAGTTGGGGTTTCTAGTCAAGAAGTCCTTGCCTATGCCAATGTCTTCAAAAGTTTTACCTATTTTATTTTCCAACAGATTGTTAATATTTAGATCTTTTGGTCCATTTTTATTTTAGTTTAGTGCATGGTGAGAAATACGGGTCTAGGTTCAATATTCTACAGGTGGATAGCCGGTTTTCTAAACAGCATTTGTTAAAGAGGCTATCTTTTCTACAGTGTATATTTTTGGCCCCTTGTCAAAAATCAGATGGCTGAATGTGCCTGGGGTTGTTTCTGCATCCTCTGTTCTGTTCCACTGATCCACATGTCTGTTTTTGTGCCAGTACCATGCTAATATAAGGCCCTTCTGTATCTTTTTTCTTCAGGGCTTTTATAATGAACAGATGTTGGATTTTGTCAAAGTTTTTTTCTGCATCTGATCGTGTGATTTTTGGCCTTGCTTCTATTATGTGATGTATTACACCTATGTGATTTGCATATTTTGAACTATCCTTGGATTCTTGGGATGAGTCCTATTGGTCATGATATACGATCTTTTCAATGATTTGTTGCATTTTGATTACCAGTACCTTGTTGAAGATCTTTGCATTTATGTTCATTAAAGAGATTGGCCTGTACTTTTCTTTTTTAGTTGAGTCCTTCTGTGATTTTAGAATCAAGGTAATCTGGCTTCCAGGAATGAGTTTGGTGATACTCTTTCCCTTTGAATTTCATTAAAGAATTTGAAGAGCACTGATAGTCAATCTTCCCTGAAGTTCTCACAGAATTCAGTGGTGAATCCATCAGATCCTGGGTTTTTCTTAATTGCTAAGTTTTTAACTACTGCTTCATTTCAGCGTCTATTAATGCATAATTCAGGGTTTTTAATATGTTTTTGGTCCCATCTTGGTAATTCATATGTATCTAGGAATCTGTCCATTTCCTCTGGACTTTCCAGTTTGTTGGAGTATAGTTCCTCAAAGTAGTTACTAATAATCTTCTAGATTTTGGCAGTATACATTATGACTTCACCTTTTCCATTTTTTTTAACCTTTTCCATTTCTAACTGAATTGATATAGGTCTTTTCTTTCCCTTTTTTGGTAAGATTTGGTAAGAGTTTGTCTATTTTGTTCAGTCTTTCAAAGAACTTCTTGTATTCATTGATTCTCTGTAGAGTTCTTTTAGTCTCAATTTCATTACTTTCTACTATGATCTCTATAATTTACTTGTATCCATTTTGAATTTGGACTGTTCTTGTTTTTCTAGGTCTTTAGGTGCACCTTTAGGTTATTTACTTAGGATCATTCTGTTTTCCTGATTTGGGCATTCACAGCTGTAAACTTTCCTCTTCAATGTATTGTTTAATCTTCATGTTTTTGCACAATTTCTGTGGCTTCTTTTGCTATTGATTTCTAGTTTCATTGCACTACGATCTGATAATATGCGTGCAATAATTTTGATTCTTTTGTTTTTATTTAAGCATGCTTTATGGGCTAGCATGTGGTCTGTTTTGGACAAAGTTCTATGTGCTTCTGAGAAGGATGTGTATGCTGTTGTTGAGTGGAACATTCTGTAGATATAAAGTCTATCTGTTCAAAAATGTGGTTCAACTCTGATATTTCTTTGCTGGTTTTTTTGTCTAGTTGATTTGTGCTTTTGTGATATTGAGGTCTCCAACTCTATTGAGTTGATGTTTATCTGATCTTTTATGTCCAGCAGTATTTGTTTTATGAAGCTGGGTACACCAGTGTTTGGGTGCATATTTATTTATAATTGTTATAATTTCTGTTGAATTGTTCCCTTAACCAATATGTCACAGCCTCCTTTGCCTCTTCTAATCAGTTTTGGCTTGAAGTCCACTTTGTATGAAAATAGGATAGCTGGTTTGGGGGTTTCCATTACATGAAATTTGTTCCCATGCTTTGATTTTTAGTCTGTGAATTTCTTTTTGGATAAAATGTGTTTCTTTCACATAGTATATCATTTATCTTATCTGCCAATCTGTGTCTTATGACTGGGGAGTTGAGGATATTCACATTAAGAGTTATTGCTGAAACACACTGACCTATTTCTGTCATTACATTATTTTCCTGTTGCTGATTCCACTTTTCCCCTTCTGCTTAACTGCTCACCCTACCTGGTGTATTCATTCCGTTAGACATTTTGGCATTGTTGGCTTCATTGTCTCTCTAGTATACCTTGGGGAACTTTTTGGTGTGCTGATTTGGTGGTCATGAATTTCTTAAGATGCTTTCTGTCATGGAAAGACCTAATTTCTCCATCAATTTTGAAAGATAGTTTTGCAGGATATTTTACTCTGGATTGGGAGTTGTTTTCTTGTAGGACTTGAAATACTCCACTCCTAGATGGAGTAGCTCTCCTAGTCATCATCAAGGTTTGTGTTGAGAAGTCTGCTGTAATTATAATGGGCTTAATTTTTTTTTTTTTGTGTGGGTACCGGGGGGTCGACCTCAGGACCTCGCGCACCAACAGGCACCCGTGCCGCTGAGCGATATCACTGGCCCCTTTTTCATATGTGGGCTCCGGGAGTCGAACTCGGGCCCTTGCGCTTGCCGGGCAGGCGCTTACGCCGCTGAGCCATCTCACCGGCCCAATGGGCTTAATTTTATAAGTGATTTGTTGTTTTTCTCTAGCATCTTTCAAGATTCTGTCTTTGTGTTGGACTTCCGCATTTTTAAGTATGATGTGTCATGGAGAAGTCCTTTTCTGAGTGTGGCTATTTGGGGTTCTGTGTGTCTTGCTTACCTGTGTGTTAAATTCTTTCCCTATTCTTGGAAAATTTTCTGCTATTATTTCTGTAAGCAGGGGTTTTTTATGCCATTTGTGCTGTCTTCTGATTTTTCACTAATTCTAATTAATTTTAGATTAATCTTCTTTGCATTATCTAGCAGCTGTTGGATCCATTTTCCATATTCTCTTGTTTTTAAAGTATCTCTGAGGCCAGGTGTGGTGGCACACTCCTGTAATCACAGCATTCAGGAGGCTGAGGCAGGAGGGTCACCATGAGTTTGAGGCCACCCTGAGCTACGTAGTGAGTTCAAGGTCAGTCTGAACCACATGGTGAGATCCTGTCTCAAAAAAACTAAAAAAAACTTAAAAAAACTAAAAACTAAAAATAAAAAGCAATAAAGTATTTCTGAGTATATGGTCACCTGATCAGTCCTATCTTCTACTTCTTATACTGTGCACTCAAACCGGTCACTTCTGCTGCCCATATTTTCAATAGAATTTTTTATCTCCTGTTTTTCCACCTTTTCCTGGACTCTTAATTCTTTGCTGAACTGGTCATTTATGCATTGTATCCTTTTGTTTATCTCAACTAGCTTTTTATTAGCGTCTTCTGTAAGGTCACTAATCATTTTGTTTATTAAGTCTATTACTTGTTTAGTTATATCATCCTTGAGCTCCCTGAGAACCTTCTTGATCTGTTGTTTTGTTTTGTTTTGTTTTGTCTCCCCTCATCACTTCATATAATTCAGCTGTTTGGCTTTTGATTTCCTCCCCATTGATGCCCCATGGATCAACTTTGTGGGGAGTTAGGAGTTTTGGGCTGCATTTTTGTTGCCTGTTTTCTCATGTTTCTATTGATGTGTGTGTGCACACGTGTGCGTGTGTGTGTGTGTGTGTGTGTGTGTGTATGTTGAAGGTGTGGGTCAATTATAGTGGAAAGACTTTGTTGCTAATATGGTGTGGTACTTTCTAATCCCAGTAAGACAAGTGTTCCCAGAACCCGTGGGAGCAATGGAGACAACATGACAAGGGATGGTCCTTGATATCCCCTTGCCTGTAACATGTTCTGGGAGAATGATCCTTTCTCCAGGAGAAAAACTTTGGTTCCCCAAAGTATATCAAAATAACGCTTACAAAGTGCTCCATATGTGGTCATTTCCTCCTCCCCAAAGTAAGTACTTAGACCCCAGACTCAGTGGTGCTGACTGTCTTTGGAAGTAATCCAAGGGCTGCCAGAGCATTTGCTCATCCATCGTCCCAAACTGTGATCTCAGTATCAGATCAAAGTGCTCCACATATGGGGCACTTCGTAAAGCAGCAGTTGAATTTGGGAGCGATGTCTTCATTTAGCAACTCAAATGTGCCAAGTCAAAATCCAGAAAGGTCCAGAACCTGAGTTCGAGTCATCTGCAGCCTAATGGGAACAACAGAAAAGGAGAAGCAAGTTCTTATGTAGTGCCCTGCACCCAAGCTCTGCCCTCCGGTGGCTCTGTGATCTGGGGGACCCATCCCTGGACCTCTCAGTGTTCTTGTCTATGGCTGATTACACCATCTCATAGGGTTAGTGCGTGGGTTAGATGAGTTAGCATATGCAAAAGTGTCTAACACAGAACCTGACCCTAGGAGCAGCTTATTAACTGTGCTAGGACTCTGCCCTGGGGGCAGCTGAGTGTCTGCCCAGTGACAGCCTCCTGAGAGTGGGTCTGCCCAGCCAGCAGGGTTGCAGGGGTCCTTCCTGCTCTTCCACTTGGTCCATCTCCCTTGAAGGCAGTAAAGAAGGAGCCGATGCCAGGAAGAGATTCCTTGTTTAAGCCTTAGGAAGGCAGTGCATGCATTGGTTCTAATTCTCCCAGGCTTGTGTCCAAATCCTGCTCAGCCCTGTATACTCTGAGCAATATTCTTGATTCTCCAGGTTACTGTTCCTTCATCTGTAAAATGGAGCTAACGACCCCCCCTCACGGATGTATAGTGAGGATTTGGGAGAGAACTTGCATAAAGTTACAGACGTGTGGAAGGTTCTCACAAAATGAGCGGTGGTGGTGACAGTGGTGATGGGGGGGGGTGTTGTCCTGGTCCATTTTGTTTCTGTGACAGAATACCTGAGACTAAGTAACTTATAAAGAATAGAGGTTTGTTTGGGCTCATGGTTCTGGAGGCTGGGAAACCCGACAGCCTCATGCTGCTTCAACTCACAGAGGAAAGTGAAAGGGCAGTTAGGAGCACAGAGAAGGGGCAAAGGTGAGGGGCGTGAGCCACAGCTCGCTCTCACAGCGACCAATTCAGTCCCATAAGAGCAAGAACACACTCCTTGGAGAAAGGGTTCACCCTTCTTTACCACCTCATCACCTCTCCTAGCCTCACCACCTCTTAGCCCTGTCACAGTGGGGACCGATTTCAACATGAGGGGAGGGGGGCCGAGCACATTGGAACCATAGCAGTGACCATACTGGCGACGGCAGCAACAACACAGGAGCAGTGATGGTTTCTTCCCCTCCCTCAGGTGCCCCCAGAGATGGCCCAAGGCTGGTGCGAAGAGAAGGATATGCCCTACTTTGAAGTCAGTGCCAAGAACGACATCAACGTGGTGCAAGCCTTCGAGGTGCTGGCCAGACAGGCTCTGTCAAGGGTGAGTGTGTGGCGGTGGCACCAGCCGGCACTGCCCCTGGGCTGGGTGATCTTGGGAGCGTCCAGAGGAGACCATACAGGCACAGGTGGCACAGAGGCACTTGTCATCTGTTGAGTGGGCTCAACAGCTCTGGAACCACTGAGGCCTAAAGTGCCTTAGAGTGTGTGGTGGGCATCTGGATGGTTACAGTTGCCTTTGTGGAGCCACTGAAAACTCTGCTCCTGTGCCCCTGCAGGAGGTGCTGACATCCTCCCATGAGGAAGAGGAACAGGCCTCTGCTCATTGGCAGGACTGCTCTGCCAGTGTGCACTCGGTGTGGCATGTGTGCCTGGCCCTGTGCCAGTTCAGGGACCCTCAGTCTCAGCAGGGAGACCGACAAGCACACATGGTTTCGATACTGCTGCTAATGCACAGTGAGTGGAACAGGACTTGATGATGGATGCTGACCACCCACCCTGTGGGGGAGGAGAGGTTGAAGGCTGCTTGGAAGCAGTAGCAGGGGTGTTTTGTTTTATTTTGTTTTGTTTCACAATGGGCATTGAACCTAGGACCTTCACACTGAGCTACACCTCCAGCTCATTTTTTTATTTTTTTGTTTTGAGACAGGGTCTTGCTAAGTCACTAAGTTGCCCAGGCTGAGCTTGAACTTGCAACTCTCCTGCCTCGGCCTCCTCCCAGAGTGCTGGGATTACAGGTGTGCGCCATCAATCCTGACTAGTAGCAGGGTTTTAACATTATCCTGAGTGGAGTTTGGGGGCTCCAAACGGGGTCCACGAGTTGGGCACGGGGAGGGGCTCAGCTTGTTCAGCATCAAGGTGGGCTTCTTAAAATATGGGGCGGGGGTGGTAATCGCTGCAATGAACCGAGTAGAGGAGCAAATGCAGACGGGAGCTGGCAGCTTCCCTGAGCCGAAGCACTGCCTTCATCCAGGGTGACCGCCGCCTCGCCGCTGCCAGATGCCCCGGAACCGCGCTCTGGGTACCCGCAGGGGTTGTCTGCGGAGGACCGAGGCGGCAGCGACCTCTAGCGGCTACGCGGGGCCGGCTCCAGCTGGCGGTCCTCGCCCCGCAGAGCCCCAGCCTCGGGTTTGTCGCGGGTTTGGCGCATGCTTCTCCGGCCCCCGCCAGACCTCGCCGTCTTCAGTCAAAGGGAAGCCCTGGGGTGTCCATCTTACACAGGCAGGGTGACCCCTAACATAGTCGGTGCACTTACTACCTCACATGGTGCGATGCGATCATCCTCCTCCACAAACGCGGTGCAGTTGTTACCAGTAATCAGTCTCAGCTTCCGGCAGCCCTGCCCGTGTCTACGTGTGTTAGCATTGGTCCCTTCAGGGGACAGAGGGCCCCTTACTGTGACATTGTGTCCTTCCTATTGATGTGGGGTTCAATTATGTCCTTCCTACAGTGTCGCTTTTATGAAATAGTGCCATTAGTAGATGTTAGCTCGGCTGCCTGCTCCCTTCAACACTCCTTCCTGAACAAAGAACAGATTGGCGACCTCACACGCGCCCCACTGCTCGCTCACGCAGGAAACTGGCCTTGAGCACCGGAAGTCACAGATGCTGTGACTGCAGTCCGACTGGCCTGGATTTGAGTCCTGCCCTGTGGCTTCCAGTGGACACCTGGGCTAGACATAGGCCTCCTCTGAGCCTCAGTTTCCTCATCTATAAAGCAAAAGTAGTTCAATTCCATAAGCATTTCTTGAGCTGTCAGGCGAGGGCTGCAGACAGGGGCCTCCTCCTCAGGATCACAGAGAGAGACACGGACAAACAGGCCATGGTAGAGAGAGGTGGCCATGCAGGGGCTGGGAGCAAGGCGAGAGGGGACTCAGAGGCAGCTGGTGGGAGGAAGCTCAGAGGAGAGTCTCGAGGGAAGGGCTCCAAAAGGCACTCGCGGCTTGGAGGGGACATGGCAGGCCAGGGGCTGTGAGCAGGAGAGGAAGAAGAAGGCCAGGGGCCTGGGATAAATCCACAGGTCTCCTGGAGAAACAGGCTGTGAGTGGCATTTACAGGAAGGAAGTGTGGCACTGAAGGATGTGGGGTTAGGGGACACGGAGAGAAAGAAAGCACCCAGGTTGACAGCACCAGGTAGCAGAGGCTTCAAGTCTGGGCTGGGGATTCAGACTTCCGCCTCAGGCTGGGATTTCCACACAGTACTGCTGGACCAGCAGGGCACGCAGGGGCTCACCCGGGTCCTTGAAGACCGCCAGGGACATCTTTCTGCAGTGTCTACATTGACCGGAAATTTGGAAAAATAACATTTTCACAGTAAGAGAAACAACTAGGCCAATAAAGTCAAATCCATGTGAAGCTGATTGTGAAGTAGAAGTTTGCAAACATAGACTGAGGCCAAAGAAGTCTGCAAAGACATTTCCCAGAGAGGGAGAAGGCATGGAGTAAAAGGTGGCTGTTTGTAAATGAGAGCCACATACAAGGATTGTCAGCAGGGTGGGGAATCATATGCAGGAGCATGGGCTCCACGCTCCATGTGGACTACTGTAGTAGTCCAGGCAGGAGCACATGGAGAGGCCAGGAGGGGGTGGACTGAAGAGACTTTGGAGATACAACCACTGGCAGCTGATAAAGGTCAAAGGTAGGAGAGAAGGAACCAGGAACAGTTTGGGTTGATGGCCAGGTTTCTAGTTTGGCAAATGAGGCACAGTGGATTAAGAGGCCGGGAGCTAAGATGGGAAGCAGAGGAGAAATCCAGGACTTCATGAGAGAAAGCCAGACTGAGGCCCCTTTGGGCACATTGCATGGGTGGGTCCTTGAGACACCGCGTGGAGGCATCTGAGTCCTGTAGTGAGCTCTGGACTAGAAAGTGCAATTTATGAGTCACCTATGTAGAGCCCTGAGTAAGTGCTCAATTAACACTCTGCAGAGGAAGAAGGCAGGCGAGTCACTTGATGTCGCAGCGTGGCCCTGTTCCAGGATTAGGGTGTTTAGTTATTCCAAAATACGACTTGAAATATCTTCACAATTGGAAGAGAGACACATCACCAGCTTTGTAGGATTTGGGATGGGGGCTTTTGCTCTTAGAAAGTTAGCAATGCCAGCCTGCTGAGGCCGGTCAGGGAGGCCAGTTCCTTCCAGGTTGACTGCAGAGAGACAGCCATCACATTCAGGAAGGAAAAGGCTGTGTGAAGCCAGGAAACCCTCAGGGTGCGGGATCTAAAGAGAAGACCACCCAGGTGACCAGGCTGGGATGAGGATCCCACCAAGGTGACACACACATCAGAATATCTCTGTGTCACTTTACAGCTAGATGCGCAAGCTGCCTGGGGCCTCGATGAAAGCATTATACAGGGAACCCAAGTATGGCCTGCAGGTTATTTAAAAAGCTTGTGGGAAACTTTAGGAGCAAGACGGTGCCACTGTCACATAAAAGGGCTGTCATCAATGGAAAGAGCTTGGGGTCGACTTGCCCTGGGAAGAGATGACTGTTCTGAAGAGAAGCAGCATGAAGATGTCCCACTCTGCCCCACTAGCAGACCCAGAAGTTCCTCACACCTGCCAGGACGGCATCCAGTCTGTTCCTACAGTGCCTCCGAATCGCCTTCTCTCAAAGTTGGACTCCATGGGCTTGGGATTCCCTGCTGGGCCTTGTGTGTAGATGAGCTTGGGCACTCAGGGGCACTGAAGCTATAGCCCCCAGCCTGGGTACCAATGACCAGGGCAGAGCAGAAGGGAGCAGACAGAGAACTGGGCAATGTGCAGGGTGGCGGTGCCGTTGCAAAGGAGCCATGCTCTCCTGTTTTCCTGCCTCAGGCTCCCTGGGAGGCATCTCGGTCCCTGGTGGCACCTGGAGAAGCCCTGGGGCACCTGGGATGGGTCTGTAATCTGTGATCCAGGATCCTCCCTAGTAGAAGACACCAAGCTGGGGTGCAGGGCCATCCCTGGGGCCTCTGGCAGGGGCAGACCTTCATCCACCAACCCCCAGCACTAATTCTTCCTATTAAAATATACGTCCTGACTTAAAATGCTAATAGCAGAAACGATTTTGCTGAACATAGTCAAGGCCTATCACCTAGGCTGATCCAGGGCAGCCAATGCTCTGCTGGCCCTGAGACCCTACCAGGGAAGGATGAAAAATGGGGGCCTTCAGGCATGGTGCCACAGGGCTGTAAGCCCATCTACTCAGGAGGCAGGAGGACCACAAGTTCCAGGCCAATCTGGGCAACTTATCTGGGGATGTAGCTCAGTGGCAGAGTACTTGCTAAGCAGGTGCGAGGCCCTTGCTTTCCTCCCAAGCACTGAGCACTGCAGAAGAAGGGAGAGGAGGAGGGAGGGGGAGGAGGTAAAACCCTTCACTGCAGAACCCACCGCCTTGAGGGAGGAGCTGTCACCACGCCACCCTCGCCCAGAGCCAGGTGGGCCGGGGTTGCTGGTGAGAAGTGGATACCTCCAGGTGGCAGAGGATCAGCAGACAAGGAGGCTTCTCTGGGCCCCTGCTGGGCTGGGAGAGTTTGGAGGGCGGGCAGAGGAGCAGAGACATGTCTGTTTGGGGTGTGCATCTGGGACTGGGAAGGACAGAGGACTGGCTGGGAGAAAAAAAGCTGGGAGGTGGCCCTGGAGAAGAGAAGGTTGGGGCCTTGGGAATGAGGAGTGGGCTGTCATCATTCCTGCTTCAGCCCAAATGTCACCTCCGCTGTTCCTTCTGGGGAATGGGAAATTATGGGACCTGGCTGGAGATCGGAAGGCCCGGTCTCCCAGTCCGGCCTCAGAACTGCTCTGGGCTCCTGGGAAAGGAGGCGGGAAGGGGTAGGTGGGAAGGCAGCAGCTTCCATGCTGGACCTCAGTTTCCCAACTGTACCCTGGGAAAGGAAGGAATCACCCAACCTCCAGGGCCTTTTAGAAGCAGGGTTCGGGCATGGTCTCGTGTCGGAGGCCGCAGACGCTGACTGCTGTTTACCTCCTTCAGTATCGCGGCATCTTGGAGAATCACCTCACAGACTCCATCAAGCTCACACCAAGCCAGGAGAAGAGCCACTGCTGCTGACAGCAAATCCCACTCCACACTCCAGAGACAGAGCAGCCCCGGGCCCCACCATCCCAGCCATCCCGCCTCCGGCCACACCACCTACCCTCATCCAGCCCAGGAGGCCGAGGCCCCGCAGCCAGAGCCCTTCAGCATCTCTGGGCCCAGGACCAGAGCACCCAGCCTTGCCTGGGGCTGACTCTAGCGAGGCCAGGACTGGACCTCCAGGGACCCAGAGGAAGCCCAGAGCAGCACAGGGGAATCCTGCCTGGTGACTCTGGCCTCCTGACAGCTGCCACCCCCAAACACAGTCCTGCTGCAGAACGCACGCCCTGCAGACAGCCCCAAGGCCTCTGGAGTCCTGCAGATTGGCTCCTGCCCTCACACCACACGGCTTGGAGCAGGGTGCAGGGCAGCCTCCCTTAGCAACCAGGCCCAGGAGCAGGGCCTGGCTCCACCTGGCAGATGCTGGCGAAGGACTGAGGGGGCGCAGGAGAAGCTGCCAGGGACTTGCTCACTGCTGCCTGCTGGGTGGTCAGGCAGCTCACATATATCTCTCAAGCTTCAGTTTGCTCACTGTCAAATGGGGGTGTGGCTTGAGGACCTGAAGCTGTACTTAAATCTCATTGCTGCTGTTGCTATGCATTTATTTACTCCTTCAGTGGATATTTTTGAGTACCGACTATGTTCATCGCACTGAGGTCCAATGATAAAACAGACCAGAGCCCTATCTATCTCCAAGAGCCTACAACTGGTGAGGAAGAGGCACCAGACACAGAACCTAAACAGGTATTTTCGAAGGGCCAGTAGACACCATGAGTAACAGGACAGAGGCAAGGGCTGGGATGAAGTGGTCCAGGAAGGCTTCCCTGAAGAGGTGGCATTTGACCCGAGGGCTGCAGGAAGAGCATTTCAGGGGGAGGGAATAGCAGGGCGGAGGCCCTGAGGCAAGGACCAGCTTGCTGTGCTCTGGGAACAGTGAAGGGACATTCCTTCTCCCAAAGACTCAAAGCTGCCCTCCCAGTGACAGGCAGGGGACCCGCCCCTCAAAGGGTGCCGCGATGTTCTGCCATCTGGCCACCAGAGGACAGCAGCGCCCCGTCCCTTCCGGGCTGAGCAAAACCGCTCCACCCATGCTTGAAGCTGGTGTTTGTCGTGCTGGTGCTGAAAGATTTGTGAGCCAAGAGAATTCGAGTTCCTTAAGCTTAGTAAGAAATGAGCAAAAACTGCGACATAGGTGATTTGGGCAAGAAATCAGAATCAGAGACAAATACTGGAATGAGAAGCCCGGAGAGCCATAGATCCTCTGTCCCTGCAGATTTTGAGGACATCGCCTACTTTTTCTTCTGGCTTCAGAGAGTGCAGACAGGGCCCATGAGAAAGGAGACAGGCAGGCAGATGTGGGAGTGTTGGCTTTGCCAGCAGGTGTTGCCTGACTCCTGGCCTAGAAGCTGGGGCGTCAGGAGGGATCGCAAGGGGACTGGGAAGCCCCCACCCCAGCTCTGGAGTTTGACCTGACTTATGCTGGGTGCAGTGTGGGGCTGGCGCAGGGCTCTCTTGGCTCGCAAATTTTGTGCTGGGCCGCACAAAATTCCTGTCTGTGTCCCGGGAGCCCCCAGAGAGGAGACATGTGCCCTTGTGGGGACAGCACTCTGCACACGCGCTGGCCTCCTGGGCGTGTACACAGCAGCTCGGGCACCACCGTGGACATACGGACCATCTCCAAATGTGCACCACTAATAGATATGTACTGTGTTTTTATCCTTTGTGTAACAGTACTGTCCTTTTGTCCATCATCTCATTTTCTGCAGTTGCCAGTTACAGTCAACTGTGGACTAAAAATTTTAAGTAGGAATTTCAGGGGGAAGTGGATAATTTTAATTCATCTGCCATTCTGAGTAGTGTGATGAAATCTCATACCACAATGCCCAGGTCACAAATTATCTCTATGTCCAGCGTGTCCACACTGGGTATGCTACCCACCCGTTAATCACTTAGTAGCAGCCTTGGTTATCAGATCAACTGCCATATATATCAAGTGCTTGTGTTCAAACAACACTTATGGAGTAGCCTAACATTGTGTCACAAGACCTCCACCACCCCTCATTCCTCACCACAGAGGTCATAAATCATTTCATATCACCACAGGGAGAAGGGTGGGTATTGCATAATAAGATATTTTGAGTGTACATTCACACAACTTTTATTACAGTATATTGTTATAATTGTCCTGTTCTCTTACTGTGCCTAATTCATAAATTAAACTTCATCATGGGTGAGTATATACAGGGAAAAGCATAGAGTATATGGGGTTTGTCACTATCCATGGTTTCAGACATCTAATGGGGGTCTTGAGGGATGTATCCTCTGATACCACACTTACTTTTTAATTTTAAAAATGCCGCACCTACATGATTCCAAATGCAAAAGATACTAAAGGGCAGATAACAATAAACTAAGGGGGTGGCCCCTTCATGTGCAGAGTCCAGTACAAACTGAACATGCTGAGTCCCCTTACTCGAAAGTTATTAATTTCAAGATGGCAAGAACAGAAATTTCAATCAAGGTCGGGCCACCCTGAGGACAGGCAGGTCACCCATCCATGAAGTGGGATGTGGGACCTGGACCAATATGAGTTTCAGTGTCCTCCACAACTTCAAAGGCCTGCGGCTCAAAGGGAAATGATGTGCTGGTGGGCCAGAGCTGCGTGGAGATTGTGCCGAGGCCCACACCCACATTTTTCATCTTCTTCGGAGTCAGAAGCCTTTGGGGGATGGGGATCTGGGAGCGTCCATCCTATCACCCATGGGACACACCAACCAGGGCCCAGAGCAGAGCCAATGAGCTGACAAGCGGGTCCACAGAGGGCCCTGCACTGGGCCAGCCACAGCCCCGTCCCGCTCCCCGGTCTGACGCTGGACCTCGGTACTCATCCCAGTGGGCCCAGGCATTGGCAGAAGAAGGCAGCTCTTACTGGAGAAGAGAGAACCAGGCACATGCCCTTGGGGCTTGGGAAAAACAAAGCCAAATCTTATCACCAGATAAACCTGGGCTAGGTGACGACAGGCCCCGATGCGACAGTGGGCTGCACACATCAGAGGCCCCTTTGGGGTGTTTCCTGGGGGTGAGGACCAGCTGGCAGAGAGTTCAGCTTGGTGGAGGGCCATGGCCTGTGTTGGGGGGATGCACGTGGTGTGGCGTGTGTAGGTGGGGTGAGTGTGTAGTGTGTGTGTGTGATGTGGGGTGAGTGTGTAGTGTGTAGTGAGCAGGGCAAGGTGTGCATTCATGTGCGTGTGTGTGTGCCATGTGTATGTGCTGTGGTGTGTGTCTGCACAATGGGAAGGAAGCAGTCTTGAGAAGGAGCTGGCCCTTGTTGAGCCCAGAAACAGAGGACCGGGCTCTGATGGGGGTGATGAAGATGTAGGTCGGCCAGCCAGTCACGTTCCTCACTGGCATCAATGAACCCCACAGGGGAGGAGCCTCCTCTCCCTCCCGCTCACATCCAGGCGAGCCTGGCCACACCACCCCATCGTTCCCTCCTCCCCCTCCCTCCCTCCACCCGGACAGGCAACCTGAACGCCTTTCACAGACCACGCTCTGCCCTCCTTGTGGCCTTTTGCATATCTAGTGTCCCTCCCCTGGCCACTCCACACAGGAGCCGCCACTGTGGCCTTCATGAGGACAAATCTCTCTTGTGGTCTGCAGCCCCTCTCCCTCCCACCAGGCACAGACTACTGTGAGGCCTCCGCTCCCAAGGGCTCCATGCAAAGGGACGCACTCCTCCCCGCTCCCAGGACAGCTGGCTGCCCCGCCCCTGCCCTGGCCAGCCTGGGTCCCTCTGCTGGCGCATGGGCCCAGCGTGAGTAATTCCCTCCTTGGCTATTAATCATCAGCTGAAACCTCACTTCCTCAGTTTGCCTTCCCTGAGCCCCAGACCTGCTTAGGGACCCTGCCACACAGCCCCACAACCCTACATTTTCCCTCCTCACAGGCCCGAACATCAGCTCCACCAGGATGGCTGGGCTTTCCTTGGGTTTCACTGACTGTCCTCCCCATCTGCAGAGCCATTGGTGCTCCATAAATATTTTTGGCCAAATGATACCTGAAATCATTTATAACAATTGTTTGTCTATTGTACCAGACCATAGCCTCCTTGAAGGCAGGGCCTGTTTGGATCCATCGTTGTAAGCCCAGCACTCCACTAAGATTGGTGCCCAGGTGATAAATAAATATAGTAGAATACAATAAAACATTACACAGCATTTTAAAAAGAATAATGAAGTGGTCTGAGGAGTAGATCTCCAAGATGCATTGTCATTTGAGAAGACAATGGTGGAATCACATGGATAATATGTTATCAATTCTATAAGGGGAGGCTTAAGTAAGGCTTTATGTTAGTTTTGCTTATATATAAAGAAAACTCTAGAAAGATGCATGAGAAATTAATAAAAGTGATCACCTTTCCTAGGAGGGATGGAGAAAGTAGGAGTCGGTAGCAAGAACAAGTCCTTTCCTTCTATAGTTTTCACTTTTAATTTCCAACTCTTTGAATGGATTACTCAACCAAAAATTCAAAAGAAGGAAATTAAATAATGGCAGAAGGGAGGGAGGCAGAGGAGAGGGATAGGGGGGTGATCTAAACAGGACTGAGCTCTTGTAGTTGAACACAGCGCACACCCTTGAATGCAAGACAGAGACTCAGATTCTGTTGCAAGCGAGGGACAGGGCATGAAAATCCCCTAAACCCACGTGCCCTGGTGTGGATGCCAAGCCTCCGGGTGGGGTGAGATCACCTCACTCTTCTTGGTTCTCCTGTGTCAGAGGAAGCCAAGTTTCTCCTGGATGTCAGTCAATAGCGGCAAGTGTTTCCAACCTCAGAGGCTCATTCTGAAGATAAACTCTCAAGTGTGTGCACTGCCCCGTGAAGTGCCATAGAAATGACCGTGCTTATTTTATTTACCAAGGTTAATCTCAGGACTTGCCAAGTAGTCGACACCTTGAAATCCCCTTTCCTAAACCTGACACTGGCCCCTCAAAAGACTCTAGTCCAGTTTAGAGGTAAACTGGTACTTCTTTTAGGCTAGATGAAGTGTAATGTGCTACCAAAAGGCCTTCTGAGCATGCAAATGCACCCTGCATTTACACAACACTAATGGGTGCATCAGAGAACAGGATCAAGGATTTTCTTTGTGGGCCGGTGAGATGGCTCAGTGGCATAAGCGCCTGCCTCACAAGAAACACATTTAACACAAAAAGAACTTCATAGACTAAAAATCAAAGAATGGAAAACAATATTCCACACAACAGGAACCCAAAAACAAGCAGGAGTAGCTATCCTATTTTTAGACAAAGTGGATTTCAAGCCAAAGCTGATCAAAAGAGGCAAAGAATGACATTATATATTGATTAACAGAAATATTATTCAACAGAAAGAGATAACATTACAAACATATATGCACCAAACTATGGTGCACCCAACTTCATAAAACAAACTCCAATAGACATAAAAGATCAAATAAACATCAATACAGTCATAGTGGGGGATCTCAATACTATCACAAATGGGCAGATTAGCTAAACAAAAAAATTGATAAAGAAATATCAGAGTTGAACCAAACCTTTGAATAAATGGATTTAATAGCTATACAGTGGTAACTTGGTTCATGAACACTTTTGTCTGCAACCAATTTGGTTGACAGATGGCAAACAATTTGGTTGACAGACAGAAGCATTTGGCAAAATTTTGTTTTTGTTTGCAAACTCTGCATCAGCTGACAAACACAACCACAGCCATCTTTCCTACAAAAACGTGGCCATCTTTTCCAAAATTGTAGAACAAATTAAGATTGTGAATTGAAGTACCACTGTAGATGGAATGTTCCACCCAACAACAGAATACACATTCTTTTTGGCCCCACATGGTACTTTCTCCAAAATAGACCACATATCGCTTCTTGGATTTTCGCCTAAAATCAAGTGCAAAATAGACCACATGCTAATAAATGAAGCATGCCTAAGTAAATGCAAAAGAATCAAAATTTTACCATGCATATTATCAGATCACAGTGCAATGAAATGAGAAATTAATACCAAAAGAAACCATGCAAACATTTCCATTAAACAACATACTCTTGAATATCAATAGGTCACAGAGGAAATTAAGGAAGAAATTATAATGCCAATACAACATACCAGAACTAATGAAAGAAGTACACAATGAAAGAAGCCCGGGGGCCGGTGAGATGGCTCAGTGGCGTAAGCGCCTGCCTGGCAAGCGCGAGAGCCCGAGTTCAACTCCCGGAACCCACATACGAAAAAAGGGCCAGTGATATCGCTCAGCGGCACGGGCACCTGCTGGCGCACGAGGTCCTGAGGTTGACCCCCGGTACCCACAAAAAAAAAAAGAATTTTCTTTGTAGCGTTGTTTATACCAGGAGAAATTAGGTAAATAAAATGTGATATATGCAAACAATAGAATTCCACAGCAGCGGAAATGAATAAAACAAAACCATATGTATCAGCTGGGTGAGTCTCGGAAGCATCTGGAAAGTAGCAAGCCATGGAAGGAGCCACACCAAGTAACACACTCAGGAAGTCCCAAGCCACGCAAAGCAACGGCTCATCCTCACACATGTGTGTCAGCAGCACGGGTGGTAAAATAACTGAAAACGTAAAAGCACGATGAACCCAAAATGTAGTTAGTGGCTGCTAGGGATGGGGAAAGCAGGGTACTGTACCGTGTTGGGAATGGCCAATTCCTCTAGTTGGGTCATGAGCTGACTTTGCCATTAAGCTTTGTGTCGTGAATGCATGTTATCAAATTCTTTTCTGTGACCCATGTTTTCCAATTTAAAAACTTAAACCTTTGGAGTCAGGAAGGCCTGGGTTTGAATCCTTTCTTTGTCATAGCTGAGTGACCTTAAGCATGTCACTTAACATCCCAGCCTCCACTCTCCCACTTGGAAGGTGAGGATGACGATGCTCAGCTCCTGTTATGGGTGTGCTGTGCCTGGCACATAGTAAATGCTCAATAAGTGGCTGGTGTGATGAGGTCAGGAATTATGAGAGGGACATTTCTTTTCAATCTATTCATAATGTCAGGCATAGGCTTCTGGGACCCCTGATGCTATAGGCTGAGGATACAATAAATGAGAGCTGAATAAATGGACAAATGAATGAGCAAGCAAACAAAAGAATTCATCCATTCTTTTCCTCCTGCCTCATCTCCTCCCCTGGATGACTTCTGGGATTCAGATCCTCTGGTGTGCATAGCAGTAATGTAAAATACACTTTAAAATACAATTCTTGGGCCGGTGAGATGGCTCAGCAGTGTTAGCACCTGCCTGGCAAGCGCGACGTGCTGAGTTTGACTCCCGGTACCCACATTAAAAAATAATAATAATAAATAAATAAATAAAATAAGATAAGATACAATTCTTGTGCCTGCTCAGAGTCTCTGAAAGTAGGAAGCTGAGAAGCTCAGCCCCAGGAAGACTCCGCCTCTTTCCCCCAAATTGGACCACAGATCCCCAAGGGTGGAACTCATCCTGTCTTCCCTGGCCCCTGGTACACCTGGCACAGTTCTGGGTCCACAGCAGTTGTTGTGTAAACAACTGAGAGGAGAGGAGAGGAGAGGTCGAGGGTCAACATGCGCATTCTAAACATTTACGCCTAGGATCTGTCTGTCTGTCTGGAATCTTTAGTTTTCCCCGACCTTAAAGTCTCCAGCAAAGTTTGCCTTTCATAGGATGAGTGACAGCCCACGATTAGAGGAAATTAAACAGATTTCCAAACGCTGAGACCAAGACACATCCACACCTACATGCACACATACATACACACTTCTGTTTCAGGGTGGATCTGGGGGAGGGATTACCTGCGGGACCAGGCAGGGTCACATACTTGAAGTCAGGTCATCTTCACCAAGCCTTTGTGTGACCTTGAGCCAAGACCTGTTCTTTGTGGTCTCCATTTTCTCCTCTACAAAATGGACCAGTAACTATTTTTTACTTCTTTCACAAGGATGATCTAAAGATAAAATAAAATCATGAACATGCTGATGATTGGAAAGTTATAAAGCTCTACATACCATGATGTAGATTTAGAGCCAAGGGGATCATTTGTTTGGTCTTTCTAACTTTCCAAATATGTATGGAGGTTTACTATGACCAGGCTCTGTTCTGGGCGCTCTATAAATGTTAACTCGTTTAGTTCTCACAACAATCCTATGACACAGGTGTTATGTGTTCATTCCCACTAGGCAGATGGGGAAACTGGTGCCCAGAGAGGGTAAGTAACTTGCCCCAGTACAGAGCCAGTGTGTGGCAAAGCTGAGATCCCAACCCGGCTCGTCGGGCTGTGCAGGCTGAGCCCCTTCTCTAACTCCTCTGCCTCCGAGCTCTGCCACTCTGAGCCTTCTTCTGGCCTTCACTCATTCTTTCCATATCTAATTACTGAGTGCTTATCGTGTGCCAAACACTGACCTAAGAATCCAGGGGTGGAGAAGTAAACAAAGCAGACTGTCCTAGAACCTGTAACCACAGAAGGTGACTGGAGGGACGAGAGCTATGGAAGAAGAATAAGGCAGAGCCAGGTACAGGTGTGACCTTGGCCAACAGTGTCATCTCGGGGCCTCTGTGATCCCACTGTCAGGTGGAGACATTGAGGCCTTTCCTGCCTGCCTGAGAGCTGTAGGAGGCGATCAGACGGACAGGCGTGCAGGGTATAGCAGCTGTAAGCAGCTATTTCAGGGGAGGGCTTGCGGAGGGCGTTATTCTTGGCTCTCGTTTCCTGGTAACCCTGGTCTTGTAGTTTGTTGCCTGTCTCTGTGCAATAAACTGGGATTTTAAGGACAGGAACAGATCCTGGTACAGAGTAAGTGCGAAACACAAGTATTTAATTATTAATATTAGCAGTAACTATTTAACGAGGTCCCTACATGGGCCAGACACTAGCAGATGCTTAAACACAATGCTGAATTTAATTTTCAACACTGAAGTTATTATTTCTTGGCAGAACTGAGGCTCAGAGAGGTGAATAACTTGCCTACGGCCAATCCATCAGTGAGTGACAGAACCACAATCAGAACTTGACCTCTCTGACTCCAAAATCCACCATCTGTCACCAAAACCAACTCATCCATACTGAGTCATTCATTCAACAAAACTTCCTATGTTCTAGGTGCTCTGTCAAGATGCTGGTGACAGAGATGTCCAAAGCAGATGAGGCCTCTCCCAATACAGAAGACAGAACAAAGCAGCCACCCCAGAAATAAGCCAGGCGCAGATTTGATCTGCTAGGGGTCCTGTCTAGGTTAGGAGGTGAAGGAGGCTGAGTGAGTGAGAGGTGCTGGTCTTCTCACCCACAGGATGCGAGGTGGGGAGGAGCCGGAAGTCTGTGCAGGAGGGCAGAGGCCTGAGGGGTTCCAAAGAGGAGGAAAACGGCAAGAGGAGAGGTGAGGAAAGAAGGCTGGACCCACAGTGCCCCAGGTCTGATAGACTTTGGAAGGGACCCTGGGGCCTTCAAAGGATTCTAGGCAGAATGATGGGGTCCATGTGTGTTTTAGAAGGATAGTATTATGTTAACTGTTTAAGTAGTATTATAATTATAACAATGTGGTTTTTCCAAAAAAATTGTGTTTAGAAGATAAGCAAGAAGAATGGAAACAAAGGAGGCAGAGAAGGCGGGTTGGGCTGGGAGCAGAGAAAGTGTTCAGCCAGCAAAGGGCTTTCACAGCTGCTTCCTCTGCTTGGCTTCAGCTGAGTCAAGCCTCATTTATCTTCTATGCAATAATAATTGGCTGTCAATTGAAATAACTAGACAGATTTCCAGGCCCCTGCTGGGAGAGCGATCAGATTCCTTCCTGCTTTTCTTCCCGCCCCAGAACCCCAGGGGAGGGGGGCCCTTTTCCTGTTGTTAGAGGCAGGGTGTCAGAGGAGCAGTTTGGAGGATACCTCTTGAGACCCCAGGAGTCAGCTCTCAATTCTAGATGCAGGTCAGTCCCTGCCGAACCATGGCCCAGGAGCCAAGGGCTCTAGATTCTTATTGTGTGGCTTGGCCTCCCTCTGGGCAATGGACAGACAAACCCAGCCTCACTCCGCTCCAATTCTGCGAGTTCGTGAGAGGAAGTAAGAACTCACAGGCCGGTGAGATGGCTCAGCGGCTTAAGCGCCTGCCCGGCAAGCGCAAGGGCCCGAGTTCGACTCCCGGAACCCACATACGAAAAAGGGGCCGGTGATATCGCTCAGTGGCACGGGTGCCTGCTGGCGCACGAGGTCCTGAGGTCGACCCCCCGGTACCCACAAAAAAAAAAAAGAACTCACAGATCTCTGGCAAAGGAGGGCTTCAGGAGAGTGTCCCTCACACCTCAGGGTCCTTGGGCATCCTGGAATAGGGATGGCGCTGCTGGGATCCAGCAGAAACCTCAGACATCTACACCGGCCCTCTTCTCCTTCAACTCAGTCATCTACACTGCCCGTCTCCTCCTCCCCGTCTGCTTCCCTGAGCTCCTACCCAGTCCTGTTCTCCCTCCTGGGGAGGAGGCATGCCTACATCTTAGGAGGCTCACAAGAAGCAAAAGAAAGAAAATTCAAGAGAGAGGAACTGCTTAGGAAGCAAAAACACTGAATTTGAACATTTCTGGAAAACTGAGTAATCCCACCCATGCCAGTTACGTAGAATCATGCACATTTATGTAAATCTGTCACGTTTCTTCCTCTTGATTTCCAACCCCACTATTTGGCACCCCTGGAGATGTCTAGAGGTGAGGGGATCCTGGCAGAGCCCTCTGTGCTAATGCAAAGCTTCAAGAGTTGGGTTTCCAACCCTCCAGCTCCCGATTACAGATTTCTTCCTTTGGCTTCAAGAGTGGGGTAGGGGGGACCCTAGGGTGAACCATCACCCATTCTTGGAAGGAAACTAGGGAACCCCTTCACCATCACCTCCACTGAAGACTTTCTCTGCTCCCGTGACTGGACAGTACATTCATACACCATAATTAGAGATGGCTGGACAGGTTTGAGGAGGAGGATCTAAAAATAGCCTCCTGCAGTAGAATCCGTGTATGTTAATGGCACACAAACACAGCTGGTGTCCCTTTGCTGGGCCCCAGGAGCCAAGACATGACTGGTCCATATATAGTGGACCAAAAAGGAGCCAGGAGAGGAGCTGGAGAGAGGGATAGGGGAAGAGAGGCCCAAGAGCCCTGGCTGACCTCACTCCCATCCTCTCCCCAGACACAAGTGACCCCGGCAAAGGACAGCTAATAAGGTGACCCAGATGGCTGGGGGAGTGCTGCTGTGCCAGGCGTGCGGTCCAGGGTACACGGGAGCACAGGGAGTGTCGCCTGTTCCCTGAGCTTTCGAGACAGGTGCTGTCCCTCTTCACCACACCCTTCACCCCCCTCCTGTGCAGGGATTGTCCCCTCTGTGCCATTATCTCCTACAGGTGCCCATACATAGCAACACCCCAAGCGCCTGCCCAGCACTCGAACCCCTGCTGGCCAGCAGGATCAGCTCCTCTTTGGACAGCCCATAATAGTCCTCCACGTCCTTTGTGCCTGTGTTTGCAGCAAATATTGAAGCTCTCTCCTGAAACCCATTACAGGCTACCAGGACAAAGGCTTTCCACAGGTCTCCAGGACAGAGTCGGTGCCAAGATGTCCCTTGTGGTCTCACCTGCCGCCTCTTCTCCAGTTACCTCCCGAGGGAAGTGACCACACCCAGAGGAGCCATCCATGTGCCAGGGCACGGGGCAGCGAGGATGTAATGGTACCCACACCCAGGCCTGCCACTAGAAGGGAAGTAGGGAACTGGGCACCCTAGGATAGGCGGGGCTCACAGGTAGGAGGGACAGAGAAGGATCAAGGGTGGGGGTTTGAAATGGCACTGAGGATGCAGTGGCAGGTGCACTGCACTCTGTTGCCATCAAGGCTGCACAGATGCTGGGGACCATTCCTCCCTCCCACCCTCAGCTTAATTTTCCGAGGCCACTTTTACTCTTCCTTCTGGTCTCAACCTAGACTTCCCCTCATCACCTCTCCCAGTAAGCCATCCTTGCCTCCCAAGTTTAGATGTCCCTCCTCAGGGCTCACATTAGCAGCAACTGCTGCTGCCTCCCTTCTTCTCCCAGCCACTGGGCTCTCAAGGACAGTTCACTTTTGTGTCCACTCATCTGGCCCAGCTCCTCAGCATGGCAGGAGTTCATTCATTACGAATGAATGAATGAATGAATGAATGAACTCAGCAAGTGCAGGCTCTGCCTCACCCTCGGAATTCTGACTCCAGTGGTGTTTGGTCATCAGGGGCCCCTACAGAGGCACTTCCACTGGGGAAGAAAGCACTGGGCTAAGAGTCCACCGCCGATGGCGCCACTGGGTGAGTCTCTCAACCAGCCCCCGCCTCGGTTCCTCACCTGGCAAAGGAGCATGATATTGAAAAGACAGCAGGGCAGAGGCTCAGACAGGGCAGAGGACCTGCGTGGAGAGGATGTGGGAACACCACATTGGGGGATGCCTCGGAGCCTAGCTCAGGGTGAGGGGATCACCTCAGGAGAAGAAAGAGCGGAGTTCTTCAGGCAGCCCCCCAGCTGCGACCCCAGGGCCCCAGAGCCAGCCGCTGTTATTGCTGCCTGCTGCTTCACTCTCCCAGCTTCAGAAGGGAGGGAGTTCAGGCTCACGGGCTGGGGTCTAGATGACACCACTTACTGGGCAAGTTCCTCGTCTCTCTCCACCTCAGTTTCCTTTTCTGTGGAAATAATAACCATGCTACCTCATAGGGTGGCTGGGAAGCTTAAATGAGATGAACTACATAAAATCCTTAGCACCCTCCTGATGCATAAGCACTCCACTGCCACAGCCCATTACCCACCCTTTCCTTGGTTCAGGGAACCATGGACATCATCCTCCCTTTCCATAGGGAGAACCAGAGAAGTTCTGGAACTTACCCCAGGTTACCAGTGACTCAGAAACAGACCTGGGGTGCCGGGGTTTCTACTTCCAGTTCCTGGTGGTTTGGGGCTTGAATCACTCTTATTGCTTCACATATGCAAACCCAGGCTACACTGAGAGGCAGCGACAGATGCCACTCCTGGGTTCCTCTCACTTCTCTCTCTGCTCACCTGTGCTGCTCTTGCAGTGCTGCTATAGAAACACACAAATCCAAGTGGTGAGATGGCTGGGACAGAAACCACCCCCTCTGCCACCAGGTTCCTCCTGGGGAGCCTGAGCTGAACGGGGTATCTGAGTGGCCAGATGACCAGCACGGGAGAAAGGCCAAGATGACACCCTGGCCCCAGGAAGGTGCCCTGGAGGCCTAGCCTGCTAGGCTGAAATGCCCATGCCGGGGTCCTCACCACAGCCGTCGGTACTCCAGGGACAGCTCGGTTACTCAGCTTGGCTCCCTGACAGGCCCTTCAGCCACGTGGAGATGTGGTGACGTGCTCAAAAGCTGGCAGCCAGTCGCCTTTCTGGATATGACCGTGTGTGAGCCATGGAGGCTGCTGGCAGAAGAGGGGGCAGTCACAGGGAATTGTACCTCACAGGGTGGATGGCACAGAAGGGCACTCTGGCCTGTGGAGCAGAGCCACCCACTCCTCCTGACACATCCTCCCTGCCACACCCAATTCCCCTTGGGGATCCACATCAGGCAAGGCCCATACCTGTGCCTGTCACCCAGGTGTCCGGCCCTGGATGGGGACAAGGAGAAGGCTTTCCAGGCACATGAGTCTCTCCACTGACCTTCAGCACACAAGGGAGGGAACAGGTGTCCCCTGGTCATGGTTCTTCCCCTCCTGTACTGACCAAGTGCCAGAAGTAGACAATAAAACATACTCAGGGAACAACTGAATTAACTCTCCTCAAAATAAGTAAATAAATAAATAAACTCAAGGCTGAAAGCTTCCCCACCTTCTTCCCACCAGCATTTGGGAAGCATTCCTGTCAGCATTTCACAAGCTCCTGCCTCTCTCCTTCAGCTGTCCCTTAACCTCTCCGATTATTTGGTCAAGAGCCTAATGAATAAGGCTCTCCGAGGTCTGGATGGTGATGGGGTCCCCCTCAGCCTTTTCTGGAATTAGTGATCCTAAAAATATCTTTCCTTGCTTCCTTGGCTCTGCTCTTGGCCTACCTCCAAGTCCTTCCTCAAGTTTCCTCTCTGGACCTGAACCTGAGGGCTCCTGCCACTCAGTGAGGGGAGAGAGTGCTCGTGGGAGGTGGGGGAGGCCCGGGGTAGCACCAGGAGGTGAGAACAGTTTCAAGGGCGTCCAGCAGGGGACTGCCTTCCTGCCTGGGTTCTGAAACTCTGCTCGTTCGACTGGTCTTATCTCACCACCACCAACCCAGACTCCTTCCCGGCACCCTGGGAGACCAGCCCCTCCCCAGCCAGGGACAGTGTGGTGATCTCATGCCGTGACACCAGACCACGCTCCTGAGAACTCCGTGGAAGCTCGTTAGATGCAGGTCCCCAGCCCCACCCCCTGCAGCTCTTATTCCAAGTCCCAGGATGAGGTCCAGTCAGCTCTTCTGGAAGGAGCCCCCAGGAGGAGGCTGACAGTCCAGGATACCGCTCCCAGACTACCTTCTCAGGAGATCAGAGCTCTGATGAGAGCTGGGCCGCCAGGCAGGAGGCAGAATGTGACCTTGCCGTCCATGTCAGGCAAGAGGCAGACACAGAGGTCAGGGCTCACCAGAGCTGTGACCTTGGCCTTGGCCACCACAAGAAGCAAAACTCTCTCCCGCCATCCCCACACCAGGGTCCGGAGCAGCAGCAGCCAGGAGGGGAGGGAAAATCCTGAAGAAGAAAATACATGACAGCCTGGCCTGGCCATAGCTTCTGCGATGATAGAGGTCTTACAGGCAGAGATTGGCTGTCTCAATGAGGAGGTCTGATTGCTGGATGGAGTGGGGAAGAGGACAGGGCCATGGCTGATCTACCCTGAGTGGCCCCTTGATGCTGTCAAGGCTGCCCCACTGACCCTACAGCCCCTGTACCTGACAGCACAGCCAAAGGCCCTGAGCCTCCCAACACTTCCATCTCCAGGCCAAGGACAAGTGGCATTGCCCCTCCTCCCCATCTACCTCAAGCTCCCCCATTGTCCTGCAGTCCCGACTCCAGATCCAATCAGCGCCCCCATCTCCACCTAGGACAACTCCAGGAAGCCTGGTGCTCAGGACTTAGGGAATTCTGGCTCTGCTCAAACAGGCCCTGCAATCTGGGGCAAGCTCCTGGCATTTCTGAGCCTCAGTTTCCTCATCCATAAGGCAGGGCTGATAATCCCCACCTCCCTGTGAGGACCAAGCAAGGTAAGTGATGCAGAGCGCCAACTGATTGTAAGACACGCACACTGAATATTCACCATGTTCCCACCATAAGCCCAGCTTAGGCAAAGAGATACCTATCCACCTGCACTGGTGGGCAAGGAGGTGACTTCAGATAGAGATGTCCCCAACAATTGTTTGTGGCACCTGGTACTCTCTAGAAAGTGGGGTGGGGCTTGATCATTCAAGTGCAGATTGTTGAGCTTTGCTGGCCTGGCCATGTCCCTCACGCTGGAGACGGCTACCCCCTCCCACATGCCCCCAACATACCCAAATCCTGAGCATCTCTCCAAGCCCAGCACGTGCACATGACAGCCTGCTTGGCTTCTGGTATGCAATGAGTTCTCCCATCACCCCCCCATCAGGGTCACCCCTCAGTCTTCTCCCACGGCTGGTTCCCACAAGAGCACAAGAGCACAACTAGGACTCCCTGAGCCCATCCTTAATTGGCTGGGTCCCAAAGAAATCAGATGTAACAAAGACACTTGACGGGGATGAATGGCCCCCACAGGTCCATGTGCAAAGGCCTGGTGCCTGAGATGGCAGCAGCAGAAGGTGCTGTGGCCTTCAAGGAGGCAGGGCCTTGGGGGGCGTGCCAGGGTGGAGGGAGGAGGGAAACTGACTTCATGAACTCTCACTCTAGTGGTATTCGGAGGTGTCTTTCCCCCAAGGTTACACAGCTAGCTGAAGTTAGTGGCAGTTCTTAGAACTAGGCAACGGAGACTTCTGTTCTCTGAGGATTGGTGACCTCTCCAGGTAGCCCCCACCTGTGCATAAAAGTCCTACGGGGACATCTGCTATGACCCAGAACTTTCTCATTCACTCACTTATTCATTCAACAAATATCTAGTGACCACCAAACACATGCCGGCAGGCAGTATGCTAGACACAGAAGTTGCTGAAGTGAATGGCACAGACGAGCAGAGCCAGGCAGGCTAGGCCTCTGAGCAGGGCTGGGGTCCACCCTCTCCCTCCACTCTTGACCACCAGCCCCTATTCTAGTGAGGAAGACTGGATCATTCATTGTGCCATTGCTATGCTGAGGCTGTGCAGGGGACAGGCGGCTCAGGGAAGGGCACCTGGGGGAGGCTGGGGGACAGAAGCAGAAGTGGGCTGAATGGAGAAACCAACCCAGAAAGGAGAGAGGGCATTCAGGCCCCAGGGCAGAGAGCAAGAGCGAAGGGATGGCTCGATAAGCTGTTCATGTGTGCTCAGAGCAGCCTGGAAGGGTCGTGCCCAAATGCCTGGGTGGGGGTTCTCTCAGGAAAATTAGACAATGGGAACATTTGCTTTTGCATTTGCACATTACTATTTATTTGAATTTTTAGAGTGAGCAAAAATTGCATTCAGAAGCAGGAAAAAATAAAATAAAGACAGGGTGTTTTGAGCATGATGTACCATGAAGTAGGGTGTCCGGGAGCATGAAACTGGAAGTGGGGTCGTGAGGAGGAGAGGCAGAGAGCTGTCACACATCCTGGCCTAGAGAGCGACAGGTCTGACTTGAGCCTCCAGGCACAGCCTCCTTCCCAGGAGGTTTCGGGGCAGCCCAGGAAGGTGTCCACCAGCTCTGGCTGATGCTGCCAGACTTTGGGGTTCTGCACACCCCACTCCCCTCCCCAGCTAAGCTCCCACCTTCCTTTTTGGGGAGCCTGCTAAGGTGAGCTAAGAAGTAGTTCTCGCCAGCAGCATTAGGGAGTCCCCGGCTCTAACTGGGCTGTCTTTCTTGGCCTCTGAGTCTCCACCATCTCATGCCCCAGCCTGGTTCCAGACTAGACTGGTAGAGAATGACAGGCCGGAAGTCCTAGGAACAAGGTCATTTACAAAAATATAATGTTATTGGCTTTTCAAATGAGTTTTCTATAGACTTCAGTTATTTTTCTACAGAAAATCCTTTATTTGTCCTTGCCGGAGAAGGAGGTGGTAAGTACCAAGCTGTAACTCAGGTGTGTCACTCAGGGACACATGCATTTGCAGTTTCTTCTGCCTTCAGATGATCCGTAGGCAGTGGCTGCAACCTGAGACGCTACAACACTGTCCTCAATCCAGAATAAACTCTCATTCGCCCTTCACTGCTGCTGAAATTTTGTTTTGGGGTTAGACACTGTTCACCTTTTCCTAAAGCTGGCTTGTTTTCTTGCTTTTTCTTTTCTCTTTCTTTTTCTTTCTTTCTTTTTTCTTTCTTTCTTTCTTTCTTTCTTTCTTTCTTTCTTTCCTTCTTTCTTCCTTTCTTTCCCTTTCTCTTCCTTTTTTTCTTTCTTTCTGCCCTACAAAGATGCCCTGGGACTGTTAGGAGGGTTATGTCCCAGCAATTTAATGCAGGGTTTTTGGTGTATATTTTCTTTTGTGGAGGTCACAGCCCAAGATGGTATCATTGGTTCCATTGCTTTATATAAGCTTGGTAAGGAAATGGGGGCTTGGGAACGGCCGAGATGCTGATCAGTGTGCATCATCAATACCCCTCCTCACCTTAGAGACTGTAGAGAATCAAGACAAAGAAGGGGAGGGGGGGAAGGAGGGAAGGAATGAAGGAGAGAAGGAAGAAAGGAAGGAAGGGTGGAAAGAAGCCTGTTGTTCAGAGGAAGAACTTGGCTGGGGCTGACACTGGGGTCCCATAAGGAGCAGGTCCCCAACTTGACCACTTCCTAGGAATCCTGGGAGGCAGGGGCAGGGGTGGGGAGAAGGCAGGACTGAGGTGAGACTGGGCCTCCCACACCTCACGGTGTACTTGAGTCATCTGAGAGCTTTTACAAAGTACTCGTGACAGTTCCACCAAGATACAGTGACTCTAAATACCCCGGGGCAAGGCCTAAGCATCTGCTTATTTGTTCCGCTCCTCCAGGAGCTTCTAAACTAGAGCCAGGCTGGAGAAATCTACTTGTGCTCAAGGTGAGGATGGGGCTGGGAACAGAACTGCGGGGTGAGGGACGACAGGTGTGGGAAAGGGAGGGCTGCAGGAGCAGGCTGATCGCAGGCCACTCTGTGCCCACTCATGGTGGCCTCCTAGCCAGAAAAGAAGCCAGACCTCTCCACTCTGAGTTGTTTCAGAAGACAGCTTCCATGGCTCATCCAGAGTCCCCAGGAGCAGAGACCATGAGATGCCTGGCACCCCTCCTACAACCGAACTCTGGTCAAAGGGCCAAGCTGGTTCCCCTTCAGGACCAGCAGAATGAGCCAAGAATGATTTTCTGGGTTCCTCAAACCCCACATTCCATTTCTCATTTTCTACCAGTGCCCAAAATGCTTATGAAAGGCTATGCCCCTCAACCTAGAGCACACTGTGTCGGGCCAGGGACCCCGACAGGGAAAGGGAAAGTGCACCCTACAGCCTGGCTTTTCCTCCCAGATTTGGGGGGCCCAGGGTGGGGAGGTTGGTGTCATGTGACTGGTAAACCTGGGCAGGTGGGCACAGGTACCCCCTTGAGCATCACTCTTGGGTAACATGCCATCCTTCAGTGACCTTCAATGGCCATCTCTTGAAAATGGTCTCCTCTGCCCTCTCTAGGCTCCTCATGCTCGGTATTTGGGGTCTTCTGGTAGCTGTCTTTGGGTCACCCAATATATATGTGTACATATGCATTTATTTACTCGGTTACTTAGCTACTCTGCTATTATGATGTGTCAGCTCTAGATAGTGACTCCTTCAGGGTGTGGTCTCTCTTGGCTGTGGCATTACAAATAACATCATGACTCTAAGTCTTCTGTACTATATCTACAGGTTGAGTCTAAGGATGAATAAAAATCTACAATACCTCAGCTGGGTATAGCGGCTATCCCAGCTATTCGGGAGGCTGAAGCAGGAGGATTGCAAGTTTGAGGCCAGCCTGGACAACCTAGTGACTTAGCGAGACCCTGTCTCAAAATAAAAAATAAAAATGGCTGGAGATGTAGCTCAGTGGTAGAGCACACCTGGGTTCAATCCCCTCCCCACATAAATCTATGACAATCTCTTTAAAGCAAAACAGAGCACCCACTGAGCAAGATGTGTTATAGGTTCAGACTCACCCGGGGACATGTTTATGCTCCCTGTCCTTAGGGGGCCTCAGTGGAAGTCTGAGAGGCACAGGGCTGCCGAGCCTATCAGGCCCCACTCGGAGATAAAAGCAGAACAAGTCAATACCCCAGAGAGGCAGCACGGGCCAGGTGGAGGGCGGTCCAGTTACAGTGTAACCGGACTATCAGCTATCTAGTGTAAATGGCTCCTTATCAGATCCTGCTGGCTTTGTGGGGAAGTGGGGGAGGGCATGAGGACGGCAGAGCCCTAAGTGCTGGAGTTGGAAGTATGGGTGGGGGGGTGCCCCAAAGGGACCTTAGCAGCAGAAAGGAAGCTGGGAGCTGAGAAACTGCACACCTCACAGGTGCCCCTGAGCCCGTGCCAGGTTGACACTTAGCTGACAAAGGACAAACAGAATGGGCACGCTGAGGTGCCCATGAGGACCATGCCCTGTAAACCTGGCTCCTCTGGACATAACAAAGATTAGATTTGGGGACATGTTGTTTGATGGTTAAAAAAAGAAGTCTGGCATTACATAAAGCAGATTCTTTTCCAAAGAGCGCAGGAGTCATTTACACAGCGGGAGAAAGACCTTCACGAGAGTACACACTGTGTGATTTCATTCATACGAATGAAGTTCTAGAACAAGCAAAACTAAATCTGAGGTAGAAAAAGAGCTGCTGCTGCGCTGGGGGTGGAATGTGGATTTACAGGACCAGGCAGAGTCCACCCCGGTGCGGTGGACCTCGGTAGTGTCTGAGTGGCGCAGGTGTGGGTAAGCGACAGGGCACATATCCGGACTCACAGATGAGGGAGTGTGCACGCCATCATATGTCAAACTGATCTCAAAAGAAGTAAAACAGCTGTGAGAAACACTGCACTCTTGTTAATGATACAGACCAAAGACTTGGCCTCCGTGGGCACTGATGGCTGCACCTTGGTCCAAAATGCATCCCTGAATTGGAGGATTTATGAATGGACAGCGGGGTGGACAGTGGGAAAGACATGTGGTACCACAGCACATGGGACAAGGTGTTCATGGTAGAATCCAGGTGGCACACGTGTTCTCTGCAGAAATCTTTCCATTTTTCTGTATGTTTGGCATTTTTCAAAATGGAATGTGGAAATGAGGAGAACTAAAGTCTTGGGGCCTTTCGAGCCCTCTCGGGGAGAAGCCCAGGAGGGTCTCGGGAAGGTCCCGGCCATCATCATTACCGGCTCCCCCTCTTGCTCTAACCCCAGCTTGCTTCCCTGCAGCTGTCGCCGAGACACAGGGAAATCTTCACAGCTGGGTCCCTCATGCTGTTCTAGGGACCGAAGAGTCCTGCCTCCCAGATGGCCTTTCCCCCTCCCCAGCAAGCAAGGGGACCCTCCCCACATACTCAGAGCCCAGAGCTCCCAGCTGTTCTTCCAGTAAAGGGCCTACTTCCTGTGAGTGTTTGCTTTATTCCTTCGGGCCTTTCCTCTGCCTGGGCTCTAAGGCCTACCCCAGCATCTGTTTTCCATCTGATTCATCCAGCTGGCAAGTCCTCCAGCTCCCTCCCATCTCTACCACCAGAAGGATGTGCATTTCTGTCACATTTATAAAGTCTACCACACATCTTTCAGAAGATTCCACACTGTCCCATCTCTGATCTACTACCTTGGGAAGTTCTTCTTTGCGTCTAACCTAAATCCTACATGCTGCTTTTCTGCAGAAGCCAGCAGGGCCCAGGGCCTGGTATCTGTGGTTCTTGCCAAGTGAATATGCTCATATCAACGCATAGGGCTGTGTCTGTGTACTTCTGGGGCAGCTGATTCAGGGCACTGGGGTCAAACCAACCTTTCTTCCCCATTGGCCTCTTACCTACACTCCACCCAGGCATCTTGTGTGGCTCAGCATTTGGAGGTGAAAGAGCAGGTGTCCATTCCCAAGCCTGGGCTGAGGGCTTGTCTCAGATGACACGCCCCACCCAGAGAAGGCTGTGGTTTGCCCAGCTGAGCCCATCAGGGAGCAGCAGGCCCGGAGCCTCTTTCTCCCCAGATCCCAGTTTCCTCGGGGTTGGGCTGGGAGTTCTGAGCCCTCAGAGCATCTACCTTGCGGTCTGGAGTGAAGGCAGGGATTGGCATGGGGACCAAGTGTGGGAGGAGAAGAGCAAGCCTGCCACCTTCCCACGTGCAGAAGAGGAAACTGAGGCCTGGGTTGTGATGTCATTGGAAGTTCAATGCTTTGCAAACACACATCAAACCCACCATTTTCCCATCTGGCAGTGAATGGAAATAAGAGCACAAGGCTAGAAGTCAGGCATCCTGAGTTCTAATCCAAGCTGAGGGATTTCCTTCAGTTTTCACAAATCCTACCTGGGAATGAACAGCCCTGTCCATGTCACAGGGCCAGAGTCACAATGAGATGCAGATGCACTCTGTAAACTCTAAGTGCTCTACAAGGTATTACTAATGCACTTAACCTCGGTATCATAATTTCATCCAACACCTGCTTGCTATTCTCAGGAAGACAGGAAGAGGCGCCCAGAAGTTCCCAACCCACAAGGTTGTTTCCTGGTCTCAAGACCCCAGTGATGCCCTCTCTTCCCACTTGAAGCAGGAGACAGGCGAGCCACGCAGGGGGCCGTGCTCCTATCCGGCAGTGCTCGAACTGTACTCGGAACAGCAGTGACGAAGGCCCTGCTGGTAGAGACGCAGAGGGCTGGGCCCAAACTGGGACCCAGAGTCTGGCTGTGCCTGAGAAGCAGGTGAATCCAAGCCCCTCCAGACCTCTGCTCGCTCCCTGGAACAGACAGGAGGACCCAAGAAAGGGGCCTCTGGGCCTCTCTCTCCAGCTTCACCCTAGGGCTCTCGGCACAAGACTCCAAGCAGAAGCAGACGGAGCTATTCTCACCAGGGTCTGGATGAGACCTGGGCCCAAATGTGTGTTAAAGATGAAACTCCTAGCTGGGCGTGGTGGCACAACCTGTAATCCCAGCTATTCAAGAGGCTGAGGCAGGAGGATTGCAAGTTCAAGGTCAGCCTGGGCAGCATAGAGAGATTCTGTCTCAAAGTGAAAAACAAAAAGGGTTGGAGATGTAGCTCAGTGGTAGAGCATCCATGGTTTCATACACACGCACACACACACACATGCAACTTTCTGTTATGAACAGAACTTTGATAGAGCAGATTAGGGAATATAGGAGTTTTTCTCTCCATGAGAGAATAAGTTCAGGCTGGCAGTGCTGTTGGCTTTATGATGTCATTCATGGGCCCCGGTGCCTCCCATGTGGTGATCATATCTAGGTTGTGGCCAACAGTAAGAGGAAAGAGAAGGCGCACCCATAGCTCGAGCCCAGACCTAGGAGCGACTCGCCTTTCTCCACACCATGAGTGACTGCCAGTCACGGGCCACTCATCACGGTATGGGCAGCTGGGAAGAGGAGCCGGGTCCAGATTTGCTATCTCGTGGTAGCCGCCAGCAGTCTACACCACAGCACCTCAGGGCTGGGGCAATCAGTGTGACACAGATAGGAGAGAGGCCACCACCTACACTTGCATGACACGTGGTGAGGCTGCTGGTCACAGTATGCCCTGAGATGTTGGATCATCAAGGATTGGAGCTCCAGGACTTAGCACCGGGGTGGGAGAGCAGAATTCGCAGGGGAGTCCTTACGGGAGGTAGCCAGTAAGACCAAGTTTGGGGCAGAAAACTCTACCCTGGAGAAGGCTGACCATGCAAACTAACACTGTCACAGTGAGGGGGGAAATGAGCTAACCAGTGTGGGGCTGCTGCAGCTGAAGCACCTCTGTGGCTCACTCAGCCCTTCAAAGAGGGCAGCTGATTTGGTCCACAGGCGGTCCTTCTAATTGCTCTGGGCCAGGCCACGCAAATATGCTTAGGATGCTTTGGCCCGTGAAGGAGAAGCAACTGCACCACTCCTACGCTTCAGGAGGGAAGGCTCCTATAAACCACAGGACCCCAAACCCTGACAGTACATGGCCCTGAGCATGCTGGCAGAGGGTGGGGACAACAGAGCAAGCAAGCAGGCTTCATCCAGATGTTGCTTGGGCTGAAGGACTTGGAAAACTGGGAAGGGACGAACCTTCCCAGCTGGGTGGGGAGAGGACACAGAGATAGGATGGTATTGGTGGGCTGGGCGAAGGACGTGTCCCACTTTGAGCCACTTGCTTTTCCGACAATGCCTGCTTAATCTTCCCGATGCCCCTTTGAGATAGAAGCTATTATTACCTACGTTTCGCAGAAAAGGAAATAGAGAGCTCAGAGCAGTTTAGTAACTTGCCCATAACTACCCAGCTTTTTCCTAGGGCACAGACAGCCAATCTCAGGATGCTCTGGCTGCAAGGTCTGCTCAAGGCCTTGTCGCCAGGGCCCAAGATGCTCTCGGAACTTCTAGGAGGACTCACTCCCACCCTTGGCCATCGGCCCCAAAGAGCCAAATCCCGGCAGATGTGAGCCCTCACTGCATCTGAGTGCCCCGCTCAGTGAGCAGCCCAGGTCCTGCCCACAAGCTCGGAGTCCTGCCTGTCCCCCAAAGATGTCTGTAGCAAGAGTCACAGCCAATGAATGTACCAGCAGGATGAGACAAGCTCAATGCTTAAGAGGCTCCCGAGGAACAATGCCGCTCTGTAAGCAGTCCAGGCCAGGGCTCAGCCCTGGAGGGCTGACAGGAACTAGCCCCAGCCAACCAGGGCCTCTGGGAGCACTCCAGAGCCTGCTCCCGCTGTGGCCTGTTCCCTGTATTCTGGGGGTGTGGATACTTTTTTTTTTTTTCTTTGTAGCACTGGACATTGAACCCAGGGCCTTCACACTGAGCTACATCTCCAGCCTTTTTTATTTTTTATTTTGAGATAGGGTCTCAATGAGTTGGCCAGGCTAGGCTCAAACTTGGAATCCTCCTGCCTCAGCCTCCCAGAGTGCTGGAGTTATAGAACTGTGCCACCACACCTGGTTTGGAGATGCTTATTGAGCCTTGGAAGCCCCAGCATGATTCAACCAGCCTTTGTCGCAAAGAATTTTCCTCTTGCACACCGACACTGGGACCATCTTGTTAATGCATCATATGCATTTCACAGCCCTTCCCCTCCCAGAGGCTGACCAGGAGGAGTTGGCCCCAGGTGAAAGCCCTGGCTTGGTCCTCACCCCTGCCCAGATGCACCTGCTCACTCTAGGACTGAAAATTTGTCCTTGACTATGCTGTCACCTCCACCTGGAAGGAGGAGGTGGAATCAGGGTGCCAAGTGCCCTGACCTCAGAAGGTTAAAAAAAAAACAACAACAATATGAGGTTTCCATTGCTGAAGAGCACTGATAAATGTCTGAACTTGTGCCCTAAATGTAACTCCTAGGGGAACCCTCAGGATAAATACATCCCCCTCCACCCTCTCATCTCTCCAGTGTGAACTGGGGGCAGCCCCAACTGTGGGACTGTCCACGCAAAGGCTGCCCATGGCTAGAGTGGCTCCAGGCATAAAAAGGGCTGTAAGCTGAGCCTGATGGAGCACACCTGTCATTCCAGCACTCTGAGAGGCTGAGACAGGAGGATCACAACCTCAAGCTCAGCCTGGGCAACTTAGTGACTTAGCAGGACCCTGACTCAAAATAAGAAATAAAAAAGGGCTGGGGTCAGTGCAAAGACCCTGGATTCAATCCTCAGGACTGAAAAAAAAAGTCTCATGTATTCCAGACAGGAAGCTTCCAGGGATCTAGAGGACAAGGGAGCGCGTTCCAACCCACCTGACAGCCAGCTGCACCTAGGATTGGGCAAAAGAACACAGGTGAGCAGGGAACGTGCAAGGCGAGGAAGGAGCAAGAGGAAAGGTATACAATGTACCCCAATGCCCCTCCCTTTTAGAAAAGCACCCTTGTTCTTGCTCAGTACCCACACCTCGCATGCACACACACACTGCCACCCTCTTCACTTGGCACTTCCTCCAAGGAGAGAAGGCAGTGGGCCTGGGCACCAGTATAGCTTGGGAGAAGACCTCCCCCAGCTCACCTGCCCATTCACAGTGTCCCTGAAGACATGCAAGCTCAGGACCCTCACTCCTGGCTCCCTGGGACAGGGGCCAAGGACAAGGGCCATTCACTGTGCAGGGAGAGGAGGAGTGTCCCTGAGGCAGGCCAGGGCTGGAGGGCTGAATGCAGAGCAGTGCCCTGCGGAAGGAAAGGAATTCACCTGCCGACACCTCTTTTTTTGCCACATGTGCCCTTTCACTGATGACCAAACCAAGCCTTGAAGGCGTTGATATTTTGCATGAGGTCACATGGCTAGCAAACCCCAGAGTTGGATGTGAGCCTGTAGTCTCCAGGGCCCCCCTGTACCCTAAGGTCTCTCAGGCAACTGGGGCTGTTGGGAGACAAAACTAATCAGGAAACCCAAATGCCTCACCTGCAGCAGGTGTGGGGTTCAACAGTACAGCTGTCAGCTCTGTGGCCAGGTGATACAAGCTGGGGGAGGACTAGGTGGTAGGTGACAGGTACCTCGGTCTTAGACTGCTTTCCTGGAGAACAGAATAGGAAGGGAAATCTGATAGGACATCATTCTCTTTTGTCCTAAAGTCACAAGACACTGTTGGCTACCTAATTCCCTCACTGTCCAAGCCAGACCCTGGAGAAAGGATGAAGGCTTGGAAGCCAAGTTTACCAATTTCCTGCTTCTCCAGCTCACTCGGCTCTCCCTAAATTGGGGGTTTAAGCCCCCTACACCTCACCCTTTAAAGCAGCCCCTATCCTCAGCTAATGTGGGCTTGGCCTAAGACCCCAGAGTCAGAACTGCCCCCAGGAGGCCTGTCAGTCAACACTAACAGCCTGCCACTGTGCCCTGCCCACCTCCAGCCTTGTTCTCAGTGTTCCCAGAGGAACAGGCCGCTGATTTCTGGTTCTGAGAATTCTCTCTTCTTTCTGGAATCTGCAGGATGAGCCCACCTGGGAATCGCATCCCCTCAGGCTCCCCACCCCCAGCCCCCAGCAGAGCCAGCCAGGTGGGGCTCAGTCCTGCAGAGGGACAGCAAGAAGGGCTGAGTGTTACTGAGCTTTGGGGAGTGGCACCCGTCCCATCCCACGTGGCCTCCACCCCTTCGTGGAGGGGGAGCTCCAGAGCCAGGGTGGAGGGAAAGGGTAGGGTCTGGGGCAGGGCTGCCTTCCAGTCTATGGTCATCACTTGTACCCTGGAAGCCTGTCTTTGCCTGCTCTGTTGGGTCATGACCTCCCCAGGACTGTTCTCATATCTCCTGTGTCCCCTGTGCCTAGCACAGAGCTGGCTGTATAACAGGAGGCCTGGTCCCTTGTTCAGGAACACTGAACCCTGGGTGGTTTTGCCCTGATCACCTTGTCCCCTGTCTCATGGCCAGCTGGACATGCCTTGCTGGGGTGCCAAGCCCCTGTACTTCCCTGGGGAAAGGGGTGAGGATTTGCCTATCTGTGGGGAGCTCTGCAGTCAGCCAGTTCCCATGTCCATGTGCAGCTGGCCGCATTGGGCCAGGTCAGCTCCCAACCCTGCAGGGCAGGGGTGAAGACTCTTCTGTCTTCAGCCTGGAGGTGTTTGTTTAAGTCGCTGGGCTGCTCTGCCCAAAACACGATCCTGCCCACACCCTTGGCACAAGCCCCACATAACACTCCTGCGAGAAGCCAGCAGGCCTGGAGAAGGCCAGAGGCCCAGGGCTGGACAGCGGAGGCAGAACTAGTCTCTAGCCTCAGTTTGCTCATCTGAAAAAGAGCTGTTCTTTAGTTAGACCACTTCGAAGTGAGGTGTGACAGGAGGGGACTGTGGATATGGTAGCTTTATCTGCATAACTCATAAAGACCCCAAAAGCTGTTCTGTATGTGTGCACATAGACACACACGTGTACACCTGTACATGTAGCATGGTGTGATGTGTTGGAGAACAGGGACGGGTGAGGATGACCAAGCCCAGGGTCAGAGGGGAATCCAGGGATTGCTTTAAAGCAGAGAACCCGGAATGGATTCAGAAGTCAGAGAGGTCTTGGGAACAAGCTTGAAAGTCCTTCTAGAATAGTGCTTCCGCCCTACTTCCTCATGGGCTAATAGCTCAGGTGTGCAGGCTTTGGCTACGGCAGACCGTCTGTGTCCCCTCCTGCAGGAAGTCTTCCCTCTCCTCAAGGCCAAGCTTGACGCCTCCTCTGTGCTCCCCATAGCACCCTAGGTTTCCATATTACAGTGCTCTCATCTCATCCCTGCCCCCGCCCCCAGACAGTGAGCTTTCAGGACTGGAATTCTGCCTTATTTATTTATCTCAGCATCTTCAGGATAGGATCCTGCTGTTGTACACAGCACTCAATCATGGGATTTGCATGATTGGATGGATGAATGAATACAGCTTTCAACCCTACAGCAGGGAGAAGCAGGCCACTTCCAAAGGAGACTCCACAGTGCTCCAGGGAGAGGCCTGGGTCTGATGATCACCTCTCACTATGAAAACCAGACAACAGGGGCCAGGGATGTAGCTCAGCGGCACAACCCCTGCCTGGCAAGCATGAGGTCCTGAGTTCAATTCCTGGGACCCCCCCCCCCCAAAAAAAAAGGAAAAGAAAAAGAAAACCAAACAACAGTTCCCAAAACCCAGGACAGAGCTGCTCTGGGTCAATGTCGTGCTCACTTCCGCAGCCCATATACTAAAATTGGATGTCAACGTGTCCTTTGCTCCTTTCTCTTTGTTTCTGTCTCTTTTTCTCTGTTTTTATTTCTGCCATCTGTCCAACTGTCTCCCCGGGTCTTGTGTTTAACCTATTTCATAGTTTATAATTCTGTCCACGATACCCCAAGAGGACTTTTTCAGCCATCAGTGTTGCTCTCTCTCCTGGCCTCTGCCTCCCCAACCTCTGGTTTCTCCCTCCTGGGTCTCAGGTTCTGAGCCCCAGCCCATCTCTCCTGGGATTTCAAAAGGACCTCTGGGCTCCTCCCCCTGCCCCTATTATATAAGGCCTGCCTGGCTAGAATTTTGGTGTAACACAGAGCAGCTGCAGAGGAGCACCAACAAGTTCCCGATGTACATGTTCTGGAGGACTTGCCAGCTATCCGATGGATTGGGGTTAGAGACAATTTACTATTTCATTCACTCCACAAATATTTGTTGAGCTCCATGTCCAGGCGACCTTGGAATGTATTTGAAAAGGATGCAGAAAGTACCTAAAGGGAGAGCTGTTGGATAGGGCCTCATCCTTGGCTTTGCTGAGTCAAAGACTAAAATGAGATAATGGATCAAGGAGAGGATGTGAAGCATAAAATCCAGGTTAGGTTCCTGTCTTCTATTCAGATCTTTGTAATCTTGGGCAAGTTATTTCACTTCAGTCAACCTCAGTTTACTCATAAAAAAAAAAAAAAAAAAATGAGAGTAGCATGCCTGCATCACACAGCTGGCATGAGAATTAAACTAGATAACCTGTATGAAAGCCAAGAGTTACTGTGGAAAGCACGTCGGACTCAGGGGAGACTAACTTACATTAACAAAATCCTACAAGACCAATCAGTAGCCCAGTACGAAAAAGATTCCATGTGCCTGCTAATAGCTCAGGACGCTCCTGTCAGCTAGGCAGCACATCCCCCCCCCCAGCAAGATGTACAACCAGAAGATTCTCCGGTGGGCAAAGGGATGTAGTTGTTTGAACTTGATGTCCACTGCCAGTTGGCTAGAAGTAGGAGCCTGATGACTCATCTGCTTTCTAGGAAGTTCCTAGCCAAAGTTAGAGCAGGTCAGGCTACCCATGACGCTGGACAGTGCAGGAGACCATGGACAAATTCTCGCTCTCTGGTTCTGCTTTGTTTAATGACTACTGCACAATCACCCACCCATTCTACAAACCTCTAAGGAACTCCTGCTAAGTGCTAGGCACCGGGCTAAGTGGTGAGGATACAAAAAGTGGACAGGGCAGGCCTGCCTGCTGTCCTCCACATGGGGTACACAGGCTTTGGAGGCAGACTGACAGTTGGGCGCATGATTGCCACCAGTGATCACTGTTACAATGGGGAGGCAGAAAGGGAACGAAGGAGCGATGCTAAGTCCATGCAGGGGCCTGGGGAGGGCTCCTAGGGGCAGTGACCACACACACATCCCTGTCTGAACCCAGTGGTTGGGTCACTTGTGTTCTGGCTTTCTTTGGCCCGTCACTGGCTACACCCTGACAACTCTGAGTGACCCTGGGTGTTTCCCCAGCCCCACAAGCCATGCATCTACAAACTCTCCCTTGGGTTGGGCTGGTAGACAATTCTTCCATTCATTCAACAAATATTTGTTGAGTCCTATTATGTATTAAAGCTAGCTCATTTCGCCTTCTTAGGGGGACTCTCACCCCAACTTTCAGCCGTGCCTTCTGGTGATTCCACTGCACCTCAGAGCACCTGTTTTCTCCCAGAGAGATGGAAGGACAACTCAGGACGGGGACAGCGCAGCCCCACATGTGTCAAGGAAAGAGCACCTGGCATCCAGGAGGGTTTCTCCTTCCCAGGTGTTGAGGAGCTGCCCCTCCTCCTCCCTGTCAGCACCAGTCTGCGCTGCTGCTGCAGCTGCTGCACTCAGCAGGCATCTCCAACCCCAAAGGCCGGCAGCAGCCTGGGCAGTGCCATGGGCCAGCCGTCCCTGATTCCCAGGAGTGGTTGAACAGGTGGACTGGAGGTTTGCCAGCTTTCGGGACACCTTTCATACCATGGTAGAGCCAGTTTCTGGAGCTCCTTTACCAGATCCCAAGCCCACATGTTCTCTCGAATGATGCCTGAGAAGTTGGGAGGGCCGGGGATGCTTTCCCCATTTTCCTGATGGACAGACCAAGGCCAGGGCTCACAGAGGCTTAAGGTCAGAGACAGAACCGGGAATCAGCTCTGTCACAGCTCCGAAAGCCCAAAGGCTCGCCGGGCCTCCCAGGCACAGCGCATCTCCTTCCGCAGGGGTGTTCAGAGGTCCACTGCCCCCGCCCCAGATCTCCAAACTTCAAAGCAAGCAGTCCCAGTGCCCCACCCCACAGGTGGCCTCAAAGGCCCCCATTGTCCAGGAAGCTATTTGGCTTGACCCCCAGCCCACGAGCAGCAGGACAGCAAGCTCAGAGAGGAATCTGCCTCGTGCCCCTCCTCGGCCGGCCGCCTTGGGGGAGCCTGTGGGGCAGGGGACCCGTTGAATGTGACCTATTGTCTTCAGGGTGGATTTAGGAAGTGCCAAGCTCCCATCAAACAGCCCTGCTCCCCCAGTAAAACAAAAAAAGGGCTGTTCATTTGGGGCCTTTTCCCCCTTATCTCCTTTTCCTATCTCCTCGGGCTTAGCCATGGTGTAGTGTTCAAAACCACTTCCCCTCGGAGCCAATCAGAAGCCGGGGCTCACCCTGCGGCCCTGAGGTGAAGTTATTTATAAACGCCTCCCTGGATTATTTGAGCAGAGCCCTTTCACACACCTCGGAACACCTTTTGGCTGCCCGCTGCCCAGACACACCTGCAGCCCTGCCCAGCCGCTCTGCTCACCCACCGGTAAGCCCCACCCGGCCAGCCCAGCCCACCCCACCGGCAGGGGTCACCCTGGGAGACAGATGACAGGACCACCTGGGCACAGGGTGGGCTGCTTGCCCCGCTGAGCAAAGTGGGAAGGACACACTGGTCCCCAAGTCTGGGAGCAGCCCCCAGGTCTTCACCTCTGAGGAACCCACTGGGTCCCCATTTCCGCAAAGGACCTCACTTTGAGGCCAAGCTTGGCGGAGGGAGGGGAAGGACAGAGGCTGTGGTGGAGGAGGCCCCCTAGACCCCCACACAGAGTGGGGCCAAAGAGCCACCTGCCCCACCAAGCCTCCTGGGGAGGGGACCTTGGGGCTTTCCTCGGAGCGCCAGCCTTTGAAGAAGCTGGCTGTGCCTCTCCCTCTCTTTTCAAGTCTGGGAAGCAGAGAGCCCTTCATGCTTGGCTCTCCAGCCTGCTCGGTGTGGCTGTCCCCCTCCTCCCACCCTCCCAGATGTCCTCAGTCACTCATTCAGCTAAGGCACTTAGCACGGACCACAAGGAATCCTGTTTGTCCTCATTAACCCTGAGAAGTTGGAAGAGGTGGAAGAAAAGCAAAGCAAGGAGAGGGTGGGCAGGGGACCATCTCCCGTAGGTAGGGGGTAGGTGGACAGGCCCTCGGGGCCCAGCTCCCAGGCAAATGCTTTAATACAGAAGGCTTTGGGGTTAGACTGCTAATGTCTCCAAGGAGGCTGGGGCAGGTCTCGCTTGGACAAGGAGATCTGTGAAGGTCTGAGAATCCAGGCCAAAGCCCAGAGCGGCGCTCGTGACAGCCAGTTCCTCTGGAGTGGATGACAGGCTCCTTCTTCCCACCTCCTCGCCTAGCAGATCGGGGGTACCAAGTCACCCGCACGCAGTGGCTGATTTCCATTCTGAGGGTCCCCAGCTCAGGCCAAGCAAATTTTTTACCATCCTAGTTCCAACTCTTCTCTTGAACTTGGACCCGTCAGGTCTAAGCACCAGCTTCAAGGGTATGCCCCTTGGTGTGCCATAGCCCCCCACACAGGGAGAATGAGAGAGGGCTGTCCCCCTAAGTGCCTTCGCCCTCACAGACAGCCTTCTCCAGAGCCCCATCATCCCCTGGCATCATCTCACGCTGACTCTGGCACTCAGAACCTGACAAGAGCTGCTTGGGCAACATGGAGACTGGCACACACAGGACCTCCTCACTACCACGGCCCTCTCCAGCACTGCCCGCGATCTGCTCCACAGCTCTGAGGCCCATCTGTATGAAATCCAGGGGGCACAGATGGGCTATTTTCCCCTTCTTCGGCACTGGGGATTGAACCCAGGGCCTTTCACACTGAGCATCTTCTATTTTTATTTTGGAACAGGGTCTTGCTGAGTCACTAAGTGGCCCAGGTAGGACTCAAACTTATAGGCATCCTGCCTCAGCCTCCCAGAGTGCTGGGATTACAAGTATGTGCCACCACACCTGGCTGAGAGGGACTTTTTTTATCCCTTACTGCTCACAGTCTTCCAGGAGATAGTCATGTAGCAAGAGTGATTTAAACTACACTAAACAACAGGAGTCAGCTCACTGGGGGACAGGGGACAACTCGACACAGTCCAACCCCCAGAGGGCAAAAGGTCACTGCTTAGAGACGCAAGAGCTTCTCCTCAAGCAGAGCTCACTCTGTGCCACTCCGGGCTTCATCCTAGACACTCAGAGATTCACAGGTCTCCTGGTCCAGGCCCCTGCTCTCCAGTGAGACCAGCCTCAGTCTCCTCAGGGACATCTACAAGTCTCACCCAAGTGTCTGTTCCAGGGACCACATGACCTTGCTCAGGCCCCACTGTGGGGAGTATCTTTAAGTTTCCAACCCTTTGACTGGAACTCGCTTCCTCCTCCCAGCACCTGTCCCTGTCCCCAGCAGGGACAGCAGAGGTGGAGGGAGAGTCAGCTCAGAGATAAGGAGTACGGACTTGGGGTCACAGCAGGGAGTCTTTCCCCCGCCCGAGACATGGTCCGGGACATCTTGTCCTTTCCTCGCATCACTGAGGAGGAAATTAGGCTGGGGTGAGATTCACCCAAGAACCATGAAGATAACAGAAAGCAAAAGAGTATCTAAAGATGCCTTGGGCATACGTGGTCCTCTGCAGCCTCCCTCCTCCCGTCAGGGACACCGTCTCCAGCTGAGAGCCCAGTCCTCCTGTGTCACTCCATCCTGGCCAGACAGAAGTGACTTTCTGCTGGGGCTACCACCCTGGACGAGGCAGAGGCCGCCAGCAGCTGGAGCAGAGGGGAAACCTCAAAGTGACCTTTCCTACCCCAGAACACAGTGACCGGCCAGGTAGGAGCCAGTGATAAGGACACCAAGGTGGGTTGGCCAAGCTGGGGCTGCTCCTGTACCTGGCACAGGTGCATCTGAGAATCCCCACCCCCAACATGCACACACAGGGAGAGCTGGGGAGGAAGCGGGTCTGGGGCGCAGTGACAGGGTCACCTCCAGCCCTGGCCGAAACCGCATGTGGGCTCCTGGGCCCTGCTCCCAGATGTCCTTGCCCTCTTCTGAAGAGATTTTCTGCTTTCCCTCTGCCAGCCCCAGCAACATCAGGAGGGCTAAGGGCCTGGGGCTGGGGCGCAAGAGCAGGTAGGGAAAGGAAGGCCAAGGAAGTAGAGTGAACCGTGGAGCAGGAAAGAGAACCCTCGGGGTGATAGTAGTGATGGCATGCTTACCGCGGCCAGGCACCAGAGTCCATCTCAGCCCAGTGTTCTGAGGATGTCCACAGACCTAGGTCCCAGCAAGCTTTCTTTTGCATGAGCTCATCCTAGGGGAGGCCCACCGAGTTCTCTTGCCCGGCTCCTCGGCAGGCTCGGCAAGAGCCCTGGTCTCCCAGCCCCAGATTGACCTCGCTGCCCTCCCGGAGCTTAGGAGCTGTCCAAGCACCCACATCTCCTACCCTCTGCTCTTCCCTGGCTCCCTCTGTCCTCTGAAGCACCACAGCCCCCTCTCAGTCTCTTCAGCTCTTTGGACCGCCTCTCCTACCCTGAATGGTGGGGGAGGGGCAGGGTCTACTTTCTGTCCCTCAATATTGTCACACGGCACCTGCTCTCATTCCTGATCCTGAGCCAGTGTGGGGACAGGAGGCAGCGAGGCCCCTGGATACACACCCAGGGCAGTGGAACACTTGGCCGATGCTGACATCACCTGGCAAGGCTGCGTGTTTAACTAGGGATCAAATTGTCATGTTCCCTCTATTTCTCTGCTTTCTTGCTCTCTCTTCCACTTCTGACACCCCTCACCCAGCATGTAAGGTGCCCTCTTCTCCCTGGAGGTCCCTGGAACCCCGCAGCCTCCTTAGCTCTCAGAGAGCCCCAAAGCCCATCTGTAAGAGGCAGGCCCTCCCCAGCACACTGCCACCCTTTCCACCTCCCCTGTCCCACTTTCCTCTCCTGTCCCAAGACCTGAAGAACTGGCTGGGGATGAAGGTGACCTCCCCTGCTGAGCCCCACCCCACCTCAAGCCCTCTTCTTGGAATTAGGAAGTGAGGGCGCCTCCTCACCAGGAGCTGGGGGAGCTCCGGAGCCTGCAGATTGGTGACTTGGGTACTTGAAGCCAGGAAGGGAGGCAGACCCCACCAAAAAGTCCTCAAAAGAAGATTCAAAGCTGGGTACAGTGGTGCATGCCTATTATCCCAGCACTCTGAGAGGCTGAGGCAGGAAGATCCCAAGTTTGACTCCAAACTGGACAGTTAGCAACTTAGCAATACCCTGTATCAAAGTGAAAAAGGCTGAGGATAGAGCTCAGTTCAAAAGCCCTGGCTTCAACTCCCCCAAAAAGAGGAGAATCAGAGCCCAGAAATCTTGTCTCATTGGCTAAGTGTCAAGGTCACCAGAATGGTCTGAAAGGAGACTCTGGATGCCACTCAGGGGACAGCCCCAGGAAGCAGAAATCAGCGCTGTCCCCAGGAGGTCAAGAGCCCCTGCTCACAGGAGCACTTGCGTGGGAGTCAAGGCCTGCTTGAGACCGACCCTCCTACCTCTTCAAGACTCAGTTTCTTCAGCCAGAAAAAGAGAGAATTGGGCTTGCGTGGCCAAGTTCCCTTCCAGACAAAACTTCCTGACTCCAACTGGCTGCTGGTTTCTGTGTGGTGTGCAGCGGGGGATTGTGAAAGCTCCCAACGCCTTTTCCTCCTAACCCTGCTTAGGGAGGCAGTGGGGAGACAGTGCGGGGAAAGGGATAGATGTTATGTTGCAGTAAAGCCAGGGAGATTTTCTCCTGCTGGCCTGTGTCACCGGGGATTCCCTAGCATCCAGTCCCCAGCAGTAGGGAAGCTGCCTAGAAGGGCAGGGGCAGTCCTGAGTCACTCACCTGTTCACCCTCTGAAGCAATTCCGCCACCCACACTCCTCGCATCCTCCCCTGCCTGGAAGGATGGTCAGGAATGCCCAGGGCATGGGCTGGACAGGAACCTGTGAAGGAGGTCCCGGAAAAGATGGATCCCTCTGGGCTAGGGTGATGAGGAAAGGCTTCACAGATAGAAAGGAGGAAGGAGAGAGGAGGAGGAACTGAAGCAAGTCTTAAGGTTGGGCAGGTCTAGAAAGGCAAGATGAGTCAAGGCATCGGGTAAGGAGGAAAGTACGAGCAGACACCCAAGCAGACACCCAAATCTGCTGAGTCCACCAAAACAAGGCCAGAGGATGAAAATCAAAAGTGTCAAAACAGGGATGTGGCACTTGATTGATCCTCCTGGAAATGAGTAAGAAGGAGGGAAGGAAAGAGGGAGGGAGGGAGGAAATATGTAGCAGGGAAAAGAAAGAAAGAGCAGCAAGGTTTGACCAACAACTGAATGTGGAGGCAGAGGGGGAGGGAAAAGGTGGGGACATGTGGCAAAGAAGTGACCAATGACAGGGAGAAAGGTACTACTGAGGAAATGGGGACGTTGGTGGGGGAGTTAGGATAGCAGGATTTGGTAGGATTGGATGTCAATAGCACCCCCAATGCACTACTAGAACTTCTAGTGTTTGGAAGCACCCTAGAAAAGATTGAGAGTCACCACCTGCTGGGTGCCATGGGGGTAAGAGCTCCTGTCATCACCCCCTTTTCCAAAGGGCTCTTTTCTGATTCAGCCTGCCTAAAAAGTTGGGCTATTTCTTTGCAAGTGGTCTGTTTGGTGGCCTGGGACACACTCCCCAGACCACAAATCTCTCTCTAAAGCCCAGATGTAGAGCTCTGGACTCCTCCCCCAAAGAACCTGTGAAGAAATCCACCTGGAAAGCCAGGCCCTAGCAGACCCCAGAAAGGGTGGCCAGGGAGAGCGAGGCCACCCTGCCTCAGGGAAGGTGAAGGATTGGAAGCCAGAGAACAATCTCTCCCATGAGGAAGAAGCACCTCCCATGTTAATAATAGTAATTCTTGCCATTACCATCCACTGGGTGCCAGGAAAGGCTGGGCACTTCACACTCATCATCTCATTGATGCATCATAGCAACTGCCCGGGACTGTTATTATCCCCATTTCCAGATGAAGAAACTGAATCTTGAACACAGGTCATTCTAGCACCCAAACTTGTGCTGTTTTTCTGATGCCACTCTGCATTTCTCCCTCTGAAAGTTCTCACATGCCATTCGCTTCTTCCTCCATCTTCTCTAAAACACCATGTTGATTCACTGGACAAGCATTGTGCTAAGACGCAGGCAAGGGTCTGGGCATGGGCACTATAGGGAGGTTCGCTCCCATCTTGCTTTGAATTGGGTGCCAGGTGTGGGGTTTTACCAAAAATCCATCCTTGGCTGTACACAGTTCGCAATGGACCTCAGTCCTGAGACCAAAGGAATGCAATGCATCAACCCAGCCAGCAGCAACTGGAGCACAGGCTTGTTAATAACAGGAACCCACAGCAGCACCACCCTTTACGCTTTACTTAATCCCTTCTTAACCCTCACCTCATCCGATCCTTTCAACAACCCTGTGAAATAGGGAAGCTACCCTCCATTTGCTGATGAGGAATCGGAGAGTTGAAGAGGCAGTGTCACCCCTTCCACCTCTCCAGTAGAGCCAGGACTAGAAGCAGGTTTCCGGACCCTTAGTGAATAGCCTTTCTACTACTTCCCAGGGTCCTCTTCCACAAACAGCGTCCACAGCCTACTCCCCTCTGATGACCTTCCCTAGTCAAGGGCATCCCACCTCCCTGTGAGTTACCCATGTTCAACCACACCTCAAACTGGCCACAGCCACCCTGAACTCCCCAACCCCAAATACAAACCCTCCCTCTAAGCTGCCCCACTCCCCCCTTCTTCTTCCAATGTCCTCCTAGCAGCTTCTCCTGGCCCTGGAGAGCATGGACAGGAGGAGGGACACAGAGATGGAGGAGGGAAGGGGCCTCCAGGGCCAACACCTAGCTCTGCCCAACTCAGCTCCTGGGACCTCAGTGAGGTTGCGCAAACAGCAAGGAGGAGAGAGACACTAGCACACAAGGGTGGGGGAAAGGATAGGCACCGGAAGGTGTGGGAGAGACAGCCGGCAATGGACCGTCCTGACTTCCCCGACCACGCCATTGTCCCTCCCAGGGAAACCTGTGGGTGAGGTTGAAGGCATCCTATTCAGGAAGGGTCCTCCTGAGGTCCCCTCAGCCACCCCTCAACCTCCCAGAAGGCTTGTTCCAAGCCGACTGGCAGAACGGTAGGAGCCTTTCTGCCAGAGAAACTGAAGTCTAGGGAAAGACAGCGGTTTGGGGGGGGGGCTCTAGGGGTCCAGGGAGGAACAAGCTCAACACACTGAATCCAGCTGTGACCTCTGCCCCAGTACTCCCACCTCCTCTTCACCTGGTGCTTGACAGGGGTGAGTGATGTCACAGGGGTATGGTGCCAGCCATGTGCTGGCGCCAAGTAAAACAGCCACAGTGAGGGTGTGTGTCACCAGTGCCTGGGAAGGAGGGCCACCAGAAGAAGTGACTTGGTGGAGGGAAGGGAGGCACCTTGCTGCACGGGGCGGGGAAGACCAGCATAAAACTGCTGCAGCGAGGAGCAGAGAAAGAAGGCCCTGGCTGTGTGGAGAGGGATGCCCTTCACCCTCCCTCTCTCTGCTCCTTCCAAAGCTTACAAATACTCAACATGAGCCAGCCCAGGCCCCGCTATGTGGTAGACAGAGCCGCATACTCTCTCACCCTCTTCGATGAGGAGTTTGAGAAGAAGGATCGGACATACCCAGTGGGAGCGAAACTTCGCCATGCCTTCAGGTAACGTGGCCCAGGGCCCAGCCTCCTCTTTCCTCTGCTCCTCACCAAAGTCCTCCAGCTCCAGGGCGTGGCTCCTGCACCAATATCCCTACAACGGGGCTTAAGGAAACCCTCGGGAGGGAAGGTTTGGAACCCTCAATGTCAGCGCCTACAAGCTCATCTTCACTGAGAGCCCCAGGGAGGATGGAGAAGAGGAACAAGAGGCATCTGTAGTCTCAGAAGGGCACAGGGCATCCCTCACCCCTGGACTCTGTCCACCCAAGACTCTCCTGGGTCTTCCCAGGAGCTCCAGGTGGACAAGCTGTAGAATGGAGGGTACAAGACACCAGAGCCCTGTGCCGGATTTATCCAAAAACACCTGAAGCCTCCACCACCCCGTGCCTTTTCTCCTCTTTTCAGCCTATATTGTCCTTCTTCCACCTGGTGCAGAGAATTCCCACAGGAGGCTCTAAATTCCTGGGCTCTCCTAAAGGGGACCCACCAGCCTGAAGTTCCACCTACCTCCAGGCTCTTCCTGCCCTCATATCCCTGGCATGTCGGTGGGCAGTGTCACCCACCAACACTGAGGGCCTCACAAGGCAATGTGGAACCATACCCTGGGGCCCTAAGGCCATGTGCTTCTCCTCGCCCCTTCCTACTTAGCCTCTCGCCCAGGCCTAGCTGTGGGCTGGCTGGTGCACGCTCACTCCTCTGGGGTAAGAGCTGATTCAGTTACCTGGATTGAGGTCGCTGGCAGTGGTTGAAGTGGAGATGCAGGTGGAACTGGTTCAGGTAGGCCAATCACCTACTTGAGTTTTACTAAAAATCCCGGCCCAACCCTGCTTCTCTTGGAAGGCTCCGTCTTTGCCCAGTTACAGTCGAGGCCTTGAGTGCCCCAATTCTGGGCATCAGTAACCACAGCTGTGCTCCTCGGATGGGTGGACGCAGCCAGTCTTTGTGCCCAAAGAGTTCAAGGTGGGGTTGCATCTGTGCTGGGGGGATGGGGAGGTCTGCTGTGGTCCTAAAAGATGAGGACAACGTGAACCACAGAGGGAGGCGGGAAGCTAACAGTCCCCACGATGCAGATATGAGACCACGAACAGGGCCTGGCATGCAGAAGGTGCTCTGATAAGTATCTGTCAGTGAGTGAATGCCTGGAAAGCCGACCCCTCCCTCCACCGGGGCATCTCTGAGGCCTCTGTATGGTTGTTCATCATCTGCTTCCACCTCTTCTTTGAGACTTCAGATTACTTGCCCATGTAAGGCAGAACTGCAAGGAAGGCTGGGCAGATACACACTAGCCCTCGAATGAGCGGCTATGCTTTCTCCAGCCAGCTCTTTACTTGTGAATCTAGTTTTCTCTGCCACAAACAGTACAGCCTAATAAAGCTCCTGCAGGGCTGCTTCTCTCCTAGAACAAGACTTCAAGGATGCATTAAGCAACTCACCAAGTCCAACTCCCCCTCCACCATCCCAGGGATGGGAGAGGCACTTGCAAGTCCTAGAGGAGACTGGGCAGGCAGAGGCTGATGGTGATGCCATTCCATGAGGGTGTTTGTTGGGTGAGAAAAATCTCCCTGGACTTCCCAGGACACAAAGCATTATCTGTGTTGGTTTCAGTCTTGGGTGACATCCAGGGGACCCAGTGTCAGGAGAACTATTGTTGAGCAACAGCAAAGAGCAGGAATTGGTGCTGGACAGGAAAGGAAGCCTAATCAGGCAGGCTGGTGAGTCACCAGATGGGCCCTGAGTATTTGAGTTCCTTCAACTGGGAGAAAAAAAGCAAAGGCCCCCACCCCTTTCCAGTCATCAATCCAGCGGCTGTCACCCTTGTTCCTACCGCTCTGGAGTTTCCATGAAAGGACCTCAAGGTGTTCAACAAACAGGGAAGGGATCAACTCTCCCACCCTGCAGTGGCCTAGGCACAGTCTCCCATTCTTCCCTCCTCCGCAATGCATTCACCAGCGAAGAGCTCCAGGATGGAGACATCACACAAAACAAGGACCCAGGATCAGCAGAGCTGCACCCTGCAGAGATAACAGAGCCTTCCTTTTGGGGAAAGTTCCAGGAAAAAGGGCAGCAGGCAGCCCCCAGCTCAGACTGAGTTTCGATACCAGCTAATCTATTCAATAATTCATTCTTTTATTCCACAAATATTTACTAAGCAGCCTCTGTAACAGTCACTGTGTACAGTACGAACAAGAGAGGCAGACTTCTCTCCATGGAGCGGTTTGCTGTCTAGAGACAGACAAAAGGGAAATCAGTGCAGCACAGGAGGCAGGCGGAGCTGCAGGAGCCCAGAGCAGGGTGCCTGGACCTGTATTCGCTCAAACAAGAGCTCAGAGAAGCCTTTCCTAGAGAAAGGTCATCAAGCCAGGGGTGGACCCAACACCTCAAAGCCTGAGCCACCGTAAGATCCACACCGCAAAGCCAATCCTGTGGACTTCCTAGACGAGCAGCCTGCAACGAGAGGATCTCCATCCAGCTCATGCCAGGGCGTGGTTGGGAGCTCTCCTGAGAAAGTTCCTCAGGGACCCTGGCAGGCGGCACAGTGTGGATGCCCAGAATCCTGCCTGGGATCCAAGTGGGTTGCGAATGCATGCATGGACGGGCTATTATCAACCTCTCCGACCTGCCACTTTCCCGCAGATGCTCCTCTGCTAAGATCAAAACTGTGATGTTTGGGCTGCTGCCTGTGCTCTCCTGGCTCCCCAAGTACAAGATCAAAGAGTACCTTCTCCCTGACCTGCTTGGCGGACTCAGTGGGGGATGCATCCAGGTGCCACAAGGTGAGAAGCCCCTCAGTCGGGTCTGGCCCGCTACTCCCTCCAAGTCTCCCTCCTATCCCCACCTCAACCCTCTGTGACCTCCATAAGCCAACTGTGCTCTGAGCCTTCACTTTCTTTGTCACCTGCAGGCATGGCATTTGCTCTGCTGGCCAACCTCCCTGCAGTCAACGGCCTCTACTCCTCCTTCTTCCCCCTCCTGACCTACTTCTTCCTGGGGAGCGTGCACCAGATGGTGCCAGGTAAGCCCACTCCCCTTTCCAGGCAGGTTGAGCTGGACCCTGAGGATGGGTGGCATGGTGATGGAGGCCCAGGTTCTACTTACTTTGTCCCCAAGTTGGGGTGGGTAGGTCCTGGAGAGATGATCGCTGTGTTGGTCTCAGGTCCTCAGTGGCCTTGGAGGTCCTCAGTGGCCTTGGAGAAACCACCGAGCCTCTGTGAGGTCAGCTAACATGACCCGTTTCAGCTCCTTCCCTAGCAGGAGAGGAGGACTTGGCAGAACAAGATACACCATACACTATTCAGGCTAAATCAATGCAGGAAACCACCATCAAATGCCCAGGCTGGTCCCATCAGGCCACTGCAGGGACATTTGGAGTTCTCTGGTTCTAAGTGAAATGGAAAGAAAGGACCATGGTCACCAGGGCTGCTTTCTGGTGCAGGCTTTGCTTGTGCTTCTGAACTCATGTGTCCAGTGAGATCGTATCGACAGGTGGTGCAAGAGCACCTTAGGAAGTGTAGGTGGTGGCTAGATGTGAGTGATAGTTCTGTTGTGTTACAGAGAGGGGTGGTGCAGATAAGGGAACCCATCCCCTGGGGGTTGGGATGTGTCCCTGGGCCTTTTGCTGGTTTCCGCAGGCATGCTCCAAACCTCTGATTTTTGCTGACTGCATGGGGCACCACAGGTACCTTCGCCGTTATCAGCATCCTGGTGGGTAACATCTGTCTGCAGCTGGCCCCAGAGTCAAAATTTCAGGTCTTCAACAATGCCACCAATGAGAGCTACGTGGACACTGCAGCCATGGAGACAGAGAGGCTGCATGTGTCAGCGACACTCGCCTGCCTGACTGCCATCATCCAGGTGAGGGGCACACCCCAGCCCCACCGAGGCCCTGCCTCAGAAGGGCATCAGAACACCCTGCCCCTGTCACAAAGCCACTGATGTGATATCAAATCTACCTCCTCCCTCTTCCCCAGTCCCCACCCCAAGCCAAAAATTTCAGAGTAGTTTCTCATCTGCGTCTAGTAGGTCCATACTTAAGTCCAGCAGTGGTGATGAAATTGTCCTGAATTTTAAAACTGCCTGGGAAGGTCCACAGCCTCTCGCCACTGCCCCAACACTCTGTCAGCATCTATGGAGGGCTCCCCAGCCTTCGCCACCCCCAGCCATGTGGCAGGTGCACATTATAACCTGAGCTGCTACCAAGGAGAGCAAAGGATTCCTAAGTTTTAGAAAGGAAAGCACAGCATTACAGAATGTGAGAGCAAGAAGCAGCCTTGGGGACGAACACCATTCATTCATTCATTCAGTGGGTTTTGTTGTTGTTGTTGTTTTGTTTTTTGGGGTTTTGTTTGTTTGTTCATTTGTTTTTAGTTGTTTCTCTGTGCCAGGAACTGGGCTGAGCCCTGAAGATACAAAAAGAAGTCAGAAAGAGGCCCAGTTCACGAGTTGCTCCTAGCCAGCAGAGGAAGTAGCCATGTGAACAGATAAATTTCTGTGTAGAGATAAGTAGCACAGTACAGCTATGTACAAATGGCTGTAGGAACAGAGAAGAGAGAACCAGGAAGAGCTCAAAGAGGAGGTGACATTTGAGGTCTGAAAGGATGAGTAGAATTTAACCAGAGCTGAATGAACAGGTGCTGAAGGGTGATCCCAGCAGGGGTAGCAGCACGGAAGCCTAACAGAGTAGTCTGACCAGCAGGGAGTGTGACACAGGGCCAGAAAGAGACCAGAAACAGGGGCAGGGACCAGACAGTGAAGTCTGTGTTATGTCCCCTAAGCAATGGCCTCAGGTCTAACTGGCAGTTTGTAAGGATTGTTGGGACTGCAGAGAAGGCGGCTGGAGGTGGATTAGAACAAATGTGGGAATGGTAGAGACTCTACAGAAACCCAGGAAGGAGTGACAAGGGTCCGGACCAGGGCAGTGGTTGTGGAGAGGAAGAGGGGGCAGATGCAAGGGACATTTTGCCAGAAGCGTTATGGAGCACGGTGATAGGCTGGATGTGGGCGGTGAGAGAAGATGACTTCCAAGCTTTTGGTTAGGCAACCAGGTGTATGGTTGGTGTATTGGCCAAGACAGGAAGCAGTGAGGGACAACCAGGCTTGCTTTACAATGAAGGAGACTAAAGCCAGAGAGGTGAAGTGACAAAGAGGCCCATACCACGAAAGAACTGAGGGTTTGGTAGCAGGCATGTAGGGCACAGGAAAGAGCAACACAAAGTCCTAGAGGGCTCATTTCCACAGAGACACTGCTGTCCCACGCTGCGTGGGGCTCCAGGCCTGGGTTGGGGTCAGGGAGGTTACAGAGCAGATGACCCCTCCTGATCCTCCCACCAATCTCTTCTCCCTTCCAGATGGGCCTGGGCTTCATGCAGTTCGGCTTCGTGGCCATCTACCTCTCCGAGTCCTTTGTCCGGGGCTTCATGACGGCCGCTGGCCTGCAGATCCTGATCTCAGTGCTCAAGTACATCTTCGGACTGACCATCCCCTCCTACTCAGGCCCGGGGTCCATCGTCCTTGTGAGTCTGGGGGCGCACCTGCAAATGAGGCAGGCATTGAGCAATCACGGGAGCAGAGTTATGTTGAGGATCCTGCAAGCTGCTCATTCGGAGATGTCCTCAGCAAGGGCTGGCCGAGCTGTTGTTCAGAGGGGATTCTGAAGGGGCTGCCCACCATGAGACGGGGGTCAAACGCATGGCCTCCAGGGCTTGCTGAGACTGCAGTTAATCGCTGCAGAAAAAGAGAGGTGCACTCCATGGGCTCCCTATTCCAGTGCCTCAACCCTTGCCTGTCTGGGAAGTCCCTCCTTAAATCTGACGTCCACCCTTCCACTTTCAGTTTGAGCTCTTATAGAGAAAACAAGAAAGCAGTCTTAGCCCAGCTCCTGAGGTGCCCTGGGGGGGGGTGGCAGATGCGACAGTGTTCGTGGCTTTCGTGTGCCTCCGTCATCACCACTGACAGCATGTTTTCCCTGGCCCAGGCCCCCTAGGGTGGGGCTGTATGGGAAGAAAGGGTGAGATCTGTGAGCATGATGCTCTCTCCACCAGACGTTCATTGACATTTGCAAAAACCTTCCCCACACCAACATCGCCTCGCTCGTCTTCGCCCTCATCAGTGGGCTCGTCCTGGTGGTGGTGAAGGAGCTCAACGCTCGCTACATGCACAAGATCCGCTTCCCCATCCCCACAGAGGTGATTGTGGTAAGGACCGTGCCCGGAGCCAGGAGGGAGGGGCTGTGAGAAGAGGACTTCTGCTCCAGGCAGGGCCAGGGACCCCCTCCCCCCCACCCCTCCACTGGCAGCCAGTGGGAAGGAAGTCCCAAGTGAATCCATTCCATGCCCCTGTGTGTGGCTCTTCCTCTCTTCCTGTTCTTCATATTGTCCCCCCCACAACTGCCCCGAGGTGGCAGAAGAGTAGAATGTGGGGCCCACATAGAGAAGAGAGATTGGGAGAGACCCCTTGAGCCCAACTTAGGGCCCATCCCCATTCTGCACTTTGGGACTTGCAGGTGGTGGTGGCAACAGCTATCTCTGGGAGCTGTAAGATGCCCCAGAAGTATCACATGCAGATCGTGGGACAGATCCAACATGGGTGAGTCCAGGTGGTCCAAAGCCTGCCCCCCACCAAAGCCTGGGTGCAGATGGAGATCACTGAAGGCCAGACTAGGAGGTGCAACCCTGAAATCCCAGCCACTTGACCAGAGGCTGGGAAGCAGGATTGCAAGTTCGAGGCCAGCCTGGGCAACTTAGTGACTTAGTGAGATCCTATCTCAAAATTAAAAAAAAAAAAAAAAACTTAAAAGGACAGGAGACGTACCTCGGTGTGAAGGCCCTGAGTTCAATCCCCAGTACTAAAAAAAAAAAATAATAATAATGGGGATGTAGCTCAATTCTTCCTGGGTTCAATCCCCAGTACAATGACATAAAGGGAGGGAGGGAAGGAGAGAGGGAGCGAGGGAGGGAGGGAGGGAAGGAGAGAGGGAGCGAGGGAGGGAGGGAGGGAAGGAGGGACTAGAAGGTGTATGACACTGACCACACGTGAATTATTACCAAGAAGAGCCACACAGCCAGCCCATGCTGGTTATGAAAAGTATGCCTTAACTGCTCTTCTCCCCCACGAGTCCCCTGCCATCAGCACTGTCAACCTTCTCTGATCAGCCCCTCGCTGGCTCTTTGCCATACTGTAATGCACTGGCCCCTTTGATTCAGCCAGAAAGGAAGCTATTAGGGTCAGCCAAACTGTGCCAGGCAGCACGCGGGGCCCCCAGAAAACAGGGACAAAGCTTGATCTGCAGAGAAGGAGCAGGCAAGGGAGGGGACGACACGGCACTGGGGACCTACAGGGTGTAAACCTGTGAATCAGAGTCCAGACAGAACCTGGGCGCAGATGAATGAGGCCCTAATGCTTAGGCTGCACAGATTAGGTTCTCTAAGCCTTGGTGAAGCAGGAGCAGTGGTGCCTGCCCGCCGGGGCTGCTCCACGTGAGCCTGGACGAGCTCAGTTGTACCAGGGCCCTGGTACACTGTGGGGTCCTGAAGGCGATGAAGGATTCAGCTACTCTGTCTCCTCACACCCCTGGGCCCTGCCTCCTTTCTGGCTCCTTGGCAGGTTCCCCACTCCAGTGTCACCTGTGGTTGCACAGTGGAAGGACATGATTGGCACAGCCTTCTCCCTGGCCATTGTGGGCTATGTCATCAACCTGGCTATGGGCCGGACCCTGGCTGGCAAGCATGGCTACAATGTGGATTCTAACCAGGTAGCTCAACCTCCCTTGGGGGATGGGGGGGCACCAACAGAAGTCATGCAAGGGATACCTTGGGGCTTTGAGCTGAGCTGAGGCAGCAGTGGTGGGGGGCTCTCACCCCAAGAGGCTGCCTTCTTCTTGACTGGCAGTGTGTGACGTCATAACACAGGATCACTCTCAAGTCGTAGGCCCAAGATCCAGCTTGCATGGCTGACTACATTTGGTCCCTGCTCCCCCACCAATCTAGCGCCTCTCCCCACAGGAGATGATCGCCCTGGGCTGCAGCAACTTCTTTGGCTCCTTCTTTAAAATCCACGTCATTTGCTGTGCTCTCTCCGTCACTCTGGCTGTGGATGCAGCCGGAGGAAGATCCCAGGTGAGCCATGCAGAGGTGCTAATAGTTGTCCCGGAGAAGCCAGGCACTGCAGTCCGGGCCAGCTCTTCCCAGCCTTCCTCTTCCTGCCTAATCTCCATGCCACGAAAAGCATCTATTGGGAACCAACCAAGAGCCAGACTTCCTCTGCTCCCAACTCTTTTTCTGAACAGGTGGCAAGCCTGTGCGTGTCTCTGGTGGTGATGATCACCATGCTGGTCCTGGGGTCCTATCTGTACCCTCTCCCCAAGGTAAGAGCCCAGCCAGAGAGCAGAAGACAGTGGGAGACCCCAGTAGCAACCATCACTAAGCATTGGGCAGTACTTCACGATGAACAAGTGATGTCATTATTACCCTTAGTCTCAGTCACAGCCGGTAAGGTAGACAGGGCAGGTTTTATTCTCTCCATTTTGCAGGTGAGAGAGACTGAGGCTGGGGAAACAGTTCACAGCACAGGGCTGATCTCAAACTCCAGCCTTCTAGCCTTGGAGTCTGACCCGCAGGCAATATGCAAGGTCCCAGCTAGGGGGCCTTATGCATGGGCTGCATAGGGATGAGGGGAGAAAGGAAGGACAAAGATGCAGCCAGGCTGAATTCCACAGCTTGAGTGGAGAGATTTCAGGGCGTGTTGTTGGGCTCCAGCTCTATCCTGCCAGGCTGCAGGGTCAGGTTGGGGGGGAAGGGCAGATGAAGGAGCTACTCCAGGTGACACCAAGCAATGCTCTGCTTCTCCAGGCTGTGCTGGGAGCCCTGATAGCTGTCAACCTCAAGAACTCCCTCAAGCAGCTCACCGACCCCTACTACCTGTGGAGGAAGAGCAAGCTGGACTGTGTAAGTACTGGGCAGCCTCCAGGCATCCACTGTGGCCCTGGGCCTTCTCCAACCCCACAGACTGCCCTAAGGCTGAGCCCTCTGTTCTGCAGCTCCCTCGTTAGCATAGCCCAGAGGTTAGGAGTCCAGGGTTTGCAGGAGGCATCCTGGGTTCAAATCCTAACTCAGCCATTCACTGGCTCTGTGGCCAATAGCAAGCTCCTTAACCTTCCTGTGGGATGGGCATCTTATCTCTACCCTAAGGGTGACTTTGAAATGAGACAATATTGATTTACGTTTGTGCTCAGTAAACCTTCCCTGTTATTTTCATGGTTTCTGGCTCCAAAACAGGAAAAGGAAATCATTTTGTAAAAACATCTAGTAGAGAACCAAAGGACCAGGGTCTTGAGTAAGACCCTGGACTGCTCCAGGGTTCTCTTGCTGCAGCTGTAAATGGGGGTTCGAGTCATGGCTGTGTCATACCCTGGTTCTGAGGATTGGTGAGAGCACAGTGAGACAGCACCGTGCAACTGTAAACACCCTGCAAGCGTGACTTAGTGTGTGATTAGTGCCCCACTCCCTCTCCCACTGAGCACTGGTAATAGAGGCTCTATGTATGGACTATGCTGCATTATCGCCACTTAAGCCCCACCATAACTAGAGAGAGGGTTTAATAACCTCCTTTAAAGATGATGAAATCCAAGCCGGGGTGCTTAAGTAAATCATCCAAGGCCACACAGGAAGCGCGTGGAGTCTGGATGGGAACTCCGAGTCTCAGATTCCAGACCGCTGGGCTGTCCTGTCTCCCCAGAGAGGGAGGCTCACTCAAATGGCGCAGGGAAGCAAATCCTCAGAGCCAAAGAAGCGAGTGGTTCATCTATGCGCCCCCAAGTGAGCTTGGGATGGGGAGAGGAAGAAACGTCAAGTCCCAATTCCCAGCCCAAGGATCTGCTCTTACGCTTCCCAGCCATCTCCTTGCTGTGGCGATAGTGCCTTCCATTTACACAGCGTTTTGTGTTTTCACTTGATCTTCACAACAATTCTCTATAGGAATCTGGGCAACTGACTTCTCTGAAAGGAATTTGGGGTCACTAAAGGCCCATGGGAGGCAACCCATGCAATCAGGCACCTTCCCCAGTTGTCAGTTCAGGTGCCGAGTACCCTTAAGGCACACACAGCTTGCTGTTAGAAAGGGAGCTCATGGTCACCGACCACCCACAGGTGCCCATCACCTGGGCTTGAACCCTTGTGTTCCCTAACTCTTTAATCCTTTTATGAAATAAGTTTGTGAATTAGGAAACCAGCGCTCACACAACAAGTAAGAGAACCAGACTCTGAACCCCAGTGTACCTGATTCAAGGTGCAGGCTCTAATTACACCCGTGCTGCCTCCCTATGCAGGCTGGTGTCTCTTTTTTTGAAATTAGGCAAGGGGCTAGGGGTGTAGAGCACTCACCTAGCATGTGTGAGCCCCTGGGTTCAATTCCCACCAAGGAAAAAGAGAGAGAAAGGAGAAGGGAATGAGGGAGGGAGGAAAGGGAAGGGAAGGGAAGGGAAGGGAAGGAGGAGGGGGAGGGAGGGAGAGATCAGGCAGCCACACTCAATCTAAGGGAAACAGGCAAGTGTAATCAAACCACAAATACATAAATCATTGCAAAAATGCACTATAAAGGAAAGGATAGGTCTGAGAATGTGCTGGCAGAGAGTGACCTTGCTTAACACTGGGAGACTTCCTGAGAAAGACGGTTTTTCTCCCCAAGCCTGTTCTTGACGCCTCTTTCCTCACAGTGTGTCTGGGTGGTGAGCTTCCTCTCCTCCTTCTTCCTGAGCCTGCCCTATGGTGTGGCAGTGGGTGTCGCCTTCTCCATCCTGGTTGTGGTCTTCCAGACCCAGTTGTAAGTAACAGTCTCCTCCCTCCCAAGCTCAGCACTGGGGTCGCTGGGCCAGCCTACCGAGAGTTCCCATGCTTAGGCCACCGTGCCCTCTACCTTATGGGCCTGGCACTGAAGGTGCTACTAGGCCTGGGGAGACCCCGACCCAGACAGGACGGCTGGGCTCTCTGGCTTCCCACATCCTGACCCCTAGAGGAGGCCAGCACAGACTTGAAGGTCTGGGGTACAGAGAGGAGAGGATGAGCAGACGGGTAGGACCCAACATCCTCCCAGAAGTGCCGCCCGCACTGCAGACCCACCCCAGGACAGCACCGGGCAGAGGACAGACACGTGCTCTTCCTAGAAAGGAGTCAGTAGTAAAGGCCCAGGGCACCAGAGAGCAGGGCTGGACCAGGCAGGGAGGACACTGAAGGTTGGAGACACCTTTTCTCTTCTTAAGAACTTAGAATCAGGAAGTGGTGACTTCAGGGCCACTTAAGTGTGTCACCTCGTGTACTACACCTTCCCTGAGCAGTCAGGGAGCTCCGCCAAGGGCCCGCCTGTCACCCACCTGGTTACACCCCTAACCACAGGCCACCAGGGACAGCTCCAGTGCAGAAAGGCAGACACAAGCCCAGGGAGCAGGTCCTACCCCACCTCCACCCCACATCTTTCCAGGCCCCCGCCATCGGCATCCTCACGTTTTCTTTTCCTCTTCTTCTAGTCGAAACGGCTATGCGCTGGCCCGGGTCATGGACACTGACATCTATGTGAACCCCAAGACATACAGTAGGGTAGGTAACCCAGGCGTTTGTCACCTCCTTTTGCACTGCCCCCACCCTAAGAAGTGTTTTTTTTTAAAAAAAAGTAAAGACTTTTTTTTTTTTTTTTTTTTTTTGCTTTTTTGAGACAAGGTCTCACTATGCAGTTCAGGCTGGCCTTGAACTCACTGTGTAGCCCGAGCTGGCCTCAAACTCACTGCGATCCTCCTGCCTCAGCCTCCCAAGTGCTGAGATTACAGGCGTGCACCACCACGCCCAGCAAAAACAGTAGAGACATTTCTGCAACCTGAGCTCAGTCTCCATGTCACAGGTCCAGGAAATTGAGGGGATTAAGATCGTCACTTACTGTTCCCCTCTCTACTTTGCCAACTCAGAGATCTTCAGGCAAAAGGTCGTTGCCAAGGTAAGGCTCAAGCCTTGGTGGCCAGGAAGGTTTGAGAGGGAGTGGCTGGAAGATGGAAGCAGAAAGGGGCTTGGAGCTAAGAGCAGGTCACCCCCACAAAGGGTGGAGATCAAAAGTGCCGTTGGTTCTCCTCCCACAGACAGGTACGGACCCCCAGAAAGTATTACTTGCCAAGCAAAAACATCTCCGCAGGCAGGAGAAGAGGATGATGCCCACACAGCAGAGGAAATCTCTCTTCATGAAAACCAAGGTGAACAGAGGCCACCCTTTCTGGTCTTGCCCCTCGCACCCCAACTTCAGTACCCTGTGTGGAAAAGACAGGAAGTCTCCGAGCGCTGCCCCAGGCCAGCCCAGCCGGGTGATCTTCTTCTTGGGTGAGGGGTCGTCAGCTCCCTCGGGAACCAATGCCCTCTCGTGTTCTGGCTAAGGCAGGACATTGCCCAGGGACCTATTAACAAGCCCAGAAGGGGCACAGCAGTGAATTTCCGGGGAAGCCGGCCAATCCCGAGTAGCAAGGCTGGGGCGGAAGTTGGAGGTAGGGAGAAGCAGTCAGACATGGATAAATGCAAAAGGGAGCTCTGCTGTCCCCAAATGAACTTCCTCCCCGAGCACAGTGGGCCAAGACTTTGAGGCCTCTGTAGAGGGGTCCTCTGCTCTCTGGGGTATGGGAGATCAAGCTCTCAGGCCCTGCCACAGGAAGGGAGTTTAGGGGGCTCTCCCATTGGGTTTTCAGGGCCTGTGTTCACACCTCCCAGCTGAGTCACATCTCAACCTGTACCCTCCCGCTGGTGCTTCAGCCACAGCAAAGTCCGACTCAGTTCGTAGTCCCTGACTCTGCCCCCTCCCCAACCGCCTCCCCCAGACAGTCTCCCTGCAGGAGCTGCAGCAGGACTTTGAGAACACCACCCCGACCGACCCCAACAACAACCAGACGCTGGCCAACGGCGCCAGCATATCCTACATCACTTTCAGCCCCGACACCTCCTCAGCTGCCCCATGTGAGCCGGTGACCTCTGCAGAGCCACCCAGGGAGCCCAGTGACACTCTGGCCAGCGTCCCGCCCTTTGTCACCTTCCACACCCTCGTTCTGGACATGAGTGGTGTCAGCTTTGTGGACCTGATGGGCATCAAAGCCCTGGCCAAGGTGAGGCCCTAACATGAGGGTGTACACGCTTCCGTCTCCCATGCTCCTGTTTCCAGGAGGCCTCGGACCTCCAGCCCCCTGACGTGAGCAGGACAGGATATTCTCTGCTGAGCAGGCCCTTGACAGTAAGTCCCTGCAGAGGACATGCCAAGCGCCCTCTCAGGCCACCAGGAACCCACATGCAGGGCCTCTGCAGAGTCCTGTTGGTCACTGGTTCATGCGGCTCTTCCCATTCTCACTGGCCAAGCCAGGAGAGAAGAGAAATAAGATCAGTGCCCTGACCCTCAGGACGCTGTGGCTGCACATACCTCTGAGGGCAGGGGGCTCCAATGGAGGAGCTGTCACCATCACTGAGGGCAGAGAAGGCCCCATGCCCAGCCTTGAGCCTCCACCTTCTTCCCCAGCCTGGACCTGGAGCTCAGGCCTTGTTGAAGGCCTGGCCTCTCTGGGCTTCCATCCTTTCCTGCAGCTTCTGCCCAAAGCTACAAAGTTGGGAAAGAGGTAGAGCTGGGAATCTAAGCTGCTGAAAGAAAAGATCTGGTCCCATAAGATGGGCCATGGTGATTTTAAGTGCCCGTCACATTGGTGAAGTCCCATTTCCGTCCCACTTTCCAAAAGCACCTTCAGCCAACACTCCAGAGAGAAGTGCTATGTTCGGCTGCTATTTTTGTCTTTGGCAGCCCGGCCTCTCAGGGTTGCTTACTTGTTTGGCTTCCTCTCTGAAGTGCATTTTGGGAGTCACTTTTGAGACCCACTCCGAACATTCCTTTCCTTTTTTTCCCCACCCCCAATGCCCTCCAACACCTCTAGCTGAGCTCCACCTATGGGAAGATTGGAGTCAAGGTCTTCTTGGTAAACATCCACGGTAAGAAAAACCAGACATGGAGGGGCCCGAAAGGCTGGGGAGGGAGGTGCGGTGGGACAGGTTGGTGGGGCACTGAATGAGAGATGAGAGCACCCTAAAATTCCTCCAAATTGCTGCTTAGTTGTAAGAACTTCAGATCCAAGTCAAAACAGACTGGTCAGAGCCAGGTGTGATGGTGCACACATGTAATCCCAGCACTCTGGGAAGCTGAGGCAGGAGGATCTACAGTTTGAGCTCAGGCTGGGTAACTTAGCAACTGAGTGAGACCCTGTCTCAAAATAATAAAAGGGACGACTGGGGTGCAGCTCAGTGCAAAGACTCTGGATTCAACCCCCAGTGCTGAAAGATAAAGAGAGAGACAGAGAGAGAAAGACAGGGATCGAGAAGATCATATAAACATCCTAGGGATCTCAATAACAGAGTTAGGGGCCACGGAGCTGAGTAAGGACAGCCAGGGTTGTCATCTGCCCCATTACTAATCTGCTATGTATCCCGAGCCAAGTCACTTTATCAGTCCACCTGTGGAGGGTTGGCTACATGGAACTGGGGACCCTCTCCCTGTCAGGCTGGTGAATCTCTGTAAACACAGAGTACGTGCACACCCCCGCTACCCTGGGAACACAGAAATGCAGTCTTATACGCGCCGGGCACACAGCAGTGGACGTTCGCAGCATTAGCACAGAGGCCAAGTGCAGGGTGTGGAAATGCAGCAAGTGCACACAACACGCGAGCACACCTGAAGTACACACACACCCAGGGTACTGCAGAGAGTTAGGGCTGTCCAGCATGGCTGCATGTCCCAGGCTCTGCAGAGACCCCACTCAGAGACAAAACCCCCAGTGGCCATGACCTGCTTGATGTGCTATGGGATTAGAATCAGTGGATCCCGCCGCCACCCCACCCCACCCCCGTCACTCCCTCAGGAAACCACTCTAGAATTTGATAAGAGTAAGGGATCTGCCATGCACCAGGAGTCGCAGGGAAGATCCAAGTTAACGGGAGGAAGCATAGGCCTTAGGACATAGAATGGGCAGCAGCCTCCTTGTGCATGTGCTTAGCCTTTCCCTCTGAAGTCACTGCTCCCTAAATCAAACCACTTCCTTCTGCCCCGGGTTGAAAGTTCAGCATCCTCAAGCTCATGTTGCCCTCTGCTGTCCAGGACTAATATTGCAACGCTAACCCCAAGGTCAGGGCCCTGGGACACACGTCAGACCTCTCTGTTCCTTTCTCCCCACCAACCCCTCCCCACCCCCACCCCCAGCACCAATCTGCAATGGCCATTCTCTTTCCGAACCTGATCTTGCGTCCTTCCAGCCCAGGTGTACAATGACATCAGCCACGGAGGTGTCTTTGAGGACGGGTGTGTACAGCGCGACCACGTCTTCCCCAGCATACATGACGCGGTCCTCTTTGCCCAAGAAAATGCCAGAGAAGCAGTCCCAGGACACAGCTCCCAAGGGGTAAGATCATTGCCCATAGCAAACTCTGGGCTCCAGGACACTGCCATAGCTGGACCAAGGTGCATTAGGAGAAGGTTTGGGTTCTGACCCCAGTTCCACAAGCTTACTTTTCTGAATAGCAATGTCCTTATCTGTAGAATGGGTATCATCAGCTACCATTACCTACCTTACAGAACTTTCTTGTTTTCTTTAGGATTAAATAATAATTATATATTTTATGTCACTTGGAAGTTATGTGTATATGACTTTTTAAAACCCTTCGTTACTATTAACTTCCTGATTGAACCAACACCAAAGGCTAGCACGTTATGGCCTGCATCTGGCATTGCTCATCCACAGCCTCCTGCCCTCTTTCTAAAAAGGCCTAGCCAGGCATGGTGGCACCCACCTGTAATCCCAGCACTTGGAAGGTTGAGGCAGGAAATTTCTGGGAGTTCAAGGCCAGTCTGGGCTATATAGTAAGTTCAAGGCCAGCATGAACTACATAGCAAACCCTGTCTCAAAAATAAATAGCTAGGGCCGGTGAGATGGCTCAGCGGCTTAAGCGCCTGCCTTGCAAGCGCGAGGGCCTGAGTTCGACTCCCGGATCCCACATACGAAAAAGGGGCCGGTGATATCGCTCAGCGGCACAGGTGCCTGTTGGCGCGCGAGGTCCTGAGGTCGACCCCCCGGTACCCACAAATAAATAAATAAATAAATAAATAAATAGCTAGATAGATAAATAGATAGACAGGCCTTTGGGGAAGGGAGGGAGTGAGCCTTCTTTTTAATTCAGCAGGGCTTGGAGATTTCAGGCTGGTGATGGATGGAGAGGCTGGGTCCGAGCCTTGCCTCAGCTTTTCAGTATTTCATTGACTAGCTCAGGAAGTGATATGCCAACGGGTACCAGTAACAATGTCTAGGACTCTGGAAAGCTGAGGAGTCAGAGGAAGCCCACTCCACTGGGGTCTTTGCCCCAGTCCCCCCATTTCTCCCACACCCACAGGTCCCCACTCAGTTCACCCCCACCCTGGGCCTCCCAAGACTCTTTATGCCCCACCTCCCCATCCTCTCCTGCCCTCTGCAGGCCGTAGGACACTGCTCTGGCCCGAGAGCAAGGATTTGCTCTTTGCCATAAGACACTGATGAAGGTGAAGCCCTCTATTCCCCGCACTGAAAGAGTGCCCAGGACAACTCAAGGCCGTCTTGGATCCCACCCTCCACACTTACAGGGAAACTCGGGGTGGGGGTGGGGAGGGACAGGCTCCCCTACCTTGCGAACCGGGTCCACGGACCGACAAGGAGATTCTCATGAATCCTCACTAGTCTTATCTCACCAGTACTGTCCAGTTGTTACAGTTTCTCTATATATAATGTATTATTTATCTGTTAATAAGTAATTTACACTAGATGTTCTATATTTATAGACTATACTCCTGTGTATATAAATTACACGCGCCCACGCACACATGCACGCACACCTCCTTTTCTATGGCGCGGTAAGGAAGAAAACCAGCAGTTGAGTCTGATGACCCTGCTTTTGCGGATTTGCAGAGAGAGGGAAGGAACTGCCCACAGTCAGGCACTGGTCAGTCACCCTTGTAAGCTAGGGAACGCTGCCCCTCCCCCAGCTGGGGAGGGCAGGCCTGGCGCACAGCTGCCTGAGGTTCTATTTGGTGCTTTATTTGGTGAGGCAGGTGAGGGAGAAGCAAGAGGATGAGTTATGCCGGTGGTGCGGTGCTCACCCAGAGCCGCCACATGTCCTTCCTGCAGCCGCACAGGGTTGTTGTCACTGAGCTCATCTGCACCTGCTTTCCTCCATCCAGGCCCCAGGGGACACCGAGCTTTCCCTGTGCGACTCAGAGGAGGACAGCCCAGGCTTCTGGGACTTAGAGCAGGTGAGCAGAGAGGCGGGGCTGAGGGAGGGCAAGGAAGGGGACCCTCTCCAGGACGGGGACTCACTGCACTGTGCTCCCTCACACCTGGCTGCAGCAGTCTTTGCAGGCCACAAAGTTGCATCCTCATCTTTCTCTGAACAGCAGATCTTCACTGTTCCCACCACCTGAAAGGCAGCTTGGGAAAGGGAAAGTCTGGACCGAATCCTAGAGAGCCATGGCTCTCCTTAACCCTGTGGTCTTGGGAGAGCTGCAGAACACTACTGCGGGCCCCATTATTACCATCTGTAAAATCAGGGAAATATGGGTAACGCTTGTCCCCCACAAGATTGATGGGGCAGGGGACTCATGTGTTCTTGCGTTTATTCAATAAGTATTTATGGAGTGGCTATTCCTTGCCTGACACAATTGCACCCCACACCCCAGCCCTTGGGGAACTCTAGTCTGGTAGATCACATGGATTCTAGGGGTATGTTATTATTGCAATTCGAGGGCACATTATTGTTTTTGCAAGTGGACAGCCCTTAAGAACTAAAGGCTGGGCCGGTGAGATGGCTCAGCGGCTTAAGCGCCTGCCTTGCAAGCGCGAGGGCCCGAGTTCGACTCCCGGATCCCACATACGAAAAAGGGGCCGGTGATATCGCTCAGCGGCACGGGCGCCTGCTGGTGCGCGAGGTCCTGAGGTCGACCCCCCGGTACCAACAACAAAAAAAAAAGAACTAAAGGCTGTGCAGATATGAAGGGTCACCATTCCCACAAGGTCCAGGAAAATTAGCACTACCCCCAACATCCTGAATTAAAAAAAAAAAACAAACAGGTGACAAGGTTTAGAGAAATCTGGCTTTGCGTTTATTAAAAATTACCCCTCTCTCTGGGCCACTTCCCATTCTTTTTGGGTTTGAGTTCCATGAAACTCTGAAGGCATCTCTGAGTGCTGATGGCAGGTGGAGACAGGAGAAAATAGAGCCAGAACCACAGAAATCTGGCAGAATAATTTCTGCATCTCCTTGGAATCTCCAACACATTCCCCTAAAATGTCTGGATAGCACTGAAATGCTAGTTTATCAAAGTGAGAAAAAATTATCAGCTTCTCCGGTCTCAACCCTCATTTCACCTAACAGAGAAAGTGAAGCCGAAACACTGGGGAAGGACACGCAACATGTGGAAGGTCACACAGGGCCATGCGCGAGTGGGTCCTAGCACCTTCACCCCCCATCACAGCACCAGTTCCCCTCTTAAGCTGGCCTTGCCTGCCCTCTTCATGCACACACATACACATACACGCACACACACGTACAATGCCTTACTCTGGCCAGGGTCCACGGTGTCACCTCTTGGTTGCAGTCCCTTTGGCCCCCGCAGGTCTAATGCTTCCCCCCCCTTCCTTCGTGTGGCCCCTGCAGGAGATGTTCGGGACCATGTTCCACACAGAGACCCTGACCGCCCTGTGAGGCCCGGCTGCTCCCCATGCTGCCTCCAGAGCACCTGGCACCGGGGACTTCCATGGAGGAAAATTCCAAGGTCACAGGGTGTGACAGGGGACGAGAGTGTGGCCACCAGGACCCTGGCTCTACTCCCTGCCCCACTCCTCCTTCTCCCCTTCCTCCCTCAGCGGGATGAGAGTCTGGCGAGCTCACCTCCCCTAACTTCAGCCCGGGCCAGCAGTGCGCAAGCCTCTGGCCCACTCCACGCCGCCCACCCATGCCCTGCACATGGCAGCCAATGGATGTTTTGACTCTGGAACTTTGAGAGTGAGCCAAGGACAGAAGGACAAGGACAACTGCACTGACCTGGTGTACAAACTTCGCAAGGGTCCTGGGGTCCGCATGGGTTGGTGGCAGAGGATGTCCTGCTGTCACAGGACACAGAGATAAACTCAGAGACCAAGGCTTGTCCCCTCCAGATGGCCTGACTCCATGCCTGGCAGCTCTGTACCAGGGGGCACGTGATCTCCACAACCTAGGAGTTTGTCTTGGTGACCACGTCCCTTCCTCTTCCAAAGGCTGCCGAGATCGCCACAGCTGTTCAGCACTCCAAACTCCAGCCTGGGCAGTGGCCAGGCCCCTCGCAACCACCAGAGCTACCTCCCCAGGGGGGCCCACCGAGGGGCTGCCTCAACCTCCTGAAGCACCACTCGCTTCACCCAAGAGGCTGCTCCCTTCCACTTGAGGCTAAGTAGGAGCCCAAGAAAGGGGGCGGGCAGCTGGCAGAATCCTCTGACACCTAGCAGCAGATACGAGTGATTCTGCACCAAGGCTTTTGGGAATCCCTCTTTGTACCAGAGATTTGGAAGGAGGGGGTGGTGCTAGTGCCAACCCAGGCCAAACTGGGGGGACTTGGGTCCTAACGGTTCCCCTGACCTCAAGGCCTATTGGGAAAATACCTCCCCTCAGGATATCTGCCTTGTCCTTCTTCATTTGGCAAAGAGCCAATCATTTTAAGTCTCCTTTATCAGCCTGGAGACTGGAGTCATGATGGGGTCCTCCCTCAAGCAAGGGAGGAAGTCGCACAGGATCAGCTGCACCCCTCAGAGGGCCTCAGAGGTGGTGAAGGGCAGGTCCAGATGGGTCTTTCTCCACAGAGTGTCCTTAACAACCTCAGGATCTGAGTCCATCTTCCTCCAGGAAAGATAAAAATAGGGGTTAAGGTCTCTACCTACCTAGGGAGGTACATCTAGAGGAACCTCTGTATAGATATATAGAGGAACCCCACTGTTAACTTGAAAATAAATAGGTTCCACGTGCAAGTGCTTTGTAAAAGTTCCACAAAAGTGCACAAAAATCTTCTGGCCTCTCACCGTTTCCCCCAAGTTCCCTGTCCCAACAGGTTGGGCTGGCCCCACCTGGGAAAAGGTCCCATCCCTAACTTCAGCCTGAGCTGTATTGTAGGTCTGTGCGTTCAGCGAACTGGTCGGCTAGCAAGTCTTCCTAGAGTTAAAGGAGTGGAGCTGGCCTGGCGCCCGCACATTCTTGGCCCAGAGGCACCGCTTCTCAGTGAATTCATTATGCCTTCTGGCTGCCGATGGAACTCAAAACTTGGAAGGCGGAAGACAATGTTATCTGGGATTCACTGTGCCCAGCACTTGAAGTGCCAAATTCCAGGAGGACAAGAACCTCAGCCAATGACAACCCACCCGCCCTACTCCTCCTCTTTCAAAGTCCAGCTCAGGCCCAGGAGGTAGAGGAAGGTCACAGAGCCTCAGGACAGCCTAAGTCAAAGTCCTCCTTTGAACCAAGTGTCTAGATCCCATGGGGACTTGATGAAGTGACCATTAACGATGCCCAGGCCAGCCCCAGAACTGAAGGGGATTGCTGACTCACAGTGCACCGGAGTCGGGGCTCCAGGAAGGATCCGTGACCTATCCAGGACAATAAACACTCCCAGTGCTCCCACCAGGGCAAGGGAAGATGCTGACGAAAACTTCACTGTCGAGATATTTTGGAAAGAACACAAATGTCACACAAACCACTTTTCTGGACATGACTGAGGCAGGGAGGGAGGGGGCAAGGTAACAAAATACTCCAGAATTTCAATACTTGTGAATGTTTTTACTGATACTGACCTGTGATGATATGATTCCCAGGAAAGACTGGGAACCTTGTCTCTTGAGATATTTGTGTAATTTATTTAATTTAAATGTCATTCTCCTTTCATTCATTTTGGTAATAAAGTGCTTTTGAAATGTGAACAGGTGCACATTTGGGTGGTTTAACAAAGAGGCAAGCAAGTCACCTCCAGGGACCATCTGGCTTGGCTTTGCATCCTGAGACCAAACAAGGACCTGAGATTTCCTCATAGGTCTCCTAGCCCCTCTCCAGTTTCTGGTTTTCCACTTTTGTGGATGAATAATTTTTCATGACCCAGCTAAAGAGTGGAGATCAGGGAGAGAAGAGTGGACTAAGGGATTCGCATACCCAGAACCAGCTCTGAGTCAACTCTGTGCTTTTGACTGTGAAAGACCAGAGTTGTGATCAAAATAAACAGTGAATGTTCAAATTTATATGTATATAACAGTAAATATATATATATAACAGTATATATATTTATATATATTTATATTTATTTTATATACTTATATATATTTAAATTGTATTTATATATATATAATATATGTATAATAGTAAAAAAAACACATTGCTGTTAATCTCCCTCAAAATACTTCCCCCTGCTTCAAACACTTATCCCATCATTCTTGTCATGTTCTGAAGCAGTTCTGGAAGTTCTCTCTCATGAGCGTCTTTAGGAAGTGTGATCAAAAATATAGTGAATGCTACTGAGTGCCATTCAATGGAAAGGTGGGCTCATAAAAACATTACTGTGTGTCCTCACCTGCCTTACTCACCAGTCTGGCACCACGCAACTTCTCATTCCTCCCCAAAGTCAAAATGAGCATGATAAGTAAATAATTTGAATTGATTTAAGGCAGCCATGATAGCACAACTAAAAACACCCAGGAAAGAGGACTTCCAGAACTGCTTCAGAAAGTGGCAAGAATGGTGGGATAAGTGTGCTCAAAGCAAGGGAGAGTTATTTTATTTTTTTTCCAGATTTTATTTATTTATTTATTTTTTAAAGACAACAAGTAAACATTCTCATGTATTAACAAACTCAAGCATTAGAGAATGTACAAATACCTTTTGGAGAAAAATATTACTCAGTATAAGATTAAGCCATGTAAAAGCTAGGTAAAAGGGCTGGTGAGATAGCTCAGTGGTGTAAGCGCCTGCCTTGCAAGCGCGAGGGCCTGAGTTCGACTCCCAGATCCCACATACAAAAAAGGGGCCGGTGATATCGCTCAGCGGCACGGGCGCCTGTTGGCGCGCGAGGTCCTGAGGTCGACCCCCCGGTACCCACAAAAAAAAAAAAAAAAAAAAGCTAGGTAAAAATAGAAGACTAAGGAATGGAATAGTCACAGTGAAATTGCATTTTCATACTAGGGAGACAATACGATGCTTACAGATGTGCATCCGGTTTATTTCGCTTGTGAGTATTTTCTCGAGTTGCATCCATTTACCTATAAAAGTTTCCAGTTTATCTTTCTTTATGGCTGAGTAGTATTCCATTTTATAGAAATACCACATCTTTTTTATCCATTCCTCAGTTAATGGACATTTGGGTTGTTTCCATGATCTAGCTATTACAAATTGTGTTGCTATAAACATGGGTGCACATATATAACTGTGGTACGATGTTTTTAATTCTTCTGGGAAGATACCCAGAAGGGGAATAGCTGGGTCAAATGGGACCTCCAATCCCAGTTTTTCGAGGAGTCTCCACACGGATTTCCACAGTGGTTGCACCAGTCTACACTCCCACCAACAGTGGAGAAGGGTTCCTTTTTCCCCACAGCCCCTCCAGCATTTGTTATTAGTTGACTTCTTGATAACAGCCATTCTTTCTGGGGTGAGATGGAATCTCAGTGTTGTTTTAATTTGCATCTCTTGGATGACTAGTGATGTTGAACATTTTTTCATATATTTATTTGCCATTTGTATTTCTTCATCTGAGAAGTGTTTATTCATCTCAGATGCCCATTTTTGGATTGGGTCTTTAAATTTGGGAGGTCTGATTTTTTTGAGTTCTTTGTATGTTCTCGATAGTAATCCTTTGTCTGAGGAACAGCTGGCAAACAGTTTTTCCCACGTTGTGGGTTGTCTCTTCACTCTGTTGGTGGTTTCTCTTGCTGTGCAAAAGTTTTTTAATAAGATGAGATCCCAGTTGTTGATTCTTTGTGATACTTCCTGTGCGATGGGGGTTTTATTCATAAAGTCTTTGCCTACACCAATGTCTTCAAGAGTTTTACCTATTCTATTTTCCAGGAGATTTAATGTTTCTGTTTTAATATTTAGTTCTTTTATCCATTTTGAATTTAGTTTAGTGCACGGTGAAAGATAGGGGGCTAATTTTAATCTTCGGCATGTGTAGAGCCAATTTTTCCAGCACCATTTATTAAAGAGGCTATCTTTCTTCCAGTGAATGTGTTTGGCACCTTTGTCAAAGATAAGGTGGCTTAGTATGTCTGGAGTTGTTTCTGCATCTTCTATTCTATTCCATTGATCTTCAGGTCTGTTTTTTTGCCAATACCACACAGTTTTTATCACAGTAGCTTTATAGTATAATTTCAAACCAGGAATTGTGATGCCCCCTGCCTTGCTTTTGTTGCCCAGAATTGCCTTTGCTATTCTAGGTCTCTTCTGGTTCCAGATGAATTTTAGGATTGTTTTCTCTAATTCTGTGAGATATGTTGTTGGAATTTTGATCAGAATTACATTAAATCTGTATAACAGTTTTGGAAGTATGGCCATTTTCACTATATTGGTTCTTCCAACCCAAGAGCAAGGGATATCTTTCCATTTTCTGATATCCCCTTCAATCTCCTTTTTCAGAGTACTGTAGTTTTCAGTGTAGAGGTCTTTTACTTCCTTTGTGAGATTGATTCCTAGGTATTTCATTTTTTTAGATGTGATTGTGAAAGGTGTTGTTTCCCTAATTTCTCTCTCAGTGAGTTTGTTATTGGTGTACAGGAAGGCTATTGATTTTTGAGTATTGACTTTGTATCCAGCTACACTACTGAATTTGCTTATTAAATCTAGCAATTTTTTAGTGGAGTTTTTGGGGTCTTCTACGTAGAGTATCATGTCATCTGTAAATAATGATAATTTAACTTCTTCCTTTCCAATCATAATTCCTTTTATTTCTTTCTCTTATCTAATTGCTCTGGCTAAAGTTTCCAGGACTATGTTGAATAAGAGTGGGGACAGTGGACATCCTTGTCTGGTTCCTGATTTTAGAGAGAAGGCTTTCAGTTTTTGTCCATTTAGTATGATATTGGCTGTTGGTTTGTCATAGATAGCTTTTATCAGATTGAGATAAAGACCATCTATTCCAATTTTCTGTAGGGTTTTTATCATGAAAAGGTGCTGGACTTTGTCAAAAGCTTTTTCTGCATCTATTGAGATGATCATATGATTTTTGTCCTTGGTTCTGTTAATATGGTGTATTACATTTATTGATTTACGTATGTTGAACCATCCCTACATCCCTGGGATGAATCCAACTTGGTCATGGTGTATAATCTTCTTGATGATTTGCTGCATTCTGTTTGCCAGTATCTTATTGAGGATTTTTGCATCTATGTTCATTAGGGAGATTGGTCTGTAGTTCTCTTTCTTAGTTGGGTCCCTCTCTGGTTTTGGTATCAGGGTAATGCTTGCTTCCAGGAATGAATTTGGGAGTATTGCTTCCCTTTCAATTTCATTAAAGAGTTTGACAAGTAGTGGTGTTAGGTCTTCTCTAAATTTCTTGTAGAATTCGGCAGTGAATCCATCGGGGCCTGGGCTTTTCTTTGTTGGGAAGTTTTTAATTACATCTTCGATTTCATTGATTGTTATTGGTTTATTTAGGATTTTTATATCTTCTTGGTTGAGCTTTGGTAATTCATATGTATCTAGGAATCTGTGCATTTCTTCTGCATTTTCCATCTTATTAGAATACAGGTTTTCAAAGAAGGTATAGACAATCTTCTGGATTTCTGCAGGGTCCGTTGTGATATCACCCTTTTCATTCTTAATTGCATGGATTTGAGTACTTTCTTTCCCTTTTTTAATAAGGTTGGATAAGGGTTTGTCGATTTTATTTAATCTTTCAAAGAACCAACTCTTTGATTCGTTGATTCTTTGTATTGTTTTTTTAGTCTCCAATACGTGAATTTCTGCTCTGATCTTTATAATTTCCTCTCTTGTACGAGCTTTTGGCTTAGCCTGCTCTTCTTTTTCTAGAAGTTTGAGGTTCACCATTAGGTTGTTTATTTGTGCTTGCTCTGTTTTCCTGATATAGGAATTTAATGCTATGAATTTCCCTCTTAGGACTGCTTTCATTGTATCCCATAAGTTCCAGTATGTTGTACTGTCATTATCATTCAGTTGCAGAAACTGTCTAATTGCTTCTTTAATTTCATCTGTGACCCATTGGTTGTTCAGTAGGGTGCTATTTAATTTCCATGTGTTTAGCAAATTCTTGTGTTTTATTTTGCCATTGATTTCCAATTTCATTGCACTATGGTCTGATAATATACATGGGATAATTTCAATTCCTTTGCATTTACTTAAGCAGGTTCTATGAGCTAGTATGTGGTCTATTTTGGAGAATGTCCCATGTGCAGCTGAGAAGAATGTGTATTCTGATGTTGTGGGGTGGAACACTCTGTAGACATCTACTAAGTCCATTTGTTCCAAAGTTTGGTTCAGTTGTAATATTTCATTGTTGATTTTTTGTCTAGTTGATCTGTCTGTTTGTGACAGTGGAGTATTGAGATCCCCCAATACAACTGTATTAGTGGTTATTTGATTTTTCATGTCCATTAATATTTGTTTTATATAGTTGGGTGCACTGGTATTTGTTGCATATATATTTATGATTGTTATCTCTTCCTCTTGGATTGTTCCCTTTACAAGGATGTAGTGACCTTCTTTATCTCTATGAATCATTCTTGGCTTGAAATTCACTTTGTCTGCGAAAAGAATAGCTACCCCTGCTTTTTTCTGGGTTCCTGTTGCATGGAGTATTGTTTTCCATCCTTTGACTTTCAGTCTATGAATTTCTTTTTGAATTAAATGTGTTTCTTGTATACAGCATATTGTTGGATCTTGCTTCTTGATCCAATTCGCCAGTCTGTGCCTTTTGATTGGTGAATTGAGACCATTAACATTAATGGTTAAAACTGATATGTATTGACTTATCCTTGTCATGTTATTTTCTTGTTGTTGGCTCTCCCTCTTTTAATTTATGTTTTCCCTAAGGGAGAGTTATTTTAAAGAGCATTAAAGGAAATGTTCCTTTTACTATAATAAATTTTATAAAATTTAAACATTAATTGTAATTTTTCAATCACACCTCATACTAAGGAAGTCAAATTCCCATCATCTCTTATGCACACACTTCGCTTGCCAATTCTACATTCATGAGATGTTTATCATGGATCTGCTATGGTTTCCATCTACAATGTCCTCAAAAGTCTCATATATTCAGAGGTGAAGTTTTTGGAAGGTGACTGGATAATAGTGGTACTCTGCTCATCAGTGGATTGATCCATTGAGGACTTCATAGCTAAATGTGCTGTCAGGAGGCAGGGCCTGGTCAAAGGGATGGGTTACTGGGGTGTGACCTGGAAGGGTTTATTCTTGTTCCTGGCTCCTCCCTTCTCTCTCTGCTTCCTGGCTGCCATGCGTAAAGCAGCTTTCCTCTGCCTTCCCCTTACACCATGGCATTTCTGCCTTGGAGTCAATCAACCATAGACTAAACCATTTGAAACCATGAGCCAAAATAAACCTGTCCTCCTTTAAGACATGGGTGTCAGGTATTTTGTCCCAGTGATGGGAAAGTGACTCATACAGGGTCAACATCATTGATACTCAGTGAAGCCTCTAGTGTCCTCAGTCTGCAGGAGCACGTGATCTAATCCCACCTTTTCCTCCCCTGTTTATGAATGATCTCAAGGAAAGTAAGGCCACAGGACTCAAGGGTTCAGCAAGCTAGACTGACTCCTACTTTTGCTTACTCACAGTAAAAAAAAAAAAAAAAAAAAAAGGAGCTAAGAAGAATCAGAAAAAGAAAGAGCAAAGGTGTGAGGGAGATAGAAGTAGAATGAAGTGGAAAGAGATGAAGGTCCAGAGAAAAGATGAAGCAAAGAGGGAAAGCAGATGAACTGTCGACAGAATGGATATGTGGGAACGAAGAGATGAAGAGAACCAGAAGAAGGAGAAATGGGGGTAGGAGGAGGAAGATATATTTCACAGGCAGAAAAGACAGTGAGCTTCAAAATGATAGTTATAAATGGATCTTTCTTTATCCTGCTGTTCAGCTGGACTGTGGAATTTGGGTTGATTTGCAGTTAACATCTTTCCCATTTGAGTTTTAGATTTTTTATTTTTATTTTTATTTTTATTTTTTTGTGTGTGAGTACTGGGGATCGACCTCAGGACCTCGCACGCCAGCAGGCGCCCATGCTGCCGAGCGATATCACTGGCCCCTTTTTTGTATGTGGGTTCCAGGAGTCGAACTCAGGACCTCGCACTTGCCAGGCAGGCGCTTACACCACTGAGCCATCTCACTGGCCCTAGATTTTTTTTTAATGGATGCTATCTTAGCCTGAATCCTTCTGGAGGCGGAATCTGAGACCAAAGTCTGTGCACAGGTTATTCAGAAGTGATCTAACAGAGCAGCAGTGACAAGCAGGAGGAGCGAAAAGAGGACGGGGAGAAGCCAACACGAGGATGAGTCACGGAGACAGCTGCTGTGGAGCACAACGGCCAACTGCCCTGCAGAAACACTTAACCATCGCTCCCATCTCCTGTCAGTCAAGGCTTGGGTATTAACTCTCCAACAATTACAGGTTGCAAGGGGACAAGTGCAGAGAAGTCCCCAAGGTGTCCCATGCTGTGGCATCAGGGATGCCCCCTGTGGGAAGGAAGAGGTACCGCGTGGCTTCAGGGAGGGACTGGCGGGTACTGCTCAGAACCATAACCCCAGCAGAGGCTCAGTAGGGGACACACGTAAGGGACATCAAAATCAAGTGCATTTTTTAATATCTCATCTTTTAAGACCCATTTTTGCCTAAATTTTATCACTACAACATGGTCTTAGTAGGGTAGAGTAAAAATTTCCATGAGATGGCTACGTCACCACCCAAAACCAGGACGGGGTGTGTTGAAGACCATGAAACTCTGAGCACGTTCAAGAGGAGGTTAGCTACTCACTGGCCGGGGTGCTGCCAAAGGAGCCCTGCTCTGGATGGCAGATCACACAAGGTGATGCAAAGACTTCCCGGCCCTCAGAGTCCAAAGTGCATAACATTTTTAAAAAGAAGGTAAGCCTGCTGTGGAGACACATGCGTGGGATCACAGAACTCTGGGAGGCTGAGGTAGGAGGATAGCAAATTTAAGCCCAGCCTGGGCAATTTAATGAGACCCTATTAAAAGGGCTGGGGAGGGCTGGTGAGATGGTTCAGCGGCATAAGTGCCTGCCTGGCAAGCGTGAAGTCCTGAGTTCGACTCCCGGAACCCACATACGAAAAAGGGGCCAGTGATATCGCTCAGCGGCACGGGCGCCTGCTGGCGCGCGAGGTCCTGAGGTCAACCCCCAGTACCCAAAAAAAAAAAATAAAAATAAAAATAAAATAAAAGGGCTGGGCATATAGCTCAGTGCAAAGGCCCTGGGTTCAATCTCCAGTACTGCAAAAAATAAAAAAATAAAATATAAATAGATAAGTAAATGTTCTAAAAATGAAAGAAGGTACTTACTTTAAAAAAATTTTTTTTAATTAGGGAATAATTCAAACTAAGAAAAGGTTACAGGTCATGCATAGTGGTGCATGCCTGTAATCCCAGCACTCAGTAGGCTGAGGCAAGAGGATTGCTGTGATTTCAAGGCCAGCCTGGACTACGAAGTGAATTCAAGGCCAGTCTGAACTGCACAGTGAAACCCTGTCTCAAAAAGACAAAAAAGAAGAAGAAAAAAAAAAAAATCACAGAACTAAAAATAGTCTATCATGGCTTTCCACAGTAGCCCATGCTGTGTCTCCCAGGAGCGGTGCGTACTTCCATCTTTTTCACTTTACTCAGCCCAAGCTCGCTTTGCAGAGCCAGTTTCTCTCCCAGTTTTCACTTTTACTTTCTCCAATAAACTTCGCCACTGCTAAAAAAAAAAAAAAAAACAAAAAACTAAAAATAGCACAAGAAACACCATAGGCTCTTTACTCAATTTCATTTACTGTTAACATTTAACCCACTTGCTTTATTATTTACTGTCACGGTTTATATCTAGGTGTCTCCCAGAGCCATATGTGCTCATAGATGGGGTTTTTAGGAGGTGATTCGGTTTGGGTGGCTTATAGCTGACTCACCGTTAGGAGGTGGGGGCCTGGTCCGAAAAGGCGGGTCACTGGGGGCGTGGCCTGGAAGATTAATTGCTCCCTCGGCTCCTCCCTCGATCTCTCCACTTCCTGACCACCATGATGTGAGCAGCTATTCACCCACTCAGTCCCTGTGCTGTGCAGTCCCACCTTAGAGCCAAGCAAGGACTGAAACTTCAAAAACGTGAGCCAAGTAAACCTCTCCTCCTTTAGGTTGCAGGTGTTAGGTATTTTGTCCTGGTAAAAAGGAAGTGACTAAGACAATTTACTTATTCTCCCTCTTTTTCTTTCTCTCTGTGGATATACATAACTCTTTCCTGAACCATTTTAGGATAGGTCCTTTAATCCCAAATACTTAAGCGTGTATTTCTTAGAGACTGTTTCTAACTTATAACCACTTCACAGTTATCAGCTTGATAAATTTACATGGATACTGTGCTACTCCAGTTTTGTCAGTCAATCGAATAACATCCTTTGTAGCACTTTTTTACTCCCCAGCACTGGGGAGAAGAAGCACTAGGGTCAAATACTGAATTTAGTTGCCATGTCTTTTTAGCATTCTTTAATCCATACTTTTCCATGATTTGCCTTTTACAACATTTGGCATTTTTTAAGGCTGTGGTTCACCCACCCTCTTTTCCTATTCCTCATTTCTCATTTGTCTGATATCTAGTGATTCCACTGCACTCTCGCCTACGATATTCCATAGGTAACGAGTGCTTTCTCTTTTTCTGCCTATCATATTTAGAAGAATAAGATACTCATCAGTCACTCACAATGAAGTTAATTTTGATTACACAGTCTGGCTATTGCCTGATTTCCTCACCATATAATCACCAGAGGGAGGTTTTTTCCCTCCTTGCAACTGATGGTTTTGAGGAAACACTTTAAGACCGTGCAAATATCCTGCTGTTCATTAAAATATCTCCCCAGATTGAGCATCCATTGATGATTCTTGCCTAGTCCTATCAATTCTATGATGGTTACAAAATGTTGATTGTCTAGTTCCAGCCTACAATCTACATTTACTAGTCAGCTCTCTGAACCCTACTATCAGCAAGATCCCTGGCTTCTCATCCACGTGTCCACAGTTTCTAAAAAATGTATATGTATCTTTGTGTGTATCTGTTTACATTCATATTATATATGTATGAATATACCTATATGTATGCATGTATATATCATATTTGTATATGCATGTACGTGTAGATGTAAGTCTTAGCACATTCTCTGTTGCCATAACTGAATACCACAGATCAGAGTCTTCATAAAGAAAAGAAGTTCAGCTCATAGTTCTGGAAGTCAAAAAGCAGAGTTCCAACATCTTCCTGCTGGATTATGGTGGAGGGCACCATATAGCAAGACAGCAAACAAACCAGAGGAGCTTACTTTTATAGCAAAGCCACTCTTGTAGTAACCCACAAATCCATTAATCCATCTATCTATGAATGAATTAATCTATTCCCTTGTGACCCAATCACTCAATCCCACCTCGCAACATCTCACCTGGGGATTACATTTCAACCTGAGATTTGGTAGGGGCATTCAAACTGTAGCAGCGTACATTCATGAATATATTTCTCAGTATTGACTGCTGACGGTTCCAAGAAGCAAAGACACTCAGTAGCAAAAACGCATAAAGTACTCTGATTTGGGCTTCTAATACCATTTCTCTCTAAATGGAAACAGGACTTCTCAAGGAAATAGCGAATTCCAGGGCTGGGACAGAGTAGATGTAAGATGAATCTGGAACGCCTTCTGTGCCAGAATCAGGGAACTACTCAGGTCAAGGAAAGCAGGCCACAAGATCCCGGGAACCAGGTTAAAGTGGCTCTAACCCCCAAATAATTAAATGTAATAATGATTCTTAAACCACTGAAAAATGAGAATTGAGTCCATACCAATGAATATGATAGCAGATGATAGATAGATAGATAGATAGATAGATAGATAGATAGATAGATAGATGATAGATATTTGTAGTTTGCTCAAAATCAAATCTGTCTCATTCAAAAATTCATATATTGAAATCCTAACCCCCAGGGTGATGGGTTTAAGAGGTGGGGCCTTTGAGAAGTGATTAAATCATACAGGTTTAACTTTCAAGGATGAGATTAGTGCCCTTATAAGAGACTCGAAGAGACCCCTAGGCCCTTCTGCCATGTGAGATTACAGCAGAAGGCAGCCATCTTTCAGGAAGAGGGCCCTCACCAGACACTGAATCTGCTGGTGCCTCACCTTGATCTCCCAGCCTCCAGAGCAGTGAGAAATAAATTTCCACTGTTTATAAGACACCCAATTGGTGGTATTTTATTAAAGCAGCCCAAACAGATTAAGGCAGTAATATTTTTCAATATTCGGTGGGGTTAGTCCCCTGCTTGAATGTCTTCGTGATATAGTTTTCCATGAGTATGGTATTCCCTAGCCAGGCATGGTGGTGCATGCCTATAATGCCAGCACTATGGGAGGCTCAGGCAGGAGGATTGTGAATTTGAGACTAGCCTGGGGAATTCAGCAACTTAGAAAGACCCCGGCTCAAAATAAAGAGAAAATTTTTAAATTTTAAATTTTGGGTACCAAAAAATTGGGCACATAGCTCAGTGTGGAGGCCCTGGGTTCGATCCCCAGTACCTCAAAAAGAATATGGTATTCCTTTCCATTTAAGTCTTCTTTTGTTAATCTCAGTATTATTTCCTCATATAGATCATATACACTACTCCAGTTTACTCCTAATTATTTCTTACCTTTTTATTGCTATATAAGTGGAATATTTTTAAAATTATATTAATTGATTGTTGTTCACATACATAAAGGCTATTAATTTTTTTATATTAGTTGTACCCAGATTATTTACTTAACTCTCTGATAGTGCTAATAGTTTTGTTGTTGCTGTTATTGTCTTTGGTGTGTGGTACTGAGGATTGAACCTAGGGCCTTTGCACTAAGCTACATCTCCAGTCCTTTTATTTTATTTTTTTGTTTTGAGACAGTGTCTTGCTAAATTGCTGAGTTGCCCAGGCTGGTCTGAAACTTGTAATCTCCCAAGAATGAGGGCCAACAGCCAGATTTGCTACAATGTTATCTGAAATGTCCAGTTTCCAACAAAAAATTATGAAGCCTATTAAAATACACACACACACACAACAGTGTGGTCAAAAACAGACAAAAAGCACACAACAGACACAGCCTATGAAAGCAAACAGATGTCAGATTTAATAGAAAGATGTCAAAATAATCATTATAAAAACATTCACAGAACAGGAAAAAAGTATGATTACCAAAACAAAAGAAAGGTAGCTATGACAATGTTGCATCAAATAGAGAATAGTAATAAAGAAACAAATTATGGTATGTGGAAATTATGCAGTTGGAAGTATAACTAAAATTTTAAAGCATTCTTTAGAGGGTGTCTTGGTTACTTTTCTCTCGTTGCTGGGACAAAATACCCAACACCCAAAATAAAGGAAGGAAAGGTTTATTTAGCTCACAGTTTGTGGAGGTTTCAGTCCATAATCAGCTGGCTCCAAGGCAAGTGGTGTGGCAGAGGGCCACAGCTCCTGGCTGCAGAAGACAGCAAAAGCAACAAGAGCAGAAAGGGAGTAGCAGCAGGAGAGAGCAAGCCTCTTTCCCTCCCTTATATTGTATGCAGGCTACCCGCCCCAGGGTGGGTGTAGCACTCACGCCCATAACTCCAGCACTAGACAAGGAATCAATTACAAACTCTAGAAGCCTGCCCCCTTGACTGCATGAGGCTTTGCGGGGGACATCTAGACACAAACCATAACATTCCACCCCTGGCCCCTCAAAGACTCATGCACATCCCTTTATGCAAAAGACATTTTAATCCATCTCTAAAGAGTTGCCAGAGTCCTAACTGTTTCAGCATTGCTCAAAAGTCCAAGTCCCAAGTCTCCTCTGAGATCTAAGGCAAACTCTTAGCTGTGAGCCCCTGTACAAATGAAAAGAAAGTTACACACTTCCAACATTCAATGACACAAGATAGACATTACCATTCCAAAAGGTACAAACAGGGGGATACAAAGGAATGGGACCAAAGCAAGTCCAACATCCAGCAGGACAAACATTAAGTCCAGTAGTTCCATGTGGAACATCTGAAAAAATCTGTGGCAAATTGTGAGCTCCAAAGGGTTTGCATGGCTCTGCCCCTACGGCACTTCTAGTTGTTGTAGCTCCCTTGGCTTCTCTCTTAGGCCTGCTTTGCTCAATCCTTGCAGCTTTTCTCAATGATCCACATTCCTGGCTTCTCCAAACTTCTGGGGTCTCCACTGTACCTTTGGCTTCAAACTCATAGCTTCACACATTGCCCTCTCAGAGACACACTGCCTGGCCTCCCAGGCCTTCTTCTGAAATCTGAGTGGAAGCCTTTTTAACCTCAGAACTCCTGCATTCTGCATGCGCCTAAAACCAACACCATGTGGGTAATGCCAAGGTCTGCTGCCAGCTGGAGCAGTAGCCAGGCTTTCTTCTCTCTTGGCTGTAAAGGTCAAGTGCTTGGATCCCTGAGCACTCTGAACCTGATTCTGTGGAACAAATTCTCTACGCCACTGCCATTCTGGAACTTGGTGCGGCTGCCACCATTTTGGAACCAGGTGCAGCTGCCGCCGCCATTCTGGGACATAGTGTGTCTGCCGCCATTTTGGAACATGGTGCTCTGCAGCTTTCTCCTTGAAGCAAAGTCTTTCACTTTTGCAGTTTTGAGGCTGCAAAGGGCTGCCATCTTTTATATTCTCCTGTTCCTTCTCAGCAGTCAAGATCTCCTCAGCTCTATCTTTGCAGTCCACAGTTTTACTGGAGCTTCCTTTCAGGCCAAACTCACAACACTTTAAATCATTCTGCTGGGCTCTCTGCTCTTGATTCTCAACATAAATCTGGCTAAAAGCCCCCAACCATAGCCATGCCACCACCCCAACATTAGACTGCCTTGAAATTTTTTCTGCCAGACTAATGAGTACACTGCCCTTAATCTCAGTCTCAGGCCAAGTCTCTGGACACAAGCAAAATGCAGACAAACTTTTTGCCAAGCCATAACACACATTGTCTGGAGTCCAGCAGCCAATGCAGTCCTCCTTCCCAGCAGAAACCTCCCGAGCCTGGATTTTACCAGTAGGATTTCCATCAGCCTTCTAGTCTTCTGAGCTCTGACCAGATTCTCCCATGCAGAACAGCCTAAGGCATTCCAGCACTACTCTTTCAGGTGACAACTCCAAACCTTTCCAAACTCTTCCCACAAGCCATTCCCAAAGGCTCTTGAACCACATGGTCAGGTATAGTCACAGCAACGACCCCACTACTGGTCCCAATTTTGTTGTAGTCAGGGTTTACAAGGGAAAAGATATAATACAGGACACATAAATTATAAGATTATTTTATAATAGTCACCCAAAGAGTCATATATAAAAGAGTGCAGGAAATCTGTCCACACACTAAAGACCCAAAGAATCCAGCTGAGGGCCTGGATTCCATAGCAATGTCCTGCATGAGCCAAGTGGAAGACCTAGAGCCCATGGCAATGCCCCCCATGAGTCCTTCTGGAGGCCCAGAGCCCATGACAATGTTTCATGCAAGTCTGTTTCACGGACCTGTGCTGGGAAGGCCCAAAGGTCAGTGGTGGAAGCTAGAAAGTCTGTGCCAGCAGGATGAAGGATCTGTGACAGCAGGCTGAGGGATCTGCACCAGAGCCAGGAAGCGACACTCAAAGTAAGGACCAGAGCTTCCCTGAAAAGTACCACAGCCATCCTCAGTGACAGTGAGGTCCCGAGCTCCTCTGATGAGGAGAACAGCCAAGTTCCTATCAGGAAAGCCAGCATGACAAGCTCCTCCAGGAGAACCAACCACACCACCTCTTCCTTTCCAGTTCTCCTTTTTATGTTGTTGGCAATGGTCCTCAGGTGGACCCTCCACACCCAGCACCATGCTGATTCAGTTCAGCTGGGTGTTACAAGTTGACCACCAGTTCTCAATCCACCACAGAGAGGTTCAGTGGTAGATTTTTACTGGCAGAAGAAAGAACTGGTGAAGTTGAAAATAGATTGGCTGAGATTATTTAAACCAAAGAACAGAGACGAAAAAAATGAAAAAAATGAACAGAACCTCAGAGAAATGTAAAGAACATTAAATACCCAAAATGTAGAAAATGAAAGTACCAGAAGGAAGGGGGTGTTAATGCCTGAAAACTTCCAAACTTTACTGAAAAATAACAATCTACATAACCAGGAAGCTCCATGAATTCCAAAGGATAAATGCAAAGAGATCCACAGACACATTAGAATAAAAATGCTGAAAGTCAAAATGGCTCATCACTTACAAAGGAACACCAATAAGGCTCACAGGCAACGTCTCAGCAAAAATAATGGAAATAGTGTTCAAAGAAGAAAACTGTCAACCAAGAACCATACATCCTTCAAAGTAGTTTTCTAAAAATGAAGATGAAATGAAGATTTTCTCACATAAACAGAAACAGAAAATGCATTGCTAGCAGATACACAAGAGATACTAAAGGAAGAACTTCCGACTAGTGAACAGACAGTGGTCTGAATCCACATGAAAAAAATAGAGCACCAACAAAGGTAATTATATAACTATAAAAAACAGTAAAATGAATATATTTTTCCCATCTTCTTTTTTTTTTTTTTTTTTTTTGAGACAAGGTCTCGCTATGTAGCCCAGGCTGGCCTTAAACTCACGGCGATCCTCCTGTCTCAGCCTCTGGAGTGCTGGGATTATAGGCGTGCGCCACCATGCCTGGCTTCCTATCTTCTTGTAATAGATTTAAAAAGCAATTGCATAACACATATATAATATATTCTTGGGCCTATAACATATAGAAATGTGAAATATATATATAACATACATGACAGTAACAGCACAAAACAGGCGAGAACAAAGCTATATTGAACTAAGGAAATTGCCAGAGCTGAAACCATGGAATGGATCCAGCAGATAGATTCTAGGCTTTCGTGTATGACAAGCAAAGAATTGTAAATTGTGTGTCCAATGATAGAACAAAAAAGCAGCTACATCTACTGAAGATCACAAGAGGATGTGCCGGGCATGGTGGCCCATATCTGTAATCCCAGCACTCAGGAGGCTGAGGCACTGATATAGGGCGTATGATATAGGGATGATATATGGACCTCTAAATAATATAAAAGAAATACTATAATTCCCAACCTGCTAGATGTCCAAAACGCCGAGTTCGTGTTCTCTAAAATTGAGGAATGATTTCTAGGAACAACGGAGGTTAAGAATAGAAAGAATTTATTGAGAGAAAGATAGTTTCTCTCTAAGAGGGACAAAAGGGGGACCTGGAAAGTGGGTTGCCCGCCAACCCTGCTTTGCAAGGGTGGTTTTTTTTTGGGGGGGGGTGTTTGTTTGTTTTTGTCTTTTTTGAGACAGGGTTTCACTAGGCAGTTCAGGCTGGTCTTGAACTCACTTTGTAGCCCAGGCTGGCCTCAAACTCACAGTGATCCTCTTGCCTCAGCCTCCCGAGTGCTGGGATTACAGGCATGCATCACCACTCCTGACAAGCATGTGTTTTCAAAACCTAACTCAAGGGCCGGTGAGATGGCTCAGCAGCATAAGCGCCTGCCTGGCAAGCATGAGGTCATGAGTTCAACTCCCAATACCCACATAAAGGAAAAAAAAGGGCCGGTGATATCGCTCAGCAGCATAAGCGCCTGCTGGCAAGCACAAGGTCCTGAGTTTGACTCCCAGTACTGACATAAAAAAAAAAAAAAAAAAACCCTATCTCAAGGGTGTTTTATTGAGCAAAGCCAAGGTGAGGTAGGATCAAGGTAGGACAAAACTCTAGTCAACTAATAAGATTACAAGTATAGTTGCTTAGGTAATATCGATCCCATGGGAAATCACAAGGTGGATTTGAGGGACAAGAATGTGGTGAACCAATAAGATTACAAGTATAGTTGCTTAGGTAATGTTGATTAAATGGTGATCAAATGGGGAAGCAAGACACGTAACAATTGTACATGGACCAAACAAGGATTTTCTGGGAAGGAATGGGCTAGGGAGGTTTTAGTCCCTCACCCAAAACCTTGATTGATGCCTATTTAGAATATCAATCACTGCTGTTCATCCTTAGCAGAAGTATATGGGTGTACTCATTCCTCTTTTTCTAGAAGCCTGGCCTTCAGTGAATGCGCCTCTGGCCATAATTATTTTCTGTGCTGAGGGCCCAGCCCTGTCTAACTGCCTGTAATATTAATAACTTAGCTATCTACAACAGCGGGAGGACCACTGTGAGTTTGAGGCCAGCCTGCGCTACGTAGTGAGACCCTGCCTCAAAAAAAAGAGAGAGAGAGAGAGAGAGGATGTGCTCAGGGAAGGTTCATGCTGACGAAAACAAGGCATGAACAGAAAAGTAGTGCCGAGATGACAAGAAAGCAAAAAGCACACAGCACACATAAATCAGGCTTTCAGATTTTAAAAGATGTGCACCCCAGCCTGGGGGGCTCTCACTGGGTTTCTGAGGTAAGATTGACAGGAATGCTTGACAGGGTGCTGAGTCATCTCAAGGCTTTCTAGCGCTCAGGATTTTCCCAGAATTCATTCTGATTTAATTATATGCATGCTATGCAGTCCTTATTTATAAACCTTTAATAAGGTGTGAGTGGGGAAATGATTACTAACAGTCAGGCCAGGAGATCTAAGTGTATGTGCTCTTACCTGAAGCTTCAGAGATTTCCTGAGTCTTTATTATTTTATTTCTGCTTTTCTTAGAACAGTGGAAGGAGGCTTGGCCCTGGGGTGTTGCTCAAATCTGTCAGTGGGGCAGTGATTTCTCAGCCTCATGTGCTAGCTGTACTAGAGCCAAGCATAGTATCACGTGCCTGTAATCTCAGAACTCTGGGAGACTAAGGCAGGAGGATCACAAGTTTGAGTCTAACCTAGGAAATTTAGTGACTTAGTGAGACCCTGTCTCAAAAAAAATATATTTTAAATGGGCCGAGGGTGAGGACCAGGGATACAGCTCAGCAACACAACCCTACCTAGCAAGCGTGAGGTCATGAGTTCGATTCCCAGTACCAAAAAAAACCAAAATGGGCCAAGGGTGCAAACTCAGTACAAAGGCTCTGGGTTCAATCCCCACTACCACAAAAGGAGGAGGAGGAGGGAGAGAAAGAGGAAGAGGGGAAGGAGGAAGAACTAGAGATAATAAAGTAATAATTAGCTTTTCATGATTTTTTTAAAAACTGAGCAAACTAAGAATAAAAAGGAATATCCTGATAAAGGGGAGCTACAAACAATTCACAGTTAACATAATGCTTTATGATGAAAGACTGGATGTTTTCCCTCAAGGAAAACAGGATTAAGACAAAGATATTTGTCCTTGCCACTTTTGTTCAACACTTTACTGGAGATTCTAGCTAGGGCAATTTGTCAAGAAAAAGAAATTAAAGGCATTCAGATTAGAAAGGATGAATTAAAATGATCTATATTCACAGATGATGTGATCTTGTATACCAAAGAGCCTAAGAAACCCATTTTAAAAATTGTTGGAATATATAAGCTCAGTAAGATTTCAGGATGCAAGATCAATATAAAAATGTAGTTGTGTAGCAGAAAATGCCCCCCTCCGCCAGAGTACTTCAGTTTCTGTTAGTTGCCCAGGTAACCTCCAGTTTACTTCTGTTCCTGTTACAGTTCCTGTTACTTCCGTTTCTTAGGAATGGCTGGTCACTATGATGCACATTGTAAGAACCAATCCCCAATTGACAAGCCATTCTGCCTCTATACTTCCCCTTTGCAATCCCATAAAAACCTCCCTCCCTGAGCCTTAAGGGCCTGATATATTGGGAATAAATCTGCCTCCAAGTCCTGGGTGATATTTCGGTGTTTCTGTTTGCCGCTGCAGTTGCATTTCTATATATTTGTAATACATGATCCAAAAATGAAACTAAGAAAGCAACTCCATTTATAATAGCAGCAAAAAGAATAAAATATTTAGGAATAAATTGACCAAAAAATGTGCAAACTTATACTCTAATAATTCTAAAACTTTCCTGGAAGAAAATAAAGAAGTCCTAAATAAGTGGAAAAATATCTCACATTCATAGATCAAAAGAGTTAACACTATCAAGGTGGTAGTGATCTAGGGTGTATGATATAGGAACTCCGAATGATATAAGGGAAATATAACTCCCAACCTGCTAGATGTCCGAAATGCTGAGTTTGTGTTCTCTAAAATCAAGGAGTGAATTCTAGGAACAATGGAGTTGGAAGAGTAGGAAGAATTTATTGAGAGAAAAAAAGCTCCTGTCTAAGAGGACAGAAGGGGGCCCAGAAAGTGGGTTGCCAGAGGTCCCCACTTCTCAAGGGAGTTTTATACAGCAAAACCACAAGATGAGAGTCTAAGGTGGGACAGAACTGTAATCAATCAATGAAATTACAAGTATAGTCGTTTAGATAATATTGATCCAATTGGAAAATCACAGGATGGGTGTGAGGTGGGACAAGACTATGGTGAACCAACAAGGTTACAAGTATAGTAGCTTAGGTAATGTTGATTAAATGGAGATCAAATGGTGACGCAAGTCACATAGCAAGCGCACATGTGGACAAGGACTTTCCTGGAAGGGGTGGGTTAAGGAGGTTTGGTCCTCCACCCCAAGGTGATTGATGCCTACTTAGAATATCATTCCCGGCTGTTCATCCCTAGGGGAAGTACATGGGTGAGTAGTTCCTCTTTTTCTTTTTCTTTGTTTTTTCTTTTTGTGTGTGTGTGGGTTCTGGGGTCAACCTCAGGACCTCACATGCCAGCAGGCGCCCGTGCTGCTGAGCCATATTACCTGCCCTTTTTTTGTATGTGGGTTCCGGGAGTCGAACTCGGGCCCTCACGCTTGCCAGGCAGGCGCGTATGCTGCTGAACCATCTCACCGGCCCAGTTCCTCTTTTTCTTGAAGCCTGGCCTTCAGTGAATGCGCCTCCAGCCACAGTTGTCTTCTGCACTGACAAGGGTTCAGCCCCATTTGACTGCCCACAATGTTTCTAAAATATTTAGCTGTCTATAACAGTAGTAATCCCTAAATGGACCTGTAGATCCAGTAATCCCTGTTGAAATCCTAGCTGTCTTCTTCGTAGAAATTGATAAGCTGGTAAATTTATAAAATTTATATGAAATTGCAAGGGATACAGAGTAGCAAAAATACTTTTGGGAAAAAAAAGAACATAGGAGGAGCCACACTGGCCAATGTCAAAACTCACTAGTAATGGTAATTAAGACAATAACAGTAATCAAGACAGTGTGATACTTCCACAAAGATAGACCTATAGATCAACAGAACAGAATTAAGAGTTTAGAAATAAATTTATTATGACTATGGTCAGTTGATTTTTCAATAAGACTGCCAAGACTGTTCGATGGGGTAAGAATACTCATTTCAATAAATGGTGCTAGATCAACTGGATAGCCTCCACCTACAAAAAAACAGTTGTCCTGTAACACACACTGTACGCAAAAAGTAACTCAAATTGATCAGACCTAAGTGGAAAAGCAAAAGCTATAAATCTATTAGATGAAAACATAAAAGTAAATTTTCATGATCTTGGACTTGGCAAAGAATTCTTACATATGGCACCAAAAGCAAAAGTAACAAAATTAAAAATAGGTAGATTAGACTTAATCAAAATTAAAAACATTGGCTGGGCATTGTGGTGCATGCCTCTAATCCCAGCACTCAGGAGGCTGAGGCAGAATTGCTGCGAGTTTGAGGCCAGCCTGGACTACATAGCAAGATCCTGTCTCTAAATAAATAAATAAATAAATAAAAATAAAAAGTTTTTTTTTGTGTGTGTGTGGGTACCGGGGGTCGACCTCAGGACCTCGTGCGCCAGCAGGCGCCTGTGCTGCTGAGCGATATCGCCGGCCCTTTTTTCGTATGTGGGTTCCAGGAGTCGAACTCGGGCCCTCGCGCTTGCCAGGCAGGCGCGTACGCCGCTGAGCCATCTCACCAGCCCAAATAAAAAGATCTGTGTCTCTAAGGATACTATCAAGAAAGTGAAGAGACAACCCACAGAATGAGAGAAAATATTGGCAAATCATATATCTGATAAGGAATTTATATCTAGAATATATTTTTTAAAACTCAATTCAATAATAAAAAGATGACTCAATTTTTTATAAAGACAAAAAATTCAAACAGATGCTTCTCCAAGAAAGATACACAAGAAGCCAATAAGCACATGAAAAGATGTTCAAATCATTTGTTATCTGGGTAATGGGAATCAAAACCACTGCACTACCACTTTATACCCACTGGGATGACCAGAATCAAAAGTGTCGAGATGGGTTGGAAAGGCTGTGGGGAAAGAAGAATCCTCATACTGCTAGTGGGCACGCAAAATGGTGCCACCCTTTTGGAAAACAGTCTAGCATCTCCTCAAATGATTACACTAGAGTCGTTACACATCCTAGTTACTATTTTCGTTGCTGAGACAAAATACCTGATACCCGAAGTTAAAGCAGGAAAAGTTACTGTAGCTCAGTTTGTAGAGGTTTCAGTTCATAGTCGGCTGGCTCCAAGTCAGGGCGGCATGGCAGAGGGGCTCTGCAGAGGAGAAACAGTTCATGGCAGGCAGAAGGTAGCAAAGCAGTGAAGTAGCAGCCATCTTTCTGTCCCTTATATTCTATCCTGGCTACCCACCCTTAGAGTGAGTAGTACTCACACCCAGGATGTGGTACCCTTAATCCTAGCATCGCACCATTAATCCCAACATCACATTTTAATCCCATCACCACACATCCTAGATCCAACCACCTCCAAAAGGCCCCACCTATGACCACATGAGGTTTTGGTGGGACAGCTAGATATATCCATAACATTACATTACACAGCAATTTCACCACTAGGTATACACCCAAGATAAATGAAAGTATATGTCCCACATAAAACCTTGTAGATGAATAGTTAAAACAATATCACTTGTAATAGCCAAGTGTGGAAATAACCCAAACATCCATCAGTGGGTAAATGAAATATCATATACTCACGCAACTGAATATTATTTGGCTATAAAATGAAATATGAATACATGATAAACATGGGAGAACTTTGAAAAACATACTGAGTAAAAAGCACTAGTTACAAAAGATGACATTTTATAGGATTCTGTAGTACGGCTTAACGGTAGAGCTCAATGGTTTCCTGTTTTGTGATGAGACCTCTCCTTCTAGCACGTGCTTCTGCTATTGTGATGCCATCTGTTACAAGGCCTTCCCCAGGGCTGAAGAGCTGAGCTGATGCTGGCTGGCACCATGCCGTTAAACCTCCCGAACTGCGAGCTTAAAACAAAATGCAACAAAACAAAAAAACCTCTTTATAAAGTTACCTGGCCTCAGGTATTTTTGTTCATAGCAATGGAAAATGGGAGTAAACTGAGGTTGGAGAGGTTATGTGTCCCCAGATTATTCATTTTGTGAGTGAAGAAGCTAAGATGAGAGGTTTAAACTTGGTAGAAACTTACATTTTCTCTGTGGAAGCTGTCCAGCAGTAGGAAGCCCAGAGTTGGTAGTGTTCTAGGAAACTTCCAAGGACTCAGCTCTTCCAGCTCGCCTCTCTGGCCCAGCACAGCTGCTAGGGCTGCAGCAATTACATCTGAGAATGGAGAAAGGGATTTATAAAGAGTGTATCCGGAGCCAGTGAGAAAGCTCAGCGGCATAAGTGCCTGCCTGGCAAGCGCGAGGTCGTGAGTTCGACTCCCAGTACCCACATACGAAAAAAGGGCCAGTGATATCTCTCAGTGGCATGGGCGCCTGCTGACGTGCGAGGTCCTGAGGTCGACCCCCGGTACCCACAAAAAAAAAAAAAAAAAGAGTGTATCCTTAAGGACACACCCTGACTCCTGTGCTATGCATCCTCTTACCTCTCATTCTCCAAATACAGTCATATGGCAAACCCAGCTATGATGCTCTGGGGAATGTGGTTCTTATTGTGTGGATCTAAAACCCTGGATTCCTGTTACTTAGAAATGAGGGCAACTAGAAATATGTATTTCCTAATTAGATTTCTGAAGATTCTATATACTTGGTAGTAAATCCAAACAAGGATATTACAGAAACGAAAATCTATAGGCCAATCAAGTTCATAAGCAAAGTTGTAAAAATCCTTAAGGAAAATCCAGCATGACTGTATCCAAGTACAGTTTACCTAAGGAATATAAGGTTGACTTACATTGTTTAACTTATTAATGTAACTGACTACATTAATCAATTAAAGAAACGTGCATTGGGTATGGTGTTGCATGTCTGTAATCCCAGCACTCTGGGATGCTGAAGCAGGAGGATTGCAAATTTGAGCCCAGCCTGGGCAACTTAGCAAGAACCTGTCTCAAAAAAAAAAAAAAAAAAAGTACAGTGATGTAGCTTAGTGTGAAGGCCCTGGGTTCCATCCCTAGTACTACAAAAAAGAAAAAAGAAACATACTATACTAGGTAGTAAAACATATTCTAAAGCTGTAGTAATTATAGCATCAGAATGAACAAAACAAGAGCCGGGGATTTAGCTCAGCAGCATAGTGCCTGCCAGGCAAGCGCGAGGTCCTGAGTTCAATTCCTGGTATAAAAAAAAAAAGAATGAACAAAACAACCAGTGAAATGGCCCAATAATAGACCTACTCATATATGAGAGCTAGCAAATTATAGAGTTGGCATTGTAAATCACTAGGGAAAGGACAGATTAATGAATGATGCTAGGAAAATTTGTTATTTAGTTGGAAAAATAATAGTAAGTTGGGCTGAGGATATAATTCATTATAAGGTCAAGCATTAGGAAGGTCCTGAATTCGATACAAGTAATAATAATAAATTAGACTCTAACATTGTGCTATATGCAAAAAAATCAGTTCCAGGTGGATCAAGAACTTTGATGTAAACGGCAAAAGTTTAATACTTTTTAAAGATAGTATATCAGAATATATCTATATTTATATATCAAAGAAAGATTTATTAAGCAAGAAAACAAAAAAACTAATCATTAAAGAAAATAATGATAAATTTGACTACATTCAAATTAAGACTTCAGTTCGTCAAAAGGCTATTTAAAAAGTGAAAATTGCCAGGCATAGTGGCGCGCACGCCTATAAGCCTAACACTGAGGCTGAGACAAGAGGATCGACACAAGTTCCAGGCCAGCCTGGGCTACATAGTGAGTTCAAGGCCAATTGAGCTATGTAGCAAGACCCTGTTTCAAAACACCAAGAAAAAGAAAGTACAAGTCAGAAATGGAAAGAAGGGGCCGGGGATATAGCTCAGAGGCACAGCGCCTGCCTGACAAGCGCAAGGTCCTGAGTTCGATTCCCAGTTCAAAAAAAAAAAGAAATGGAAAGAAATATTCGCAATATAAACATAACCATCCCAATATTAGTATATTAAAGTTTAAAACAAAAATGGGCAAAAGATATTAACAGACATGTTACTACAGAAACATGAATGGCAGATAAGCATATTAAATGATGCTTCAGCACCCTAATCAACTGGAAGTGGTTGTCCCCCCAAAGCCTCATGTACTGATAGTGGAGCTCTGGGGAGGCGATTGGTGATGGGGGTGGGTGTGATATTCATCAGTAGACTAATCCACCAATGAGTTTATTGCTGACTTACTGTTAGGAGGTGGATCTGGTCTGAAGAAGCGGGTTACCGTGGCATGGCCTGGGAGGGTTTATCTCTTTCCCACCCCTCCCTTCACCCCCTCTCTGCTTCCTGTCTGCCATGCTATGAGCCAACCTCCTCTGCCAGGCCCCTCTGTCATGCTGCCCTACCTTGGAGCCAGCTGACTATGGACCGAAACCTCTAAAAACTGTGAGCCAAAGTAAACCTTTCCTCCTTGGAGTTATGGGTGTTGGGTCCTAGTAATGAGAAAGTAACTAAGACAGAAGTACTAATTAATATCAGAAGGAGATACTTGCCAGTCACTAAACGGACAAAATTAAGACATCTGTCACGTAGCAAGATCCTGTCTCAAAAAAACAGTACAGGGCCGGTGAGATGGCTCAGCGGCTTAAGCGCCTGCCCGGCAAGCGCGAGGGCCCGAGTTCGACTCCCGGATCCCACATACGAAAAAGGGGCCGGTGATATCGCTCAGTGGAATGGGCGCCTCCTGGCACGCGAGGTCCTGAGGTCGACCCCCCCGGTACCCACAAAAAAAAAAAAAAAAAACAAAACAGTACAAACAAAATGCTTGGTACCAGAAGCATTTCAGGTTTTGGAATATCTGCATGTTCATAATGAGATATTCTGGGGATGGAATTTAAGTCTAAACACAAAATTCATTTATGTTGCATGTATACCTTAAACACATAGCCCGAATGTAATGTCATAGTCGTAGTGCACCTACATTTTGACTGCGACTTGTCACATGAACTCAGGTATGGAATTTTCCAGCTGTGACAACATGTCAGCACTCAAGAAGTTTTGGACTTGGAAGCATTTTGGATTAGGAGTGTTATGAATTTTCAGCTTCAGCCCTGACAGCAAAACTGGCATGAATTTATTTTTCCTTCTTGTTTTGGGGGGAATGTGGGGATACTGGAGATTAAACCCAGAGGCACTCTACAACTGGCTACATCCCCAGTGAGATTTAGAGTGAGACCCAGGGTCTCCCTAAATTGCCCAGGTGGGATTCAAACTTGCACTCCTTCTGTCTCAACCTCCCGCAGTGCTAGGATTACAGTCAAGTGGCACCATAGCTAGCTTCTTTTCCCTTCTTCACAACTTCACGAAAAGAAGATTCATGCTTACTATAGATGTTAGAAATGTCAGCAGTCTTTTCCTTTCCTTATTATGTGGAGAATTGTTGGCTTTCAGTTAAAGGAAACACTTTGCATCTTTTGGGGATATCTGAATTGCCAGCATCACTACTCTTGCACTTCAAGGTCATTATGAAGTAAAATTAGGGTTACTTGAACTCAGGCACTACAAAATCAGAACACTAAATCTGATGAATGAGACTGCTACTAAGTGACAATATGTTACCAGGCTTTGGGGTGCTGAGTCCTCCTTGTGGAGATGGTTTCTAGGTTCTTTCTGTCCTGAGCAAAAAATTGGTCAAGACAAGCGCAAATGGTACCAAAATTTTATTAAAGGTAGGAAGAGAAACAGGCTCTGTGGAGCAAGTTTGGGCCAAGAAAAAGTAGGAAAAGAAGTACACCCTACAGCGTGAGGATGGGCGCCACATTCAAGAGAGAACACAGTGGCAAAAACTCAGTGGCAACCATCATTTTTGTATCATCTACTCCTCAGACTGACGTCAGGTCCAGGCCATCCTATGGAAAACCTGCTCCAGTTCTCAGGAACTCATGAGCAGGGCTTTGGGAACTGTTCTGCGCATGTGTCCCGTGATTTTTTTCCCCCCTTTGGCTTTTTGAGATAAGGTCTCCCTATATAGTTCAGGCTGGACTCAAATTCATGGTGACCCTTCTGCCTCAGCCTCCTGAGTGCTGAGATTACAGGCGTGCACTACCACACCCGGCTGTGGGATTTTGTAATTAACAGGTCACACCTACTTCCCCAACCAGTTTTGCCACACCCTGTCTCAAATGGTCAGATAATGCACACAGCATGGGTCCCCTGGACAAAGGTACGATTCTCATCCTGTGTGTGAGGGAGAGGGACAGGGCAAGCTTCACGCTACTCAGAACAATAAGCAATTTCAAACTTACAAATTGTTTACCTCTGGAATTTGCCATTTAATATTTTCAGACCACAGTTAACCAAGAATAAGTGAAACTATGGAAACTGAAACCACAGATAAATAGGGAACTACATCAAAATTTTCATAAGTATTTTTATAGTAACCTATACATCCTTCAGTTTTAAAATAATTTTCCTGGAATGTCAAAAATGCAATGTTAAATTTTTTTTAATGCAATGTTAGCATTAATATCAAAAACACTTTCACGGGTTAAGGATATAGCTCTGGGGTAGTGGTGGTCTAACATGTGTAAGGCCCTGGGTTCAGTCCCCAGCGCTGCCAAAAGGAGAGGGAAAAAACCCACTTTCAACGAAATTCCTAAACAAGAGCAAACTCTCTGAGCTTGTTTTTCAAGGGAGTGTCCATACACGGAGCAATTCTATGGCAACTCAAATCAAACCCAGAGCCTGCGGAGCTCCTGTTCCTTGGGAACCTACGGAGCAGGAGTCAAGCTCTAAACATCAGAAGACACCCACACAGATTAAGATTTTATAAGATCTTTTTCCCCTTTAGCTAGGTTTGTTGTCGCACATCAAAGGCTTTACACTACCCCAGAGCAGAAGATCAAGTGTGGCGTGACCTACCAGGCCTGAGGCCCCACCTTTGCTCTACTGCGGCCTGCCAAGAGTAGACAAACCACAACCCCCGCAAGTCCTTGCGGGGCTGGGGCGTGGCCATGCCGCTGATTGGTTGTTTCGCAGCTCCAACGAAGTGATAATTGGCCAGCGGGAACCAGAGGCGTGACCCGGCCAGACTGGGGATCTGTGCGCTCAGGTCCAAGTTTAGCGACCGCCTGGCCGCGGAGACTCCAGCGAAGCATGGCTCAGCGGTACCTTTGTGTGCTACTGCTAATTCTCGCCACTGTCTCTAGGTCTAAGGACCTGGGGGGCAGGGAGCTACGGGCGGCATCGCGAATCCCTTCTCACTTCAGCCGAGAGGAGCGCGTTGCTATGAAAGAGGCGCTGAAAGGTGAATCTGGGTCTCCTCCGCCCACCGGAGCTCATACGTGGGTCCCTCGGTGCTCGGGACTCCGCAAAGGGTCCTCTACTCGAGCCGGAACTCGGCCACACACACACCCGCCCGGCCTAGTCCCGGCACCCGGGATCAGGCCCCGACTTAGGTTCGGCACTCTTCCCGCGCAGACCTGGTTTCTGGGACTCCCGTCTTCCCTGCCCAGGCTGTAAGCCCCAGTTTTACCCCCTCGGCCTGGACGCCGAACACCCCCACCCCTTTACTTGCCTCCAATATTACAAGGGCTGCTGTTGATACAGCGCTTATAACTTGCGCAGTTTCACGTCTGTTAAATCTCTACGATATCTTAAGATCAAGCTAGGTGATCTTAGCCTTATCTCCAGAAGTGGGAAGTTGAGGTCAGTAAAGTGATCTTCCCCGGGGTGGGGACCAAGGAGTGGGCACTGGGTGACAACAGCAGATGTCGGGACTCACTGGGCTCCAGATAGCTCTAAGGAAGAGTGTGGAGTGTTGCTGGGATGTGAGATGTTCCTAATCTTTCCGAATTGAAGTACCTAGCAAGGCTAACAACTCATCTTCTGAATTTGCGTTTTCCAGGAAGAAAGTGGAAAGTTTCTGTTGAGTGTTAGATCCTATGGGATAGTGAGATCTGTCCTGGCCATTGGGCTCAGCTCCAGTCTTTTCCCTTTCATTAAGTGGCGGATTAAGAAAAACTGCCTATGTAAGCATGTGCAGGCAGAGATGCAGGGACTAAATGTAACCCCTGTTGTTGCAAAGGATTGCACACGTGCCGGAATGATAGGCTTGGAAGATGGAGAAGGGCTTTCTCAGGGCGTAGTATAAAGCTAACTACTCAGAGTCCCTTTGCACAGAGGCAGTAGGGACCGTATAGCAGCATGGTTTAGAATTCTTAGCAAGCTGCAAAACACCTGAGTTCAGATCTTGGGTCTGAGCTTGGTTGGGGAGTGTAGTCTTTTTGGACCTCATATTCCCCATCTTTATGGTGAGCTGTGATTTGTAGAGTTCATCCTTCTTACTTCTGCTGCTTGTTGCTGTCTTTCAGAGGTTCTCCCTAGATATTCCCAGTGAATGTGTTTCTGGATTGTTAGATCGCTATCTGATCAAATATTTTCACTACTCATTGCATTTCTCTGGCTGGCAGTGTTTACATTTGATAATGGAGCCCTTGCAAGCTGTAAAGGCTTCAGGATTCAAAGGGATGAACTTAGTGACAACTCAGAAACTGAGGTATCTGGGTGGGGAGAATGAATTTATTTAAGGACTGAAGAGCTTGTTCAGTAGTTGTTGAATCCCAGGCATCATTTGCCCAAAAAGCTGACACGGTTGAGGTCAGCGAAACTTGAAGAAGAAGCAGGCCATGAGGAAGCAGCCTGCCCTCTACACACACAAGCACACGAGTGTCACTGATGTAGGGCCCCAGGACAGTTGGTGTCTTGAGACCGATGAAGCTTGAGATTCAGCAAAGGGAGTGATGATTTCAGAGGTGCAGTGAGGCCTCAGGAAACAATTTATAGAAACTTTCCCCTCAGGGTCAAGGGCCAAAGTTCCAATCTGAGACTTTATTTTCCTTTAAGAACTCTAGGGCTGAGCATGGTGGTGCATGCCTGTAATCCCAGCACTCAGGAAGCTGAGGCAGGAGGATGGCTGCGAGTTTGAGGCCAGCCTGGGCTACAAAGTGAGTTCAAGGCCAGCCTGATCTGCATAGGGAGACCCTGCCTCAAAAAGACCAAAAAAAAAAAAAAAAAAAAAAAAAAAAAAAAACCAAACCTATTAGCATCAACAAATCCTGAAGACCTGGGTTTACATCTTACTTCTGCTGCTTGTTGCTGTGTGATCTTGGGCAGCTCATTTAACCTCTCTAGACTTGTGTCCTCTTCTCCAGATGAGGGAAAATAACAATAATGACCCGACAAAATTATTTTGCCTTCTGCAATAAGATCATGAATGCAAAGACAACTTTTTATGTTCAGAGGACTTGTGGGGGGGGGGGTTCACAGGTTGAGCACCTCCTATCAGAAGGGGACCAGAAAAGTGTTTCAGATTTTGCAGTGTCTGAATTGACTTTACCAGTTGAGAATCCCTAATCTGAAAATCCAAAACTGGAGATGCCCCGAAATCCAAAACCCTCTGAGTATCGTGTTGACACTCAAAAAGTTTCAGATTTCAGCGGACTTCGGATTTCAGATTTTTCAATTAGAAATGCCCAACCCGTATCATCTTTAATCTTCTGTCTCTGACTGTTTAACTCTGACAGGTGCCATCCAGATTCCAACAGTGTCTTTTAGCCATGAGGAGTCCAATACCACAGCCCTGGCTGAATTTGGAGAATACATTCATAAAGGTCAGCTGCAAACTGTGGGAACAGGGTGTTAGAGACAGCACCAGGAACACAGTCCTTGTACAAGGTGATAAAGAAGTGTACTTTGTTGCTGATCAGAGGACGGTCTAATTCTTGAGAGCTTCTTTTGAGGCTGTACATAATGGGGAGGTATGAACGGGAGAATCTCAGTTACTGGCGGAGGTAGAGTCATACTATAGATTTGTGCTTTGAAGAACATAGCCATTGGGCCGGTGAGATGGCTCAGCGGCGTAAGCGCCTGCCTTGCAAGCGCGAGGGCCAGAGTTCGACTCCCGGGTCCCACATACGAAAAAAAGGGGCCGGTGATATCGCTCAGTGGCACGGGTGCCTGTTGGCACGCAAGGTCCTGAGGTCGACTCCCCGGTACCCACAAAAAAAAAAAAAAAAAAGAACATAGCCATTGGGTGGGAGTCGAACTCTTCCAATCTTTGCCCTAAATATGTATCGATAAATATAATTAAAAGTACAGGGCCGGTGAGATGGCTCAGTGGCGTAAGCGCCTGCCTTGCAAGCACGAGGGCCTGAGTTCTACTGCCGGAACCCACATACGAAAAAAGGGCCAGTGATATTGCTCAGCGGCACGGGCGCCTCCTGGCGCACGAGGTCCTGAGGTCGACCCCCGGTACCCACAAAAAAAAAAAAAAAAAAACAGGTGTGCCATAGGTTCGACACCCCTGCTCTAGGCAGTTAACAACTTTGAGCTATCCTCTGTCCTCCCCACCTCCATGGAGTAAGAACAAGGAAGGATGGTCAGAGAGGGAAGGAATCTTGGAAGCCCCTGTCCCCTTGTGAAAATTTCATGGAGAACAAGGAGGCACCCTTCTAAAGTACATAAAAACAGCTCCTCCAAAGTTTTCAGAAGTGGGAGAGGCTGGCCTGGGAATAGCAAGTAGGCCCCACCCCTAACACTGTGGGACAAATGAATCTGGCATTAATGCCTAGCCATCAAACTGGGAGGCCAAGCAGAAAGTCTTTATCATATAGCTGATTTAAAAAAAGAGTGAGGCCAGGCATGGTGGTGCACGCCTGATCGGGAGGCTGAGGCAGGAGGATCACTGTGAGTTCGAGGCCAGCCTGGGCTACATAGTGCGTTCAAGGCCAGCCTGCACTACGAAGCAAGAGCCTTTCAAAAAAAAAAAGGAGTGAGAAATAAACTAGATAAGTTGGCTGATGAGCTAAAATTACCTTCTTCAGTTGTTTGTTTTCTGGTGTCCCCAGAGGTACATATAGATTCTTCCCAAAAATCCCAGAGGGAAATATAAATTCTTTCTCCCGTGTATCTAAGGCCACGTGTATTAGGCCTACCAATAACCTGAATAATCAACCCGGGGAACATCCACACCCCCACACAGAAGTGTGGCATTATACTGGTCAGAATAATCTTTTAACTCCATGTAACACAAACAGTAAGAGTGCTGTTTCTTTTTTCTCTTTTTTTTTTTTAAAGAGGAAAAAAAATTTCAAAACAAGATAATAGGAGAGTAACAATGGTTGATACATTGTGTATTGTTATCTTTAAATTACTTAGAGTACAAGATGTAGGCATTTAATTGTCCAAACAATATTAGAAAGTGCTGTTCCTTAAAAGACAATGATCTTTGAATATTTTTCTATAGGTACCATGTTTGATTCTGAGTAATTTGGATATTGGGAATTACTATAGTCAAGATTTAACACACTCTCTCTTCTGCAAAGGTTTCTACATGTAATCATATGTTGTAGGTCAGACAGAGCCAGCATCTTGAGATATTGGCTATTCTTAATGGTGGAGTCTTTGCATGTTATGATGTAATCATAGCACATTAAAATATGAGGAAGAGCCAGGCGTGGTGGTGCACACCTGTAATCCCGGCACTCGGGAGGCTGAGGCAGGAGGATCGCCATGAGTTCGAGGCCAGCCTGAGCTACAAAGTGAGTTCGAGGCCAGCCTGAGCTACATAGCGAGATCCTGTCTCTAAATAAATAAATAAAATAAGAGGAAGAGAAGATTTGGAGATTGAGCAGACAGATCAGAAGTCTTGTCTCAGAAGGCTTCCTAAAGGAAAATGCATGCTAAAAAAGGCTAGGGAGCACTAAATGGTAGGAAGACCAAAGGAAACTATTAAACTTGGTTTTCTCTCCCACTTTTATCCATTTGCCTCTAGTCTTTCCTACAGTGTTCAGCACCAGCTTTATCCAGCATGAAGTCGTGGGCAAGTACAGCCACCTATTCACAGTGCGAGGCTCAGACCCCAGCTTGCAGCCCTACATGCTGTTAGCTCACTTTGATGTTGTGCCCGCCCCTGAAGAAGGCTGGGAGGTGCCCCCGTTCTCCGGGCTGGAGCGTGATGGCTTCATCCATGGTCGGGGCACACTGGACAACAAGAACTCCGTGATGGTCTGAGATGCTCTTTCTTCTGCCTGGGGGCCCTAGAGATAATCCAGGATGGGTGTGTTTGACTGACTTCTGGGAGGAGGAGGTTATGGTAGAAAGAATCTTGGCTCTGAGAGACCTGGGTTTGAGCCATCAGTTTGTCGCTTCCTTTTGCTGGACCTTGATTTATCAAATGTGTAGGGATTGCAGTAGAAAATCCCCAGGGACCCTCTCAGGTCTGATATTAATAAATCTATGCTTTTCTCCAGATGGCAAATGTTTTATGAAACATTCTACTTCCCCACATCTGGTCCCCTGGGAGTATTTGAATTTGTTCTCTTTAAAGAGCATCCATCAGATCCTAGCTCCACCGACCCTGATGGAAACAGCTGGAGGTCTCTGATATCCCACTTAGATAACCTCACTCTCTCCTCTTCCATTGTTTTTCTAAACTCCAGGGGATCCTGCAGGCCTTGGAGCTCCTGCTGATCAGAAAGTACATCCCACAGAGATCTTTCTTCATTGCTCTGGGTCACGATGAGGAGGTAGAGCCCCTCGCACTGTACCTACCTCTGAGACCCTTGCTGGGGGTGGGGTCCAGGGTGCCCCCAGCTACAAGGACTCCATGAAGTGGTGTAGTGATTTGCCAGCTTCTCTGGGTGTCTGTTCTGTGCGCCAGAACTGTGTAAGGACCATGACCAAAATTCAGATTACCAGATCCTGTGCCAAAGCCTGATTTTTTTTTTTTTTTTTTTTTTTTTTGTGAGACAGGGTCTTGCTATGTAGTTCAGGCTGGCCTGGACTCACCATGCAGCCCAGGCAGGCCTCGAACTAGGCTGGCCACCACGCTCAACGAAGACCTAAATTTTTAACAAACTCCCTAGTAATATCTGAAGCAGGCAGGTAGTCTGTCACCTACACCCTGAGAAAAAATGGTGTGATAGAGAACTGAACAGGGACATCAATGACTTATTTGCAGTAAAGCTAGTTGTTTTGACCCTGGGCAAGTCACTTCACTCTCTGGGTCCCAGTGTCCTCATTTGTGAAATGAAGGGAGCTGGACTCTTCCAGCTGTGACATTCCAGGAAGCTGTGAGGCAGAATCATCTTAGCCCTCTCCCCTCCCCCCAGGAAGGAAACTAAGAAGGAAGATTTTGGGGTCATGTCTGCAGGTATCAGGGACCAATGGGGCTCAGAAAATCTCAGCGCTGCTACAGGCCAGAGGTGTCCAGGTGGCTTTCGTTGTGGATGAGGGCAGCGCCATCGTGAGTGAATTCATTCCCTACCTCAAGAAGCCCTTTGCCATGTGAGTAAAGCATCCCTTCCCCATCTGGAAGGGAGATGCCCCACCCTGTCTGTGATGACTCCAGCCTGGTGTCTGTGAACCGCTCTGAGGCCACTCCACGTCAGCCCTATTGCCTCAGTCATGCTTATCCTCCCCTTCCCTTCTTCCTCTAGTGTAGATTTTTTTAAAGCAGCTTGAAGCCGACCCCCAGGCCACCTGAGCACCGCAGATGGGCTTGTGGCCTGTGGGATAATTCAGGGTGGAAAGAGGTCAGGAGGGCCATCCCTGATCCCCTTCCACAGGATTTCAATCTCAGAGAAGGGTGCAATTGACCTCATGCTGCGAGTAAACATGACTCCAGGCCACTCTTCATTTCCTCCAAAGGAGACAAGCATTGGCATCCTGTCAGCTGCCATTAGCCGGTAAGCAGTGCTTGTGCTCGGCTCAGGATGGAAGGCCTGGCACTGTCCCCCTTCGGGTTCCAGGAGGCAATGCTCACTGCCCACTGGGGTCAACAGAGGGTAGATCAGTACATCCCTACAGCATGCAGGGCCAGGAGACAAGAGCTAGGCCAGGCGGACAGTTGGTCCAGAGTCCAGCTACGTTAAAATTCACAAGTTGCCAGTGGCTAAGTCATCCATTAAATTCTCCTTTTGCCCTGGCCATTGGACAGAGATAAACTGTTTAGGGGCTGTTTATGAGGTCAGAACAGCATAGTCTGTAATAGCAGCACTCACCTATGGCTAGGTTTTCTTCACAAAATGGGAAGGAACACAGTATTCATGCAAATACTGAATGCACAGCTGCCATAGTCAAGGCTGTGTGCCAGGGGACAGGTATACCAGGAACAAAACAGCCCTGTCCTCCGGGCACTCGAAGTTGGCGGAGGAGACTGACAGCTTGGCTGCAGCATTTCAGGGGCTTGAGATTGGACGCACAGGATGTCAGAGAAGAGCGGAGGGAAGGTGGGAACAGGACTAACTTGGACTTGATGGACCTAGAAGGCTGCTGCTGGTAGAGTAGAGATCATCTTGCTGGTGCTTTGAGAACTTGAGAGTGGTTGAGTTGCTGGAAGTCATGTACTGGTGAACAGCAGAGCTCCTGACCAGGCTGGTCAAAACTTCCAAGTCTTGAGAACTCTGTTTCTCTTCCAGACTGGAGCAGACCCCAATGCCAAACATGTTTGGAAGCGGGCAGTTGAAGACGATGTTGCAGCAACTGGCAGGCGAGGTGTGGGAAGGAGCAGCTGTGGAAGAGAAACGAGGGTGGCGGAGAAGGCAGTCTTAGAGAGCCACCCCAAACTCTGCTTGATCTCGCCTTGCACAGCCAGTGGCTCAGCTGTGCTGAAGGGACCGGGCTTGTTCCCTGGGGCTGCTGGTGCTTAGCTGAGACCCTAAGGCCTAAAGTACCCAGGTACCCTGTGAGGGCTGGTTCCCACTCATCTTTGAGGTGCTGAGCAATTCAGCTAAGCCCTGCCAGGTAGAAACTGCCTTGCCCTCTAGCAAGGGTGGAGCCAGCTGAACTCAGTGAGGACCCCAAGGCAGTAGAGGGACCCGGACCTGGGGGCAAGGACCACACTGCGCTGTCCCCACTGATCCTGCTATGTTGTTCTTTCCCTTCCAGTTTCCCTTCCCTACCAATATAGTGTTGAGCAACCTGTGGCTATTTCAGCCCCTCGTAAGCAGGTAAAGTATCACCTTTCCTTCCTCTACACCCCATGCCCTAAGCCTACCCTCACCGCAGTCTCCTTTCGTTGGCCTGCCTGGGCCTGACTAACCATCCATCACCCTGCACAGGCCCCACATCTCACTCAGGTGTAGGACATTTCTCTCAGTCTTGAAGGTCTCCACGCTTCAGGAAAGTGGGTGAACTCCCAGCCCTTTCTTTGTCCCCCTTGGATAGTTCTTCTTAACATCTGACTTAACGTCCATTTGCTTTAGGTTAATGGATAGAAATCCCATAACCAACGCGCTGGTCAGGACCACCACGGCACTCACCATGTTTCATGCCGGGGTCAAGGTAACGTCACCTGGTTCTGCATTGACCTCACTGCCCACTCCCCTCTCTGTCCCCTCTGTCCTTTGGCTTTATCGTCCTTCTCTGGCTACAGGTTGAACACTAGGAAGGGACAGCGCTGAACTGGCCTATGGCATGCAGTGGGTATGCACCCAGAGCAGGGATCTAGCCAAGGCCTGCCAACTCTCTGAAATTGTTGGCCACATTTTACATGTGCTTATTTTAGTGGAAGATACCCATGCCCCTCTCAAAGTCCTTGGGTCTGACCTTCCCCAAAAGCAACCATTATACTGGTGTGAAGAAGGGCCATTTGGGAGTTCGCTCAGTCTGCTTTGTGGATTGGCCACTACGGGAAGTCTCTCTTTAAGGGACCAAGCCTAGCCACACAAATGCATAGGCCTTTCTGAAATCTTGCAGAGAATTCGATCACTCCTATAACTGGCAGTGCCACCACCACAGTTTGAGAGGGCACCATTCCTCTAAAGCACAATGTGACCTGTAGAACCAGGCATGGTAGCACATGCCTGTTATCCTAGCTACTTGGGAGGCTGAGGGAGGAGGATCACTGCAAGTTTGAAGCCAACATGGGCTACGTAGTAGTGAGTTCAAAGCCAGCCTGGACTACATAGTGGGACCCTGTTTCAAAAAATAAACAAATAGGGCCAGTGATATAGCTCAGCAGCATAAGCGCCTGCCTAGCAAGCGCGACATCCTGAGTTCGACTCCCGATACCCACATAAAGGAGAAAAAAAGGGCCGGTGATATCGCTCAGTGGCACAAGCGCCTGCTGGCAAGCTCAGGGTCCTGAGTTCAACTCCCAGCACCCACATAAAATAAAATAAAATTAAATTAAATTAAATTAAATTAATAAAAAAGGACTGGCTGTGGCTCCATGGTAGAGGCCTTTGATTCAGTCCCCAGCACTGCAAAACAATGACAACAACGTGCCTTTGAGGTGGTCTGGCAGTCTGGAGCCTGCCTTGGTTTAAGTGAATAAGGCTCCGAGTTAATTCCCAGAGTAGCTTACTGGTGTGCGCAGCATGGAACCTGACCCGAGCTATCTCTACCAGCAGCCTGGAGCACTCACCAAAATAACAGCACTGTGTCCTTGCACTTGAATGGTGTTTCCCCCCAGAATGCTTCACATTTGCCAACATCATTTGATCCTTCTAAGACCCGTATTATTATCATTGCCCCGCTCGCCAGTTGAGAAAACAAAGGCACAGAGAGGTTGCAATTGCTCAAAATCCCACAGGTAGTTTGTAACAGCCCAGGTCCCCAGTCCCCAAAAAACTTAGTGGTTTTTTGTACAGTACCAGTTCAAAGGAAGACATGCAGTCAGGGAGGCTGTGCTCCCAGCCCCCAAGGAAAAAGCTCTCCACAGCCCAACTGTCTTCTCCAGTTGGTCCTGCGTGCTTGCTGGTCAGGTAAAGAAAAGTCAGATTTTGCAGATGAATGTGAGAAACCAACACCACCACCATCGTCCCCTCAGGGATAAAGCAGGCAATGAGAGGGCCCAGGAGGCTCTACTTGCTCTCACCTGGGTAAGCGCTAATGTTAACAGAAAGTCCAGTTAGCCCCGAAAAAGTCCACCCAGAAGGCTCCCAGTGTGCAGCGCAGGGCCAGAATACAGATGTCCAGGCTGTCACTGAGAAAGCTGTTCTCTCTGAGCAACTCTGACCACCTCAGGGATCAGGAAGCAGAACACCTAGCGGAATGCAGCAACCCCCCAGCCCAGAATATAACTACATGCCAAGGACCCAGCAAAGACAAGGGCACATTAAGAGTAGTAAGCCCTGGTGCCTTAAATCACATCGGCTTCCTCTGCTCCTGCTGCCGCTGGTAATTGGTATTTCCTGGGCAGGGATCAGCTGCAGGAGACTTGAGGTCGGCTCAGGCCAGGCTCTCTGATTCTCTCCCTAGGTGAATGTCATCCCCCCGGCAGCCCAGGCCATAGTCAACTTCCGGATTCACCCCGCGCAGACAGTCCAAGAGGTACGTCCCATATATTCCAGAAAATGGGTTCAACCTGAGGAGTTGGGGTCCTAAGGAACTGGGTTTAACTACAATCCTAGGGCTGGGCCAGTTTCCTTTGTTCAGTGTACATTTTTCAAAGGCATTCTATGGCTCCATGGCTAGGATAAAATCTGTGGTTTGGAGGAGTTCGGTGTCTGGGGTAGGAAGTGGGAGACGTAGATGAATAAATGATTTCAAAAGTAGTAAATATACATAGTGAGCTTCCTGTATATTTGGCACCATGGCTAGATGGTCACACATTTCACACCACTCATTTAGTCTTTACAACTACCCTGTAAAGTAGGCACTGCATTGCTTTCTCAGCCAGTAAAAACGGAGGCATAGAGCGACAGAGCCATTAAACAGCATATTCGGTGCTTGTGCATCCAGCACTCCCATTTCTGAGTCTGTGCTCTGCACTACAATTATAACAACCAGGGATGGGCAAATCATCATATGACCACTGCGAGGGGAGCTCATGGTACCTTGAAGGACCAAAAAACATCTTTTCTGACCCCTAGAAATGTGAGTTGGGGGTTAAATGATCATCAGGACTTAGGAGAAATAAGACATTCATGTGGCTAAAGAGGAGAAACTGGGGAGAAGTAACAGGAGACAAAAATCGATAGGAGACAGAGTTGTAGCTTGGGGATCAAGGTCTAGTATGCCACACTGTGGACAGGAATGAACTCTCAGAGTTCTTCAAACAGTGGCAGGATAGGCTCAGATTTCCTGTTAGATGACATCGGTAGCACTGCAGAGGAAGTGCTGGGCTAGAAGGAGAAGGATCCTATTGCAGTGGCTCAGGCAGTGCATGTGAAGGTCTGAACCGAGGCTGTGGTCATGGGGTGGAGACAGGGAACTCACCTGCAAGAGAGGGGTTCGACAGGATGTGCACAGATGTGCCGCAAGGGAAAGGCAGAACAGCTCCAAGATTTCAGCCCAAGTACAGTAGTTGGCCAAGAACCAGTGCCTATGACCAAGACTTAGAATTTGGGAAGAAGAACAAATTCAAGGAGAAATATAATGGCTTAAAAGTTTGAGAAGTGTATCATATAAATTAATAGACAATTTTAAATACTACCTCCAATCTGGAGAGAAACGAACTAGAGGTACAAGGTGGAGTGTTAGTAACATAATTGGAACCTGCAAAGTCAACAATGGGTGCCATGACAGAAAGGAACCTGGTGCTTTGGGAAAAAATAAGAAGGAATGAGACCTCTTCTGGGGCCAGGCAAGGCTTCCATTAGGCAGAGGCATTTGAGCTGAAAGCTCAAGGGTAAGCAGAAGTTACACTTTATGCTTAATATCTAGAGGAAATGCCAGCTTATCCAAACATCGGGTTGAGCTTAAAAAGAATTCAAAAGATTAACCTGACCCTTCAAACTTTAACCAAAATAGCAACCCAAAAGCTATCAGATGAATTAAATATTCCAGAATATACAGACTTGGAGGCAGGTCTCTGGCACAGATCACGGAAGGTCAGCTACACTTAGACTCCTGTGGTCTTCCCTCCTAAGCTCTTCCTGGGAAGGATTTCATCTGTCCTCGAACAGGGAGGGGGCCACACTCCTCACTGCCGATGGCGAGTAGATTTATAGCCTGCCTAGAGCCACCCAGCCTTAGGGGAAGGGGGGAGCTAGAACCAGTGTGAAATATAGGACCATGCTGCTTTTCATCAGGTGCCAACCTTTGTCCTCCCCCTGGGGGATCATGAGGCCAGGAAGTCACTGAATTCCCTCATTGAGCTTCTTTCCACCAGTTTTTTTCCAGCCTCATTCCAATTCCATGCCCTTCCCAAGGGCTGTTTTCCACCCAGCCAGGGCTTTCATCTCCCCAGGTCCTGGCACTCTTCCCTCCTCTCTTCCCCACCCCTGAATTCTTAGGTCCACCCTGCCCACCTGCACCAGTGAGGAATGGAAAGCTTCCATCAGTCAGAAAGCTCACAAGCCCCATTGGTCCTGGTCATTCCCCTTTCCAAAGACATGGCCTGAGGGTTACATGCACAGATTCCCATGCTGGATCTGAGAGGGGAAAGACAGACGGCCTCCAGAGTCCTCTCTCCATCTTCACCTGGTCTCTGCCATGTTCCAGATGTAGGTAGACGCCAGCACCTACCTCTGAGAAACCAAGACTCTTCAGAAGTTTAACAGGGTACCCATGGAAAGGAATGTTCATTCTGAATGGGCCTTTAGGAGTAGAAATGGCCACTGGATGAGGTTTCAGGGAGCCTCCACCTGAGGGAACATTCTGGAATATGCCATTTGGAGCAGTAATGAAATTCTCCCCCCTCACAGAGCTCAATCAGGGTATCATAGAGAAGATTCTCTCCTGCATTCACTCAGTCACTAAGAGTCTACTGAGGGTTACTCACTGCAGACCAGCATTCTTCTAAGCACTTGGGATAGTGGTGAGCATGAGAAACAAGATTTTCATTCTAATGGCAATTATGCGTTAGTGAGAAGAGACAGCAATAAGCAAGTGACCAGATAAAAGAACAAGGGGATTTTTAAGTGGGAAGTACCATGAAGAAAATAATAGATACCATGTTCAGAGTGATGGGGGGGTGAACTGTGTCAAATCCAGCAGTCAGTGATGCCCTCTCTGAGGAGGTATTTCCATTGAGACCGGGGGGAAGCCAGACCTGAGAACGCATCCAAGCAGCAAGAGCTCAATGGGCGAGCAGTACTAGCGCCCCTTCTTCAGCATATGGGTAACAGTAGCACTCACTTCCTAGGATAACTGTGACCATTACTGGAGTCAGCCTATGTAAGTGGTTAGACCAGTGCGTGGCACATTGCAAGCACTCAATAAATACTAGCTGGTATTTGTTTGTTTAGAATAGAGGGACTTTCCCTGAGAAATAACCAGAGATACAGGGCCGGGAGTAGGAGGAGGGACCCACCAATGATGAGGGAGACTTCAGAGTTACTCAAGAACACACTGACCTTTCACTTCTCTATCTGCAGTCCTTCTAGAACATTCCACAACATTGTGTTGTCCCACAACTGTTTTATGTGCACTGATACTCCTCTCATGTGAAGGTAAAGATAATAGACATATAAAAATGGGTTAGAACTTTAGAGTTCAGCAATCCAGATTCCACCCTGCTGTCAGCTGCTCACTAGAAGACCAAGACAAGCTGTTATTTAAAATATACCATCCTGGGCTGGTGAGATAGTTCAGTGGCATAAGCGCCTGCCTGGCAAGCATGAGGTCCTGAGTTCGACTCCCGGTACCCACATAAAAATAATAATAATAAAATAAAATATACCATCCCATTTTTCAGCAGCTTGGTTATGAGTGTCTTCCTTATACTGAGCTGAGACATGGCTTTCTATAACACTCAACACCCCTCCTGACTTTTTTTTATATTGCGTATACCGTGCTCCACAGGATCTAGCGTGGTACTGGACACACATAAACCTTCAGCAAAATCTCACTGCATGTTAACAGATGAGCAGGCTGAGGCACAGAGCACTCAAGGACCTTGCCAAGGTCACGCAGCTCTGAGTGACCGTCTCTCATGCCCCTGTCCATGCCCAGAATGTCTGTTGCCTCTTTGCCATTAGTTTCATGGCCTTCTTTCAAACTTGGGGTCAGAATTCACACCGCAAATGCACCCTTCTCCCTGTATGTACTCAGCAAGCAAGGACGCATCATCCTCATGAGCTTGGGAATGCCCAGCCCAGCAGTGTTAACTACCTGGATGACCCTGGTGAGTTAGTTACCGAGACAGCTCCTGGTATTGTTTTTTTTTGTGTGTGTGTGTGGGTACCGGGGGTCAACCTCAGGATCTCGCGCACCAGCAGGCGCCCGTGCCGCTGAGCAATATCACTGGCCCTTTTTTCGTATGTGGGTACCGGGAGTCGAACTCGGGCCCTCGCGCTTGCCAGGCAGGCGCTTACACCACTGAGCCATCTCACCGGCCCATGGTATTGTTTTTAACAGGTCCCATCTTTTATGTCTCAAGTATACAACATTTATTGCAGGCTTTTCAAAGTGCTTGATACTGGGAACACGGACATGTCCTTGAGCTAGCGGGAGGCCTGCCCTCTTACTGAAGGGAGACGGCCTGTCTACCTTCTTTGATTTCTGGAACTAGGAACCTCTAAATGGTTTGGGGCAGGGGACAGTGCACACAGTCCAATCCAACCTCACAGGAGATGACTTCTTCCTCCTCACAGGAGGAACCTCTCAGTGGGTGAAGAACGTATCAAGACTGTACATTAGTCAGGCATGGAGGCTGGGGCAGGAGGATCACAAGTTCAAGGCCAGCCTGGGCAACTTCAAAATATCCCGTCTTAAAATAAATTTAAAGGGCCGGGAATATAGCTTAGTGGCGCAAGCACCTACGAAGTGCGAAGTCCTGAGTTTGATTTCCAATACCAAAAAAAAAAAGCAATAAAATAAATTTAAAAAGGGTCACTCAGTGGTAGAGTGCTTGCCTCACATGTTTAAGACCTGGGTTCAATCTCCAGCACCGCAAAAGAAAAAAAATACACTACATTAATTCTTATGTTAGAATAGAATGTTCGGGCCATAAGTGCTAGAATGAAACTAAGCTCTAAGTGAAAATAAGCGCTATGACCCCTTCGCCCACCCAGCAACAGGGAATTGCTTTGACTCAATTGGTAATTTCTAAGGCAGAAGTGGGAACCCTCACTTCCAGTCCAGACTCAGTGTGTTCTCGAGGTGATGCCTCCATTCAGGTGATCCCTAACCATAGGACGCCCCCCCTTAAAATGACCAATAATTGCAGAGAAGCTTCTCAAGCAACTCCCAATCATATGGGTCCAGACTAGTGCTGGGCCTGTCTTTGGGTGGCTGCGTGGGTTTGTGTCCATTTCCACATGTGACCTACTGCTCAGTGTCTCATCAGCATCCTTTCTGGGGTCAGGGATTTTGCCGGATTCCTCTAGTCATTTCAGGCTGAATTTTTTAGTAGTTTCCTCAGGTTCCTTCCTGAGGAAAGGAGGCAAAGAGAGAAAACTTGCATACCAGTATCTCGACTCCTGACTTTTTGTCTGTGCTGAACTCATCTTCCTGCCTCTAGTACAGTTGGTTGCAAACAGGAAGCAGGGACACCTGGAGAGGGAAAAGAAGAGGGGATGGCCCTTTCGTCACCTGTCTGAGATTCTCGGGTTGAAGCAGGATCCTCCCGTTGCCTTAAGGTGGTTGAGATTCCAGATCTACTGTCTCATTTACACCTTCAACCAGCACAGGACCCTCATCCCCAGAAAGAGAACACATAATTTCCTGATTGTCCAATTCCCCACCTGACTCCTGGCTGTAAGACAAGCGTCCCACACAGTTAGCCTAAATCAGCCATGCTACAATTGCTTTCTAGGAAGGCTCACCTCTTACATCGCCAAGGTCGTTTGAAATTGAGGTCCTTTCTGTAAACCCCAGGGCTCTGCCTTGCTAGAGAGAAATCGGGATGATTTATTTTTGTCTTTTTTAAATTTTATTAAGACATTTTAGATATACATAATAATCACATTCATCATAGGGAATTTGTGCCTGTACATGATATATATTTCTTCTTTCTTTCCCATACCTCTCCCCTCCCTTTAACCCCTCTTTCCCTCCTTATTTACAAAAGCTTGGTTTCCATTTTTTCCTTCCATTCTTTTTTTTCTTTTCTTTCCTTTCCTTTCCCTTCCCCCCTCCCTAGTTCACCCTTCCCATTTGAACATTTCCTTCCTATTTCACAGCATCTATTATATATGTTGGTCCTTATTTACCATCTCAGTTTCTCACACCAGAGAAATGATGCGATATTTAAACATGTGTGTCTGATTTATTTTACTTAAAAGTATGGTCTCAAGGTGCCTCCATTTACCTGGAAATGTCTCAAGCTTATCCTTCTTTAGGGACCATTTAAAACTCATATGGCAATTGAATACCAGATCCATGTGAAATCTAACCCCCTTTGTTTCCACCCTGGAGGTCCTAGAACTTGCCAGGAACATCGTGGCTGACGACCGAGTGCAGTTCCAAGTGCTAAGAGCCTTTGACCCTCTTCCCATCAGTCCCTCTGACGACCAGGCCTTGGGCTACCAGCTACTCCGCCAGACCATACAGTCTGTCTTCCCGGAAGTCACTATTGTTGTCCCTGGTAATGACTTCATCCACTGTGGTGAGAGGGAGGTGGGGCTGGAACCGTTTCCTATCCAGTGTCCACTGCCCCACACCCACCCCAGCTGTTCATCCTGGAAACAGCTGGCTGCTTCCCCTGCTGATGGGACTAGAACTGTATTTTCCCCTCAGGGTGGAAGTGAGAAAACAAACAGGAAAGGAGCAGAAACAATGAATTCAGTCAGTCAAGCCTGGGTCCTCGCTTAACCTAGGCCAACAAGGACCTGTACCCCCAGCCTAGAGAGGAGGATTGGCTTAGAGTCCTCTTTCCTCTGGAGGAGCCACAGAGGCAGCCAAGATCCTCCCCACTCCCAGGTTCGGATTCTGATTCTCTCTAGGATAATAACTCAGCAGCAGGACTCACACACATCCACCCAGAAGAGTATCCTGGCCCATAACATTTGCATGAACCACTTTCACCCCTCTAGCCCAGTCCAATTCCAGCAGCTCCTTCTGGGCCTCTACCCCAGTCTTTATCCTACTGTCCACGTCTACCTATGATAATGGTTGTCCAACCAAGAGTGGACAAGGATTGGGCCGGTGAGATGGCTCAGCGGCGTAAGCGCCTGCCTTGCAAGCGCGAGGGCCCGAGTTCGACTCCCGGAACCCACATACGAAAAAGGGGCCGGTGATATCGCTCAGTGGCACGGGTGCCTGTTGGCGCGCGAGGTCCTGAGGTCGTCCCCCTGGTACCCACAAAAAAAAAAAAAAAAAGAGTGGACAAGGATTGCCCAGGGAGCTCCTTAAAATGCAGACCACCTGGACCCACTCTCAAAGATTTAAGTCAGCCACATCTGGATGGGACCCTGCAGTCTGCCTTTTGACAAATATCTGCAGGAGATTGTGACACAAGTGACGGCTGACCATGGTTTGAGAAGCTCTTGGTCCATGAAATAGGGAAGAGAAGTTCTAATGTGAAGGCCTGTGTCCTTCTATCTGGATTTAATCATGGGTTTCTCCAGACGTGCAGGAGGCCTGGCCCTCACAGTCCCAGACCCTCTTCTCCTGGCCCTCAAAGACTGTCCTGCCGGGCGTGGTGGCACATGCCTGTAATCCCAGCACTCGGGAAGGCTGGGGCAGGAGGCTCGCTGTGAGTTTGATGCCAGCCTGGGCTACAAAGTGAGTTCAAGGCCAGCCTGAACTGCATAGCAAAACCTTGTCTCAAAAAAAAAAAAAAAAAGAAGACCCTGTCCCTTACTCTCTCCCTTCTAGGGCACTTGCCATAATCCCCATCAATGGGGTTGAGTTGTGACAGGAAGAAACACAACATTGTGAAGGGGCTGGCTACTCATTTGAAACCAGGAGAGAAAAATACAGCAAAACACAGATGACCACCTCAGATCATTCTGTGGCACTTGTCTCCCCACTCTGCGGTATCTTTTCCCAGGAACACACCTGTCAGGGACAAGTCGTGGCCCCACCTGGGTGCCCTACTCTGCCTGAGGGAGAGCAGGAGACTGGAAAGAGAAAATCTTGGGACTCTCCACACCTGAAGTTTGACTCTAGAATGGAGTCGCCCCTCAGGATGAGAATAACAGGAAGTGATGTTCCACTTGAAGAGGCTGCACTTAGACGGTGTTTATTTCTGACAAGGACAATGGTGAATAAAGGTCAGGTGATAACGAAGTTATATCTAGACTCTGTTTCTAAAACAGCAAATGGCCCTGGTGATGGCAATGAAAGGAAGGTATTGTCCTCCTTGGCCATCATGGAGAGAAGACACCCAGGTTTGGATCATTCCAGGAATATCTCACCAATGCCCTTGATTCCATGTTCCTGTCTGAAAACACGTTTTTGTAAGGTTTTAAGAAAGGGTAGCTCAGAGGACAAAAATGGCATAGCCATAGCCTCCTACGAAGGCCTAGGTGTTGCCCTATAGAGACCCAGGGGTCCTAATCTTCCAGCCAGCCCACCTCCCGACACTTCCTTAGCTTGGTTGCTCACATAAAGCCCTTTTTCTCTTCATCTTCCCGCTCTAGGAACTTGTATTGGCAATACAGACAGCCGACACTACACGAACCTCACCACCGGCATCTATCTGTTCAATCCCGTCTCCTTGCAGCCTTCAGGCTTCCGTAGGTGAGTGGACCAGCTCTGAGCAGCAGGGGAGACAGGAGACAGTGACCTGTCCCTTTCCACCTCAACAGTCCACAGAGTGGGGCAAAGCCAGGGGTTGGCAGACTAAAATGGAGATACTGTGGAAGCCAGCCGCCCTCATGGCCAGAGGCTTGCCATTCCCCAGAATTCATGGAAACCACTCCTCCTTTACAAGGACAGACATCAAGTGATTGGTGAAAACCTGGGTGCTCTTCCTGCCTATGGGAGAGGGGTTACTCCCAGGACCTCGTTTCCCTATACAAATTAAGACCCCTCAGCACTCTGAAATGCACACACACAGAGGTCAGAAGTGGGCGTGTGCTTGACTTTTCTGCAGAAACGCTATGCAAACCCCAGACACAAGCACCGATTCTAGCTGTGGTTTACTATCTTATGGGTTCCTCAGCAAATCTGAGTCCCAGGTATGGGAAGATAATTTCCGTTTACCTCTCTACTGTTTATCATATCCAGACCATATTTTCCTATGATAGGTCAGTTGTACAAGAGAAAGAAAATATTTGGATATGAGCTTAAGGATAACTGTAATGTTTTTGTTCTTGATTTTCAAATTGGACAGAGGGCAAGGAGCTGCTCTATGTCCTATCATCTTTGAGGTTACAAGCGTAGTTTGATTTGTTGTGTTGTGGGAAGACTGGTCAGCGGGCACGGGATCAACAGCAAGGCCCTAGGCTGAGGAGAGGACAGGACAGGTGCCCTAGGCGGTTGTCCTCCCTGCCCTCTCTTACCCTTAGGAAGCTGAGAGGTAAGCCACTGGCTTGGAGGAAAGTCTATCTGGGGACTCCGTCCTACCAGAAAGAGAATTAGGAGGTGGTTCTCTCCCAGAGGGGGAATTATTAAATGGACTTCAGAGCAGAAGATTTTGAACTCCACAGGAGTGTATTCATTATTTTCCTTGCTGTGCTTTGCCGTAAGCATGGATCCTTGAAAGATAATCAACAAGTCACATGACATCTCGAAAATGTCTTCTCCCATTTTGCCCACTTCCCACGCTGGAGGATCAAAGGCGAGTGGTTGTCAGGAGACGGGGAGAGGGTCGGGAGCCTGCTCTGTATAGCACCCATGCTGTAGCTCCTGGCCCTCCTCCGCTCCCCCTAATGCATCTCTCTTTGCCTCAGCATTCACGGTGTCAATGAGAAGATCTCAATCCAAGCCTATGAGACCCAGGTGAAATTCATCTTTGAGTTCATCCAGAATGCTGACACAGACAGGAAGCCAGTTCCTCACCTGCACGATCTGTGAGGTCAAGGAGCCCGCTGGGTTAGGGGTACTCCACTCTGGGCAAGGACCACCCAAGGGGGAAGGCCAATGCTGATAGAAGTTTTGGCCCAAACCACACTTGAATACATTGCTGGCCTGCCTAGATTACCCCTAAACTCATCCAAAGACAAGGCCGGGAGTAAGGGAAGATCGGCGGAACGCTGGCTTCTCCTTCCCTCGCACCATCTGCACCGTCAACTGCCTGCAGTTGTTCCTTGTTCCTCCCCATAGAAAGATGTCACCTGTCTTACACTAATTATTGAACTGTCCCACCCTTTGAGCCTGACAACAAATGCAGAGTTTAAAATCCTCAACCAGGTTTTTCCTGATAAAAGTGTTAATTTAGGGTGCTTTAGTGCCTTTTTCAAGCCTTATATATTGCTTCTTTCTGGAACTTCCCCCCTCTACTCCCCTCCCCTCCCCTCTCTTCTCTCCCACGGCCTTCACACTGAACACTGAACTCATCCACTTTTATTTTTTATTTTGAGAGAGGGTCTCATGAAGTTGCCCAGTTGGGACTTGAACTTATAGCCCTTCTGCCTCAGCCTTTCTGTGCTAGGATTTACAGGCATGCACCACCAAACCTAGTTCATCCTCTCTCTTCTGGAACTCACAAGTGGCATCTTTATCTCACCTCACCTGCCCCTGCTTTCCCTCTCCTACTCTAAAAGTTATCCTACATCTGAAGCAGGACTTGCTGACACTGATGCTACTGTAATTGCCACCACAGTTGGTCAATAAAGGAATCTAAGCAGCACCGAGTGGTGAGGTGGAGGGGTGAGCCTGGGGCAGGGACCTTGGGGAACCCCAGACCTCCTCACTCTGAAGGCCAAGGCCTGGGGAAGAAAGCCTCTGTCCTTGGGCTCCTCCCAAGGGCTGCCTGGGCTTTGCTCCCTCCCCTGCCCTGTTCCTGCCACCTGCTGCCACTGTCCACACCAGGAGGCCCTAATCTGTGGGAACATTTCCTGGCACGTCCTATGGGCTGCGTTCCCAAGGGAAGGACACTCATTACCCAGCCTCTGAATGGAGCCCAGGACCAGCAGAGCCCTGGCCCTGGCATCGTGTCCTGGTTCAGACCAATCAAGGGGAAGTGGAGGGCACAAGGCAGGAGGGGGAGGCAGAGACGCTGGAAAGCCACAAGTAGCCTCCATCAGGGGACAGCAAGCCCCTGTCCTTTTGCTCTGGACTCCAGTCCTGAGCATACTTGACTGCCCAGTAGCTGCCAGGTGGGGGCATTGGAAACCAGCATTGCTTTGGCTCAAGGCCAGGAGCTGTGCTTTGTGAATTACAAGGGAGCTGGGGTCACAGAGGGAGACACAGAAGGAGCCGGGACTTGAGAGGCTCCCTCTCTTCTCCTCACCAGGAAAGGCCCTGCCGTGCCCTCGTGGGTTTGATAGCAGTGGGCTCCTTTGCCCTCTCCTCGTCCAGCTCTGTCCCCTCGCGTTCCCCTTTCCTCACCTCCCTCCCATGGATGTGAGCTGTTTTTTGGAGCTCTGGCTTCGTTGTCAGTGGTAGAAACACAGTGCGGGGATTATTCCAGCTTTTTTGCTACTCCTCCTAAAATTCACATTCCTTCCCTCTGCCTCCCTTTTTGGCCAGTTCAGTACTTATTCAGCCTTTGTTGGAGGGCAAACTGAAGTACAGAAATAATCCTTCGCATTTGTGCAGAGCCCTACAAAGCAGCTTCACACACCTTATCTCGGCAGAACCCCTCAGAGCCCTGCAAGGAAGGAACTGCTACCCCTTGCTGCCGGGGAGGACTTGACTCTCAGCGTGGCTACACCTCGAGCGGGGGGGCAGTGGGCCCAAACTCACAGTTGATCCACGTCCTAACTTACCGTGAAATCTACCACCCATCGATTGTTTTATTTAATCCTCACAACAACTGCTATGGTTTGTGTCCCGCAGAATTCACGTGTTGGAAACTTAATCCCCAGAATTGTGTGTCAATGGTATTAAGAGGGTGGAAACTTAATCAGAGCATGATCTTTAGGGGTGGGGCCTTTGGAAGATGATCAGCTTTAGATAAGGACCCAGGGCAGAGCCCCATGATTGACTTACTAGTGGGTCTCTAAGAATAGGGTTTGAGAAGATATGGTTTTGGGTTTTTTTTCTGTTTGTGTGTTTGTTTGTGTTTTAGACAGGGTCTCGCTATGTAATTGAGGCTGGCCTTGGACTCATTATGTAGCCCAGGCTGGTCTTGAACTTCCAGTGATCCTCCTGCCTCAGCCTCCCAAGTGCTGATGAGTTTGAGCCCACCCTGAAATACATAGTGAGAGCCTGCCTCAAAAAAAAAAAAAAAAAAAGTCCAGCAAATAAAGCATTCACATGAGGCCCCTCAACCCCCATCAAGAATTTAGCTCAACCTTCTTACTCCCGCCTCTCCACCTAAGACAGGAAGGAAGACAAAATATTCATAAGCAAAGAGAGTGGTAAAGAAAGGCAGTGAAGCTGGGCTGGAACCTCTTGATTTCAAACCAGGGTTGCTAAAAACATGGTCATCCAGTATTCTTTTCTTCCAGAGGAGACAACAGGAGAGAGAGAAAGTTTCTATGAAAGTGCTGAATATTTCATTAAGTATTGAAAACTTAAGTAAAATATATTTATAAAATCAAACTATTTGTAATTCTAGTGTTCAGTGTCCATAGAACAGTCAATAAAGAGAATCAATATCATGTTTCACATATATTACATTTAGCCCTACAAATATAAAAATTTAAGAATAATATATACTAATACTACCAAATGTTCCTCAGGCAGCATTCATTGTTGTAAATATGAGAAGTGACCTAAAAATACAATGAATGCTTATTTTTCATGTGTCTTTTTTTTTTTTAATGCAGGTACCAGGAGTCGAACTCAGGCCCTCACACTTGCCAGGCATGTGCTTATGCCACTGAGCTATATCACTGGCCCATCGTGTGTCATTTTTAATGTTAATAAAATAGTTTCATATTACATAGAGAGTAGGTCCGTCTACTTGTTGATAAAATTTTAGAAATAATTTCTATAAAATGTTTAGTATTTGATGTGGAATTAATCCACTGTACCATGACGCCTACAGGTACTTTTAATTCTTTCTTTTAATTTGGTGAAATTATAAAAATACAGAAAAGTACAAAAAATAAGACAAGGTACCCATATACCACAATTCAGAATTAGTGAGTATCTTCATACATTTACTCATGGTGTGTAAGAGAAATGGGTATCTATATAAAAAGCTGGACCCCACTCCTCCCTTCCCTTCTGCACTCTTCCCAGGCCACCATCAAGAGTTTGGCCTGGATCCTTCCAATGGATTTCAAAAACATTTACATACATATATCTACCCATTAGCAATAGAAAGTTTTGAACTTCATCCAGAAAGCTTTTATAACTCAAATTTACAAAAAGTCATTGTACTCTATGCATAATTCTGCAACTTTTTTCCCTCTCCACATTTTTTTAGATATTTCCATTAACATGTGATTCGTATCTGTTGCATTTTTACAGATGTATGTATAGTATTCCTTCATAAGAACTTTCCATTTTGTTCTAAGTAGACATTTAAATTGTTTCCAAAATCTAGCCACTACAAATCAAGCCACAGAGGAGTTCCTGATATTTCCCGAGCGTACAAGTGAAACTAATACTTATTTTTTAATTTGTTACAAGGAATGTTTTCCTACTCCCAAAGTCATAACCATTTTTAGTACATAGGCTTTTCATAATTCTGTCTTCAATCCCTGTGGGTTTTACGTTTCTGTGTAATTCACGATCCATTCTCCCCCCTTGGAGAACAAGTTACCTCCAAATAATTTTTTAAAGTCTTATTATTTCCTAATCTCCTAATGCCATCTCTTTAATATTCCAAATTTGAATAAATGCATAGGTCTCTTTCAGGGGTCCCTTCTGTTGTGCTGAAACACCAACACAAAGGCTTATTATTTGTAGGTGATCATATGTATTTTGTTTCTTCCTAACACACCTTATTTTTCTTATACTGGTGAAGATATCTGAATTTATGCTGAGTGCAGTAACAGGCCTCTATTTTCTGTTCCCAGTTTTATAGAAATGCACCTAAAGTTACAGTATTACTCCTGCTGTAGTTTTTTGTTTTGTTTTATTTTGTTTTTGTTTTTGTTTTGGTTTTGGTTGAGCACAGTCTTTTCATTATACAGATGTCTTTTTCTTCAGTATGAACTGTTGGTGTCCTCTAAGTTTAGCATTTGTTAAAGTTCACCTCACTTGCTGTGCTTTGCTTCAAAATATTTCTCATGTACTGTGAGATGCAAATTCCTGGTGCATGTTTTCCCACTTTGAAGATATTCACAGTTTTTTTTTAATGAGCACGAATTTTCTGGTGTCTAACATGGGGGGACCTCTGGCTGAGAGGTGTCCCACATCCACTACATTGATAAGGCTTCTTATCTGTGTGTATTCTCAACTGCAGGCTAGGTTTGAGGATGGGAGAACACTGTCCCACATTCATTGCAACCATAGGGCTTCTCACCATAATGGCTTCCCACATGCACAGTGAGAGATGAACTCTGAAAGAAGCCCTTTCCATACACATTGCATTCCTAAGGTTTATCACCTGAATGAATCTTCAGACATGCAGTAAGTGATGTTTGTTGAGGGAAGGGTTTTCCACATTCATTACATCATTGGGTTTCTCTCCACTGTGAATGTCTTGCTGCTTTATGAGGTACTTCTGGCCAAAAGCTATTCCACATTCATTACATTTAATATGAATTTTCTCATGCTTGGTAAGATTTGATTTGCCACTAAAGATTTTCCCACACTCCTTACATATGAAGGGCTTCTCTCCCCTGTGAGTGCTCTGGTGTGTGATGAGGTTTGACTTCTGAATGAAAGCTTTCCCAAAACCTTTGCACTCAAAAGGTTTTTCTCCAGTGTGAATTTTCTAATGGGTTAGGAGGTTTTCCTTCTGGCTACAGGATTTACCACAATCATTACAGTCAAAAAGCTTCTCTCCAGTATGGGTGTGTAATGATATACTGCTTCTGTCTAAAGGCTTTCCCACATTCATTACACGCAAAAGGTTTCTCTCTAGTGTGAAAATGCTCATGTTCAGAGAAGCATTGAAGTTGTGGCTGAAGATTTTCCCACATACCTTACAGGCAAATGCGTTTTCCCTACTACAGTTTCCCTGCTGACTGAGGTGTGATATCAGAATGGAAGCTCTCCACATTCACAAGATTTCTCTCCAGTATAAATTTTTTGATAAATGAAGATTTACTTTTGGCTGAAGATATTTCCACATTTCTTACATTTATAAGGCTTCTCTGTGTGTCTCTCAAATGTGGAAAAAGGGATAAAGTTTGAAAGACAATTTTATCATATGCAGTACATTCACAGCTTTCTCTCCAGTATAAATTCTAATAGTGAAATTATGCTGTATTCACTGGTTTCTCTCCAGCATGAATTTTCTGCTGCTCTGTGAGCTCTGTCATCTAGTCGATGGCTTTTCAGTATCCCTTAGAAGCACGGAGCTTTCTTCAGCATGACTTCTCAGTTAATGAGATACATCGTGTGAACGAATGTTTGCCACAGTCAGTAAATTCGCAGGGTTTTTCTCCAGTGGAGAATGCTCTGCTATCAGTCAGGGTACAAAAGCATTTCCACACAGATTTACAAGGGATGTTACCACAAGGAGTAAGCGCTGGTAGAGGATTTCCAAACTAATAAAATTGATGATTCTTTTCTACACAGCTTCCCTCATAATTAACTCTAAATTGTCTTTTGAACTCAAAATTTCAGAAAGGTGTTGCCTTAAGAGAAGTAATGTCTGTGAGAAAAGGAAGGGTTTTTCCAATTTTCTTATATTCATTGTTTTTTCTCCAGTCTGTTAATTGGAGATGGATGCAATTTGCCTCCAAAGTTTTGCTGTCTCTCTTATCTGCTCACTATCTTCTCAGATTTCTTCTAAAGAGACTCTCTCCACTTCTTCCTCCACCATCCAGTTTGTCTTCTTCAACGGAAAATCATATCCAGTTTGTTCTCTTTAAAACCTGCTATTGGGGAATATGACACAGTGCTGGGCTGTTAATGCTGTGACCAGACTACTGTACCATTCTAGAATTCGGGAGGAGCCCTGGGGCCCCCGGGTCTTCTGAAGGACGAGGAAGGTGTATTTCCCAGGGATCTGCAAGGAAGCAGTCCTCCTACTTTTGCACCACGTGGACCAAGTGGCCCTACTGACCCGCAGACAAAGACTAAAATGTCACAGTGAATGTTTATATTTTTTAATATATTAAAGTAAAAAAACACAATGTCATTAATCTCCCACAAAATACTCCCCCCCTCACATTGAACATACTTATCCCATTGTTCTTGCCACTTTCTGAAGCAGTTTTGGAAGACCTCTTTCGTGATTGTCTTTAGTTGCGCTGTCGTGGCTGTCTCCATGTCCTGAATGGATTCAAAACGTTTATTTTTCACAGTCATTTTGACTTTAGGGGAGAGCCAGAAGTTGCATGGTGCCAGATCCAGTGGAGAAAGTGGATGTGAGCACACTGTAATGTTTTTATGAGAATGCCTTTCTACTGGGTGCCACTTGGCAGCTGCATTCACTGATTTGTTGCCATACCTCATAAGGGTGTGGTGGCACACGCCTGAAATCCCAGCACTCGGGAGGCTGAGGCACGAGGATTGCCTCTGAGTTCAAGGTCAGCCTGAACTACATAGGGAGACCCTGTCTCGAAAAACCAAAAAAAAGAAAAAAAAAGAAAAAGACACTTGAAGTGTGTTTGAATTGAGGAGGATTAATGGCAACGTGGCTTTAAACACTCACCATATATTTTGATCACCCCACCTCTTGTGTCACTGCTTGTTTTACACTGATTAAAGAGTCCCTGCAGAACCAGAAATCCAAAGTCAAAGAGAAGCAAGAAAATGAACACTCAGCACTACTGGTAAATAACACATCATGTAAGAATGTACTGCAGTCATGCTTTCGGAGAGGAAGGATTTGACAAGTTAATTTCCTTTTCTCTTAGCTAAGCATTCAGACAGCTCAGTTCTTCCCTGAACTCCAAAGCCATGTCTGTCTCCCAAGTTCACAGTGACACAACCAAAACACCTTTGCAGCATCCAGACGTGGTCAACTTGAAGACGCGGGGCATCCTGTTTTCACAACACATATACTAGAGTTGGAATGACACCGAGAATGACTGGCAGACATTGGCATGGCCCCCGTGCAGGGAGGGCATGAACATCTGTGTATACATTTTCAGTGTGTACGTATTTCAAAACATTGTACACAAAAATACGTACAATTTTTATTTATCAATTTAAATAAATAGGACATAGGGCAAAATGTAGAGAGATGTGTTTCTCTGGGGCATAAACTGAACCAGTCTCAGGAATGTGTGTTCAGAATAACCGGTTACTCCATGTCGGCACTGAGCGCTGAATCTCAAGTGACAGACGAACCTGTGTTTCTGACACATTTCTTTTTGTGGTTATAATATATGGCACCTTCTAAGGAAAAAGCCCAAGGCAGCGGCTCTCTTGCCCAGGTCTAAGATGAGGTCTTCTTTTGTATACCTCAGATCACCAAGGCCTCGTGGTAAAGAGCTCAAGATTGAAGCTGACACTTCTAAGTTGAGTAAGAGTTCATTAGGCAAAGAGCTGAGGGGAAACTGTGCCAGGCAGAATAGAGTTTGCAGAGATAGCAAGGCAGATGAGAGGGTGAGGCCTTCAGGAAACTGAAAGGAGTCCAGCTTGGGCCTCATGAGTTAGGAGAGGGAAAGTGAAGTAAAGTTAAGAAGTTTGTTCCTTCCTTTCTTTCTTTTATTCCTTATTTCTAAGCCTTATATAGTATTAACTATACGCCAGGCAGCAGTCTAAGTGATATATGATATTCATTACATATAAACGTATTTATATAAGCATATACTCTTTTGTATAAAGGCACTCATTTATATAAATTATATTTTTAAGAGCTCACACATGGGTGTGATGATGGCACATGTCTATAATCCCAGCACTTGGGAAGATGAAGCAGGATGATCAAAAGTTTAAGCCTAGCCTGGATGACTTAGTGGGACCTTGTCTGAAAAAAAAAAAGAAAAAGAAAAGAATAAAATATATATCTATATATCTATATATCTATATATGTAAAGGCTGGGAGTATAGATCAGTGCAAGGCTCTGGGTTCAATCACCAGTACTTAAAAAAAAAAAAAAAGACACTTTATATATGAATCATTTAATCCTAATAATTACACTATGAAGAGGCTGTTGCAATATAACAGGTGGAAAACAGAGGCAGTGAGTTGGAGAAAGGTAAATAGATTTAAATGTTATGTAGGTTACACATTGGAGAAATGCGTATTAAAATCACAGTGAGATACCACTTCATATCCACTAGGTTGGCCAAGATCAAAAATGGAGAATAACAAATGTTGGCAAGGAGGTGGAGAAACTGGAAGCCTTGTCCATTTGCTGGTGGGAATGTAACATAGTGCAGCAGCTGTGGAAAATAGTTTGGTGTATCCTCAAAAGGTTACCTAGCAATTCCACTTCTAAGTATATGGTCCAAAGAAATGAAAACAAAAGGTTGTACATGAATGTTGACAACAACATCATCATGGAAATTTTCAAATACAGAGCAGTAAAAGAAATTTATAGCTGGGTGTGGTGGCACATGCCTGGAATCCCAGCCCTCAGGAGGCTGAGGCAGGAGGATCATTGTGAATTTAAGGCTAGCCTGGGACCCTGTCTCAAAAAAACAAAAAAAATAAAATAAATAAATTAACATAAATTTTAAAATATAAATCTCTATGCTGAAGGACCTTATAATCTCACTGGGAAAACAAAACCGACACACAAAACAAGAAATTCATAGGGCAAGGATATAGCCCAGAACTGTAGTAGAATGAGCACTTGCCTAGCATGCTTAAGGCTCTAGGTTTGATCCCCCGCACCTAAACAAATAAAGAAACATGTGAAAGAAGTCTTAAACAGTGTAACATATCATCAAAGCCTACTATCTTGAGCTGGGAGTAGAGCTCAGTGGTAAAGCACTAGCGTGCTTAAGGGAAGCCCTGGGTTTGATCCCCAGCAGCATAAACAGAGTGAGAGAAGGAGGAGGGGGAGAAGGAAGGAGGGGAGAGAGAGAGGAAGAAGAAAGAAAGAAAGAAAAAGAAGGAAAGAAAGAGGGAACAGAAGTTCATATAAAAGAAATCTTGCAGTGTATAACATATCATCAAAACCTACCATTTGGGGTTGGGGATGTGGCTCAGTGGTACAGCACTTGCTAACCTTTGAGAGGCCTTGGTTTGATTCACAATTCCAAGAGGGGATGGAAAATGAGGAGGTGTGACAGTCACCTCACACTTCTCTACATTTATCTAACCATACCTTCAATAACCTGCTGTCCCCTGAAAATGCCACATTCTCCCTTGCCTGCTTGCCATTTTACTCTATTCTCTCTAACCAGAATGATTTTCTCCCATTTTCAATTCTTTGGGGCACATATTTAGGACTGGAACTGTAGAGTGATAGATAATGGTGATTCTGTGCTTAACTTTTGGAGAAACTCCAGACTGCTTCCTGCAGCAGCATCATTTTACATTCCCACCAGCAAATGGGCAATGGTTCCAGTCTATCCCTACCCTCACCAGCACTTATTTTCTGGTTTTTTGCTTTAAAAAAAAAAAAGGCTCACTTAATGGATGTGAAGTGGTTTTGATTTGTATTTCCCTAATGACTAACTTAAATAACTTTTTAATCTACCTATCTTTTTTCCAATCCACTGACTCCATTTTCCACTTGTTGAATTGCTAACACTCTCTTTCACAGGGTAATTACCAGGAGCAAATGAGTTTCCATATAAAGCCACACAGTCAGATTCAGTTGAAGCACCACTAGCCAGGCATGGTGCCACATGCCTGTACCAGCACTCTGAGAAGCCGAGACAAGAGGGTCACAAATTCAAGCCTAGCCCAAGTAACCTTAGCAATTTATCAGCACCCTGTCTCAAAATAAATTTTAAAAAGGGCTGGGGCACAGGGTGTGGTGGCACATGCCTGTAATCCCAGCACTCCGGAAGCTGAGGCAGGAGGATCATCTCAATTTTGAGGCCAACCTGGGCTATATGGTGAGTTCAAGGCAAGCCTGAATTTCACATTGTGGCCCGGGGGTGGGGGCTGGGGATGTAACTCTGTGTGAAGGCCCTACATTCAATCCCCAGTACAAAAAAAAGGGAAAAGAAAACCATTGAAGACTTCCTGCACTTTCTCACGTAAAGATCAGTGTCTCCTCTTGTGACAAAGGTGTTATTTTTATTAAAGCCTCTCTAGAGGTTCTAATATGGAGCCAGGATTGAGAACCACCAGGTTAGGGCACACTTCCCCAAACTAGTCAGGTCACAGGAATCATGGGGGGCATTATTAAAAGGGTAGATTGGAGTCCAGAGGACTCAGGAACCAAGCGCCCCACCTCTAGTCCCTGGATTCTCCAAAGCACAGAGCAACAGAGTTGACAACAAACAGACCAAAACTGACTAAAGAAGAGACCCAGACCCAGGAGAGTCTCGCCTCAGGACTGAAGTGATCCCTTCCTCGGAGACTCGGTCAGAGATAGCCTAGGGAGACTAGCTTGCAGAGGGCGGGAGCTAAGTGGAGGTCGCCTGGGATCCCCTGAGGCCAGGGCTCAGCCCAGGAAGATCACAGGTCTTGTATTCTGCTGTGGGAGGCCAGCTTCCGTGGGCGTGACCGCCAGAGGGGGCAGGCCTGAAGAAGAAGGCATTTAACCGAGTGGTGTGTTAGAGCTCTGGCGCTGCCGCCAACATCCAGCAAAATCAGAGCTCTGAATTACTACGGGTCAATATAAGGGGGGCCTGATAGTCTTCACTAAAATCAGAGTCCCCTTTGTTTTGGTAAAGAAATGTTCATGAGTGGTTCCTAGGGATTGTCCATATCCAATTGACATTTGATGCCATTGTGGTTGTTGAATTTACTACCATAGACAAGGTAACGCAGTAGTGGCTGGCAATTGGTTTTCTCTCTATGCCAATTCCTGGGTTTCCTAAACAATAGTGTGGCTCATGCTGAAAAATGGGGCACTGGGCCAAATAACTTGCAAACCCCAGCACAAAAAGGAAACAAACAAAAACCAGAAACATGAAAAGGTAAGGCAAAATACCTCCAAAAACTCTCACCTCCCCCCAAATTGGTACAGGAGGCAATGGGGGGGTCATAAACTTCAGAACAGATAAGTCTGAAAGGGTACCAGTGAAGGTAAAGCAGTTCTATATGGTGCTTGGTGAATTTAAAGAAGATATCATTAATCACATAATGACTGTGATGAAACAAATCATTAGCGAGTCGAGAAGACACTAATAAACAACTAGTGGAGTTAAAAAAGAGAGAGAGAGAGATGCAAAGCATGAGTGCCCAGCATGGAAAAGAATGGGAGTCCATAAGAAAGTTCTAAACAGAAGTCCAGGAGATTAAAAACATGTTTAAAAGTATGGGTAGCAGAAGCCACCAATGCAAAGACAGTGTCAGACCCAGCAGACAGGGCTATGGTCAAGGATCAATTAATCAGAGATATCTTGGCTGTCATGCATGAGTTTTCACAGTAGCCCATGCCACGTTTCTCAGAGGTGGCTGTACTTTTATTTTTGCTTTTATCCTCTTTTTCTCTTTATTTGGCCCAAGTTCTCTCTGCAGAGCTGGTATCTCCTATACTCATTTCAAATAAATGTTTGGCACCATTAAAAAAATGAGAGGGCCGGTGAGATGGCTCAGCGGCTTAAGCGCCTGCCCGGCAAGCGCGAGGGCCCGAGTTCGACTCCCGGAACCCACATACGAAAAAGGGGCCGGTGATATCGCTCAGCGGCACGGGCGCCTGCTGGCGTGCGAGGTCCTGAGGTCGACCCCGCCCCCGGTACCCACAAAAAAAAAAAAAAAAAAAAGAGAGCTATCTTTAAAATAACAAGGGAACATGAAAAATGGATCTAGTGGGTCCTAGATGACTCAAAGAGGTCTAATATAAGAGTAATTGGAATTAGCAAAAAAATCAGAAGCCAGCACAAAGGGCATATAAAACCTGTCCACACAAGCAATAGCAGAAAACTTTCCAGACATGTAAAAAGAATTTAACATACAGATAAGTGAAGCATATAAAACTCTGAGTAGCCATGATCAGAAAAAGACCCCTCCACACCACATAATAATTAAAATATCTGAATACAACACAAAAACAGAATCTTAAAGGTGACTACAGAAAAGCAACAAATCACCTATAAAGGAAAACCTATCAGACAACAAATTTCTCAACACAAACCTAAAGACAAGAGGAGCATTGTAATAAAGTGGTTCAAGCTCTTAAAAAATACATCTAACCCAGAGTGTTATATCCTGCAAAATTATCTTCAAAAATTGATAGAGAAATAAGATACTACCACAACAAAGAAAACTTAAAGAAATTCATGACCAGCAAACCAACACTCAAAAAAAACTTCTCAAGAATATCCTAGAAGGAGACAATGGAGCTAGCAATGACAAAAGATCCAATACAATGAATATGTCAGATAGGGATAGTAATTCAATAGAAGGGAAAGAAAGCAAAACAGCAACAGGAAATTAATAAAATTACAGGAATAAGTCAATATCTATCAACTGTAGCTCTCAATATAAATGGACTTAACTCGATCATCAAAAGACATAGATTAACAAAATGGATCAAGAAACAAAATCCAGGGCTGGTGAGATGGCTCAGCAGCGTAAGCTCCTGCCTGGCAAGCGCAAGGGCCCGAGTTCGACTCCCGAACCCACATACGATAAAAGGGCACCATTAAAAAAATGAGAGCTATCTCAGTGATATCGCTCAGCGGCACAGGTGCCTGCTGGCACACGAGGTCCTGAGGTCAACCCCCAGTACCCACACACACAAAAAAAGAAAGAAACAAACAAAATCCAATGGCATGCTGTATACAAGAAACACATTTAACACAAAAAGAACTTCATAGACTAAAAATCAAAGAATGGAAAACAATATTCCACACAACAGGAACCCAAAAACAAGCAGGAGTAGCTATCCTATTTTTAGACAAAGTGGATTTCAAGCCAAAGCTGATCAAAAGAGGCAAAGAATGACATTATATATTGATTAACAGAAATATTATTCAACAGAAAGAGATAACATTACAAACATATATGCACCAAACTATGGTGCACCCAACTTCATAAAACAAACTCCAATAGACATAAAAGATCAAATAAACATCAATACAGTCATAGTGGGGGATCTCAATACTATCACAAATGGGCAGATTAGCTAAACAAAAAAATTGATAAAGAAATATCAGAGTTGAACCAAACCTTTGAATAAATGGATTTAATAGCTATACAGTGGTAACTTGGTTCATGAACACTTTTGTCTGCAACCAATTTGGTTGACAGATGGCAAACAATTTGGTTGACAGACAGAAGCATTTGGCAAAATTTTGTTTTTGTTTGCAAACTCTGCATCAGCTGACAAACACAACCACAGCCATCTTTCCTACAAAAACGTGGCCATCTTTTCCAAAATTGTAGAACAAATTAAGATTGTGAATTGAAGTACCACTGTAGATGGAATGTTCCACCCAACAACAGAATACACATTCTTTTTGGCCCCACATGGTACTTTCTCCAAAATAGACCACATATCGCTTCTTGGATTTTTGCCTAAAATCAAGTGCAAAATAGACCACATGCTAATAAATGAAGCATGCCTAAGTAAATGCAAAAGAATCAAAATTTTACCATGCATATTATCAGATCACAGTGCAATGAAATGAGAAATTAATACCAAAAGAAACCATGCAAACATTTCCATTAAACAACATACTCTTGAATATCAATAGGTCACAGAGGAAATTAAGGAAGAAATTATAATGCCAATACAACATACCAGAACTAATGAAAGAAGGACACAATGAAAGAAGCCCGGGGGCCGGTGAGATGGCTCAGTGGCATAAGCGCCTGCCTGGCAAGCGCGAGAGCCCGAGTTCAACTCCCAGAACCCACATACGAAAAAAGGGCCAGTGATATCGCTCAGCAGCACAGGCGCCTGCTGGTGCGCGAGGTCCTCAGGTCGACCCCCGGTACCCACAAAAAAAAAAAAAAAAAAAAAGAAGTCCTACAAGGAAAATTTATAGCAATGAATACCCACATCAGAAAAATGGACTAAGCCCAAATAAACATCCTAATAATGCATCTAAAGGTCTTAGAAAAACAAAAACAATCCAAACTCAGAGAACTTGTACAGGAAGGAAATTATAAAGATTAGAGCATAAATTAATGAAATGAAGTCTAAAAAAACACAATACAAAATATCAATGAATCAAAGAGCTGGTTCTTTGAAAGAATAAGTAAAATAAACTCAGCCAATCTTATCAAAAAAAAAGGAAAGCAAAGATACAAATTAATGCAATAAAAATGAAATCAAAACAGACACTGCCAAAATCCAGAAAATTATTAGCAACTACTTCACAAACACATATGCCAAACCATTGGAGATCTCAGGAGAAATGGAGAGACTCCTAGATACATATGAATTGCCAAAACTGAATAAAGAAGACTTAAAAATCTTGAAGCAGTAACAACAACCACCACCACAAAAAGCTACCAATTAAGAAAAACCCAGGACCTGATGGATCACAACCTAATTCTACAACTTCAGGGAAGATCTAACAGCAATACTCCTCAAACTTTTTAATGAAATTTAGAGGAAAGGAGTACTTTCAAAATCATTCTCAGAAGCTAACATTATCCTAATCCCAAAACCAGACAAGGATCATATCAAAAAAGAGAACTATGGGCCAATTTCTCTAATGAACATATATGCAAAAATCCTTAACAAGATTCTGGCAAACAGAATGCAACAAATTATTAAAAAGGTCATACACCATAACCAAGTAGGCTTCATGCCAGGGATGCAAGGATGATTCAACACACACAAATCAATAAATGTAATTCATCACATAAATAGGAGCAAGGACAAAAATCACATGATCATCTCAATATATGCAGAAAAAAGGGCCAATGAGATAGCTCAGTGGCATAAGTGCCTGCCCGGCAAGCGTGAGGTCCTGAGTTCAACTCCTGGAACCCACATAAAGGAAAAAAAAGGGCCGGTGATATCGCTCAGTGGCACAAGTGCTTGCTGGCAAGCACGAGGTCCTGAGGTTGACTCCCGGTACCCACATAAAAAAAAAAAAAAAAAATATATATATATATATATATATATATATATATATATATATACAGAAAAAGGCTTTGACAAAATCCAATATCCATTCATGATAAAAACCCTGAAGAAAATAGGTAGAGAAAGTCCTTATCGCAACATGATAAAAGTCATTTATGACCAACCTACCATCAATGTCATATTAAATAGGGAAAAGCTGAAAGCTTTCCCTCTAAAATCAGGAACAGGACAAGGACATCCATCATCACCACTTCTGTTCAACATAGTCCTTGAAACATTAGCCAGAGCAATCAGGCAAGAGAAAAAAATAAAAAGATACATATAGGAAAGACAAAGTCAAAATACCATTATTTGCAGATGACATGATCCTTTACTTACAAGACCCAAAAAACCCCACCAAAAGACTCCTAGAACTAATAACCAAATTCAGCAGTGTAGCAGGATATAAAACACACAAAAACCAATAGCTTTCCTATACACTACTAACAAACTCACTGAAAAAGAAATTAGGAAAACAATACCATTCACAATAGCATCAAAAAAATTAAATACTTAGGTATTAACCTAACTAAAAAGTGAAAGACCTCTACAATGAAAATTACATCAGATTGAAAAAGAAAATCAAGGAACCGGAAAATATTATTTTTAAAAATTATATTAAGGAAAATATCCCCTGTTCCTGGTTAGGCAGAACCAACATAATCAAAATAGCTATACTTCTAAAACCGATATACAGATTTAATGCAATTCCAATCAAAATACCAGCATCATTTCTCACAGAGCTAAAGAAAACAATTCTAGGTACACACACCTTTGGCAGCCAGACTGAATGGAACCCCCAAGACCCAGGACAGCCGGTCCAGGGCACACAGAGTAATCAGTGAGAACAGCAACATGGAAGTGTCTGAAGCAGCAGCGAGGAACCAGCAGTTGGACTCCGGAGAACTCCACCAACAGAAGACCAGTCCCAGCCCCACCTCCAGACTCCAAGAGCATCTCCATACCCAGCACATTTCTGGGATTAAATATGGACACTATCACAGAACTGTAAACACCAGAGATATTTTGCTACTTTTATTCTCCCTTGTTCGCCTGATTGGCTGTGCCTTTCCTGTCTGGTTGCATGTCATCTTGCTTTGTTTTGTATTCTGTGGTTACTGTTGTATTTGGAGTTTTGGTTTTTTGTTTTATTTTGTATTGTTTTGTTTCATTTTTATTTCTCCTCTCTTTCTCTGGTCTCCTTTTTCTTTCTTTTCTTCTTTTCTTTTTCATCCTCTTTCTCTTTCTTCCTTCTTTTTTTCACTGTTTAGGTTTCTTACTTTTCTTTTTAGTTTTCTTCTACTGATCCTCTTTCTCTTTCCTCAACTACTTCTTAAATTTAAACTTTCAAGTGAGTAAACATTGTCTCTGCCCTTTCTGATTACTCTTTTGCATTCTGTTTCATTCTTTCCTTCCTATTTCCTCCAGTTTCCCAAAACTCGGGTTATCATCCTTTGACCTCCAGTCTTGACTCTACTATATTTGACCTCATTCATCACTTTAGCCTGTCCCCTACCCATCTTAATCACCCTGCTCCCCACAGAAGGGTAAAATCTCTCCATTAAAGGGAAAATCACTGCATACAAGTGCACGGTATATGTTTGATTTTGTTATATAACTTCAGAGTTTGATCCTGTGGTCGGAGGTAGCAGGTTAATGGCTAGCATAGTTTGTCAGTAGTTAAGCTATACTTGAAACTATTGTCATTATTAACTGTACTACTTTAGCCAGGATGTCATACATGTTATAATCAGCTTTTCTCCCCTGTATGATAACACTGTGATTGTATGGGGTCATAATCACCACCACAACCCAGCACCAAAGAATTGGGTGCTGAGCCAAATAGTAACTTTGCATCCTTTACAAATTGGGAAGGTAGGTTCTTGGGATAGCTATAAAGGACCACCTACATCTAGAGGACAACCCTGAAGAACAGACATCTCCTAGGGAAGCCTCAATACTAATAAAGCTATCACAAGAAATCGGCAAGCATCAACATAGAAAACAAAATAAACTAAAAAAAGAGAAAATAGAAAATGACAAAACGCAGAAGCAAAATGCAACCCCAGACCCCCAGCCCACCCAGGACAAGCCTGGAACAAAATGAGACAGGTGAAATTGGAAGTCAAACACTGGAACTTTCTGAAATGATAGCAATAGAAGTGAAAAAACAATTGGAAAAAAGTTATAGAGAAAATAATCTCTCAGGTACAAAAAGAAATGATGCTTAAAATCAAAGATATTAGAGAAGACACAGATAAAAGAATAGATAAGCTTACAAAAATGATGGAAACAAAAAATGCCTAACATAGGAAAGAAATGGAATCCATAAAACAGATCCAAGCAGAAATCCAGGAGGTTAAAACCTCCATTGAAAGCTTAAGCAACAGATTGAATGAAGGAGAGGATAGAATATCAGATTCTGAAGACAGAATTGCAGCTACTGATCATGAGAAGAAAGATATCTTAAAAACAGTAAGAGACCATGAAAAATCAATCCAACAGCTACAAGATGGCACAAAGAAGAATAACATAAGATTGATTGGGATCAATGAGAAAGCTAGAGACAGCTCAAATGCCATAAAAAAAACTCTTCACAGAAATAATGGCAGAGGGGCTGGTGAGATGGCTCAGCGGCGTAAGCGCCTGCCTGGCAAGCGTGAGAGCCCAAGTTTGACTCCCGGATCCCACATACGAAAAAGGGGCTGGTGATATCGCTCAGCGTCACGGGCGCCTGCTGACGCGCGAGGTCCTGAGGTCGACCCCCGGTACCCACAAAAAAAAAAAAAGAAAAGAAAAGAAATAATGGCAGAAAACTTCCAAAGCGTGGATAAAGAATTTGACATACAAATAAATGAAGCATATAGAACTCCAAAGAACCATGACCAAAATAAAACTACACCAAGACATATAATAGTCAAGATTCCAGAAATTCAGCACAAGAACAGAATATTAAAAGCTGCTAGAGAAAAGAAACAGATCACATATAAAGGAAAGCCCATCAGAATCACGGCAGACTTCTCAACACAAACTCTCAAGTCAAGAAGAGCTTGGAGTGAAATATTTCAAGTCCCAAAAGAAAACTTCCAACCCAGATTGATGTACCCTGCAAAACTATCTTTCAAAATTAATGGAGAAATAAGATACTTCCATGACAAAGAACAGCTAAAGAAATTCATGACCACCAAACCAACCCTACAAAGAGTACTGAAAGATATTCTAGACAGAGATAAAAATGACCACAATTCCAAGAACAACAACAGAAAGAAACCACTAGGCAAGGCAAGCAATTAAACAGGAAAAGTAGGGAACCAACAGAAGGAAAATAACATGACAAAGATAAGCCAATACATATCAGTTATAACTATCAATGTAAATGGCCTCAATTCACCAATCAAAAGAAACAGACTGGCAGAATGGATCAAGAAACAAGATTCAACAATATGCTGTATGCAAGAAACACATTTAACTCAAAAAGAAATTCATAGACTGAAAATCAAAGGATGGAAAACAATCTTCCATGCAACAGAAACCCAGAAAAAAGCAGGGGTAGCTCTTCTGTTTGCAGACAATGTGAACTTCAAACCAAGAATGATCAAAAGAGATAAAGAAGGTCACTACATACTTGTTAGGGGTAAACTTCAAGAAGAAGAGATAACAATCATAAATATGTATGCACTGAATACAGAAGCACCCAACTATATAAGACAATTATTAATAGACATGAAAAATCAAGTAAGCAATAACACAATTGTGACGGGAGACCTTAATACCCCACTGTCACAAAGAGATAGATCAACTAGACAAAATATCAGCAAAAAAAATCAGAACTGAACCAAACCTGTGAACAAATGGACTTAGTAGATGTCTTCAGAGTGTTCCACCCAACATCCTCAGAATACACATTCTTCTCAGCTGCACATGGGACATTCTCTAAAATAAACCATATACTAGTCCGCAGAACATGCTTAAGTAAATGCAAAGGAATTAAAATCATCCCATGCATATTATCTGACCATAGTGCCATGAAATTGGAAATTAATGGCAAAAGAAACCACAAAAATTCCATAAACACATGGAAATTAAATAACACCCTCCTAAACAACCAATAGGTCACAAATGAAATAAAGGAAGAAATTAAACAATATCTACAACTAAATGAGAATGCAGATATAAAATACTGGAACTTATGGGACACAATGAAAGCAGTCCTAAGAGGGAAATTTATAGCGGTGAATTCTCACTTCAGGAAAACAGAATGAGCACAAATAAACAACCTAATGTTATACCTTAAGCTTCTAGAAAAAGAAGAGCAAGAAAAACCCAAAGCCAATGCAAGGGAAGAAATTACAAAGTTCAGAGCAGAAATTAACGCAATAGATACCAAGAAAACAATACAAAGAATTAATGAATCAAAGAGTTGGTTCTTTGAAAGAATAAATAAAATTGATAAACCCTTAGCCAACCTTATCAAAAAAAAGGAAAGAAAAGACTCAAATTCATACGTTAAGGTATGAAAAGGGTGAAATCACTACAGATCCTGTGGAAATTCACAAGATCATCAATACCTACTTTGAAAATTTTTACTCTCATAGGATGGAAAACACAGAAGAAATGGACAGATTCCTAGATATTATGAATTACCAAAGCTGAGTCAAGAAGATATAAAAATTTTGAATAATCCAATATCAGTGAATGAGATTGAAAATGTAATTAAAAACTTACCAACAAAGAAAAGCCCAGGTCCTGATGAATTCACTGCTGAATTCTACAAGAAATTTAGAGAAGATTTAATGCCGGTACTGCTCAAACTCTTCAATGAAATTGAAAGGGAAGCAACACTCCCTAACTGATTCCTGGAGGCAAGTATTACCCTGATTCCAAAACCAGAGAAAGACTCAATCAAAAAAGAGAACTACAGGTCAGTCTCCCTAACGAACATAGATGCAAAAATTCTCAGTAAGATCCTAGCAAACAGAATGCAGCAAATCATCAAGAAGATTATACACCATGACCAAGTGGGATTCATCCCAGGAATGCAGGGATGGTTCAACATACGCAAATCAATAAATGTAATACATCATATCAATACAGCCAAAGACAAAAATCACATGATCATCTCAATAGATGCAGAAAAAGCTTTCAATAAAGTCCAGCACTCATTCATGACAAAAATCCTACAGAAAATTGGAATAGATGGTCTTTACCTCAATCTGATAAAAAAAGCCATCTATGACAAACCAATAGCCAACATCATACTAAATGGATAAAAACTGAAAGCTTTCACTCTAAAATCAGGAACAAGACAAGGATGTCCACTATCACCACTCCTATTCAATATAGTTCTGGGATCATTAGCCAGAGCAATTAGACAAGAGAGAGAAATAAAAGGAATAAGGATAGGGAAGGAAGAAGTTAAACTGTCATTATTGCTAGATGACATGATACTCTACACAGACGACCCCAAAATTCCACCAAAAGACTCTTAGAGTTAATAACCAAATTCAGTAGCGTAGTTAGATACAAGCCAACACTCAAAAATCAATAGCATTCCTGTACACAAACAACAAACTCACTGAGAGAAAAATTGGGGAAACCACACCCTTCACAATAGCATCCAAAAAAATGAAATACTTAGGAATCAATCTAACAAAGGAAGCAAAGAATCTATATATTGAAAATTACAGCACTCTAAAAAAAGAGATCAAAGAGGATATCAGAAAATGGAAAGATATCCCTTGCTCATGCATAGGAAGAACAATCAGTGAAAGTGGCCATACTCCCAAAATTGTTATACAGATTTAATGCAATCCCGATCAAAATACCATTAACATACCTCACAGAACTAGAGAAAACATTCCTAAAATTCATCTGGAAGCAGAAGAGACCTAGAATAGCAAAGGAAATCCTGGGCAGCAAAGGCAAGGCAGGATACATCACAATCCCTGACTTGAAATTATACTACAAAGCTACTGTGATAAAATCAGCATGGTACTGACCAAAAAAAACAGACCTGAGGACCAGTGGAACAGATTAGAAGATGCAGATACAACTACAAACACACTCAGTCACCGTATCTTTGACAAAGGGACTACACATGTTCACTGGAAGAAACATAGCCTCTTTAATAAATGGTGCTGGAAAAACTGGTTCCCTACATGCTGAAGACTAAAACTATTACCATGCACTAAACTAAAGTCAAAATGGATCAAAGATCTAAATATTAAAACAGAAACACTAAATCTACTGGAAGAGAAAGTAGGTGGAAATCTTGAAGACATAGGAGTAGGCAGAGACTTCATGAACAAAACCCATACTGCATGGGAAACACTTCAAAGAATCACTAACGGATCTCATTAAAAAGCTTTTGCACATCAAAAGAAATCACCAACAGAGTGAAAAGACAACCCATGGAGTGGGAAAAAATTTTAGCCAGTTGTCCCTCAGACTTATATCTAGAACATATAAAGAATTTTTTAAAAAATCAGGCCCCTCCAAATTCAAAGACCCAATCCAAAAATGGGCATCTGAGATGAATATACACTTCTTAGATGAAGAAATACAAATGTCAAATAAATATAGGAAAAAATGTTCAACATCATTGGTCATTCAAGAGATACAAATTAAAACAACACTGAGATTCCATCTCACTCTAGAAAGAATGGCAATCATCAAGAAATCAATCAATAACAAATGCTGGTGGGGCTTTGGGTAAAAGGAATTCTTCTCCACTGTTGGTGGGAATGTAGACTGGTGCAACCATTGTGAAAATCAGTGTGGAGACTCCTCAAAAAACTAGGATTAGAGTTCCCATTTGACGCAGCTATACCCCTTCTGAGTATTTTCCCAGAAGAATTTAAAACATCATATCACAGCAATACATGTGCACCCATGTTTATAGCAACACAATATGTAATAGCTAAATCTTGGAAACAACCCAAATGTCCATCAATCGAGAAACGGATAAAAAAAGATGTGGTATTTTTATACAATGCAGTACTACTCAGCTATAAGGAAGGATAAACTTGAGACATTTCTAGGGAAATGGATGCAACTTGAGAACATACTCATAAGTGAAATAAATCAGACTTGCATGTGTAAACATCATGTTGTTTCCCTAGTGTAAGAAGCTGAAAGAATAAGTAAGATCCAATGTACAATAGATATTGTGAAATGGGAAGAAACAGTTCAAAAGGAAAGAGAAACTGAGATGGGGGAAGGAGAAAAGAAGAACGGGAAAAGGAAAAAGTATATATATATTTTTTAAATTTATATATATATATATACATATATACATACAAGATAGTTAAGATAGTTATACTACTAATTGCTATTCATTTGTTGAAAAGAAAGGTTTGTGCTTATAATGTTTGATCAGTTTTTCATGCCTATATCTTGTAATATGAGCAAATACTTCAAAGATAGCAATACACAATGTACTAACCATTGTCACTCTCCTATAATCTTGTTTTGAAATTTTGTACCATTGTTTTTATTGATTTTTTCTCTAAAATTAAAAAAAACACAATTCTAAAATTTATATGGAATCAGAAGAGACCCAGAATAGCAAAAGTAATCCTCGGTAACAAAAACAAAGCAGGTGGCATCACTATTCCAGGCTTAAAGTTATATTATAAAGTTACAGTGATTAAAACAGCATAGTACCAACACAAAAACAGACATGTGTATCAATAGAACAGAATAAAAGAAACAGAAAGAACCCCAGGCACATATAACTATTGGATCATTGACAAAGGAGCCAAAAACATACACTGAAGGAAAGATAGCCCCTTTAATAAATGGCACTGGCAAAATTAGATATCCATATGCAGAAGATTGAGTCTACACCCATATATCTCACCATGTACTAAACTAAAATCAAAATGGATCAAAGACCTAAATGTTAAAACAGAAGCACTTTATCTGCTGGAAGACAAAATATGTACAACTCTTGAAACCATGGGTGTAGGCAAAGACTTTCTTAACAGAACCCAGTGGCACAAGAAATAATACCAAGAATCAACAAATGGGATCATATCAAATTTAAAACCTTCTACCCAGCAAAGAAAACAACCAACAGAGTAAAGAGATAATCTATAGAATGGGAAAAAATTTTGCTGGCTATTCCGTGGACAGAGGCCTAACATCAAAAATATATAAAGAACTAAAACAATTAGAGCCCCTAAAATAAAAGACCCAATCAATAAATAGCCAACCAAGTACTATTTGTAGTAGTACAAATAGGCAATAAATATATGAAAAAATGCTCATTGTTGCTGGCCAACAGAGAAATGCAAATTAAACCTACACTGAGATATCATCTTACCACAAAAAGAATGGCTATCATCAAAACATCTAATTATAACAAATGCTAGCAAGGATGTGGGGAAAAAGGAACTCTACTACATTGTTGGTGGAATGTAAAGTAGTACAACCACCATGGAAATCAGAGTGGTGATTCCTCAAAAAACTAAAAATGGAAATTCCATTTCACCCAGCTATCCTCCTATCTTCCCAAAAGTTAAAATCATATTAAAGCAATACATGCATACCCATATTTGTCACAGCACAATTTATAATAGCTAGATCTTAGCGTATATGTCTATTAACAGATGGACAAAGAAAATGTGGTATTATACACAATGAAGTAGTACCGCCATAAAGAAAGATAAACTTGAGGCATTTGTAAGTAAATGGATGCAACTTGAGAAGGTAATGTTAGGTGAAATGTCAGACACAGAAGCTCAAATATTGCATGGTTTTTCTTATAATTGAAGGAAAAAATGGAAATAGAGTTTTTGTAAATGGAGTGGAGAAGAGTTGGAGGGAGAGAAGAGGAAGGGGACATAAAAACATTAAAATGCATTATGTGCATGTATAAGTCCCCCACGATAAATATGATCATAATGTACTGTAAACATGTACTAAAAAATAAATAAATTTATATATGTATCTATTTATAGATAGATAGATAGATATATCTCCCATGTTTCCCTGAAAATAAGACCTAACTAGGGCCGGTGAGATGGCTCAGCGGCATAAGCGCCTGCTTGGCAAGCGCGAGGGCCCGAGTTCAACTCCCGGAACCCACATATGAAAAAGGGGCCGGTGATATCGCTCAGTGGCACGGGTGCCTGCTGGCGCGCGAGGTCCTGAGGTTGACCCCCGGTACCCACAAAAAAAAAAAAAGAAAGAAAATAGGACCTAACTAGAGTTTCAAAATACCAGCCCCAATCAGCCTGTCCTTGCCCTACCTGTCATTACAGAGTGGCCACCAAGCAAGAGAATAGTGAGGCATAATCTGTATGACACTGGCCATCCCCATGGTAATGACCAGCTATTATTAACAGTTGAAGTTTGTATCCCAGGTAGATCTTATTTTCAGGGAAATAGGATATATAATGTATATAGAGCTATAGCTATATATAGAAATAAAGTGCAAAATAGACGAGAGGTAAATACGAAGTAGGGAGAAATTCAAATACTTCCCCAAATTATAAATTCCACTGCTTTTAAAATATTTCAATATATATGCTAATTGGTTTCATTTATACTACTAGTTTATCTTAGTTCATTGAAAAGAAAGATTTGTGTTATCTGTTTCTTTTTTTGTAAGAATCTTTTAGGCCTGTATCTTGTACTCTGTATAACTATTTTGAAGATAATAATACACAGTATAGTAACTATTTTTACTTTCATTATTTGATCATGATTTTTTTTTTTTTGAGACAAGGTGTCACACTGTAGCCCAGGCTGGCCTTGAACTCACAGCAATCCTCCTGCCTCAGCCTCCTGAGTGCTAGGATTATAGGTATACACTTGTTTTTTCGTATAATAAAAAAGGATAGATTTTCTGGCCCAACACCAGACTTTTGGAAACAGATTTTGCAGGAAAGAGACCTGGAAATCTATATTTTAAATGAAGTGCCCACATGTGATTCCTAGGAATAGGCTGGTTTAGGAAACCCCAGAATAGGGAATAATCAAAGGGCGATGGAGAGAGTAGTTTGAAACTAGACAATCTGGTTGGTAAGATACAGTCTTCTTGCATCCTGGCTCTCACAAGATAAAGCTCACTCATCTTCAGCTCGTGACCCACTGCAGAGATGCTGTCCTGATTAACTCCCCACCCGCATTCACTGCTGAGAGTGTCTTTCCTTAACCCCTTCCAGTTAGGCATGACCACGCTCGCCTAAGCCCTGTTATGGCTGTTCCTCTTTGGTGAAGTCATAACAGTCCTACTGCGTGCAGTGTTATTTTACCACTAATCCTCCCAGCATTTCTGAAAGGGGTATCTTGTCTCCCCTTTATAAATATGGTTCTGAGACACCAGAGACCGGAGCTCACCCAGGGTCACATACCTAATACACGGCTGAGCATGAATCCAGCCCTGTGATTATACAGCCGTGGCACATTCCACTTGCAGCACTGCCTCTCAAAGATCACTTCTCTATCCCCGGTTACAGTGCACCCGACTATCTGCCTGCTGTTAAGTCTTCCCAGCGCTACTCAGCAATTTGAGAACTACAGCTCCAAAACACCTGCAGTCACCCTGCCTACGGGAATGCCAGGGTGGATGTCCAGGGGGCACTAGGAAACAAATGGGAGCTCAGTTAGAGGGAAGCTAAGGGGATGGTGACAGCAACTAGCTCCGGGCCCAGATGACCACACTTCCCTGTCCCCCCGCCCCCCCATCAGTACATCCTCCTAGAACTGAACAAAGCCAGAAGGGGATATCACCTCCGCTACGGGCAACGGAAAGAAGTTGACCTCCGGGAGGGACATTGCTGGGGAGGGGTTACAGCAAGGGGAAAAATGGGAGGGGGTACCCTTTCCCAGCCAAACAAAAGACAGAAAAGTTTCCACCATATTGGACTAGTCTTGTGATTCTGCAATGCTAGCGAGGGTGCCTAGGGTCTGTGCAGCTCTGGAATTTTATGGAGCTTCAGATAAGCATCCAGGTCATCCCTGGAGAAGTCCTTGGTGGACAGTAGCTGTCCTTGAAGAAAGGCCATGGCGCCAGAGAGTCTCAGGATAGAGGTTAAATGCGCCATGTATCAGGACAGTGCTAAGCAAGACTAAAGAAGCCCCTGGAATCCTTCCCCTCATCAGCTTCTCACAGGCCCCTGGTAATGATCAACAATTCTCCTTTCCCCACAATCACCTCCCCCACTGCAAAAGATTCATATTCTAAATGAAAATTCTGGTCTCACTATTTAAACATCATCTGATGACAAGTCATCCAGCTTTTCTCCAACTACACTGCTAGCCCAACCTCATCTTATTTAGAAATTTCCAGAGCAGTGATTAGCCTCTGGGTAAATGCCATACTGCCTTCTGGAGGACCAGGGGAGAGGATCCTGTGCGTTTGATAAGGTGTTGCAAGGGGGCAATCTCTCCCCCATAGTAATAAGAATAAGCCAGAGACTCCTGATCCAACCTGATCTCAGCACTAGAACGGAAGCGGGGGAGGGAAGACACCACTCAGAAAGACAAGCAAAAGGTGCTGTAGAATGCAACAGGCCCATGCAAAGTCTCCCTGGAGAAGACGATATTGACAGTGACCTAATGGCCTTCCATCTTCAGGATGGACATTACAGGCCATGACAAAGTTAATGCTACATCTGGAAAAAAAAAAAAAAAAAAAAGATGCCCCAGTGAAAGGTAGAAACAAGACCTTGTGACCAAAGTATGAGGAGGCCTCCCTGAGAGGGAAACATGTTTCTGAGTGTTGAAGAGCTCCCAGCTAAGGAACGTTAAGAGTGGGACATCTCTTGCGGCAGGATGAGGATGAGGACCATGTGACCTTTGGATGGTCTCGTCATGCAAAGGTCCACATGATGCTCACAGACCTAGACACCCCCGACCGAGACTTTCCTTCTGAAGTATCGGGCTGCCTTGATACCTGCTGCTAGTTCCTGTCTTTTCATCTGTGACCTCCGCTCCCCACATCTGTGCTGCTCTGTTCAAACTGTAGCTATTTCTACTCTTTCAGTAGAGAAAGGCTGGGATGTCTTCCCCTTCCCAAGGTTACAGCTGGGTCAGCTAGAAGGAAATCTGCTTCCTCCAGGATCTCTGGGTGTTTGACTCTAGAGATCAACACAATATAGGGCACACTACCTACATGAGTCTCATCTGTCTCATTCATCTTCATTTAACACATTTACTGAGGACCTCCTATGTGCCAGGAGCCAGGGATACACCAGTGATCAAAATATACAGATTATAGCCAGGCATGGTGGTACATGTCTGCAATCCCAGCACTGGGGAGGCTGAAGCAAGATTGCAAGTTCAAGACCAGCCTGGGCAAGTTAATAAGACCTTGACTCAAAATAAAAATAAAAATAAAATCAGAAAGGCCGGAGATGTAGCTCAGTGGTAGAGTGGCAATCCTCAGAAACACACACACAATACAGATTATAGTGTTGTTGCAGTGGCCCTGATCCTTCAGAAGACTCCAAATAAGATCTTCCATATTTATGCACTCATAGAAATATTTGCAATACCTGTAATTTACAAAGGACTCCTATCTGAAATATAGAAAGAACTTCTACAAAGCAGTAAGATAAAAAGTCTAAGAGAAAACTGACACAATATTTAAACAGAGCAGCAAATAAATGTATGAAAATGTGCTCAACCACAATGAAATACTACTATGTACCCACTAGAATGGCTCAATTTTTACTCTTTTTCAGATTGACAATACAGGGTGATGAGTGTTGACAAGGATATGAAGCAACTGGAACTTTAAGACACTGCTGGCAAGGGTGTAAAGTAATGCAAGCACACTGGAAAACTGTTTAATAACATTTACTAAAAAGATAAACATTTGCCTACACTATGACCTAGTCATTCTGTTCCCACATATATATCCTTTTTATTTGTTTTATTTTGTCTTCATCTTTGTTTTTGTTTTTGAGACAAGGTCTTGCTACCAGGCCTTGCATTCACTATTCAGCCCAGGCTGGCCTCAAACTCACAGCAGTCCTCCTGCCCCAGCCTCCCAGGTACTGGAATTATAGGAATGCGCCACCACACCAAGTCCCACGTATATTTCCAACAGAAGTATGAGCCAGGCAGGATGGCACATGCCTGTAATCCCAGTACTCTGGATGAGGCAGGAAGATTCCCAGTTCCAGTCCAGCCTGGGCAATTTAGTAAGACCCTGTCTCAAAATAAAAAATAAAAACAGCTGAGGAAATAGCTCAGTGGAAAGGCTCTGGGTTCAATCCTCAGTACTTTAAAAAAAAAAAAAAAAGTGCACCAAAAGACATGAATAAAAATGTTACACAAAAAGAAAAAAAAAATTAAAAGGTCGGGCGTGGTGGCACACACATGTAATCCCAGCACTCAGGAGGCTGAGGCAAGAGGATTGCTGTGAGTTTAAGGCCAGCCTGGGCCATATAGTGAGTTCAGGGCCAGCCTGAACTATGTAGTGAGACCCTGTCTCAAAAAGAAAAATAAATGTTACAGCAGCCTCATGCATCTCATGTGATGACCCCAAATTGGGAACAACCCAAATGCCCATCAAAAGAACAACAAATAAATTGTGGTATATCCACTTAAGGGCTTAATGGAAAAATGAATGAACTGCTACCGCACACTATGGATGAGTTTCACAAATATTTAGTAAAAGAAACCAATCATGAAATAATACCTACTGAATCGTTGCCTTTATACAAAATTCATAAAGCAGGCAGGCAAAACCCTTCTATAGTGTTAGACAAAGGCTATCTTTGGGAATGGGGGTGAAGTAGAGATAGGAAGAGGTAGGAGGGCTCCTAGAAATGCTGATAATGATCTAATTCTTGCTCTGGACCGTGGCTAGATGGATCTGTTTTTGTGTTATAACCTGTTAATCTGTTTGTTTGTTTGTTTGTTTGTTTTGTTTATTTGTGGCTTTTTGAGACAGGGTCTCGCTGTGTTGTCCAGGCTGGTGTTGAACTCACTATGTAGCCCAGGCTGGCCTCAAATTCACAGCGATCCTCCTGCCTCAGCCTCCCGAGTGCTGGGATTATAGGCGTGTGCCACTACGCCCGGCTATAACCTGTTAATCTGAACATTTAGGCACACTCCCATATATCTGGTACACTGCAATTGAAAATGAAAAGCACCTACAGGACAGGGGAACTTCTCAAGTGGGTAAAATACAGAAGATGGGAAGGAAGAACGGCAAGATTAAAGGGACAGTGGGCTCTGTTGAATAGAGAAGGGCAGAAGCTGTCTCCAGCCCAACTGAAAAGTCTCCAGATACATCAGTCTTAACTCCCCCCCCAACTCTACACCCCCTATTCACAAACCTGATTCTTCTGGAGGAGGCTAGTATTTTCTCTGTCTCGGAGCTATTTCTGTCTCCTGGCAGAGAAACTCAGCCTCCAAAGCTAAAACTGAGGTTCTAAATCACTGACATTTGCTTTGCTGGGTCCTGTGAGACTGAAGGCCCTCGCAAATGCCCCAGCAGCTGAGCTGGAATAATCCCAGAGGTGCTGGACTGCAGGGTGGAGTCGGGGTTTTGTGCACGTATTTATTGTCCTAGTCCAGAGGAACGACCTGCTCAGGTTGTTGTGTGCGGCCCGGCCTATCTCGGCTCCACACTCCGAGCAGGGTCCAGGGTCCGGCTCCACTGCCCCCTGAACCACTTTCTGGGAGGAAAAGGGCAGGAAGGAATCACTGGTCACAGGTTCCACTGACCAGAAGGGAAAAGCTGAGAGTAGGGGTTCCTTTCTAGGGGAGGCACACCCCCTGCACAAAAACATCCCAAAGAGCACTGGTACTGAGTTTGCGTTGGAGAGGTGGAGATACCCCAGGGAGGAAGTGGCAAAAGGCGAGGCGGAAACACCCCTCTTTGATGCCGCGAGGTGCGTCAGGGAAAGTTGGATTTCATTTCGCCCGGGATGGGGACCTCTCCTCCCCATTTGGCCACAAGGCTCCCCTCCGCCCTCGCCTCAGGTGAGGCGGGCAGGACCCCAGCCGTGAACCTGACCTCTCTTGCCTCCCTCCCGCCCATCCCTACCCGTTTCGAGGCCGAGACTTTATTAAGGCCGGATCGGTTCAGGGCTCAGCCATTTGCTTAGAGGAACTCGGGACCTGGTGGAAGCGCGAGGTGACGAGCGGCGGGAGAGAACAAGGAGCCGGGTCCGAGGACAAGGTAGGCACGGTCGGGTCCGGGTACCGAGCGCGGGCTCGAGCTGGCCGCCCGCGGCGCTGGGATGCTCGCCGGTCTCCCGGAAGGCCAGAGGCGCAGAGGACACACTCAAGATGCGGTGTACACGGGCACCGGCGCGCGGGCCTCTCAAAGGCCACAGAAGCCCCGGCGCGGCGAAGCAACAGCGAGGGCGGCGGGCACTTGCGGCCACCCGCCGGCCGATGGGCGCTGGGACCCGCGAGCCCGCGACCGGCAGAGTCGGCTCCCAGTTCCCGTCACTCCTAGTCCTGCGCCTCCCCGGCGCCCCGCCTCCAGCGCACAAAGCGAAGGAAAGGGGCGGGGGCAGAGGCCGGGCTCGCCCCTCCCCGGCTCCTGATTGGCTGCCGCAGCTGTCCATCCGCAATCTATTTTTGATGGCGGGGGGGGGTACCACCCAGTCTGCCCCAGATCACGTTTGCCACCGGCAGCCAACCAGTCGGGCCCAAGTCCGCGGGCAAGAAGCGATTGGGGGCGAGTGAGCTCGGCTCCCGGTCCCCCGTCCGGGTACCCCCCCCGCCGGCCCGAGGCGCTATATCCTGCCTTCCCGGCCACCTCCCACTCGTGGAAGCCGAGCGGCGGCCTCGCTGTAACGTTCTAGCGAGATGTAGCGAGCCGGGTATAGCGGCTGGACGCTCGCCTTGGCTGGGAGTGCGGGGGGCACGCGGGGGCCGAGGAGGACTGCCGAGGAGGAGGAGTGATGAGAAGAGGGGGTACTCGTCACCCCCCGAGACCACGGGCCCCTGCTGCCGCTCGCCAGGCGCCCCCTTGCTCCCACGCGAGGGGCAGGTCAGTGGGGTGGGTCGGGGGGCGGGGGACCTGGCGCGCTGCGCATTTGCTGAGTCTGAGCGTGGAGAGACGGCGGAGGCCACCCAGTTACTTCTCCCCCTCCCCGGGTGGGGAGACGAAACGGGGCTTTTCTGTCCCCGCCTGGGAGGAGAGGATGGGGTGTCCCAGGGCCTGAGGCCCATCGGAAGTGTCCACCCTGGAGGGTGGGTGCGCGGCCGGCAGCCGGCGGTCGGACCCGGGAGCCCCCTTTCAGGTTAAGTGGCTGCCAGAAAGACCGGAGGGGCGGGGGTGTCAGGTTTTAGCAGACGCAGAAACTTTTCTGGCGTAGGGGCGGTGGACTCAGGGATTTCCTCCTGACTCTGTGGCGAGGATCTTTGAGAAAACCACAGTGTCGGGGTTCAGGAGATGGGAGAGGGTCTGGGCGGGTGACTGAGTTGACAGGAAAAAGAAACAGTTCCTTTGAGCCAATACCTGGGATTTGAGTCAACCTTTCCCGAACTGGAGTTGACTAATTGAGTGTTTGGAATACTTAAAGACTTGTTCATTACCCGCAGAAACCCTCTTTTTTAAAAGATTTTTTTTTTTTTCTTGTGAGAGCCGTTCTGGTAAAAAGGAACAAGGTGGGATAGGCCTAGGGGTTCCGTTAGGCAAAGAAAAGTGGGGCCATGACAGCCAGAGAGGTGATTTGGGGGCAAGTGCGTATTAGCTTAGGGTGCTTGGGGATTTTCGTTTTGCTTTGTTTCTCTCTCTCTCTCTCTCTCTCTCTCTCTCTCTCTCTCTCTCTCTCTCTCTCTCTCTGTCTCTCTCTCTCTCCTTGATGCTTTCAGTTTTTTGTTTTTGTTCTTAAGAATTCCACTATATCCAATGCTCAGTAACCCTGGGGACAGGCGAGCTGAGGCTACTGAAATGTGTGGGTAATAACCAAGAGTTTAACCCTCTGTCCTTTCAAATGGAGGCGATAACTGCCTCGTCCTATCTGACAAGCTCACAGGGCCAAGCACAGGGAGAGAGCAGTAGAGACAGAGGCCTGGACCCAAGGCAGCGTCTGAGCTCTTTGTAGCACTGTTGACTCTCAAGGGCAGGAGTGGGCAGGCCTCTGGCTCTTGGCCTTGGTCTGGCAGGCCTGCCCCACTGCCTGGGGAATCCTCTCAGTCTCCTTTTCCTCGGGGGCTAGGGCGTTCGGGGGTCTGGGGGTCTTCACTCAGTGGCCAGAGCTCCCTGTTTATTTGCCCTGTGCAGCTGTCTTGCTGCTGTTGTCCTGGGATGATTAAACTTTTAGTCACTTTCTGCAGTGCCTGGCTGCGTGGGGAGTTTGCAACTGAATTTGTAACTTACCGGGTTTAGAGTTCACACTTAAATAATCCTGAGCTCTTAATGGGGTTCAAGAACGGCCCTCCCTGAAGACAACCCTGCCCACCCCTTACTGCAGGGAAGACAATGCTGGGGGCGGGGCCTCCTAGCATTTCCTGGGGGGCGGTGGGTTGCTGGTTGGGAAGACTGTGCAAATAGCACCTGCTCGACCTCCAGGTATACAGGTAGCAGTGCAGGATATAGAGGAAAGAAGGAGTCAAATAGCAAATTTGGCAACTAACTGCTAACTGCCTTCGGGGAGAATTATGTCAGCAGGAGTTGTTCTTTGCAGTAAGGTAACGTTCTGTCTTTTTTTCTTCCTCCCACATAAGGTGTTCCTCACAGATTCTTGTGACTTTAAGGACCAGGCAATTGGGGAGGTACCAGGTCTTCCCGGGAAGGGAGGAAATCTTGGGAAGAGAAGGGAAAGACAGCAGACACAGCCCTGGGACCAGCCGAGATTGAGGCGCTGTGCAAAGCTGACAGAACCCAGCAGGAGGAGTGGGAAGGAGCCCCAGCTCCAGTTCCAAAAGATCTGAACTTAGTCTACTTTTCACCAGACAGGGCCCGCCTCGGGGTCACTCCAGACTTGGGTTGGGCCCTTCTCTGGATGCCTCTTGCTCTGAGGAGCCTGCTGCTGAGAACCAAAGAAGATAAGAGGCCAGACCTATTTCCCCAAGCGCAGCCCAGGGCAACCCCAGGCGGGCATCTGCACCGCTAGTGGCAGGCGGCCGCATCTAGTTTCTTGTTTCCCTCCAGCTTAGGCTGCAGTGCTTGATGGGGCTGCCTGTTGGTGGATCAGTTTTTGCAGTGCCCGGTAGGAGCGGAGAGCCACGGGACAAGCCTGGGTTCACCCCAAGACTAAGTTCTTTCCCGAGTTAGAGAGAGAGAGAGAGAGAGAGAGAGAGAGAAAAAGCGGGAGAAGAAAGTGCTCCTCTCCTCTCTTCCCTGCCCGTCATGTCCTCTAAGCCGGAGCCAAAGGACGTCCACCAGCTGAACGGGACTGGCCCTACTCCCTCTCCCTGTTCTTCAGATGGCCCCGGGCGCGAGCCCTCGGCTGGGACCTCAGAGTTCCTGGGGCCTGATGTGACTGGGGTGGAGGTGGTGGTAATCGAGTCTCGGGCCAACGCCAAGGGGGTTCGGGAGGAGGACGCCCTGCTGGAGAACGGGAGCCAGAGCAATGAAAGTGACGACGTCAGCACGGACCGCGGCCCCGCACCACCCTCCCCACTCAAGGAGACTTCCTTTTCCATCGGGCTGCAAGTACTGTTCCCCTTCCTCCTGGCGGGCTTCGGGACCGTGGCTGCTGGCATGGTGCTGGACATCGTGCAGGTAGGACCTGGGTAGGGCAGCTCTGGCCTGTGAACTTCCCGGGGGACTAAGGTCCTCAGAACTTCCTCTCCACTCCCTGTCAGAAACAGCTGCTGCTTCCTAGAATACTGTTTCCCTTTGGGTCACTTTCTATAGAATCCTCTCAGAAGCTGAGTAGCCCCGGGGAGGTGATGGGGCAGTATTGCTTAACAGTAACAGAACTGGCTCCAGAGTTCAGGCTGGAGGAGGAGAGGTGACAGGGCTGTGGCTCACCATGCTTCCTGAGCATTGCGCTCAGTAGGAGACATCTAGATGGGTCTCCTTCTAACTTCTTTCCCCTTTAACGTGGGGTTTCAAGGATACCCATGGTAGAAAGTTCGGTTTCAAGTGTCTCCTCCATTCCCCTGCTGGGCAGGAATTTGTTCCTCTGCCAAGAGGGTCTCAGATGAAGTGAAAAAGCTTTTAAAGGCATTTCGTGTTGCTTATCTTCTTGCAATATTGGCACAGTCTGCTTGGGGAGTGGGGATGGGCACATGCTGTCTGATGCATGATGTGGGGAGTTGGCGTAACAAGACCTGAAAGAGCTCATTATTGCCGTAAATGGGAACAAAATGCAAGCAGGCCTGGGCAGAAGGCAGAACTGTCTCTCCTCTGCCCCTCAGCTGTCTGTTATCAACCTGTCCTGGGCAAAGAGGGCTCTCTATCAGGGTCCCAGGTAGAAAGACGGGTAAGAGCTGGCAGGACGTGGGAGTCAAGAGCCAGGGACATGCTCTGTTGAGTGTATTGTGACTTTGGGCTCTCCAACCCAGGATCTCCAGGTTGGGGAGCTAAAGTCTTGTTTCTAGGTTAACTTTTTTGAAGTCTGTGCGGTAAGACACAGAGAGTCTTCTGAAGGTGCTAGGTTTATCTAAGTTAATCAGCAATGTGTATCAAGTTCCTTCCAAGTGCTAGCTTTGTCCTGGGTATTTGGAGAAATATAGAAGCAGGATGAGATCTGGCTTATGTCCTTGGGGACCGCCAGTATTCTCTGACTGTGACATGTCCCAGAAGAACATGAAGCCTGGTATCACCTTCCTTGTGCCAAGACAACACCACAGACCACGCATGTCGTGTCGTAGCGACTGATGATAGAGCTCACTGGGCCCATTTCCCAGGGGGTTGTAAGTGATTGATTCTAGGTGGCTTCTTCAGTAGTGTCTCATAGACCTTGAGCTCTTCAGGAGAACCCTGCACCTTTGTTTGCTAATGCAAATGGTGTTTGTGTCATGCCAAAGTGCCTGGTACTGCCTCCCCTCCCCCAAACGTGTTATTGTAAGGATTATTCCTATATGGAGGTTAGGAAGTCAGCCTAGAGTTTTGGGTTCTTCCCTAGTGGCTGCCCTTCTCCTAGGGCAGTGAGCAGCGGGAGGAGGAAGAGAAGAAAATGAGTCTGGGGTTGCCATTTGTGCACCTCTTCTATCCCTTTCCTGTGGCCTTCGTTTTCTTATTCTTAAAGTTTAAGTTCTAGATTGGTGCCCATGGTGGAGGGTGCAGGGTTGGGGGTGTGGCTCAGTGGTGGAGAGCTTACCTAGCACGAGCAAGGCCCAGAGTTCAATTCCTAGGCATGGCGGGGGGGAGGCAGTGAGATGGCTCAGCGGCGTAAGAGCCTGCCTAGCAAGTGTGAGGTCCTGAGTTTGACTCCGGGAACCCATGTACGAAAAAGGGGCCGGTGATATCACTCAGTGGCACAGGCGCCTGCTGGCACGCGAGGTCCTGAGGTTGACTCCCGGTACCCACAAAAAAAAAAAAAAAGACGGGGGAGGGTGCAGACCTAGGGTCCAGTGATGAACTGAGGAGAGTTATTTTCCGAGGAGCATCTTGGGGGCTTTTCTGTGGGGCCCGTGAAGTAAGAAACATGTCATCTCCATTTTGTAGTTAGGAAAACAGAGAGATGAGATAACTTGCCTCTGGTCGTCTGTCCCCAGAGCCTATCCTACTAACCTCCATGACCTTCAGCGTGCCCGTAGTTTGCCAGTTGGTTGAAGTCTGTGAGGAGCCTGCGTCTTCGTCTTTCCCTGAGGAACAGGGTTACTGGGACATGAACAAGTGGAGTTAGCTTCTGAGGTGAACAAGAACAGAAGTTCTTAGAGGGGGCAGGGAGCCTTCCACCCACCCACCCCTCCCACACATCACTGGTTCCAGAGCTGAAGAGCCTTCCAGCATCTTGCCCCATGCCTGTGAGCCTGAGACACCAAGGGCCTAGGCTGCAGGGCACCTCTGAACTCCCCAGTGTGCCCACAGAGGCCGGCATTTGCCCTCAGTGTGGCACCTCAACTCACCCAAGCTAGGGTCCAGTTGGTGTGGGTGACAGTGGCTGATTTGTCCTTATCCCCCCCCCCAGCCTTCCCACCACAGCTGGGCGGGGCAAGGCCTACAGGAGGCTGCAGCAAGATCTCCAGTAGGGGTGGGTGCAGGAGGACCTGGACACGTGACCACAGGAGGATTCTTATCCCATGTCCAGGGTTGGGACATTCAGGGGAGGGAAAAGAGTGACTGACAACCTCAGGTGCAGGAGGAACAGGGCAATTTTCAGGGATTCACACCCGTTTGCTTCCTTTAAAATGGCCTGTCAGTGAGACAGAGGCCAGAAGTGCCTAAGAGATGGGCCACCTGAAGGAGGTGGCCATAGAGGGTCCTGGTGTCAGAGCAGCTGAGCAAAAGTCTGTGTGGGCCCAGTGCAGGTGTCTGAAGCTGCACTGAAGACCTAGTCTCTCCCTGGAAGGCCTGTTTCTGTCTCTTCTTATCTGTCCTGTCCTCTGCTGCACGTGCACAGCAGCCTCTGCAGTGAAATAAGGAGCTGGGGTGCTCGCCAGAATAGCAGAAGGATAAATGGTCTCCATTGGCTCTGGTTTGCTCACTGTGGACAAATTACTTGTGGCATTTGGGAGAGAAACAGCCTTGGGCCTAATGTTGGCTTCAGAAGGGGATGCGGTGGGAGGCTGAGGCAGGAGGATCGCAAGTTTGAGCTCAGCCTGGATAACTTAGAGACTTAGTGAGACCCTATCTCAAAAAAAAAAAAAAAAAAAAGAGAAAGAAAAGAAAAGAGACTGGTTCAGCATGAGGGCTCTGGGTTCAATCTCCAGTACTGAAAGGAGGCAGAGGTTTGAATAGGGAGCCCCACGCCATGATGCTTTGTGCCCGACCACTGACATCTCACTCTCTTTTATGGCCAACCTTAGTGAGTAACGGGGATGGTAGGAGGTACGACCCCCATAAAAATTCCCTGCTGCATTAGGATGGGGGATTCCCAGGTCCTCACTAAGTAGGCCCTCTCCCCAGAGCCCCCCCTCTCTGTGTATACAGAAGAGTCTACAGGCAGTGTGGCAGCGTGGCCTCGGGGAAGTGGTGGGAGGGAAGCAGTCCTTCTGCTACGGGCCTGCTCCCATGGCCACCACATTCCTGAGCAGGACGCTCAGATCCCGTCTCTCTTGACCACCCTTCTGCTATGCCCAGTGCTGCCTCCCACGTGTTCTCAGGGTCCCATTTGCTTTTCTCAGATTTTGTACAGCCTGGTACACTCAGGTGTTGCCTCTGGGGAAAGCTCACAGATGGAGGCTGGGGATACTGTGATCTTACCTGACCCAGGCTCACCCTGAAAAGTCCACTCCAGCCCTGCTTCCCAGGCCTGCTTACAGCCTAGTGTCTAGAGCTTGTATCTGGGAATTTACTGTCTTTTTCCTGGGCCTCACTTCCTTCCCTGCTGCTTCCCTCCTGGAACAGAAGGCTCAGCCTGAAGGCCTGAAGGCAGGTGGGGGTTAGTGTATGAGGCCACTGGAGGTGCGGGATGGAAGAAGGGGTTGGATGTACAGGGAAGAGGTCCAGCAGGACCACTGAGGTCTGAGACTTAGGGTGATTGCTGTGAATCAGGATGTGTTTTGAGTGTGAAGGGAGCAGTTTTATCCCTCGCTTTCAGAATATCAGGAATTAATGAGTCACCCGCCCCAAAGAGAGAGAAAGAAGTGCTGCAATTCTGAGAAGCAGTGAAAATCTGTAAACACACACACACTCACCCGGCGCAGTGTGGGGCTTCCTGGACCCTTTTCCATCCCAGCAGAGCAGGAAGTTGTGGGTGGCAGCTAGGCCAGTGCCTTGGCTGACTGGTTTGACTTCAGGGAAAGACACTCCCAGCCAGGATGAACGGGATGGACCTGAATTCGTCCAAAGGAGGAAGAAGAGCTACTCACTGCCTACCCCTGCCACATCGTCCCCACTCCTGATCTCAGGACCACCCTGCTTCCCTGTCACCAGCCTCCCGAGACCTCGTCCCAGAGTTCTGCACGGCCCTCAGTGTCACAGCCTCCCCTGCCTGGGCTGCATCTTTGAGACAGTTTTGTGGCTGACGGAAAAACAAGTGTAGGAATTGGCTGCCATGACCCAAGTGCCAGCTGGGGCTTTCCTGGGCTGGGGTCAGACAGTGAGTTCGGGCTGTATTCTCTGAGGTTCAGGAAGGCTTGCATAGGGGCCCAGGGGCCATAGCATGCCAGCTCACTCACCTGTCTGTCTCAGCTCATCCCCTGGAAACCCCCATACCACCAGTCCCCCAGCAATTAAAAAGAGAGCGTGCATGTGTGCTGGGAGGTGGAGTGATTCAGAGGTGCTTATAATGACAGCCAGAGGGGCTTAGCTGAGCTTGATATTTTTTTTGTTTTTTGTTTTTTGTCTTAATAATAAAAACAAGCAATAGTCCTTAAAAACAATTCAGAAAAATCATTGCATACATTTGGAATGTTTCCTTTGGGCTCTTTCTCTGTCAGCACATGCCCATGACATTCACCTGTCCAGAGAGCCGAGTTTGCATGGGGCTGGTAGCTCGGGAGCAGCTAGGACGAATGATCTGGGCTGGCTATGTGCCATGCTCTCGGGGGACCTTCAGGACCCCACAGTTGGCCCCCTCATCGGTTGGAGAGAGGAAGGGACGCCCCACCTCTCCGGAGCTCCTGTCCAGTTTGGGAGGAAGGACAAGACAAAGCCAAGAGAGGCTGAGACTACAGGGAGCTGGAGCTGCAGGGTGGGCATCAGCTGTGTCTGCACATATGTCCCCGAGCTCCCCCAAGGCCGACGGGCTCCCTGGAGCTGCTGTAGAGGTGAGAAGGGGCAGGCTCTTCCTGTGGCTGCCTGAAAGCTCTGGCACTGCTGTGGAGGTGAGGCGTCTCCTCCTCTCAGCAGTTACCAGAGAGGCCTCCCCAAGCACAGTCCTAGGTGGTGTAGGGACCCCAAGAAGAATTCTAGGTCCGGGAGCTCAGACAAGTGTATGTTCCAGCCATGATGAAGTGAGCCCTTCCCTGGGGTCCTGTTAGGGCCCGCTGCACAATGCACACACCAGAAACTTGGGTGAGAAAAGAAGGTCATTCCCTTACAGGACTACCCAGTGTCCAGCCTCCTCGCGTCACTGGCTCTTGCTCAGGCACCCTTGGATAGTCTTGTTTATCTCTCTCTCTCTTTGTTGTAGTAAAAAAAAAAAAAAAAAAAAAAAATTTCCTATTTTAACCAGTTTTATTGTGTTAAACATATTCATAGTATTATGCAACAGATCTTCAGAACTTTGTCATCTTCCCCAACAGAAACCATATGCATGACACACTGACCCTTGTCCCCCTTCCCAGTCCCATAATTAGACTACATAAACATAAGTAATATACATGGAACCATACATACAATGCTTATCTTTTTGTGACTGGCATGACCGACTCTACATTAACCGGTATGCCCTTAAGATTCATCCACGTCATTGCATATGACAAGATGTCTTTCATTTTTAAGGCTGAGTAATATTCCATTGTGCAGATAGACCACATTTTATTTATCCACTCATCAGCTGATGGCACCTAGGTTGCTTCCACTTCTTGGATATTGTGAATAGTGCTGCTGTGAACATTGGAGTGCAAATATCTCTTCAAGACCCGGCTTTCAGTTCTTTGGGGTAGGTACCCAGAGGTGGGATTACTAGGTCATATGGCAGTTCTATTTTTACTTTTTCAGGGAACTTCGATACTGGTTTTCTTTCTTTTTTTTTTTTTTTTGTGGGTACCGGGGGGTCGACCTCAGGATCTCGCGCGCCAACAGGCACCCGTGCCACTGAGCGATATCACCGGCCCCTTTTTCGTATGTGGGTTCTGGGAGTCGAACTCGGGCCCTCACGCTTGCAAGGCAGGCGCTTATGCCGCTGAGCCATCTCACCGGCCCCCGATACTGGTTTTCATAGTAGTTACAACACTTACAATCCCACTAACAGTGCACTGCACAAGAGCTCCAGTCTCCACATCCCTTGCCAACACTCGTTTTCTGTTTCTTTGCTTGCTTGCTTTTTCTCTAATAGCCATCCTAATGTGTGTGAGGTGACATCTCATGGTGGCTTTGATTTGCAACCTTGCTCATCTTCAGCAATAGAATAGCAGTGCTGGAATTGCCGTTAGAGACTCTCTGGCCCCAGGATGACCGTTTTGGCCAGCAGTGTGAGAACCTGGTAACTTGTCTGGGGTCCCCAGCTGGTCTACGGGAAGAGGTCTGTTAGTAGTAGCACGAGGCCCTTCCTCACGTCTCATAGGAACCCTAAGGCTCTCAGTCCAGTGCCCTGGCTCGTTACAGCACTTTGCCTTCAGACGGACCTGCCTGCATCTCCCCAGCTCCCGGCCCCTCCTTCCTCTCCAAATCCTAGGCTTTCCATTCTTAAAACAAATAGAGGAAGAAAGGAAACTACGTTGCCTATCAGGGCCAGGGAAACTACACAATCCCAGTTTTTTCTTTTAAGTCCTCAGTTTCCATTATGACTAGAGGGGCTTTCAAATAACCAATCCTGGCTCCTTCCTTTTTCCCACCTACCATTAACTAGTATCTCCATTTCCTCATGTACAGAGACTAGAGCCCGTGACGCCAGGCCAGGGATCTTCCTACAGGGTGCACTTGCTTGTGCTAGCTGAGGGTTGGGAAGGATGTGGGGTGAGAGGGAGTGTAGAGGAGGAACAAAAAGCCTCTTGCCGACCAGGCCTTTTCCAGGCTGGGACACAGCCTGAATTCAGAGCCCGCTCAGGAGCGTCGCTGTGGCTGAGGCCCAAAGCCTGTGCAGATAGAAACTAAACAAACGCTGTAATCTCCCAGCCCCAGCCCTGTGGAGCCCAGCTCTCCACAGCTGAGACAACACCACCCAAGGCCGAGGCCACAGAGAAACTGGACTAAAGGCAAAGGGGCTGCTGGGGGGGTGTGACTTGAAGGGGAATCACAAAGGAGTTCTGGGGTGTAAGCCAGCTTGGGGTGGCTCAGTGTGAGCCGGGTTAGGGGTCTCCCCTATTCTAGGGCCAGGAAGGAGGACTGTGTTGTTTGGAAACCATGGCCTTGCCTTGCTTCCAAGGCCCTTGGAGGAGAGGAGGCTGGTGTGCTCGCTGCTTGCTGATCCGTTTCCTCCTTGAGCCCCTGACCCCGCACTGTCCCATCAATCCCAATGCCGGCCCTTTGGGGCGCTGAAATCCCTGGGCTCTGTTTTCACCTTGTAGCACTGGGAGGTCTTCCAGAAGGTGACAGAGGTCTTCATCCTGGTGCCGGCACTGCTGGGGCTCAAGGGGAACCTGGAAATGACTCTGGCGTCGAGGCTGTCCACCGCAGTGAGTGTCCTGGCTGGGGGACGGGCCGCAGAGCGGACCTGGGCAGCACAGAGCCAAAACTGGGAGATGGCTACTCAACTGCTCAGACCTGGAGTGTAGGGCCCAAGAGAGAGGGGAGAGCCCTGCTGGGCAGGTATAGGGAGATCCCAGGCTGAGTGTCCTGCCTGTGGGCAGGGGCTCCCTGCCCAGAGTGGTTCCCAGGCTCCGTTTCTGGATGTCCCAGCCGTCCCTGGACGCCTGCCCCACCCCCTGCTTCGAAACCTGCCTCGTGACTGTTTGTGCAGCTTTGACAGGCAGGCATCACGCTGGTCCCTCCACCAGCACAGGTGGGGGCCTCCTCTGATCTCCAGCCCTACTCTGCAGCTGGGCAGGAGCAGAGCCAGGCCCTCCCAGCCCCCTCCCAGCCGTTCAGTTCCCCGTGGCAGCTTGTTCTTTAAGGGAATAGACGGGGAGGGGCTGCTCACCAGTCCCAACCCCCACAATTCAGATTGGCCATGACCTTGCAAGGATTGACCCAGATATAGGGCCATGGAGTGGGAGGTGGGAGGCGGTAAAACTCAAGAAAACAAAGATATCCCTGCATGGCCAAGAGTCTGGAGAAGGGGCAACCAACCTCACCCCCCCCAACAGGCTCTACCCTTTTCCAGCCCATGCCAGCCCTGCTCCCCAAACGCTCTTGCACCTGGGCCAGCCACTGACATTTCCTTCCCTAGGATTGCAAGCTGGGTTCCGGGCCAGAGGTTGGGTTGGTCTGGCCCATGCAGGAGTGGGCTGCCCAGACGAACAAGACAAAGGATGGAACCTGGTGCTTCCCCTGCGTCCTGGGAGGAAGAGAGATGCAGCTGCCTTGGGAGCCCCCTTCCCAACCCCTTCCAGCTGCAGGGGCTCAAACTCTAGCTCCTTCCCTCCCACCCTGAGCCCCTGATCCCACTTCACTTCTTTTGAACTTTCCTGTCCTGGTTCCTGAGTCTTAGGCACCTGTACTGCCTCTTAATCCAGGCAGGGATCTAACAGTTTCGCCCAGGCCTTTTCTAGCTGGAGCTCCAGCCCCTCATGTTCCCTTTCCCAGGCCAACATTGGACAAATGGATACACCCAAGGAGCTCTGGCGGATGATCACTGGGAACATGGCCCTCATCCAGGTAAGACAGCATGGACAGGGGTGGACTAAACTTCCCCCTTAGTCAGAATTAGCCTGTAAAAGGCTAATTCAGGCCTGAGTGAATCTCCTGCATCCTGCAAAGTAGCTCTGGGAGGTAACCAAGTTAATGGCTAAGGTGGCCCATTCTGGGTCCCAGGTGGGGAGAGGCCTTGAGCCCTCATAGATCCTGGCAATAGGACCAGAGTGCTGAAGTGTCTTCAACTATTGTCCCATCTCCCTGGGATGCCACATAGGTCCCAGATTCAGCGTCTTCCCACAAGAGTCCCAGGTCGTGACTCTGATCCCCATCCCCAGAGGACTGCTCATTCAGCCAGTAACATGTCCTGGGCTCCTGCAGAGTGTACTGCCGAGTACTAGTGTCTGGTGTGAAACTAAATAAATAAAGACATCCTTCCAGCCTGAGAGAGCTGGACAGCCCATCCAGCCTGTCTCCTGGGGCTGCTGAGGGCTCAGTGACCTCAGCTAGGAAGCTCTCTGCTCCCGGGCTCTGCATATCACCACGCCTCTCCTCAGGTGCAGGCCACGGTTGTGGGCTTCCTGGCGTCCATTGCCGCCGTCATCTTTGGCTGGATCCCTGATGGCCACTTCAGTATCCCGCATGCCTTCCTGCTGTGTGCCAGCAGTGTGGCCACAGCCTTCATTGCCTCCCTGGTGCTGGGTAAGGAAGGGAAAGGGCACTACAGTAAGGAGGGATACCCCGAAGGTGTGGGCCACACCTGGCCCCTCTGCTCTCTCCTTTTGTTTGCAGGTACCCCTTTATCTCTTCTCTTCTCACCAGGTATGATCATGATTGGAGTCATCATTGGCTCTCGAAAGATTGGTATCAACCCAGACAATGTGGCTACACCCATTGCTGCCAGCCTGGGCGACCTCATCACCTTGGCGCTGCTGTCAGGCATCAGCTGGGGACTCTACTTGGAACTGAGTGAGGCTGAGGCCACCAGGAGTGGCTCGAGTGGACTCTGGGGTAGAACTGGGAGAGATAGTGGTCATTTTGCAAATGTGCAAGGAAGTTTCTCTGTGTTACTAACCATTTGGTTTGAACAGTTTGTCCTAACACCTGATCTTAGAGAGGAGAGGCTAACTAGTGATTTCAACTCCATGCCAGCAGCAGGGGACAGGGGTTCTGGGAGAGTTTCATACACGTATTTCTGCTTGGTCCTGTGGATCTTGCTTCCCTTGGAGGCGGAGGCAGAAAGGGTAAAGGAAAGGAACTGGGGGCTGGAATCTGCTTGCAAACTAAAGAAGGGGTGGGAGATAGTGATTGCTGGGGTCAAATCAAGAAACTCAGAGTCCAGTCTCTGCCCGTAATAAGTTTAATGCCTGAGTAGCCCTCTCTACTTTGGTGTCCTCCTCTACAAAATGGACATGTCTGGCCCCATGTCCTTGGCCTGCAGCGACAATCAAATGAGAGTGTGTTGACAGGCATTTAGTGCAGTATTGCTGTCGGTCCGCTGGGGCACTTGCAGGCTGAGCCAAGGGAGGTTGGTGCAGGGAGGCACAATGTTCATCTCCTTCTGCTCTTTGCCCTCTCAGATCACTGGCGATACATCTACCCTCTGGTGTGTGCCTTCTTCGTGGCCCTGCTGCCTGTCTGGGTGGTGCTGGCACGACGAAGCCCAGCCACAAGGGAGGTGTTGTATTCAGGTTGGGAGCCTGTCATCATTGCCATGGCCATCAGCAGGTAGGCTGTGCCCTGAGTGCGCACTCCCACCCTGCCATAGAATCCATTTTGAACCCTGGAGGAGGCCAGATCAGACACTGGTAATGCATCTAACAGTGTGTCAGCTGCATGTCCTTCCGTTGCAAGTGACAGGAACTATCTGAATTGAGTTTCATTCCAAAGCAGAATGTATTGGCCTAGGGAACTAAAAAAGCTGGATTCAGGGGCACATACATTATCATCAGGGCCCCAAGACTCACCGTCTGTCTGCTCTGCTTTTCTCTATGGTGGCCTACACCCCAGGCTCACACTTTGCTGACCTCCCAATTCCAGTGGGAATAGAGGCCTCCTTTCCCCACCAGTTCCCCAGTGTCTCAGAATAGAGTTTCATTGGTTCTCATCTGGTCACGTGTCAATCCCTGAGCAATCACTGTGGCTTTGGTCATGCAGTGCTCTTGATTGGATAGTCTGGAGCCTAGCCATCCCTGAAGCAGTATAATCTGGACCAGAGTGACTGAGTTTAAGTGAGGAGGTTCCCTGAGAAGGAGCCCAGTGCTGATACCAGAAAGGGAGATGAATGCCTAAGAGACAGAATGCCAGAGGTCACCATGGGCAGGGAGTCCTGTGGGCAGCTCCTCCAGGCAACTTGGAGAGAGCACAGGAGGTGACTGCCTGACCTGGCACCACCACCTGGCCCTGGGGTCACTTTGCCAACTCAGGAGCAACTGGCAGAACTGAAAGATGAAGCCACCAGGCCTCCCTTTGTCCCCAAGACTGGGTGGGCCTGTGCGTCTCATCCCAAAGACCAGAGGAGAACCCTTCAATGGTCTTGGTGTCATATTGTCTTTGTGTCTCTAGCGTGGGAGGCCTCATCTTAGACAAGACTGTCTCGGACCCCAACTTTGCAGGGATGGCTGTCTTCACACCCGTGATTAATGGTAAGGTCCTGGCATCAGGTGCCAGGGAAAAAGAGAGGGGGAGGGGAATAGGACTTGGGGGGCTGCTTTCTGTTTCCATTGGGTTCCTGCAGGCAGGAGAACCCAGCTCAGAGCGTAAGGCTTTCATGCAGGGAATGCTCACAAGGTGGGAGCAGGATAAAAGGACAGCAAAGGGCTGTTGAGGTACCCAGCAATTAGCAACAATGGAAACCTCTAGTCCTTTAGGGGCCAGGAGAACTGGGAATTATGGTGCAGGAACTCAGCGAGAGTTCACCTCTGCCCCCAGCAGGGGCAAGCCCCTGACCACTCTCTCTCGCCCTGTGATCACCTGCTGCTGCCTCCCACCGCATAGACCTGACTAGAAGCACCCAGTAAGGAGGCTGGGGGATGTGGCTTGGAGAAGTCGGCCTCCCAGGCTCAGGGCAAGGCTGAGCAGAGCAGGAAGTAGGCAGGGTAACCAGCACAGTTCCAGGGAGAGGTACCCGGTTCCAGAGCTTGGAGTTCAGACCTGCTACTTAAAACTGGCTTCCAGAACCAGCACACGAGCATTGGGTGCCTGAGCGCTCGGAGCTGTGGAGCGGATGAGGCAGGCAGGGCCTTGTCCCCTGTGCTGTTCACGCACGGTAGTAGTAGAGTTGGCAGCCTCTGAGCCTGCAGATCCACTGGACCAGTGCAGCTGAGCCTCAGTGATACATGTGGCATGAGGGGCAGGGACCAGAGCTGGTGACCTGTGTCCCTCCTGCACTCTCACAGTCATGCCATAGAAGGAAAGACAGGAGCCTGGGAAACTCCTTCCTTAGTGTCTCATTCTTCCCTTGAGTCTGGGCGTAAATGAAGACAGAGGACAGTGGCTCTACAGATAAAAGATAAAGAGCAGGAGATCATTTCGCCCAACTCCTCGCTGCCCTGAGTCTAAGCCCTGTGTGTCTCCACAGGTGTTGGGGGAAATCTGGTGGCAGTGCAGGCCAGCCGCATCTCCACCTTCTTACACATGAATGGGATGCCTGGGGAGAACTCTGAGCAAGCTCCTCGCCGCTGCCCCAGTCCTTGCACCACTTTCTTCAGTCCTGGTAATGACAGGTTCTCAGCCACCCAGACCCACTGAAGCCCTGGAGGGAAGAAACAGCTGGGGCTCCGGTCCAAGGTTCTCCTGTGTTGGGCTCTGCTGGCTGCTCCAGGTGGTAGAGCCCAGGCAGGGATTTTGCTGGGATGCCCTGGTAGTGGAATTCCGGGGATGGAAAGATAGGGACAGTGAGCTGTCTGCAGCCCTGGAATATGGTGTGGGCCCCCTAACTGTGACCTTCTTGGGCCAGGACTCCTCTCCCTGTCCTCTTCACACTCTCTCTCCCAATCCCAGATGTAAATTCCCGCTCGGCCCGGGTCCTCTTCCTTCTCGTGGTCCCAGGACACCTGGTTTTCCTCTACACCATCAGCTGTATGCAGGGTGGGCACACGACCCTCACGCTCATCTTCATCATCTTCTACATGACAGCTGCACTGCTCCAGGTATGGTCCAGCCCTGGGCGGGCACAGGGAGAGGTTGGGCTCCCCTGCATGGATGGGAGAAGAGGCCCAGGCTTGGCCATTAGACACCGTGCCACCTCTTTCTCTGGATCTGGGCTGCCAGTAAACACTGGACAGAGCTCAAGAGACGAGACTGTGTGTGGCCCCAGCAGACTCACTCACATGCTATGCGACTTTGGTCCAGTTGTTTCTCTTCTCTGAGCCTCAGTGGTACATCTGGAAATGGAGAGGAATGGAGCAGAGGTGGCAGTTCAGGCAGATGGTAGTAGGATGCTCAGCAGGTGGGCTTTAGCCACCACCCCCACTGGCCTGCCACAGAGCTCCGCTTGGCTCTGTTTAGCATGCTGGGCTTCATTTAAGTAAAGGGTTCCATGACGAAAAGATGTCAGAACCACTGCACTGGATAATCCATCCAGCCTATTACTACTTTTTATTTAGCCAGTGTTGTACTGATAAACCCTTATCCCTCCAGGCCCTCCACCCCCAACTACAGAGTGGTTGTGTGCTAGGAATCGCAAGGGCTGGCTGAGAATCAACCATATGCTGTTGCCTAGCAGCACTTACCCAAGTTGCCTGGCTCCCTTGCAAGTGGGGTCAAGTGCAGCCCTGTTGGGAAGTGGGAGGAGGCTCTGTAGTGCAGGTTTTCAGCTCATCCCTTGGCCTAGGTTAAAAGGAGAAGCCTTGGCTCCATTGCCTGTCATGAATGCCTGAGAGGACACTCTGGCCACTGCTGTCTCCGCTAGATCTGTGGAGGAGCAGAGCATGACACTCGATCCCCTGTAAAGTTCTTCCTCATCCCTTTGCTGCCGCCTCCCAGCCGCGTGTCTGGGGCTGCTCGGGAGACTAGATGTGAGGACAGCTGCTGCCATTCCCATCCTGGGGCACATCCTGAAGGGCCCCTGGCCACACTTTATTTTGTACTCTTCTGCAGCTGCTAGAAAGAGTATGAAGTTAATGGGGAGGTGGGAACAACTTCACCCAGGGCCAGGACCACAGGAGTACAAGGCTGGTGTATGCAGGGGAAAGGAGTGTGGAGGGTGCTGGGGCTGTAACCCTTGACTTCCTTGGAGAAAACAGGAGAGCAACCAAGTTAGCCTAAAAATAGGTATCAACTCTGGCTTCTGGTTCTTAAGAACTCTGGTCCTGCATCTGGGTCCCTTAGAGCAGACTTTACACACTGCAGTATTTTCACAGTAGAGTCAGGAGTAAAACTTCCCAGCATGGTGGCATGCACTTGTGATCTCTGAGGTTCAAGGCCAGGCTGGGCAACTTAGGGAAGACCCTATCTTAGAAAACAAACAAACAAAACTAAATAAAACCTCTTAGGTGACTGTGTTGGGTTTAACCTTTAGAAATCATCTCATTCTCACGCAGACATAGTCATTTAGACACAGAATCCCGCGCCACCGCAGGATTCTAGATCGAGTATACCATCAATTCCAAAGCATAAATCTTGTTAAAATGCAGGTTCTGACTCAGATTGATCATGGAGCCTGCACTTCTGCATTTCTGACAAGGCCCCTGCTATAGTTAATGCTACTGGTCCTGGGCCCATTAGCAAGATTCTGTCTAGATCATTCTTAATTATCTGTAGTAATAGTAGGTAAGCAAGGGCACAGATAAAGCAGCAGACAATCCAAAATGTATTTTGAATTGCTATGCATCGTCTGCATAGCAGACAATTTTATTTTGCTAGGACAGATGTTAACCTCGCCGTCTTTGACAACAGCAGAATTGGAAGGGTTAGGAGAAAGCCAGCTTACTCAGACAACTATTTGTACAGCATCCTCAAACAATCTCCTCATCCCACTCTTCCCAGAGAAGAAACCACTGTAGGAAAAGCTGAGTCCAAATGCCAGCCCCCTGCCAGGATCCTGGAGAGGCCAACCTGGCAGGAATTGGAGTGACCCAGAATTAAAAGCAAGAAGGCTGAATTCCTGCGGGGGTAGGATTTAGATGAGAAAGCCTCTGGTTTGGTGAATTTGGGAGCAGAATATAATGCTGATGGGAGTGACCCCAGCAGTAGCAACTTCTTCCTCTCTAAAGAGCTCTCATTTTTCCTGTTGGTAACTGTAGGGTGGAAGAACAGAGGGAGGTTGCCAGGGAGGGAAGGTAAGCTGTCCTAACCCAAGGACTGCGGCTGGCCAAGCCTTGTGATACACTGAATGGGCCAATCTTGTGGCCTCTGGCTCCCCCTGCAGAGAGGCAATGGCTACAGGCAGGGCCTTCTGTCTCCAGGTGCTGATTCTCCTGTACATCGCAGACTGGATGGTGCACTGGATGTGGGGCCGCGGCCTGGACCCAGACAACTTCTCCATCCCGTACTTGACGGCTCTGGGAGACCTGCTTGGCACTGGGCTCCTGGCACTCAGCTTCCATGTCCTCTGGCTCATTGGGGACCGAGACACGGATGTCGGGGACTAACTTGGCCACTCAACCTTTTCCCTGTCCCTCTGCACTTTCTATGTGAATTTTTTCTTTTGTTCCGCTATCCCTACCCCACCCCACACTCCCACATATTTCAAGGACTTCACTTTGATACCAAATTCTCATTATTTTCAATGGGAATTTTTATACATTGAGCCAAGTTTGGATAGCAAGAATTCAGGAAGGACAGATGGACTGAGATAAGCAGTACAGTAGGCTTCTGAGATAATCACCAAGTGCAATTTCATGGTGGGTGCCTCCAAGTGAGGTGATTGGGGCAGGGGGTTTCTGTCTGAGATCTGGAGACATTTGGTTTAGCTTTAGTGACCTCAGTCTTGGCCCTAATGAGAAACTCTTTGTGAGTGGGCTATGGCTTTTGTTTTTTTCTTTGTTCTTTTTTTAGTTGAACAGAGGAATAAGTAAAACTCCCCCTCCCACATATACACACACACACACACACACACACACACACACACATTTGTAGAAGTGGACCAACTTCAGAGCATTGGGCAGCAGACAAGTGGTTCAGTAATTCCAGCCCTCTTCTCTGCCGTCTGGACCGAGGCCACTGCTCTCAGAGGGAGATGGACTGGTTTCAGTTCATGCACGTGCCTCTCTCGTGATTGCCTGGTCAACATCATCAACCCTCCCTCTGACTTTTCCATTTGAATGTCACACCCGAGAAGGAATGAGCAGTGGCCTGGTCTCCCTGTTGAATCACGTCCAACCATAGGTTTCCCAAGGTCCCTGTCCTCCTCCTTGGGCTTTAGTCTCTGTTCATACCTCCTCTCTCATTGTCTCTAAGCACTCCCCTCCCCAGAGCCTGCTAGGTGGGGTTCTGCGCTTGGGGACAGGAGGAGTATGTGGAGAATGACTTGGAGGTCGAGGACAACCAGGGGTGTTTTGTTGCTGCTGTTTTTCCTGAGGACATAATCATGTGATCACCTTGGCCTGTGTCACTTCCTAAAAGCACTCATTCGACCATGCCAGGGGGTCAGGTGTTGTGTCCCTTGGCCCCTGCCCACAAATGTTCATTATTCATTCATTCAGCAAACACAGCCTCCCCAAGATAAGCACTTCTGCAGGCCTGCTCTGAAACATTCATTGAGCAGTAAGTATGGGGTGTTAGGTATTGTGCAGGCCCTGACTAGCCAGGGGTAAGGGAATCACAGTGCTAACCTCACCTCATTCCCCAGCCTCCAGAGGCCACGTACCCTTTCAATCTGGCAGAGAAAGTTCCCTCTCTCCGGGTATTTGTATCTGTTTCACCAAACCAGGTTTGGCCTCATTCTCCCTCCAGACCCCAACTCTGCAGACTGACCGCAGCTCAGACCACCAACCCCACAACACCCCTGCTTGCCTTCCCTTCCCTCCGCCTCCACTTCTCACGCACCCAGAAGAGGATTTGGAACCAGCGTACTGGACATTAGCTGGCTGCTTCTACTTCTCTCTGCCTAGCACAAAACTGGGAGAAGCCAGAGCCTCTACCTCTTCCCCTCTTGGCCCTGAACAGCCCAGAAAGCCAGCCACACTCACACGGGCAAATGTAGGCATTGGGCTGCAGGCTTTTTCTAGCCTGTCTAAAGCATCCCTATAAACCTTCCCCTCTGGACCCTGAGAGCCCGCCTCGCAGTGAGGTGTGAGCAATGGCCCTGTGTCTGTCAGCACCATGCCTTCATGCAGGAGCTTGCCCTAGACCCCCAGAGTGTCCTTTCTCTCCATCTCCTCCCAGACCACCTTAGGGAATCTAGAACCTTAGGATTGGAAAGAATCATAGAGGTTATCTAATTGGCGTTGTGTCCGCAGAGTCCATTAACACCAGCCTGAGCTTATTTCTTCTCTGGCCTCCTTTTGCCTTTTCCTCCACCTCAGAACACACCTGCACACAGGCTCTTGTATAGGCACCCTACCCTGAGGCTGTGGCCTGGTGTTCTCCAGCCACTCGCCCTCCCCTCATCTCTGGAGTTCAGCCAGGCTGCCCTGGAGGGCTTTGGAGCACCCATCCTCCTTTGCCTAGAAAGCAGAGAAGTGGGCACACCCGAGCCTAAGAACATGTGAGCAGAGGAGGACTGTGGAGTGGGAGGGAAGGAAAATGAAGGTGACTTCAACAGAGGATTCATTTCTCTCCCCCTGATTGCACCAACTGCATGTACTTTTGGCCTGGCTGCAAGGAGCAATATTGGTTTACTCTTGTATCCTTCAAAAGTTACAGAACTGTGTCTTAAGAGAATTATTTATAGTTACTATAACTGAATTGACAAATGTCAACTTAACTGATAAATTATATTTGGTAAAATAAAGAGGATGTTTATTTAGATGGTTGGTGTTCCTGTGTACCTCATCAAAAAGCAGCTTCAAGCCAAGCACAGTGGTGCATGCCTATAATTGTGGTACTTTGGGAGGCTGAGACAAGAGGATCGCGAGCTCCACCCAGCCTGGACAATTTAGCGACTTAGCAAATAAATTTAGCGCTGTCTCAAAATAAAAAGGGATGGGTAGCTGGGCATGATGGCACACGCCTGTAATCCCAGCACTTCAGGAGGTTGAGGCAGGAGGATCATTGCAAGTTTGAGGCCAGCCTGGGCTACATAGTGAGCGCATGTCTCTAAAATAAAAAGGGATAAGGATACAGCTCAGTGCAAAGGCTTCAATCCCCAGTACCAAAAAAAAACTTTCTTGGTAGTCCACCCTCTCCTTGTTCAATAGAAACAGGGCTAAGTGTGATGGGCAGTGAAACATCGGTGTAGAGGTTATGTGATAGAAAACATATCAGTCACTGAGGAAGAATGGTACTGTACTCTGGGACATTCCAGAAGCCAAATGCAGGGTCCTTGCTCTCAAGGAAATTATGCTGTAGTTTCCACACACTTAGCCTCTTTTTGTACTAAAGGTGTGAGCATGGGTTAAGATCCTTTCCCTGCAAAAGTTTACAATTAGGTCATGTCAAAATAATAGTAGCAATTATTTGTTGAATATTTCCTATATAACTTCAGGGTGCTCAACCTGTAAGCCATTAGAAATTTACAATTCACAACAAAGGGTCTGGGTCAGGCAGTTCTGGGTTCAAATCTCAGCTCTTCCACTTGTATTTGTATGACCTTAGACAAATCTCTGAACCTGTCTAGAGCCTGGGTTTCTTCATCTGTACACATTCCTTTTTACAGGATAATTTTGAGACTTTGATGGGGTAATATACATAAAAGTACTAATCTCTGCCTGGTATATATAAGTCCCAAAGTACTAATCAATATTCAAGTGGGTATATTAGTCAGCTTCCCATTATCATAGCAAAATACCTGAGCTTATCAGCTTATAAAGAGGAAAGGTTTATTTGGCTCACATTTCAGAAGGTTCAGTGCTTATGGGTAGGCTTCGTTGCTTTCGAGCCTGTGACAAAGCAGAATTTCATGGCAGTGAGTAGTCCCTGGTGAATGAAAATGCTCACCTCATGGCTGCTTGGAAGCAAAGAGAGGCCGAGACCGCCATTCCACAGTCCAGGTCAAGGGCATGCCCCCAGTCGCTTAAAGCCTCCCATGGGTCCCATCTCTTAACAGTTCCCACCACCTTCCAGTAGCACCAAACCTAGGACCAGGCCTTTATCACATGGCCCTTCGGGAGATACCCAGATCCAGACTATCTATAGGGCAGCGCTGGAGGCCACTGCCTGGGCGGCGTCCATCCACTGCCCACGGGTCAGATGGAAGGTAGCAATGAGAGCAGGCAGATGGAAGGGCCTCCAAATCACGTCACGGGTCAGCGAATAGGTCCACTTGGAGGGTGCTGGGAAGGATGGGTGTTAGCCCGGCAGGAAATTGTGGAGAAGGAGCCCTCCCTCAGAGGGAACCATGAGCTAAGATAGGAAGTGAGCATCTCAAGGTGCTTCTGGAAACTGCTGATTGTTCCCCAGAGCCTGGAGTGTAGAACAGGACGGCACAACCTTATGAGACATACTTGTGACAAAGCAATTTTTATGTATTTTTTTAAATATTAGTATGTTTGTGATAATAATTTCATTCTTTTTGGGAATTGACTATATATATAGAGAGAGAGAGAGAGAGATCACATTTTGATCATTTTTAACCTCTTCTCCCTCCCCTCCTTCTCCAGATCCCTACCCATCTCCAAAAAATCTGTCTCCCAGTTTCCTACTGTTGTAGTCAGGGTTTGCAAGGGAAACAATACAGGACACATAATTTATAGGATTATTTTATAATAGTCACCCAAAGAGTCATATACGAAAGAGTGCAGGAAATCCGTCCACACACTAAAGACCCAAAGAATCCAGCTGAGGGCCTGGATTCTACAGCAACGTCCTGCATGAGTCCAGCTGAAGACCTAGAGCCCATGGCCATGCCGTCATGAGTCCAACTGCAGGCCCAGAGCCCACGACAATGTCTCATGCAAGTCTGTTCCACAGATCTGTGCTGGGAAGGCCCAAAGGTCACTGGTGGAAGCTAGAAAGTCTGTGCCATCGGGATGAAGGATCTGTGCTGGAGCCAGGAAGCGACACTCAGAGTAAGGACCAGAGCTCCCCTAAAAAGTACTACAGCCATCCTCAGTGACAATGAGGTCCCGAGCTCCTCCGATGATGAGAACAGCCAAGTTCCTATCGGGAAAGCCAGCGTGACAAGCTCCTCCAGGAGAACCAACAGCACCACCTCTTCTTCTCCAGTTCTCTTTTTATGCTGTTGGCAACAATCTTCAGGTGGGCCCTCCACACCCAGCACCACGCTGATTCAGTTCAGCTGGGTGTTACAAATTGCCCATCAGTTGTCAATCCACCACACCTACCATCTCTCCTCTACCTTGCTCTTTATTTATATTTTGGGTTTCTCTGACACAATGTTTCTGAGATGGCAGATACAGAAAGCAGAATTAGAGAGCAGCCCCACCCAGGTCTGTCTGACTCCTAAGCCTCTGTTAGGAACCACTGCCCACGTAAGACACACGCAGGGCGTAGCCCAGCATTACATGGCATGTGCTACGTGCTGAACACTTGCTAATCTCAGAAATCACCCTTCGTAACAGCCCTGGGCTCTAGGACTAACTCTTCAAAGCAGCCATATGTTAATAAGGCTATAGTCAAGAGAAAGAGATTGCTTGTTAATTATTTTGTATCATGTTTTAGTATACAGTCTAGGTTTTGCTTTGGTTTTTGGTTTTTGGTTTGAGACAGGGTCTTACTATATAACTCAGGCTGGCCTTGAACTGGTAGCGATCCTCCTGCCTCAGCCTCCTGAGTGCTAGGACTACAAGCATGTGCCACCACGCCCAGCTATATGGTATACTTTTAAATAAGTCTTATTTACAACTTCAATATTACTTCTAATGACTATAAAAAAGGATAATACCACCATTTTCCAAGGGAGAATCTGAAGCTCAGAGAGGCTAATATCTTGCCCACAGTTCTAAATCGAAGCCAGACCTCTCGACCATGCCTGGAGCCAGGTGAAATGGCTAGCCGGGCTGCCTTTTACTGTGTAAGGAACAGGAAACGCTGCTGGAATTATTTGTTTAAAAACAGTGGCCTGCTATCTCAGTTCTGCTCATGAGATACTGTACTGCAAAATGTTGTCTCCTGAAATAGTGTCTTGCAATGGACATTTTAAAACACCTCCCAGGCACCAGCCTATCTCTGATATTTTTGCAACACAGTGACAGACAGGCAGTACTTCCAACCCCAGGAGCAGTCAGCTGACCTCCTCCTGAAGTTAGTGTCTCCTTCAGCTAAAATTCAGAAACTGAATAAGGCACAGAGCACTGCACTGTATTTCATTATATTATCTAAATATAAAATCTTTCATTTGGCTCCCAAGGAAATGTCTCACTTGTAAGATCTTATTTTTAAAAAAGCACTAAAAAGAAAACAAATGACAGAAAAGTGAGGAGAGTTTGGGCAACCAGAAAAATATCTTTAAACATAATTTGACTTTATGGCTATATTTATGTTTCTTTAAGTGTGAATGACTAATACTATCTATTGATATTTTTTTTAAAGTTAAATTGTTGGTGCCGGGTGTGGTGGCACATGCCTGTAATCCCAGCACTCAAGAGGCTGAGGCAGGAGGATTGCCTGGAGTTCAAGTCCAGCCTGGGCTACATAGTGAGTTCAAAGCCAGCCTGAATTACATAGCGAGACCCAGTCTCAACCATCCCCCTAAAAGTTAAATTGTTGGAAAACTAAGTCCCAATAAGTTGGAATGCTGTGTCATACTCATATTCATAGGGTATGAATTTCTTATTTTGAATATAAATAATTTGTATTGTGTCCTAAAGTTAAGTAAAGTAGCATTGCTTTGAGGGAGCTGCAGACGATGGCCTGCCCAACTGGCTCACATGTTTATCTGTCCTTGACTTTGCCGCAAATCATCACATACATAATTTTCAAGCATTTTTCCTAAGTTGGTGACTAGTTCCCAAATTATTCAGAAATGAAGTTTTTGGTTTTTAGGAGTTAGAAAGTCATGCAAAAAGAGAAACTAATTTTTTCTTTCACACTACTGGGGGTTGAACCCCCAACCTTTGCACTGAACTACATCTCCAGCTCTTCTTTAATTTTTTATTTTGAGACAGGGTATTTCTAAGTCACTCAGTTGCCCCTCCTGCCTCAACCTCCCAGAGTGCTGGGAGTACAGACATGGGCCTCTGCACCAGGCTGAAAAACTAAATCTTTAAGAGGATCTTTAGTGCTTTTTTGCCCTGGGTGGCAAAGACAGAATATTATCTATGGTCTCCTGAGTGGCAGCCCAGACACCAAGCGGCAAGTTTGGGAAGGTGGAGGGAGATGGCACCATTGCCCAAGGTACCCTTGACAGACCACTCCCAAGCCGAGAGTGGAGCATTCACCTTTCTCCCTGTAACATCCACACTGTGGAAAACAGAACAATCATCCATGCCCACTCGTGCCTCTATATTCTGTGTCCCTCACCTGGCTTAGCATCTGGTGATCCTTTTTCTGCACCAGGGTCAAAGCTAGCAGCCAGAATCCTCTGGGATTTGCCTTGGCCACCTAGAGTTCTCCTCCTCTTCCAGCCAGATACCACTGCCAGGCTGCCTCCTCCAGCCAGGGCGTATTATTATTTTTACTTCAGTAAATAAGGGCCCTACCATCCACTTTTGGAATAAAGAAACCCAGAAAACATGCAGAGGATGCTGTACTCTTCTGGGATGTCTCCCTAGTCTCCACACACAGCTTATTATTTTAAAATAGTAATAATTAGAGGTAGATAAATATTGGGTTCCCAGCTCTCTCAGCTTGTGGCCATAATTAACCTCTTATGATACCCAAAATGGGACCATATTGCCCTCTCTGAGGGGTTGTCAGACACCAGAAGATTCAATAGATAGAAACTTTTTTTTTTTTTTTTTTTTTGTGGGTACCGGGGGTCAAACTCAGGACCTTGTGTGCCAGCAGGCGCCTGTGCCGCTGAGCAATATCACTGGCCCTTTTTTCGTATGTGGGTACTGGGAGTCGAACTCAGGACCTTGCGCTTGCCAGGCAGGCGCTTGTGCCACTGAGCCATCTCACTGGCCCAAAACTTGCTTTCAGGCTGACCAACTTCCCTTCAGATCAGTACTCCTTCTTTAGACATGTTTATATCTTGATGTAGTTCCTTGGTACTCTCAAGTGCCTACGGCTGGGGAATTGTTAGTGGGCCACTAGATGGCCCATAGAAACAATAATCTCTTTTTCCTCACCTCTTAGCCAATTTGCAGGAGATAGGAAATTTGAATAGAATCTTCCCAGCTCCCTCTTTTGACAGATGCTGCTCTCCCACGGCCACGTTGACAGCTGGGACCACACATTCAGTTCTTTAAAAATCAAAATCTCTAGTCAGGCATGGTGGTGCATGCAGATAATACCAGCACTCAAGAGGCTGAAGCAGGAAGGTTACCACAAGTTCAAGGCCACCCTGGACTACACAGTGAGTTCAAGACCAGCCTAACAGCCAGGCATGGTAGCACACACCTGTAATCCCAGCACTTCAGAGGCTGAAGCAGGCAGATCACTGTGAGTTTGAAGCCAGGCTGGCCTACATAGTGAGTTCCAAGCCAGCTGGAACTACATAGCGAGACCCTGTCTCAAAAATAAATAGGGCCGGTGAGATGGCTCAGCGGCGTAAGCGCCTGCCTTGCAAGCGCGAGGGCCCGAGTTCGACTCCCGGAACCCACATACGAAAAAGGGGCCGGTGATATCGCTCAGTGGCACGGGTGCCTGTTGGCGCGCGAGGTCCTGAGGTCGACCCCCGGTACCCACCAAAAAAAATAAATAAATAAAAATAAAAATAAATAAAAAACACATAAATAAACGACCAGCCTGAACTACATAGCAAAACCCTGTCTCAAAAAAAATAAATGAATAAAAAACAAAAACAAAGGATTACTATCAAGAACATACAAAGAACTCAAAAAAATCAGACCTCCCAAATTTAAAGACCCACTCCAAAAATGGGCATCTGAGATGGATACACACTTCTCAGATGAAGAAATACAAAAGGCAAAAAATATACGAAAAAATGTGCAACATCACTAGTCATTCAAGAGATGCAAATTAAAACAACACTGAGATTTCACCTCACCCCAGAAAGAATGGCTTTTATCAAGAAATCACTAATAACAAATGCTGGAGGGGCTGTGGGGAAAAAGGAACCCTTTTTCACTGTTGGTGGGAGTGTCGACTGGTACAGCCACTGTGGAAATCAGTGTGGAGATTCCTCAAAAAACTAGGATTGGAGGTCCCATTCGACCCAGCTATTCTCCTTCTGGGTATCTTCCCAGAAGAATTAAAAACATCGTACCACAGTGATATATGTGCACCCATGTTTATAGCAACACAATTTGTAATAGCTAGATCATGGAAACAACCCAAATGCCCATCAACCGAGGAATGGATAAAAAAGATGTGGTATTTTTACACAATGGAATACTATTCAGCCATAAAGGAGGATAAACTGGAGACTTTTATAGGTAAATGAATGCAACTTGAGAAAATACTCATAAGTGAAATTAACCAGACACGTGTAAACATCATATTGTCTCCCTAGTGTGAGAAACTGAAAGAGTAAATAAGATCCAAAATGTACAATAGATATGGTAAAACAGGAAGAAACTGGTCAAAAGGAAAGAGAAACTGGGATAGGGGAATGGGGAAAAGAAAGGGAAAAGAAAAAAAATTATATATATATATATATAATAGTTAAGATAGATACACTACTAATTTTACTTAGTTCATTGAGAAGTAAGGTTTGTGCTAATATTGTTTGGACAATTGAATGCTGATATCTTGTACCCTGGGTAACTAATTTAAAGATAACAATACGTAATGTATTAACCATTGTTACCCTCCTATTATGTTGTTTTGAAATTTTGTTCTATTTTTTTCTCTTTAAAATAAAAATTAAAAAAAAAAATCCACATTGTACCACAGCGATATATGTGCACCCATGTTTATAGCAGCACAATTTGTAATAGCTAAATCTTGGAAACAACCTAAATGCCCATCAACTGAGGAATGGATACAAAAGATGTGGTATTTTTATACAATGGAGTATTACTCAGATATAAAGAAGGATAAACTTGAGACTTTTATAGGTAAATGGATGCAACTCGAGACCATACTCATAAGTGAAATAAATCAAACTCACATGTGTAAACATCGTATTGTCTCCCTAGTATAAGATACTGTAAGAGTAAATGAGGGGCCGGTGAGATGGCTCAGCGGCTTAAGCGCCTGCCTGGCAAGCGCGAGGGCCCGAGTTCGACTCCCGGATCCCACATACAAAAAAGGGGCCGGTGATATCGCTCAGCGGCACGGGCGCCTGCTGGCGCACGAGGTCCTGAGGTCGACCCCCTGGTACCCACAAAAAAAAAAAAAAATTTAAAAAAAAAAAAAAAAAAGAGTAAATGAGATCCAAAATCTACAATAGATATTGTGAAAGGGAAAGAATCTGCTCAAAAGGAAAGAACAGTTGGGATGGGGGAAAGGAGAAAAGAAGGAAGGGAAAAGGAAAAAAAAAAAATATATATATATATATGTGTGCACAAGATAGCTAAGATAATTATACTACTAATTTCTTTTAGTTCATTGAAAAGATCGGTATATGCTTGTTTTGTTTGATCAATTTTGCATGCCTATATCTCGTAATCTGAGCAACTACTTTGAAGATAACTATACGCAATATATTAAGCATTGTTAATTTCCTATTACCTTGTTTTGAAATTCTGTATAATTGTTTCTATTTTTTGTTTTATTCTCTTTAAAATAATAAAAAAAAGAATTGTGGGTTTATAAAAAAAAAAAAATCTCTGGTTTCTGCTCCTTTCCCTCTCTCATTCCTTTGGTGCTTATGTGGAGCAGGAGGGAAGGTATCCATGCAAGGAGACAAATGTGGCAACAAAAGCAATAAAAACTACAGTTTGGTGTTTCCCCTACACACTTCCAGGCTCAAAACTGGTGCTAGACGTAGGCACAAACCAAGCTTTCCTTTGAATTTACTCGACTCTGTCTCTAGAGAGGATGTCCCTGGCCACCTTGTTGCAGAGCCTTCTGGTTGAATGCCCAGCTGGGTCACAAGCGTTTCACCAAGCTGCCTTCCCCTCCCCACAGCAATCACTAAAATGCGTGGTCACTGAACAGAGTCTGGGGCCTGGAGCTAAGGGACAGCGCAGCCTCACCCTCTTCTGTCTGGGTCCAGCCCTCTCCTCTACTGCAGGGCCACTTGCTGGGTTAAAGCACCCTTCCATTCTGGTCCTAAGACCGTGGTGGCTCTCCAGGATTGGGGGATCGTACACACTATTTCAAGTCAAGTTCCCAAGCCCTTAGGAGACTGCCTGGCACCAGATCATTTCTTCAACAAGTATTTGTTGAATTCATACCATAGCCATCGTCAATAGCTACCCACATTAGCACTTTACTAAGATGTAGGCCACATCCTCTGTGGAGGGCACTTGCCAAAACATTCTTCCTATTTTCCTAGTCAGACAATCCAAAATGTGAGACTTTCTACAAGACAACTGGCCTGGACTAAATAGAAAGCCAATGTTACAAACAGGAGGAAAAAAAGCAGGGGATTGTTACAGACCAGTGTTGTCCAATAGGCTGTTTCAGTATTTTATTTTTTTGGTGGGGGGGTTGTCTTGAGACAGGGTTTTACTTTGGAGTACAGGTTGGCTTTGAATTCACCATGTAGCCAGACTGGCCTTGAACTTGCAGTGATCCTCCTGTCTCAGCTTCCCAAGTGCTGGTGTTAGAGGAGTGCTCCCTTAAATGCAGCCAACAGACTCTTTTGTGCTGGTGGAAATAGTGTGTGCCTATGCTGTCCAGTTTAGTAGCCACTAGTCAAATGTGGCTATTCAGCACTTAAAATGCGGCTAGGCAACCGATACAAATTTATTTAATTCTACTAACAAAAATGTAAGTAACTACACATCACTACTAGGTCCTATATTGGACACGGCATAGTCCCTGATTAAAAGAGACTAAAGAAACAGCATAACCAAATGCCATGCATGTATGAACCTTGATTGGATTGTGGACCACAGTTGGGGCAGAAATGAGAAAGATAAGGTCGGGGGGGATAAAGAAATATAAATGCAAACTGTTTAGTAGCTGACATTATTGAAATAGGGTGTGATAGTGGAATTTTGGATTTGTGGGATCATTTCATTATCAGGAACTATATGCTATTGTATTAAAGGTTGAAGTATCTGCTACTTAAAGTTGACTAGTTCAACACACAAAGATATAAAGCATATACAGGTATCCCAAAATGTTAGTAATTGGTAAACTCAGCAAAAAGACATACTGATATACATTGTACTCTCCTTTTACCATTTCTATGGGTTTGAGTTTTTTAAAAATGAAAAGCTAGAAGTAAAATGTAAAATAAATAAATAAAAACACACACCCATGGGAAGTGGGATACTAACTGAGTAAGTCTGACCACTTTTCCCAGCTTCCAAAGCTCTGTGTTCCAAACACATATATGCAAATCAGTTGTTTGGCACTCTAAATGTATTCTCCCACTATCTTATTTATAACCGCCTCTCTGGTAAATCACAATTAGAATCGCAGCTTGGTATGGAAGAAGTATACCTGATGCACTTCCAGGAAAGGAATGCTAAGCCTACTCCTTTGACAGAAGTTCTGTGACTTAGGGGAGCAGCAGGAAACTTGCAAGATTCCCTCATAAGTCTTGACTCCCCACCTCTCTGATTTGAGAAACTAAGAACGTTCTTCTCATTGATGAAGAGGACCAAAGCCAAAATTTTGGAGTTTCTGTTTACTTTGCAACATGCTGGTTACTTATAGGTTAAATAACTGTGAATCAGTCACATACATCAAGTGACCAAAAGTTAAACAGAATATGAATGCTGCAGGTGACAAATAAGAGCTTCAATAACAAGGGAAATGTTTATAAATGAGCTGATACTTAAATCAGGCCTTAAACCACCATTTCTCAGCATGGAATGTGGCCTAGAAATCAGTCACGTGTGTACTTGCCAAAAATGCAGATTCCCCTGGGCCCCATCCCAGCCCTACAGAGTCACAATGTCTGTATTTACTAAGCAATCTAGATGATTCTTATGAATGCTAAAGTTTGAGAACTTTGTGTGGTAAGTTTTAGGTGTGCAGAAAAAAAAATGCAGGAGACTATGCTAACAGGTAAAGCATCTTTAGCAAAGATACAAAATCAAAAATGAAATTGCACTTTTAAAGAGTACAAGGGCCACAGGAGAAAAATTCTTCCCTTTGAGATTAGGCAAGATAAAGTAGTTAGTAGGACAGGACTGGTGCATAGAAAGCTCAGGGAGGTAGGCCAGTCTTGAAAAGATAGTTGGTTGACAATGAAGAAACAAATAGTGATGTTTTAGGAAAATCATCCTGGCCAATTGTATAGGATGACTTAATGAGGGACAAAAATTGAATCAGGGAGACAAGTGAACAGGTAACTGCAGTAATCCAGTGTAAGGGAGACAGAGATCTGTTCCACCACCCATTATGTTCTTACGTGGACTCTGGCTGGATCTAGAATCCCCATTTATGTAAGAGCTGATTAACAAAAGAAAAACGTAAAACTTTTAGTCAATTTACATTTACATGGGAATTTTCACAAGAGAGTAAAATCCAAAAAAATGATGAAATCATGATGTTTTTATGCTTTTTAGACAAAGAGCAGTACGATTAGGAAGAAATGATAGGACAAGTGGATATTTTGATGAGAGTAATAAATGTTACGGTTACTACTAAGAGATATATAGAGGGGGAGTGTAGAAGCTAGCAGAAGATAAAAATTATGTCAGAGTTTGTTGATTCAGTTCCATTGCCACCCCAATTACCAGCTCTGGTGATCAAGGTTATTTTTCAGTGTTGGTATGGGAAGGACATCCCTCCCAAAAGGATTTTTATGGCATGCTGCATGTAATGACACAGACCAATGGCACTCCCTGCAGTTACAATTTCCTCAAGTGATTTCAACTTGAAAAAAAAAAAATCACTATACCAATTTGGCATATTTTTGAGTGACACATGTACCTCCTTCACCAGGTGTGAAATGAGGATACCTAAACTAGGAAAGCATCACTGGATAGGGACCAGAGAGGATGGGTAGGTGAAACCTTTTGAAAGAATCAGTAGGATGTGCTAATTGACTTTTCTAAAGAAGGAGGGGGCTGGAAGTAAAACAAAATGTTACCAGGGCTCAAAGTCTGAAGTCCACCTGAAGGGAAGAAAGGAGACCAGTGACGAAAATAGGGAAACTGAGAAAAGAAGTTGTTTTTGCAGTGAGGTAGCAAGAAGGGGCTGTGGAAGTACATCCAAGTGAAAGTACATTTTTGGCAGTTGCACACATGAACCATAATTGATTGGCAATAAAGAACAAATAAAGTGAAAACAAAGATTTGAAGATTCACTAAAGAGTTTATTGAGCTGGGCGTGGTGGCGCAAGCCTATAATCCCAGCACTTGGGAGGCTGAAGCAGGAGGATCACTGTGTGTTCGAGGCCAGCTTGGGTTACATAGTTCAAGGCCAGCCTGAACTGCGTAGTGAGACTCTGTCTCGAACCCCTCACTGAAAAGAGTTTATTGAATGATCAATTCTAAGACCAAGAATCAGGCTTAGGAAATACCTAGAGGAGGATGGGATGGAGAGACACCTGAAAGAAAAAGAGGATCATCAGAGAAGCAGGATGATGAGAAAGAAAGAACAGCAGCACAGAAGCCATGTGGGGAATAAATGCCAAGGAGTGGCCAAGTATTTTAAAGCAAATAGGAACTGAGAAAAGTGCATCTTTAGAGTTGAATAGCCTGGCCTAGCCTCCTGTACTTGGGAAACAAACATTTGGGGCTAAGTATGGCATGCATGTGTGATGTTCTTTCGTCATAGACCACAAGCAGCAGCCACTGCATCAGGAGACCTGGGCAGGATTTCACGATGTCAGGCCCTGAGCTGATTGCCCCATGGCTGGCCCTGAGGGGCGTCTCTTAGTCTTGAGAAAAGCATAGAAAGTGGGGCTCATTTTGCTTGTCATGGACCTCATGTCCCTCTGCCTCCTACCTAAAGGACAGGCCAGTCAGAAGAGCTACAGGCTGAAAATTTTAAATTATTTGTCAAATTAGAGCTTTATGATTATTCAGAGGCAAAAGCAGCAACAAATGACTTTCATCTCAAATGACGTACGGGTGGCAAGTATAGGGATTGTGGAAGTGAGGATGAGGAACTGATTCATGTTTTCTGTCTGTCTTTATTGGTAATTATTAAGGGTTGTAACTTTTGGCATGGGTTTTTCTAAGGGTTGGTCTCTGGGGTCAGATTTCCATGAATTTGCTTGGTACTGGGTCACATGGAAGATAAGAGATTACGTTCACAAGGTCCCGGACTTGTCTAGCTATTCGAAGGAACAGGAATTGGACTTCACTTGGAGCAAGATGGATGAGGCTGAGGTTTTCATTAATGGGGAAAATTTTATTTTTCCATTTCAGTACTAGGGATTGAACTCAGGACCTTTTCAGAGACAGGGTCTCACTAAATCGCTAAATTGCCCAGGCTGGGCTCGAATTTGGCAATCCTCGTACCTCAGCCTTGCGGAGTGCTGTGATTACACATTAATGGAATGACTTTTAAACATTTACTCCAAAAAACCTTGAAAGATAAAACTGGGAGATTTAGGCATGTGAGATCATGTCGAACAACACTCCTGTGAAGGGACATTTACTGATCTAGAAGTATTTTAAGCTAAGATTCCGAACTTCGAAGGAGTTTGAAAACTTGAAAATAAGGTTTCGGAAAAGAGAAATAGTGAAGAAACTACATTTCCCAGGCGACCTGGCGCGCGAGTCTCCGCACTCGGTAATGTCTTGTTGCCGCGAGGCACGCCGGGAAATGTAGTGCTGCAAGCCGTCCTGCACGTGACCCCTGTGGAGGAAGGCGAGGGAGCGCGCCACCGGGGCGGACCGAGGTACCCGCTGCGCCTTCCCCTCACAGTTGTGTGTGCAGTGGGAAGGGCTTCCGCCATCTGTCGCCAGCCGTGTAATGAGCTGGCGCGAGTTCAGGCGCTGGGAAGTCCGGATGGGCGAGGCGCGGCGACGCCCCGTCCCGATTCTCGGCAGCCGGGCGGGGCGCCCGCGAAGGTGCGAATGCTGGGGGCTGGAGCTGGCGCTGCGGCCGCGCCGGGAGGAAGCGCGTCTAGGTTGAGCGCAAAGTTTCCTTTTTCTGCTTTCTCATCAAAACAGCTTCACGGGCGAGGGGTGGGGATGCCTCGCTCCAGCTTGAGGAGGGCCCGGGGCCGAAGCGGTTGAAACAAGCGCCGGCCCCGCCTCCCGAGCTCGCGCCCCCGCCAGCCATGGGCAGCCGAGACCACCTGTTCAAAGTGCTGGTGGTGGGGGACGCCGCCGTGGGCAAGACGTCGCTGGTGCAGCGCTATTCCCAGGACAGCTTCAGCAAACACTACAAGTCCACGGTGGGAGGTGAGACGAGCCGCCGGGGCCCCCGGCGGGCCCGAGTGGCGCGGGGAGGGAGTCCTCGGGTTCTTCTCGGGTCCGGAAGTGGCGTCGGGGTCCCCGCGGAGTCGGGGTCGGGGTTCGGCTTGCCTGTTCCCCAGGTGGCTTCCCCGCCGAGGACTGTGCGGAAAGAGGGAGGGCAGGGGTGTGAAGAGAGAAGGGAGGAAGGGTGGGTGTGCCGGAGCAGTTGCTGATCCCCGCAGGCGAGTGTTGGGGGCCAGGCTCTCGGCGGAGCAGCTGAGACCCGGTAGGACTGGGTGGGTGCCAGCCGGGGCTGCGACCCTCCTCTTACGGGGGTCCCCTCACTTGGCCCAGGGAGTAGAACCCTAAGGGTGTGGGGAGGATGGACACAGCATCCCCTGCTGAACCCTAGGCCAAACAGATGCTCATCTGATGACCTGCGCGGTTTTTGTCCATTGATTGCTTAAATAAAAGTAACCTAGGAATTCTTCAAAACATGGGAATTCTTCAAAGAATGAAATACACCACTTCTCTGACCTATCTTCCCACCCCTCTCTTCCAACTGAGGGCGGGAGAGAGGATGGACACAGGAGAACTGATTCATTTCTTTTTCGCTGTGACCTTTGGACTCCTGCACTGTGTTTTCAAAGGTAGACGGGCCTTTCTGTTAACTAGAAGGTATTCAGATAGGAAGAGCTGATGATGGGAAAAAGTAACGTAAAATTTTATTTAAGGAAAAAACCTCGTACTGAGGTACATTTTGAAAATGTGTGCTGGTGTTCCTATGAAAGTTTTTTTTTTTTTAATTAACATTTACTTTAACATAAAACATCTTCTCTGGCCGGTGATATAGCTCAGCATCACAAGCGCCTGCCTGGCAAGCGCAAGGTCCTGAGTTCGATCCCCGGTACCAACAAACCCAAAAAACAAAGAAACAAAAAAACAACAGGAAAACATCCTCTCTAAGACAATCCAGTAAATTACAATTTTCAGACTGTTTCCTGACCACTGTACCCCTTGTTCCTAAATAATATAAGGATCTGTATTTCATGGATACAAGTGAAAAGTGTCCTGCCAATTAATTTTTTTTTTTTTGTAGCACGAATTGAACTCAGGACCTTGCACTTGCCAGGCAGGCACTGTGCCGCTGAGCTATGTCCCTGGCCCTGCCAATTAATTTTTACAGTGCTAGTTTTCCATTAGTAAAGAACATAATTGACTTGGCTATTTTTTTCAGTGATTATTCTGAATTCCCCTTGGATTTTATTTCTACCACAGATGGAGAAGAATATATTTCCAAACCTTGGAAATTATTCTTTTTCTCCCTAGCAGACGGCTTTCCCCCCGGGTACTCCTTTAGCCTTAACTCAGAATCTCAGCCTCTGCACAGACCTGTTGGACTCCGCCCGTGCCCTCAAGCATCATCTGTGAAGTGTCCTCCTCCTGGGAATCATCAGGGACCTTCTTCATTTATCCCATTCCTGCCTGAGATGATTCTTACAGCCTTAAGGAGGATGTAGAATGCCCCAGGGTGTTTTTCTTGTAATACAATTTGATTAGAAACCAGTGGTGAAATTGAATGTGGAAGATACAAGACTAACCACACTTACCTCATTTCCTCCATCTTCTTTATCATCCCTTGCTTGAGAAAACCCCCCAGCTCTCCCAGAAACTGTTTAACCTGAGTAAAAGAGTTGTTTTTGGGCTGGTGAGATAGCTCAGCGGCATAAGCGCCTGCCTGGCAAGCGCGAGGTCCTGAGTTCGACTCCCGGAACCCACATACGAAAAAAGGGCCAGTGATATCACTCAGCGGCACGGGCGCCTGCTGGTGCGCAAGGTCCTAAGGTCAACCCCCGGTACCCACAAAAAAAAAAAAAAAGGGGCCGGTGATATCACTCAGCGGCATGGGCACCTGCTGGCGCATGAGGTCCTGAGTTCGACCCCTGGTACCCACAAAAAAAAAAAAAGAAAAGAGTTGTTTTCATAATCACTTGCCACTCACTCTCCTGTCCCCAGCCTTGGAGACAGATAGTATCAAATAAATTGGTTTCACAGGGGAATAAAAGCTGGAGACCCCTTTCAAGAGCCTGTATGAATTATCTGTCCCATGTTTAAGTGCAAGTGTGGGCTCATCTTAGCCTCGTGAGGGCTTAAAAATAAATAAATAGGATTGGAGTTGCATGTCCCAGGGGTTATAACTGTATACTCAATTCGAGTTTGTCCCTGGATTTTCTAAAGGTAAATTTTATTAAAATATAACATACCTGTATTTTCAGTGGATTTTGCTCTGAAGGTTCTCCAGTGGTCTGACTCAGAAATGGTGCGCCTCCAGCTGTGGGATATTGCAGGTAAACTGGGAAGGCCGGATAGAAACAAGGAAAGGGGGCTGGTGAGATGGCTCAGCGGTGTAAGCACCTGCCTGGCAAGCATGAGCTCCTGAGTTCGACTCCCGGTACCCACATTAAAAAAAAAGAAGGAAAGAAATGGTTTAACGAGCAAGCTCTTGAGGAAAAAAAAGTGGCGCAGCAAAAGCAGACATTTCTTTCTTCTGAAGCTGGAATGATTGAGCTGCCCTGAAGACACATGAACTGAGAAGGCAGAATTTTTGCGATGCTTTTTGTAGCTGTTTTGTCCTGCATAGATGAGGCGCACTCTGTGGGTACAAGGACTTCCAGTAGACGTTTGTAGATTGTCCAGACCATAGGCGGATGCTCCTTCCACAGCAAAGGGTGGCCGCTTGTTCTAGATTTTCAGCGGACCTTGGTGAGAAACAAGATTCCAGGAAAAAAAACAGTAAAAATAGTGGGTCCTTATTATTTGCTAACTATATCTTTTTAAATTTTTTAAAAAATTGTATTAGTACATATTTGCAGTGCATAATAATTGCATTCATCGTGGGGAGTTGGTACATGTATATAACGCATCTTAATTCTTTTTACTTCCCTTTCCCCACTTCCTCCTCCTCCCTTCAGTCATTTCTTCTAAGTGTTTCAAACACACTGATCCATTGATTCTCACAAAAACCATATCATAAGAGCTTTTATCTTCATTTTTTTTTATTTTTTAATTTTTTTTGTACTCAGGACCTTGTGCTTGCCAGGCAGGCACTGTGCCAATAAGCTATATCCCCAGCCCTATCTTCACTTTAGAGATGAGAAATCCGAAGCACGGAAAACGTGATTTGCTCCAAGTCACGTAGATAGTAAGTGGCAGAGCAGTGATTTGGACCTGGGCAATCTGGGTCAGAATGTGCCTTGGAGTGACTAAGCTTAATAAGTCCCTTTATGAGATAGAGAAATGAATCATTGGCGTGGGGGGAGTAAGGGGCTCCCACAGCAAAGGGAGAGTAGGCAGGGTGGCAGACAGGTGACGGAAGTGGTTTTCCAGTCACCTTCTGAGAACTCTCTTCTCCCAGGCCAGGAGCGCTTCACCTCTATGACACGGCTCTACTACCGAGATGCCTCTGCCTGTGTTATTATGTTTGACGTTACCAATGCCACCACCTTCAGCAACAGCCAGAGATGGAAACAGGATCTGGACAGCAAGCTCACTCTGCCCAATGGAGAGCCCGTGCCCTGCCTGCTCTTGGCCAACAAGGTATGGGACTGATGGAAGAAAATGGCACTGGCCTCTATCTGTAGTCAGTACACAGATCAAAAATACCTCTGCTTCTGGGGCTCTGTTTCCCCTCTTCAAGTCGGCAGAATCATTTCTACCTCCTTTCAGGGGATGTTGAGAGTATGACTCTCTTTGGGAAGAAGGTTGACTATAGATTCTAGATGCTGGTATTCCTAGCCATTGGTTGGAGAAATGTTCTAAGCCCACAGATATCTGAGCTGTGTTCCTGTTCTTAGGAAGTTGATGGTGTTCCCTTGTATGTTTTTCTTTGTTAGTGTGATCTCTCCCCTTGGGCAGTGAGCCGGGACCAGATTGACCGGTTCAGTAAAGAAAATGGTTTCACAGGCTGGACAGAAACATCAGTCAAGGAGAACAAAAATATCAATGAAGCAATGAGGTGAGTAGCCCGTGCTGATCTGGCGTATCCTTCTTCCACCATGGCCCCACAGACCTTCTTTTCTTGTTTCCGAGCAAACAAGACTAGACTGAACCACTGTGATATCAGCTCCTGAATTGTAGGCCTACTGTCTTTGCTCCAGGATAACTGGGGACAAGGGGTACTTAAACCTTGTGACTTTATCAAATGCTGTCCAGTGATAAGACAGTGTCTGTCATTTCTGCCTTTCCTCCATCCAGCTTCTCAGGCTTATTTTTCATTTGTTTTTTTAGAGTCCTTGTTGAAAAGATGATGAAAAATTCCAGAGAAGATACCATGTCTTTGTCCACCCAAGGGGACTACATAAATCTGCAAGCCAAGTCCTCCTCCAGCTGGAGCTGTTGCTAGTAGCGTTCGGCTTGTTTTCTATCCCAGTTCTAGGAGGTCTTTCCACCTCTCGCCCAGCAATTTCGCTAAGAACATTTGAACTGTTTCCTGCCTGCTGTCTAGTGATGCGGTCCATGGTGATTTAAACGCCTGAGACCCCTGGGCACTTCTGCATCTCCTGGCTGTTGGCTCATGTGGCCCAGTTAATGCCTTCTATATGAGAAAGATCATCTCATCCTTCAATTTGTGATCTAGAATTTTGTGGGAAGGATTAGAATTCAGCATCTGTATTTGTTTTGTTTTTGTTTTTTTGTCTTTTTGAGACAAGGTCTCACTATGTAGTTCAGGCTGGCCTTCAACTCACTTTGTAGCCCAGGCTGGCCTCGAACTTGCAGTGATCCTTCTGCCTCAGCCTCCTGAGTGCTGGGATTACAGGCGTGCGCCACCACACCTGACAAGCATCTGTGTTTTCAAAATCGTAATTCTCAAAATCTTCATTCTTGTAAGCTTACTTTTGCATTTGATATGATATGACTTCAAGAAAATGAGATCAGATGTCTTTTCCCAAAATCCTCACAGGGCAGTGCTTTCAGATTCTTTGCGTTGTGGACTTGGAATTTAAACCTCGATTCTGGGACGCGGAAAGAGAAGACTGGACATCTGTGGGTTTGGGTTACTGCTGGTAAACCAGGAGTCACTGCATTTGTGGAACTTTTAGTCATGATTAACTTTCTCTTGTCTTGACTTCAAGAATTGTCAAGTTTTCAAACTACCTAACTTGTGTGATGAGAGCATTTCTTTCCACAGAGAAATGAATCCTCACGTTCGAACTGTTTAGTATCTCCCCTTTGGTAGGGCAGTGGCAGGACCTTGGGGCACTGGGTTGATGTCTCGATCCATAGCGCTGCAAGTGGGGCTCTGAAATAGGTCCATTCTTCACAGTTTGGAAATCAGAGTGGAAGAAAAGGGAGAGGTTAATAGAATCCAGCCGAGTGGCTTTATGAACACTGGATAGCTAGCATTTAATAGAGGAAACACATATTGTATATGGGCCATGGCCTGGGGCTGGAAAGTGGATGGACAGAAAATTATTAGGTAATTGAAATGCCGAATTAGACAGGGTTTTTAGTATCAGCTCATTTCTACACAGTTTCATTTGTGAAATCCTTCCCGGGGTGATGATTTACAGCCTACCCAAGTTTATGTATATTCTTAGTGACTTCAGAGGCATGAGTTCTTTGATAGACCTTAAGTGAGAGTCCAAAGTCAGTGATTCCCAAGTCTGGCTCCTGAGAACTACCTAGGAAGTTTGTTTAAAAATTTATTTAATGTTTTAAGGGTTTTGTTGGTCCCACCACTAAACCTACTGAATCAAAATTTCAAGGGCTGAGGCCTGGGAATGTGTTATTTTCAGAGCTTCCAGGGTGATTGTGATCGGCAGTGTCTGGAAACTATTGCTGGAGAACTTGGTAAGGACGGAGAGCCAGGCGTTTCCTTTTGTAAAGGATCCTGGGGCTCTGTAAGTTCTGTTAGCTCTGTAGGTCATTGGGATACTCACAAGCTTTGAAAACGGCTCTGAAGAAAGGGGCCAGAAGCCAAACAGCAGAAGAGGGGCCACGCCTTCTGTGGTTTGTTGTTGCTCTTAAATGCCAGTTTTTATAGCTTGCTTAGTCTTTTAAGACCTTCGTGTTTTCTTTTGTATTACCATTTTCCAATAGGGTTTTGATTACAGTGATCCTGAGGGTAATAGTGCAATAACAAATTCCATTTATGTGAAAAGAAAATTGATTTTCATTCACTGGTTTGAGCCCCTGCAAAATTACAAATAGGAACTAGGTCTTGTTTCACCATAGTTAGTAGTTACTGGCCTTTTTGTTTGTTTGTTTGTTTTTTGTTTTTTTGAGACAGGGTCTTGCCATGTAGTTCAGGCTGGCCTTGAACTCGCAGTGATCCTCCTGCCTCAGCCTCCCGAGTGCTGGGATTACAGGCATGTACCACCAGGCCTGGCCCAAGTTATTGGCCTTTAATAATGTGAGTTGGGTAAAGTGCTGTTTTATATCAGTAGTTCAGCAGTATTGTGGAAATGGAGACCATTATTTTTTTAAATATCTTTTTTGTTTTTGCTTTTGTTTTTGTTTTTTAATGTGGGTACCAGGAGTCGACCTCAGAACCTCGTGCTTGCCAGCAGGCACTTATGCCGCTGAGCTATCTCACTGGCCCTAAATATCTTTTTAAAGGAAGGTAAATATCTGTTAATTTACTACTACCAAATGCTTAGATCCATCTGCCCATTTCAATACTTGATGTAACACTGCAAATACTACTAGAGATATGACCATTTTAAAAACTGAATGTGCTTTCTTTTCCAGTTCACGGGCTCACATCTACCTGCCTTTTTGAATGTTGCTGGAGGCTGGCCTGCCAGCCCTTCTAGGTTTCTGTCCCAATTGGTGAATATTAGAGGCCCGAAACTCACTAAGGAAGGAAATGACTACATTTAATTAATATATAATAATTCCCCTCTATGCTCCTATAGATAAAGGAAAGGAAAGCAATTGAGATGAGGAAGAAGACCCTATCGTGGCTTTCCTCACGATAGCCACCCCACTTCCTCCAGGGTGTATTTTTATCTTACTTTTTTCCTCTTTTACTCGGCTCAAGATAGCTCTGCAGAGCTGGTTTCTCCCTTACTCTTCACTACTTTTTCAAATAAACTTTGCCACTGCTAAAAAAGAAAAAGGGGGAGGAGGAAGAGGAAGAGACAATTTACATGAATGGAAATGCAATTATACTAAAAATAATTAAGTCCTATCATTTGGATGCTGTCTCGTTGGTATATTCATGTTCTAAACAATCTGTAGTCCTTCCCTACAGATGTTCCTATATTTAAGGCAAGATGTCCCCCACTATGCATCTGGTCTTTGGCCAAAAAGAAAACCTAAGAATTGCCTGTAGGGTGTTCTGAGAAACCCTAGGAAGGGCTGAGAACAGAGCTGTGGGATATATAACTCCCCTGGCTTTGTGACTAAATAAACAGGGGAGAAAGATCATAGGGCCGGGAAGGCCCCTCAGCAGTAAATAGTAACTTGCTCTTTATCACTACTTAAGAGCCGAAATGAGTCGCTCTCTCCAGAGACCACCAAGGTATACGTGGGTTCCTCATTTTTTTCCCGTGAGCCTTCAGATCAGCTTTATTGTTCAGGACACTTCCCCCGTCTCACATGAGGCTTTTCTTGCTGGTCGCTATCCTTTTGTAGGCAGTGGACTGCATTTGACATGATTTAGGACCATGGCGCGAGGATGTAAAAATCTCGATGGAATTCTGAAGTCCAGTGACCAAATCTTCCAAGAAACAAACCTCAGCGCCTTTTCCCCTCCACCATCTTGGCTCACAGTGTCAGTGACTCACTCCTCTGTAACAGCAAACAGTCCCTGAAGCTGCAGGTTGGAATAGGTAGAAAGTACTAGAAAATGATCTGTGTTGGAAAGAACTCTATGTATGTATTTTTGATTCAGCCATAAATACCAGAGACTGTAGACTGTATCTATATGTGAGGTTTCTTTGGCTCAGAAAGATCCTGATTTCCTTTAGTTTTCAAACATGATCTGAATTCTCTCCAGTTTTATCTGCACAATTTCAGTATAATCATGGTATTGTTCTGTATTAAATTTTTCCAGGGAAACAGAACCAACAGGAAAAAGAACAGAGAGAGAGAGATCAATATATGTAGATAGGTAGACATATAAATGTAGAGATACATATGCACTTATTACAGGGAATTGGCTCACACGATGATGGCTGGCAAGTCCCAGATCTAGAGCTGACGTCCCAGTTTGAGGCCAAAGGCTAGCAGGCTGGAAGAGCCTGTGCTTTAGCTTGAAGGCCATCAGGCAAGAGTCTGTCTTACTTGAGAGAAAGCAGACTTTTGTCCTACTGAGGCCCTCAACGGATTGGATGAGGCCCACCCACATTAGGAAGGCAAATCTGCTTTACACCTACCGGTTTAATATTAATCTCCTCCAAAACCCCCCTCACAGAAACACCCAGCAGACCAAATATCTGTGCACCCAGTCAAGTTGTTAACATAAAATTAACCATTGCATGCTCTTAACAGTACTGAGTGATAGGTAATGCTTTTTCTTCACACAAATGTAATCTGATTCACATTCAACTTGAAGTCCATCTTGTTAGGAAGTAATTACATGATAATAGGAATCAAGGGGAGAAAGCAGGTGGGAAGGTGATAGGATAGGTATTTTCTGATTTATTGTGATATGAGCCCAAAGCACTAGAAACCGATATCCTTCCCTCAGATTGACAAGTTGTATGTCTCTTACACCATCTTTGAAAGAAGAAAGCAAACAGCTCCTTCCATTTAATGTTTAAGGGAACAAATGTCTCAAAATTTGACTGACTGAAAGGCAGCCGGTTGCATTTGTCATAAAGCCAAGACATAACTGCATGTCTTCTAATTCCTTGTCTCCATTCTGTCATTTAGGTTTCTGGGAAACATTTGGCCTGCAAAACCTATTTTAGAAAATAAGTCCAGACTTTAGAGAAACAGAACTGAGCCCTTAGGGGTTTGAAACTCTTGCTTTGTGTCAGAGAGCTTCAAGAACATGTTCGTGTGTGGAAGAGAGATGTGATTAAATTGGAGGTCAAATTAAGTGGAGCTTGAGCAGTATGCAGTGCAGATGTGTCCTAAGACGTTTAGTTGACGAGTCCCGTTTAGCAAGCCCAGTTACTGTCATTTAATTTTGAATATTGCTTTTCCTTTTTGCAAGAGCAGGGATTTTTAACAAGCATTCTATTTTGAACTATTGCTGCCAGTAGCCAATGTTAATCTGAGCGTTCGCTATAAACCACATACTCTCCTAAACACTTCACATGGATAATTTTTATCTCACAGTGACCTCCCACGTGATACATATATGAGGAAACTGAAGCAAAAAAAAATATGTATATAGTTTTCTCAAGGTTAGACAGCTGGCAGGTAACAAAATCGTGACTTTTAACCCTAAGCACTGTGACATCAGAAGCAGCCCCTTGCTATACTACACTGCTTCCTACTTTATGCGTGTGTGTATGGTGGTGGTGGAGCCTTGAAGTTTTTCCATTTAACAGACTTTCAGTATAGCAGAAAGAGTAAATTATTAAGTGGGTAATTAATCAAGTGGGTAAATAGATTTTCCAGTACTTTTATACTGAAAAATGTAGTAAATCCTCCTCATTAAGGAAAATGAAGGAAAAAAAATACAAACCACCCATAGTGCCAAAACCCAGCTAAGACCTCCATTTACAGTTCAGTAAATTTGATTTCAAGACAGACATGGTGGTGCATGCCTATAACTCCAGCACTCTGGGAGGCTGAGGCAGGAGGATTGTAAGTTCTAGACCAGCTTGGGGACATTAGTGACTTAATGAGACTCTGTCTCAAAAATAAAAATTAAAAAAGAGGTTGAGTATATAACTCAGTGTAAAGGTCCTGGGTTCAATTCCCAGTGCCAAAAAAAAAAAAAAAAAGGTGGGGGGGGGCTTTAAATCAGGTTTTCCCTCCCTCCCCTTTCTTTTCCAGTACTGGGATTGAACCCATGGGTGCTTTACCACTGAGCTATATCTATGGCCCTTTTTATTTATTATGTTGAGACAGTCTCCCTAATTGCCCAGGCTGGCCTTGAACTTGCAATCCACCTGCCTCAGCCTCCCGAGCAGCCAGGATTATAAGCATGGACTATCATGTCCAGCCAATCAATGTTTTATGCAGAGATGTTTTTTCACATAATATGTTCACATTTAAAACATTTCTGATTGCACATCTCTTGTGTATCCAGTGTTGCAGCAGTGGTTGAAGGAGATCTAAGGCTTGTGCTGCAGAAATCCAAGGGAGAAAGACTTGAATATAAATTGAGAAAGATTTATGGGGAGGAAGGGGGACTTTAGAATTCTTCAACAAGTTTGGAAAGTGGCCAGTGTGCTCAGCAGTGGGAAATGAGGTGAGAAAGCCGGTTGGCAGATAATTGAGGTCACGCATGTAACTGGTGGGGGCACAGCTGGCTACCCTGTGGCAGGCGTGTCCCTGGGAAGGTGTGCTGCAGGGCTGAGGAGGAGGAGGCTTCTGCTCAGGAAGGGTTATCCCAACAGCAGACAGTCGGGTAAAGAACTGTCTTGGCAGAGTGTGAGGAGAGGGGCAGGGGAGGGCACTCGGGCTGGGTAGGAGTCCGCCGGCTGGACAGTTGGAGTACAGTGAATGAGGCTGGGGCACTGGCCTTGAGCATGGAGCTCGCTCCAAGAACGGGGATGGAACTGTGTGTGGCAGCTCCAGGTTGGCTTTGTTTGGGGCGCTATAATGAAATAAACTGTAATTTATAAGCGACAAAGACTTGTTGCTCAAAGCGTGCCAGGCTGGGAAGTCCAAGATGGAGATACCAGCTGATCTGGTGTTTGGTGAGGGTGCTCAGCTTTGTAGATGGCACCTGCTTGCTTTGTCCTGGAAGGGGCAAATGAGTCCCATTGGGCCACTTCTAAAGGGCACTAATACCCCACAGGAGGGCTTCACCCTCGTGACCTAGGCAGCTCCCAAGGCCCCACCTCTTCATAGCAACACATTAGGGATTAGATTTCAACATATGAATTTCGGAGAAACACAGGCCATAGCAAGGATAGTGAAAAATAAGGTTGGAGGTAGTCAAGTAAAGGAGGGGTCTTTGCCGGGGGTGGTGGTACATGCCTGTAATCCCAGGGGAGGCTGAGGCAGGAGGATGGCTGTGAGTTAGAGGCCAGCTGGACTGCATAGCAAGACCCCGTCTCAAAAAACAAACGGAAACCCCCCACAAATTTATTAACTTACAGTTCTGGATGTCATAAGTTTAAAATGGTTTTGTTAGGCTAAAAGGAAGGTATGGGCAGGGCTATTTCCTCTAGTGGCTACTATAGGAAAGAATCATTTTCTCGTGTTTTCTAGCTTCTAAAAGCTCCCGCAGTTTTTAGCTCATGGCCCCTTCATTTTCAGAGCTAGATATGGCTAGTCAGTCTTTTTCACATCTCATTACTCTGACCCTTCTTTTTCTCTTTCTTTCTTTCTTTCTTTCTCTCTTTCTCTCTTTCTTTCTTTCTTGTGGTGGTACTGCAGATTGAACTCAGGGCCTTCATACCCAGCAACTTTTTATTTTTCTACTTTGAGACAGTGTCTCACTAAGTCACCAAGTTGCTCAGACTGGGCTCGAACTTGTGATACCCTTGTGCCCCTGCCTCCCAGAGTGCAGCACCACACCTGGCTCTGTGGATAATCAAAGTCGATTCTCCAGCTCCAGCTCAGCTGAACGGGAGCTTCGCTTCCCAGCCCATATTCAGTTGCCAGGGGTTGAGACGTGGACATTTTCAGGGGTCAGTATTGTGTCTTCAACAAATGGAAAAACTGAGTTGTGAGATTAAATAACTTGCCCAGGATATCACACAGCCATTTGGAAGTATGGCCAAGAATAAACACTTTTTTTTTTTTTTTGGTACCGGGAATCAAACTCAGGACCTCGCGCTTGCCAGGCAGGCACTTGCCAGGCAGGCACTGTGCCACTGAGCTATATCCCTGGCCCCCACTATTTTTTTAAAAATTCAAATAATACAGTTTTGTTCGGTTTTGAGACAGGGTATCACTGTGCTGCCTAGGCTGATCTCAAACTCCTGGGCTCAAATGATCCTCCTACCTCAGCCTCCCTAGTGCTGGAACTACAGGTGTGCATCAACACACCCAATGCTAAGACAGGTTTGTGTTTTTCTAGAAGGAGAATTTGGGTCCCCCTCCCCCTCCCCTTCTTCCTCTCCCTCTCCCTGTCCCTTTCTCACTCGCACTACTGGGGATTGAACCCAGGGCCTTTGCATTCAGCTACATCCCCAGCCCTCCATTTAATTTTTTTTCTAAAATTTTGGAACAAGTTCTCGCTAAATTGCCCAGGCTGGGTTCAAACCTGCAATCCTCCTGCCTCAGCCTCCCAGGAGGCTCTTTATATGTTAAGGAGATTAATCTTTTGCAGTATATATTCTAAATATTCCCCCTAGGTCATGGAAGGATTTCGAGCCAAGTCATATTTGTGCTTGAAAAATCTCTCTTGTGGTAGCTTAAACACTACTTTATGGAATCCAGACATTATTATGGAAACTTGGGATTTATTGAAAATCTGAGTATGGAAACCACATGAGTGCCATCCACTGGGAAGAAGTATTGCCTGCTGGACCTACTACCAAGGGTAGAGAAGGAGAAGAGAAAGGCTGCTAGAGCGGTTCCACATGACTGGTGACAGTGGAAGTGGTAAGCATGGTCCACCTGCTGGGGACCTGGTCCCAGGGTGATAGTACTGAGGGCAGTGGCACCCTTAAAAGCTGAGCCTTTGGGGGGTATCCTAGGTGATGGGTGTCACCCTCAAGAATGAATCAGTGTCTTTCTCAGACTGGGTTCATTGCCTCGGTCTTGGATTAGGAATTGTGGGAGTGAGTGAGGTGTCACGGGACTGGATTAGTTAGCAAGAGCTCGGGTTGTGGGTTGGGTTGGCCTCCCCTCTGCCTTGCTCTCGTGCACCATGCCCCTTATGTAGCACAAGGCAGACAAGATACAGAAGCTGACAACACACTAGATCTCCAGAACAGTAAGCTGAGGAAACCTCCTTTTCTTTATAAAGTATCCAGCCTTGAGTATTTTGTTACAGCAACAAAAAATGGACTAAGAAAATAAAAAATGAATTTTTATTAAATGCAGTGAAGGAGGAATCAAGAAATTTCCATGTTGGAGAATAACACTGAGAAATGGAGGTGGAAGCAAGAGCAAAAGGATTTGAGCTCAGCTAACTAAAGGAGATGATACTACACAGCAAAAGAAGTAATCAAAAAAATGAAAATGTTTGCAAACCATATATCCAATAAAGGGTTAATGTCCAAAATATAAAAGGAGTTCATACAAAATAGCAAAAACAAAACAAAACAGAACAAAAAAAAAACTGCAGTTAAGAAATAGGCAAAGAGCCAGGTGTGGTGGCGCATGCCTGTATTCCAACACTCGGAAGCTGAGGCACAAAGATTGCTGCTAGTTCAAGGCCAGCCTGGGCTACATAGTGAGCTCAGGGCCAGCCTGAACTGCATAGCAAGACCCTGTCTCAAAAAAAAGTTTAAAACTGAATAAAAAGAAAATGAATGTCAGTAAAAAAAAGAATTAAAATAGAACAGCTTTCTCATTGTGTGGGATGGGGGAGGTGGCAATAAAATGAATGTCAACCTGGGCATGGTGGAATACACCTTTAATCCCAGCACTCTGGGAGACTGAGGCAGGAAGAACGAAAGTTCAAGCCCAGACTGGGCAATTTAACAATTCAGGAGACCCCATCTCAAAATAAAAAAGGGCTGGGGATATAGTTCAGTGCAAAGGCCCTGGGTTCAATGCACAGTATCACAAAATAAATACATAAAGTCAAATTTATATAGCTTTATTGTTTTCAGCAGTAAAAATTCACCTAAGCTTATCTCTTAACATTCTTCAAAGCAGATAAGAAGATGGAAGTTCTGGAGCGAAGAAAGAAACATTTGAGAAAATGCAGACAAGGCAGCATTGTCCTGAACACGGACCCCTCTCCACACAGACTGCTGGCCTCTGGTTTGCAGAGGGACTAAGTGAAGACACAAAGTTCTTCTGTCCCGTCCTATTTCCTAAAGTGGTGGCAGGGCAGAGAGAGCCATAGGTTGGAGGTAGAAATTTTACAATAATAGGAATTTTTTAAGAACTGGGGATTGAGCCCAGGGATGCTTTACCACCAACCTATATCCTCAGACCTTTTCATTTTAATATAGGGTCTTGCTAAGTTGCCCAGGCTGTCCTCAAATTTGCAGTCCATCAGCTTCCTGGGTAACTGGTCTTACAAGTGTGTACCACCATGCCTATCTTGGATTAGCTTTCTTTAACTCCCTATCAGGGTTTTTTTTGTTTGTTTTTTGTTTTTTTGAGATGGGGTCTCACTATGTATATAGCTCAGGCTGGCCTTAAACTCACTGTGTAGCCTAGGGTGGCCTTAAATTTGCAGTGATCCTCCTGCCTCAGCCTCCTGAGTCCTGGGATCACAGGCATGCACCACCACGCCTGGTCCTATCTGGGTCTCTTAGAGAGTGATACTTTCTCTGCTCCCGTGGTCAGCAGAAGCAGTGGCCAGTGTCTGTCTTTATGCCTGGCTGACTGACTTTCATGCATTCACAGAACTGAAAGTGCTCAGCACAGAGTAGGTGCTGACTTTTTTTTTTTTTTTTTAATCTCCCAGATGAGGGCTGAGGATGTAGCTCAGTGGTAGATCACTTGCCTAGCAGGTGCAAGAACCTGGATTCAATCCCCAGTACTTGGTTGGGGGGGACCCATAAAACTCCTAGCTGCTATAGCATAGCCTTTGAATGAAATAGGTTCTGCTTAGGAATATGGAAGAAGCAGCAGTCCTTCCACCCCAGCAGCGCCAGTTCTTACTACTGTGAGTGTGTGTGTGTGTGTGTGTGTGTGTGTGCACTGAACTATATCCCTAGCCCCTACTCTCTTAAATATATACATGAGAGAAATAGAAGTTTACTTCTCAAAATGTAACTAAAATCATAGGATAAATTAAGCATTGGGCTTAAAAGGCCATTAGTGTGTGTGTGTGTGTGTGTGTGTGTGTGTGTGTGTGTGTGAGTGTGACAGAGTCTCACTTTATTGCCCAGGCTGATCTCAATTTCTTAGGCTCAATAACCCTCCTGCCTCAGCCTTCCAAGTAGCTGGAACTACAGGCAAATGCCACAGCACCGGCTTCTAGATTTCATTTCTAGTAATAAGGAATAACCCTACTTTTTTTTGTTTTCATAATTTCTCCTAGATTTCTTACACCTCTTGTCCCTTCAGCATTATCAGATGGTGCTTCTAAGATCGGACCCATGATCAGTGTCTTTCTTCAGTTCCCAGCCCAGTAGCTGTGGTTGGGACAGGTACACAGGGCAGGTTGTTTGGGATGGCTGGAGGGAGGTGACCCTGGAGCTCGCAGTCCAGGTTCTCTTGGCTATAGCAGACAGAGTTCTGAACTTGTCCACTAAAATGTAAAGTAGAAGCTTAAGTCTTAGGCTATTTTCTTCCTAAGAGACAGCATTGGTTGAAATACTGAGTGGAAATCTTAGCTGAAGCTTTGAGAAAGAAAGAGGTGGAATATGACGCTCACCTTGGAAGGGGGCGTCTTCATTCAGTGGCCATCTGTACACTGGCCTTGAACTGCACCAACAGGACAAAGCCTGCGATACCTGCTCTGAACTTCCCACCTCCTTGCATACTTGACTATAGCTGGTTCCATTCATTACTTCATAAATGAGCAACCACAATTCCTCTGCCTCACTCATAATACTAAATAATAGCGATTAGTTCTGATGCAACAACCTCCAACAAAGCCATTCTGGGCTCACTGCATCACCCCGGTCTCAGCACTGGCATTCTAGACAATAATAGGAATAATAAGACCCTTGGGGTAAAACTATTTAAACACGTGATAGGATGGCTATTATCCCCCCCCCAAAAAAAAGGAGTGTGCTGATAAGGATATGGAGGAATTGGAACACTTGTGCATTGCTGATGGGAATGTAAAATGGTACTGCTCCTATGGAAAACCATATGGCAATTCCTCAAAAAATCAAACAGAATTGTCTTACAATCTATACATTCCAGTTCTGAGAATATACCCAAAAGAAAGGAGGGACTCGAATATCTGTACTGTTTGCCTGTCATGTGCAGAACAGCATTATTCACACTAGCCAAAGGGTGGAAGCAACCCAAGTATCACTGATGGATGAATAGATAAAGAAAACGTGGGATATAGATATAATGAATTATTGCTGGGCATGGTGATGCATGCCTATAGGTCCAGCACTCAAGGCTAAAGCAGGAGGACCCCTAGTTCAAGGCCAGCCTGGACTGCATTGGAAGACCCATCTCAAAAACTTTTTTTTTTTAATTAAGTTTAAGAGGGAAATTTTGACACCTACTACAACACAGATGAACCCGGAAGATATGCTAAGTGAAATGAGCCAATTGCAAAAGGCCAAAGACTATATGATTCCACTTAGATATTCAGAGTAGTGAAATTCATACACGCAGGAAGTGGAGTAGTGATTGCCAGAGGCTGAGAGTTTGGAGGAGAGGGAGTGGGAGTTACTGTTTAATGGGTACAGACTTTCAGTTGGAGAAGATGAAAAAGTCCCGGAGATGCACACTGGTGACGTCTGCAAAGCAACACGACTGTACTTACTGCCAAAGAACTGTATACTTAAAATGGTAAATTTTTTAAAAAGTGGTGTGGGAGGGTGGCATGGCCAAGAAGTAACTGGTTTAAAGCTTCACTAGTGGACTGTGCTAGTCTCTTCCCTTAGAGAAGCCAGATTTTACAAAGCGAGCCTCGGGAGGCGGGTGGTGGTGGTTGGGGAACTGTTACCTCCGTTGGTTGTTAACAACCCGCCTCTGGCAGGGGCTGAAGTCTGTTTATAGGGGTGGAGTAAGCCGCAGCCGTCCAGTACAGTTCCCGAGCTCTGTTTCTGAGCATTTCAGGCGTCCAACAAATGTTTATAAATTTAAATGGAATGATTTGAGTTATTTCCAGGCATGATTTGAAAGTCTTGAACCAGCCCCATCCACTCCTACCCAGGGATGCGCTCATCTTTCAAAAACTAAACATAACCCACGTACCTTGTGTGTACTGCATGCCGGAAACTGAACTAAAGGCCTTTTATATATTAACTCATTTAATCCTATGTGGTAGGTGCTTGTGTCCCATTTTACAGATGGGAAAACTGAGGCTGAGTGAGGGGGAAAAGTATACAATTAGTAATTAGTGGACTTGGGGTTTCAAATGTACACAATGTAACCCCAGGGCTCATTTTTCCTAATTATTATGTACCTCGTTTTCCTTGAAATAGTAATGTCTGAGTCCTGGACTTTAATGACCCTGAAGTGGATCTCAAGGTCTAGAATGGAGACTGGAAATTGGGGGTGAAAGTATTTCTTGCTTATGACCCTGACTCTACCGCAGCACCGTGGTTGGCCTCTGACGGCAAATGCTGAAGCCAGGGTAAAGGGGCTTGTGGGTTTAAGGTCAAATTTTTTGAACTAAAGGAATTTCCCTCCAATTCTGAAGCAGCCCCTCAGTGACGAATCTGCTGCCTGTCCCACAGGTTTTGCTACCAGTGAATTTTCTAGGTGATCAAGGCAGACGAAATGAAACGCCATTACACAAAAACTGAACGACGCCGAATCCTATGTAAGTCTTTTTTTCTAGTGGTCCCAAGATACGACCCAAGACGAATCTGCAACTCCGGAGTGGAAGCCAGGGGACGGGCTGAGCAGCGACCATTTTTGTTTTGCGGCCGTGCGCTCTCAGAGCATCTTGACTAACAGGACCCCCACGGAGGAGGCGGAGCCTATCAGGGAGAGGGGCGGGGCCTGGGAGACGTGATGATTCAAACGGACTAATGAGCAGGAAGCATCTGGCACAAATCGCCAATGACTGGCCATGTAAGGGCGGAGCGCACAAACGCTAGCGGGTTAGATTGTATAGCAGCTTTGGCGCATTTTCGGCTGGTTTGATTCATCCATTTTGAAGAGACGGGGAGCGGGGGGCTCGTCTGATCCAGGGGCCCAGAACCAAGGAGTGGCGGAGTTTGAGAAGCCAGCAGCTCGGGGTTCGGCGACAGCGGCCCCATCGGCCGAAGTTCGGGGGGGGTGGGGCGCCGAGCGCGCGGGGTGGGGGGGGTCCTGGTTTTTGGCTTCTCGACTCGGTCCTGTTTCGACAGCGAACATGTCTCGGCCTGTCAGGTCAGTGCGGAGTCGGAGGCCTGGAGCGGGTTGGGGGGGGTTGGGGGTGAGTGGCGAAGGAGTGGGAACCAAGGCTACAGTCGCCCCTCCCGGGTGCCACGCGCGGCCTCCTCTTTTTCGGGGCTCGCGCGCGCCCTCGAGCGCGGGGGGCCCTGCTGGCGCGCGGGGGTGGCGGCCACGCGCCCGTGCGCGCGCCCCCGCCCGCCCCGCGCCGCTGCAGGGCTCCGGCCCGCCTCGCAGCCTCCCCCACCCGCCGCGCCGCACTGGTGCGGGCGGGGTGTTCCCGGACCGCCGCGGCCGGAGGGGGAGGGGTGTGGATCGGCGCCCGGGAAGACGGCGAACTCGCGCTGGCCCCCCGCCTGGGGCCACGAGGGCGGAGGCCCCAGGTGGCCCCTTCCCCCGCGCCCTGCGTGGGGGTGGTGGCGCCCGGCCCTCTTTCTCCCGCGGCCCGGGCTGCCGTGGACAGGGGGAGGGGCAGCCCCGCCTCCGGCCTGGCCCGGCGTGGGCGGGACCCGTTCTTTCCCCTCGGGGCAAAAGTGAGAGTTTGAGACTGGACCCCGAAAAATAACGGCCCTTGGTCTTTCCCCACCTCCAGCTTTTGAGATCGTTAACCCCGAAGTTCGCTTGTTCCTCCCACTAGAACTGCCCGTCCTCGGGGAAATGTCCGTACCCTGCGAGTCAGAGAGGCGCGGGTTAACGGCACGACCCAAATCCCGTGTGGTTCTCGACCCACCCCCGAGCGGCGTACACGTCTCGGGATATTTCTGTAACCCTCTCTTCCCCCCTGGGTGACTTTAGTCATAAAGGGCTAGGTTCCGTTAGCCTGCAGATTTTATTCTTAGAATTTCAGCAAGTTTGCTGCCCCCCCTGCCCCCGCGGTTGGTGGGATCGCCCTTTGCCATCCTCCCGGCTATTGTATGGAATGTGCCATTTGTGCAGGGGTGTGGTTTAGTTTAACCTAATCTGTTAGGCCTTTAAGGAGGAAGGAGAGCGCTTGTAAATAAATGTTACTCTTAATGTAAAGGACTGGCTACTTTGTAAGTATTTTCTAAAAGAGAAAGATTTAGTTTTTAAATGTTTTAATACTCGCTTCCTCTTCATTCCAACTTCTGTGGGCAGTGGGAGTATCTTAGAGTTCTAAAGAGCGGTTTGGGACCCTGGGAATGGTTTTGTTCGGCGCGGTCCTGTCCTGGCGGACATGATCCGTGTCCAACTGGTGGTGGGGGGCTGCAGACGCCTACGCACGGGTGGGAATTTGGAGAATGAGCTAACTACCTGCTTCTCTGCCATCCAGTTTCATCCTGAATCTCTATAAATGATCATCTCCACAGATTATAGTATGAGTACTTTTTTTTGACATAAAAAGTGACCTAGTGTATCTAATTGATTCTGGATATTTTCTTTAGGATCGGGTAACAGACAATATTAAAATAAAGATTTCTTTTATCTGGATTGGATTTTTTTTGTCTCTTGGAAGTAATTACTGTTTGGCGAAATTAAATTACTATTTTTCTCTGCCTTTTAAATTTTAATGCACTAAGTTTTTATTTTATCGTAGTGACTTTATCTGCCTGAATTTGTGTTCCCAAATTTAATGGTTGGAAAATTAACAACTTTTTTACTAGAATACTTGGATTTTTAATATCACCATGTGGGATAAATATATTAAGCACTTTTTATTTTTTTGGAGGCGTTGGGATTTCCGCACTCTTATTCAATATGTTGTTAAAACAGTTTTAATCTTGTTGTGTTGCCCTTTATTGAAGACTAAAGTCATACTGTGGGGTTTTTTGGGGTTTTTTTTGTCACTTTCAAGTTACCAATTTCAAAGCAGCATGGTTTCTGATCATATTTTAGTGATGAAGTTTCTTTGTAACTATCTTTTAAAGACGTCTTTAAATTTACTCATGACCAACAATAAAGCAGAAATAATTAAACTTGAGTTTGGTGGTTTGTTAAATTTTACAATAAAAAAGTCCTGACTCAGGGAAATACTATTGTTTCAAATTGAAGAATCTGTATTACCTTTGAGCATTTAACAAACAAAAAGATACTGACTTGATTCCAAAGTAATCAGCCTTGTTTAAAAACAAAAAGCACATATTTGAAAATACCAGTACAGTATATCTCTTGGTATAGATTTCTGCCTTTAGTCCTGTGTATACTTTTGCCATTTTTCTGGTTCTTATTTTTACTGTAAATGTCAATCTTATTTTAATGTGAACCTAAACATGTAAAGGGCATCTCAAAATGTATTATTGGTGCTTTGACACCAATTTCTAAATGAGGCATATGACAGGCTGATTGGCTACAGCATGGTTTTCGAGGATGTCTGTTTAGCACATTGTTCTTTAATTTGTGATGCTGGGGGTCAAACCCAAGGGCTCTGTCACTGAGCCATATCCCAAGCATAGCACATTTCCAAGAAATTTCACGTATGTAAAATCGGTTTTTAATCTTTTACAGCGTCTAGGTACCTTGAGTGTTTTGGATTCAAATTAATAGCATAACATTACAATCCTGGAACTAGAAAGAGAGGTACTCAGTTCACAGGGGACTTCACCTAGACGAGTGAAGTGCCCTGTGTCACTCTAGTAGGTGCCAAAGTTGGGTCTAGAACCTAGATTTCTTAATTCTCAGTCCTCAGAGCGTTTCCGTGGCTCTTAACCCTTGTGAAGGAATGAAAAAGCCGTTGGTTGTAAAAGAGGAAAAGAAATTTGAGATTTACTGACTTGCCTGGACTAGAAACCAGGTTTCTTGGTCCACCCTGGTGTATTGTTCAGGGATCCTTGTTGAAAGAGAGCCAAGACACTCCAGTCACCCTCTTCACTGTTCGTTGTAACAGAAGTGTGCTCCGTATCTTGTCTTAATACTTCAAAACACAAAGAACCTTTGCCATTCAAAATTTAGATGTGAAGTCATAGGCTTTTATAGGGTGATAAATTTTATTGTCATTTACAATTACAGTAAGAATAGTTTCCCCAATATTCCAGATTGCTGCTTTTTCAAGAATTATTTGGGATTTGTCTGAATTTTAAACATTGGTATTTTCTCTCAGCAAAAAAATTAGTTTCACGAGGTCCTCAGTTAAAGGGAAAACTTAAATTCAAGGAAGCTTAGACTTAGTTACCAAGTAAGCACCGTTAGACAGTCAAGTGTAGTATTCTAGCAAATGTAGTTGTTCATGAGCCTGTTTACATCTCTGCTTCCGAGTGTATGTGTGCCTGTGCTCAAGAGAAGTGTGATTACTTTCCTCCAAAAAGACATAGTCCCCCCGGGCGTGGTGGCGCACGCTGTAATCCCAGCACAGGGGAGGCTGAGGCAGGAGGACTGCCGTGAGTTCGAGGCCAGTCTGGGCTACATAGTGAGTTCAAGACCAGGCTGAATTACAAAGTGAGACCCTGTCTCAAGAAAAGAAAAAAAGACATAGTCCCATGTGTAGACTTTATTTTCAAAAAGTATGCCATCAAAGGTATCTCACATAATTTACAAAGCCTGAAAAACGGGAGGAGTTAAATTTATAAGAATGTGAAAGTATTCAGCTTTTCTCAACATACATTAATTAAGCTGAATATTATAATGTTTAAAATGTTTTCAGAATAGCTTATAAAATATTGAGAAAAACTTTAGCCACTACTAGAAGCTTTTACTCTTTATCTTTACTAAGAATACTTGTAATCTAGGTTTTTTTAAAAATCTCCATACAGCAAATGACCAAAAAAGCTACTCAAGGCAATGGAACTATAATAGAGCCAAGATTTGAATCCAGATTTATTAAGTGCAAAACTAGCATTCTTTCATGATACCACTTTTTCCTGCCTAGTATTTGGCATTACAGTGGTCAGTTGTTTTTTACTTGATAATTTCAATAGTAAGCACTTTCTTGTGGCAACAATAGGGAATGGAACCCAGGGCCTTGAGCGTGCTAAGGAAACATTCCACCACAGCTCCATCCACAACCTGAGTACGTTCTTTATACGTAGATTTTCAGCTCTTCATAGAAAATGCTTTAGGGAAAAACATGGCCAAAATGTGATAACACTTTTTCTTGATAGAATATTAAAAATAATTTTCAGAGATTTTTAAATTAAGAGTATTTTAAAAATCAGAACTTCAGAGATTGTCAAATTTCTTCAGTATTTTCAGTGATAACTTTGTTGGGGGGGTCGTTTTGTTTTTTGCATTTTTTTGAGACAGGGTCTCACTATATTGTAGCCCAGACTGGCCTCAAACTCCCAGAGATCCCCCTTCCTCTGCCTTCAGAGTGCTGGAATTACAGATGTGTGCCACCATGCCCAGCAGTTTTATTAATGATAACTTCGAATTAGTAAGGCCAGATTTAGACTGCATGAATCTTAGCCATCCTTTCTGCTAGATTTATATTTACTGTATTTGATTGCACAGATAATGTATTACAGGTCGACATCCCTTGTTTGAAACCAAGTGACCATATATATTTACAGATATTCCCATATATATTTGGGAATTCATAGTTTTTCAAAAAATTTTAAAAGATACTTGAGTGTGTGCAATAAAAAGTACTGTTACTAGGGTGGGGTAGTACTATAATCAAACACATTAATATTTAATGAAAAAAAAATTTTTTTTTGTGGGTACTGGGGGTCGAACTCAGGACCTCGCGTGCCAGCAGGCGCCTGTGCCACTGAGCAATATCACTGGCCCTTTTCTCGTATGTGGGTACTGGGAGTCAAACTCAGGATCTTGCGCTTGCCAGGCAGGCGCTTATGCCGCTGAGCTATCTCACCGGCCCTTTAATGAAATTTATGAATTTTCACACTAAATGAAGATTGTATAAAAGCCTTACATGCAGGTCAGATCAGGATTCGCCACCATGCAAGTTAGGAAAAAGATTTTGGTTTTCAAAACTCTTGAATTTCTAAATTGCGGATTAGTGACATGGACCTTTAACAGCATACATTGACAAAAATCCATTTTAAACTCCAGACTGCTGTCACTGACTCTTAGGTGCCAGATATACTGCCAAGTACTTTATATAGTTTCAAAATCATGCAGTGACTCTTCAAGCAAGGTATATGTTATCCACATTTCACGTGTGAGGCTTGGAAAATTTAAGTAACTGGCACCACAGTTCAGCTAATTATTAAGAAAAGAGAGGTGAAGCAGGAATTTGAACTCAAGTATGACCATCCTAATGCCAGTGTGGTCTTTCTCATGTGGCACTATTACAGGGTGATGTTCTTATGGTAATAGCAAGCTGTCTTTGGAGGGGCTTACAGTTCACAGCGGGACTTCTTTGGTTTTTGGTACAAGGTCTCACTGTATAGTCCAGACTGGCCTCAGACTTGTTTCAGTCTTCTTGCTTTGGCCTCCCAAGTGCCGGGATGACAGGTGTGCACCACCACACCCAGCCGTAATAGGACTTTTGTAGGGCGCACAATCAAGTGATCTTATGGAGAGTGAGGGCCGGTGGAGAAAAGGACAATTTTTTTGGAAGGAACAGAAGAATATGTCAAGGGATCAAAGAGGAAAGGAAAAACAAATGGCTTAGTGTGAGCATTGGGGGGGGGGAATATAAGTTTATGCATTTTATAATATGAGGGCATTTCCCCTAAGTGAATAAATTCCAAAGCCTCCTAATGGACAGTACCAGAAAATGGCTCATTTTATGCAGAAACAGATTATTAGCTAACTGAATCCAGTGAGTATTAAAAATAGAATATGACCAAGTAGAGAT